>OZ020130.1:7432400-9832400 GCA_963971185.1 Bombus muscorum | reverse complement strand
ATCCTGCGATACGACTCATTTTGAAACTATTAAAAAGCCGAAACTGGCCGGAAAAGGCCGAATATGTACAAGACAGGATTCTCGTCATGCTCGTTGTAATGGAAGTACCATTCTTCGGGGATTTGCAGCGCGCAACGAGTTCCCTCACATCATAATATCCTGCTATACGGCCCGTTTTTAATCACATAAAATGCCGGAGATGTCCGGAAAAGGCCGAAGGTGTACAGAACCCAATGCTCCGTTTGCTCGTTGTAATGGAAGTACCATTTTTGAGGGGTTGGCAGAGAGCAACTGGTTCTTACATATCATAATATCCTGATATACGGCCCATTTTGAAACAATTAAAAAGCCGGAGATGTCCGGAAAAGGCCGAAGGTGTACAGAACCTGATGCTCCGTATGCTCGTTGTAATGGAAGTACCATTCTTCGGGGATTGGCAGCGCGCAACGAGTTCTCTCACATCATAATATCCTGCGATACGACCCATTTTGAAACAATTAAAAAGCCGAAACTGGCCGGAAATGGCCGAATATGTACAAGACAGGATTCTCCGCATGCTCGTTGTAATGGAAGTACCATTCTTCGGGGATTGGAAGCGCGTAACGTGTTCTCTCACATCATAATATCCTGATAAACGGCACATTTTGAAACAATTAAAAAGCCGGAAATGTCCGGAAAAGGCCGAAGGTGTACAGAACCCGTTGCTCCGTATGCTCGTTGTAGTGGGCGTACCATTTTTCGGGGATTGGCAGCGTGCAGCGAGTTCTCACACCTCATAATATCCTGCGATACGACTCATTTTGAAACTATTAAAAAGCCGAAACTGGCCGGAAAAGGCCGAATATGTACAAGACAGGATTCTCGTCATGCTCGTTGTAATGGAAGTACCATTCTTCGGGGACTTGCAGCGCGCAACGAGTTCCCTCACATCATAATATCCTGCTATACGGCCCGTTTTTAATCACATAAAATGCCGGAGATGTCCGGAAAAGGCCGAAGGTGTACGGAACCCGTTGCTCCGTATGCTCGTTGTAATGGGCGTACCATTTTGCGGGGATTGGCAGCGTGCAGCGAGATCTCACACATCATAATATCCTGCGATACGACCCTTTTTGAAACAATTAAAAAGCCTGAAATATCCGGAAAAGGCCGAAGGTGTACAGAACCCGATGCTCCGTATGCTCGTTGTAAGGGAAGGACCATTTTTGGGGGATCGGCAACGCTCAACGCGTTTTTACACATCATAATATCCTGCTATTCGGCCCGTTTTTGATCACTTAAAATGCCGGAAATGTCCGGAAAAGGCCGAAGTTGTACAGAACCTGATGCTCCGTATGCTCGTTTTAAGGGGCGTACCATTTCTCGGGGATTGGCAGCGCGTAACGTGTTCTCTCACATCATAATATCCTGATAAACGGCACATTTTGAAACAATTAAAAAGCCGGAAATGTCCGGAAAAGGCCGAAGGTGTGCAGAACCCGTTGCTCCGTATGCTCGTTGTAGTGGGCGTACCATTTTTCGGGGATTGGCAGCGTGCAGCGAGTTCTCACACCTCATAATATCCTGCGATACGACTCATTTTGAAACTATTAAAAAGCCGAAACTGGCCGGAAAAGGCCGAATATGTACAAGACAGGATTCTCGTCATGCTCGTTGTAATGGAAGTACCATTCTTCGGGGATTTGCAGCGCGCAACGAGTTCCCTCACATCATAATATCCTGCTATACGGCCCGTTTTTAATCACATAAAATGCCGGAGATGTCCGGAAAAGGCCGAAGGTGTACAGAACCCAATGCTCCGTTTGCTCGTTGTAATGGAAGTACCATTTTTGAGGGGTTGGCAGAGAGCAACTGGTTCTTACATATCATAATATCCTGATATACGGCCCATTTTGAAACAATTAAAAAGCCGGAGATGTCCGGAAAAGGCCGAAGATGTACAGAACCTGATGCTCCGTATGCTCGTTGTAATGGAAGTACCATTCTTCGGGGATTGGCAGCGCGCAACGAGTTCTCTCACATCATAATATCCTGCGATACGACCCATTTTGAAACAATTAAAAAGCCGAAACTGGCCGGAAATGGCCGAATATGTACAAGACAGGATTCTCCGCATGCTCGTTGTAATGGAAGTACCATTCTTCGGGGATTGGCAGCGCGCAACGAGTTCTCTCACATCGTAATATCCTGCTATACGGCCCGTTTTTAATCACATAAAATGCCGGAGATGTCCGGAAAAGGCAGAAGGTGTACAGAACCCGATGCTCCGTTTGCTCATTGTAATGGAAGTACCATTTTTCGGGGATGGGCAGCGTGCAGCGTGTTCTCACACATCATAATAACCTGCGATACGACCCATTTTGAAACAATTAAAAAGACGAAACTGGCCGGGAAAGGCCGAATATGTACAAGACAGGATTCTCCGCATGCTCGTTGTAATGGAAGTACCATTCTTCGGGGATTGGCAGCGCGCAACGAGTTCTCTCACATCGTAATATCCTGCTATACGGCCCGTTTTTAATCACATAAAATGCCGGAGATGTCCGGAAAAGGCAGAAGGTGTACAGAACCCGATGCTCCGTTTGCTCGTTGTAATGGAAGTACCATTTTTCGGGGATGGGCAGCGTGCAGCGTGTTCTCACACATCATAATAACCTGCGATACGACCCATTTTGAAACAATTAAAAAGACGAAACTGGCCGGGAAAGGCCGAATATGTACAAGACAGGATTCTCCGCATGCTCGTTGTAATGGAAGTACCATTCTTCTGGGATTTGCAGCGCGCAACGAGTTCCCTCACATCATAATATCCTGCTATACGGCCCGTTTTTAATCACATAAAATGCCGGAGATGTCCGGAAAAGGCCGAAGGTGTACAGAACCCGTTGCTCCGTATGCTCGTTGTAATGGGCGTACCATTTTTCGGGGATGGGCAGCGTGCAGCGTGTTCTCACACATCATAATATCCTGCGATACGACCCATTTTGAAACAATTAAATAGCCGGAAATATCCGGAAAAGGCCGAAGGTGTACAGAACCCGATGCTCCGTATGCTCGTTGTAAGGGAAGGACCATTTTTGGGGGATCGGCAACGCTCAACGCGTTTTTACACATCATAATATCCTGCTATTCGGCCCGTTTTTGATCACTTAAAATGTCGGAAATGTCCGGAAAAGGCCGAAGGTGTACAGAACCTGATGCTCCGTATGCTCGTTTTAAGGGGCGTACCATTTCTCGGGGATTGGCAGCGCGTAACGTGTTCTCTCACATCATAATATCCTGATAAACGGCACATTTTGAAACAATTAAAAAGCCGGAAATGTCCGGAAAAGGCCGAAGGTGTACAGAACCCGTTGCTCCGTATGCTCGTTGTAGTGGGCGTACCATTTTTCGGGGATTGGCAGCGTGCAGCGAGTTCTCACACCTCATAATATCCTGCGATACGACTCATTTTGAAACTATTAAAAAGACGAAACTGGCCGGACAAGGCCGAATATGTACAAGACAGGATTCTCGTCATGCTCGTTGTAATGGAAGTACCATTCTTCGGGGATTTGCAGCGCGCAACGAGTTCCCTCACATCATAATATCCTGCTATACGGCCCGTTTTTAATCACATAAAATGCCGGAGATGTCCGGAAAAGGCCGAAGGTGTACAGAACCCAATGCTCCGTTTGCTCGTTGTAATGGAAGTACCATTTTTGAGGGGTTGGCAGAGAGCAACTGGTTCTTACATATCATAATATCCTGATATACGGCCCATTTTGAAACAATTAAAAAGCCGGAGATGTCCGGAAAAGGCCGAAGGTGTACAGAACCTGATGCTCCGTATGCTCGTTGTAATGGAAGTACCATTCTTCGGGGATTGGCAGCGCGCAACGAGTTCTCTCACATCATAATATCCTGTGATACGACCCATTTTGAAACAATTAAAAAGCCGGAAATGTCCGGAAAATGCCAAAGGTGTACAGAACCCGTTGCTCCGTATGCTCGTTGTAATGGGCGTACCATTTTTCGGGGATTGGCAGCGTGCAGCGAGTTCTCACACCTCATAATATACTGCGATACGACCCATTTTGAAACTATTAAAAAGCCGAAACTGGCCGGAAAAGGCCGAATATGTACAAGACAGGATTCTCCGCATGCTCGTTGTAATGGATGCACCATTCTTCGGGGATTGGCAGCGCACAACGAGTTCTCTCACATCATAATATCCTGCGATACGACCCATTTTGAAACAATTAAAAAGCCGGAAATGTCCGGAAAATGCCGAAAGTGTACAGAACCCGTTGCTCCGTATGCTCGTTGTAATGGAAGGACCATATTTGGGGGGTTGGCAGAGTGCAGCGAGTTCTCACACATAATAATATCCTGCGATACGACCCGTTTTTAATCACATAAAATGCCGGAAATGTCCGGAGAAGGCCGAAGGTGTACAGAACCCGATGCTCCGTTTGCTCGTTGTAATGGAAGTACCATTTTTGGGGGGTTGGCAGAGAGCAACTGGCTCTTACACATCATAATAATCTGATATACGGCCCATTTTGAAACAATTAAAAAGCCGGAAATGTCCGGAAAAGGCCGAAGGTGTACAGAACCCGTTGCTCCGTATGCTCGTTGTAATGGGCGTACCATTTTTCGGAGATTGGAAGCGTGCAGCGAGATCTCACACATCATAATATCGTGCGATACGACCCTTTTTGAAACAATTAAAAAGCCGGAAGTATCCGGAAAAGGCCGAAGGTGTACAGAACCCGATGCACCGTATGCTCGTTGTAAGGGAAGGACCATTTTTGGGGGATCGGCAACGCTCAACGCGTTTTTACACATCATAATATCCTGCTATTCGGCCCGTTTTTGATCACTTAAAATGCCGGAAATATCCGGAAAAGGCCGAAGGTGTACAGAACCTGATGCTCCGTATGCTCGTTGTAAGGGGCGTACAATTTCTCGGGGATTGGCAGCGCGTAACGTGTTCTCTCACATCATAATATCCTGATAAACGGCACATTTTGAAACAATTAAAAAGCCGGAAATGTCCGGAAAAGGCCGAAGGTGTACAGAACCCGTTGCTCCGTATGCTCGTTGTAGTGGGCGTACCATTTTTCGGGGATTGGCAGCGTGCAGCGAGTTCTCACACCTCATAATATCCTGCGATACGACTCATTTTGAAACTATTAAAAAGCCGAAACTGGCCGGAAAAGGCCGAATATGTACAAGACAGGATTCTCGTCATGCTCGTTGTAATGGAAGTACCATTCTTCGGGGACTTGCAGCGCGCAACGAGTTCCCTCACATCATAATATCCTGCTATACGGCCCGTTTTTAATCACATAAAATGCCGGAGATGTCCGGAAAAGGCCGAAGGTGTACGGAACCCGTTGCTCCGTATGCTCGTTGTAATGGAAGGACCATTTTTGGGGGATTGGCAACGCTCAACGCGTTTTTACACATCATAATATCCTGCTATTCGGCCCATTTTTGATCACTTAAAATGCCGGAAATGTCCGGAAAAGGCCGAAGGTGTACAGAACCCGTTGCTCCGTATGCTCGTTGTAATGGGCGTACCATTTTTCGGGGATTGGCAGCGTGCAGCGAGTTCTCACACCTCATAATATCCTGCGATACGACCCATTTTGAAACAATTAAAAAGCCGGAAATGTCCGGAAAAGGCCGAAGGTGTACAGAACCCGTTGCTCCGTATGCTCGTTGTAGTGGGCGTACCATTTTTCGGGGATTGGCAGCGTGCAGCGAGTTCTCACACCTCATAATATCCTGCGATACGACTCATTTTGAAACTATTAAAAAGCCGAAACTGGCCGGAAAAGGCCGAATATGTACAAGACAGGATTCTCGTCATGCTCGTTGTAATGGAAGTACCATTCTTCGGGGACTTGCAGCGCGCAACGAGTTCCCTCACATCATAATATCCTGCTATACGGCCCGTTTTTAATCACATAAAATGCCGGAGATGTCCGGAAAAGGCCGAAGGTGTACGGAACCCGTTGCTCCGTATGCTCGTTGTAATGGGCGTACCATTTTGCGGGGATTGGCAGCGTGCAGCGAGATCTCACACATCATAATATCCTGCGATACGACCCTTTTTGAAACAATTAAAAAGCCTGAAATATCCGGAAAAGGCCGAAGGTGTACAGAACCCGTTGCTCCGTATGCTCGTTGTAATGGAAGGACCATTTTTGGGGGATTGGCAACGCTCAACGCGTTTTTACACATCATAATATCCTGCTATTCGGCCCATTTTTGATCACTTAAAATGCCGGAAATGTCCGGAAAAGGCCGAAGGTGTACAGAACCCGTTGCTCCGTATGCTCGTTGTAATGGGCGTACCATTTTTCGGGGATTGGCAGCGTGCAGCGAGTTCTCACACCTCATAATATCCTGCGATACGACCCATTTTGAAACAATTAAAAAGCCGAAACTGGCCGGAAAAGGCCGAATATGTACAAGACAGGATTCTCCGGATGCTGGTTGTATTGGAAGTTCTATTCTTCGGGGATTGGCAGCGCGCACCGTGTTCTCTCACATCATAATATCCTGCTATTCGGCCCGTTTTTGATCACTTAAAATGCCGGAAATGTCCGGAAAAGGCCGAAGGTGTACAGAACCTGATGCTCCGTATGCTCGTTGTAAGGGCCGTACCATTTCTCGGGGATTGGCAGCGCGTAACGTGTTCTCTCACATCATAATATCCTGCGATACGACCCATTTTGAAACAATTAAAAAGACGAAACTGGCCGGAAAAGGCCGAATATGTACAAGACAGGATTCTCCGCATGCTCGTTGTAATGGAAGTACCATTCTTCGGGGATTGGCAGCGCGCAACGAGTTCTCTCACATCATAATATCCTGATATACGGCCCATTTTGAAACAATTAAAAAGCCGGAAATGTCCGGAAAAGGCCGATGGTGTACAGAACCCATTGCTCCCTTTGCTTGTTGTAATGGGCGTACCATTTTTCGGGGATTTCCAGCGTGCAGCCAGTTTTCACACCTCATAATATCCTGCGATACGACCCATTTTGAAACTATTAAAAAGCCGAAACTGGCCGGAAAAGGCCGAATATGTACAAGACAGGATTCTCCGCATGCTCGTTGTAATGGATGTACCATTCTTCGGGGATTGGCAGCGCGCAACGAGTTCTCTCACATCATTATATCCTGCGATACGACCCATTTTGAAACAATTAAATAGCCGGAAATGTCCGGAAAATGCCGAACGTGTACATAACCCGTGGCTCCGTATGCTCGTTGTAATGGAAGGACCATTTTTCGGGGATTGGCAGCGTGCAGCTAGTTCTCACACATCATAATATCCTGCGATACGACCCGTTTTTAATCACATAAAATGCCGCAAATGTCCGGAAAAGGCCGAAGATGTACAGAACCTGATGCTACGTATACTCGTTGTAAGGGGCGTACCATTTCTCGGGGATTGGCAGCGCGCAACGAGATCTCACACATCATAATATCCTGCGATACGACCCTTTTTGAAACTATTAAAAAGCCGGAAATATCCGGAAAAGGCCGAAGGTGTACAGAACCCGTTGCTCCGTATGCTCGTTGTAATGGGCGTACCATTTTTCGGGGATTGGCAGCGTGCAGCGAGATCTCACACATCATAATATCCTGCGATACGACCCTTTTTGAAACAATTAAAAAGCCGAAACTGGCCGGAAAAGGCCGAATATGTACAAGACAGGATTCTCCGGATGCTGGTTGTATTGGAAGTACCATTCTTCGGGGATTGGCAGCGCGCACCGTGTTCTCTCACATCATAATATCCTGCTATTCGGCCCGTTTTTGATCACTTAAAATGCCGGAAATGTCCGGAAAAGGCCGAAGGTGTACAGAACCTGATGCTCCGCATGCTCGTTGTAATGGGCGTACCATTTCTCGGGGATTGGCAGCGCGTAACGAGTTCTCTCACATCATAATATCCTTAAATACGGCCCATTTTGAAACAATTAAAAAGCCGGAAATGTTCGGAAAAGGCCGAAGGAGTACAGAACCTGATGCTCCGTATGCTCGTTGTAAGGGGCGTACCATTTCTCGGGGATTGGCAGCGCGTAACGAATTCTCTCACATCATAATATCCTGATATACGGCCCATTTTGAAACAATTAAAAAGCCGGAAATGTCCAGAAAAGGCCGAAGGTGTACAGAACCCGTTGCTCTGTATGCTCGTTGTAATGGGCGTACCATTTTTCGGGGATTGAAAGCGTGCAGCGAGATCTCACACATCATAATATCGTGCGATACGACCCTTTTTGAAACAATTAAAAAGCCGGAAATGTCCGGAAAAGGCCGAAGGTGTACAGAACCCGTTGCTCCGTATGCTCGTTGTAATGGGCGTACCATTTTTCGGGGATTGGAAGCGTGCAGCGAGATCTCACACATCATAATATCGTGCGATACGACCCTTTTTGAAACAATTAAAAAGCCGGAAATATCCGGAAAGGGCCGAAGGTGTACAGAACCCGATGCTCCGTATGCTCGTTGTAAGGGAA
This sequence comes from Bombus muscorum, assembly GCA_963971185.1. Taxonomy (NCBI): domain Eukaryota; kingdom Metazoa; phylum Arthropoda; class Insecta; order Hymenoptera; family Apidae; genus Bombus; species Bombus muscorum. The sequence goes on along the minus strand of OZ020130.1, from coordinate 9,823,872 downwards.
GGACCATTTTTGGGGGATCGGCAACGCTCAACGCGTTTTTACACATCATAATATCCTGCTATTCGGCCCGTTTTTGATCACTTAAAATGCCGGAAATGTCCGGAAAAGGCCGAAGGTGTACAGAACCTGATGCTCCGTATGCTCGTTGTAAGGGGCGTACCATTTCTCGGGGATTGGCAGCGCGTAACGTGTTCTCTCACATCATAATATCCTGATAAACGGCACATTTTGAAACAATTAAAAAGCCGGAAATGTCCGGAAAAGGCCGAAGGTGTACAGAACCCAATGCTCCGTTTGCTCGTTGTAATGGAAGTACCATTTTTGGGGGGTTGGCAGAGAGCAACTGGTTCTTACACTTCATAATATCCTGATATACGGCCCATTTTGAAACAATTAAAAAGCAGGAAATGTCCGGAAAAGGCCGAAGGTGTACAGAACCCGTTGCTCCGTATGCTCGTTGTAATGGGCGTACCATTTTTCGGGGATTGGCAGCGTGCAGCGAGATCTCACACATCATAATATCCTGCGATACGACCCTTTTTGAAACAATTATAAAGCCGGAAAAATCCGGAAAAGGCCGAAGGTGTACAAAACCCGTTGCTCCGTATGCTCGTTGTAATGGAAGGACCATTTTTGGGGGATTGGCAACGCTCAACGCGTTTTTACACATCATAATATCCTGCTATTCGGCCCATTTTGAAACAATTAAAAAGCCGGAAATGTCCGGAAAAGGCCGAAGGTGTACAGAACCCGTTGCTCCGTATGCTCGTTGTAATGGGCGTACTATTTTTCGGGGATTGGCAGCGTGCAGCGAGTTCTCACACCTCATAATATCCTGCGATACGACTCATTTTGAAACTATTAAAAAGCCGAAACTGGTCGGAAAAGGCCGAATATGTACAAGACAGGATTCTCGTCATGCTCGTTGTAATGGAAGTACCATTCTTCGGGGATTGGCAGCGCGCAACGAGGTCTCACACATCATAATATCCTGCGATACGACCCATTTTGAAACTATTAAAAAGCCGAAACTGGCCGGAAAAGGCCGAATATGTACAAGACGGGATTCTCAGCATGCTCGTTGTAATGGATGTACCATTCTTCGGGGATTGGCAGCGCGCAGCGAGTTCTCTCACATCATAATATCCTGATAAACGGCACATTTTGAAACAATTAAAAAGCCGGAAATGTCCGGAAAAGGCCGAAGGTGTACAGAACCCGTTGCTCCGTATGCTCGTTGTAATGGAAGGACCATTTTTCGGGGATTGGCAGCGTGCAGCTAGTTCTCACACATCATAATATCCTGCGATACGACCCGTTTTTAATCACATAAAATGCCGGAAATGTCCGGAAAAGGCCGAAGGTGTACAGAACCTGATGCTACGTATACTCGTTGTAAGGGGCGTACCATTTCTCGGGGATTGGCAGCGCGCAACGAGATCTCACACATCATAATATCCTGCGATACGACCCTTTTTGAAACAATTAAAAAGCCGGAAATATCCGGAAAAGGCCGAAGGTGTACAGAACCCGTTGCTCCGTATGCTCGTTGTAATGGGCGTACTATTTTTCGGGGATTGGCAGCGTGCAGCGAGTTCTCACACCTCATAATATCCTGCGATACGACTCATTTTGAAACTATTAAAAAGCCGAAACTGGCCGGAAAAGGCCGAATATGTACAAGACAGGATTCTCGTCATGCTCGTTGTAATGGAAGTACCATTCTTCGGGGATTGGCAGCGCGCAACGAGGTCTCACACATCATAATATCCTGCGATACGACCCATTTTGAAACTATTAAAAAGCCGAAACTGGCCGGAAAAGGCCGAATATGTACAAGACGGGATTCTCAGCATGCTCGTTGTAATGGATGTACCATTCTTCGGGGATTGGCAGCGCGCAGCGAGTTCTCTCACATCATAATATCCTGATAAACGGCACATTTTGAAACAATTAAAAAGCCGGAAATGTCCGGAAAAGGCCGAAGGTGTACAGAACCCGTTGCTCCGTATGCTCGTTGTAATGGAAGGACCATTTTTCGGGGATTGGCAGCGTGCAGCTAGTTCTCACACATCATAATATCCTGCGATACGACCCGTTTTTAATCACATAAAATGCCGGAAATGTCCGGAAAAGGCCGAAGGTGTACAGAACCTGATGCTACGTATACTCGTTGTAAGGGGCGTACCATTTCTCGGGGACTGGCAGCGCGCAACGAGATCTCACACATCATAATATCCTGCGATACGACCCTTTTTGAAACAATTAAAAAGCCGGAAATATCCGGAAAAGGCCGAAGGTGTACAGAACCCGTTGCTCCGTATGCTCGTTGTAATGGGCGTACCATTTTTCGGGGATTGGCAGCGTGCAGCGAGATCTCACACATCATAATATCCTGCGATACGACCCTTTTTGAAACAATTAAAAAGCGGGAAATATCCGGAAAAGGCTGAAGGTGTACAGAACCCGTTGCTCCGTATGCTCGTTGTAATGGGCGTACCATTTTTCGGGGATTGGCAGCGTGCAGCGAGTTCTCACACTTCATAATATCCTGCGATACGACCCATTTTGAAACTATTAAAAAGCCGAAACTGGCCGGAAAAGGCCGAATATGTACAAGACAGGATTCTCCGCATGCTGGTTGTAATGGAAGTACCATTCTTCGGGGATTGGCAGCGCGCAACGAGTACTCTCACATCATAATATCCTGCGATACGACCCATTTTGAAACAATTAAATAGCCGGAAATGTCCGGAAAATGCCGAACGTGTACAGAACCCGTTGCTCCGTATGCTCGTTGTAATGTAAGGACCATTTTTGGGGGATTGGCAGCGTGCAGCGAGTTCTCACACATCATAATATCCTGATATACGGCCCGTTTTTGATCACATAAAATGCCGGAAATGTCCGGAAAAGGCCGAAGGTGTACAGAACCGGATGCTCCGTATGCTCGTTGTGAGGGGCGTACCATTTCTCGGGGATTGGCAGCGCGTAACGTGTTCTCTCACATCATAATATCCTGATAAACGGCACATTTTGAAACAATTAAAAAGCCGGAAATGTCCGGAAAAGGCCGAAGGTGTACAGAACCCAATGCTCCGTTTGCTCGTTGTAATGGAAGTACCATTTTTGGGGGGTTGGCAGAGAGCAACTGGTTCTTACACATCATAATATCCTGATATACGGCCCATTTTGAAACAATTAAAAAGCCGGAAATGTCCGGAAAAGGCCGAAGGTGTACAGAACCCGTTGCTCCGTATGCTCGTTGTAATGGGCGTACCATTTTTCGGGGATTGGCAGCGTGCAGCGAGATCTCACACATCATAATATCCTGCGATACGACACGTTTTTAATCACATAAAATGCCGGAAATGTCCGGAAAAGGCCGAAGGTGTACAGAACCCGTTGCTCCGTATGCTCGTTGTAATGGAAGGACCATTTTTCGGGGATTGGCAGCGTGCAGCTAGTTCTCACACATCATAATATCCTGCGATACGACCCGTTTTTAATCACATAAAATGCCGGAAATGTCCGGAAAAGGCCGAAGGTGTACAGAACCTGATGCTACGTATACTCGTTGTAAGGGGCGTACCATTTCTCGGGGATTGGCAGCGCGCAACGAGATCTCACACATCATAATATCCTGCGATACGACCCTTTTTGAAACAATTAAAAAGCCGGAAATATCCGGAAAAGGCCGAAGGTGTACAGAACCCGTTGCTCCGTATGCTCGTTGTAATGGGCGTACCATTTTTCGGGGATTGGCAGCGTGCAGCGAGATCTCACACATCATAATATCCTGCGATACGACCCTTTTTGAAACAATTAAAAAGCGGGAAATATCCGGAAAAGGCTGAAGGTGTAGAGAACCCGTTGCTCCGTATGCTCGTTGTAATGGGCGTACCATTTTTCGGGGATTGGCAGCGTGCAGCGAGTTCTCACACTTCATAATATCCTGCGATACGACCCATTTTGAAACTATTAAAAAGCCGAAACTGGCCGGAAAAGGCCGAATATGTACAAGACAGGATTCTCCGCATGCTCGTTGTAATGGAAGTACCATTCTTCGGGGATTGGCAGCGCGCAACGAGTACTCTCACATCATAATATCCTGCGATACGACCCATTTTGAAACAATTAAATAGCCGGAAATGTCCGGAAAATGCCGAACGTTTACAGAACCCGTTGCTCCGTATGCTCGTTGTAATGTAAGGACCATTTTTGGGGGATTGGCAGCGTGCAGCGAGTTCTCACACATCATAATATCCTGCGATAGGACCCGTTTTTAATCACATAAAATGCCGGAGATGTCCGGAAAAGGCCGAAGGTGTACAGAACCCAATGCTCCGTTTGCTCGTTGTAATGGAAGTACCATTTTTGGGGGGTTGGCAGAGAGCAACTGGTTCTTACACATCATAATATCCTGATATACGGCCCGTTTTTGATCACTTAAAATGCCGGAAATGTCCGGAAAAGGCCGAAGGTGTACAGAACCTGATGCTCCGTATGCTCGTTGTAAGGGGCGTACCATTTCTCGGGGATTGGCAGCGCGTAACGAGTTCTCTCACATCATAATATCCTGAAATACGGCCCATTTTGAAACAATTAAAAAGCCGGAAATGTTCGGAAAAGGCCGAAGGTGTACAGAACCTGATGCTCCGTATGCTCGTTGTAAGGGGCGTACCATTTCTCGGGGATTGGCAGCGCGTAACATGTTCTCTCACATCATAATATCCTGATAAACGGCACATTTTGAAACAATTAAAAAGCCGGAAATGTCCGGAAAAGGCCGAAGGTGTACAGAACCCGTTGCTCCGTATGCTCGTTGTAATGGGCGTACCATTTTTCGGGGATTGGCAGCGTGCAGCGAGATCTCACACATCATAATATCCTGCGATACGACGCTCTTCGAAACAATTATAAAGCCGGAAAAATCCGGAAAAGGCCGAAGGTGTACAAAACCCGTTGCTCCGTATGCTCGTTGTAATGGAAGGACCATTTTTGGGGGATTGGCAACGCTCAACGCGTTTTTACACATCATAATATCCTGCTATTCGGCCCATTTTTGATCACTTAAAATGCCGGAAATGTCCGGAAAAGGCCGAAGGTGTACAGAACCCGTTGCTCCGTATGCTCGTTGTAATGGGCGTACCATTTTTCGGGGATTGGCAGCGTGCAGCGAGTTCTCACACCTCATAATATCCTGCGATACGACCCATTTTGAAACAATTAAAAAGCCGAAACTGGCCGGAAAAGGCCGAATATGTACAAGACAGGATTCTCCGGATGCTGGTTGTATTGGAAGTTCTATTCTTCGGGGATTGGCAGCGCGCACCGTGTTCTCTCACATCATAATATCCTGCTATTCGGCCCGTTTTTGATCACTTAAAATGCCGGAAATGTCCGGAAAAGGCCGAAGGTGTACAGAACCTGATGCTCCGTATGCTCGTTGTAAGGGCCGTACCATTTCTCGGGGATTGGCAGCGCGTAACGTGTTCTCTCACATCATAATATCCTGCGATACGACCCATTTTGAAACAATTAAAAAGACGAAACTGGCCGGAAAAGGCCGAATATGTACAAGACAGGATTCTCCGCATGCTCGTTGTAATGGAAGTACCATTCTTCGGGGATTGGCAGCGCGCAACGAGTTCTCTCACATCATAATATCCTGATATACGGCCCATTTTGAAACAATTAAAAAGCCGGAAATGTCCGGAAAAGGCCGATGGTGTACAGAACCCATTGCTCCCTTTGCTTGTTGTAATGGGCGTACCATTTTTCGGGGATTTCCAGCGTGCAGCCAGTTTTCACACCTCATAATATCCTGCGATACGACCCATTTTGAAACTATTAAAAAGCCGAAACTGGCCGGAAAAGGCCGAATATGTACAAGACAGGATTCTCCGCATGCTCGTTGTAATGGATGTACCATTCTTCGGGGATTGGCAGCGCGCAACGAGTTCTCTCACATCATTATATCCTGCGATACGACCCATTTTGAAACAATTAAATAGCCGGAAATGTCCGGAAAATGCCGAACGTGTACATAACCCGTGGCTCCGTATGCTCGTTGTAATGGAAGGACCATTTTTCGGGGATTGGCAGCGTGCAGCTAGTTCTCACACATCATAATATCCTGCGATACGACCCGTTTTTAATCACATAAAATGCCGCAAATGTCCGGAAAAGGCCGAAGATGTACAGAACCTGATGCTACGTATACTCGTTGTAAGGGGCGTACCATTTCTCGGGGATTGGCAGCGCGCAACGAGATCTCACACATCATAATATCCTGCGATACGACCCTTTTTGAAACTATTAAAAAGCCGGAAATATCCGGAAAAGGCCGAAGGTGTACAGAACCCGTTGCTCCGTATGCTCGTTGTAATGGGCGTACCATTTTTCGGGGATTGGCAGCGTGCAGCGAGATCTCACACATCATGATATCCTGCGATACGACCCTTTTTGAAACAATTGAAAAGCCGAAACTGGCCGGAAAAGGCCGAATATGTACAAGACAGGATTCTCCGGATGCTGGTTGTATTGGAAGTACCATTCTTCGGGGATTGGCAGCGCGCACCGTGTTCTCTCACATCATAATATCCTGCTATTCGGCCCGTTTTTGATCACTTAAAATGCCGGAAATGTCCGGAAAAGGCCGAAGGTGTACAGAACCTGATGCTCCGTATGCTCGTTGTAATGGGCGTACCATTTCTCGGGGATTGGCAGCGCGTAACGAGTTCTCTCACATCATAATATCCTTAAATACGGCCCATTTTGAAACAATTAAAAAGCCGGAAATGTTCGGAAAAGGCCGAAGGAGTACAGAACCTGATGCTCCGTATGCTCGTTGTAAGGGGCGTACCATTTCTCGGGGATTGGCAGCGCGTAACGAATTCTCTCACATCATAATATCCTGATATACGGCCCATTTTGAAACAATTAAAAAGCCGGAAATGTCCAGAAAAGGCCGAAGGTGTACAGAACCCGTTGCTCTGTATGCTCGTTGTAATGGGCGTACCATTTTTCGGGGATTGAAAGCGTGCAGCGAGATCTCACACATCATAATATCGTGCGATACGACCCTTTTTGAAACAATTAAAAAGCCGGAAATGTCCGGAAAAGGCCGAAGGTGTACAGAACCCGTTGCTCCGTATGCTCGTTGTAATGGGCGTACCATTTTTCGGGGATTGGAAGCGTGCAGCGAGATCTCACACATCATAATATCGTGCGATACGACCCTTTTTGAAACAATTAAAAAGCCGGAAATATCCGGAAAGGGCCGAAGGTGTACAGAACCCGATGCTCCGTATGCTCGTTGTAAGGGAAGGACCATTTTTGGGGGATCGGCAACGCTCAACGCGTTTTTACACATCATAATATCCTGCTATTCGGCCCGTTTTTGATCACTTAAAATGCCGGAAATGTCCGGAAAAGGCCGAAGGTGTACAGAACCTGATGCTCCGTATGCTCGTTGTAAGGGGCGTACCATTTCTCGGGGATTGGCAGCGCGTAACGTGTTCTCTCACATCATAATATCCTGATAAACGGCACATTTTGAAACAATTAAAAAGCCGGAAATGTCCGGAAAAGGCCGAAGGTGTACAGAACCCAATGCTCCGTTTGCTCGTTGTAATGGAAGTACCATTTTTGGGGGGTTGGCAGAGAGCAACTGGTTCTTACACTTCATAATATCCTGATATACGGCCCATTTTGAAACAATTAAAAAGCAGGAAATGTCCGGAAAAGGCCGAAGGTGTACAGAACCCGTTGCTCCGTATGCTCGTTGTAATGGGCGTACCATTTTTCGGGGATTGGCAGCGTGCAGCGAGATCTCACACATCATAATATCCTGCGATACGACCCTTTTTGAAACAATTATAAAGCCGGAAAAATCCGGAAAAGGCCGAAGGTGTACAAAACCCGTTGCTCCGTATGCTCGTTGTAATGGAAGGACCATTTTTGGGGGATTGGCAACGCTCAACGCGTTTTTACACATCATAATATCCTGCTATTCGGCCCATTTTGAAACAATTAAAAAGCCGGAAATGTCCGGAAAAGGCCGAAGGTGTACAGAACCCGTTGCTCCGTATGCTCGTTGTAATGGGCGTACTATTTTTCGGGGATTGGCAGCGTGCAGCGAGTTCTCACACCTCATAATATCCTGCGATACGACTCATTTTGAAACTATTAAAAAGCCGAAACTGGTCGGAAAAGGCCGAATATGTACAAGACAGGATTCTCGTCATGCTCGTTGTAATGGAAGTACCATTCTTCGGGGATTGGCAGCGCGCAACGAGGTCTCACACATCATAATATCCTGCGATACGACCCATTTTGAAACTATTAAAAAGCCGAAACTGGCCGGAAAAGGCCGAATATGTACAAGACGGGATTCTCAGCATGCTCGTTGTAATGGATGTACCATTCTTCGGGGATTGGCAGCGCGCAGCGAGTTCTCTCACATCATAATATCCTGATAAACGGGACATTTTGAAACAATTAAAAAGCCGGAAATGTCCGGAAAAGGCCGAAGGTGTACAGAACCCGTTGCTCCGTATGCTCGTTGTAATGGAAGGACCATTTTTCGGGGATTGGCAGCGTGCAGCTAGTTCTCACACATCATAATATCCTGCGATACGACCCGTTTTTAATCACATAAAATGCCGGAAATGTCCGGAAAAGGCCGAAGGTGTACAGAACCTGATGCTACGTATACTCGTTGTAAGGGGCGTACCATTTCTCGGGGATTGGCAGCGCGCAACGAGATCTCACACATCATAATATCCTGCGATACGACCCTTTTTGAAACAATTAAAAAGCCGGAAATATCCGGAAAAGGCCGAAGGTGTACAGAACCCGTTGCTCCGTATGCTCGTTGTAATGGGCGTACTATTTTTCGGGGATTGGCAGCGTGCAGCGAGTTCTCACACCTCATAATATCCTGCGATACGACTCATTTTGAAACTATTAAAAAGCCGAAACTGGCCGGAAAAGGCCGAATATGTACAAGACAGGATTCTCGTCATGCTCGTTGTAATGGAAGTACCATTCTTCGGGGATTGGCAGCGCGCAACGAGGTCTCACACATCATAATATCCTGCGATACGACCCATTTTGAAACTATTAAAAAGCCGAAACTGGCCGGAAAAGGCCGAATATGTACAAGACGGGATTCTCAGCATGCTCGTTGTAATGGATGTACCATTCTTCGGGGATTGGCAGCGCGCAGCGAGTTCTCTCACATCATAATATCCTGATAAACGGCACATTTTGAAACAATTAAAAAGCCGGAAATGTCCGGAAAAGGCCGAAGGTGTACAGAACCCGTTGCTCCGTATGCTCGTTGTAATGGAAGGACCATTTTTCGGGGATTGGCAGCGTGCAGCTAGTTCTCACACATCATAATATCCTGCGATACGACCCGTTTTTAATCACATAAAATGCCGGAAATGTCCGGAAAAGGCCGAAGGTGTACAGAACCTGATGCTACGTATACTCGTTGTAAGGGGCGTACCATTTCTCGGGGATTGGCAGCGCGCAACGAGATCTCACACATCATAATATCCTGCGATACGACCCTTTTTGAAACAATTAAAAAGCCGGAAATATCCGGAAAAGGCCGAAGGTGTACAGAACCCGTTGCTCCGTATGCTCGTTGTAATGGGCGTACCATTTTTCGGGGATTGGCAGCGTGCAGCGAGATCTCACACATCATAATATCCTGCGATACGACCCTTTTTGAAACAATTAAAAAGCGGGAAATATCCGGAAAAGGCTGAAGGTGTACAGAACCCGTTGCTCCGTATGCTCGTTGTAATGGGCGTACCATTTTTCGGGGATTGGCAGCGTGCAGCGAGTTCTCACACTTCATAATATCCTGCGATACGACCCATTTTGAAACTATTAAAAAGCCGAAACTGGCCGGAAAAGGCCGAATATGTACAAGACAGGATTCTCCGCATGCTGGTTGTAATGGAAGTACCATTCTTCGGGGATTGGCAGCGCGCAACGAGTACTCTCACATCATAATATCCTGCGATACGACCCATTTTGAAACAATTAAATAGCCGGAAATGTCCGGAAAATGCCGAACGTGTACAGAACCCGTTGCTCCGTATGCTCGTTGTAATGTAAGGACCATTTTTGGGGGATTGGCAGCGTGCAGCGAGTTCTCACACATCATAATATCCTGATATACGGCCCGTTTTTGATCACATAAAATGCCGGAAATGTCCGGAAAAGGCCGAAGGTGTACAGAACCTGATGCTCCGTATGCTCGTTGTGAGGGGCGTACCATTTCTCGGGGATTGGCAGCGCGTAACGTGTTCTCTCACATCATAATATCCTGATAAACGGCACATTTTGAAACAATTAAAAAGCCGGAAATGTCCGGAAAAGGCCGAAGGTGTACAGAACCCAATGCTCCGTTTGCTCGTTGTAATGGAAGTACCATTTTTGGGGGGTTGGCAGAGAGCAACTGGTTCTTACACATCATAATATCCTGATATACGGCCCATTTTGAAACAATTAAAAAGCCGGAAATGTCCGGAAAAGGCCGAAGGTGTACAGAACCCGTTGCTCCGTATGCTCGTTGTAATGGGCGTACCATTTTTCGGGGATTGGCAGCGTGCAGCGAGATCTCACACATCATAATATCCTGCGATACGACACGTTTTTAATCACATAAAATGCCGGAAATGTCCGGAAAAGGCCGAAGGTGTACAGAACCCGTTGCTCCGTATGCTCGTTGTAATGGAAGGACCATTTTTCGGGGATTGGCAGCGTGCAGCTAGTTCTCACACATCATAATATCCTGCGATACGACCCGTTTTTAATCACATAAAATGCCGGAAATGTCCGGAAAAGGCCGAAGGTGTACAGAACCTGATGCTACGTATACTCGTTGTAAGGGGCGTACCATTTCTCGGGGATTGGCAGCGCGCAACGAGATCTCACACATCATAATATCCTGCGATACGACCCTTTTTGAAACAATTAAAAAGCCGGAAATATCCGGAAAAGGCCGAAGGTGTACAGAACCCGTTGCTCCGTATGCTCGTTGTAATGGGCGTACCATTTTTCGGGGATTGGCAGCGTGCAGCGAGATCTCACACATCATAATATCCTGCGATACGACCCTTTTTGAAACAATTAAAAAGCGGGAAATATCCGGAAAAGGCTGAAGGTGTACAGAACCCGTTGCTCCGTATGCTCGTTGTAATGGGCGTACCATTTTTCGGGGATTGGCAGCGTGCAGCGAGTTCTCACACTTCATAATATCCTGCGATACGACCCATTTTGAAACTATTAAAAAGCCGAAACTGGCCGGAAAAGGCCGAATATGTACAAGACAGGATTCTCCGCATGCTCGTTGTAATGGAAGTACCATTCTTCGGGGATTGGCAGCGCGCAACGAGTACTCTCACATCATAATATCCTGCGATACGACCCTTTTTGAAACAATTAAAAAGCCGGAAATATCCGGAAAAGGCCGAAGGTGTACAGAACCCGTTGCTCCGTATGCTCGTTGTAATGGGCGTACCATTTTTCGGGGATTGGCAGCGTGCAGCGAGTTCTCACACTTCATAATATCCTGCGATACGACCCATTTTGAAACTATTAAAAAGCCGAAACTGGCCGGAAAAGGCCGAATATGTACAAGACAGGATTCTCCGCATGCTCGTTGTAATGGAAGTACCATTCTTCGGGGATTGGCAGCGCGCAACGAGTACTCTCACATCATAATATCCTGCGATACGACCCATTTTGAAACAATTAAATAGCCGGAAATGTCCGGAAAATGCCGAACGTTTACAGAACCCGTTGCTCCGTATGCTCGTTGTAATGTAAGGACCATTTTTGGGGGATTGGCAGCGTGCAGCGAGTTCTCACACATCATAATATCCTGCGATAGGACCCGTTTTTAATCACATAAAATGCCGGAGATGTCCGGAAAAGGCCGAAGGTGTACAGAACCCAATGCTCCGTTTGCTCGTTGTAATGGAAGTACCATTTTTGGGGGGTTGGCAGAGAGCAACTGGTTCTTACACATCATAATATCCTGATATACGGCCCGTTTTTGATCACTTAAAATGCCGGAAATGTCCGGAAAAGGCCGAAGGTGTACAGAACCTGATGCTCCGTATGCTCGTTGTAAGGGGCGTACCATTTCTCGGGGATTGGCAGCGCGTAACGAGTTCTCTCACATCATAATATCCTGAAATACGGCCCATTTTGAAACAATTAAAAAGCCGGAAATGTTCGGAAAAGGCCGAAGGTGTACAGAACCTGATGCTCCGTATGCTCGTTGTAAGGGGCGTACCATTTCTCGGGGATTGGCAGCGCGTAACATGTTCTCTCACATCATAATATCCTGATAAACGGCACATTTTGAAACAATTAAAAAGCCGGAAATGTCCGGAAAAGGCCGAAGGTGTACAGAACCCGTTGCTCCGTATGCTCGTTGTAATGGGCGTACCATTTTTCGGGGATTGGCAGCGTGCAGCGAGATCTCACACATCATAATATCCTGCGATACGACGCTCTTCGAAACAATTATAAAGCCGGAAAAATCCGGAAAAGGCCGAAGGTGTACAAAACCCGTTGCTCCGTATGCTCGTTGTAATGGAAGGACCATTTTTGGGGGATTGGCAACGCTCAACGCGTTTTTACACATCATAATATCCTGCTATTCGGCCCATTTTTGATCACTTAAAATGCCGGAAATGTCCGGAAAAGGCCGAAGGTGTACAGAACCTGATGCTCCGTATGCTCGTTGTAATGGGCGTACCATTTTTCGGGGATTGGCAGCGTGCAGCGAGTTCTCTCACATCATAATATCCTGCGATACGACCCGTTTTTAATCACATAAAATGCCGGAAATGTCCGGAAAAGGCCGAAGGTGTACAGAACCTGATGCTACGTATACTCGTTGTAAGGGGCGTACCATTTCTCGGGGATTGGCAGCGCGCAACGAGATCTCACACATCATAATATCCTGCGATACGACCCTTTTTGAAACAATTAAAAAGCCGGAAATATCCGGAAAAGGCCGAAGGTGTACAGAACCCGTTGCTCCGTATGCTCGTTGTAATGGGCGTACCATTTTTCGGGGATTGGCAGCGTGCAGCGAGATCTCACACATCATAATATCCTGCGATACGACCCTTTTTGAAACAATTAAAAAGGGGGAAATATCCGGAAAAGGCTGAAGGTGTACAGAACCCGTTGCTCAGTATGCTCGTTGTAATGGGCGTACCATTTTTCGGGGATTGGCAGCGTGCAGCGAGTTCTCACACTTCATAATATCCTGCGATACGACCCATTTTGAAACTATTAAAAAGCCGAAACTGGCCGGAAAAGGCCGAACATGTACAAGACAGGATTCTCCGCATGCTCGTTGTAATGGAAGTACCATTCTTCGGGGATTGGCAGCGCGCAACGAGTACTCCCACATCATAATATCCTGCGATACGACCCATTTTGAAACAATTAAATAGCCGGAAATGTCCGGAAAATGCCGAACGTGTACAGAACCCGTTGCTCCGTATGCTCGTTGTAATGTAAGGACCATTTTTGGGGGATTGGCAGCGTGCAGCGAGTTCTCACACATCATAATATCCTGCGATAGGACCCGTTTTTAATCACATAAAATGCCGGAGATGTCCGGAAAAGGCCGAAGGTGTACAGAACCCGTTCCTCCGTATGCTCGTTGTAATGGGCGTACCATTTTTCGGGAATTGGCAGCGTGCAGCGAGTTCTCACACCTCACAATATCCTGCGATACGACCCATTTTGAAACAATTAAAAAGCCGGAAATGTCCGGAAAATGCCGAAGGTGCACAGAACCCGTTGCTCCGTATGCTCGTTGTAATGGGCGTACCATTTTTCGGGGATTGGCAGCGTGCAGCGAGATCTCACACATCATAATATCCTGCGATACGACCCTTTTTGAAACAATTGTAAAGCCGGAAAAATCCGGAAAAGGCCGAAGGTGTACAAAACCCGTTGCTCCGTATGCTCGTTGTAATGGAAGGACCATTTTTGGGGGATTGGCAACGCTCAACGCGTTTTGACACATCATAATATCCTGCTATTCGGCCCATTTTGAAACAATTAAAAAGCCGGAAATGTCCGGAAAAGGCCGAAGGTGTACAGAACCCGTTGCTCCGTATGCTCGTTGTAATGGGCGTACTATTTTTCGGGGATTGGCAGCGTGCAGCGAGTTCTCACACCTCATAATATCCTGCGATACGACTCATTTTGAAACTATTGAAAAGCCGAAACTGGCCGGAAAAGGCCGAATATGTACAAGACAGGATTCTCTTCATGCTCGTTGTAATGGAAGTACCATTCTTCGGGGATTGGCAGCGCGCAACGAGGTCTCACACATCATAATATCCTGCGATACGACCCATTTTGAAACTATTAAAAAGCCGAAACTGGCCGGAAAAGGCCGAATATGTACAAGACAGGATTCTCCGCATGCTCGTTGTAATGGATGTACCATTCTTCGGGGATTGGCAGCGCGCAACGAGTTCTCTCACATCATAATATCCTGCGATACGACCAATTTTGAAACAATTAAATAGCCGGAAATGTCCGGAAAATGCCGAACGTGTACATAACCCGTTGCTCCGTATGCTCGTTGTAATGGGCGTACCATTTTTCGGGGATTGGCAGCGTGCAGCGAGATCTCACACATCATAATATCCTGCGATACGACCCGTTTTTAATCACATAAAATGCCGGAAATGTCCGGAAAAGGCCGAAGGTGTACAGAACCTGATGCTACGTATACTCGTTGTAAGGGGCGTACCATTTCTCGGGGATTGGCAGCGCGCAACGAGATCTCACACATCATAATATCCTGCGATACGACCCTTTTTGAAACAATTAAAAAGCCGGAAATATCCGGAAAAGGCCGAAGGTGTACAGAACCCGTTGCTCCGTATGCTCGTTGTAATGGGCGTACCATTTTTCGGGGATTGGCAGCGTGCAGCGAGATCTCACACATCATAATATCCTGCGATACGACCCTTTTTGAAACAATTAAAAAGGGGGAAATATCCGGAAAAGGCTGAAGGTGTACAGAACCCGTTGCTCAGTATGCTCGTTGTAATGGGCGTACCATTTTTCGGGGATTGGCAGCGTGCAGCGAGTTCTCACACTTCATAATATCCTGCGATACGACCCATTTTGAAACTATTAAAAAGCCGAAACTGGCCGGAAAAGGCCGAACATGTACAAGACAGGATTCTCCGCATGCTCGTTGTAATGGAAGTACCATTCTTCGGGGATTGGCAGCGCGCAACGAGTACTCCCACATCATAATATCCTGCGATACGACCCATTTTGAAACAATTAAATAGCCGGAAATGTCCGGAAAATGCCGAACGTGTACAGAACCCGTTGCTCCGTATGCTCGTTGTAATGTAAGGACCATTTTTGGGGGATTGGCAGCGTGCAGCGAGTTCTCACACATCATAATATCCTGCGATAGGACCCGTTTTTAATCACATAAAATGCCGGAGATGTCCGGAAAAGGCCGAAGGTGTACAGAACCCGTTCCTCCGTATGCTCGTTGTAATGGGCGTACCATTTTTCGGGAATTGGCAGCGTGCAGCGAGTTCTCACACCTCACAATATCCTGCGATACGACCCATTTTGAAACAATTAAAAAGCCGGAAATGTCCGGAAAATGCCGAAGGTGCACAGAACCCGTTGCTCCGTATGCTCGTTGTAATGGGCGTACCATTTTTCGGGGATTGGCAGCGTGCAGCGAGATCTCACACATCATAATATCCTGCGATACGACCCTTTTTGAAACAATTGTAAAGCCGGAAAAATCCGGAAAAGGCCGAAGGTGTACAAAACCCGTTGCTCCGTATGCTCGTTGTAATGGAAGGACCATTTTTGGGGGATTGGCAACGCTCAACGCGTTTTGACACATCATAATATCCTGCTATTCGGCCCATTTTGAAACAATTAAAAAGCCGGAAATGTCCGGAAAAGGCCGAAGGTGTACAGAACCCGTTGCTCCGTATGCTCGTTGTAATGGGCGTACTATTTTTCGGGGATTGGCAGCGTGCAGCGAGTTCTCACACCTCATAATATCCTGCGATACGACTCATTTTGAAACTATTGAAAAGCCGAAACTGGCCGGAAAAGGCCGAATATGTACAAGACAGGATTCTCTTCATGCTCGTTGTAATGGAAGTACCATTCTTCGGGGATTGGCAGCGCGCAACGAGGTCTCACACATCATAATATCCTGCGATACGACCCATTTTGAAACTATTAAAAAGCCGAAACTGGCCGGAAAAGGCCGAATATGTACAAGACAGGATTCTCCGCATGCTCGTTGTAATGGATGTACCATTCTTCGGGGATTGGCAGCGCGCAACGAGTTCTCTCACATCATAATATCCTGCGATACGACCAATTTTGAAACAATTAAATAGCCGGAAATGTCCGGAAAATGCCGAACGTGTACATAACCCGTTGCTCCGTATGCTCGTTGTAATGGGCGTACCATTTTTCGGGGATTGGCAGCGTGCAGCGAGATCTCACACATCATAATATCCTGCGATACGACCCGTTTTTAATCACATAAAATGCCGGAAATGTCCGGAAAAGGCCGAAGGTGTACAGAACCCGTTGCTCCGTATGCTCGTTGTAATGGAAGGACCATTTTTCGGGGATTGGCAGCGTGCAGCTAGTTCTCACACATCATAATATCCTGCGATACGACCCGTTTTTAATCACATAAAATGCCGGAAATGTCCGGAAAAGGCCGAAGGTGTACAGAACCTGATGCTACGTATACTCGTTGTAAGTGGCGTACCATTTCTCGGGGATTGGCAGCGCGCAACGAGATCTCACACATCATAATATCCTGCGATACGACCCTTTTTGAAACAATTAAAAAGCCGGAAATATCCGGAAAAGGCCGAAGGTGTACAGAACCCGTTGCTCCGTATGCTCGTTGCAATGGGCGTACCATTTTTCGGGGATTGGCAGCGTGCAGCGAGATCTCACACATCATAATATCCTGCGATACGACCCTATTTGAAACAATTAAAAAGCGGGAAATATCCGGAAAAGGCTGAAGGTGTACAGAACCCGTTGCTCCGTATGCTCGTTGTAATGGGCGTACCATTTTTCGGGGATTGGCAGCGTGCAGCGAGTTCTCACACTTCATAATATCCTGCGATACGACCCATTTTGAAACTATTAAAAAGCCGAAACTGGCCGGAAAAGGCCGAATATGTACAAGACAGGATTCTCCGCATGCTCGTTGTAATGGAAGTACCATTCTTCGGGGATTGGCAGCGCGCAACGAGTACTCTCACATCATAATATCCTGCGATACGACCCATTTTGAAACAATTAAATAGCCGGAAATGTCCGGAAAATGCCGAACGTGTACAGAACCCGTTGCTCCGTATGCTCGTTGTAATGTAAGGACCATTTTTGGGGGATTGGCAGCGTGCAGCGAGTTCTCACACATCATAATATCCTGCGATAGGACCCGTTTTTAATCACATAAAATGCCGGAGATGTCCGGAAGAGGCCGAAGGTGTACAGAACCCAAGGCTCCGTTTGCTCGTTGTAATGGAAGTAACATTTTTGGGGGGTTGGCAGAGAGCAACTGGTTCTTACACATCATAATATCCTGATATACGGCCCGTTTTTGATCACTTAAAATGCCGGAAATGTCCGGAAAAGGCCGAAGGTGTACAGAACCTGATGCTCCGTATGCTCGTTGTAAGGGGCGTACCATTTCTCGGGGATTGGCAGCGCTTAACGAGTTCTCTCACATCATAATATCCTGAAATACGGCCCATTTTGAAACAATTAAAAAGCCGGAAATGTTCGGAAAAGGCCGAAGGTGTACAGAACCTGATGCTCCGTATGCTCGTTGTAAGGGGCGTACCATTTCTCGGGGATTGGAAGCGTGCAGCGAGATCTCACACATCATAATATCGTGCGATACGACCCTTTTTGAAACAATTAAAAAGCCGGAAATATCCGGAAAAGGCCGGAGGTGTACAGAACCCGATGCTCCGTATGCTCGTTGTAAGGGAAGGACCATTTTTGGGGGATCGGCAACGCTCAACGCGTTTTTACACATCATAATATCCTGCTATTCGGCCCGTTTTTGATCACTTAAAATGCCGGAAATGTCCGGAAGTGGCCGAAGGTGTACAGAACCTGATGCTCCGTATGCTCGTTGTAAGGGGCGTACCATTTCTCGGGGATTGGCAGCGCGTAACATGTTCTCTCACATCATAATATCCTGATAAACGGCACATTTTGAAACAATTAAAAAGCCGGAAATGTCCGGAAAAGGCCGAAGGTGTACAGAACCCGTTGCTCCGTATGCTCGTTGTAATGGGCGTACCATTTTTCGGGGATTGGCAGCGTGCAGCGAGATCTCACACATCATAATATCCTGCGATACGACCCTTTTTGAAACAATTATAAAGCCGGAAAAATCCGGAAAAGGCCGAAGGTGTACAAAACCCGTTGCTCCGTATGCTCGTTGTAATGGAAGGACCATTTTTGGGGGATTGGCAACGCTCAACGCGTTTTTACACATCATAATATCCTGCTATTCGGCCCATTTTTGATCACTTAAAATGCCGGAAATGTCCGGAAAAGGCCGAAGGTGTACAGAACCTGATGCTCCGTATGCTCGTTGTAATGGAAGTACCATTCTTCGGGGATTGGCACCGCGCAACGAGTTCTCTCACATCATAATATCCTGCGATACGACCCATTTTGAAACAATTAAAAAGCCGGAAATGTCCGGAAAATGCCAAAGGTGTACAGAACCCGTTGCTCCGTATGCTCGTTGCAATGGGCGTACCATTTTTCGGGGATTGGCAGCGTGCAGCGAGATCTCACACATCATAATATCCTGCGATACGACCCCATTTGAAACAATTAAAAAGCGGGAAATGTCCGGAAAAGGCCAAAGGTGTACAGAACCCGTTCCTCCGTATGCTCGTTGTAATGGGCGTACCATTTTTCGGGAATTGGCAGCGTGCAGCGAGTTCTCACACCTCACAATATCCTGCGATACGAGCCATTTTGAAACTATTAAAAAGCCGAAGCTGGCCGGAAAAGGCCGAATATGTACAAGACAGGATTCTCCGCATGCTCGTTGTAATGGATGTACCATTCTTCGGGGATTGGCAGCGCGCAACGAGTTCTCTCACATCATAATATCCTGCGATACGACCCATTTTGAAACAATTAAAAAGCCGGAAATGTCCGGAAAATGCCAAAGGTGTACAGAACCCGTTGCTCCGTATGCTCGTTGTAATGGACGTACCATTTTTCGGGGATTGGAAGCGTGCAGCGAGATCTCACACATCATAATATCGTGCGATACGACCCTTTTTGAAACAATTAAAAAGCCGGAAATATCCGGAAAAGGCCGAAGGTGTACGGAACCCGTTGCTCCGTATGCTCGTTGTAATGGAAGGACCATTTTTGGGGGATTGGCAACGCTCAATGCGTTTTTACACATCATAATATCCTTCTATTCGGCACATATTTGATCACTTAAAATGCCGGAAATGTCCGGAAAAGGCCGAAGGTGTACAGAACCTGATGCTCCGTATGCTCGTTTTAATGGAAGGACCATTTTTCGGGGATTGGCAGCGTGCAGCGAGTTCTCACACATCATAATATCCTGCGATACGACCCGTTTTTAATCACATAAAATGCCGGAAATGTCCGGAAAAGGCCGAAGGTGTACAGAACCTGATGCTCCGTATGCTCGTTGTAATGGAAGGACCGTTCTTCGGGGATTGGCACCGCGCAACGAGTTCTCTCACATCATAATATCCCGCGATACGACCCATTTTGAAACAATTAAAAAGCCGGAAATGTCCGGAAAATGCCGAAGGTGTACAGAACCCGTTGCTCCGTATGCTCGTTTTAATGGAAGGACCATTTTTCGGGGATTGGCAGCGTGCAGCGAGTTCTCACACATCATAATATCCTGCGATACGACCCGTTTTTAATCACATAAAATGCCGGAAATGTCCGGAAAAGGCCGAAGGTGTACAGAACCTGATGTTCCGTATGCTCGTTGTTATGGAAGGACCATTCTTCGGGGATTGGCAGCGCGCAACGAGTTCTCTCACATCATAATATCCTGCGATACGACCCATTTTGAAACAATTAAAAAGCCGGAAATGTCCGGAAAATGCCAAAGGTGTACAGAACCCGTTCCTCCGTATGCTCGTTGTAATGGGCGTACCATTTTTCGGGAATTGGCAGCGTGCAGCGAGTTCTCACACCTCACAATATCCTGCGATACGAGCCATTTTGAAACTATTAAAAAGCCGAAACTGGCCGGAAAAGGCCGAATATGTACAAGACAGGATTCTCCGCATGCTCGTTGTAATGGATGTACCATTCTTCGGGGATTGGCAGCGCGCAACGAGTTCTCTCACATCATAATATCCTGCGATACGACCCATTTTGAAACAATTAAAAAGCCGGAAATGTCCGGAAAATGCCAAAGGTGTACAGAACCCGTTGCTCCGTATGCTCGTTGTAATGGGCGTACCATTTTTCGGGGATTGGAAGCGTGCAGCGAGATCTCACACATCATAATATCGTGCGATACGACCCTTTTTGAAACAATTAAAAAGCCGGAAATATCCGGAAAAGGCCGAAGGTGTACAGAACCCGTTGCTCCGTATGCTCGTTGTAATGGAAGGACCATTTTTGGGGGATTGGCAGCGTGCAGCGAGTTCTCACAGATCATAATATCCTGATATACGGCCCGTTTTTGATCACTTAAAATGCCGGAAATGTCCGGAAAAGGCCGAAGGTGTACAGAACCTGATGCTCCGTATGCTCGTTGTAAGGGGCGTACCATTTCTCGGGGATTGGCAGAGCGTAACGAATTCTCTCACATCATAATATCCTGATATACGGCCCATTTTGAAACAATTATAAAGCCGGAAATGTCCGGAAAAGGCCGAAGGTGTACAGAACCCAATGCTCCGTTTGCTCGTTGTAATGGAAGTACCATTTTTGGGGGGTTGGCAGAGAGCAACTCGTTCCTACACATCATAATATCCTGATATACGGCCCATTTTGAAACAATTAAAAAGCCGGAAATGTCCGGAAAAGGCCGAAGGTGTACAGAACCCGTTGCTCCGTATGCTCGTTGTAATGGGCGTACCATTTTTCGGGGATTGGCAGCGTGCAGCGAGATCTCACACATCATAATATCCTGCGATACGACCCTTTTTGAAACAATTATAAAGCCGGAAAAATCCGGAAAAGGCCGAAGGTGTACAAAACCCGTTGCTCCGTATGCTCGTTGTAATGGAAGGACCATTTTTGGGGGATTGGCAACGCTCAACGCGTTTTTACACATCATAATATCCTGCTATTCGGCCCATTTTTGATCACTTAAAATGCCGGAAATGTCCGGAAAAGGCCGAAGGTGTACAGAACCTGATGCTCCGTATGCTCGTTGTAATGGAAGTACCATTCTTCGGGGATTGGCAGCGCGCAACGAGTTCTCTCACAACATAATATCCTGCGATACGACCCATTTTGAAACAATTAAAAAGCCGGAAATGTCCGGAAAATGCCAAAGGTGTACAGAACCCGTTGCTCCGTATGCTCGTTGTAATGGGCGTACCATTTTTCGGGGATTGGCAGCGTGCAGCGAGTTCTCACACCTCATAATATCCTGCGATACGACCCATTTTGAAACTATTAAAAAGCCGAAACTGGCCGGAAAAGGCTGAATATGTACAAGACAGGATTCTCCGCATGCTCGTTGAAATGGATGTACCATTCTTCGGGGATTGGCAGCGCGCAACGAGTTCTCTCACATCATAATATCCCGCGATACGACCCATTTTGAAACAATTAAAAAGCCGGAAATGTCCGGAAAATGCCGAAGGTGTACAGAACCCGTTGCTCCGTATGCTCGTTGTAATGGAAGGACCATTTTTGGGGGATTGGCAGCGTGCAGCAGGTTCTCACACATCATACTATCCTGCGATACGACAAATTTTGAAACAATTAAAAAGACGAAACTGGCCGGAAAAGGACGAATATGTACAAGACAGGATTCTCCGCATGCTCGTTTTATTGGAAGTACCATTCTTCGGGGATTGGCAGCGCGCACCGAGTTCCCTCACATCATAATATCCTGCTATACGGCCCGTTTTTAATCACGTAAAATGCCGGAGATGTCCGGAAAAGGACGAAGGTGTACAGAACCCGATGCTCCGTTTGCTCGTTGTAATGGAAGTACCATTTTTGGGGGGTAGGCAGAGAGCAACTGGTTCTTACACATCATAATATCCTGATATACGGCCCATTTTGAAACAATTAAAAAGCCGGAAATGTCCGGAAAAGGCCGAAGGTGTACAGAACCCGTTGCTCCGTATGCTCGTTGTAATGGGCGTACCATTTTTCGGGGATTGGAAGCGTGCAGCGAGATCTCACACATCATAATATCGTGCGACACGACCCTTTTTGAAACAATTAAAAAGCCGGAAATATCCGGAAAAGGCCGAAGGTGTACAGAACCCGTTGCTCCGTATGCTCGTTGTAATGGAAGGACCATTTTTGGGGGATTGGCAACGCTCAACGCGTTTTTACACATCATAATATCCTGCTATTCGGCCCATTTTTGATCACTTAAAATGCCGGAAATGTCCGGAAAAGGCCGAAGGTGTACAGAACCTGATGCTCCGTATGCTCGTTGTAAGGGGCGTACCATTTCTCGGGAATTGGCAGCGCGTAACGAGTTCTCTCACATCATAATATCCTGAAATACGACACATTTTGAAACAATTAAAAAGCCGGAAATGTCCGGAAAATGCCGAAGGTATACAGAACCCGTTGCTCCGTATGCTCGTTGTAATGGGCGTACCATTTTTCGGGGATTGGCAGCGTGCAGCGAGTTCTCACACCTCATAATATCCTGCGATACGACCCATTTTGAAACTATTAAAAAGCCGAAACTGGCCAGAAAAGGCTGAATATGTACAAGACAGGATTCTCCGCATGCTCGTTTTATTGGAAGTACCATTCTTCGGGGATTGGCAGCGCGCACCGAGTTCCCTCACATCATAATATCCTGCTATACGGCCCGTTTTTAATCACATAAAATGCCGGAGATGTCCATAAAAGGCCGAAGGTGTACAGAACCCGATGCTCCGTTTGCTCGTTGTAATGGAAGTACCATTTTTGGGGGGTTGGCAGAGAGCAACTGGTTCTTACACATCATAATATCCTGATATACGGCCCATTTTGAAACAATTAAAAAGCCGGAAATGTCCGGAAAAGGCCGAAGGTGTACAGAACCCGTTGCTCCGTATGCTCGTTGTAATGGGCGTACCATTTTTCGGGGATTGGAAGCGTGCAGCGAGATCTCACACATCATAATATCGTGCGATACGACCCTTTTTGAAACAATTAAAAAGCCGGAAATATCCGGAAAAGGCCGAAGGTGTACAGAACCCGTTGCGCCGTATGCTCGTTGTAATGGAAGGACCATTTTTGGGGGATTGGCAACGCTCAACGCGTTTTTACACATCATAATATCCTGCTATTCTGCCCGTTTTTGATCACTTAATATGCCGGAAATGTCCGGAAAAGGCCGAAGGTGTACAGAACCTGATGCTCCGTATGCTCGTTGTAAGGGGCGTACCATTTCTCGGGGATTGGCAGCGCGTAAAGTGTTCTCTCACATCATAATATCCTGATAAACGGCACATTTTGAAACAATTAAAAAGCCGGAAATGTCCGGAAAAGGCCGTAGGTGTACAGAACCCGTTGCTCCGTATGCTCGTTGTAGTGGGCGTACCATTTTTCGGGGATTGGCAGCGTGCAGCGAGATCTCAAACATCATAATATCCTGCGATACGACCCTTTTTGAAACAATTAAAAAGCCGGTAATAACAGGAAAAGGCTGAAGGTGTACAGAACCCGTTGCTCCGTATGCTCGTTTTAATGGGCGTACCATTTTTCGGGGATTGGCAGCGTGCAGCGAGTTCTCACACCTCATAATATCCTGCGATACGACCCATTTTGAAACTATTAAAAAGCCGAAACTGGCCGGAAAAGGCCGAATATGTACAAGACAGGATTCTCCGCATGCTCGTTGTAATGGATGTACCATTCGTCGGGGATTGGCAGCGCGCAACGAGTTCTCTCACATCATAATATCGCGCGATACGACCCATTTTGAAACAATTAAAAAGCCGGAAATGTCCGGAAAATGCCGAAGGTGTACAGAACCCGTTGCTCCGTATGCTCGTTGTAATGGAAGGACCATTTTTGGGGGATTGGCAGCGTGCAGCGAGTTCTCACACCTCATAATATCCTGCGATACGACTCATTTTGAAACTATTAAAAAGCCGAAACTGGCCGGAAAAGGCCGAATATGTACAAGACAGGATTCTCGTCATGCTCGTTGTAATGGAAGTACCATTCTTCGGGGATTTGCGGCGCGCAACGAGTTCCCTCACATCATAATATCCTGCTATACGGCCCGTTTTTAATCACATAAAATGCCGGAGATGTCCGGAAAAGGCCGAAGGTGTACAGAACCCAATGCTCCGTTTGCTCGTTGTAATGGAAGTACCATTTTTGGGGGGTTGGCAGAGAGCAACTGGTTCTTACACATAATAATATCCTGATATACGGCCCATTTTGAAACAATTAAAAAGCCGGAAATGTCCGGAAAAGGCCGAAGGTTTACAGAACCCGTTGATCCGTATGCTCGTTGTAATGGGCGTACCATTTCTCGGGGATTGGCAGCGCGTAACGAGTTATCTCATATCATAATATCCTGAAATACGGCCCATTTTGAAGCAATTAAAAAGCCGGAAATGTCCGGAAAAGGCCGAAGGTGTACAGAACCCGTTGCTCCGTATGCTCGTTGTAATGGGCGTACCATTTTTCGGGGATTTCCAGCGTGCAGCCAGTTCTCACACCTCATAATATCCTGCGATACGACCCATTTTGAAACTATTAAAAAGCCGAAACTGGCCGGAAATGGCCGAATATGTACAAGACAGGATTCTCCGCATGCTCGCTGTAATGGAAGTACCATTCTTCGGGGATAGGCAGCGCGCAACGAGTTCTCTCACATCATAATATCCTGATATACGGCCCATTTTGAAACAATTAAAAAGCCGGAAATGTCCGGAAAAGGCCGAAGGTGTACAGAACCCTTTGCTCTCTTTGCTTGTTGTAATGGAAGTACCATTTTTGGGGGGTTGGCAGAGAGCAACTGGTTCTTACACATCATAATATCCTGATATACGGCCCCTATTGAAGCAATTAAAAAGCCGGAAATGTCCGGAAAAGGCCGAAGGTGTACAGAACCCGCTGCTCCGTA
The DNA here is from genome assembly GCA_963971185.1 of Bombus muscorum. Taxonomy (NCBI): domain Eukaryota; kingdom Metazoa; phylum Arthropoda; class Insecta; order Hymenoptera; family Apidae; genus Bombus; species Bombus muscorum. The sequence goes on along the minus strand of OZ020130.1, from coordinate 9,798,461 downwards.
TGCTCGTTGTAATGGGCGTACCATTTTTCGGGGATTTCCAGCGTGCAGCCAGTTCTCACACCTCATAATATCCTGCGATACGACCCATTTTGAAACTATTAAAAAGCCGAAACTGGCCGGAAATGGCCGAATATGTACAAGACAGGATTCTCCGCATGCTCGTTGTAATGGAAGTACCATTCTTCGGGGATTGGCAGCGCGCAACGAGTTCTCTCACATCATAATATCCTGATATACGGCCCATTTTGAAACAATTAAAAAGCCGGAAATTTCCGGAAAAGGCCGAAGGTGAACAGAACCCGTTGCTCCCTTTGCTTGTTGTAATGGAAGTACCATTTTTGGGGGGTTGGCAGAGAGCAACTGGTTCTTACACATCATAATATCCTGTTATACGGCCCATTTTGAGCAATTAAAAAGCCGGAAATGTCCGGAAAAGGCCGAAGGTGTACAGAACCCGTTGCTCCGTATGCTCGTTGTAATGGGCGTACCATTTTTCGGGGATTTCCAGCGTGCAGCCAGTTCTCACACCTCATAATATCCTGCGATACGACCCATTTTGAAACTATTAAAAAGCCGAAACTGGCCGGAAATGGCCGAATATGTACAAGACAGGATTCCCCGCATGCTCGTTGTAATGGAAGTACCATTCTTCGGGGATTGGCAGCGCGCAACGAGTTCCCTCACATCATAATATCCTGCTATACGGCCCGTTTTTAATCACATAAAATGCCGGAGATGTCCGGAAAAGGCCGAAGGTGTACAGAACCCAATGCTCCGTTTGCTCGTTGTAATGGAAGTACCATTTTTGGGGGGTTGGCAGAGAGCAACTGGTTCTTACACTTCATAATATCCTGATATACGGCCCATTTTGAAACAATTAAAAAGCCGGAAATGTCCGGAAATGGCCGAAGGTGTACAGAACCCGTTGCTCCGTATGCTCCTTGTAATGGGCGTACCATTTTTCGGGGATTGGCAGCGTGCAGCGAGATCTCACACATCATAATATCCTGCGATACGACCCTTTTTGAAACAATTAAAAAGCCGGAAATGTCCGGAAAAGGCCGAAGGTGTACAGAACCCGTTGCTCCGTATGCTCGTTATAATGGGCGTACCATTTTTCGTGGATTGGCAGCGTGCAGCGAGATCTCACACATCATAATATCCTGCGATACGACCCTTTTTGAAACAATTAAAAAGCCGGAAATATCCGGAAAAGGCCGAAGGTGTACAGAACCCGTTGCTCCGTATGCTCGTTGTAATGGAAGGACCATTTTTGGGGGATTGGCAACGCTCAACGCGTTTTTACACATCATAATATCCTGCTATTCGGCCCATTTTTGATCACTTAAAATGCCGGAAATGTCCGGAAAAGGCCGAAGGTGTACAGAACCTGATGCTCCGTATGCTCGTTTTAATGGGCGTACCATTTTTCGGGGATTGGCAGCGTGCAGCGAGTTCTCACACCTCATAATATCCTGCGATACGACCCATTTTGAAACTATTAAAAAGCCGAAACTGGCCGGAAAAGGCCGAATATGCACAAGACAGGATTCTCCGCATGCTCGTTGTAATGGATGTACCATTTTTCGGGGATTGGCAGCGCGCAACGAGTTCTCTCACATCATAATATCCTGATATACGGCCCATTTTGAAACAATTAAAAAGCCGGAAATGTCCGGAAAAGGCCGAAGGTGTACAGAACCCGTTGCTCCCTTTGCTTGTTGTAATGGAAGTACCATTTTTGGGGGGTTGGCAGAGAGCAACTGGATCTTACACATCATAATATCCTGATATACGGCCCATTTTGAAGCAATTAAAAAGCCGGAAATGTCCGGAAAAGGCCGAAGGTGTATAGAACCCGATGCTCCGTTTGCTCGTTGTAATGGAAGTACCATTTTTCGGGGATGGGCAGCGTGCAGCGTGTTCTCACACATCATAATATCCTGCGATACGACCCATTTTGAAACAGTTAAATAGCCGGAAATATCCGGAAAAGGCCGAAGGTGTACAGAACCCGTTGCTCCGTATGCTCGTTGTAAGGGGCGTACCATTCCTCGGGGATTGGCAGCGTGCAGCGAGTTCTCACACCTCATAATATCCTGCGATACGACTCATTTTGAAACAATTAAAAAGCCGGAAATATCCGGAAAAGGCCGAAGGTGTACAGAACCCGTTGCTCCGTATGCTCGTTGTAAGGGGCGTACCATTCCTCGGGGATTGGCAGCGTGCAGCGAGTTCTCACACCTCATAATATCCTGCGAAACGACTCATTTTGAAACTATTAAAAAGCCGAAACTTGCCGGAAAAGGCCGAATATGTATAAGACAGGATTCTCCGCATGCTCGTTGTAATGGAAGTACCATTCTTCGGGGATTGGCAGCGCGCAACGAGTTCTCTCACAACATAATATCCTGCTATACGGCCCGTTTTTAATCACATAAAATGCCGGAGATGTCCGGAAAAGGCCGAAGGTGTACAGAACCCAATGCTCCGTTTGCTCGTTGTAATGGAAGTACCATTTTTGGGGGGTTGGCAGAGAGCAACTGGTTCTTACACTTCATAATATCCTGATATACGGCCCATTTTGAAACAATTAAAAAGCCGGAAATGTCCGGAAATGGCCGAAGGTGTACAGAACCCGTTGCTCCGTATGCTCCTTGTAATGGGCGTACCATTTTTCGGGGATTGGCAGCGTGCAGCGAGATCTCACACATCATAATATCCTGCGATACGACCCTTTTTGAAACAATTAAAAAGCCGGAAATGTCCGGAAAAGGCCGAAGGTGTACAGAACCCGTTGCTCCGTATGCTCGTTATAATGGGCGTACCATTTTTCGTGGATTGGCAGCGTGCAGCGAGATCTCACACATCATAATATCCTGCGATACGACCCTTTTTGAAACAATTAAAAAGCCGGAAATATCCGGAAAAGGCCGAAGGTGTACAGAACCCGTTGCGCCGTATGCTCGTTGTAATGGAAGGACCATTTTTGGGGGATTGGCAACGCTCAACGCGTTTTTACACATCATAATATCCTGCTATTCTGCCCGTTTTTGATCACTTAATATGCCGGAAATGTCCGGAAAAGGCCGAAGGTGTACAGAACCTGATGCTCCGTATGCTCGTTGTAAGGGGCGTACCATTTCTCGGGGATTGGCAGCGCGTAAAGTGTTCTCTCACATCATAATATCCTGATAAACGGCACATTTTGAAACAATTAAAAAGCCGGAAATGTCCGGAAAAGGCCGTAGGTGTACAGAACCCGTTGCTCCGTATGCTCGTTGTAGTGGGCGTACCATTTTTCGGGGATTGGCAGCGTGCAGCGAGATCTCAAACATCATAATATCCTGCGATACGACCCTTTTTGAAACAATTAAAAAGCCGGTAATAACAGGAAAAGGCTGAAGGTGTACAGAACCCGTTGCTCCGTATGCTCGTTTTAATGGGCGTACCATTTTTCGGGGATTGGCAGCGTGCAGCGAGTTCTCACACCTCATAATATCCTGCGATACGACCCATTTTGAAACTATTAAAAAGCCGAAACTGGCCGGAAAAGGCCGAATATGTACAAGACAGGATTCTCCGCATGCTCGTTGTAATGGATGTACCATTCGTCGGGGATTGGCAGCGCGCAACGAGTTCTCTCACATCATAATATCGCGCGATACGACCCATTTTGAAACAATTAAAAAGCCGGAAATGTCCGGAAAATGCCGAAGGTGTACAGAACCCGTTGCTCCGTATGCTCGTTGTAATGGAAGGACCATTTTTGGGGGATTGGCAGCGTGCAGCGAGTTCTCACACCTCATAATATCCTGCGATACGACTCATTTTGAAACTATTAAAAAGCCGAAACTGGCCGGAAAAGGCCGAATATGTACAAGACAGGATTCTCGTCATGCTCGTTGTAATGGAAGTACCATTCTTCGGGGATTTGCGGCGCGCAACGAGTTCCCTCACATCATAATATCCTGCTATACGGCCCGTTTTTAATCACATAAAATGCCGGAGATGTCCGGAAAAGGCCGAAGGTGTACAGAACCCAATGCTCCGTTTGCTCGTTGTAATGGAAGTACCATTTTTGGGGGGTTGGCAGAGAGCAACTGGTTCTTACACATAATAATATCCTGATATACGGCCCATTTTGAAACAATTAAAAAGCCGGAAATGTCCGGAAAAGGCCGAAGGTTTACAGAACCCGTTGATCCGTATGCTCGTTGTAATGGGCGTACCATTTCTCGGGGATTGGCAGCGCGTAACGAGTTATCTCATATCATAATATCCTGAAATACGGCCCATTTTGAAGCAATTAAAAAGCCGGAAATGTCCGGAAAAGGCCGAAGGTGTACAGAACCCGTTGCTCCGTATGCTCGTTGTAATGGGCGTACCATTTTTCGGGGATTTCCAGCGTGCAGCCAGTTCTCACACCTCATAATATCCTGCGATACGACCCATTTTGAAACTATTAAAAAGCCGAAACTGGCCGGAAATGGCCGAATATGTACAAGACAGGATTCTCCGCATGCTCGCTGTAATGGAAGTACCATTCTTCGGGGATAGGCAGCGCGCAACGAGTTCTCTCACATCATAATATCCTGATATACGGCCCATTTTGAAACAATTAAAAAGCCGGAAATGTCCGGAAAAGGCCGAAGGTGTACAGAACCCTTTGCTCTCTTTGCTTGTTGTAATGGAAGTACCATTTTTGGGGGGTTGGCAGAGAGCAACTGGTTCTTACACATCATAATATCCTGATATACGGCCCCTATTGAAGCAATTAAAAAGCCGGAAATGTCCGGAAAAGGCCGAAGGTGTACAGAACCCGCTGCTCCGTATGCTCGTTGTAATGGGCGTACCATTTTTCGGGGATTTCCAGCGTGCAGCCAGTTCTCACACCTCATAATATCCTGCGATACGACCCATTTTGAAACTATTAAAAAGCCGAAACTGGCCGGAAATGGCCGAATATGTACAAGACAGGATTCTCCGCATGCTCGTTGTAATGGAAGTACCATTCTTCGGGGATTGGCAGCGCGCAACGAGTTCTCTCACATCATAATATCCTGATATACGGCCCATTTTGAAACAATTAAAAAGCCGGAAATTTCCGGAAAAGGCCGAAGGTGAACAGAACCCGTTGCTCCCTTTGCTTGTTGTAATGGAAGTACCATTTTTGGGGGGTTGGCAGAGAGCAACTGGTTCTTACACATCATAATATCCTGTTATACGGCCCATTTTGAGCAATTAAAAAGCCGGAAATGTCCGGAAAAGGCCGAAGGTGTACAGAACCCGTTGCTCCGTATGCTCGTTGTAATGGGCGTACCATTTTTCGGGGATTTCCAGCGTGCAGCCAGTTCTCACACCTCATAATATCCTGCGATACGACCCATTTTGAAACTATTAAAAAGCCGAAACTGGCCGGAAATGGCCGAATATGTACAAGACAGGATTCCCCGCATGCTCGTTGTAATGGAAGTACCATTCTTCGGGGATTGGCAGCGCGCAACGAGTTCCCTCACATCATAATATCCTGCTATACGGCCCGTTTTTAATCACATAAAATGCCGGAGATGTCCGGAAAAGGCCGAAGGTGTACAGAACCCAATGCTCCGTTTGCTCGTTGTAATGGAAGTACCATTTTTGGGGGGTTGGCAGAGAGCAACTGGTTCTTACACTTCATAATATCCTGATATACGGCCCATTTTGAAACAATTAAAAAGCCGGAAATGTCCGGAAATGGCCGAAGGTGTACAGAACCCGTTGCTCCGTATGCTCCTTGTAATGGGCGTACCATTTTTCGGGGATTGGCAGCGTGCAGCGAGATCTCACACATCATAATATCCTGCGATACGACCCTTTTTGAAACAATTAAAAAGCCGGAAATGTCCGGAAAAGGCCGAAGGTGTACAGAACCCGTTGCTCCGTATGCTCGTTATAATGGGCGTACCATTTTTCGTGGATTGGCAGCGTGCAGCGAGATCTCACACATCATAATATCCTGCGATACGACCCTTTTTGAAACAATTAAAAAGCCGGAAATATCCGGAAAAGGCCGAAGGTGTACAGAACCCGTTGCTCCGTATGCTCGTTGTAATGGAAGGACCATTTTTGGGGGATTGGCAACGCTCAACGCGTTTTTACACATCATAATATCCTGCTATTCGGCCCATTTTTGATCACTTAAAATGCCGGAAATGTCCGGAAAAGGCCGAAGGTGTACAGAACCTGATGCTCCGTATGCTCGTTTTAATGGGCGTACCATTTTTCGGGGATTGGCAGCGTGCAGCGAGTTCTCACACCTCATAATATCCTGCGATACGACCCATTTTGAAACTATTAAAAAGCCGAAACTGGCCGGAAAAGGCCGAATATGCACAAGACAGGATTCTCCGCATGCTCGTTGTAATGGATGTACCATTTTTCGGGGATTGGCAGCGCGCAACGAGTTCTCTCACATCATAATATCCTGATATACGGCCCATTTTGAAACAATTAAAAAGCCGGAAATGTCCGGAAAAGGCCGAAGGTGTACAGAACCCGTTGCTCCCTTTGCTTGTTGTAATGGAAGTACCATTTTTGGGGGGTTGGCAGAGAGCAACTGGATCTTACACATCATAATATCCTGATATACGGCCCATTTTGAAGCAATTAAAAAGCCGGAAATGTCCGGAAAAGGCCGAAGGTGTACAGAACCCGTTGCTCCGTATGCTCGTTGTAAGGGGCGTACCATTCCTCGGGGATTGGCAGCGTGCAGCGAGTTCTCACACCTCATAATATCCTGCGATACGACTCATTTTGAAACAATTAAAAAGCCGGAAATATCCGGAAAAGGCCGAAGGTGTACAGAACCCGTTGCTCCGTATGCTCGTTGTAAGGGGCGTACCATTCCTCGGGGATTGGCAGCGTGCAGCGAGTTCTCACACCTCATAATATCCTGCGAAACGACTCATTTTGAAACTATTAAAAAGCCGAAACTTGCCGGAAAAGGCCGAATATGTATAAGACAGGATTCTCCGCATGCTCGTTGTAATGGAAGTACCATTCTTCGGGGATTGGCAGCGCGCAACGAGTTCTCTCACATCATAATATCCTGCTATACGGCCCGTTTTTAATCACATAAAATGCCGGAGATGTCCGGAAAAGGCCGAAGGTGTACAGAACCCGATGCTCCGTTTGCTCGTTGTAATGGAAGTACCATTTTTCGGGGATGGGCAGCGTGCAGCGTGTTCTCACACATCATAATATCCTGCGATACGACCCATTTTGAAACAATTAAATAGCCGGAAATATCCGGAAAAGGCCGAAGGTGTACAGAACCCGTTGCTCCGTATGCTCGTTGTAAGGGGCGTACCATTCCTCGGGGATTGGCAGCGTGCAACGAGTTCTCTCACATCATAATATCCTGATATACGGCCCATATTGAAACAATTAAAAAGCCGGAAATGTCCGGAAAAGGCCGAAGGTGCACAGAACCCGTTGCTCCGTATGCTCGTTGTAATGGAAGGACCATTTTTGGGGGATTGGCAGCGTGCAGCGAGTTCTCACACCTCATAATATCCTGCGAAACGACTCATTTTGAAACTATTAAAAAGCCGAAACTTGCCGGAAAAGGCCGAATATGTACAAGACAGGATTCTCCGCATGCTCGTTGTAATGGAAGTACCATTCTTCGGGGATTGGGATCGCGCAACGAGTTCTCTCACATCATAATATCCTGATATACGGCCCATTTTGAAACAATTAAAAAGCCGGAAATGTCCGGAAAAGGCCGAAGGTGTACAGAACCCGCTGCTCCCTTTGTTTGTTGTAATGGAAGTACCATTTTTGTGGGGTTGGCAGAGAGCAACTGGTTCTTACACATCATACTATCCTGATATACGGCCCATTTTGAAGCAATTAAAAAGCCGGAAATGTCCGGAAAAGGCCGAAGGTGTACAGAACCCGTTGCTCCGTATGCTCGTTGTAATGGGCGTACCATTTTTCGGGGATTTCCAGCGTGCAGCCAGTTCTCACACCTCATAATATCCTGCGATACGACCCATTTTGAAACTATTAAAAAGCCGAAACTGGCCGGAAATGGCCGAATATGTACAAGACAGGATTCTCCGCATGCTCGTTGTAATGGAAGTACCATTCTTCGGGGATTGGCAGCGCGCAACGAGTTCTCTCACATCATAATATCCTGCTATACGGCCCGTTTTTAATCACATAAAATGCCGGAGATGTCCGGAAAAGGCCGAAGGTGTACAGAACCCGATGCTCCGTTTGCTCGTTGTAATGGAAGTACCATTTTTCGGGGATGGGCAGCGTGCAGCGAGTTCTGACACATCATAATATCCTGCGATACGACCCATTTTGAAACAATTAAATAGCCGGAAATGTCCAGAAAAGGCCGAAGGTGTACAGAACCCGCTGCTCCGTATGCTCGTTGTAATGGGCGTACCATTTTTCGGGGATTGGCTGCGCGTAACGTGTTCTCTCACATCATAATATCCTGATAAACGGCACATTTTGAAACAATTAAAAAGCCGGAAATGTCCGGAAAAGGCCGAAGGTGTACAGAACCCGTTGTTCCGTATGCTCGTTCTAGTGGGCGTACCATTTTTCGGGGATTGGCAGCGTGCAGCAAGTTCTCACACCACATAATATCCTGCGATACGACTCATTTTGAAACTATTAAAAAGCCGAAACTGGCCGGAAAAGGCCGAATATGTACAAGACAGGAATCTCCGCATGCTCGTTGTAAGGGAAGGACCATTTTTGGGGGATTGGCAACGCTCAACGCGTTTTTACACATCATAATATCCTGCTATTCGGCCCGTTTTTGATCACTTAAAATGCCGGAAATGTCCGGAAAAGGCCGAAGGTGTACAGAACCTGATGCTCCGTATGCTCGTTGTAAGGGGCGTACCATTTCTCGGGAATTGGCAGCGCGTAACGTGTTCTCTCACATCATAATATCCTGATAAACGCACATTTTGAAACAATTAAAAAGCCGGAAATGTCCGGAAAAGGCCGAAGGTGTACAGAACCCGTTGTTCCGTATGCTCGTTGTAGTGGGCGTACCATTTTTCGGGGATTGGCAGCGTGTAGCGAGTTCTCACACCACATAATATCCTGCGATACGACTCATTTTGAAACTATTAAAAAGCCGAAACTGGCCGGAAAAGGCCGAATATGTACAAGACAGGATTCTCGTCATGCTCGTTGTAATGGAAGTACCATTCTTCGGGGATTTGCAGCGCGCAACGAGTTCCCTCACATCATAATATCCTGCTATACGGCCCGTTTTTAATCACATAAAATGCCGGAGATGTCCGGAAAAGGCCGAAGGTGCACAGAACCCAATGCTCCGTTTGCTCGTTGTAATGGAAGTACCATTTTTGGGGGGTTGGCAGAGAGCAACTGGTTCTTACACTTCATAATATCCTGATATACGGCCCATTTTGAAACAATTAAAAAGCCGGAAATGTCCGGAAAAGGCCGAAGGTGTACAGAACCCGTTGCTCCGTATGCTCGTTGTAATGGGCGTACCATTTTTCGGGGATTGGCATCGTGCAGCGAGATCTCACACATCATAATATCCTGCGATACGACCCTTTTTGAAACAATTAAAAAGCCGGAAATGTCCGGAAAAGGCCGAAGGTGTACAGAACCCGTTGCTCCGTATGCTCGTTGTAATGGAAGGACCATTTTTGGGGGATTGGCAACGCTCAACGCGTTTTTACACATCATAATATCCTGCTATTCGGCCCATTTTTGATCACTTAAAATGCCGGAAATGTCCGGAAAAGGCCGAAGGTGTACAGAACCTGATGCTCCGTATGCTCGTTGTAAGGGGCGTACCATTTCTCGGGGATTGGCAGCGCGTAGCGAATTCTCTCACATCATAATATCCTGATATACGGCCCATTTGGAACAATTAAAAAGCCGGAAATGTCCAGAAAAGGCCGAAGGTGTACAGAACCCATTGCTCCGTATGCTCGTTGTAGTGGGCGTACCATTTTTCGGGGATTGGCAGCGTGCAGCGAGTTCTCACACCTCATAATATCCTGCGATACGACTCATTTTGAAACTATTAAAAAGCCGAAACTGGCCGGAAAAGGCCGAATATGTACAAGACAGGATTCTCCGCATGCTCGTTGTAATGGAAGTACCATTCTTCGGGGATTGGCTGCGCGCAACGAGTTCTCTCACATCATAATATTCTGCTATTCGGCCCGTTTTTGATCACTTAAAATGCCGGAAATGTCCGGAAAAAGCCGAAGGTGTACAGAACCTGATGCTCCGTATGCTCGTTGTAAGGGGCGTACCATTTCTCGGGGATTGGCAGCGCGTAACGTGTTCTCTCACATCATAATATCCTGATAAACGGCACATTTTGAAACAATTAAAGAGCCGGAAATGTCCGGAAAAGGCCGAAGGTGTACAGAACCCGTTGCTCCGTATGCTCGTTGTAGTGGGCGTACCATTTTTCGGGGATTGGCAGCGTGCGGCGAGTTCTCACACCTCATAATATCCTGCGACACGACTCATTTTGAAACTATTAAAAAGCCGAAACTGGCCGGAAAAGGCCGAATATATACAAGGCAGGATTCTCGTCATGCTCGTTGTAATGGAAGTACCATTCTTCGGGGATTTGCAGCGCGCAACGAGTTCCCTCACATCATAATATCCTGCTATACGGCCCGTTTTTAATCACATAAAATGCCGGAGATGTCCGGAAAAGGCCGAAGGTGTACAGAACCCAATGCTCCGTTTGCTCGTTGTAATGGAAGTACCATTTTTGGGGGGTTGGCAGAGAGCAACTGGTTCTTACACATCATAATATCCTGATATACGGCCGATTTTGAAACAATTAAAAAGCCGGAAATGTCCGGAAAAGGCCGAAGGTGTACAGAACCCGTTGCTCCGTATGCTCGTTGTAATGGGCGTACCATTTTTCGGGGATTGGCAGCGTGCAGCGAGATCTCACACATCATAATATCCTGCGATACGACCCTTTTTGAAACAATTAAAAAGCCGGAAATATCCGGAAAAGGCCGAAGGTGTACAGAACCCGTTGCTCCGTATGCTCGTTGTAATGGAAGGACCATTTTTGGGGGATTGGCAGCGTGCAGCGAGTTCTCACACCTCATAATATCCTGCGATACGACTCATTTTGAAACTATTAAAAAGCCGAAACTGGCCGGAAAAGGCCGAATATGTACAAGACAGGATTCTCCGCATGCTCGTTGTAATGGAAGTACCATTCTTCGGGGATTGGCTGCGCGCAACGAGTTCTCTCACATCATAATATTCTGCTATTCGGCCCGTTTTTGATCACTTAAAATGCCGGAAATGTCCGGAAAAAGCCGAAGGTGTACAGAACCTGATGCTCCGTATGCTCGTTGTAAGGGGCGTACCATTTCTCGGGGATTGGCAGCGCGTAACGTGTTCTCTCACATCATAATATCCTGATAAACGGCACATTTTGAAACAATTAAAAAGCCGGAAATGTCCGGAAAAGGCCGAAGGTGTACAGAACCCGTTGCTCCGTATGCTCGTTGTAGTGGGCGTACCATTTTTCGGGGATTGGCAGCGTGCAGCGAGTTCTCACACCTCATAATATCCTGCGACACGACTCATTTTGAAACTATTAAAAAGCCGAAACTGGCCGGAAAAGGCCGAATATATACAAGACAGGATTCTCGTCATGCTCGTTGTAATGGAAGTACCATTCTTCGGGGATTGGCTGCGCGCAACGAGTTCTCTCACATCATAATATTCTGCTATTCGGCCCGTTTTTGATCACTTAAAATGCCGGAAATGTCCGGAAAAAGCCGAAGGTGTACAGAACCTGATGCTCCGTATGCTCGTTGTAAGGGGCGTACCATTTCTCGGGGATTGGCAGCGCGTAACGTGTTCTCTCACATCATAATATCCTGATAAACGGCACATTTTGAAACAATTAAAAAGCCGGAAATGTCCGGAAAAGGCCGAAGGTGTACAGAACCCGTTGCTCCGTATGCTCGTTGTAGTGGGCGTACCATTTTTCGGGGATTGGCAGCGTGCAGCGAGTTCTCACACCTCATAATATCCTGCGACACGACTCATTTTGAAACTATTAAAAAGCCGAAACTGGCCGGAAAAGGCCGAATATATACAAGACAGGATTCTCGTCATGCTCGTTGTAATGGAAGTACCATTCTTCGGGGATTTGCAGCGCGCAACGAGTTCCCTCACATCATAATATCCTGCTATACGGCCCGTTTTTAATCACATAAAATGCCGGAGATGTCCGGAAAAGGCCGAAGGTGTACAGAACCCAATTCTCCGTTTGCTCGTTGTAATGGAAGTACCATTTTTGGGGGGTTGGCAGAGAGCAACTGGATCTTACACATCATAATATCCTGATATACGGCCCATTTTGAAACAATTAAAAAGCCGGAAATGTCCGGAAAAGGCCGAAGGTGTACAGAACCCGTTGCTCCGTATGCTCGTTGTAATGGGCGTACCATTTTTCGGGGATTGGCAGCGTGCAGCGAGATCTCACACATCATAATATCCTGCGATACGACCCTTTTTGAAACAATTAAAAAGCCGGAAATATCCGGAAAAGGCCGAAGGTGTACAGAACCCGTTGCTCCGTATGCTCGTTGTAATGGAAGGACCATTTTTGGGGGATTGGCAGCGTGCAGTGAGTTCTCACACCTCATAATATCCTGCGAAACGACTCATTTTGAAACTATTAAAAAGCCGAAACTTGCCGGAAAAGGCCGAATATGTACAAGACAGGATTCTCCGCATGCTCGTTGTAATAGAAGTACCATTCTTCGGGGATTGGCAGCGCGCAACGAGTTCTCTCACATCATAATATCCTGATATACGGCCCATTTTGAAACAATTAAAAAGCGGGAAATGTCCGGAAAAGGCCGAAGGTGAACAGAACCCGTTGCTCCCTTTGCTTGCTGTAATGGAAGTACCATTTTTGGGGGGTTGGCAGAGAGCAACTGGTTCTTACACATCATAATATCCTGATATACGGCCCATTTTGAGCAATTAAAAAGCCGGAAATGTCCGGAAAAGGCCGAAGGTGTACAGAACCCGTTGCTCCGTATGCTCGTTGTAATGGGCGTACCATTTTTCGGGGATTTCCAGCGTGCAGCCAGTTCTCACACCTCATAATATCCTGCGATACGACCTATTTTGAAACTATTAAAAAGCCGAAACTGGCCGGAAATGGCCGAATATATACAAGACAGGATTCTCGTCATGCTCGTTGTAATGGAAGTACCATTCTTCGGGGATTTGCAGCGCGCAACGAGTTCCCTCACATCATAATATCCTGCTATACGGCCCGTTTTTAATCACATAAAATGCCGGAGATGTCCGGAAAAGGCCGAAGGTGTACAGAACCCAATTCTCCGTTTGCTCGTTGTAATGGAAGTACCATTTTTGGGGGGTTGGCAGAGAGCAACTGGATCTTACACATCATAATATCCTGATATACGGCCCATTTTGAAACAATTAAAAAGCCGGAAATGTCCGGAAAAGGCCGAAGGTGTACAGAACCCGTTGCTCCGTATGCTCGTTGTAATGGGCGTACCATTTTTCGGGGATTGGCAGCGTGCAGCGAGATCTCACACATCATAATATCCTGCGATACGATCCTTTTTGAAACAATTAAAAAGCCGGAAATATCCGGAAAAGGCCGAAGGTGTACAGAACCCGTTGCTCCGTATGCTCGTTGTAATGGAAGGACCATTTTTGGGGGATTGGCAGCGTGCAGTGAGTTCTCACACCTCATAATATCCTGCGAAACGACTCATTTTGAAACTATTAAAAAGCCGAAACTTGCCGGAAAAGGCCGAATATGTACAAGACAGGATTCTCCGCATGCTCGTTGTAATAGAAGTACCATTCTTCGGGGATTGGCAGCGCGCAACGAGTTCTCTCACATCATAATATCCTGATATACGGCCCATTTTGAAACAATTAAAAAGCGGGAAATGTCCGGAAAAGGCCGAAGGTGAACAGAACCCGTTGCTCCCTTTGCTTGCTGTAATGGAAGTACCATTTTTGGGGGGTTGGCAGAGAGCAACTGGTTCTTACACATCATAATATCCTGATATACGGCCCATTTTGAGCAATTAAAAAGCCGGAAATGTCCGGAAAAGGCCGAAGGTGTACAGAACCCGTTGCTCCGTATGCTCGTTGTAATGGGCGTACCATTTTTCGGGGATTTCCAGCGTGCAGCCAGTTCTCACACCTCATAATATCCTGCGATACGACCTATTTTGAAACTATTAAAAAGCCGAAACTGGCCGGAAATGGCCGAATATGTACAAGACAGGATTCTCCGCATGCTCGTTGTAATGGAAGTACCATTCTTCGGGGATTGGCAGCGCGCAACGAGTTCCCTCACATCATAATATCCTGCTATACGGCCCGTTTTTAATCACATAAAATGCCGGAGATGTCCGGAAAAGGCCGAAGGTGTACAGAACCCAATGCTCCGTATGCTCGTTGTAATGGAAGGACCATTTTTGGGGGATTGGCAGCGTGCAGCGAGATCTCACACATCATAATATCCTGATATACGACCCATTTTGAAACTATTAAAAAGCCGAAACTGGCCGGAAATGGCCGAATATGTACAAGACAGGATTCTCCGTATGCTCGTTGTAATGGGCGTACCATTTTTCGGGGATTGGCAGCGTGCAGCGAGATCTCACACATCATAATATCCTGCGATACGACCCTTTTTGAAACAATTAAAAAGCCGGAAATGTCCGGAAAAGGCCGAAGGTGTACAGAACCCGTTGCTCCGTATGCTCGTTATAATGGGCGTACCATTTTTCGGGGATTGGCAGCGTGCAGCGAGATCTCACACATCATAATATCCTGCGATACGACCCTTTTTGAAACAATTAAAAAGCCGGAAATATCCGGAAAAGGCCGAAGGTGTACAGAACCCGTTGCTCCGTATGCTCGTTGTAATGGAAGGACCATTTTTGGGGGATTGGCAACGCTCAACGCGTTTTTACACATCATAATATCCTGCTATTCGGCCCATTTTTGATCACTTAAAATGCCGCAAATGTCCGGAAATGGCCGAATATGTACAAGACAGGATTCTCCGCATGCTCGTTGTAATGGAAGTACCATTCTTCGGGGATTGGCAGCGCGCAACGAGTTCTCTCACATCATAATATCCTGCTATACGGCCCGTTTTTAATCACATAAAATGCCGGAGATGTCCGGAAAAGGCCGAAGGTGTACAGAACCCAATGCTCCGTTTGCTCGTTGTAATGGAAGTACCATTTTTGGGGGGTTGGCAGAGAGCAACTGGTTCTTACACATCATAATATCCTGATATACGGCCCATTTTGAAACAATTAAAAAGCCGGAAATATCCGGAAAAGGCCGAAGGTGTACAGAACCCGTTGCTCCGAATGCTCGTTGTAATGGAATTACCATTTTTGGGGGATTGGCAACGCTCAACGCGTTTTTACACATCATAATATCCTGCGATACGACTCATTTTGAAACTATTAAAAAGCCGAAACTGGCCGGAAAAGGCCGAATATGTACCAGACAGGATTCTCGTCATGCTCGTTGTAATGGAAGTACCATTCTTCGGGGATTTGCAGCGCGCAACGAGTTCCCTCACATCATAATATCCTGCTATACGGCCCGTTTTTAATCACATAAAATGCCGGAGATGTCCGGAAAAGGCCGAAGGTGTACAGAACCCGATGCTCCGTTTGCTCGTTGTAATGGAAGTGCCATTTTTGGGGGGTTGGCAGAGAGCAACGAGTTCTCTCACATCATAATATCCTGCGATACGACCCGTTTTGAAACAATAAAATAGCCGGAGATGTCCGGAAAAGGCCGAAGGTGTACAGAACCCAATGCTCCGTTTGCTCGTTGTAATGGAAGTACCATTTTTGGGGGGTTGGCAGAGAGCAACGAGTTCTCTCACATCATAATATCCTGCGATACGACCCGTTTTGAAACAATAAAATAGCCGGAGATGTCCGGAAAAGGCCGAAGGTGTACAGAACCCAATGCTCCGTTTGCTCGTTGTAATGGAAGTACCATTTTTGGGGGGTTGGCAGAGAGCAACGAATTCTCTCACATCATAATATCCTGCGATACGACCCATTTTGAAACTATTAAAAAGCCGAAACTGGTCGGAAAAGGCCGAATATGTACAAGACAGGATTCTCCGCATGCTCGTTGTAATGGATGTACCATTTTTCGGGGATTGGCAGCGCGTAGCGAATTCTCTCACATCATAATATCCTGATATACGGCCCATTTGGAACAATTAAAAAGCCGGAAATGTCCAGAAAAGGCCGAAGGTGTACAGAACCCGTTGCTCCGTATGCTCGTTGTAGTGGGCGTACCATTTTTCGGGGATTGGCAGCGTGCAGCGAGTTCTCACACCTCATAATATCCTGCGATACGACTCATTTTGAAACTATTAAAAAGCCGAAACTGGCCGGAAAAGGCCGAATATGTACAAGACAGGATTCTCCGCATGCTCGTTGTAATGGAAGTACCATTCTTCGGGGATTGGCTGCGCGCAACGAGTTCTCTCACATCATAATATTCTGCTATTCGGCCCGTTTTTGATCACTTAAAATGCCGGAAATGTCCGGAAAAAGCCGAAGGTGTACAGAACCTGATGCTCCGTATGCTCGTTGTAAGGGGCGTACCATTTCTCGGGGATTGGCAGCGCGTAACGTGTTCTCTCACATCATAATATCCTGATAAACGGCACATTTTGAAACAATTAAAAAGCCGGAAATGTCCGGAAAAGGCCGAAGGTGTACAGAACCCGTTGCTCCGTATGCTCGTTGTAGTGGGCGTACCATTTTTCGGGGATTGGCAGCGTGCAGCGAGTTCTCACACCTCATAATATCCTGCGACACGACTCATTTTGAAACTATTAAAAAGCCGAAACTGGCCGGAAAAGGCCGAATATATACAAGACAGGATTCTCGTCATGCTCGTTGTAATGGAAGTACCATTCTTCGGGGATTTGCAGCGCGCAACGAGTTCCCTCACATCATAATATCCTGCTATACGGCCCGTTTTTAATCACATAAAATGCCGGAGATGTCCGGAAAAGGCCGAAGGTGTACAGAACCCAATTCTCCGTTTGCTCGTTGTAATGGAAGTACCATTTTTGGGGGGTTGGCAGAGAGCAACTGGATCTTACACATCATAATATCCTGATATACGGCCCATTTTGAAACAATTAAAAAGCCGGAAATGTCCGGAAAAGGCCGAAGGTGTACAGAACCCGTTGCTCCGTATGCTCGTTGTAATGGGCGTACCATTTTTCGGGGATTGGCAGCGTGCAGCGAGATCTCACACATCATAATATCCTGCGATACGACCCTTTTTGAAACAATTAAAAAGCCGGAAATATCCGGAAAAGGCCGAAGGTGTACAGAACCCGTTGCTCCGTATGCTCGTTGTAATGGAAGGACCATTTTTGGGGGATTGGCAGCGTGCAATGAGTTCTCACACCTCATAATATCCTGCGAAACGACTCATTTTGAAACTATTAAAAAGCCGAAACTTGCCGGAAAATGCCGAATATGTACAAGACAGGATTCTCCGCATGCTCGTTGTAATAGAAGTACCATTCTTCGGGGATTGGCAGCGCGCAACGAGTTCTCTCACATCATAATATCCTGATATACGGCCCATTTTGAAACAATTAAAAAGCGGGAAATGTCCGGAAAAGGCCGAAGGTGAACAGAACCCGTTGCTCCCTTTGCTTGCTGTAATGGAAGTACCATTTTTGGGGGGTTGGCAGAGAGCAACTGGTTCTTACACATCATAATATCCTGATATACGGCCCATTTTGAGCAATTAAAAAGCCGGAAATGTCCGGAAAAGGCCGAAGGTGTACAGAACCCGTTGCTCCGTATGCTCGTTGTAATGGGCGTACCATTTTTCGGGGATTTCCAGCGTGCAGCCAGTTCTCACACCTCATAATATCCTGCGATACGACCCATTTTGAAACTATTAAAAAGCCGAAACTGGCCGGAAATGGCCGAATATGTACAAGACAGGATTCTCCGCATGCTCGTTGTAATGGAAGTACCATTCTTCGGGGATTGGCAGCGCGCAACGAGTTCCCTCACATCATAATATCCTGCTATACGGCCCGTTTTTAATCACATAAAATGCCGGAGATGTCCGGAAAAGGCCGAAGGTGTACAGAACCCAATGCTCCGTATGCTCGTTGTAATGGAAGGACCATTTTTGGGGGATTGGCAGCGTGCAGCGAGATCTCACACATCATAATATCCTGATATACGACCCATTTTGAAACTATTAAAAAGCCGAAACTGGCCGGAAATGGCCGAATATGTACAAGACAGGATTCTCCGTATGCTCGTTGTAATGGGCGTACCATTTTTCGGGGATTGGCAGCGTGCAGCGAGATCTCACACATCATAATATCCTGCGATACGACCCTTTTTGAAACAATTAAAAAGCCGGAAATGTCCGGAAAAGGCCGAAGGTGTACAGAACCCGTTGCTCCGTATGCTCGTTATAATGGGCGTACCATTTTTCGGGGATTGGCAGCGTGCAGCGAGATCTCACACATCATAATATCCTGCGATACGACCCGTTTTGAAACAATAAAATAGCCGGAGATGTCCGGAAAAGGCCGAAGGTGTACAGAACCCAATGCTCCGTTTGCTCGTTGTAATGGAAGTACCATTTTTGGGGGGTTGGCAGAGAGCAACGAGTTCTCTCACATCATAATATCCTGCGATACGACCCGTTTTGAAACAATAAAATAGCCGGAGATGTCCGGAAAAGGCCGAAGGTGTACAGAACCCAATGCTCCGTTTGCTCGTTGTAATGGAAGTACCATTTTTGGGGGGTTGGCAGAGAGCAACGAGTTCTCTCACATCATAATATCCTGCGATACGACCCATTTTGAAACTATTAAAAAGCCGAAACTGGTCGGAAAAGGCCGAATATGTACAAGACAGGATTCTCCGCATGCTCGTTGTAATGGATGTACCATTTTTCGGGGATTGGCAGCGCGCAACGAGTTCTCTCACATCATAATATCCTGCGATACGACTCATTTTGAAACTATTAAAAAGCCGAAACTGGCCGGAAAAGGACGAATATGTACAAGACAGGATTCTCCGCATGCTCGTTGTAATGGAAGTACCATTCTTCGGGGATTGGCTGCGCGCAACGAGTTCTCTCACATCATAATATCCTGCGATACGACCCATTTTGAAACAATTAAAAAGCCGAAACTGGCCGGAAAAGGCCGAAAATGTACAAGACAGGATTCTCCGGATGCGGGTTGTATTGGAAGTACCATTCTTCGGGGATTGGCAGCGCGCACCGTGTTCTCTCACATCATAATATCCTGCTATTCTGCCCGTTTTTTATCACTTAATATGCCGGAAATGTCCGGAAAAGGCCGAAGGTGTACAGAACCTGATGCTCCGTATGCTCGTTGTAAGGGGCGTACCATTTCTCGGGGATTGGCAGAGCGTAACGTGTTCTCTCACATCATAATATCCTGATAAACGGCACATTTTTAAACAATTAAAAAGCCGGAAATGTCCGGAAAAGGCCGAAGGTGTACAGAACCCGTTGCTCCGTATGCTCGTTGTAGTGGGCGTACCATTTTTCGGGGATTGGCAGCGTGCAGCGAGATCTCAAACATCATAATATCCTGCGATACGACCCTTTTTGAAACAATTAAAAAGCCGGTAATATCCGGAAAAGGCCGAAGGTGTACAGAACCCGTTGCTCCGTATGCTCGTTGTAATGGAAGGACCATTTTTGGGGGATTGGCAGCGTGCAGCGAGTTCTCACACCTCATAATATCCTGCGAAACGACTCATTTTGAAACTATTAAAATGCCGAAACTTGCCGGAAAAGGCCGAATATGTACAAGACAGGATTCTCCGCATGCTCGTTGTAATGGAAGTACCATTCTTCGGGGATTGGCTGCGCGCAACGAATTCCCTCACATCATAATATCCTGATATACGGCCCATTTTGAAACAATTAAAAAGCCGGAGATGTCCGGAAAAGGCCGAAGGTGTACAGAACCTGATGCTCCGTATGCTCGTTGTAATGGAAGTACCATTCTTCGGGGATTGGCAGCGCGCAACGAGTTCTCTCACATCATAATATCCTGCGATACGACCCATTTTGAAACTATTAAAAAGCCGAAACTGGCCGGAAAAGGCCGAATATGTACAAGACAGGATTCTCCGCATGCTCGTTGTAATGGATGTACCATTCTTCGGGGATTGGCAGCGCGCAACGAGTTCTCTCACATCATAATATCGCGCGATACGACCCATTTTGAAACAATTAAAAAGCCGGAAATATCCGGAAAATGCCGAAGGTGTACAGAACCCGTTGCTCCGTATGCTCGTTGTAATGGAAGGACCATTTTTGGGGGATTGGCAGCGTGCAGCGAGTTCTCACACCTCATAATATCCTGCGATACGACTCATTTTGAAACTATTAAAAAGCCGAAACTGGCCGGAAAAGGCCGAATATGTACAAGACAGGATTCTCCGCATGCTCGTTGTAATGGAAGTACCATTCTTCGGGGATTGGCTGCGCGCAACGAGTTCTCTCACATCATAATATTCTGCTATTCGGCCCGTTTTTGATCACTTAAAATGCCGGAAATGTCCGGAAAAAGCCGAAGGTGTACAGAACCTGATGCTCCGTATGCTCGTTGTAAGGGGCGTACCATTTCTCGGGGATTGGCAGCGCGTAACGTGTTCTCTCACATCATAATATCCTGATAAACGGCACATTTTGAAACAATTAAAAAGCCGGAAATGTCCGGAAAAGGCCGAAGGTGTACAGAACCCGTTGCTCCATATGCTCGTTGTAGTGGGCGTACCATTTTTCGGGGATTGGCAGCGTGCAGCGAGTTCTCACACCTCATAATATCCTGCGACACGACTCATTTTGAAACTATTAAAAAGCCGAAACTGGCCGGAAAAGGCCGAATATATACAAGACAGGATTCTCGTCATGCTCGTTGTAATGGAAGTACCATTCTTCGGGGATTTGCAGCGCGCAACGAGTTCCCTCACATCATAATATCCTGCTATACGGCCCGTTTTTAATCACATAAAATGCCGGAGATGTCCGGAAAAGGCCGAAGGTGTACAGAACCCGATGCTCCGTTTGCTCGTTGTAATGGAAGTGCCATTTTTGGGGGGTTGGCAGAGAGCAACGAGTTCTCTCACATCATAATATCCTGCGATACGACCCGTTTTGAAACAATAAAATAGCCGGAGATGTCCGGAAAAGGCCGAAGGTGTACAGAACCCAATGCTCCGTTTGCTCGTTGTAATGGAAGTACCATTTTTGGGGGGTTGGCAGAGAGCAACGAGTTCTCTCACATCATAATATCGCGCGATACGACCCATTTTGAAACAATTAAAAAGCCGGAAATATCCGGAAAATGCCGAAGGTGTACAGAACCCGTTGCTCCGTATGCTCGTTGTAATGGAAGGACCATTTTTGGGGGATTGGCAGCGTGCAGCGAGTTCTCACACCTCATAATATCCTGCGATACGACTCATTTTGAAACTATTAAAAAGCCGAAACTGGCCGGAAAAGGCCGAATATGTACAAGACAGGATTCTCCGCATGCTCGTTGTAATGGAAGTACCATTCTTCGGGGATTGGCTGCGCGCAACGAGTTCTCTCACATCATAATATTCTGCTATTCGGCCCGTTTTTGATCACTTAAAATGCCGGAAATGTCCGGAAAAAGCCGAAGGTGTACAGAACCTGATGCTCCGTATGCTCGTTGTAAGGGGCGTACCATTTCTGGGGGATTGGCAGCGCGTAACGTGTTCTCTCACATCATAATATCCTGATAAACGGCACATTTTGAAACAATTAAAAAGCCGGAAATGTCCGGAAAAGGCCGAAGGTGTACAGAACCCGTTGCTCCGTATGCTCGTTGTAATGGAAGGACCATTTTTGGGGGATTGGCAGCGTGCAGCGAGTTCTCACACCTCATAATATCCTGCGAAACGACTCATTTTGAAACTATTAAAATGCCGAAACTTGCCGGAAAAGGCCGAATATGTACAAGACAGGATTCTCCGCATGCTCGTTGTAATGGAAGTACCATTCTTCGGGGATTGGCTGCGCGCAACGAGTTCTCTCACATCATAATATCCTGATATACGGCCCATTTTGAAACAATTAAAAAGCCGGAGATGTCCGGAAAAGGCCGAAGGTGTACAGAACCTGATGCTCCGTATGCTCGTTGTAATGGAAGTACCATTCTTCGGGGATTGGCAGCGCGCAACGAGTTCTCTCACATCATAATATCCTGCGATACGACCCATTTTGAAACTATTAAAAAGCCGAAACTGGCCGGAAAAGGCCGAATATGTACAAGACAGGATTCTCCGCATGCTCGTTGTAATGGATGTACCATTCTTCGGGGATTGGCAGCGCGCAACGAGTTCTCTCACATCATAATATCGCGCGATACGACCCATTTTGAAACAATTAAAAAGCCGGAAATGTCCGGAAAATGCCGAAGGTGTACAGAACCCGTTGCTCCGTATGCTCGTTGTAATGGAATGACCATTTTTGGGGGATTGGCTGCGTGCAGCGAGTTCTCACACCTCATAATATCCTGCGATACGACTCATTTTGAAACTATTAAAAAGCCGAAACTGGCCGGAAAAGGCCGAATATGTACAAGACAGGATTCTCGTCATGCTCGTTGTAATGGAAGTACCATTCTTCGGGGATTTGCAGCGCGCAACGAGTTCCCTCACATCATAATATCCTGCTATACGGCCCGTTTTTAATCACATAAAATGCCGGAGATGTCCGGAAAAGGCCGAAGGTGTACAGAACCCAATGCTCCGTTTGCTCGTTGTAATGGAAGTACCATTTTTGGGGGGTTGGCAGAGAGCAACTGGTTCTTACACATAATAATATCCTGATATACGGCCCATTTTGAAACAATTAAAAAGCCGGAAATGTCCGGAAAAGGCCGAAGGTGTACAGAACCCTTTGCTCCCTTTGCTTGTTGTAATGGAAGTACCATTTTTGGGGGGTTGGCAGAGAGCAACTGGTTCTTACACATTATAATATCCTGATATACGGCCCCTATTGAAGCAATTAAAAAGCCGGAAATGTCCGGAAAAGGCCGAAGGTGTACAGAACCCGCTGCTCCGTATGCTCGTTGTAATGGGCGTACCATTTTTCGGGGATTTCCAGCGTGCAGCCAGTTCTCACACCTCATAATATCCTGCGATACGACCCATTTTGAAACTATTAAAAAGCCGAAACTGGCCGGAAATGGCCGAATATGTACAAGACAGGATTCTCCGCATGCTCGTTGTAATGGAAGTACCATTCTTCGGGGATTGGCAGCGCGCAACGAGTTCTCTCACATCATAATATCCTGATATACGGCCCATTTTGAAACAATTAAAAAGCCGGAAATGTCCGGAAAAGGCCGAAGGTGAACAGAACCCGTTGCTCCCTTTGCTTGTTGTAATGGAAGTACCATTTTTGGGGGGTTGGCAGAGAGCAACTGGTTCTTACACATCATAATATCCTGATATACGGCCCATTTTGAGCAATTAAAAAGCCGGAAATGTCCGGAAAAGGCCGAAGGTGTAGAGAACCCGTTGCTCCGTATGCTCGTTGTAATGGGCGTACCATTTTTCGGGGATTTCCAGCGTGCAGCCAGTTCTCACACCTCATAATATCCTGCGATACGACCCATTTTGAAACTATTAAATAGCCGAAACTGGCCGGAAATGGCCGAATATGTACAAGACAGGATTCTCCGCATGCTCGTTGTAATGGAAGTACCATTCTTCGGGGATTGGCAGCGCGCAACGAGTTCCCTCACATCATAATATCCTGCTATACGGCCCGTTTTTAATCACATAAAATGCCGGAGATGTCCGGAAAAGGCCGAAGGTGTACAGAAACCAATGCACCGTTTGCTCGTTGTAATGGAAGTACCATTTTTGGGGGGTTGGCAGAGAGCAACTGGTTCTTACACTTCATAATATCCTGATATACGGCCCATTTTGAAACAATTAAAAAGCCGGAAATGTCCGGAAATGGCCGAAGGTGTACAGAACCCGTTGCTCCGTATGCTCGTTGTAATGGGCGTACCATTTTTCGGGGATTGGCAGCGTGCAGCGAGATCTCACACATCATAATATCTTGCGATACGACCCTTTTTGAAACAATTAAAAAGCCGGAAATGTCCGGAAAAGGCCGAAGGTGTACAGAACCCGTTGCTCCGTATGCTCGTTATAATGGGCGTACCATTTTTCGTGGATTGGCAGCGTGCAGCGAGATCTCACACATCATAATATCCTGCGATACGACCCTTTTTGAAACAATTAAAAAGCCGGAAATATCCGGAAAAGGCCGAAGGTGTACAGAACCCGTTGCTCCGTATGCTCGTTGTAATGGAAGGACCATTTTTGGGGGATTGGCAACGCTCAACGCGTTTTTACACATCATAATATCCTGCTATTCGGCCCATTTTTGATCACTTAAAATGCCGGAAATGTCCGGAAAAGGCCGAAGGTGTACAGAACCTGATGCTCCGTATGCTCGTTGCAAGGGGCGTACCATTTCTCGGGGATTGGCAGCGCGTAGCGAATTCTCTCGCATCATAATATCCTGATATACGGCCCATTTTGAAACAATTAAAAAGCCGGAAATGTCCAGAAAAGGCCGAAGGTGTACAGAACCCGTTGCTCCGTATGCTCGTTGTAGTGGGCGTACCATTTTTCGGGGATTGGCAGCGTGCAGCGAGTTCTCACACCTCATAATATCCTGCGATACGACTCATTTTGAAACTATTAAAAAGCCGAAACTGGCCGGAAAAGGCCGAATATGTACAAGACAGGATTCTCCGCATGCTCGTTGTAATGGAAGTACCATTCTTCGGGGATTGGCATCGCGCAACGAGTTCTCTCACATCATAATATTCTGCTATTCGGCCCGTTTTTGATCACTTAAAATGCCGGAAATGTCCGGAAAAGGCCGAAGGTGTACAGAACCTGATGCTCCGTATGCTCGTTGTAAGGGGCGTACCATTTCTCGGGGATTGGCAGCGCGTAACGTGTTCTCTCACATCATAATATCCTGATAAACGGCACATTTTGAAACAATTAAAAAGCCGGAAATATCCGGAAAAGGCCGAAGGTGTACAGAACCCGTTGCTCCGTATGCTCGTTGTAATGGAAGGACCATTTTTGGGGGATTGGCAGCGTGCAGCGAGTTCTCACACCTCATAATATCCTGCGAAACGACTCATTTTAAAACTATTAAAAAGCCGAAACTTGCCGGAAAAGGCCGAATATGTACAAGACAGGATTCTCCGCATGCTCGTAGTAATGGAAGTACCATTCTTCGGGGATTGGCAGCGCGCAACGAGTTCTCTCACATCATAATATCCTGCTATACGGCCCGTTTTTAATCACATAAAATGCCGGAGATGTCCGGAAAAGGCCGAAGGTGTACAGAACCCGTTGCTCCGTATGCTCGTTGTAATGGAAGGACCATTTTTGGGGGATTGGCAGCGTGCAGCGAGTTCTCACACCTCATAATATCCTGCGAAACGACTCATTTTGAAACTATTAAAAAGCCGAAACTTGCCGGAAAAGGCCGAATATGTACAAGACAGGATTCTCCGCATGCTCGTTGTAATGGAAGTACCATTCTTCGGGGATTGGCATCGCGCAACGAGTTCTCTCACATCATAATATCCTGATATACGGCCCATTTTGAAACAATTAAAAAGCCGGAAATGTCCGGAAAAGGCCGAAGGTGTACAGAACCCGTTGCTCCCTTTGCTTGTTGTAATGGAAGTACCATTTTTGTGGGGTTGGCAGAAAGCAACTGGTTCTTACACATCATACTATCCTGATATACGGCCCATTTTGAAGCAATTAAAAAGCCGGAAATGTCCGGAAAAGGCCGAAGGTGTACAGAACCCGTTGCTCCGTATGCTCGTTGTAATGGGCGTACCATTTTTCGGGGATTTCCAGCGTGCAGCCAGTTCTCACACCTCATAATATCCTGCGATACGACCCATTTTGAAACTATTAAAAAGCCGAAACTGGCCGGAAATGGCCGAATATGTACACGACAGGATTCTCCGCATGCTCGTTGTAATGGAAGTACCTTTCTTCGGGGATTGGCATCGCGCAACGAGTTCTCTCACATCATAATATCCTGATATACGGCCCATTTTGAAACAATTAAAAAGCCGGAAATGTCCGGAAAAGGCCGAAGGTGTACAGAACCCGTTGCTCCCTTTGCTTGTTGTAATGAAAGTACCATTTTTGTGGGGTTGGCAGAAAGCAACTGGTTCTTACACATCATACTATCCTGATATACGGCCCATTTTGAAGCAATTAAAAAGCCGGAAATGTCCGGAAAAGGCCGAAGGTGTACAGAACCCGTTGCTCCGTATGCTCGTTGTAATGGAAGTACCATTTTTCGGGGATGGGCAGCGTGCAGCGAGTTCTCACACATCATAATATCCTGCGATACGACCCATTTTGAAACAATTAAATAGCCGGAAATGTCCAGAAAAGGCCGAAGGTGTACAGAACCCGCTGCTCCGTATGCTCGTTGTAATGGGCGTACCATTTTTCGGGGATTGGCAGCGTGCAGCGAGTTCTCACACATCATAATATCCTGCGATACGACCCTTTTTGAAACAATTAATAAGCCGGAAATATCCGGAAAAGGCCGAAGGTGTACAGAACCCGATGCTCCGTATGCTCGTTGTAAGGGAAGGACCATTTTTGGGGGATTGGCAACCCTCAACGCGTTTTTACACATCATAATATCCTGCTATTCGGCCCGTTTTTGATCACTTAAAATGCCGGAAATGTCCGGAAAAGGCCGAAGGTGTACAGAACCTCATGCTCCGTATGCTCGTTGTAAGGGGCGTACCATTTCTCGGGAATTGGCAGCGCGTAACGTGTTCTCTCACATCATAATATCCTGATAAACGGCACATTTTGAAACAATTAAAAAGCCGGAAATGTCCGGAAAAGGCCGAAGGTGTACAGAACCCGTTGTTCCGTATGCTCGTTGTAGTGGGCGTACCATTTTTCGGGGATTGGCAGCGTGCAGCGATTTCTCACACCACATAATATCCTGCGATACGACACATTTTGAAACTATTAAAAAGCCGAAACTGGCCGGAAAAGGCCGAATATGTACAAGACAGGATTCTCGTCATGCTCGTTGTAATGGAAGTACCATTCTTCGGGGATTTGCAGCGCGCAACGAGTTCCCTCACATCATAATATCCTGCTATACGGCCCGTTTTTAATCACATAAAATGCCGGAGATGTCCGGAAAAGGCCGAAGGTGTACAGAACCCAATGCTCCGTTTGCTCGTTGTAATGGAAGTACCATTTTTCGGGGATTGGCAGCGTGCAGCGAGATCTCACACATCATAATATCCTGCGATACGACCCTTTTTGAAACAATTAAAAAGCCGGAAATGTCCGGAAAAGGCCGAAGGTGTACAGAACCCGTTGCTCCGTATGCTCGTTATAATGGGCGTACCATTTTTCGGGGATTGGCAGCGTGCAGCGAGATCTCACACATCATAATATCCTGCGATACGACCCTTTTTGAAACAAGTAAAAAGCCGGAAATATCCGGAAAAGGCCGAAGGTGTACAGAACCCGTTGCTCCGTATGCTCGTTGTAATGGAAGGACCATTTTTGGGGGATTGGCAACGCTCAACGAGTTTTTACACATCATAATATCCTGCTATTCGGCCCATTTTTGATCACTTAAAATGCCGGAAATGTCCGGAAAAGGCCGAAGGTGTACAGAACCTGATGCTCCGTTTGCTCGTTGTAATGGAAGTACCATTTTTGGGGGGTTGGCAGAGAGCAACTGGTTCTTACACTTCATACTATCCTGATATACGGCCCATTTTGAAACAATTAAAAAGCCGGAAATGTCCAGAAAAGGCCGAAGGTGTACAGAACCCGTTGCTCCGTATGCTCGTTGTAGTGGGCGTACCATTTTTCGGGGATTGGCAGCGTGCAGCGAGTTCTCACACCTCATAATATCCTGCGATACGACTCATTTTGAAACTATTAAAAAGCCGAAACTGGCCGGAAAAGGCCGGATATGTACAAGACAGGATTCTCCGCATGCTCGTTGTAATGGAAGTACCATTCTTCGGGGATTGGCATCGCGCAACGAGTTCTCTCACATCATAATATTCTGCTATTCGGCCCGTTTTTGATCACTTAAAATGCCGGAAATGTCCGGAAAAGGCCGAAGGTGTACAGAACCTGATGCTCCGTATGCTCGTTGTAAGGGGCGTACCATTTCTCGGGGATTGGCAGCGCGTAACGTGTTCTCTCACATCATAATATCCTGATAAACGGCACATTTTGAAACAATTAAAAAGCCGGAAATATCCGGAAAAGGCCGAAGGTGTACAGAACCCGTTGCTCCGTATGCTCGTTGTAATGGAAGGACCATTTTTGGGGGATTGGCAGCGTGCAGCGAGTTCTCACACCTCATAATATCCTGCGAAACGACTCATTTTAAAACTATTAAAAAGCCGAAACTTGCCGGAAAAGGCCGAATATGTACAAGACAGGATTCTCCGCATGCTCGTAGTAATGGAAGTACCATTCTTCGGGGATTGGCAGCGCGCAACGAGTTCTCTCACATCATAATATCCTGCTATACGGCCCGTTTTTAATCACATAAAATGCCGGAGATGTCCGGAAAAGGCCGAAGGTGTACAGAACCCGTTGCTCCGTATGCTCGTTGTAATGGAAGGACCATTTTTGGGGGATTGGCAGCGTGCAGCGAGTTCTCACACCTCATAATATCCTGCGAAACGACTCATTTTGAAACTATTAAAAAGCCGAAACTTGCCGGAAAAGGCCGAATATGTACAAGACAGGATTCTCCGCATGCTCGTTGTAATGGAAGTACCATTCTTCGGGGATTGGCATCGCGCAACGAGTTCTCTCACATCATAATATCCTGATATACGGCCCATTTTGAAACAATTAAAAAGCCGGAAATGTCCGGAAAAGGCCGAAGGTGTACAGAACCCGTTGCTCCCTTTGCTTGTTGTAATGGAAGTACCATTTTTGTGGGGTTGGCAGAAAGCAACTGGTTCTTACACATCATACTATCCTGATATACGGCCCATTTTGAAGCAATTAAAAAGCCGGAAATGTCCGGAAAAGGCCGAAGGTGTACAGAACCCGTTGCTCCGTATGCTCGTTGTAATGGGCGTACCATTTTTCGGGGATTTCCAGCGTGCAGCCAGTTCTCACACCTCATAATATCCTGCGATACGACCCATTTTGAAACTATTAAAAAGCCGAAACTGGCCGGAAATGGCCGAATATGTACAAGACAGGATTCTCCGCATGCTCGTTGTAATGGAAGTACCTTTCTCCGGGGATTGGCATCGCGCAACGAGTTCTCTCACATCATAATATCCTGATATACGGCCCATTTTGAAACAATTAAAAAGCCGGAAATGTCCGGAAAAGGCCGAAGGTGTACAGAACCCGTTGCTCCCTTTGCTTGTTGTAATGAAAGTACCATTTTTGTGGGGTTGGCAGAAAGCAACTGGTTCTTACACATCATACTATCCTGATATACGGCCCATTTTGAAGCAATTAAAAAGCCGGAAATGTCCGGAAAAGGCCGAAGGTGTACAGAACCCGTTGCTCCGTATGCTCGTTGTAATGGAAGTACCATTTTTCGGGGATGGGCAGCGTGCAGCGAGTTCTCACACATCATAATATCCTGCGATACGACCCATTTTGAAACAATTAAATAGCCGGAAATGTCCAGAAAAGGCCGAAGGTGTACAGAACCCGCTGCTCCGTATGCTCGTTGTAATGGGCGTACCATTTTTCGGGGATTGGCAGCGTGCAGCGAGTTCTCACACATCATAATATCCTGCGATACGACCCTTTTTGAAACAATTAATAAGCCGGAAATATCCGGAAAAGGCCGAAGGTGTACAGAACCCGATGCTCCGTATGCTCGTTGTAAGGGAAGGACCATTTTTGGGGGATTGGCAACCCTCAACGCGTTTTTACACATCATAATATCCTGCTATTCGGCCCGTTTTTGATCACTTAAAATGCCGGAAATGTCCGGAAAAGGCCGAAGGTGTACAGAACCTCATGCTCCGTATGCTCGTTGTAAGGGGCGTACCATTTCTCGGGAATTGGCAGCGCGTAACGTGTTCTCTCACATCATAATATCCTGATAAACGGCACATTTTGAAACAATTAAAAAGCCGGAAATGTCCGGAAAAGGCCGAAGGTGTACAGAACCCGTTGTTCCGTATGCTCGTTGTAGTGGGCGTACCATTTTTCGGGGATTGGCAGCGTGCAGCGATTTCTCACACCACATAATATCCTGCGATACGACACATTTTGAAACTATTAAAAAGCCGAAACTGGCCGGAAAAGGCCGAATATGTACAAGACAGGATTCTCGTCATGCTCGTTGTAATGGAAGTACCATTCTTCGGGGATTTGCAGCGCGCAACGAGTTCCCTCACATCATAATATCCTGCTATACGGCCCGTTTTTAATCACATAAAATGCCGGAGATGTCCGGAAAAGGCCGAAGGTGTACAGAACCCAATGCTCCGTTTGCTCGTTGTAATGGAAGTACCATTTTTCGGGGATTGGCAGCGTGCAGCGAGATCTCACACATCATAATATCCTGCGATACGACCCTTTTTGAAACAATTAAAAAGCCGGAAATGTCCGGAAAAGGCCGAAGGTGTACAGAACCCGTTGCTCCGTATGCTCGTTATAATGGGCGTACCATTTTTCGGGGATTGGCAGCGTGCAGCGAGATCTCACACATCATAATATCCTGCGATACGACCCTTTTTGAAACAAGTAAAAAGCCGGAAATATCCGGAAAAGGCCGAAGGTGTACAGAACCCGTTGCTCCGTATGCTCGTTGTAATGGAAGGACCATTTTTGGGGGATTGGCAACGCTCAACGAGTTTTTACACATCATAATATCCTGCTATTCGGCCCATTTTTGATCACTTAAAATGCCGGAAATGTCCGGAAAAGGCCGAAGGTGTACAGAACCTGATGCTCCGTTTGCTCGTTGTAATGGAAGTACCATTTTTGGGGGGTTGGCAGAGAGCAACTGGTTCTTACACTTCATACTATCCTGATATACGGCCCATTTTGAAACAATTAAAAAGCCGGAAATGTCCAGAAAAGGCCGAAGGTGTACAGAACCCGTTGCTCCGTATGCTCGTTGTAGTGGGCGTACCATTTTTCGGGGATTGGCAGCGTGCAGCGAGTTCTCACACCTCATAATATCCTGCGATACGACTCATTTTGAAACTATTAAAAAGCCGAAACTGGCCGGAAAAGGCCGGATATGTACAAGACAGGATTCTCCGCATGCTCGTTGTAATGGAAGTACCATTCTTCGGGGATTGGCTGCGCGCAACGAGTTCTCTCACATCATAATATTCTGCTATTCGGCCCGTTTTTGATCACTTAAAAAGCCGGAAATGTCCGGAAAAGGCCGAAGGTGTACAGAACCCGTTGCTCCGTATGCTCGTTGTAGTGGGCGTACCATTTTTCGGGGATTGGCAGCGTGCAGCGAGTTCTCACACCTCATAATATCCTGCGACACGACTCATTTTGAAACTATTAAAAAGCCGAAACTGGCCGGAAAAGGCCGAATATATACAAGACAGGATTCTCGTCATGCTCGTTGTAATGGAAGTACCATTCTTCGGGGATTTGCAGCGCGCAACGAGTTCCCTCACATCATAATATCCTGCTATACGGCCCGTTTTTAATCACATAAAATGCCGGAGATGTCCGGAAAAGGCCGAAGGTGTACAGAACCCAATGCTCCGTTTGCTCGTTGTAATGGAAGTACCATTTTTGGGGGGTTGGCAGAGAGCAACTGGTTCTTACACATCATAATATCCTGATATACGGCCGATTTTGAAACAATTAAAAAGCCGGAAATGTCCGGAAAAGGCCGAAGGTGTACAGAACCCGTTGCTCCGTATGCTCGTTGTAATGGGCGTACCATTTTTCGGGGATTGGCAGCGTGCAGCGAGATCTCACACATCATAATATCCTGCGATACGACCCTTTTTGAAACAATTAAAAAGCCGGAAATATCCGGAAAAGGCCGAAGGTGTACAGAACCCGTTGCTCCGTATGCTCGTTGTAATGGAAGGACCATTTTTGGGGGATTGGCAGCGTGCAGTGAGTTCTCACACCTCATAATATCCTGCGAAACGACTCATTTTGAAACTATTAAAAAGCCGAAACTTGCCGGAAAAGGCCGAATATGTACAAGACAGGATTCTCCGCATGCTCGTTGTAATGGAAGTACCATTCTTCGGGGATTGGCAGCGCGCAACGAGTACTCTCACATCATAATATCCTGCGATACGACCCATTTTGAAACAATTAAAAAGCCGGAAATGTCCGGAAAATGCCAAAGGTGTACAGAACCCGTTGCTCCGTATGCTCGTTGTAATGGGCGTACCATTTTTCGGGGATTGGCAGCGTGCAGCGAGTTCTCACACCTCATAATATCCTGCGATACGACCCATTTTGAAACTATTAAAAAGCCGAAACTGGTCGGAAAAGGCCGAATGTGTACAAGACAGGATTCTCCGCATGCTCGTTGTAATGGATGTACCATTTTTCGGGGATTGGCAGCGCGCAACGAGTTCTCTCACATCATAATATCCTGCGATACGACTCATTTTGAAGCTATTAAAAAGCCGAAACTGGCCGGAAAAGGACGAATATGTACAAGACAGGATTCTCCGCATGCTCGTTGTAATGGAAGTACCATTCTTCGGGGATTGGCTGCGCGCAACGAGTTCTCTCACATCATAATATCCTGCGATACGACCCATTTTGAAACAATTAAAAAGCCGAAACTGGCCGGAAAAGGCCGAAAATGTACAAGACAGGATTCTCCGGATGCTGGTTGTATTGGAAGTACCATTCTTCGGGGATTGGCAGCGCGCACCGTGTTCTCTCACATCATAATATCCTGCTATTCTGCCCGTTTTTGATCACTTAATATGCCGGAAATGTCCGGAAAAGGCCGAAGGTGTACAGAACCTGATGCTCCGTATGCTCGTTGTAATGGAAGTACCATTTTTGGGGGGTTGGCAGAGAGCAACTGGTTCTTACACATCATAATATCCTGATATACGGCCCATTTTGAAACAATTAAAAGGCCGGAAATATCCGGAAAAGGCCGAAGGTGTACAGAACCCGCTGCTCCGTATGCTCGTTGTAATGGGCGTACCATTTTTCGGGGATTTCCAGCGTGCAGCCAGTTCTCACACCTCATAATATCCTGCGATACGACCCATTTTGAAACTATTAAAAAGCCGAAACTGGCCGGAAATGGCCGAATATGTACAAGACAGGATTCTCCGCATGCTCGTTGTAATGGAAGTACCATTCTTCGGGGATTGGCAGCGCGCAACGAGTTCTCTCACATCATAATATCCTGCTATACGGCCCGTTTTTAATCACATAAAATGCCGGAGATGTCCGGAAAAGGCCGAAGGTGTACAGAACCCAATGCTCCGTTTGCTCGTTGTAATGGAAGTACCATTTTTGGGGGGTTGGCAGAGAGCAACTGGTTCTTACACATCATAATATCCTGATATACGGCCGATTTTGAAACAATTAAAAAGCCGGAAATGTCCGGAAAAGGCCGAAGGTGTACAGAACCCGTTGCTCCGTATGCTCGTTGTAATGGGCGTACCATTTTTCGGGGATTGGCAGCGTGCAGCGAGATATCACACATCATAATATCCTGCGATACGACCCTTTTTGAAACAATTAAAAAGCCGGAAATATCCGGAAAAGGCCGAAGGTGTACAGAACCCGTTGCTCCGTATGCTCGTTGTAATGGAAGGACCATTTTTGGGGGATTGGCAGCGTGCAGTGAGTTCTCACACCTCATAATATCCTGCGAAACGACTCATTTTGAAACTATTAAAAAGCCGAAACTTGCCGGAAAAGGCCGAATATGTACAAGACAGGATTCTCCGCATGCTCGTTGTAATGGAAGTACCATTCTTCGGGGATTGGCAGCGCGCAACGAGTTCTCTCACATCATAATATCCTGATATACGGCCCATTTTGAAACAATTAAAAAGCCGGAAATGTCCGGAAAAGGCCGAAGGTGAACAGAACCCGTTGCTCCCTTTGCTTGTTGTAATGGAAGTACCATTTTTGGGGGGTTGGCAGAGAGCAACTGGTTCTTACACATCATAATATCCTGATATACGGCCCATTTTGAGCAATTAAAAAGCCGGAAATGTCCGGAAAAGGCCGAAGGTGTACAGAACCCGTTGCTCCGTATGCTCGTTGTAATGGGCGTACCATTTTTCGGGGATTTCCAGCGTGCAGCCAGTTCTCACACCTCATAATATCCTGCGATACGACCCATTTTGAAACTATTAAAAAGCCGAAACTGGCCGGAAATGGCCGAATATGTACAAGACAGGATTCTCCGCATGCTCGTTGTAATGGAAGTACCATTCTTCGGGGATTGGCAGCGCGCAACGAGTTCTCTCACATCATAATATCCTGCTATACGGCCCGTTTTTAATCACATAAAATGCCGGAGATGTCCGGAAAAGGCCGAAGGTGTACAGAACCCAATGCTCCGTTTGCTCGTTGTAATGGAAGTACCATTTTAGGGGGGTTGGCAGAGAGCAACTGGTTCTTACACATCATAATATCCTGCGATACGACCCTTTTTGAAACAATTAAAAAGCCGGTAATATCCGGAAAAGGCCGAAGGTGTACAGAACCCGTTGTTCCGTATGCTCGTTGTAATGGAAGGACCATTTTTGGGGGATTGGCAACGCTCAACGCGTTTTTACACATCATAATATCCTGCGATACGACTCATTTTGAAACTATTAAAAAGCCGAAACTGGCCGGAAAAGGCCGAATATGTACCAGACAGGATTCTCGTCATGCTCGTTGTAATGGAAGTACCATTCTTCGGGGATTTGCAGCGCGCAACGAGTTCCCTCACATCATAATATCCTGCTATACGGCCCGTTTTTAATCACATAAAATGCCGGAGATGTCCGGAAAAGGCCGAAGGTGTACAGAACCTGATGCTCCGTATGCTCGTTGTAATGGAAGTACCATTCTTCGGGGATTGGCAGCGCGCAACGAGTACTCTCACATCATAATATCCTGCGATACGACCCATTTTGAAACAATTAAAAAGCCGGAAATGTCCGGAAAATGCCAAAGGTGTACAGAACCCGTTGCTCCGTATGCTCGTTGTAATGGGCGTACCATTTTTCGGGGATTGGCAGCGTGCAGCGAGTTCTCACACCTCATAATATCCTGCGATACGACCCATTTTGAAACTATTAAAAAGCCGAAACTGGTCGGAAAAGGCCGAATATGTACAAGACAGGATTCTCCGCATGCTCGTTGTAATGGATGTACCATTTTTCGGGGATTGGCAGCGCGCAACGAGTTCTCTCACATCATAATATCCTGCGATACGACTCATTTTGAAACTATTAAAAAGCCGAAACTTCCCGGAAAAGGACGAATATGTACAAGACAGGATTCTCCGCATGCTCGTTGTAATGGAAGTACCATTCTTCGGGGATTGGCTGCGCGCAACGAGTTCTCTCACATCATAATATCCTGCGATACGACCCATTTTGAAACAATTAAAAAGCCGAAACTGGCCGGAAAAGATCGAAAATGTACAAGACAGGATTCTCCGGATGCTGGTTGTATTGGAAGTACCATTCTTCGGGGATTGGCAGCGCGCACCGTGTTCTCTCACATCATAATATCCTGCTATTCTGCCCGTTTTTGATCACTTAATATGCCGGAAATGTCCGGAAAAGGCCGAAGGTGTACAGAACCTGATGCTCCGTATGCTCGTTGTAATGGAAGTACCATTTTTGGGGGGTTGGCAGAGAGCAACTGGTTCTTACACATCATAATATCCTGATATACGGCCCATTTTGAAACAATTAAAAGGCCGGAAATATCCGGAAAAGGCCGAAGGTGTACAGAACCCGCTGCTCCGTATGCTCGTTGTAATGGGCGTACCATTTTTCGGGGATTTCCAGCGTGCAGCCAGTTCTCACACCTCATAATATCCTGCGATACGACCCATTTTGAAACTATTAAAAAGCCGAAACTGGCCGGAAATGGCCGAATATGTACAAGACAGGATTCTCCGCATGCTCGTTGTAATGGAAGTACCATTCTTCGGGGATTGGCAGCGCGCAACGAGTTCTCTCACATCATAATATCCTGCTATACGGCCCGTTTTTAATCACATGAAATGCCGGAGATGTCCGGAAAAGGCCGAAGGTGTACAGAACCCAATGCTCCGTTTGCTCGTTGTAATGGAAGTACCATTTTTGGGGGGTTGGCAGAGAGCAACTGGTTCTTACACATCATAATATCCTGATATACGGCCCATTTTGAAACAATTAAAAAGCCGGGAATATCCGGAAAAGGCCGAAGGTGTACAGAACCCGTTGCTCCGTATGCTCGTTGTAATGGAATTACCATTTTTGGGGGATTGGCAACGCTCAACGCGTTTTTACACATCATAATATCCTGCGATACGACTCATTTTGAAACTATTAAAAAGCCGAAACTGGCCGGAAAAGGCCGAATATGTACCAGACAGGATTCTCGTCATGCTCGTTGAAATGGAAGTACCATTCTTCGGGGATTTGCAGCGCGCAACGAGTTCCCTCACATCATAATATCCTGCTATACGGCCCGTTTTTAATCACATAAAATGCCGGAGATGTCCGGAAAAGGCCGAAGGTGTACAGAACCCAATGCTCCGTTTGCTCGTTGTAATGGAAGTACCATTTTTGGGGGGTTGGCAGAGAGCAACTGGTTCTTACACATCATAATATCCTGATATACGGCCCATTTTGAAACAATTAAAAAGCCGGAAATATCCGGAAAAAGCCGAAGGTGTACAGAACACGTTGCTCCGTATGCTCGTTGTAATGGAATTACCATTTTTGTGGGATTGGCAACGCTCAACGCGTTTTTACACATCATAATATCCTGCTATTCGGCCCATTTTTGATCACTTAAAATGCCGGAAATGTCCGGAAAAGGCCGAAGGTGTACAGAAGCTGATGCTCCGTATGCTCGTTGTAAGGGGCGTACCATTTCTCGGGGATTGGCAGCGCGTAACGTGTTCTCTCTCATCATAATATCCTGATAAACGGCACATTTTGAAACAATTAAAAAGCCGGAAATGTCCGGAAAAGGCCGAAGGTGTACAGAACCCGTTGCTCCGTATGCTCGTTGTAGTGGGCGTACCATTTTTCGGGGATTGGCAGCGTGCAGCGAGTTCTCACACCTCATAATATCCTGCGATACGACTCATTTTGAAACTATTAAAAAGCCGAAACTGGCCGGAAAAGGCCGAATATGTACAAGACAGGATTCTCCGCATGCTCGTTGTAATGGAAGTACCATTCTTCGGGGATTGGCTGCGCGCAACGAGTTCTCTCACATCATAATATCCTGCGATACGACCCATTTTGAAACAATTAAAAAGCCGAAACTGGCCGGAAAAGGCCGAAAATGTACAAGACAGGATTCTCCGGATGCTGGTTGTATTGGAAGTACCATTCTTCGGGGATTGGCAGCGCGCACCGTGTTCTCTCACATCATAATATCCTGCTATTCTGCCCGTTTTTGATCACTTAATATGCCGGAAATGTCCGGAAAAGGCCGAAGGTGTACAGAACCCAATGCTCCGTTTGCTCGTTGTAATGGAAGTACCATTTTAGGGGGGTTGGCAGAGAGCAACGAGTTCTCTCACATCATAATATCCTGCGATACGACCCGTTTTGAAACAATTAAAAAGCCGGAAATGTCCGGAAAAGGCCGAAGGTGTACAGAACCCGTTGCTCCCTTTGCTTGTTGTAATGGAAGTACCATTTTTGGGGGGTTGGCAGAGAGCAACTGGTTCTTACACATCATAATATCCTGATATACGGCCCATTTTGAAGCAATTAAAAAGCCGGAGATGTCCGGAAAAGGCCGAAGGTGTACAGAACCCGTTGTTCCGTATGCTCGTTGTAATGGGCGTACCATTTTTCGGGGATTTCCAGCGTGCAGCCAGTTCTCACACCTCATAATATCCTGCGAAACGACTCATTTTGAAACTATTAAGAAGCCGAAACTTGCCGGAAAAGGCCGAATATGTACAAGACAGGATTCTCCGCATGCTCGTTGTAATGGAAGTACCATTCTTCGGGGATTGGCAGCGCGCAACGAGTTCTCTCACATCATAATATCCTGATATACGGCCCACTTTGAAACAATTAAAAAGCCGGAAATGTCCGCAAAAGGCCGAAGGTGTACAGAACCCGTTGCTCCCTTTGCTCGTTGTAGTGGGCGTACCATTTTTCGGGGATTGGCAGCCTGCAGCGAGCTCTCACACCTCATAATATCCTGCGATACGACTCATTTTGAAACTATTAAAAAGCCGAAACTGGCCGGAAAAGGCCGAATATGTACAAGACAGGATTCTCGTCATGCTCTTTGTAATGGAAGTACCATTCTTCGGGGATTTGCAGCGCGCAACGAGTTCCCTCACATCATAATATCCTGCTATACGGCCCGTTTTTAATCACATAAAATGCCGGCGATGTCCGGAAAAGGCCGAAGGTGTACAGAACCCGATGCTCCGTTTGCTCGTTGTAATGGAAGTACCATTTTTGGGGGGTTGGCAGAGAGCAACGAGTTCTCTCACATCATAATATCCTGCGATACGACCCGTTTTGAAACAATTAAAAAGCCGGAAATGTCCGGAAAAGGCCGAAGGTGTACAGAACCCGTTGCTCCCTTTGCTTGTTGTAATGGAAGTACCATTTTTGGGGGGTTGGCAGAGAGCAACTGGTTCTTACACATCATAATATCCTGATATACGGCCCATTTTGAAGCAATTAAAAAGCCGGAGATGTCCGGAAAAGGCCGAAGGTGTACAGAACCCGATGTTCCGTATGCTCGTTGTAATGGGCGTACCATTTTTCGGGGATTTCCAGCGTGCAGCCAGTTCTCACACCTCATAATATCCTGCGAAACGACTCATTTTGAAACTATTAAGAAGCCGAAACTTGCCGGAAAAGGCCGAATATGTACAAGACAGGATTCTCCGCATGCTCGTTGTAATGGAAGTACCATTCTTCGGGGATTGGCAGCGCGCAACGAGTTCTCTCACATCATAATATCCTGATATACGGCCCACTTTGAAACAATTAAAAAGCCGGAAATGTCCGCAAAAGGCCGAAGGTGTACAGAACCCGTTGCTCCCTTTGCTCGTTGTAGTGGGCGTACCATTTTTCGGGGATTGGCAGCCTGCAGCGAGCTCTCACACCTCATAATATCCTGCGATACGACTCATTTTGAAACTATTAAAAAGCCGAAACTGGCCGGAAAAGGCCGAATATGTACAAGACAGGATTCTCGTCATGCTCTTTGTAATGGAAGTACCATTCTTCGGGGATTTGCAGCGCGCAACGAGTTCCCTCACATCATAATATCCTGCTATACGGCCCGTTTTTAATCACATAAAATGCCGGCGATGTCCGGAAAAGGCCGAAGGTGTACAGAACCCGATGCTCCGTTTGCTCGTTGTAATGGAAGTACCATTTTTGGGGGGTTGGCAGAGAGCAACGAGTTCTCTCACATCATAATATCCTGCGATACGACCCGTTTTGAAACAATAAAATAGCCGGAAATGTCCGGAAAATGCCGAAGGTGTACAGAACCCGTTGCTCCGTATGCTCGTTGTAATGGAAGGACCATTTTTGGGGGATTGGCAGCGTGCAGCGAGTTCTCACACATCATAATATCCTGCGATACGACCCGTTTTTAATCACATAAAATGCCGGAAATGTTCGGAAAAGGCCGAAGGTGTACAGAACCTGATGCTACGTATACTCGTTGTAAGGGGCGTTCCATTTCTCGGGGATTGGCTGCGCGTAACGAGTTCTCTCACATCATAATATCCTGATATACGGCCCATTTTGAAACAATTGAAAAGCCGGAAATGTCCGGAAAAGGCCGAAGGTATACAGAACCCGTTGCTCCGTATGCTCGTTGTAGTGGGCGTACCATTTTTCGGGGATTGGCAGCGTGCAGCGAGTTCTCACATCTCATAATATCCTGCGAAACGACTCATTTTGAAACTATTAAAAAGCCGAAACTTGCCGGAAAAGGCCGAATATGTACAAGACAGTATTCTCCGCATGCTCGTTGTATTGGAAGTACCATTCTTCGGGGAATGGCAGCGCGCAACGAGTTCTCTCACATCATAATATCCTGATATACGGCCCATTTTGAAACAATTGAAAAGCCGGAAATGTCCGGAAAAGGCCGAAGGTGTACAGAACCCGTTGCTCCGTATGCTCGTTGTAGTGGGCGTACCATTTTTCGGGGATTGGCAGCGTGCAGCGAGCTCTCACACCTCATAATATCCTGCGATACGACTCATTTTGAAACTATTAAAAAGCCGAAACTGGCCGGAAAAGGCCGAATATGTACAAGACAGGATTCTCCGGATGCTGGTTGTATTGGAAGTACCATTCTTCGGGGATTGGCAGCGCGCACCGTGTTCACTCACATCATAATATCCTGCTATTCTGCCCGTTTTTGATCACTTAATATGCCGGAAATGTCCGGAAAAGGCCGAAGGTGTACAGAACCCGTTCCTCCGTATGCTCGTTGTAATGGGCGTACCATTTTTCGGGGATTGGAAGCGTGCTGCGAGATCTCACACATCATAATATCGTGCGATACGACCCTTTTTGAAACAATTAAAAAGCCGGAAATATCCGGAAAAGGCCGAAGGTTTACAGAACCCGATGCTCCGTATGCTCGTTGTAAGGGAAGGACCATTTTTGGGGGATCGGCAACGCTCAACGCGTTTTTACACATCATAATATACTGGTGTACAGAACCTGATGCCCCGTATGCTCGTTGTAAGGGGCGTACCATTTCTCGGGGATTGGCAGCGCGTAACGTGTTCTCTCACATCATAATATCCTGATAAACGGCACATTTTGAAACAATTAAAAAGCCGGAAATGTCCGGAAAAGGCCGAAGGTGTACAGAACCCGTTGCTCCGTATGCTCGTTGTAGTGGGCGTACCATTTTTCGGGGATTGGCAGCGTGCAGCGAGCTCTCACACCTCATAATATCCTGCGATACGACTCATTTTGAAACTATTAAAAAGCCGAAACTGGCCGGAAAAGGCCGAATATGTACAAGACAGGATTCTCGTCATGCTCGTTGTAATGGAAGTACCATTCTTCGGGGATTTGCAGCGCGCAACGAGTTCCCTCACATCATAATATCCTGCTATACGGCCCGTTTTTAATCACATAAAATGCCGGCGATGACCGGAAAAGGCCGAAGGTGTACAGAACCCGATGCTCCGTTTGCTCGTTGTAATGGAAGTACCATTTTTGGGGGGTTGGCAGAGAGCAACGAGTTCTCTCACATCATAATATCCTGCGATACGACCCGTTTTGAAACAATAAAATAGCCGGAAATGTCCGGAAAATGCCGAAGGTGTACAGAACCCGTTGCTCCGTATGCTCGTTGTAATGGAAGGACCATTTTTGGGGGATTGGCAGCGTGCAGCGAGTTCTCACACATCGTAATATCCTGCGATACGACCCGTTTTTAGTCACATAAAATGCCGGAAATGTTCGGAAAAGGCCGAAGGTGTACAGAACCTGATGCTACGTATACTCGTTGTAAGGGGCGTTCCATTTCTCGGGGATTGGCTGCGCGTAACGAGTTCTCTCACATCATAATATCCTGATATACGGCCCATTTTGAAACAATTAAAAAGCCGGAAATGTCCGGAAAAGGCCGAAGGTGTACAGAACCCGTTGCTCCCTTTGCTTGTTGTAATGGGCGTACCATTTTTCGGGGATTGGCAGCGTGCAGCGAGATATCACACATCATAATATCCTGCGATACGACCCTTTTTGAAACAATTAAAAAGCCGGAAATATCCGGAAAAGGCCGAAGGTGTACAGAACCCGTTGCTCCGTATGCTCGTTGTAATGGAAGGACCATTTTTGGGGGATTGGCAGCGTGCAGTGAGTTCTCACACCTCATAATATCCTGCGAAACGACTCATTTTGAAACTATTAAAAAGCCGAAACTTGCCGGAAAAGGCCGAATATGTACAAGACAGGATTCTCCGCATGCTCGTTGTAATGGAAGTACCATTCTTCGGGGATTGGCAGCGCGCAACGAGTTCTCTCACATCATAATATCCTGATATACGGCCCATTTTGAAACAATTAAAAAGCCGGAAATGTCCGGAAAAGGCCGAAGGTGAACAGAACCCGTTGCTCCCTTTGCTTGTTGTAATGGAAGTACCATTTTTGGGGGGTTGGCAGAGAGCAACTGGTTCTTACACATCATAATATCCTGATATACGGCCCATTTTGAGCAATTAAAAAGCCGGAAATGTCCGGAAAAGGCCGAAGGTGTACAGAACCCGTTGCTCCGTATGCTCGTTGTAATGGGCGTACCATTTTTCGGGGATTTCCAGCGTGCAGCCAGTTCTCACACCTCATAATATCCTGCGATACGACCCATTTTGAAACTATTAAAAAGCCGAAACTGGCCGGAAATGGCCGAATATGTACAAGACAGGAATCTCCGCATGCTCGTTGTAATGGAAGTACCATTCTTCGGGGATTGGCAGCGCGCAACGAGTTCTCTCACATCATAATATCCTGCTATACGGCCCGTTTTTAATCACATAAAATGCCGGAGATGTCCGGAAAAGGCCGAAGGTGTACAGAACCCAATGCTCCGTTTGCTCGTTGTAATGGAAGTACCATTTTAGGGGGGTTGGCAGAGAGCAACTGGTTCTTACACATCATAATATCCTGCGATACGACCCTTTTTGAAACAATTAAAAAGCCGGTAATATCCGGAAAAGGCCGAAGGTGTACAGAACCCGTTGTTCCGTATGCTCGTTGTAATGGAAGGACCATTTTTGGGGGATTGGCAACGCTCAACGCGTTTTTACACATCATAATATCCTGCGATACGACTCATTTTGAAACTATTAAAAAGCCGAAACTGGCCGGAAAAGGCCGAATATGTACCAGACAGGATTCTCGTCATGCTCGTTGTAATGGAAGTACCATTCTTCGGGGATTTGCAGCGCGCAACGAGTTCCCTCACATCATAATATCCTGCTATACGGCCCGTTTTTAATCACATAAAATGCCGGAGATGTCCGGAAAAGGCCGAAGGTGTACAGAACCTGATGCTCCGTATGCTCGTTGTAATGGAAGTACCATTCTTCGGGGATTGGCAGCGCGCAACGAGTACTCTCACATCATAATATCCTGCGATACGACCCATTTTGAAACAATTAAAAAGCCGGAAATGTCCGGAAAATGCCAAAGGTGTACAGAACCCGTTGCTCCGTATGCTCGTTGTAATGGGCGTACCATTTTTCGGGGATTGGCAGCGTGCAGCGAGTTCTCACACCTCATAATATCCTGCGATACGACCCATTTTGAAACTATTAAAAAGCCGAAACTGGTCGGAAAAGGCCGAATATGTACAAGACAGGATTCTCCGCATGCTCGTTGTAATGGATGTACCATTTTTCGGGGATTGGCAGCGCGCAACGAGTTCTCTCACATCATAATATCCTGCGATACGACTCATTTTGAAACTATTAAAAAGCCGAAACTTCCCGGAAAAGGACGAATATGTACAAGACAGGATTCTCCGCATGCTCGTTGTAATGGAAGTACCATTCTTCGGGGATTGGCTGCGCGCAACGAGTTCTCTCACATCATAATATCCTGCGATACGACCCATTTTGAAACAATTAAAAAGCCGAAACTGGCCGGAAAAGATCGAAAATGTACAAGACAGGATTCTCCGGATGCTGGTTGTATTGGAAGTACCATTCTTCGGGGATTGGCAGCGCGCACCGTGTTCTCTCACATCATAATATCCTGCTATTCTGCCCGTTTTTGATCACTTAATATGCCGGAAATGTCCGGAAAAGGCCGAAGGTGTACAGAACCTGATGCTCCGTATGCTCGTTGTAATGGAAGTACCATTTTTGGGGGGTTGGCAGAGAGCAACTGGTTCTTACACATCATAATATCCTGATATACGGCCCATTTTGAAACAATTAAAAGGCCGGAAATATCCGGAAAAGGCCGAAGGTGTACAGAACCCGCTGCTCCGTATGCTCGTTGTAATGGGCGTACCATTTTTCGGGGATTTCCAGCGTGCA
The DNA here is from genome assembly GCA_963971185.1 of Bombus muscorum. Lineage (NCBI taxonomy): Eukaryota > Metazoa > Arthropoda > Insecta > Hymenoptera > Apidae > Bombus > Bombus muscorum. Next base: position 9,754,022 of record OZ020130.1, on the reverse strand, counting down.
GCCAGTTCTCACACCTCATAATATCCTGCGATACGACCCATTTTGAAACTATTAAAAAGCCGAAACTGGCCGGAAATGGCCGAATATGTACAAGACAGGATTCTCCGCATGCTCGTTGTAATGGAAGTACCATTCTTCGGGGATTGGCAGCGCGCAACGAGTTCTCTCACATCATAATATCCTGCTATACGGCCCGTTTTTAATCACATGAAATGCCGGAGATGTCCGGAAAAGGCCGAAGGTGTACAGAACCCAATGCTCCGTTTGCTCGTTGTAATGGAAGTACCATTTTTGGGGGGTTGGCAGAGAGCAACTGGTTCTTACACATCATAATATCCTGATATACGGCCCATTTTGAAACAATTAAAAAGCCGGGAATATCCGGAAAAGGCCGAAGGTGTACAGAACCCGTTGCTCCGTATGCTCGTTGTAATGGAATTACCATTTTTGGGGGATTGGCAACGCTCAACGCGTTTTTACACATCATAATATCCTGCGCTACGACTCATTTTGAAACTATTAAAAAGCCGAAACTGGCCGGAAAAGGCCGAATATGTACCAGACAGGATTCTCGTCATGCTCGTTGAAATGGAAGTACCATTCTTCGGGGATTTGCAGCGCGCAACGAGTTCCCTCACATCATAATATCCTGCTATACGGCCCGTTTTTAATCACATAAAATGCCGGAGATGTCCGGAAAAGGCCGAAGGTGTACAGAACCCAATGCTCCGTTTGCTCGTTGTAATGGAAGTACCATTTTTGGGGGGTTGGCAGAGAGCAACTGGTTCTTACACATCATAATATCCTGATATACGGCCCATTTTGAAACAATTAAAAAGCCGGAAATATCCGGAAAAGGCCGAAGGTGTACAGAACACGTTGCTCCGTATGCTCGTTGTAATGGAATTACCATTTTTGTGGGATTGGCAACGCTCAACGCGTTTTTACACATCATAATATCCTGCTATTCGGCCCATTTTTGATCACTTAAAATGCCGGAAATGTCCGGAAAAGGCCGAAGGTGTACAGAAGCTGATGCTCCGTATGCTCGTTGTAAGGGGCGTACCATTTCTCGGGGATTGGCAGCGCGTAACGTGTTCTCTCTCATCATAATATCCTGATAAACGGCACATTTTGAAACAATTAAAAAGCCGGAAATGTCCGGAAAAGGCCGAAGGTGTACAGAAACCGTTGCTCCGTATGCTCGTTGTAGTGGGCGTACCATTTTTCGGGGATTGGCAGCGTGCAGCGAGTTCTCACACCTCATAATATCCTGCGATACGACTCATTTTGAAACTATTAAAAAGCCGAAACTGGCCGGAAAAGGCCGAATATGTACAAGACAGGATTCTCCGCATGCTCGTTGTAATGGAAGTACCATTCTTCGGGGATTGGCTGCGCGCAACGAGTTCTCTCACATCATAATATCCTGCGATACGACCCATTTTGAAACAATTAAAAAGCCGAAACTGGCCGGAAAAGGCCGAAAATGTACAAGACAGGATTCTCCGGATGCTGGTTGTATTGGAAGTACCATTCTTCGGGGATTGGCAGCGCGCACCGTGTTCTCTCACATCATAATATCCTGATATTCTGCCCGTTTTTGATCACTTAATATGCCGGAAATGTCCGGAAAAGGCCGAAGGTGTACAGAACCCAATGCTCCGTTTGCTCGTTGTAATGGAAGTACCATTTTAGGGGGGTTGGCAGAGAGCAACTGGTTCTTACACATCATAATATCCTGCGATACGACCCTTTTTGAAACAATTAAAAAGCCGGTAATATCCGGAAAAGGCCGAAGGTGTACAGAACCCGTTGCTCCGTATGCTCGTTGTAATGGAAGTACCATTTTAGGGGGGTTGGCAGAGAGCAACTGGTTCTTACACATCATAATATCCTGCGATACGACCCTTTTTGAAACAATTAAAAAGCCGGTAATATCCGGAAAAGGCCGAAGGTGTACAGAACCCGTTGCTCCCTTTGCTTGTTGTAATGGAAGTACCATTTTTGGGGGGTTGGCAGAGAGCAACTGGTTCTTACACATCATAATATCCTGATATACGGCCCATTTTGAAGCAATTAAAAAGCCGGAGATGTCCGGAAAAGGCCGAAGGTGTACAGAACCCGTTGCTCCGTATGCTCGTTGTAATGGGCGTACCACTTTTCGGGGATTTCCAGCGTGCAGCCAGTTCTCACACCTCATAATATCCTGCGAAACGACTCATTTTGAAACTATTAAAAAGCCGAAACTTGCCGGAAAAGGCCGAATATGTACAAGACAGGATTCTCCGCATGCTCGTTGTAATGGAAGTACCATTCTTCGGGGATTGGCAGCGCGCAACGAGTTCTCTCACATCATAATATCCTGATATACGGCCCACTTTGAAACAATTAAAAAGCCGGAAATGTCCGGAAAAGGCCGAAGGTGTACAGAACCCGTTGCTCCCTTTGCTCGTTGTAGTGGGCGTACCATTTTTCGGGGATTGGCAGCGTGCAGCGAGCTCTCACACCTCATAATATCCTGCGATACGACTCACTTTGAAACTATTAAAAAGCCGAAACTGGCCGGAAAAGGCCGAATATGTACAAGACAGGATTCTCGTCATGCTCGTTGTAATGGAAGTACCATTCTTCGGGGATTTGCAGCGCGCAACGAGTTCCCTCACATCATAATATCCTGCTATACGGCCCGTTTTTAATCACATAAAATGCCGGCGATGTCCGGAAAAGGCCGAAGGTGTACAGAACCCGATGCTCCGTTTGCTCGTTGTAATGGAAGTACCATTTTTGGGGGGTTGGCAGAGAGCAACGAGTTCTCTCACATCATAATATCCTGCGATACGACCCGTTTTGAAACAATTAAAAAGCCGGAAATGTCCGGAAAAGGCCGAAGGTGTACAGAACCCGTTGCTCCCTTTGCTTGTTGTAATGGAAGTACCATTTTTGGGGGGTTGGCAGAGAGCAACTGGTTCTTACACATCATAATATCCTGATATACGGCCCATTTTGAAGCAATTAAAAAGCCGGAGATGTCCGGAAAAGGCCGAAGGTGTACAGAACCCGTTGTTCCGTATGCTCGTTGTAATGGGCGTACCATTTTTCGGGGATTTCCAGCGTGCAGCCAGTTCTCACACCTCATAATATCCTGCGAAACGACTCATTTTGAAACTATTAAGAAGCCGAAACTTGCCGGAAAAGGCCGAATATGTACAAGACAGGATTCTCCGCATGCTCGTTGTAATGGAAGTACCATTCTTCGGGGATTGGCAGCGCGCAACGAGTTCTCTCACATCATAATATCCTGATATACGGCCCACTTTGAAACAATTAAAAAGCCGGAAATGTCCGCAAAAGGCCGAAGGTGTACAGAACCCGTTGCTCCCTTTGCTCGTTGTAGTGGGCGTACCATTTTTCGGGGATTGGCAGCCTGCAGCGAGCTCTCACACCTCATAATATCCTGCGATACGACTCATTTTGAAACTATTAAAAAGCCGAAACTGGCCGGAAAAGGCCGAATATGTACAAGACAGGATTCTCGTCATGCTCTTTGTAATGGAAGTACCATTCTTCGGGGATTTGCAGCGCGCAACGAGTTCCCTCACATCATAATATCCTGCTATACGGCCCGTTTTTAATCACATAAAATGCCGGCGATGTCCGGAAAAGGCCGAAGGTGTACAGAACCCGATGCTCCGTTTGCTCGTTGTAATGGAAGTACCATTTTTGGGGGGTTGGCAGAGAGCAACGAGTTCTCTCACATCATAATATCCTGCGATACGACCCGTTTTGAAACAATTAAAAAGCCGGAAATGTCCGGAAAAGGCCGAAGGTGTACAGAACCCGTTGCTCCCTTTGCTTGTTGTAATGGAAGTACCATTTTTGGGGGGTTGGCAGAGAGCAACTGGTTCTTACACATCATAATATCCTGATATACGGCCCATTTTGAAGCAATTAAAAAGCCGGAGATGTCCGGAAAAGGCCGAAGGTGTACAGAACCCGATGTTCCGTATGCTCGTTGTAATGGGCGTACCATTTTTCGGGGATTTCCAGCGTGCAGCCAGTTCTCACACCTCATAATATCCTGCGAAACGACTCATTTTGAAACTATTAAGAAGCCGAAACTTGCCGGAAAAGGCCGAATATGTACAAGACAGGATTCTCCGCATGCTCGTTGTAATGGAAGTACCATTCTTCGGGGATTGGCAGCGCGCAACGAGTTCTCTCACATCATAATATCCTGATATACGGCCCACTTTGAAACAATTAAAAAGCCGGAAATGTCCGCAAAAGGCCGAAGGTGTACAGAACCCGTTGCTCCCTTTGCTCGTTGTAGTGGGCGTACCATTTTTCGGGGATTGGCAGCCTGCAGCGAGCTCTCACACCTCATAATATCCTGCGATACGACTCATTTTGAAACTATTAAAAAGCCGAAACTGGCCGGAAAAGGCCGAATATGTACAAGACAGGATTCTCGTCATGCTCTTTGTAATGGAAGTACCATTCTTCGGGGATTTGCAGCGCGCAACGAGTTCCCTCACATCATAATATCCTGCTATACGGCCCGTTTTTAATCACATAAAATGCCGGCGATGTCCGGAAAAGGCCGAAGGTGTACAGAACCCGATGCTCCGTTTGCTCGTTGTAATGGGCGTACCATTTTTCGGGGATTGGCAGCGTGCAGCGAGTTCTCACACATCATAATATCCTGCGATACGACCCGTTTTTAATCACATAAAATGCCGGAAATGTTCGGAAAAGGCCGAAGGTGTACAGAACCTGATGCTACGTATACTCGTTGTAAGGGGCGTTCCATTTCTCGGGGATTGGCTGCGCGTAACGAGTTCTCTCACATCATAATATCCTGATATACGGCCCATTTTGAAACAATTGAAAAGCCGGAAATGTCCGGAAAAGGCCGAAGGTATACAGAACCCGTTGCTCCGTATGCTCGTTGTAGTGGGCGTACCATTTTTCGGGGATTGGCAGCGTGCAGCGAGTTCTCACATCTCATAATATCCTGCGAAACGACTCATTTTGAAACTATTAAAAAGCCGAAACTTGCCGGAAAAGGCCGAATATGTACAAGACAGTATTCTCCGCATGCTCGTTGTATTGGAAGTACCATTCTTCGGGGAATGGCAGCGCGCAACGAGTTCTCTCACATCATAATATCCTGATATACGGCCCATTTTGAAACAATTGAAAAGCCGGAAATGTCCGGAAAAGGCCGAAGGTGTACAGAACCCGTTGCTCCGTACGCTCGTTGTAGTGGGCGTACCATTTTTCGGGGATTGGCAGCGTGCAGCGAGCTCTCACACCTCATAATATCCTGCGATACGACTCATTTTGAAACTATTAAAAAGCCGAAACTGGCCGGAAAAGGCCGAATATGTACAAGACAGGATTCTCCGGATGCTGGTTGTATTGGAAGTACCATTCTTCGGGGATTGGCAGCGCGCACCGTGTTCACTCACATCATAATATCCTGCTATTCTGCCCGTTTTTGATCACTTAATATGCCGGAAATGTCCGGAAAAGGCCGAAGGTGTACAGAACCCGTTCCTCCGTATGCTCGTTGTAATGGGCGTACCATTTTTCGGGGATTGGAAGCGTGCTGCGAGATCTCACACATCATAATATCGTGCGATACGACCCTTTTTGAAACAATTAAAAAGCCGGAAATATCCGGAAAAGGCCGAAGGTTTACAGAACCCGATGCTCCGTATGCTCGTTGTAAGGGAAGGACCATTTTTGGGGGATCGCCAACGCTCAACGCGTTTTTACACATCATAATATACTGGTGTACAGAACCTGATGCCCCGTATGCTCGTTGTAAGGGGCGTACCATTTCTCGGGGATTGGCAGCGCGTAACGTGTTCTCTCACATCATAATATCCTGATAAACGGCACATTTTGAAACAATTAAAAAGCCGGAAATGTCCGGAAAAGGCCGAAGGTGTACAGAACCCGTTGCTCCGTATGCTCGTTGTAGTGGGCGTACCATTTTTCGGGGATTGGCAGCGTGCAGCGAGCTCTCACACCTCATAATATCCTGCGATACGACTCATTTTGAAACTATTAAAAAGCCGAAACTGGCCGGAAAAGGCCGAATATGTACAAGACAGGATTCTCGTCATGCTCGTTGTAATGGAAGTACCATTCTTCGGGGATTTGCAGCGCGCAACGAGTTCCCTCACATCATAATATCCTGCTATACGGCCCGTTTTTAATCACATAAAATGCCGGCGATGACCGGAAAAGGCCGAAGGTGTACAGAACCCGATGCTCCGTTTGCTCGTTGTAATGGAAGTACCATTTTTGGGGGGTTGGCAGAGAGCAACGAGTTCTCTCACATCATAATATCCTGCGATACGACCCGTTTTGAAACAATAAAATAGCCGGAAATGTCCGGAAAATGCCGAAGGTGTACAGAACCCGTTGCTCCGTATGCTCGTTGTAATGGAAGGACCATTTTTGGGGGATTGGCAGCGTGCAGCGAGTTCTCACACATCGTAATATCCTGCGATACGACCCGTTTTTAGTCACATAAAATGCCGGAAATGTTCGGAAAAGGCCGAAGGTGTACAGAACCTGATGCTACGTATACTCGTTGTAAGGGGCGTTCCATTTCTCGGGGATTGGCTGCGCGTAACGAGTTCTCTCACATCATAATATCCTGATATACGGCCCATTTTGAAACAATTAAAAAGCCGGAAATGTCCGGAAAAGGCCGAAGGTATACAGAACCCGTTGCTCCGTATGCTCGTTGTAGTGGGCGTACCATTTTTCGGGGATTGGCAGCGTGCAGCGAGCTCTCACACCTCATAATATCCTGCGATACGACTCATTTTGAAACTATTAAAAAGCCGAAACTTGCCGGAAAAGGCCGAATATGTACAAGACAGTATTCTCCGCATGCTCGTTGTATTGGAAGTACCATTCTTCGGGGAATGGCAGCGCGCAACGAGTTCTCTCACATCATAGTATCCTGATATACGGCCCATTTTGAAACAATTAAAAAGCCGGAAATGTCCGGAAAAGGCCGAAGGTGTACAGAACCCGTTGCTCCCTTTGCTTGTTGTAATGGAAGTACCATTTTTGGGGTGTTGGCAGAGAGCAACTGCTTCTTACACATCATAATATCCTGATATACGGCCCATTTTGAAGCAATTAAAAAGCCGGAAATGTCCGGAAAAGGCCGAAGGTGTACAGAACCCGTTGCTCCGTATGCTCGTTGTAATGGGCGTACCATTTTTCGGGGATTTCCAGCGTGCAGCCAGTTCTCACACCTCATAATATCCTGCGATACGACCCATTTTGAAACTATTAAAAAGCCGAAACTGGCCGGAAATGGCCGAATATGTACAAGACAGGATTCTCCGCATGCTCGTTGTAATGGAAGTACCATTCTTCGGGGATTGGCAGCGCGCAACGAGTTCTCTCACATCGTAATATCCTGCTATACGGCCCGTTTTTAATCACATAAAATGCCGGAGATGTCCGGAAAAGGCAGAAGGTGTACAGAACCCGATGCTCCGTTTGCTCGTTGTAATGGAAGTACCATTTTTCGGGGATGGGCAGCGTGCAGCGTGTTCTCACACATCATAATAACCTGCGATACGACCCATTTTGAAACAATTAAAAAGACGAAACTGGCCGGGAAAGGCCGAATATGTACAAGACAGGATTATCCGCATGCTCGTTGTAATGGAAGTACCATTCTTCGGGGATTTGCAGCGCGCAACGAGTTCCCTCACATCATAATATCCTGCTATACGGCCCGTTTTTAATCACATAAAATGCCGGAGATGTCCGGAAAAGGCCGAAGGTGTACAGAACCCGTTGCTCCGTATGCTCGTTGTAATGGGCGTACCATTTTTCGGGGATGGGCAGCCTGCAGCGGGTTCTCACACATCATAATATCCTGCGATACGACCCATTTTGAAACAATTAAATAGCCGGAAATATCCGGAAAAGGCCGAAGGTGTACAGAACTCGATGCTCCGTATGCTCGTTGTAAGGGAAGGACCATTTTTGGGGGATTGGCAGCGTGCAGCGAGTTCTCACACCTCATAATATCCTGCGAAACGACTCATTTTGAAACTATTATAAAGCCGAAACTTGCCGGAAAAGGCCGAATATGTACAAGACAGTATTCTCCGCATGCTCGTTGTATTGGAAGTACCATTCTTCGGGGAATGGCAGCGCGCAACGAGTTCTCTCACATCATAATATCCTGATATACGGCCCATTTTGAAACAATTAAAAAGCCGGAAATGTCCGGAAAAGGCCGAAGGTGTACAGAACGCGTTGCTCCGTATGCTCGTTGTAGTGGGCGTACCATTTTTCGGGGATTGGCAGCGTGCAGCGAGCTCTCACACCTCATAATATCCTGCGATACGACTCATTTTGAAACTATTAAAAAGCCGAAACTGGCCGGATAAGGCCGAATATGTACAAGACAGGATTCTCCGGATGCTGGTTGTATTGGAAGTACCATTCTTCGGGGATTGGCAGCGCGCACCGTGTTCACTCACATCATAATATCCTGCTATTCTGCCCGTTTTTGATCACTTAATATGCCGGAAATGTCCGGAAAAGGCCGAAGGTGTACAGAACCCGTTGCTCCGTATGCTCGTTGTAATGGGCGTACCATTTTTCGGGGATTGGAAGCGTGCTGCGAGATCTCACACATCATAATATCGTGCGATACGACCCTTTTTGAAACAATTAAAAAGCCGGAAATATCCGGAAAAGGCCGAAGGTTTACAGAACCCGATGCTCCGTATGCTCGTTGTAAGGGAAGGACCATTTTTGGGGGATCGGCAACGCTCAACGCGTTTTTACACATCATAATATACTGGTGTACAGAACCTGATGCCCCGTATGCTCGTTGTAAGGGGCGTACCATTTCTCGGGGATTGGCAGCGCGTAACGTGTTCTCTCACATCATAATATCCTGATAAACGGCACATTTTGAAACAATTAAAAAGCCGGAAATGTCCGGAAAAGGCCGAAGGTGTACAGAACCCGTTGCTCCGTATGCTCGTTGTAGTGGGCGTACCATTTTTCGGGGATTGGCAGCGTGCAGCGAGCTCTCACACCTCATAATATCCTGCGATACGACTCATTTTGAAACTATTAAAAAGCCGAAACTGGCCGGAAAAGGCCGAATATGTACAAGACAGGATTCTCGTCATGCTCGTTGTAATGGAAGTACCATTCTTCGGGGATTTGCAGCGCGCAACGAGTTCCCTCACATCATAATATCCTGCTATACGGCCCGTTTTTAATCACATAAAATGCCGGCGATGACCGGAAAAGGCCGAAGGTGTACAGAACCCGATGCTCCGTTTGCTCGTTGTAATGGAAGTACCATTTTTGGGGGGTTGGCAGAGAGCAACGAGTTCTCTCACATCATAATATCCTGCGATACGACCCGTTTTGAAACAATAAAATAGCCGGAAATGTCCGGAAAATGCCGAAGGTGTACAGAACCCGTTGCTCCGTATGCTCGTTGTAATGGAAGGACCATTTTGGGGGATTGGCAGCGTGCAGCGAGCTCTCACACCTCATAATATCCTGCGATACGACTCATTTTGAAACTATTAAAAAGCCGAAACTGGCCGGAAAAGGCCGAATATGTACAAGACAGGATTCTCCGGATGCTGGTTGTATTGGAAGTACCATTCTTCGGGGATTGGCAGCGCGCACCGTGTTCACTCACATCATAATATCCTGCTATTCTGCCCGTTTTTGATCACTTAATATGCCGGAAATGTCCGGAAAAGGCCGAAGGTGTACAGAACCCGTTCCTCCGTATGCTCGTTGTAATGGGCGTACCATTTTTCGGGGATTGGAAGCGTGCTGCGAGATCTCACACATCATAATATCGTGCGATACGACCCTTTTTGAAACAATTAAAAAGCCGGAAATATCCGGAAAAGGCCGAAGGTTTACAGAACCCGATGCTCCGTATGCTCGTTGTAAGGGAAGGACCATTTTTGGGGGATCGGCAACGCTCAACGCGTTTTTACACATCATAATATACTGGTGTACAGAACCTGATGCCCCGTATGCTCGTTGTAAGGGGCGTACCATTTCTCGGGGATTGGCAGCGCGTAACGTGTTCTCTCACATCATAATATCCTGATAAACGGCACATTTTGAAACAATTAAAAAGCCGGAAATGTCCGGAAAAGGCCGAAGGTGTACAGAACCCGTTGCTCCGTATGCTCGTTGTAGTGGGCGTACCATTTTTCGGGGATTGGCAGCGTGCAGCGAGCTCTCACACCTCATAATATCCTGCGATACGACTCATTTTGAAACTATTAAAAAGCCGAAACTGGCCGGAAAAGGCCGAATATGTACAAGACAGGATTCTCGTCATGCTCGTTGTAATGGAAGTACCATTCTTCGGGGATTTGCAGCGCGCAACGAGTTCCCTCACATCATAATATCCTGCTATACGGCCCGTTTTTAATCACATAAAATGCCGGCGATGACCGGAAAAGGCCGAAGGTGTACAGAACCCGATGCTCCGTTTGCTCGTTGTAATGGAAGTACCATTTTTGGGGGGTTGGCAGAGAGCAACGAGTTCTCTCACATCATAATATCCTGCGATACGACCCGTTTTGAAACAATAAAATAGCCGGAAATGTCCGGAAAATGCCGAAGGTGTACAGAACCCGTTGCTCCCTTTGCTTGTTGTAATGGAAGTACCATTTTTGGGGTGTTGGCAGAGAGCAACTGGTTCTTACACATCATAATATCCTGATATACGGCCCATTTTGAAGCAATTAAAAAGCCGGAAATGTCCGGAAAAGGCCGAAGGTGTACAGAACCCGTTGCTCCGTATGCTCGTTGTAATGGGCGTACCATTTTTCGGGGATTTCCAGCGTGCAGCCAGTTCTCACACCTCATAATATCCTGCGATACGACCCATTTTGAAACTATTAAAAAGCCGAAACTGGCCGGAAATGGCCGAATATGTACAAGACAGGATTCTCCGCATGCTCGTTGTAATGGAAGTACCATTCTTCGGGGATTGGCAGCGCGCAACGAGTTCTCTCACATCGTAATATCCTGCTATACGGCCCGTTTTTAATCACATAAAATGCCGGAGATGTCCGGAAAAGGCAGAAGGTGTACAGAACCCGATGCTCCGTTTGCTCGTTGTAATGGAAGTACCATTTTTCGGGGATGGGCAGCGTGCAGCGTGTTCTCACACATCATAATAACCTGCGATAGACCCATTTTGAAACAATTAAAAAGACGAAACTGGCCGGGAAAGGCCGAATATGTACAAGACAGGATTATCCGCATGCTCGTTGTAATGGAAGTACCATTCTTCGGGGATTTGCAGCGCGCAACGAGTTCCCTCACATCATAATATCCTGCTATACGGCCCGTTTTTAATCACATAAAATGCCGGAGATGTCCGGAAAAGGCCGAAGGTGTACAGAACCCGTTGCTCCGTATGCTCGTTGTAATGGGCGTACCATTTTTCGGGGATGGGCAGCCTGCAGCGGGTTCTCACACATCATAATATCCTGCGATACGACCCATTTTGAAACAATTAAATAGCCGGAAATATCCGGAAAAGGCCGAAGGTGTACAGAACTCGATGCTCCGTATGCTCGTTGTAAGGGAAGGACCATTTTTGGGGGATTGGCAGCGTGCAGCGAGTTCTCACACCTCATAATATCCTGCGAAACCACTCATTTTGAAACTATTAAAAAGCCGAAACTTGCCGGAAAAGGCCGAATATGTACAAGACAGTATTCTCCGCATGCTCGTTGTATTGGAAGTACCATTCTTCGGGGAATGGCAGCGCGCAACGAGTTCTCTCACATCATAATATCCTGATATACGGCCCATTTTGAAACAATTAAAAAGCCGGAAATGTCCGGAAAAGCCGAAGGTGTACAGAACGCGTTGCTCCGTATGCTCGTAGTAGTGGGCGTACCATTTTTCGGGGATTGGCAGCGTGCAGCGAGCTCTCACACCTCATAATATCCTGCGATACGACTCATTTTGAAACTATTAAAAAGCCGAAACTGGCCGGATAAGGCCGAATATGTACAAGACAGGATTCTCCGGATGCTGGTTGTATTGGAAGTACCATTCTTCGGGGATTGGCAGCGCGCACCGTGTTCACTCACATCATAATATCCTGCTATTCTGCCCGTTTTTGATCACTTAATATGCCGGAAATGTCCGGAAAAGGCCGAAGGTGTACAGAACCCGTTGCTCCGTATGCTCGTTGTAATGGGCGTACCATTTTTCGGGGATTGGAAGCGTGCTGCGAGATCTCACACATCATAATATCGTGCGATACGACCCTTTTTGAAACAATTAAAAAGCCGGAAATATCCGGAAAAGGCCGAAGGTTTACAGAACCCGATGCTCCGTATGCTCGTTGTAAGGGAAGGACCATTTTTGGGGGATCGGCAACGCTCAACGCGTTTTTACACATCATAATATACTGGTGTACAGAACCTGATGCTCCGTATGCTCGTTGTAAGGGGCGTACCATTTCTCGGGGATTGGCAGCGCGTAACGTGTTCTCTCACATCATAATATCCTGATAAACGGCACATTTTGAAACAATTAAAAAGCCGGAAATGTCCGGAAAAGGCCGAAGGTGTACAGAACCTAATGCTCCGTATGCTCGTTGTAAGGGGCGTACCATTTCTCGGGGATTGGCAGCGAGTAACGTGTTCTCTCACATCATAATATCCTGATATACGGCCCATTTTGAAGCAATTAAAAAGCCGGAAATGTCCGGAAAAGGCCGAAGGTGTACAGAACCCGATGCTCCGTTTGCTCGTTGTAATGGAAGTACCATTTTTGGGGGGTTGGCAGAGAGCAACGAGTTCTCTCACATCATAATATCCTGCGATACGACCCGTTTTGAAACAATAAAATAGCCGGAAATGTCCGGAAAATGCCGAAGGTGTACAGAACCCGTTGCTCCGTATGCTCGTTGTAATGGAAGGACCATTTTGGGGGATTGGCAGCGTGCAGCGAGTTCTCACACATCGTAATATCCTGCGATGCGACCCGTTTTTAATCACATAAAATGCCGGAAATGTTCGGAAAAGGCCGAAGGTGTACAGAACCTGATGCTACGTATACTCGTTGTAAGGGGCGTTCCATTTCTCGGGGATTGGCTGCGCGTAACGAGTTCTCTCACATCATAATATCCTGATATACGGCCCATTTTGAAACAATTAAAAAGCCGGAAATGTCCGGAAAAGGCCGAAGGTATACAGAACCCGTTGCTCCGTATGCTCGTTGTAGTGGGCGTACCATTTTTCGGGGATTGGCAGCGTGCAGCGAGCTCTCACACCTCATAATATCCTGCGATACGACTCATTTTGAAACTATTAAAAAGCCGAAACTTGCCGGAAAAGGCCGAATATGTACAAGACAGTATTCTCCGCATGCTCGTTGTATTGGAAGTACCATTCTTCGGGGAATGGCAGCGCGCAACGAGTTCTCTCACATCATAGTATCCTGATATACGGCCCATTTTGAAACAATTAAAAAGCCGGAAATGTCCGGAAAAGGCCGAAGGTGTACAGAACCCGTTGCTCCCTTTGCTTGTTGTAATGGAAGTACCATTTTTGGGGTGTTGGCAGAGAGCAACTGGTTCTTACACATCATAATATCCTGATATACGGCCCATTTTGAAGCAATTAAAAAGCCGGAAATGTCCGGAAAAGGCCGAAGGTGTACAGAACCCGTTGCTCCGTATGCTCGTTGTAATGGGCGTACCATTTTTCGGGGATTTCCAGCGTGCAGCCAGTTCTCACACCTCATAATATCCTGCGATACGACCCATTTTGAAACTACTAAAAAGCCGAAACTGGCCGGAAATGGCCGAATATGTACAAGACAGGATTCTCCGCATGCTCGTTGTAATGGAAGTACCATTCTTCGGGGATTGGCAGCGCGCAACGAGTTCTCTCACATCGTAATATCCTGCTATACGGCCCGTTTTTAATCACATAAAATGCCGGAGATGTCCGGAAAAGGCAGAAGGTGTACAGAACCCGATGCTCCGTTTGCTCGTTGTAATGGAAGTACCATTTTTCGGGGATGGGCAGCGTGCAGCGTGTTCTCACACATCATAATAACCTGCGATACGACCCATTTTGAAACAATTAAAAAGACGAAACTGGCCGGGAAAGGCCGAATATGTACAAGACAGGATTATCCGCATGCTCGTTGTAATGGAAGTACCATTCTTCGGGGATTTGCAGCGCGCAACGAGTTCCCTCACATCATAATATCCTGCTATACGGCCCATTTTGAAACAATTAAAAAGCCGGAAATGTCCGGAAAATGCCAAAGGTGTACAGAACCCGTTGCTCCGTATGCTCGTTGTAATGGGCGTACCATTTTTCGGGGATTGGCAGCGTGCAGCGAGTTCTCACACCTCATAATATAATGCGATACGACCCATTTTGAAACTATTAAAAAGCCGAAACTGGCCGGAAAAGGCCGAATATGTACAAGACAGGTTTCTCCGCATGCTCGTTGTAATGGATGCACCATTCTTCGGGGATTGGCAGCGCGCAACAAGTTCTCTCACATCATAATATCCTGCGATACGACCCATTTTGAAACAATTAAAAAGCCGGAAATGTCCGGAAAATGCCGAAGGTGTACAGAACCCGTTGCTCCGTATGCTCGTTGTAATGGAAGGACCATATTTGGGGGATTGGCAGCGTGCAGCGAGTTCTCACACATCATAATATCCTGCGATACGACCCGTTTTTAATCACATAAAATGCCGGAAATGTCCGGAAACGGCCGAAGGTGTACAGAACCCGATGCTCCGTTTGCTCGTTGTAATGGAAGTACCATTTTTGGGGGGTTGGCAGAGAGCAACTGGCTCTTACACATCATAATAATCTGATATACGGCCCATTTTGAAACAATTAAAAAGCCGGAAATATCCGGAAAAGGCCGAAGGTGTACAGAACCCGTTGCTCCGTATGCTCGTTGTAATGGGAGTACCATTTTTCGGGGATTGGCAGCGTGCAGCGAGATCTCACACATCATAATATCCTGCGATACGACCCTTTTTGAAACAATTAAAAAGCCGGAAATATCCGGAAAAGGCTGAAGGTGTGCAGAACCCGTTGCTCCGTATGCTCGTTGTAATGGGCGTACCATTTTTCGGGGATTGGCAGCGTGCAGCGAGTTCTCACACCTCATAATATCCTGCGATACGACCCATTTTGAAACTATTAAAAAGCCGAAACTGGCCGGAAAAGGCCGAATATGTACTAGACAGGATACTCCGCATGCTAGTTGTAATGGATGTACCATTCTTCGGGGATTGGCAGCGCGCAACGAGTTCTCTCACATCATAATATCCTGCGATACGACCCATTTTGAAACAATTAAATAGCCGGAAATGTCCGGAAAATGCCGAACGTGTACAGAACCCGTTGCTCCGTATGCTCGTTGTAATGGAAGGACCATTTTTGGGGGATTGGCAGCGTGCAGCGAGTTCTCACACATCATAATATCCTGCGATACGACCCGTTTTTAATCACATAAAATGCCGGAAATGTCCGGAAAAGGCCGAAGGTGTACAGAACCTGATGCTACGTATACTCGTTGTAAGGGGCGTACCATTTCTCGGGGATTGGCAGCGCGCAACGAGGTCTCACACATCATAATATCCTGATATACGGCCCATTTTGAAACAATTAGAAAGGCGGAAATGTCCGGAAAAGGCCGAAGGTGTACGGAACCCGTTGCTCCCTTTGCTTGTTGTAACGGAAGTACGATTTTTGGGGGGTTGGCAGAGAGCAACTGGTTCTTACACATCATAATATCCTGATATACGGCCCATTTTGAGCAATTAAAAAGCCGGAAATGTCCGGAAAAGGCCGAAGGTGTACAGGACCCGTTGCTCCGTATGCTCGTTGTAATGGGCGTACCATTTTTCGGGGATTTCCAGCGTGCAGCGAGTTCTCACACCTCATAATATCCTGCGAAACGACTCATTTTGAAACTATTAAAAAGCCGAAACTTGCCGGAAAAGGCCGAATATGTACAAGACAGGATTCTCCGCATGCTCGTTGTAATGGTAGTAACATTCTTCGGGGATAGGCAGCGCGCAACGAGTTCTCTCACATCATAATATCCTGATATACGGCCCATTTTGAAACAATTAAAAAGCCGGAAATGTCCGGAAAAGGCCGAAGGTGTACAGAACCCGTTGCTCCGTATGTTCGTTGTAATGGGCGTACCATTTTTCGGGGATTGGAAGCGTGCAGCGAGATCACACACATCATAATATCGTGCGATACGACCCTTTTTGAAACAATTAAAAAGCCGGAAATATCCGGAAAAGGCCGAAGGTTTACAGAACCCGATGCTCCGTATGCTCGTTGTAAGGGAAGGACCATTTTTGAGGGGTTGGCAGAGAGCAACTGGTTCTTACACATCATAATATCCTGATATACGGCCCATTTTGAAACAATTAAAAAGCCGGAGATGTCCGGAAAAGGCCGAGGGTGTACAGAACCTGATGCTCCGTATGCTCGTTGTAATGGAAGTACCATTCTTCGGGGATTGGCAGCGCGCAACGAGTTCTCTCACATCATAATATCCTGCGATAGAATCCATTTTGAAACAATTAAAAAGCCGGAAATGTCCGGAAAATGCCAAAGGTGTACAGAACCCGTTGCTCCGTATGCTCGTTGTAATGGGCGTACCATTTTTCGGGGATTGGCAGCGTGCAGCGAGTTCTCGCACCTCATAATATACTGCGATACGACCCATTTTGAAACTATTAAAAAGCCGAAACTGGCCGGAAAAGGCCGAATATGTACAAGACAGGATTCTCCGCATGCTCGTTGTAATGGATGCACCATTCTTCGGGGATTGGCAGCGCGCAACGAGTTCTCTCACATCATAATATCCTGCGATACGACCCATTTTGAAACAATTAAAAAGCCGGAAATGTCCGGAAAATGCCGAAGGTGTACAGAACCCGTTGCTCCGTATGCTCGTTGTAATGGAAGGACCATATTTGGGGGATTGGCAGCGTGCAGCGAGTTCTCACACATCATAATATCCTTGCGATACGACCCGTTTTTAATCACATAAAATGCCGGAAATGTCCGGAAACGGCCGAAGGTGTACAGAACCCGATGCTCCGTTTGCTCGTTGTAATGGAAGTACCATTTTTGGGGGGTTGGCAGAGAGCAACTGGCTCTTACACATCATAATAATCTGATATACGGCCCATTTTGAAACAATTAAAAAGCCGGAAATGTCCGGAAAAGGCCGAAGGTGTACAGAACCCGTTGCTCCGTATGCTCGTTGTAATGGGCGTACCATTTTTCGGGGATTGGAAGCGTGCAGCGAGATCTCACACATCATAATATCGTGCGATACGACCCTTTTTGAAACAATTAAAAAGCCGGAAATATCCGGAAAAGGCCGAAGGTGTACAGAACCCGATGCACCGTATGCTCGTTGTAAGGGAAGGACCATTTTTGGGGGATCGGCAACGCTCAACGCGTTTTTACACATCATAATATCCTGCTATTCGGCCCGTTTTTGATCACTTAAAATGCCGGAAATGTCCGGAAAAGGCCGAAGGTGTACAGAACCTGATGCTCCGTATGCTCGTTGTAAGGGGCGTACCATTTCTCGGGGATTGGCAGCGCATAACGTGTTCTCTCACATCATAATATCCTGATAAACGGCACATTTTGAAACAATTAAAAAGCCGGAAATGTCCGGAAAAGGCCGAAGGTGTACAGAACCCGTTGCTCCGAATGCTCGTTGTAGTGGGCGTACCATTTTTCGGGGATTGGCAGCGTGCAGCGAGTTCTCACACCTCATAATATTCTGCGATGCGACTCATTTTGAAACTATTAAAAAGCCGAAACTGGCCGGAAAAGGCCGAATATGTACAAGACAGGATTCTCGTCATGCTCGTTGTAATGGAAGTACCATTCTTCGGGGATTTGCAGCGCGCAACGAGTTCCCTCACATCATAATATCCTGCTATACGGCCCGTTTTTAATCACATAAAATGCCGGAGATGTCCGGAAAAGGCCGAAGGTGTACGGAACCCGTTGCCCCGTATGCTCGTTGTAACAGGCGTACCATTTCTCGGGGATTGGCAGCGCGTAACGAGTTCTCTCACATCATAATATCCTGCGATACGACCCATTTTGAAACAATTAAAAAGCCGGAAATGTCCGGAAAATGCCAAAGGTGTACAGAACCCGTTGCTCCGTATGCTCGTTGTAATGGGCGTACCATTTTTCGGGGATTGGCAGCGTGCAGCGAGTTCTCACACCTCATAATATCCTGCGATACGACCCATTTTGAAACTATTAAAAAGCCGAAACTGGCCGGAAAAGGCCGAATATGTACAAGACAGGATTCTCCGCATGCTCGTTGTAATGGATGTACCATTCTTCGGGGATTGGCAGCGCGCAACGAGTTCTCTCGCATCATAATATCCCGCGATACGACCCATTTTGAAACAATTAAAAAGCCGGAAATGTCCGGAAAATGCCGAAGGTGTACAGAACCCGTTGCTCCGTATGCTCGTTGTAATGGAAGGACCATTTTTGGGGGATTGGCAGCGTGCAGCGAGTTCTCACACATCATAATATCCTGCGATACGACCCGTTTTTAATTACATAAAATGCCGGAAATGTCCGGAAAAGGCCGAAGGTGTACAGAACCTGATGCTACGTATACTCGTTGTAATGGGCGTACCATTTCTCGGGGATTGGCAGCGCGCAACGAGGTCTCACACATCATAATATCCTGCGATACGACCCTTTTTAAAACAATTAAAAAGCCGGAAATATCCGGAAAAGGCCGAAGATGTACAGAACCCGTTGCTCCGTATGCTCGTTGTAATGGGAGTACCATTTTTCGGGGATTGGCAGCGTGCAGCCAGTTCTCACACCTCATAATATCCTGCGATACGACCCATTTTGAAACTATTAAAAAGCCGAAACTGGCCGGAAAAGGCCGAATATGTACTAGACAGGATTCTCCGCATGCTAGTTGTAATGGAAGTACCATTCTTCGGGGATTTGCAGCGCGCAACGAGTTCCCTCACATCATAATATCCTGCTATACGGCCCGTTTTTAATCACATAAAATGCCGGAGATGTCCGGAAAAGGCCGAAGGTGTACGGAACCCGTTGCCCCGTATGCTCGTTGTAACAGGCGTACCATTTCTCGGGGATTGGCAGCGCGTAACGAGTTCTCTCACATCATAATATCCTGCGATACGACCCATTTTGAAACAATTAAAAAGCCGGAAATGTCCGGAAAATGCCAAAGGTGTACAGAACCCGTTGCTCCGTATGCTCGTTGTAATGGGCGTACCATTTTTCGGGGATTGGCCGCGTGCAGCGAGTTCTCACACCTCATAATATCCTGCGATACGACCCATTTTGAAACTATTAAAAAGCCGAAACTGGCCGGAAAAGGCCGAATATGTACAAGACAGGATTCTCCGCATGCTCGTTGTAATGGAAGGACCATTTTTGTGGGATTGGCAGCGTGCAGCGAGTTCTCACACATCATAATATCCTGCGATACGACCCTTTTTGAAACAATTAAAAAGCCGGAAATATCCGGAAAAGGCCGAAGGTTTACAGAACCCGATGCTCCGTATGCTCGTTGTAAGGGAAGGACCATTTTTGGGGGATCGGCAACGCTCAACGCGTTTTTACACATCATAATATACTGGTGTACAGAACCTGATGCCCCGTATGCTCGTTGTAAGGGGCGTACCATTTCTCGGGGATTGGCAGCGCGCAACGAGGTCTCACACATCATAATATCCTGATATACGGCCCATTTTGATACAATTAGAAAGGCGGAAATGTCCGGAAAAGGCCGAAGGTGTACAGAACCCGTTGCTCCCTTTGCTTGTTGTAACGGAAGTACCATTTTTGGGGGGTTGGCAGAGAGCAACTGGTTCTTACACATCATAATATCCTGATATACGGCCCATTTTGAAACAATTAAAAAGCCGGAAATGTCCGGAAAAGGCCGAAGGTGTACAGAACCCGTTGCTCCGTATGCTCGTTGTAATGGGCGTACCATTTTTCGGGGATTGGAAGCGTGCAGCGAGATCACACACATCATAATATCGTGCGACACGACCCTTTTTGAAACAATTAAAAAGACGGAAATATCCGGAAAAGGCCGAAGGTTTACAGAACCCGATGCTCCGTATGCTCGTTGTAAGGGAAGGACCATTTTTGGGGGATCGGCAACGCTCAACGCGTTTTTACACATCATAATATACTGGTGTGCAGTACCTGATGCTCCGTATGCTCGTTGTAAGGGGCGTACCATTTCTCGGGGATTGGCAGCGCGTAACGTGTTCTCTCACATCATAATATCCTGATATACGGCCCATTTTGAAACAATTAAAAAGACGAAACTGGCCGGGAAAGGCCGAATATGTACAAGACAGGATTCTCGTCATGCTCGTTGTAATGGAAGTACCATTCTTCGGGGATTTGCAGCGCGCAACGCGTTTTTACACATCATAATATCATGCTATTCGGCCCAGTTTTGATCACTTAAAATGCCGGAAATGTCCGGAAAAGGCCGAAGATGTACAGAACCTGATGCTCCGTATGCTCGTTGTAAGGGGCGTACCATTTCTCGGGGATTCGCAGCGCGTAACGAGTTATCTCATATCATAATATCCTGAAATACGGCCCATTTTGAAACAATTAAAAAGCCGGAAATGTCCGGAAAAGGCCGAAGGTGTACAGAACCTGATGCTTCGTATGCTCGTTGTAATGGAAGTACCATTCTACGGGGATTGGCAGCGCGCAACGAGTTCTCTCACATCATAATATCCTGCGATACGACCCATTTTGAAACAATTAAAAAGCCGGAAATGTCCGGAAAATGCCAAAGGTGTACAGAACCCGTTGCTCCGTATGCTCGTTGTAATGGGCGTACCATTTTTCGGGGAATGCCAGCGTGCAGCGAGTTCTCACACCTCATAATATCCTGCGATACGACCCATTTTGAAACTATTAAAAAGCCGAAACTGGTCGGAAAAGGCCGAATATGCACAAGACAGGATTCTCCGCATGCTCGTTGTAATGGATGTACCATTTTTCGGGGATTGGCAGCGCGCAACGAGTTCTCTCACATCATAATATCCTGATATACGGCCCATTTTGAAACAATTAAAAAGCCGGAAATGTCCGGAAAAGGCCGAAGGTGTACAGAACCCGTTGCTCCCTTTGCTTGTTGTAATGGAAGTACCATTTTTGGGGGGTTGGCAGAGAGCAACTGGATCTTACACCTCATAATATCCTGATATACGGCCCATTTTGAAGCAATTAAAAAGCCGGAAATGTCCGGAAAAGGCCGAAGGTGTACAGAACCCGTTGCTCCGTATGCTCGTTGTAATGGGCGTACCATTTTTCGGGAATTTCCAGCGTGCAGCCAGTTCTCACACCTCATAATATCCTGCGATACGACCCATTTTGAAACTATTAAAAAGCCGAAACTGGCCGGAAATGGCCGAATATGTACAAGACAGGATTCTCCGCATGCTCGTTGTAATGGAAGTACCATTCTTCGGGGATAGGCAGCGCGCAATGAGTTCTCTCACATCATAATATCCTGATATACGGCCCATTTTGAAACAATTAAAAAGCCGGAAATGTCCGGAAAAGGCCGAAGGTGTACAGAACCCGTTGCTCCCTTTGCTCGTTGTAATGGAAGTACCATTTTTGGGGGGTTGGCAGAGAGCAACTGGTTCTTACACATCATAATATCCTGATATACGGCCCCTATTGAAGCAATTAAAAAGCCGGAAATGTCCGGAAAAGGCCGAAGGTGTACAGAACCCGCTGCTCCGTATGCTCGTTGTAATGGGCGTACCATTTTTCGGGGATTTCCAGCGTGCAGCCAGTTCTCACACCTCATAATATCCTGCGATACGACCCATTTTGAAACTATTAAAAAGCCGAAACTGGCCGGAAATGGCCGAATATGTACAAGACAGGATTCTCCGTATGCTCGTTGTAATGGAAGTACCATTCTTCGGGGATTGGCAGCGCGCAACGAGTTCTCTCACATCATAATATCCTGCTATACGGCCCGTTTTTAATCACATAAAATGCCGGAGATGTCCGGAAAAGGCCGAAGGTGTACAGAACCCAATGCTCCGTTTGCTCGTTGTAATGGAAGTACCATTTTTGGGGGGTTGGCAGAGAGCAACTGGTTCTTACACATCATAATATCCTGATATACGGCCCATTTTGAAACAATTAAAAAGCCGGAAATATCCGGAAAAGGCCGAAGGTGTACAGAACCCGTTGCTCCGTATGCTCGTTGTAATGGAATTACCATTTTTGGGGGATTGGCAACGCTCAACGCGTTTTTACACATCATAATATCCTGCGATACGACTCATTTTGAAACTATTAAAAAGCCGAAACTGGCCGGAAAAGGCCGAATATGTACCAGACAGGATTCTCGTCATGCTCGTTGTAATGGAAGTACCATTCTTCGGGGATTTGCAGCGCGCAACGAGTTCCCTCACATCATAATATCCTGCTATTCTGCCCGTTTTTGATCACTTAATATGCCGGAAATGTCCGGAAAAGGCCGAAGGTGTACAGAACCCGTTGCTCCGTATGCTCGTTGTAATGGGCGTACCATTTTTCGGGGATTGGAAGCGGGCTGCGAGATCTCACACATCATAATATCGTGCGATACGACCCTTTTTGAAACAATTAAAAAGCCGGAAATATCCGGAAAAGGCCGAAGGTTTACAGAACCCGATGCTCCGTATGCTCGTTGTAAGGGAAGGACCATTTTTGGGGGATCGGCAACGCTCAACGCGTTTTTACACATCATAATATACTGGTGTACAGAACCTGATGCTCCGTATGCTCGTTGTAAGGGGCGTACCATTTCTCGGGGATTGGCAGCGCGTAACGTGTTCTCTCACATCATAATATCCTGATAACGGCACATTTTGAAACAATTAAAAAGCCGGAAATGTCCGGAAAAGGCCGAAGGTGTACAGAACCTAATGCTCCGTATGCTCGTTGTAAGGGGCGTACCATTTCTCGGGGATTGGCAGCGCGTAACGTGTTCTCTCACATCATAATATCCTGATATACGGCCCATTTTGAAGCAATTAAAAAGCCGGAAATGTCCGGAAAAGGCCGAAGGTGTACAGAACCCGATGCTCCGTTTGCTCGTTGTAATGGAAGTACCATTTTTGGGGGGTTGGCAGAGAGCAACGAGTTCTCTCACATCATAATATCCTGCGATACGACCCGTTTTGAAACAATAAAATAGCCGGAAATGTCCGGAAAATGCCGAAGGTGTACAGAACCCGTTGCTCCGTATGCTCGTTGTAATGGAAGGACCATTTTGGGGGATTGGCAGCGTGCAGCGAGTTCTCACACATCGTAATATCCTGCGATACGACCCGTTTTTAATCACATAAAATGCCGGAAATGTTCGGAAAAGGCCGAAGGTGTACAGAACCTGATGCTACGTATACTCGTTGTAAGGGGCGTTCCATTTCTCGGGGATTGGCTGCGCGTAACGAGTTCTCTCACATCATAATATCCTGATATACGGCCCATTTTGAAACAATTAAAAAGCCGGAAATGTCCGGAAAAGGCCGAAGGTATACAGAACCCGTTGCTCCGTATGCTCGTTGTAGTGGGCGTACCATTTTTCGGGGATTGGCAGCGTGCAGCGAGCTCTCACACCTCATAATATCCTGCGATACGACTCATTTTGAAACTATTAAAAAGCCGAAACTTGCCGGAAAAGGCCGAATATGTACAAGACAGTATTCTCCGCATGCTCGTTGTATTGGAAGTACCATTCTTCGGGGAATGGCAGCGCGCAACGAGTTCTCTCACATCATAGTATCCTGATATACGGCCCATTTTGAAACAATTAAAAAGCCGGAAATGTCCGGAAAAGGCCGAAGGTGTACAGAACCCGTTGCTCCCTTTGCTTGTTGTAATGGAAGTACCATTTTTGGGGTGTTGGCAGGGAGCAACTGGTTCTTACACATCATAATATCCTGATATACGGCCCATTTTGAAGCAATTAAAAAGCCGGAAATGTCCGGAACAGGCCGAAGGTGTACAGAACCCGTTGCTCCGTATGCTCGTTGTAATGGGCGTACCATTTTTCGGGGATTTCCAGCGTGCAGCCAGTTCTCACACCCCATAATATCCTGCGATACGACCCATTTTGAAACTATTAAAAAGCCGAAACTGGCCGGAAATGGCCGAATATGTACAAGACAGGATTCTCCGCATGCTCGTTGTAATGGAAGTACCATTCTTCGGGGATTGGCAGCGCGCAACGAGTTCTCTCACATCGTAATATCCTGCTATACGGCCCGTTTTTAATCACATAAAATGCCGGAGATGTCCGGAAAAGGCAGAAGGTGTACAGAACCCGATGCTCCGTTTGCTCGTTGTAATGGAAGTACCATTTTTCGGGGATGGGCAGCGTGCAGCGTGTTCTCACACATCATAATAACCTGCGATACGACCCATTTTGAAACAATTAAAAAGACGAAACTGGCCGGGAAAGGCCGAATATGTACAAGACAGGATTATCCGCATGCTCGTTGTAATGGAAGTACCATTCTTCGGGGATTTGCAGCGCGCAACGAGTTCCCTCACATCATAATATCCTGCTATACGGCCCGTTTTTAATCACATAAAATGCCGGAGATGTCCGGAAAAGGCCGAAGGTGTACAGAACCCGTTGCTCCGTATGCTCGTTGTAATGGGCGTACCATTTTTCGGGGATGGGCAGCGTGCAGCGGGTTCTCACACATCATAATATCCTGCGATACGACCCATTTTGAAACAATTAAATAGCCGGAAATATCCGGAAAAGGCCGAAGGTGTACAGAACCCGATGCTCCGTATGCTCGTTGTAAGGGAAGGACCATTTTTGGGGGATCGGCAACGCTCAACGCGTTTTTACACATCATAATATCCTGCTATTCGGCCCGTTTTTGATCACTTAAAATGCAGGAAATGTCCGGAAAAGGCCGAAGGTGTACAGAACCTGATGCTCCGTATGCTCGTTTTAAGGGGCGTACCATTTCTCGGGGATTGGCAGCGCGTAACGTGTTCTCTCACATCATAATATCCTGATAAACGGCACATTTTGAAACAATTAAAAAGCCGGAAATGTCCGGAAAAGGCCGAAGGTGTATAGAACCCGTTGCTCCGTATGCTCGTTGTAGTGGGCGTACCATTTTTCGGGGATTGGCAGCGTGCAGCGAGTTCTCACACCTCATAATATCCTGCGATACGACTCATTTTGAAACTATTAAAAAGCCGAAACTGGCCGGATAAGGCCGAATATGTACAAGACAGGATTCTCGTCATGCTCGTTGAAATGGAAGTACCATTCTTCGGGGATTTGCAGCGCGCAACGAGTTCCCTCACATCATAATATCTTGCTATACGGCCCGTTTTTAATCACATAAAATGCCGGAGATGTCCGGAAAAGGCCGAAGGTGTACAGAACCCAATGCTCCGTTTGCTCGTTGTAATGGAAGTACCATTTTTGAGGGGTTGGCAGAGAGCAACTGGTTCTTACATATCATAATATCCTTATATACGGCCCATTTTGAAACAATTAAAAAGCCGGAGATGTCCGGAAAAGGCCGAAGGTGTACAGAACCTGATGCTCCGTATGCTCGTTGTAATGGAAGTACCATTCTTCGGGGATTGGCAGCGCGCAACGAGTTCTCTCACATCATAATATCCTGCGATACGACCCATTTTGAAACAATTAAAAAGCCGGAAATGTCCGGAAAATGCCAAAGGTGTACAGAACCCGTTGCTCCGTATGCTCGTTGTAATGGGCGTACCATTTTTCGGGGATTGGCAGCGTGCAGCGAGTTCTCACACCTCATAATATAATGCGATACGACCCATTTTGAAACTATTAAAAAGCCGAAACTGGCCGGAAAAGGCCGAATATGTACAAGACAGGTTTCTCCGCATGCTCGTTGTAATGGATGCACCATTCTTCGGGGATTGGCAGCGCGCAACAAGTTCTCTCACATCATAATATCCTGCGATACGACCCATTTTGAAACAATTAAAAAGCCGGAAATGTCCGGAAAATGCCGAAGGTGTACAGAACCCGTTGCTCCGTATGCTCGTTGTAATGGAAGGACCATATTTGGGGGATTGGCAGCGTGCAGCGAGTTCTCACACATCATAATATCCTGCGATACGACCCGTTTTTAATCACATAAAATGCCGGAAATGTCCGGAAACGGCCGAAGGTGTACAGAACCCGATGCTCCGTTTGCTCGTTGTAATGGAAGTACCATTTTTGGGGGGTTGGCAGAGAGCAACTGGCTCTTACACATCATAATAATCTGATATACGGCCCATTTTGAAACAATTAAAAAGCCGGAAATATCCGGAAAAGGCCGAAGGTGTACAGAACCCGTTGCTCCGTATGCTCGTTGTAATGGGAGTACCATTTTTCGGGGATTGGCAGCGTGCAGCGAGATCTCACACATCATAATATCCTGCGATACGACCCTTTTTGAAACAATTAAAAAGCCGGAAATATCCGGAAAAGGCTGAAGGTGTGCAGAACCCGTTGCTCCGTATGCTCGTTGTAATGGGCGTACCATTTTTCGGGGATTGGCAGCGTGCAGCGAGTTCTCACACCTCATAATATCCTGCGATACGACCCATTTTGAAACTATTAAAAAGCCGAAACTGGCCGGAAAAGGCCGAATATGTACTAGACAGGATTCTCCGCATGCTAGTTGTAATGGATGTACCATTCTTCGGGGATTGGCAGCGCGCAACGAGTTCTCTCACATCATAATATCCTGCGATACGACCCATTTTGAAACAATTAAATAGCCGGAAATGTCCGGAAAATGCCGAACGTGTACAGAACCCGTTGCTCCGTATGCTGGTTGTAATGGAAGGACCATTTTTGGGGGATTGGCAGCGTGCAGCGAGTTCTCACACATCATAATATCCTGCGATACGACCCGTTTTTAATCACATAAAATGCCGGAAATGTCCGGAAAAGGCCGAAGGTGTACAGAACCTGATGCTACGTATACTCGTTGTAAGGGGCGTACCATTTCTCGGGGATTGGCAGCGCGCAACGAGGTCTCACACATCATAATATCCTGATATACGGCCCATTTTGAAACAATTAGAAAGGCGGAAATGTCCGGAAAAGGCCGAAGGTGTACGGAACCCGTTGCTCCCTTTGCTTGTTGTAACGGAAGTACCATTTTTGGGGGGTTGGCAGAGAGCAACTCTTTCTTACACATCATAATATCCTGATATACGGCCCATTTTGAGCAATTAAAAAGCCGGAAATGTCCGGAAAAGGCCGAAGGTGTACAGAACCCGTTGCTCCGTATGCTCGTTGTAATGGGCGTACCATTTTTCGGGGATTTCCAGCGTGCAGCGAGTTCTCACACCTCATAATATCCTGCGAAACGACTCATTTTGAAACTATTAAAAAGCCGAAACTTGCCGGAAAAGGCCGAATATGTACAAGACAGGATTCTCCGCATGCTCGTTGTAATGGTAGTACCATTCTTCGGGGATAGGCAGCGCGCAACGAGTTCTCTCACATCATAATATCCTGATATACGGCCCATTTTGAAACAATTAAAAAGCCGGAAATGTCCGGAAAAGGCCGAAGGTGTACAGAACCCGTTGCTCCGTATGCTCGTTGTAATGGGCGTACCATTTTTCGGGGATTGGAAGCGTGCAGCGAGATCACACACATCATAATATCGTGCGATACGACCCTTTTTGAAACAATTAAAAAGCCGGAAATATCCGGAAAAGGCCGAAGGTTTACAGAACCCGATGCTCCGTATGCTCGTTGTAAGGGAAGGACCATTTTTGAGGGGTTGGCAGAGAGCAACTGGTTCTTACACATCATAATATCCTGATATACGGCCCATTTTGAAACAATTAAAAAGCCGGAGATGTCCGGAAAAGGCCGAGGGTGTACAGAACCTGATGCTCCGTATGCTCGTTGTAATGGAAGTACCATTCTTCGGGGATTGGCAGCGCGCAACGAGTTCTCTCACATCATAATATCCTGCGATAGAACCCATTTTGAAACAATTAAAAAGCCGGAAATGTCCGGAAAATGCCAAAGGTGTACAGAACCCGTTGCTCCGTATGCTCGTTGTAATGGGCGTACCATTTTTCGGGGATTGGCAGCGTGCAGCGAGTTCTCGCACCTCATAATATACTGCGATACGACCCATTTTGAAACTATTAAAAAGCCGAAACTGGCCGGAAAAGGCCGAATATGTACAAGACAGGATTCTCCGCATGCTCGTTGTAATGGATGCACCATTCTTCGGGGATTGGCAGCGCGCAACGAGTTCTCTCACATCATAATATCCTGCGATACGACCCATTTTGAAACAATTAAAAAGCCGGAAATGTCCGGAAAATGCCGAAGGTGTACAGAACCCGTTGCTCCGTATGCTCGTTGTAATGGAAGGACCATATTTGGGGGATTGGCAGCGTGCAGCGAGTTCTCACACATCATAATATCCTTGCGATACGACCCGTTTTTAATCACATAAAATGCCGGAAATGTCCGGAAACGGCCGAAGGTGTACAGAACCCGATGCTCCGTTTGCTCGTTGTAATGGAAGTACCATTTTTGGGGGGTTGGCAGAGAGCAACTGGCTCTTACACATCATAATAATCTGATATACGGCCCATTTTGAAACAATTAAAAAGCCGGAAATGTCCGGAAAAGGCCGAAGGTGTACAGAACCCGTTGCTCCGTATGCTCGTTGTAATGGGCGTACCATTTTTCGGGGATTGGAAGCGTGCAGCGAGATCTCACACATCATAATATCGTGCGATACGACCCTTTTTGAAACAATTAAAAAGCCGGAAATATCCGGAAAAGGCCGAAGGTGTACAGAACCCGATGCACCGTATGCTCGTTGTAAGGGAAGGACCATTTTTGGGGGATCGGCAACGCTCAACGCGTTTTTACACATCATAATATCCTGCTATTCGGCCCGTTTTTGATCACTTAAAATGCCGGAAATGTCCGGAAAAGGCCGAAGGTGTACAGAACCTGATGCTCCGTATGCTCGTTGTAAGGGGCGTACCATTTCTCGGGGATTGGCAGCGCATAACGTGTTCTCTCACATCATAATATCCTGATAAACGGCACATTTTGAAACAATTAAAAAGCCGGAAATGTCCGGAAAAGGCCGAAGGTGTACAGAACCCGTTGCTCCGAATGCTCGTTGTAGTGGGCGTACCATTTTTCGGGGATTGGCAGCGTGCAGCGAGTTCTCACACCTCATAATATTCTGCGATACGACTCATTTTGAAACTATTAAAAAGCCGAAACTGGCCGGAAAAGGCCGAATATGTACAAGACAGGATTCTCGTCATGCTCGTTGTAATGGAAGTACCATTCTTCGGGGATTTGCAGCGCGCAACGAGTTCCCTCACATCATAATATCCTGCTATACGGCCCGTTTTTAATCACATAAAATGCCGGAGATGTCCGGAAAAGGCCGAAGGTGTACGGAACCCGTTGCCCCGTATGCTCGTTGTAATGGGCGTACCATTTTTCGGGGATTGGCAGCGTGCAGCGAGATCCCACACATCATAATATCCTGCGATACGACCCATTTTGAAACAATTAAAAAGCCGGAAATGTCCGGAAAATGCCAAAGGTGTACAGAACCCGTTGCTCCGTATGCTCGTTGTAATGGGCGTACCATTTTTCGGGGATTGGCAGCGTGCAGCGAGTTCTCACACCTCATAATATCCTGCGATACGACCCATTTTGAAACTATTAAAATGCCGAAACTGGCCGGAAAAGGCCGAATATGTACAAGACAGGATTCTCCGCATGCTCGTTGTAATGGATGTACCATTCTTCGGGGATTGGCAGCGCGCAACGAGTTCTCTCGCATCATAATATCCCGCGATACGACCCATTTTGAAACAATTAAAAAGCCGGAAATGTCCGGAAAATGCCGAAGGTGTACAGAACCCGTTGCTCCGTATGCTCGTTGTAATGGAAGGACCATTTTTGGGGGATTGGCAGCGTGCAGCGAGTTCTCACACATCATAATATCCTGCGATACGACCCGTTTTTAATTACATAAAATGCCGGAAATGTCCGGAAAAGGCCGAAGGTGTACAGAACCTGATGCTACGTATACTCGTTGTAAGGGGCGTACCATTTCTCGGGGATTGGCAGCGCGCAACGAGGTCTCACACATCATAATATCCTGCGATACGACCCTTTTTGAAACAATTAAAAAGCCGGAAATATCCGGAAAAGGCCGAAGGTGTACAGAACCCGTTGCTCCGTATGCTCGTTGTAATGGGAGTACCATTTTTCGGGGATTGGCAGCGTGCAGCCAGTTCTCACACCTCATAATATCCTGCGATACGACCCATTTTGAAACTATTAAAAAGCCGAAACTGGCCGGAAAAGGCCGAATATGTACTAGACAGGATTCTCCGCATGCTAGTTGTAATGGATGTACCATTCTTCGGGGATTGGCAGCGAGCAACGAGTTCTCTCACATCATAATATCCTGCGATACGACCCATTTTGAAACAATTAAATAGCCGGAAATGTCCGGAAAATGCCGAACGTGTACAGAACCCGTTGCTCCGTATGCTCGTTGTAATGGAAGGACCATTTTTGTGGGATTGGCAGCGTGCAGCGAGTTCTCACACATCATAATATCCTGCGATACGACCCGTTTTTAATCACATAAAATGCCGGAAATGTCCGGAAAAGGCCGAAGGTGTACAGAACCTGATGCTACGTATACTCGTTGTAAGGGGCGTACCATTTCTCGGGGATTGGCAGCGCGCAACGAGGTCTCACACATCATAATATCCTGATATACGGCCCATTTTGATACAATTAGAAAGGCGGAAATGTCCGGAAAAGGCCGAAGGTGTACAGAACCCGTTGCTCCCTTTGCTCGTTGTAATGGATGTACCATTTTTGGGGGGTTGGCAGCGCGCAACGAGTTCTCTCACATCATAATATCCTGCGATACGACTCATTTTGAAACTATTAAAAAGCCGAAACTGGCCGGAAAAGGACGAATATGTACAAGACAGGATTCTCCGCATGCTCGTTGTAATGGAAGTACCATTCTTCGGGGATTGGCTGCGCGGAACGAGTTCTCTCACATCATAATATCCTGCGATACGACCCATTTTGAAACAATTAAAAAGCCGAAACTGGCCGGAAAAGGCCGAAAATGTACAAGACAGGATTCTCCGGATGCTGGTTGTATTGGAAGTACCATTCTTCGGGGATTGGCAGCGCGCACCGTGTTCTCTCACATCATAATATCCTGCTATTCTGCCCGTTTTTGATCACTTAATATGCCGGAAATGTCCGGAAAAGGCCGAAGGTGTACAGAACCTGATGCTCCGTATGCTCGTTGTAAGGGGCGTACCATTTCTCGGGGATTGGCAGCGCGTAACGTGTTCTCTCACATCATAATATCCTGATAAACGGCACATTTTGAAACAATTAAAAAGCCGGAAATGTCCGGAAAAGGCCGAAGGTTTACAGAACCCGATGCTCCGTATGCTCGTTGTAAGGGAAGGACCATTTTTGGGGGATCGGCAACGCTCAACGCGTTTTTACACATCATAATATACTGGTGTGCAGAACCTGATGCTCCGTATGCTCGTTGTAAGGGGCGTACCATTTCTCGGGGATTGGCAGCGCGTAACGTGTTCTCTCACATCATAATATCCTGATATACGGCCCATTTTGAAACAATTAAAAAGACGAAACTGGCCGGGAAAGGCCGAATATGTACAAGACAGGATTATCCGCATGCTCGTTGTAATGGAAGTACCATTCTTCGGGGATTTGCAGCGCGCAACGAGTTCCCTCACATCATAATATCCTGCTATACGGCCCGTTTTTAATCACATAAAATGCCGGAGATGTCCGGAAAAGGCCGAAGGTGTACAGAACCCGTTGCTCCGTATGCTCGTTGTAATGGGCGTACCATTTTTCGGGGATGGGCAGCGTGCAGCGGGTTCTCACACATCATAATATCCTGCGATACGACTCATTTGGAAACTATTAAAAAGCCGAAACTGGCCGGAAAAGGCCGAATATGTACAAGACAGGATTCTCGTCATGCTCGTTGTAATGGAAGTACCATTCTTCGGGGATTTGCAGCGCGCAACGCGTTTTTACACATCATAATATCATGCTATTCGGCCCAGTTTTGATCACTTAAAATGCCGGAAATGTCCGGAAAAGGCCGAAGATGTACAGAACCTGATGCTCCGTATGCTCGTTGTAAGGGGCGTACCATTTCTCGGGGATTCGCAGCGCGTAACGAGTTATCTCATATCATAATATCCTGAAATACGGCCCATTTTGAAACAATTAAAAAGCCGGAAATGTCCGGAAAAGGCCGAAGGTGTACAGAACCTGATGCTTCGTATGCTCGTTGTAATGGAAGTACCATTCTTCGGGGATTGGCAGCGCGCAACGAGTTCTCTCACATCATAATATCCTGCGATACGACCCATTTTGAAACAATTAAAAAGCCGGAAATGTCCGGAAAATGCCAAAGGTGTACAGAACCCGTTGCTCCGTATGCTCGTTGTAATGGGCGTACCATTTTTCGGGGAATGCCAGCGTGCAGCGAGTTCTCACACCTCATAATATCCTGCGATACGACCCATTGTGAAACTATTAAAAAGCCGAAACTGGTCGGAAAAGGCCGAATATGCACAAGACAGGATTCTCCGCATGCTCGTTGTAATGGATGTACCATTTTTCGGGGATTGGCAGCGCGCAACGAGTTCTCTCACATCATAATATCCTGATATACGGCCCATTTTGAAACAATTAAAAAGCCGGAAATGTCCGGAAAAGGCCGAAGGTGTACAGAACCCGTTGCTCCCTTTGCTTGTTGTGATGGAAGTACCATTTTTGGGGGGTTGGCAGAGAGCAACTGGATCTTACACCTCATAATATCCTGATATACGGCCCATTTTGAAGCAATTAAAAAGCCGGAAATGTCCGGAAAAGGCC
This sequence comes from Bombus muscorum, assembly GCA_963971185.1. Classification (NCBI taxonomy): domain Eukaryota; kingdom Metazoa; phylum Arthropoda; class Insecta; order Hymenoptera; family Apidae; genus Bombus; species Bombus muscorum. The sequence goes on along the minus strand of OZ020130.1, from coordinate 9,720,863 downwards.
GAAGGTGTACAGAACCCGTTGCTCCGTATGCTCGTTGTAATGGGCGTACCATTTTTCGGGAATTTCCAGCGTGCAGCCAGTTCTCACACCTCATAATATCCTGCGATACGACCCATTTTGAAACTATTAAAAAGCCGAAACTGGCCGGAAATGGCCGAATATGTACAAGACAGGATTCTCCGCATGCTCGTTGTAATGGAAGTACCATTCTTCGGGGATAGGCAGCGCGCAACGAGTTCTCTCACATCATAATATCCTGATATACGGCCCATTTTGAAACAATTAAAAAGCCGGAAATGTCCGGAAAAGGCCGAAGGTGTACAGAACCCAATGCTCCGTTTGCTCGTTGTAATGGAAGTACCATTTTTGGGGGGTTGGCAGAGAGCAACTGGTTCTTACACATCATAATATCCTGATATACGGCCCATTTTGAAACAATTAAAAAGCCGGAAATATCCGGAAAAGGCCGAAGGTGTACAGAACCCGTTGCTCCGTATGCTCGTTGTAATGGAATTACCATTTTTGGGGGATTGGCAACGCTCAACGCGTTTTTACACATCATAATATCCTTTGATACGACTCATTTTGAAACTATTAAAAAGCCGAAACTGGCCGGAAAAGGCCGAATATGTACCAGACAGGATTCTCGTCATGCTCGTTGTAATGGAAGTACCATTCTTCGGGGATTTGCAGCGCGCAACGAGTTCCCTCACATCATAATATCCTGCTATACGGCCCGTTTTTAATCACATAAAATGCCGGAGATGTCCGGAAAAGGCCGAAGGTGTACAGAACCTGATGCTCCGTATGCTCGTTGTAATGGAAGTACCATTCTTCGGGGATTGGCAGCGCGCAACGAGTACTCTCACATCATAATATCCTGCGATACGACCCATTTTGAAACAATTAAAAAGCCGGAAATGTCCGGAAAATGCCAAAGGTGTACAGAACCCGTTGCTCCGTATGCTCGTTGTAATGGGCGTACCATTTTTCGGGGATTGGCAGCGTGCAGCGAGTTCTCACACCTTATAATATCCAGCGATACGACCCATTTTGAAACTATTAAAAAGCCGAAACTGGTCGGAAAAGGCCGAATATGTACAAGACAGGATTCTCCGCATGCTCGTTGTAATGGATGTACCATTTTTCGGGGATTGGCAGCGCGCAACGATTTCTCTCACATCATAATATCCTGCGATACGACTCATTTTGAAACTATTAAAAAGCCGAAACTGGCCGGAAAAGGACGAATATGTACAAGACAGGATTCTCCGCATGCTCGTTGTAATGGAAGTACCATTCTTCGGGGATTGGCTGCGCGGAACGAGTTCTCTCACATCATAATATCCTGCGATACGACCCATTTTGAAACAATTAAAAAGCCGAAACTGGCCGGAAAAGGCCGAAAATGTACAAGACAGGATTCTCCGGATACTGGTTGTATTGGAAGTACCATTCTTCGGGGATTGGCAGCGCGCACCGTGTTCTCTCACATCATAATATCCTGCTATTCTGCCCGTTTTTGATCACTTAATATGCCGGAAATGTCCGGAAAAGGCCGAAGGTGTACAGAACCCGTTGCTCCGTATGCTCGTTGTAATGGGCGTACCATTTTTCGGGGATTGGCAGCGTGCAGCGAGTTCTCACACCTCATAATATCCAGCGATACGACCCATTTTGAAACTATTAAAAAGCCGAAACTGGTCGGAAAAGGCCGAATATGTACAAGACAGGATTCTCCGCATGCTCGTTGTAATGGATGTACCATTTTTCGGGGATTGGCAGCGCGCAACGAGTTCTCTCACATCATAATATCCTGCGATACGACTCATTTTGAAACTATTAAAAAGCCGAAACTGGCCGGAAAAGGACGAATATGTACAAGACAGGATTCTCCGCATGCTCGTTGTAATGGAAGTACCATTCTTCGGGGATTGGCTGCGCGGAACGAGTTCTCTCACATCATAATATCCTGCGATACGACCCATTTTGAAACAATTAAAAAGCCGAAACTGGCCGGAAAAGGCCGAAAATGTACAAGACAGGATTCTCCGGATGCTGGTTGTATTGGAAGTACCATTCTTCGGGGATTGGCAGCGCGCACCGTGTTCTCTCACATCATAATATCCTGCTATTCTGCCCGTTTTTGATCACTTAATATGCCGGAAATGTCCGGAAAAGGCCGAAGGTGTACAGAACCTGATGCTCCGTATGCTCGTTGTAAGGGGCGTACCATTTCTCGGGGATTGGCAGCGCGTAACGTGTTCTCTCACATCATAATATCCTGATAAACGGCACATTTTGAAACAATTAAAAAGCCGGAAATGTCCGGAAAAGGCCGAAGGTGTACAGAACCTAATGCTCCGTATGCTCGTTGTAAGGGGCGTACCATTTCTCGGGGATTGGCAGCGCGTAACGTGTTCTCTCACATCATAATATCCTGATATACGGCCCATTTTGAAGCAATTAAAAAGCCGGAAATGTCCGGAAAAGGCCGAAGGTGTACAGAACCCGTTGCTCCGTATGCTCGTTGTAATGGGCGTACCATTTTTCGGGGATTTCCAGCGTGCAGCCAGTTCTCACACCTCATAATATCCTGCGATACGAACCATTTTGAAACTATTAAAAAGCCGAAACTGGCCGGAAATGGCCGAATATGTACAAGACAGGATTCTCCGCATGCTCGTTGTAATGGAAGTACCATTCTTCGGGGATTGGCAGCGCGCAACGAGTTCTCTCACATCATAATATCCTGATATACGGCCCATTTTGAAACAATTAAAAAGCCGGATATGTCCGGAAAAGGCCGAAGGTGTACAGAACCCGTTGCTCCCTTTGCTTGTTGTAATGGAAGTACCATTTTTGGGGGGTTGGCAGAGAGCAACTGGTTCTTACACATCATAATATCCTGATATACGGCCCATTTTGAAACAATTAAAAAGCCGGAAATATCCGGAAAAGGCCGAAGGTGTACAGAACACGTTGCTCGATATGCTCGTTGTAATGGAATTACCATTTTTGTGGGATTGGCAACGCTCAACGCGTTTTTACACATCATAATATCCTGCGATACGACTCATTTTGAAACTATTAAAAAGCCGAAACTGGCCGGAAAAGGCCGAATATGTACCAGACAGGATTCTCGTCATGCTCGTTGTAATGGAAGTACCATTCTTCGGGGATTTGCAGCGCGCAACGAGTTCCCTCACATCATAATATCCTGCTATACGGCCCGTTTTTAATCACATAAAATGCCGGAGATGTCCGGAAAAGGCCGAAGGTGTACAGAACCTGATGCTCCGTATGCTCGTTGTAATGGAAGTACCATTTTTCGGGGATTGGCAGCGCGCAACGAGTTCTCTCACATCATAATATCCTGCGATACGACTCATTTTGAAACTATTAAAAAGCCGAAACTGGCCGGAAAAGGACGAATATGTACAAGACAGGATTCTCCGCATGCTCGTTGTAATGGAAGTACCATTCTTCGGGGATTGGCTGCGCGCAACGAGTTCTCTCACATCATAATATCCTGCGATACGACCCATTTTGAAACAATTAAAAAGCCGAAACTGGCCGGAAAAGGCCGAAAATGTACAAGACAGGATTCTCCGGATGCTGGTTGTATTGGAAGTACCATTCTTCGGGGATTGGCAGCGCGCACCGTGTTCTCTCACATCATAATATCCTGCTATTCTGCCCGTTTTTGATCACTTAATATGCCGGAAATGTCCGGAAAAGGCCGAAGGTGTACAGAACCTGATGCTCCGTATGCTCGTTGTAAGGGGCGTACCATTTCTCGGGGATTGGCAGCGCGTAACGTGTTCTCTCACATCATAATATCCTGATATACGGCCCATTTTGAAGCAATTAAAAAGCCGGAAATGTCCGGAAAAGGCCGAAGGTGTACAGAACCCGTTGCTCCGTATGCTCGTTGTAATGGGCGTACCATTTTTCGGGGATTTCCAGCGTGCAGCCAGTTCTCACACCTCATAATATCCTGCGATACGAACCATTTTGAAACTATTAAAAAGCCGAAACTGGCCGGAAATGGCCGAATATGTACAAGACAGGATTCTCCGCATGCTCGTTGTAATGGAAGTACCATTCTTCGGGGATTGGCAGCGCGCAACGAGTTCTCTCACATCATAATATCCTGATATACGGCCCATTTTGAAACAATTAAAAAGCCGGAAATGTCCGGAAAAGGCCGAAGGTGTACAGAACCCGTTGCTCCCTTTGCTTGTTGTAATGGAAGTACCATTTTTGGGGGGTAGGCAGAGAGCAACTGGTTCTTACACATCATAATATCCTGATATACGGCCCATTTTGAAACAATTAAAAAGCCGGAAATATCCGGAAAAGGCCGAAGGTGTACAGAACACGTTGCTCGATATGCTCGTTGTAATGGAATTACCATTTTTGTGGGATTGGCAAAGCTCAACGCGTTTTTACACATCATAATATCCTGCGAAACGACTCTATTTGAAACTATTAAAAAGCCGAAACTTGCCGGAAAAGGCCGAATATGTAAAAGACATGATTCTCCGCATGCTCGTTGTAATGGAAGTATCATTCTTCGGAGATTGGCAGCGCGAAACGAGTTCTCTCACATCATAATATCCTGATATACGGCCCACTTTGAAACAATTAAAAAGCCGGAAATGTCCGGAAAAGGCCGAAGGTGTACAGAACCCGTTGCTCCCTTTGCTTGTTGTAATGGAAGTACCATTTTTGGGGGGTTGGCAGAGAGCAACTGGTTCTTACACATCATAATATCCTGATATACGGCCCATTTTGAAGCAATTAAAAAGCCGGAGATGTCCGGAAAAGGCCGAAGGTGTACAGAACCCGTTGCTCCGTATGCTCGTTGTAATGGGCGTACCATTTTTCGGGGATTTCCAGCGTGCAGCCAGTTCTCACACCTCATAATATCCTGCGAAACGACTCATTTTGAAACTATTAAAAAGCCGAAACTTGCCGGAAAAGGCCGAATATGTACAAGACAGGATTCTCCGCATGCTCGTTGTAATGGAAGTACCATTCTTCGGGGATTGGCAGCGCGCAACGAGTTCTCTCACATCATAATATCCTGATATACGGCCCACTTTGAAACAATTAAAAAGCCGGAAATGTCCGGAAAAGGCCGAAGGTGTACAGAACCCGTTGCTCCCTTTGCTCGTTGTAGTGGGCGTACCATTTTTCGGGGATTGGCAGCGTGCAGCGGGCTCTCACACCTCATAATATCCTGCGATACGACTCATTTTGAAACTATTAAAAAGCCGAAACTGGCCGGAAAAGGCCGAATATGTACAAGACAGGATTCTCGTCATGCTCGTTGTAATGGAAGTACCATTCTTCGGGGATTTGCAGCGCGCAACGAGTTCCCTCACATCATAATATCCTGATATACGGCCCATTTTGAAACAATTAAAAAGCCGGAAATGTCCGGAAAAGGCCGAAGGTGTACAGAACCCGTTGCTCCCTTTGCTTGTTGTAATGGAAGTACCATTTTTGGGGGGTTGGCAGAGAGCAACTGGATCTTACACCTCATAATATCCTGATATACGGCCCATTTTGAAGCAATTAAAAAGCCGGAAATGTCCGGAAAAGGCCGAAGGTGTACAGAACCCGTTGCTCCGTATGCTCGTTGTAATGGGCGTACCATTTTTCGGGAATTTCCAGCGTGCAGCCAGTTCTCACACCTCATAATATCCTGCGATACGACCCTTTTTGAAACAATTAAAAAGCCGGTAATATCCGGAAGAGGCCGAAGGTGTACAGAACCCGTTGCTCCGTATGCTCGTTGTAATGGGCGTACCATTTTTCGGGGATTGGCAGCGTGCAGCGAGTTCTCACACCTCATAATATCCTGCGATACGACCCATTTTGAAACTATTAAAAAGCCGAAACTGGCCGGAAAAGGCCGAATATGTACAAGACAGGATTCTCCGCATGCTCGTTGTGATGGATGTACCATTCTTCGGGGATTGGCAGCGCGCAACGGGTTCTCTCACATCATAATATCGCGCGATACGACCCATTTTGAAACAATTAAAAAGCCGGAAATGTCCGGAAAATGCCGAAGGTGTACAGAACCCGTTGCTCCGTATGCTCGTTGTAATGGAAGGACCATTTTTGGGGGATTGGCAGCGTGCAGCGAGTTCTCACACCTCATAATATCCTGCGATACGACTCATTTGGAAACTATTAAAAAGCCGAAACTGGCCGGAAAAGGCCGAATATGTACAAGACAGGATTCTCGTCATGCTCGTTGTAATGGAAGTACCATTCTTCGGGGATTTGCAGCGCGCAACGCGTTTTTACACATCATAATATCATGCTATTCGGCCCAGTTTTGATCACTTAAAATGCCGGAAATGTCCGGAAAAGGCCGAAGATGTACAAAATCTGATGCTCCGTATGCTCGTTGTAAGGGGCGTACCATTTCTCGGGGATTCGCAGCGCGTAACGAGTTATCTCATATCATAATATCCTGATATACGGCCCATTTTGAAACAATTAAAAAGCCGGAAATGTCCGGAAAAGGCCGAAGGTGTACAGAACCTGATGCTTCGTATGCTCGTTGTAATGGAAGTACCATTCTTCGGGGATTGGCAGCGCGCAACGAGTTCTCTCACATCATAATATCCTGCGATACGACCCATTTTGAAACAATTAAAAAGCCGGAAATGTCCGGAAAATGCCAAAGGTGTACAGAACCCGTTGCTCCGTATGCTCGTTGTAATGGGCGTACCATTTTTCGGGGAATGCCAGCGTGCAGCGAGTTCTCACACCTCATAATATCCTGCGATACGACCCATTTTGAAACTATTAAAAAGCCGAAACTGGTCGGAAAAGGCCGAATATGCACAAGACAGGATTCTCCGCATGCTCGTTGTAATGGATGTACCATTTTTCGGGGATTGGCAGCGCGCAACGAGTTCTCTCACATCATAATATCCTGATATACGGCCCATTTTGAAACAATTAAAAAGCCGGAAATGTCCGGAAAAGGCCGAAGGTGTACAGAACCCGTTGCTCCCTTTGCTTGTTGTAATGGAAGTACCATTTTTGGGGGGTTGGCAGAGAGCAACTGGATCTTACACCTCATAATATCCTGATATACGGCCCATTTTGAAGCAATTAAAAAGCCGGAAATGTCCGGAAAAGGCCGAAGGTGTACAGAACCCGTTGCTCCGTATGCTCGTTGTAATGGGCGTACCATTTTTCGGGAATTTCCAGCGTGCAGCCAGTTCTCACACCTCATAATATCCTGCGATACGACCCATTTTGAAACTATTAAAAAGCCGAAACTGGCCGGAAATGGCCGAATATGTACAAGACAGGATTCTCCGCATGCTCGTTGTAATGGAAGTACCATTCTTCGGGGATAGGCAGCGCGCAACGAGTTCTCTCACATCATAATATCCTGATATACGGCCCATTTTGAAACAATTAAAAAGCCGGAAATGTCCGGAAAAGGCCGAAGGTGTACAGAACCCGTTGCTCCCTTTGCTTGTTGTAATGGAAGTACCATTTTTGGGGGGTTGGCAGAGAGCAACTGGTTCTTACACATCATAATATCCTGATATACGGCCCATTTTGAAACAATTAAAAAGCCGGAAATATCCGGAAAAGGCCGAAGGTGTACAGAACACATTGCTCGATATGCTCGTTGTAATGGAATTACCATTTTTGTGGGATTGGCAAAGCTCAACGCGTTTTTACACATCATAATATCCTGCGAAACGACTCTATTTGAAACTATTAAAAAGCCGAAACTTGCCGGAAAAGGCCGAATATGTAAAAGACATGATTCTCCGCATGCTCGTTGTAATGGAAGTATCATTCTTCGGAGATTGGCAGCGCGAAACGAGTTCTCTCACATCATAATATCCTGATATACGGCCCACTTTGAAACAATTAAAAAGCCGGAAATGTCCGGAAAAGGCCGAAGGTGTACAGAACCCGTTGCTCCCTTTGCTTGTTGTAATGGAAGTACCATTTTTGGGGGGTTGGCAGAGAGCAACTGGATCTTACACATCATAATATCCTGATATACGGCCCATTTTGAAGCAATTAAAAAGCCGGAGATGTTCGGAAAAGGCCGAAGGTGTACAGAACCCGTTGCTCCGTATGCTCGTTGTAATGGGCGTACCATTTTTCGGGGATTTCCAGCGTGCAGCCAGTTCTCACACCTCATAATATCCTGCGAAACGACTCATTTTGAAACTATTAAAAAGCCGAAACTTGCCGGAAAAGGCCGAATATGTACAAGACAGGATTCTCCGCATGCTCGTTGTAATGGAAGTACCATTCTTCGGGGATTGGCAGCGCGCAACGAGTTCTCTCACATCATAATATCCTGATATACGGCCCATTTTGAAACAATTAAAAAGCCGGAAATGTCCGGAAAAGGCCGAAGGTGTACAGAACCCGTTGCTCCGTATGCTCGTTGTAATGGAAGGACCATTTTTGGGGGATTGGCAGCGTGCAGCGAGTTCTCACACCTCATAATATCCTGCGATACGACTCATTTGGAAACTATTAAAAAGCCGAAACTGGCCGGAAAAGGCCGAATATGTACAAGACAGGATTCTCGTCATGCTCGTTGTAATGGAAGTACCATTCTTCGGGGATTTGCAGCGCGCAACGCGTTTTTACACATCATAATATCATGCTATTCGGCCCAGTTTTGATCACTTAAAATGCCGGAAATGTCCGGAAAAGGCCGAAGATGTACAGAACCTGATGCTCCGTATGCTCGTTGTAAGGGGCGTACCATTTCTCGGGGATTCGCAGCGCGTAACGAGTTATCTCATATCATAATATCCTGAAATACGGCCCATTTTGAAACAATTAAAAAGCCGGAAATGTCCGGAAAAGGCCGAAGGTGTACAGAACCTGATGCTTCGTATGCTCGTTGTAATGGAAGTACCATTCTTCGGGGATTGGCAGCGCGCAACGAGTTCTCTCACATCATAATATCCTGCGATACGACCCATTTTGAAACAATTAAAAAGCCGGAAATGTCCGGAAAATGCCAAAGGTGTACAGAACCCGTTGCTCCGTATGCTCGTTGTAATGGGCGTACCATTTTTCGGGGAATGCCAGCGTGCAGCGAGTTCTCACACCTCATAATATCCTGCGATACGACCCATTTTGAAACTATTAAAAAGCCGAAACTTGTCGGAAAAGGCCGAATATGCACAAGACAGGATTCTCCGCATGCTCGTTGTAATGGATGTACCATTTTTCGGGGATTGGCAGCGCGCAACGAGTTCTCTCACATCATAATATCCTGATATACGGCCCATTTTGAAACAATTAAAAAGCCGGAAATGTCCGGAAAAGGCCGAAGGTGTACAGAACCCGTTGCTCCCTTTGCTTGTTGTAATGGAAGTACCATTTTTGGGGGGTTGGCAGAGAGCAACTGGATCTTACACCTCATAATATCCTGATATACGGCCCATTTTGAAGCAATTAAAAAGCCGGAAATGTCCGGAAAAGGCCGAAGGTGTACAGAACCCGTTGCTCCGTATGCTCGTTGTAATGGGCGTACCATTTTTCGGGAATTTCCAGCGTGCAGCCAGTTCTCACACCTCATAATATCCTGCGATACGACCCTTTTTGAAACAATTAAAAAGCCGGTAATATCCGGAAGAGGCCGAAGGTGTACAGAACCCGTTGCTCCGTATGCTCGTTGTAATGGGCGTACCATTTTTCGGGGATTGGCAGCGTGCAGCGAGTTCTCACACCTCATAATATCCTGCGATACGACCCATTTTGAAACTATTAAAAAGCCGAAACTGGCCGGAAAAGGCCGAATATGTACAAGACAGGATTCTCCGCATGCTCGTTGTGATGGATGTACCATTCTTCGGGGATTGGCAGCGCGCAACGAGTTCTCTCACATCATAATATCGCGCGATACGACCCATTTTGAAACAATTAAAAAGCCGGAAATGTCCGGAAAATGCCGAAGGTGTACAGAACCCGTTGCTCCGTATGCTCGTTGTAATGGAAGGACCATTTTTGGGGGATTGGCAGCGTGCAGCGAGTTCTCACACCTCATAATATCCTGCGATACGACTCATTTGGAAACTATTAAAAAGCCGAAACTGGCCGGAAAAGGCCGAATATGTACAAGACAGGATTCTCGTCATGCTCGTTGTAATGGAAGTACCATTCTTCGGGGATTTGCAGCGCGCAACGCGTTTTTACACATCATAATATCATGCTATTCGGCCCAGTTTTGATCACTTAAAATGCCGGAAATGTCCGGAAAAGGCCGAAGATGTACAAAACCTGATGCTCCGTATGCTCGTTGTAAGGGGCGTACCATTTCTCGGGGATTCGCAGCGCGTAACGAGTTATCTCATATCATAATATCCTGAAATACGGCCCATTTTGAAACAATTAAAAAGCCGGAAATGTCCGGAAAAGGCCGAAGGTGTACAGAACCTGATGCTTCGTATGCTCGTTGTAATGGAAGTACCATTCTTCGGGGATTGGCAGCGCGCAACGAGTTCTCTCACATCATAATATCCTGCGATACGACCCATTTTGAAACAATTAAAAAGCCGGAAATGTCCGGAAAATGCCAAAGGTGTACAGAACCCGTTGCTCCGTATGCTCGTTGTAATGGGCGTACCATTTTTCGGGGAATGCCAGCGTGCAGCGAGTTCTCACACCTCATAATATCCTGCGATACGACCCATTTTGAAACTATTAAAAAGCCGAAACTGGTCGGAAAAGGCCGAATATGCACAAGACAGGATTCTCCGCATGCTCGTTGTAATGGATGTACCATTTTTCGGGGATTGGCAGCGCGCAACGAGTTCTCTCACATCATAATATCCTGATATACGGCCCATTTTGAAACAATTAAAAAGCCGGAAATGTCCGGAAAAGGCCGAAGGTGTACAGAACCCGTTGCTCCCTTTGCTTGTTGTAATGGAAGTACCATTTTTGGGGGGTTGGCAGAGAGCAACTGGATCTTACACCTCATAATATCCTGATATACGGCCCATTTTGAAGCAATTAAAAAGCCGGAAATGTCCGGAAAAGGCCGAAGGTGTACAGAACCCGTTGCTCCGTATGCTCGTTGTAATGGGCGTACCATTTTTCGGGAATTTCCAGCGTGCAGCCAGTTCTCACACCTCATAATATCCTGCGATACGACCCATTTTGAAACTATTAAAAAGCCGAAACTGGCCGGAAATGGCCGAATATGTACAAGACAGGATTCTCCGCATGCTCGTTGTAATGGAAGTACCATTCTTCGGGGATAGGCAGCGCGCAACGAGTTCTCTCACATCATAATATCCTGATATACGGCCCATTTTGAAACAATTAAAAAGCCGGAAATGTCCGGAAAAGGCCGAAGGTGTACAGAACCCGTTGCTCCCTTTGCTTGTTGTAATGGAAGTACCATTTTTGGGGGGTTGGCAGAGAGCAACTGGTTCTTACACATCATAATATCCTGATATACGGCCCCTATTGAAGCAATTAAAAAGCCGGAAATGTCCGGAAAAGGCCGAAGGTGTACAGAACCCGCTGCTCCGTATGCTCGTTGTAATGGGCGTACCATTTTTCGGGGATTTCCAGCGTGCAGCCAGTTCTCACACCTCATAATATCCTGCGATACGACCCATTTTGAAACTATTAAAAAGCCGAAACTGGCCGGAAATGGCCGAATATGTACAAGACAGGATTCTCCGTATGCTCGTTGTAATGGAAGTACCATTCTTCGGGGATTGGCAGCGCGCAACGAGTTCTCTCACATCATAATATCCTGCTATACGGCCCGTTTTTAATCACATAAAATGCCGGAGATGTCCGGAAAAGGCCGAAGGTGTACAGAACCCAATGCTCCGTATGCTCGTTGTAATGGAAGTACCATTTTTGGGGGGTTGGCAGAGAGCAACTGGTTCTTACACATCATAATATCCTGATATACGGCCCATTTTGAAACAATTAAAAAGCCGGAAATATCCGGAAAAGGCCGAAGGTGTACAGAACCCGTTGCTCCGTATGCTCGTTGTAATGGAATTACCATTTTTGGGGGATTGGCAACGCTCAACGCGTTTTTACACATCATAATATCCTGCGATACGACTCATTTTGAAACTATTAAAAAGCCGAAACTGGCCGGAAAAGGCCGAATATGTACCAGACAGGATTCTCGTCATGCTCGTTGTAATGGAAGTACCATTCTTCGGGGATTTGCAGCGCGCAACGAGTTCCCTCACATCATAATATCCTGCTATACGGCCCGTTTTTAATCACATAAAATGCCGGAGATGTCCGGAAAAGGCCGAAGGTGTACAGAACCTGATGCTCCGTATGCTCGTTGTAATGGAAGTACCATTCTTCGGGGATTGGCAGCGCGCAACGAGTACTCTCACATCATAATATCCTGCGATACGACCCATTTTGAAACAATTAAAAAGCCGGAAATGTCCGGAAAATGCCAAAGGTGTACAGAACCCGTTGCTCCGTATGCTCGTTGTAATGGGCGTACCATTTTTCGGGGATTGGCAGCGTGCAGCGAGTTCTCACACCTCATAATATTCAGCGATACGACCCATTTTGAAACTATTAAAAAGCCGAAACTGGTCGGAAAAGGCCGAATATGTACAAGACAGGATTCTCCGCATGCTCGTTGTAATGGATGTACCATTTTTCGGGGATTGGCAGCGCGCAACGAGTTCTCTCACATCATAATATCCTGCGATACGACTCATTTTGAAACTATTAAAAAGCCGAAACTGGCCGGAAAAGGACGAATATGTACAAGACAGGATTCTCCGCATGCTCGTTGTAATGGAAGTACCATTCTTCGGGGATTGGCTGCGCGCAACGAGTTCTCTCACATCATAATATCCTGCGATACGACCCATTTTGAAACAATTAAAAAGCCGAAACTGGCCGGAAAAGGCCGAAAATGTACAAGACAGGATTCTCCGGATGCTGGTTGTATTGGAAGTACCATTCTTCGGGGATTGGCAGCGCGCACCGTGTTCTCTCACATCATAATATCCTGCTATTCTGCCCGTTTTTGATCACTTAATATGCCGGAAATGTCCGGAAAAGGCCGAAGGTGTACAGAACCTTATGCTCCGTATGCTCGTTGTAAGGGGCGTACCATTTCTCGGGGATTGGCAGCGCGTAACGTGTTCTCTCACATCATAATATCCTGATAAACGGCACATTTTGAAACAATTAAAAAGCCGGAAATGTCCGGAAAAGGCCGAAGGTGTACAGAACCCGTTGCTCCGTATGCTCGTTGTAGTGGGCGTACCATTTTTCGGGGATTGGCAGCGTGCAGCGAGATCTCAAACATCATAATATCCTGCGATACGACCCTTTTTGAAACAATTAAAAAGCCGGTAATATCCGGAAAAGGCCGAAGGTGTACAGAACCCGTTGCTCCGTATGCTCGTTGTAATGGAAGGTCCATTTTTGGGGGATTGGCAGCGTGCAGCGAGTTCTCACACCTCATAATATCCTGCGAAACGACTCATTTTGAAACTATTAAAATGCCGAAACTTGCCGGAAAAGGCCGAATATGTACAAGACAGGATTCTCCGCATGCTCGTTGTAATGGAAGTACCATTCTTCGGGGATTGGCTGCGCGCAACGAGTTCTCTCACATCATAATATCCTGATATACGGCCCATTTTGAAACAATTAAAAAGCCGGAGATGTCCGGAAAAGGCCGAAGGTGTACAGAACCTGATGCTCCGTATGCTCGTTGTAATGGAAGTACCATTCTTCGGGGATTGGCAGCGCGCAACGAGTTCTCTCACATCATAATATCCTGCGATACGACCCATTTTGAAACAATTAAAAAGCCGGAAATGTCCGGAAAAGGCCGAATATGTACAAAACAGGATTCTCCGCATGCTCGTTGTAAGGGGCGTACCATTTCTCGGGGATTGGCAGCGCGTAACGTGTTCTCTCACATCATAATATCCTGCTATACGGACCGTTTTTAATCACATAAAATGCCGGCGATGTCCGGAAAAGGCCGAAGGTGTACAGAACCTAATGCTCCGTATGCTCGTTGTAAGGGGCGTACCATTTCTCGGGGATTGGCAGCGCGTAACGTGTTCTCTCACATCATAATATCCTGATATACGGCCCATTTTGAAGCAATTAAAAAGCCGGAAATGTCCGGAAAAGGCCGAAGGTGTACAGAACCCGTTGCTCCGTATGCTCGTTGTAATGGGCGTACCATTTTTCGGGGATTTCCAGCGTGCAGCCAGTTCTCACACCTCATAATATCCTGCGATACGAACCATTTTGAAACTATTAAAAAGCCGAAACTGGCCGGAAATGGCCGAATATGTACAAGACAGGATTCTCCGCATGCTCGTTGTAATGGAAGTACCATTCTTCGGGGATTGGCAGCGCGCAACGAGTTCTCTCACATCATAATATCCTGATATACGGCCCATTTTGAAACAATTAAAAAGCCGGAAATGTCCGGAAAAGGCCGAAGGTGTACAGAACCCGTTGCTCCCTTTGCTTGTTGTAATGGAAGTACCATTTTTGGGGGGTTGGCAGAGAGCAACTGGTTCTTACACATCATAATATCCTGATATACGGCCCATTTTGAAACAATTAAAAAGCCGGAAATATCCGGAAAAGGCCGAAGGTGTACAGAACACGTTGCTCCGTATGCTCGTTGTAATGGAATTACCATTTTTGTGGGATTGGCAACGCTCAACGCGTTTTTACACATCATAATATCCTGCGAAACGACTCTATTTGAAACTATTAAAAAGCCGAAACTTGCCGGAAAAGGCCGAATATGTAAAAGACATGATTCTCCGCATGCTCGTTGTAATGGAAGTACCATTCTTCGGAGATTGGCAGCGCGAAACGAGTTCTCTCACATCATAATATCCTGATATACGGCCCACTTTGAAACAATTAAAAAGCCGGAAATGTCCGGAAAAGGCCGAAGGTGTACAGAACCCGTTGCTCCCTTTGCTTGTTGTAATGGAAGTACCATTTTTGGGGGGTTGGCAGAGAGCAACTGGTTCTTACACATCATAATATCCTGATATACGGCCCATTTTGAAGCAATTAAAAAGCCGGAGATGTCCGGAAAAGGCCGAAGGTGTACAGAACCCGTTGCTCCGTATGCTCGTTGTAATGGGCGTACCATTTTTCGGGGATTTCCAGCGTGCAGCCAGTTCTCACACCTCATAATATCCTGCGAAACGACTCATTTTGAAACTATTAAAAAGCCGAAACTTGCCGGAAAAGGCCGAATATGTACAAGACAGGATTCTCCGCATGCTCGTTGTAATGGAAGTACCATTCTTCGGGGATTGGCAGCGCGCAACGAGTTCTCTCACATCATAATATCCTGATATACGGCCCACTTTGAAACAATTAAAAAGCCGGAAATGTCCGGAAAAGGCCGAAGGTGTACAGAACCCGTTGCTCCCTTTGCTCGTTGTAGTGGGCGTACCATTTTTCGGGGATTGGCAGCGTGCAGCGAGCTCTCACACCTCATAATATCCTGCGATACGACTCATTTTGAAACTATTAAAAAGCCGAAACTGGCCGGAAAGGCCGAATATGTACAAGACAGGATTCTCGTCATGCTCGTTGTAATGGAAGTACCATTCTTCGGGGATTTGCAGCGCGCAACGAGTTCCCTCACATCATAATATCCTGCTATACGGCCCGTTTTTAATCACATAAAATGCCGGCGATGTCCGGAAAAGGCCGAAGGTGTACAGAACCTAATGCTCCGTATGCTCGTTGTAAGGGGCGTACCATTTCTCGGGGATTGGCAGCGCGTAACGTGTTCTCTCACATCATAATATCCTGATATACGGCCCATTTTGAAGCAATTAAAAAGCCGGAAATGTCCGGAAAAGGCCGAAGGTGTACAGAACCCGTTGCCCCGTATGCTCGTTGTAATGGGCGTACCATTTTTCGGGGATTTCCAGCGTGCAGCCAGTTCTCACACCTCATAATATCCTGCGATACGAACCATTTTGAAACTATTAAAAAGCCGAAACTGGCCGGAAATGGCCGAATATGTACAAGACAGGATTCTCCGCATGCTCGTTGTAATGGAAGTACCATTCTTCGGGGATTGGCAGCGCGCAACGAGTTCTCTCACATCATAATATCCTGATATACGGCCCATTTTGAAACAATTAAAAAGCCGGAAATGTCCGGAAAAGGCCGAAGGTGTACAGAACCCGTTGCTCCCTTTGCTTGTTGTAATGGAAGTACCATTTTTGGGGGGTTGGCAGAGAGCAACTGGTTCTTACACATCATAATATCCTGATATACGGCCCATTTTGAAACAATTAAAAAGCCGGAAATATCCGGAAAAGGCCGAAGGTGTACAGAACACGTTGCTCCGTATGCTCGTTGTAATGGAATTACCATTTTTGTGGGATTGGCAACGCTCAACGCGTTTTTACACATCATAATATCCTGCGAAACGACTCTATTTGAAACTATTAAAAAGCCGAAACTTGCCGGAAAAGGCCGAATATGTAAAAGACATGATTCTCCGCATGCTCGTTGTAATGGAAGTACCATTCTTCGGAGATTGGCAGCGCGAAACGAGTTCTCTCACATCATAATATCCTGATATACGGCCCACTTTGAAACAATTAAAAAGCCGGAAATGTCCGGAAAAGGCCGAAGGTGTACAGAACCCGTTGCTCCCTTTGCTTGTTGTAATGGAAGTACCATTTTTGGGGGGTTGGCAGAGAGCAACTGGTTCTTACACATCATAATATCCTGATATACGGCCCATTTTGAAGCAATTAAAAAGCCGGAGATGTCCGGAAAAGGCCGAAGGTGTACAGAACCCGTTGCTCCGTATGCTCGTTGTAATGGGCGTACCATTTTTCGGGGATTTCCAGCGTGCAGCCAGTTCTCACACCTCATAATATCCTGCGAAACGACTCATTTTGAAACTATTAAAAAGCCGAAACTTGCCGGAAAAGGCCGAATATGTACAAGACAGGATTCTCCGCATGCTCGTTGTAATGGAAGCACCATTCTTCGGGGATTGGCAGCGCGCAACGAGTTCTCTCACATCATAATATCCTGATATACGGCCCACTTTGAAACAATTAAAAAGCCGGAAATGTCCGGAAAAGGCCGAAGGTGTACAGAACCCGTTGCTCCCTTTGCTCGTTGTAGTGGGCGTACCATTTTTCGGGGATTGGCAGCGTGCAGCGAGCTCTCACACCTCATAATATCCTGCGATACGACTCATTTTGAAACTATTAAAAAGCCGAAACTGGCCGGAAAAGGCCGAATATGTACAAGACAGGATTCTCGTCATGCTCGTTGTAATGGAAGTACCATTCTTCGGGGATTTGCAGCGCGCAACGAGTTCCCTCACATCATAATATCCTGCTATACGGCCCGTTTTTAATCACATAAAATGCCGGCGATGTCCGGAAAAGGCCGAAGGTGTACAGAACCCGATGCTCCGTTTGCTCGTTGTAATGGAAGTACCATTTTTGGGGGGTTGGCAGAGAGCAACGAGTTCTCTCACATCATAATATCCTGCGATACGACCCGTTTTGAAACAATTAAAAAGCCGGAAATGTCCGGAAAAGGCCGAAGGTGTACAGAACCCGTTGCTCCCTTTGCTTGTTGTAATGGAAGTACCATTTTTGGGGGGTTGGCAGAGAGCAACTGGTTCTTACACATCATAATATCCTGATATACGGCCCATTTTGAAGCAATTAAAAAGCCGGAGATGTCCGGAAAAGGCCGAAGGTGTACAGAACCCGTTGCTCCGTATGCTCGTTGTAATGGGCGTACCATTTTTCGGGGATTTCCAGCGTGCAGCCAGTTCTCACACCTCATAATATCCTGCGAAACGACTCATTTTGAAACTATTAAAAAGCCGAAACTTGCCGGAAAAGGCCGAATATGTACAAGACAGGATTCTCCGCATGCTCGTTGTAATGGAAGTACCATTCTTCGGGGATTGGCAGCGCGCAACGAGTTCTCTCACATCATAATATCCTGATATACGGCCCACTTTGAAACAATTAAAAAGCCGGAAATGTCCGCAAAAGGCCGAAGGTGTACAGAACCCGTTGCTCCCTTTGCTCGTTGTAGTGGGCGTACCATTTTTCGGGGATTGGCAGCCTGCAGCGAGCTCTCACACCTCATAATATCCTGCGATACGACTCATTTTGAAACTATTAAAAAGCCGAAACTGGCCGGAAAAGGCCGAATATGTACAAGACAGGATTCTCGTCATGCTCTTTGTAATGGAAGTACCATTCTTCGGGGATTTGCAGCGCGCAACGAGTTCCCTCACATCATAATATCCTGCTATACGGCCCGTTTTTAATCACATAAAATGCCGGCGATGTCCGGAAAAGGCCGAAGGTGTACAGAACCCGATGCTCCGTTTGCTCGTTGTAATTGAAGTACCATTTTTGGGGGGTTGGCAGAGAGCAACGAGTTCTCTCACATCATAATATCCTGCGATACGACCCGTTTTGAAACAATAAAATAGCCGGAAATGTCCGGAAAATGCCGAAGGTGTACAGAACCCGTTGCTCCGTATGCTCGTTGTAATGGAAGGACCATTTTTGGGGGATTGGCAGCGTGCAGCGAGTTCTCACACATCATAATATCCTGCGATACGACCCGTTTTTAATCACATAAAATGCCGGAAATGTTCGGAAAAGGCCGAAGGTGTACAGAACCTGATGCTACGTATACTCGTTGTAAGGGGCGTTCCATTTCTCGGGGATTGGCTGCGCGTAACGAGTTCTCTCACATCATAATATCCTGATATACGGCCCATTTTGAAACAATTGAAAAGCCGGAAATGTCCGGAAAAGGCCGGAGGTATACAGAACCCGTTGCTCCGTATGCTCGTTGTAGTGGGCGTAACATTTTTCGGGGATTGGCAGCGTGCAGCCAGTTCTCACACCTCATAATATCCTGCGATACGACCCATTTTGAAACTATTAAAAAGCCGAAACTGGCCGGAAATGGCCGAATATGTACAAGACAGGATTCTCCGCATGCTCGTTGTAATGGAAGTACCATTCTTCGGGGATTGGCAGCGCGCAACGAGTTCTCTCACATCGTAATATCCTGCTATACGGCCCGTTTTTAATCACATAAAATGCCGGAGATGTCCGGAAAAGGCAGAAGGTGTACAGAACCCGATGCTCCGTTTGCTCGTTGTAATGGAAGTACCATTTTTCGGGGATGGGCAGCGTGCAGCCTGTTCTCACACATCATAATAACCTGCGATACGACCCATTTTGAAACAATTAAAAAGACGAAACTGGCCGGGAAAGGCCGAATATGTACAAGACAGGATTATCCGCATGCTCGTTGTAATGGAAGTACCATTCTTCGGGGATTTGCAGCGCGCAACGAGTTCCCTCACATCATAATATCCTGCTATACGGCCCGTTTTTAATCACATAAAATGCCGGAGATGTCCGGAAAAGGCCGAAGGTGTACAGAACCCGTTGCTCCGTATGCTCGTTGTAATGGGCGTACCATTTTTCGGGGATGGGCAGCCTGCAGCGGGTTCTCACACATCATAATATCCTGCGATACGACCCATTTTGAAACAATTAAATAGCCGGAAATATCCGGAAAAGGCCGAAGGTGTACAGAACCCGATGCTCCGTATGCTCGTTGTAAGGGAAGGACCATTTTTGGGGGATTGGCAGCGTGCAGCGAGTTCTCACACCTCATAATATCCTGCGAAACGACTCATTTTGAAACTATTAAAAAGCCGAAACTTGCCGGAAAAGGCCGAATATGTACAAGACAGTATTCTCCGCATGCTCGTTGTATTGGAAGTACCATTCTTCGGGGAATGGCAGCGCGCAACGAGTTCTCTCACATCATAATATCCTGATATACGGCCCATTTTGAAACAATTAAAAAGCCGGAAATGTCCGGAAAAGGCCGAAGGTGTACAGAACCCGTTGCTCCGTATGCTCGTTGTAGTGGGCGTACCATTTTTCGGGGATTGGCAGCGTGCAGCGAGCTCTCACACCTCATAATATCCTGCGATACGACTCATTTTGAAACTATTAAAAAGCCGAAACTGGCCGGATAAGGCCGAATATGTACAAGACAGGATTCTCCGGATGCTGGTTGTATTGGAAGTACCATTCTTCGGGGATTGGCAGCGCGCACCGTGTTCACTCACATCATAATATCCTGCTATTCTGCCCGTTTTTGATCACTTAATATACCGGAAATGTCCGGAAAAGGCCGAAGGTGTACAGAACCCGTTGCTCCGTATGCTCGTTGTAATGGGCGTACCATTTTTCGGGGATTGGAAGCGTGCTGCGAGATCTCACACATCATAATATCGTGCGATACGACCCTTTTTGAAACAATTAAAAAGCCGGAAATATCCGGAAAAGGCCGAAGGTTTACAGAACCCGATGCTCCGTATGCTCGTTGTAAGGGAAGGACCATTTTTGGGGGATCGGCAACGCTCAACGCGTTTTTACACATCATAATATACTGGTGTACAGAACCTGATGCTCCGTATGCTCGTTGTAAGGGGCGTACCATTTCTCGGGGATTGGCAGCGCGTAACGTGTTCTCTCACATCATAATATCCTGATAAACGGCACATTTTGAAACAATTAAAAAGCCGGAAATGTCCGGAAAAGGCCGAAGGTGTACAGAACCCGTTGCTCCGTATGCTCGTTGTAGTGGGCGTACCATTTTTCGGGGATTGGCAGCGTGCAGCGAGCTCTCACACCTCATAATATCCTGCGATACGACTCATTTTGAAACTATTAAAAAGCCGAAACTGGCCGGAAAAGGCCGAATATGTACAAGACAGGATTCTCGTCATGCTCGTTGTAATGGAAGTACCATTCTTCGGGGATTTGCAGCGCGCAACGAGTTCCCTCACATCATAATATCCTGCTATACGGCCCGTTTTTAATCACATAAAATGCCGGCGATGTCCGGAAAAGGCCGAAGGTGTACAGAACCCGATGCTCCGTTTGCTCGTTGTAATGGAAGTACCATTTTTGGGGGGTTGGCAGAGAGCAACGAGTTCTCTCACATCATAATATCCTGCGATACGACCCGTTTTGAAACAATAAAATAGCCGGAAATGTCCGGAAAATGCCGAAGGTGTACAGAACCCGTTGCTCCGTATGCTCGTTGTAATGGAAGGACCATTTTTGGGGGATTGGCAGCGTGCAGCGAGTTCTCACACATCGTAATATCCTGCGATACGACCCGTTTTTAATCACATAAAATGCCGGAAATGTTCGGAAAAGGCCGAAGGTGTATAGAACCTGATGCTACGTATACTCGTTGTAAGGGGCGTTCCATTTCTCGGGGATTGGCTGCGCGTAACGAGTTCTCTCACATCATAATATCCTGATATACGGCCCATTTTGAAACAATTAAAAAGCCGGAAATGTCCGGAAAAGGCCGAAGGTATACAGAACCCGTTGCTCCGTATGCTCGTTGTAGTGGGCGTACCATTTTTCGGGGATTGGCAGCGTGCAGCGAGCTCTCACACCTCATAATATCCTGCGATACGACTCATTTTGAAACTATTAAAAAGCCGAAACTTGCCGGAAAACGCCGAATATGTACAAGACAGTATTCTCCGCATGCTCGTTGTATTGGAAATACCATTCTTCGGGGAATGGCAGCGCGCAACGAGTTCTCTCACATCATAGTATCCTGATATACGGCCCATCTTGAAACAATTAAAAAGCCGGAAATGTCCGGAAAAGGCCGAAGGTGTACAGAACCCGTTGCTCCCTTTGCTTGTTGTAATGGAAGTACCATTTTTGGGGTGTTGGCAGAGAGCAACTGGTTCTTACACATCATAATATCCTGATATACGGCCCATTTTGAAGCAATTAAAAAGCCGGAAATGTCCGGAAACGGCCGAAGGTGTACAGAACCCGTTGCTCCGTATGCTCGTTGTAATGGGCGTACCATTTTTCGGGGATTTCCAGCGTGCAGCCAGTTCTCACACCTCATAATATCCTGCGATACGACCCATTTTGAAACTATTAAAAAGCCGAAACTGGCCGGAAATGGCCGAATATGTACAAGACAGGATTCTCCGCATGCTCGTTGTAATGGAAGTACCATTCTTCGGGGATTGGCAGCGCGCAACGAGTTCTCTCACATCGTAATATCCTGCTATACGGCCCGTTTTTAATCACATAAAATGCCGGAGATGTCCGGAAAAGGCAGAAGGTGTACAGAACCCGATGCTCCGTTTGCTCGTTGTAATGGAAGTACCATTTTTCGGGGATGGGCAGCGTGCAGCGTGTTCTCACACATCATAATAACCTGCGATACGACCCATTTTGAAACAATTAAAAAGACGAAACTGGCCGGGAAAGGCCGAATATGTACAAGACAGGATTATCCGCATGCTCGTTGTAATGGAAGTACCATTCTTCGGGGATTTGCAGCGCGCAACGAGTTCCCTCACATCATAATATCCTGTTATACGGCCCGTTTTTAATCACATAAAATGCCGGAGATGTCCGGGAAAGGCCGAAGGTGTACAGAACCCGTTGCTCCGTATGCTCGTTGTAATGGGCGTACCATTTTTCGGGGATGGGCAACGTGCAGCGGGTTCTCACACATCATAATATCCTGCGATACGACCCATTTTGAAACAATTAAATAGCCGGAAATATCCGGAAAAGGCCGAAGGTGTACAGAACCCGATGCTCCGTATGCTCGTTGTAAGGGAAGGACCATTTTTGGGGGATCGGCAACGCACAACGCGTTTTTACACATCATAATATCCTGCTATTCCGCCCGTTTTTGATCACTTAAAATGCAGGAAATGTCCGGAAAAGGCCGAAGGTGTACAGAACCTGATGCTCCGTATGCTCGTTTTAAGGGGCGTACCATTTCTCGGGGATTGGCAGCGCGTAACGTGTTCTCTCACATCATAATATCCTGATAAACGGCACATTTTGAAACAATTAAAAAGCCGGAAATGTCCGGAAAAGGCCGAAGGTGTATAGAACCCGTTGCTCCGTATGCTCGTTGTAGTGGGCGTACCATTTTTCGGGGATTGGCAGCGTGCAGCGAGTTCTCACACCTCATAATATCCTGCGATACGACTCATTTTGAAACTATTAAAAAGCCGAAACTGGCCGGAAAAGGCCGAATATGTACAAGACAGGATTCTCGTCATGCTCGTTGAAATGGAAGTACCATTCTTCGGGGATTTGCAGCGCGCAACGAGTTCCCTCACATCATAATATCCTGCGATACGACCCATTTTGAAACAATTAAAAAGCCGGAAATGTCCGGAAAATGCCAAAGGTGTACAGAACCCGTTGCTCCGTATGCTCGTTGTAATGGGCGTACCATTTTTCGGGGATTGGCAGCGTGCAGCGAGTTCTCACACCTCATAATATAATGCGATACGACCCATTTTGAAACTATTAAAAAGCCGAAACTGGCCGGAAAAGGCCGAATATGTACAAGACAGGTTTCTCCGCATGCTCGTTGTAATGGATGCACCATTCTTCGGGGATTGGCAGCGCGCAACAAGTTCTCTCACATCATAATATCCTGCGATACGACCCATTTTGAAACAATTAAAAAGCCGGAAATGTCCGGAAAATGCCGAAGGTGTACAGAACCCGTTGCACCGTATGCTCGTTGTAATGGAAGGACCATATTTGGGGGATTGGCAGCGTGCAGCGAGTTCTCACACATCATAATATCCTGCGATACGACCCGTTTTTAATCACATAAAATGCCGGATATGTCCGGAAACGGCCGAAGGTGTACAGAACCCGATGCTCCGTTTGCTCGTTGTAATGGAAGTACCATTTTTGGGGGGTTGGCAGAGAGCAACTGGCTCTTACACATCATAATATCCTGATATACGGCCCATTTTGAAGCAATTAAAAAGCCGGAAATATCCGGAAAAGGCCGAAGGTGTACAGAACCCGTTGCTCCGTATGCTCGTTGTAATGGGCGTACCATTTTTCGGGGATTTCCAGCGTGCAGCCAGTTCTCACACCTCATAATATCCTGCGATACGACCCATTTTGAAACTATTAAAAAGCCGAAACTGGCCGGAAATGGCCGAATATGTACAAGACAGGATTCTCCGCATGCTCGTTGTAATGGAAGTACCATTCTTCGGGGATTGGCAGCGCGCAACGAGTTCTCTCACATCGTAATATCCTGCTATACGGCCCGTTTTTAATCACATAAAATGCCGGAGATGTCCGGAAAAGGCAGAAGGTGTACAGAACCCGATGCTCCGTTTGCTCGTTGTAATGGAAGTACCATTTTTCGGGGATGGGCAGCGTGCAGCGTGTTCTCACACATCATAATAACCTGCGATACGACCCATTTTGAAACAATTAAAAAGACGAAACTGGCCGGGAAAGGCCGAATATGTACAAGACAGGATTATCCGCATGCTCGTTGTAATGGAAGTACCATTCTTCGGGGATTTGCAGCGCGCAACGAGTTCCCTCACATCATAATATCCTGCTATACGGCCCGTTTTTAATCACATAAAATGCCGGAGATGTCCGGAAAAGGCCGAAGGTGTACAGAACCCAATGCTCCGTTTGCTCGTTGTAATGGAAGTACCATTTTTGAGCGGTTGGCAGAGAGCAACTGGTTCTTACATATCATAATATCCTTATATACGGCCCATTTTGAAACAATTAAAAAGCCGGAGATGTCCGGAAAAGGCCGAAGGTGTACAGAACCTGATGCTCCGTATGCTCGTTGTAATGGAAGTACCATTCTTCGGGGATTGGCAGCGCGCAACGAGTTCTCTCACATCATAATATCCTGCGATACGACCCATTTTGAAACAATTAAAAAGCCGGAAATGTCCGGAAAATGCCAAAGGTGTACAGAACCCGTTGCTCCGTATGCTCGTTGTAATGGGCGTACCATTTTTCGGGGATTGGCAGCGTGCAGCGAGTTCTCACACCTCATAATATAATGCGATACGACCCATTTTGAAACTATTAAAAAGCCGAAACTGGCCGGAAAAGGCCGAATATGTACAAGACAGGTTTCTCCGCATGCTCGTTGTAATGGATGCACCATTCTTCGGGGATTGGCAGCGCGCAACAAGTTCTCTCACATCATAATATCCTGCGATACGACCCATTTTGAAACAATTAAAAAGCCGGAAATGTCCGGAAAATGCCGAAGGTGTACAGAACCCGTTGCTCCGTATGCTCGTTGTAATGGAAGGACCATATTTGGGGGATTGGCAGCGTGCAGCGAGTTCTCACACATCATAATATCCTGCGATACGACCCGTTTTTAATCACATAAAATGCCGGAAATGTCCGGAAACGGCCGAAGGTGTACAGAACCCGATGCTCCGTTTGCTCGTTGTAATGGAAGTACCATTTTTGGGGGGTTGGCAGAGAGCAACTGGCTCTTACACATCATAATATCCTGATATACGGCCCATTTTGAAGCAATTAAAAAGCCGGAAATATCCGGAAAAGGCCGAAGGTGTACAGAACCCGTTGCTCCGTATGCTCGTTGTAATGGGCGTACCATTTTTCGGGGATTTCCAGCGTGCAGCCAGTTCTCACACCTCATAATATCCTGCGATACGACCCATTTTGAAACTATTAAAAAGCCGAAACTGGCCGGAAATGGCCGAATATGTACAAGACAGGATTCTCCGCATGCTCGTTGTAATGGAAGTACCATTCTTCGGGGATTGGCAGCGCGCAACGAGTTCTCTCACATCGTAATATCCTGCTATACGGCCCGTTTTTAATCACATAAAATGCCGGAGATGTCCGGAAAAGGCAGAAGGTGTACAGAACCCGATGCTCCGTTTGCTCGTTGTAATGGAAGTACCATTTTTCGGGGATGGGCAGCGTGCAGCGTGTTCTCACACATCATAATAACCTGCGATACGACCCATTTTGAAACAATTAAAAAGACGAAACTGGCCGGGAAAGGCCGAATATGTACAAGACAGGATTATCCGCATGCTCGTTGTAATGGAAGTACCATTCTTCGGGGATTTGCAGCGCGCAACGAGTTCCCTCACATCATAATATCCTGCTATACGGCCCGTTTTTAATCACATAAAATGCCGGAGATGTCCGGAAAAGGCCGAAGGTGTACAGAACCCGTTGCTCCGTATGCTCGTTGTAATGGGCGTACCATTTTTCGGGGATGGGCAGCGTGCAGCGGGTTCTCACACATCATAATATCCTGCGATACGACCCATTTTGAAACAATTAAATAGCCGGAAATATCCGGAAAAGGCCGAAGGTGTACAGAACCCGATGCTCCGTATGCTCGTTGTAATGGAAGGACCATATTTGGGGGATTGGCAGCGTGCAGCGAGTTCTCACACATCATAATATCCTGCGATACGACCCGTTTTTAATCACATAAAATGCCGGAAATGTCCGGAAACGGCCGAAGGTGTACAGAACCCGATGCTCCGTTTGCTCGTTGTAATGGAAGTACCATTTTTGGGGGGTTGGCAGAGAGCAACTGGCTCTTACACATCATAATATCCTGATATACGGCCCATTTTGAAGCAATTAAAAAGCCGGAAATATCCGGAAAAGGCCGAAGGTGTACAGAACCCGTTGCTCCGTATGCTCGTTGTAATGGGCGTACCATTTTTCGGGGATTTCCAGCGTGCAGCCAGTTCTCACACCTCATAATATCCTGCGATACGACCCATTTTGAAACTATTAAAAAGCCGAAACTGGCCGGAAATGGCCGAATATGTACAAGACAGGATTCTCCGCATGCTCGTTGTAATGGAAGTACCATTCTTCGGGGATTGGCAGCGCGCAACGAGTTCTCTCACATCGTAATATCCTGCTATACGGCCCGTTTTTAATCACATAAAATGCCGGAGATGTCCGGAAAAGGCAGAAGGTGTACAGAACCCGATGCTCCGTTTGCTCGTTGTAATGGAAGTACCATTTTTCGGGGATGGGCAGCGTGCAGCGTGTTCTCACACATCATAATAACCTGCGATACGACCCATTTTGAAACAATTAAAAAGACGAAACTGGCCGGGAAAGGCCGAATATGTACAAGACAGGATTATCCGCATGCTCGTTGTAATGGAAGTACCATTCTTCGGGGATTTGCAGCGCGCAACGAGTTCCCTCACATCATAATATCCTGCTATACGGCCCGTTTTTAATCACATAAAATGCCGGAGATGTCCGGAAAAGGCCGAAGGTGTACAGAACCCGTTGCTCCGTATGCTCGTTGTAATGGGCGTACCATTTTTCGGGGATGGGCAGCGTGCAGCGGGTTCTCACACATCATAATATCCTGCGATACGACCCATTTTGAAACAATTAAATAGCCGGAAATATCCGGAAAAGGCCGAAGGTGTACAGAACCCGATGCTCCGTATGCTCGTTGTAAGGGAAGGACCATTTTTGGGGGATCGGCAACGCTCAACGCGTTTTTACACATCATAATATCCTGCTATTCCGCCCGTTTTTGATCACTTAAAATGCAGGAAATGTCCGGAAAAGGCCGAAGGTGTACAGAACCTGATGCTCCGTATGCTCGTTTTAAGGGGCGTACCATTTCTCGGGGATTGGCAGCGCGTAACGTGTTCTCTCACATCATAATATCCTGATAAACGGCACATTTTGAAACAATTAAAAAGCCGGAAATGTCCGGAAAAGGCCGAAGGTGTATAGAACCCGTTACTCCGTATGCTCGTTGTAGTGGGCGTACCATTTTTCGGGGATTGGCAGCGTGCAGCGAGTTCTCACACCTCATAATATCCTGCGATACGACTCATTTTGAAACTATTAAAAAGCCGAAACTGGCCGGAAAAGGCCGAATATGTACAAGACAGGATTCTCGTCATGCTCGTTGAAATGGAAGTACCATTCTTCGGGGATTTGCAGCGCGCAACGAGTTCCCTCACATCATAATATCCTGCTATACGGCCCGTTTTTAATCACATAAAATGCCGGAGATGTCCGGAAAAGGCCGAAGGTGTACAGAACCCAATGCTCCGTTTGCTCGTTGTAATGGAAGTACCATTTTTGAGGGGTTGGCAGAGAGCAACTGGTTCTTACATATCATAATATCCTTATATACGGCCCATTTTGAAACAATTAAAAAGCCGGAGATGTCCGGAAAAGGCCGAAGGTGTACAGAACCTGATGCTCCGTATGCTCGTTGTAATGGAAGTACCATTCTTCGGGGATTGGCAGCGCGCAACGAGTTCTCTCACATCATAATATCCTGCGATACGACCCATTTTGAAACAATTAAAAAGCCGGAAATGTCCGGAAAATGCCAAAGGTGTACAGAACCCGTTGCTCCGTATGCTCGTTGTAATGGGCGTACCATTTTTCGGGGATTGGCAGCGTGCAGCGAGTTCTCACACCTCATAATATAATGCGATACGACCCATTTTGAAACTATTAAAAAGCCGAAACTGGCCGGAAAAGGCCGAATATGTACAAGACAGGTTTCTCCGCATGCTCGTTGTAATGGATGCACCATTCTTCGGGGATTGGCAGCGCGCAACAAGTTCTCTCACATCATAATATCCTGCGATACGACCCATTTTGAAACAATTAAAAAGCCGGAAATGTCCGGAAAATGCCGAAGGTGTACAGAACCCGTTGCTCCGTATGCTCGTTTTAATGGAAGGACCATATTTGGGGGATTGGCAGCGTGCAGCGAGTTCTCACACATCATAATATCCTGCGATACAACCCGTTTTTAATCACATAAAATGCCGGAAATGTCCGGAAACGGCCGAAGGTGTACAGAACCCGATGCTCCGTTTTCTCGTTGTAATGGAAGTACCATTTTTGGGGGGTTGGCAGAGAGCAACTGGCTCTTACACATCATAATAATCTGATATACGGCCCATTTTGAAACAATTAAAAAGCCGGAAATATCCGGAAAAGGCAGAAGGTGTACAGAACCCGTTGCTCCGTATGCTCGTTGTAATGGGAGTACCATTTTTCGGGGATTGGCAGCGTGCAGCGAGATCTCACACATCATAATATCCTGCGATACGACCCATTTTGAAACTATTAAAAAGCCGAAACTGGCCGGAAAAGGCCGAATATGTACAAGACAGGTTTCTCCGCATGCTCGTTGTAATGGATGCACCATTCTTCGGGGATTGGCAGCGCGCAACAAGTTCTCTCACATCATAATATCCTGCGATACGACCCATTTTGAAACAATTAAAAAGCCGGAAATGTCCGGAAAATGCCGAAGGTGTACAGAACCCGTTGCTCCGTATGCTCGTTGTAATGGAAGGACCATATTTGGGGGATTGGCAGCGTGCAGCGAGTTCTCACACATCATAATATCCTGCGATACGACCCGTTTTTAATCACATAAAATGCCGGAAATGTCCGGAAAAGCCCGAAGGTGTACAGAACCTGATGCTACGTATACTCGTTGTAAGGGGCGTACCATTTCTCGGGGATTGGCAGCGCGCAACGAGGTCTCACACATCATAATATCCTGATATACGGCCCATTTTGAAACAATTAAAAAGCCGGAAATGTCCGGAAAAGGCCGAAGGTGTACAGAACCCGTTGCTCCGTATGCTCGTTGTAATGGGCGTACCATTTTTCGGGGATTGGAAGCGTGCAGCGAGATCTCACACATCAGAATATCGTGCGATACGACCCTTTTTGAAACAATTAAAAAGCCGGAAATATCCGGAAAAGGCCGAAGGTGTACAGAACCCGATGCACCGTATGCTCGTTGTAAGGGAAGGACCATTTTTGGGGGATCGGCAACGCTCAACGCGTTTTTACACATCATAATATCCTGCTATTCGGCCCGTTTTTGTTCACTTAAAATGCCGGAAATGTCCGGAAAAGGCCGAAGGTGTACAGAACCTGATGCTCCGTATGCTCGTTGTAAGGGGCGTACCATTTCTCGGGGATTGGCAGCGCATAACGTGTTCTCTCACATCATAATATCCTGATAAACGGCACATTTTGAAACAATTAAAAAGCCGGAAATATCCGGAAAAGGCCGAAGGTGTACAGAACCCGTTGCTCCGTATGCTCGTTGTAATGGGAGTACCATTTTTCGGGGATTGGCAGCGTGCAGCCAGTTCTCACACCTCATAATATCCTGCGATACGACCCATTTTGAAACTATTAAAAAGCCGAAACTGGCCGGAAAAGGCCGAATATGTACTAGACAGGTTTCTCCGCATGCTAGTTGTAATGGATGTACCGTTCTTCGGGGATTGGCAGCGCGCAACGAGTTCTCTCACATCATAATATCCTGCGATACGACCCATTTTGAAACAATTAAATAGCCGGAAATGTCCGGAAAATGCCGAACGTGTACAGAACCCGTTGCTCCGTATGCTCGTTGTAATGGAAGGACCATTTTTGTGGGATTGGCAGCGTGCAGCGAGTTCTCACACATCATAATATCCTGCGATACGACCCGTTTTTAATCACATAAAATGCCGGAAATGTCCGGAAAAGGCCGAAGGTGTACAGAACCTGATGCTACGTATACTCGTTGTAAGGGGCGTACCATTTCTCGGGGATTGGCAGCGCGCAACGAGGTCTCACACATCATAATATCCTGATATACGGCCCATTTTGATACAATTAGAAAGGCGGAAATGTCCGGAAAAGGCCGAAGGAGTACAGAACCCGTTGCTCCCTTTGCTTGTTGTAACGGAAGTACCATTTTTGGGGGGTTGGCAGAGAGCAACTGGTTCTTACACATCATAATATCCTGATATACGGCCCATTTTGAGCAATTAAAAAGCCGGAAATGTCCGGAAAAGGCCGAAGGTGTACAGAACCCGTTGCTCCGTATGCTCGTTGTAATGGGCGTACCATTTTTCGGGGATTTCCAGCGTGCAGCGAGTTCTCACACCTCATAATATCCTGCGAAACGACTCATTTTGAAACTATTAAAAAGCCGAAACTTGCCGGAAAAGGCCGGATATGTACAAGACAGGATTCTCCGCATGCTCGTTGTAATGGAAGTACCATTCTTCGGGGTTAGGCAGCGCGCAACGAGTTCTCTCACATCATAATATCCTGATATACGGCCCATTTTGAAACAATTAAAAAGCCGGAAATGTCCGGAAAAGGCCGAAGGTGCACAGAACCCGTTGCTCCGTATGCTCGTTGTAATGGGCGTACCATTTTTCGGGGATTGGAAGCGTGCAGCGAGATCACACACATCATAATATCGTGCGATACGACCCTTTTTGAAACAATTAAAAAGACGGAAATATCCGGAAAAGGCCGAAGGTTTACAGAACCCGATGCTCCGTATGCTCGTTGTAAGGGAAGGACCATTTTTGGGGGATCGGCAACGCTCAACGCGTTTTTACACATCATAATATACTGGTGTGCAGAACCTGATGCTCCGTATGCTCGTTGTAAGGGGCGTACCATTTCTCGGGGATTGGCAGCGCGTAACGTGTTCTCTCACATCATAATATCCTGATATACGGCCCATTTTGAAACAATTAAAAAGACGAAACTGGCCGGGAAATGCCGAATATGTACAAGACAGGATTATCCGCATGCTCGTTGTAATGGAAGTACCATTCTTCGGGGATTTGCAGCGCGCAGCGAGTTCCCTCACATCATAATATCCTGCTATACGGCCCGTTTTTAATCACATAAAATTCCGGAGATGTCCGGAAAAGGCCGAAGGTGTACAGAACCCGTTGCTCCGTATGCTCGTTGTAATGGGCGTACCATTTTTCGGGGATGGGCAGCGTGCAGCGGGTTCTCACACATCATAATATCCTGCGATACGACCCATTTTGAAACAATTAAATAGCCGGAAATATCCGGAAAAGGCCGAAGGTGTACAGAACCCAATGCTCCGTATGCTCGTTGTAAGGGAAGGACCATTTTTGGGGGATCGGCAACGCTCAACGCGTTTTTACACATCATAATATCCTGCTATTCGGCCCGTTTTTGATCACTTAAAATGCCGGAAATGTCCGGAAAAGGCCGAAGGTGTACAGAACCTGATGCTCCGTATGCTCGTTTTAAGGGGCGTACCATTTCTCGGGGATTGGCAGCGCGTAACGTGTTCTCTCACATCATAATATCCTGATAAACGGCACATTTTGAAACAATTAAAAAGCCGGAAATGTCCGGAAAAGGCCGAAGGTGTATAGAACCCGTTGCTCCGTATGCTCGTTGTAGTGGGCGTACCATTTTTCGGGGATTGGCAGCGTGCAGCGAGTTCTCACACCTCATAATATCCTGCGATACGACTCATTTTGAAACTATTAAAAAGCCGAAACTGGCCGGAAAAGGCCGAATATGTACAAGACAGGATTCTCGTCATGCTCGTTGAAATGGAAGTACCATTCTTCGGGGATTTGCAGCGCGCAACGAGTTCCCTCACATCATAATATCCTGCTATACGGCCCGTTTTTAATCACATAAAATGCCGGAGATGTCCGGAAAAGGCCGAAGGTGTACAGAACCCAATGCTCCGTTTGCTCGTTGTAATGGAAGTACCATTTTTGAGGGGTTGGCAGAGAGCAACTGGTTCTTACATATCATAATATCCTTATATACGGCCCATTTTGAAACAATTAAAAAGCCGGAGATGTCCGGAAAAGGCCGAAGGTGTACAGAACCTGATGCTCCGTATGCTCGTTGTAATGGAAGTACCATTCTTCGGGGATTGGCAGCGCGCAACGAGTTCTCTCACATCATAATATCCTGCGATACGACCCATTTTGAAACAATTAAAAAGCCGGAAATGTCCGGAAAATGCCAAAGGTGTACAGAACCCGTTGCTCCGTATGCTCGTTGTAATGGGCGTACCATTTTTCGGGGATTGGCAGCGTGCAGCGAGTTCTCACACCTCATAATATAATGCGATACGACCCATTTTGAAACTATTAAAAAGCCGAAACTGGCCGGAAAAGGCCGAATATGTACAAGACAGGTTTCTCCGCATGCTCGTTGTAATGGAAGTACCATTCTTCGGGGATTTGCAGCGCGCAACGAGTTCCCTCACATCATAATATCCTGCTATACGGCCCGTTTTTAATCACATAAAATGCCGGAGATGTCCGGAAAAGGCCGAAGGTGTACGGAACCCGTTGCTCCGTATGCTCGTTGTAATGGAAGGACCATATTTGGGGGATTGGCAGCGTGCAGCGAGTTCTCACACATCATAATATCCTGCGATACGACCCGTTTTTAATCACATAAAATGCCGGAAATGTCCGGAAACGGCCGAAGGTGTACAGAACCCGATGCTCCGTTTGCTCGTTGTAATGGAAGTACCATTTTTGGGGGGTTGGCAGAGAGCAACTGGCTCTTACACATCATAATAATCTGATATACGGCCCATTTTGAAACAATTAAAAAGCCGGAAATATCCGGAAAAGGCCGAAGGTGTACAGAACCCGTTGCTCCGTATGCTCGTTGTAATGGGAGTACCATTTTTCGGGGATTGGCAGCGTGCAGCGAGTTCTCACACCTCATAATATTCTGCGATACGACTCATTTTGAAACTATTAAAAAGCCGAAACTGGCCGGAAAAGGCTGAAGGTGTGCAGAACCCGTTGCTCCGTATGCTCGTTGTAATGGGCGTACCATTTTTCGGGGATTGGCAGCGTGCAGCGAGTTCTCACATCTCATAATATCCTGCGATACGACCCATTTTGAAACTATTAAAAAGCCGAAACTGGCCGGAAAAGGCCGAATATGTACTAGACAGGATTCTCCGCATGCTAGTTGTAATGGATGTACCATTCTTCGGGGATTGGCAGCGCGCAACGAGTTCTCTCACATCATAATATCCTGCGATACGACCCATTTTGAAACAATTAAATAGCCGGAAGTGTCCGGAAAATGCCGAACGTGTACTGAACCCGTTGCTCCGTATGCTCGTTGTAATGGAAGGACCATTTTTGGGGGGTTGGCAGAGAGCAACTGGTTCTTACACATCATAATATCCTGATATACGGCCCATTTTGAGCAATTAAAAAGCCGGAAATGTCCGGAAAAGGCCGAAGGTGTACAGAACCCGTCGCTCCGTATGCTCGTTGTAATGGGCGTACCATTTTTCGGGGATTTCCAGCGTGCAGCGAGTTCTCACACCTCATAATATCCTGCGAAACGACTCATTTTGAAACTATTAAAAAGCCGAAACTTGCTGGAAAAGGCCGAATATGTACAAGACAGGATTCTCCGCATGCTCGTTGTAATGGTAGTACCATTCTTCGGGGATAGGCAGCGCGCAACGAGTTCTCTCACATCATAATATCCTGATATACGGCCCATTTTGAAACAATTAAAAAGCCGGAAATGTCCGGAAAAGGCCGAAGGTGTACAGAACCCGTTGCTCCGTATGCTCGTTGTAATGGGCGTACCATTTTTCGGGGATTGGAAGCGTGCAGCGAGATCACACACATCATAATATCGTGCGATACGACCCTTTTTGAAACAATTAAAAAGCCGGAAATATCCGGAAAAGGCCGAAGGTTTACAGAACCCGATGCTCCGTATGCTCGTTGTAAGGGAAGGACCATTTTTGAGGGGTTGGCAGAGAGCAACTGGTTCTTACACATCATAATATCCTGATATACGGCCCATTTTGAAACAATTAAAAAGCCGGAGATGTCCGGAAAAGGCCGAGGGTGTACAGAACCTGATGCTCCGTATGCTCGTTGTAATGGAAGTACCATTCTTCGGGGATTGGCAGCGCGCAGCGAGTTCTCTCACATCATAATATCCTGCGATAGAACCCATTTTGAAACAATTAAAAAGCCGGAAATGTCCGGAAAATGCCAAAGGTGTACAGAACCCGTTGCTCCGTATGCTCGTTATAATGGGCGTACCATTTTTCGGGGATTGGCAGCGTGCAGCGAGTTCTCGCACCTCATAATATACTGCGATACGACCCATTTTGAAACTATTAAAAAGCCGAAACTGGCCGGAAAAGGCCGAATATGTACAAGACAGGATTCTCCACATGCTCGTTGTAATGGATGCACCATTCTTCGGGGATTGGCAGCGCGCAACGAGTTCTCTCACATCATAATATCCTGCGATACGACCCATTTTGAAACAATTAGAAAGCCGGAAATGTCCGGAAAATGCCGAAGGTGTACAGAACCCGTTGCTCCGTATGCTCGTTGTAATGGAAGGACCATATTTGGGGGATTGGCAGCGTGCAGCGAGTTCTCACACATCATAATATCCTGCGATACGACCCGTTTTTAATCACATAAAATGCCGGAAATGTCCGGAAACGGCCGAAGGTGTACAGAACCCGGTGCTCCGTTTGCTCGTTGTAATGGAAGTACCATTTTTGGGGGGTTGGCAGAGAGCAACTGGTTCTTACACATCATAATATCCTGATATACGGCCCATTTTGAGCAATTAAAAAGCCGGAAATGTCCGGAAAAGGCCGAAGGTGTACAGAACCCGTTGCTCCGTATGCTCGTTGTAATGGGCGTACCATTTTTCGGGGATTTCCAGCGTGCAGCGAGTTCTCACACCTCATAATATCCTGCGAAACGACTCATTTTGAAACTATTAAAAAGCCGAAACTTGCCGGAAAAGGCCGAATATGTACAAGACAGGATTCTCCGCATGCTCGTTGTAATGGAAGTACCATTCTTCGGGGTTAGGCAGCGCGCAACGAGTTCTCTCACATCATAATATCCTGATATACGGCCCATTTTGAAACAATTAAAAAGCCGGAAATGTCCGGAAAAGGCCGAAGGTGTACAGAACCCGTTGCTCCGTATGCTCGTTGTAATGGGCGTACCATTTTTCGGGGATTGGAGGCGTGCAGCGAGATCACACACATCATAATATCGTGCGATACGACACTTTTTGAAACAATTAAAAAGACGGAAATATCCGGAAAAGGCCGAAGGTTTACAGAACCCGATGCTCCGTATGCTCGTTGTAAGGGAAGGACCATTTTTGGGGGATCGGCAACGCTCAACGCGTTTTTACACATCATAATATACTGGTGTGCAGAACCTGATGCTCCGTATGCTCGTTGTAAGGGGCGTACCATTTCTCGGGGATTGGCAGCGCGTAACGTGTTCTCTCACATCATAATATCCTGATAAACGGCACATTTTGAAACAATTAAAAAGCCGGAAATGTCGGGAAAAGGCCGAAGGTGTACAGAACCCGTTGCTCCGTATGCTCGTTGTAATGGGCGTACCATTTTTCGGGGATTTCCAGCGTGCAGCCAGTTCTCACACCTCATAATATCCTGCGATACGACCCATTTTGAAACTATTAAAAAGCCGAAACTGGCAGGAAATGGCCGAATATGTACAAGACAGGATTCTCCGCATGCTCGTTGTAATGGAAGTACCATTCTTCGGGGATTGGCAGCGCGCAACGAGTTCTCTCACATTATAATATCCTGCTATACGGCCCGTTTTTAATCACATAAAATGCCAGAGATGTCCGGAAAAGGCCGAAGGTGTACAGAACCCGATGCTCCGTTTGCTCGTTGTAATGGAAGTACCATTTTTGGGGGGTTGGCAGAGAGCAACTGGTTCTTACACATCATAATAATCTGATATACGGCCCATTTTGAAACAATGAAAATGCCGGAAATGTCCGGAAAAGGCCGAAGGTGTACAGAACCCGTTGCTCCGTATTCTCGTTGTAATGGGCGTACCATTTTTCGGGGATTTCCAGCGTGCAGCCAGTTCTCACACCTCATAATATCCTGCGATAGGACCCATTTTGAAACTATTAACAAGCCGAAACTGGCCGGAAATGGCCGAATATGTACAAGACAGGATTCTCCGCATGCTCGTTGTAATGGAAGTACCATTCTTCGGGGATTGGCAGCGTGCAGCGAGTTCTCACACCTCATAATATTCTGCGATACGACTCATTTTGAAACTATTAAAAAGCCGAAACTGGCCGGAAAAGGCTGAAGGTGTGCAGAACCCGTTGCTCCGTATGCTCGTTGTAATGGGCGTACCATTTTTCGGGGATTGGCAGCGTGCAGCGAGTTCTCACATCTCATAATATCCTGCGATACGACCCATTTTGAAACTATTAAAAAGCCGAAACTGGCCGGAAAAGGCCGAATATGTACTAGACAGGATTCTCCGCATGCTAGTTGTAATGGATGTACCATTCTTCGGGGATTGGCAGCGCGCAACGAGTTCTCTCACATCATAATATCCTGCGATACGACCCATTTTGAAACAATTAAATAGCCGGAAATGTCCGGAAAATGCCGAACGTGTACTGAACCCGTTGCTCCGTATGCTCGTTGTAATGGAAGGACCATTTTTGGGGGGTTGGCAGAGAGCAACTGGTTCTTACACATCATAATATCCTGATATACGGCCCATTTTGAGCAATTAAAAAGCCGGAAATGTCCGGAAAAGGCCGAAGGTGTACAGAACCCGTTGCTCCGTATGCTCGTTGTAATGGGCGTACCATTTTTCGGGGATTTCCAGCGTGCAGCGAGTTCTCACACCTCATAATATCCTGCGAAACGACTCATTTTGAAACTATTAAAAAGCCGAAACTTGCTGGAAAAGGCCGAATATGTACAAGACAGGATTCTCCGCATGCTCGTTGTAATGGTAGTACCATTCTTCGGGGATAGGCAGCGCGCAACGAGTTCTCTCACATCATAATATCCTGATATACGGCCCATTTTGAAACAATTAAAAAGCCGGAAATGTCCGGAAAAGGCCGAAGGTGTACAGAACCCGTTGCTCCGTATGCTCGTTGTAATGGGCGTACCATTTTTCGGGGATTGGAAGCGTGCAGCGAGATCACACACATCATAATATCGTGCGATACGACCCTTTTTGAAACAATTAAAAAGCCGGAAATATCCGGAAAAGGCCGAAGGTTTACAGAACCCGATGCTCCGTATGCTCGTTGTAAGGGAAGGACCATTTTTGAGGGGTTGGCAGAGAGCAACTGGTTCTTACACATCATAATATCCTGATATACGGCCATTTTGAAACAATTAAAAAGCCGGAGATGTCCGGAAAAGGCCGAGGGTGTACAGAACCTGATGCTCCGTATGCTCGTTGTAATGGAAGTACCATTCTTCGGGGATTGGCAGCGCGCAGCGAGTTCTCTCACATCATAATATCCTGCGATAGAACCCATTTTGAAACAATTAAAAAGCCGGAAATGTCCGGAAAATGCCAAAGGTGTACAGAACCCGTTGCTCCGTATGCTCGTTATAATGGGCGTACCATTTTTCGGGGATTGGCAGCGTGCAGCGAGTTCTCGCACCTCATAATATACTGCGATACGACCCATTTTGAAACTATTAAAAAGCCGAAACTGGCCGGAAAAGGCCGAATATGTACAAGACAGGATTCTCCACATGCTCGTTGTAATGGATGCACCATTCTTCGGGGATTGGCGGCGCGCAACGAGTTCTCTCACATCATAATATCCCGCGATACGACCCATTTTGAAACAATTAAAAAGCCGGAAATGTCCGGAAAATGCCGAAGGTGTACAGAACCCGTTGCTCCGTATGCTCGTTGTAATGGAAGGACCATATTTGGGGGATTGGCAGCGTGCAGCGAGTTCTCACACATCATAATATCCTGCGATACGACCCGTTTTTAATCACATAAAATGCCGGAAATGTCCGGAAACGGCCGAAGGTGTACAGAACCCGGTGCTCCGTTTGCTCGTTGTAATGGAAGTACCATTTTTGGGGGGTTGGCAGAGAGCAACTGGCTCTTACACATCATAATAATCTGATATACGGCCCATTTTGAAACAATTAAAAAGCCGGAAATGTCCGGAAAAGGCCGAAGGTGTACAGAACCCGTTGCTCCGTATGCTCGTTGTAATGGGCGTACCATTTTTCGGGGATTGGAAGCGTGCAGCGAGATCTCACACATCATAATATCGTGCGATACGACCCTTTTTGAAACAATTAAAAAGCCGGAAATATCCGGAAAAGGCCGAAGGTGTACAGAACCCGATGCACCGTATGCTCGTTGTAAGGGAGGACCATTTTTGGGGGATCGGCAACGCTCAACGCGTTTTTACACATCATAATATCCTGCTATTCGGCCCGTTTTTGATCACTTAAAATGCCGGAAATGTCCGGAAAAGGCCGAAGGTGTACAGAACCTGATGCTCCGTATGCTCGTTGTAAGGGGCGTACCATTTCTCGGGGATTGGCAGCGCATAACGTGTTCTCTCACATCATAATATCCTGATAAACGGCACATTTTGAAACAATTAAAAAGCCGGAAATGTCCGGAAAAGGCCGAAGGTGTACAGAACCCGTTGCTCCGAATGCTCGTTGTAGTGGGCGTACCATTTTTCGGGGATTGGCAGCGTGCAGCAAGTTCTCACACCTCATAATATTCTGCGATACGACTCATTTTGAAACTATTAAAAAGCCGAAACTGGCCGGAAAAGGCCGAATATGTACAAGACAGGATTCTCGTCATGCTCGTTGTAATGGAAGTACCATTCTTCGGGGATTTGCAGCGCGCAACGAGTTCCCTCACATCATAATATCCTGCTATACGGCCCGTTTTTAATCACATAAAATGCCGGAGATGTCCGGAAAAGGCCGAAGGTGTACGGAACCCGTTGCCCCGTATGCTCGTTGTAACAGGCGTACCATTTCTCGGGGATTGGCAGCGCGTAACGAGTTCTCTCACATCATAATATCCTGCGATACGACCCATTTTGAAACAATTAAAAAGCCGGAAATGTCCGGAAAATGCCAAAGGTGTACAGAACCCGTTGCTCCGTATGCTCGTTGTAAGGGAAGGACCATTTTTGGGGGATCGGCAACGCTCAACGCGTTTTTACACATCATAATATACTGGTGTGCAGAACCTGATGCTCCGTATGCTCGTTGTAAGGGGCGTACCATTTCTCGGGGATTGGCAGCGCGTAACGTGTTCTCTCACATCATAATATCCTGATAAACGGCACATTTTGAAACAATTAAAAAGCCGGAAATGTCCGGAAAAGGACGAAGGTGTACAGAACCCGTTGCTCCGTATGCTCGTTGTAATGGGCGTACCATTTTTCGGGGATTTCCAGCGTGCAGCCAGTTCTCACACCTCATAATATCCTGCGATACGACCCATTTTGAAACTATTAAAAAGCCGAAACTGGCAGGAAATGGCCGAATATGTACAAGACAGGATTCTCCGCATGCTCGTTGTAATGGAAGTACCATTCTTCGGGGATTGGCAGCGCGCAACGAGTTCTCTCACATTATAATATCCTGCTATACGGCCCGTTTTTAATCACATAAAATGCCGGAGATGTCCGGAAAAGGCCGAAGGTGTACAGAACCCGATGCTCCGTTTGCTCGTTGTAATGGAAGTACCATTTTTGGGGGGTTGGCAGAGAGCAACTGGTTCTTACACATCATAATAATCTGATATACGGCCCATTTTGAAACAATGAAAAAGCCGGAAATGTCCGGAAAAGGCCGAAGGTGTACAGAACCCGTTGCTCCGTATGCTCGTTGTAATGGAAGGGCCATTTTTGGGGGATTGGAAACGCTCAACGCGTTTTTACACATCATAATATCCTGCTATTCGGCCCATTTTTGATCACTTAAAATGCCGGAAATGTCCGGAAAAGGCCGAAGGTGTACAGAACCTGATGCTCCGTATGCTCGTTGTAATGGGCGTACCATTTTTCGGGGATTTCCAGCGTGCAGCGAGTTCTCACACCTCATAATATCCTGCGAAACGACTCATTTTGAAACTATTAAAAAGCCGAAACTTGCCGGAAAAGGCCGAATATGTACAAGACAGGATTCTCCGCATGCTCGTTGTAATGGAAGTACCATTCTTCGGGGTTAGGCAGCGCGCAACGAGTTCTCTCACATCATAATATCCTGATATACGGCCCATTTTGAAACAATTAAAAAGCCGGAAATGTCCGGAAAAGGCCGAAGGTGTACAGAACCCGTTGCTCCGTATGCTCGTTGTAATGGGCGTACCATTTTTCGGGGATTGGAAGCGTGCAACGAGATCACACACATCATAATATCGTGCGATACGACCCTTTTTGAAACAATTAAAAAGACGGAAATATCCGGAAAAGGCCGAAGGTTTACAGAACCCGATGCTCCGTATGCTCGTTGTAAGGGAAGGACCATTTTTGGGGGATCGGCAACGCTCAACGCGTTTTTACACATCATAATATACTGGTGTGCAGAACCTGATGCTCCGTATGCTCCTTGTAAGGGGCGTACCATTTCTCGGGGATTGGCAGCGCGTAACGTGTTCTCTCACATCATAATATCCTGATATACGGCCCATTTTGAAACAATTAAAAAGACGAAACTGGCCGGGAAAGGCCGAATATGTACAAGGCAGGATTATCCGCATGCTCGTTGTAATGGAAGTACCATTCTTCGGGGATTTGCAGCGCGCAACGAGCTCCCTCACATCATAATATCCTGCTATACGGCCCGTTTTTAATCACATAAAATGCCGGAGATGTCCGGAAAAGGCCGAAGGTGTACAGAACCCGTTGCTCCGTATGCTCGTTGTAATGGGCGTACCATTTTTCGGGGATGGGCAGCGTGCAGCGGGTTCTCACACATCATAATATCCTGCGATACGACCCATTTTGAAACAATTAAATAGCCGGAAATATCCGGAAAAGGCCGAAGGTGTACAGAACCCGATGCTCCGTATGCTCGTTGTAAGGGAAGGACCATTTTTGGGGGATCGGCAACGCTCAACGCGTTTTTACACATCATAATATCCTGCTATTCGGCCCGTTTTTGATCACTTAAAATGCCGGAAATGTCCGGAAAAGGCCGAAGGTGTACAGAACCTGATGCTCCGTATGCTCGTTTTAAGGGGCGTACCATTTCTCGGGGATTGGCAGCGCGTAACGTGTTCTCTCACATCATAATATCCTGATAAACGGCACATTTTGAAACAATTAAAAAGCCGGAAATGTCCGGAAAAGGCCGAAGGTGTATAGAACCCGTTGCTCCGTATGCTCGTTGTAGTGGGCGTACCATTTTTCGGGGATTGGCAGCGTGCAGCGAGTTCTCACACCTCATAATATCCTGCGATACGACTCATTTTGAAACTATTAAAAAGCCGAAACTGGCCGGAAAAGGCCGAATATGTACAAGACAGGATTCTCGTCATGCTCGTTGAAATGGAAGTACCATTCTTCGGGGATTTGCAGCGCGCAACGAGTTCCCTCACATCATAATATCCTGCTATACGGCCCGTTTTTAATCACATAAAATGCCGGAGATGTCCGGAAAAGGCCGAAGGTGTACAGAACCCAATGCTCCGTTTGCTCGTTGTAATGGAAGTACCATTTTTGAGGGGTTGGCAGAGAGCAACTGGTTCTTACATATCATAATATCCTTATATA
The DNA here is from genome assembly GCA_963971185.1 of Bombus muscorum. Classification (NCBI taxonomy): domain Eukaryota; kingdom Metazoa; phylum Arthropoda; class Insecta; order Hymenoptera; family Apidae; genus Bombus; species Bombus muscorum. Next base: position 9,678,459 of record OZ020130.1, on the reverse strand, counting down.
CGGCCCATTTTGAAACAATTAAAAAGCCGGAGATGTCCGGAAAAGGCCGAAGGTGTACAGAACCTGATGCTCCGTATGCTCGTTGTAATGGAAGTACCATTCTTCGGGGATTGGCAGCGCGCAACGAGTTCTCTCACATCATAATATCCTGCGATACGACCCATTTTGAAACAATTAAAAAGCCGGAAATGTCCGGAAAATGCCCAAGGTGTACAGAACCCGTTGCTCCGTATGCTCGTTGTAATGGGCGTACCATTTTTCGGGGATTGGCAGCGTGCAGCGAGTTCTCACACCTCATAATATAATGCGATACGACCTATTTTGAAACTATTAAAAAGCCGAAACTGGCCGGAAAAGGCCGAATATGTACAAGACAGGTTTCTCCGCATGCTCGTTGTAATGGATGCACCATTCTTCGGGGATTGGCAGCGCGCAACAAGTTCTCTCACATCATAATATCCTGCGATACGACCCATTTTGAAACAATTAAAAAGCCGGAAATGTCCGGAAAATGCCGAAGGTGTACAGAACCCGTTGCTCCGTATGCTCGTTGTAATGGAAGGACCATATTTGGGGGATTGGCAGCGTGCAGCGAGTTCTCACACATCATAATATCCTGCGATACGACCCGTTTTTAATCACATAAAATGCCGGAAATGTCCGGAAACGGCCGAAGGTGTACAGAACCCGATGCTCCGTTTGCTCGTTGTAATGGAAGTACCATTTTTGGGGGGTTGGCAGAGAGCAACTGGCTCTTACACATCATAATAATCTGATATACGGCCCATTTTGAAACAATTAAAAAGCCGGAAATATCCGGAAAAGGCCGAAGGTGTACAGAACCCGTTGCTCCGTATGCTCGTTGTAATGGGAGTACCATTTTTCGGGGATTGGCAGCGTGCAGCGAGATCTCACACATCATAATATCCTGCGATACGACCCTTTTTGAAACAATTAAAAAGCCGGAAATATCCGGAAAAGGCTGAAGGTGTATAGAACCCGTTGCTCCGTATGCTCGTTGTAGTGGGCGTACCATTTTTCGGGGATTGGCAGCGTGCAGCGAGTTCTCACACCTCATAATATCGTGCGATACGACCCATTTTGAAACTATTAAAAAGCCGAAACTGGCCGGAAAAGGCCGAATATGTACTAGACAGGATTCTCCGCATGCTAGTTGTAATGGATGTACCATTCTTCGGGGATTGGCAGCGCGCAACGAGTTCTCTCACATCATAATATCCTGCGATACGACCCATTTTGAAACAATTAAATAGCCGGAAATGTCCGGAAAATGCCGAACGTGTACAGAACCCGTTGCTCCGTATGCTCGTTGTAATGGAAGGACCATTTTTGGGGGATTGGCAGCGTGCAGCGAGTTCTCACACATCATAATATCCTGCGATACGACCCGTTTTTAATCACATAAAATGCCGGAAATGTCCGGAAAAGGCCGAAGGTGTACAGAACCTGATGCTACGTATACTCGTTGTAAGGGGCGTACCATTTCTCGGGGATTGGCAGCGCGCAACGAGGTCTCACACATCATAATATCCTGATATACGGCCCATTTTGAAACAATTAGAAAGGCGGAAATGTCCGGAAAAGGCCGAAGGTGTACGGAACCCGTTGCTCCCTTTGCTTGTTGTAACGGAAGTACCATTTTTGGGGGGTTGGCAGAGAGCAACTGGTTCTTACACATCATAATATCCTGATATACGGCCCATTTTGAGCAATTAAAAAGCCGGAAATGTCCGGAAAATGCCGAAGGTGTACAGAACCCGTTGCTCCGTATGCTCGTTGTAATGGGCGTACCATTTTTCGGGGATTTCCAGCGTGCAGCGAGTTCTCACACCTCATAATATCCTGCGAAACGACTCATTTTGAAACTATTAAAAAGCCGAAACTTGCCGGAAAAGGCCGAATATGTACAAGACAGGATTCTCCGCATGCTCGTTGTAATGGTAGTACCATTCTTCGGGGATAGGCAGCGCGCAACGAGTTCTCTCACATCATAATATCCTGATATACGGCCCATTTTGAAACAATTAAAAAGAAGGAAATGTCCGGAAAAGGCCGAAGGTGTACAGAACCCGTTGCTCCGTATGCTCGTTGTAATGGGCGTACCATTTTTCGGGGATTGGAAGCGTGCAGCGAGATCACACACATCATAATATCGTGCGATACGACCCTTTTTGAAACAATTAAAAAGCCGGAAATATCCGGAAAAGGCCGAAGGTTTACAGAACCCGATGCTCCGTATGCTCGTTGTAAGGGAAGGACCACTTTTGAGGGGTTGGCAGAGAGCAACTGGTTCTTACACATCATAATATCCTGATATACGGCCCATTTTGAAACAATTAAAAAGCCGGAGATGTCCGGAAAAGGCCGAGGGTGTACAGAACCTGATGCTCCGTATGCTCGTTGTAATGGAAGTACCATTCTTCGGGGATTGGCAGCGCGCAACGAGTTCTCTCACATCATAATATCCTGCGATAGAACCCATTTTGAAACAATTAAAAAGCCGGAAATGTCCGGAAAATGCCAAAGGTGTACAGAACCCGTTGCTCCGTATGCTCGTTGTAATGGGCGTACCATTTTTCGGGGATTGGCAGCGTGCAGCGAGTTCTCGCACCTCATAATATACTGCGATACGACCCATTTTGAAACTATTAAAAAGCCGAAACTGGCCGGAAAAGGCCGAATATGTACAAGACAGGATTCTCCGCATGCTCGTTGTAATGGATGCACCATTCTTCGGGGATTGGCAGCGCGCAACGAATTCTCTCACATCATAATATCCTGCGATACGACCCATTTTGAAACAATTAAAAAGCCGGAAATGTCCGGAAAATGCCGAAGGTGTACAGAACCCGTTGCTCCGTATGCTCGTTGTAATGGAAGGACCATATTTGGGGGATTGGCAGCGTGCAGCGAGTTCTCACACATCATAATATCCTGCGATACGACCCGTTTTTAATCACATAAAATGCCGGACATGTCCGGAAACGGCCGAAGGTGTACAGAACCCGGTGCTCCGTTTGCTCGTTGTAATGGAAGTACCATTTTTGGGGGGTTGGCAGAGAGCAACTGGCTCTTACACATCATAATAATCTGATATACGGCCCATTTTGAAACAATTAAAAAGCCGGAAATGTCCGGAAAAGGCCGAAGGTGTACAGAACCCGTTGCTCCGTATGCTCGTTGTAATGGGCGTACCATTTTTCGGGGATTGGAAGCGTGCAGCGAGATCTCACACATCATAATATCGTGCGATACGACCCTTTTTGAAACAATTAAAAAGCCGGAAATATCCGGAAAAGGCCGAAGGTGTACAGAACCCGATGCACCGTATGCTCGTTGTAAGGGAAGGACCATTTTTGGGGAATCGGCAACGCTCAACGCGTTTTTACACATCATAATATCCTGCTATTCGGCCCGTTTTTGATCACTTAAAATGCCGGAAATGTCCGGAAAAGGTCGAAGGTGTACAGAACCTGATGCTCCGTATGCTCGTTGTAAGGGGCGTACCATTTCTCGGGGATTGGCCGCGCATAACGTGTTCTCTCACATCATAATATCCTGATAAACGGCACATTTTGAAACAATTAAAAAGCCGGAAATGTCCGGAAAAGGCCGAAGGTGTACAGAACCCGTTGCTCCGAATGCTCGTTGTAGTGGGCGTACCATTTTTCGGGGATTGGCAGCGTGCAGCGAGTTCTCACACCTCATAATATCCTGCGATACGACCCATTTTGAAACTATTAAAAAGCCGAAACTGGCCGGAAAAGGCCGAATATGTACAAGACAGGATTCTCCGCATGCTCGTTGTAATGGAAGGACCATTTTTGTGGGATTGGCAGCGTGCAGCGAGTTCTCACACATCATAATATCCTGCGATACGACCCGTTTTTAATCACATAAAATGCCGGAAATGTCCGGAAAAGGCCGAAGGTGTACAGAACCTGATGCTACGTATACTCGTTGTAAGGGGCGTACCATTTCTCGGGGATTGGCAGCGCGCAACGAGGTCTCACACATCATAATATCCTGATATACGGCCCATTTTGATACAATTAGAAAGGCGGAAATGTCCGGAAAAGGCCGAAGGTGTACAGAACCCGTTGCTCCCTTTGCTTGTTGTAACGGAAGTACCATTTTTGGTGGGTTGGCAGAGAGCAACTGGTTCTTACACATCATAATATCCTGATATACGGCCCATTTTGAGCAATTAAAAAGCCGGAAATGTCCGGAAAAGGCCGAAGGTGCACAGAACCCGTTGCTCCGTATGCTCGTTGTAATGGGCGTACCATTTTTCGGGGATTTCCAGCGTGCAGCGAGTTCTCACACCTCATAATATCCTGCGAAACGACTCATTTCGAAACTATTAAAAAGCCGAAACTTGCCGGAAAAGGCCGAATATGTACAAGACAGGATTCTCCGCATGCTCGTTGTAATGGAAGTACCATTCTTCGGGGTTAGGCAGCGCGCAACGAGTTCTCTCACATCATAATATCCTGATATACGGCCCATTTTGAAACAATTAAAAAGCCGGAAATGTCCGGAAAAGGCCGAAGGTGTACAGAACCCGTTGCTCCGTATGCTCGTTGTAATGGGCGTACCATTTTTCGGCGATTGGAAGCGTGCAGCGAGATCACACACATCATAATATCGTGCGATACGACCCTTTTTGAAACAATTAAAAAGACGGAAATATCCGGAAAAGGCCGAAGGTTTACAGAACCCGATGCTCCGTATGCTCGTTGTAAGGGAAGGACCATTTTTGGGGGATCGGCAACGCTCAACGCGTTTTTACACATCATAATATACTGGTGTGCAGAACCTGATGCTCCGTATGCTCGTTGTAAGGGGCGTACCATTTCTCGGGGATTGGCAGCGCGTAACGTGTTCTCTCACATCATAATATCCTGATAAACGGCACATTTTGAAACAATTAAAAAGCCGGAAATGTCGGGAAAAGGCCGAAGGTGTACAGAACCCGTTGCTCCGTATGCTCGTTGTAATGGGCGTACCATTTTTCGGGGATTTCCAGCGTGCAGCCAGTTCTCACACCTCATAATATCCTGCGATACGACCCATTTTGAAACTATTAAAAAGCCGAAACTGGCAGGAAATGGCCGAATATGTACAAGACAGGATTCTCCGCATGCTCGTTGTAATGGAAGTACCATTCTTCGGGGATTGGCAGCGCGCAACGAGTTCTCTCACATTATAATATCCTGCTATACGGCCCGTTTTTAATCACATAAAATGCCAGAGATGTCCGGAAAAGGCCGAAGGTGTACAGAACCCGATGCTCCGTTTGCTCGTTGTAATGGAAGTACCATTTTTGGGGGGTTGGCAGAGAGCAACTGGTTCTTACACATCATAATAATCTGATATACGGCCCATTTTGAAACAATGAAAATGCCGGAAATGTCCGGAAAAGGCCGAAGGTGTACAGAACCCGTTGCTCCGTATTCTCGTTGTAATGGGCGTACCATTTTTCGGGGATTTCCAGCGTGCAGCCAGTTCTCACACCTCATAATATCCTGCGATAGGACCCATTTTGAAACTATTAACAAGCCGAAACTGGCCGGAAATGGCCGAATATGTACAAGACAGGATTCTCCGCATGCTCGTTGTAATGGAAGTACCATTCTTCGGGGATTGGCAGCGCGCAGCGAGTTCTCTCACATCATAATATTCTGATATGCGGCCCATGTTGAAACAATTAAAAAGCCGGAAATGTCCGGAAAAGGCCGAAGGTGTACAGAACCTGATGCTCCGTATGCTCGTTGTAATGGAAGTACCATTTTTGGGGGGTTGGCAGAGAGCAACTGGTTCTTACACATCATAATATCCTGATATACGGCCCATTTTGAAACAATTAAAAAGCCGGAAATATCCGGAAAAGGCCGAAGGTGTACAGAACCCGTTGCTCCGTATGCTCGTTGTAATGGGCGTACAATTTTTCGGGGATTGGCAGCGTGCAGCGAGATCTCACACATCATAATATCCTGCGATACGACCCTCTTTGAAACAATTAAAATGCCGGAAATATCCGGAAAAGGCCGAAGGTGTACAGAACCCGTTGCTCCGTATGCTCGTTGTAATGGAAGGGCCATTTTTGGGGGATTGGAAACGCTCAACGCGTTTTTACACATCATAATATCCTGCTATTCGGCCCATTTTTGATCACTTAAAATGCCGGAAATGTCCGGAAAAGGCCGAAGGTGTACAGAACCTGATGCTACGTATACTCGTTGTAAGGGGCGTACCATTCCTCGGGGATTGGCAGCGCGCAACGAGGTCTCACACATCATAATATCCTGCGATACGACCCTTTTTGAAACAATTAAAAAGCAAGAAATATCCGGAAAAGGCCAAAGGTGTACAGAACCCGTTGCTCCGTATGCTCGTTGTAATGGGCGAACCATTTGTCGGGGATTGGCTGCGTGCAGCGAGATCTCACACATCATAATATCCTGCGATACGACCCGTTTTTAGTCACATAAAATGCTGGAAATGTCCGGAATAGGCCGAAGGTGTACAGAACCTGATGCTACGTATACTCGTAGTAAGGGGCGTACCATTTCTCGGGGATTGGCAGCGCGTAACGAGTTCTGTCACATCATAATATCCTGATATACGGCCCATTTTGAAACAATTAAAAAGCCAGAAATGTCCGGAAAAGGCCGAAGGTGTACAGAACCCGTTGCTCCGTATGCTCGTTGTAGTGGGCGTACCATTTTTCGGGGATTGGCAGCGTGCAGCGGGTTCTCACACCTCATAATATCCTGCGATACGACTCATTTTGAAACTATTAAAAAGCCGAAACTGGCCGGAAAAGGCCGAATATGTACAAGACAGGATTCTCCGCATGCTCACTGTAATGGAAGTACCATTCTTCGGGGATTGGCAGCGCGCAACGAGTTCTCTCACATCATAATATCCTGATATACGGCCAATTTGAAACAATTAAAAAGCCGGAAATGTCCGGAAAAGGCCGAAGGTGCACAGAACCCGTTGCTCCCTTTGCTTGTTGTAATGGAAGTACCATTTTTGGGGGGTTGGCAGAGAGGAACTGGTTCTTACACATCATAATATCCTGATATACGGCCCATTTTTGATCACTTAAAATGCCGGAAATGTCCGGAAAAGGCCGAAGGTGTACAGAACCTGATGCTCCGTATGCTCGTTGTAAGGGGCGTACCATTTCTCGGGGATTGGCAGCGCGTAACGAGTTCTCTCACATCATAATATCCTGAAATACGGCCCATTTTGAAACAATTAAAAAGCCGGAAATGTCCGGAAAAGGGCGAAGGTGTACAGAACCTGATGCTCCGTATGCTCGTTGTAGTGGGCGTACCATTTTTCGGGGATTGGCAGCGTGCAGCGGGTTCTCACACCTCATAATATCCTGCGATACGACTCATTTTGAAACTATTAAAAAGCCGAAACTGGCCGGGAAAGGCCGAATATGTACAAGACAGGATTCTCCGCATGCTCGTTGTAATGGATGTACCATTCTTCGGGGATTGGCAGCGCGCAACGAGTTCTCTCACGTCATAATATCCCGCGATACGACCCATTTTGAAACAATTAAAAAGACGAAACTGGCCGGAAAAGGCCGAATATGTACAAGACAGGATTCTCCGCATGCTCGTTGTATTGGAAGTACCATTCTTCGGGGATTGGCAGCGCGCACCGAGTTCCCTCACATCATAATATCCTGCTATACGGCCCGTTTTTAATCACATAAAATGCCGGAGATGTCCGGAAAAGGCCGAAGGTGTACAGAACCCGATGCTCCGTTTGCTCGTTGTAATGGAAGTACCATTATTGGGGGGTTGGCAGCGTGCAGCGAGTTCTCACACATCATAATATCCTGCGATACGACCCATTTTGAAACAACTAAAAAGACGAAACTGGCCGGAAAAGGCCGAATATGCACATGACAGGATTCTCCGCATGCTCGTTGTATTGGAAGTACCATTCTTCGGGGACTGGCAGCGCGCACCGAGTTCCCTCACATCATAATATCCTGCTATACGGCCCGTTTTTAATCACATAAAATGCCGGAGATGTCCGGAAAAGGCCGAAGGTGTACAGAACCCGATGCTCCGTTTGCTCGTTGTAATGGAAGTACCATTTTTGGGGGGTTGGCAGAGAGCAACTGGCTCTTACACATCATAATAATCTGATATACGGCCCATTTTGAAACAATTAAAAAGCCGGAAATGTCCGGAAAAGGCCGAAGGTGTATAGAACCCGCTGCTCCCTTTGCTTGTTGTAATGGGCGTACCATTTTTGGGGGGTTGGCAGAGAGCAACTGGTTCTTACACATCATAATATCCTGATATACGGCCCATTTTGAAGCAATTAAAAAGCCGGAGATGTCCGGAAAAGGCCGAAGGTGTACAGAACCCGTTGCTCCGTATGCTCGTTGTAATGGGCGTACCATTTTTCGGGGATTTCCAGCGTGCAGCCAGTTCTCACACCTCATAATATCCTGCGATACGACCCATTTTGAAACTATTAAAAAGCCGAAACTGGCCGGAAATGGCCGAATATGTACAAGACAGGATTCTCCACATGCTCGTTGTAATGGAAGTACCATTCTTCGGGGATTGGCAGCGCGCAACGAGTTCTCTCACATCATAATATCCTGAAATACGGCCCATTTTGAAACAATTAAAAAGCCGGAAATGTCCGGAAAAGGGCGAAGGTGTACAGAACCTGATGCTCCGTATGCTCGTTCTAATGGAAGTACCATTCTTCGGGGATTGGCAGCGCGCAACGAGTTCTCTCACATCATAATATCCTGCGATACGACCCATTTTGAAACAATTAAAAAGCCGGAAATGTCCGGAAAATGCCAAAGGTGTACAGAACCCGTTGCTCCGTATGCTCGTTGTAATGGGCGTACCATTTTGCGGGGATTGGCAGCGTGCTGCGAGTTCTCACACCTCATAATATCCTGCGATACGACCCATTTTGAAACTATTAAAAAGCCGAAACTGGCCGGGAAAGGCCGAATATGTACAAGACAGGATTCTCCGCATGCTCGTTGTAATGGATGTACCATTCTTCGGGGATTGGCAGCGCGCAACGAGTTCTCTCACGTCATAATATCCCGCGATACGACCCATTTTGAAACAATTAAAAAGACGAAACTGGCCGGAAAAGGCCGAATATGTACAAGACAGGATTCTCCGCATGCTCGTTGTATTGGAAGTACCATTCTTCGGGGATTGGCAGCGCGCACCGAGTTCCCTCACATCATAATATCCTGCTATACGGCCCGTTTTTAATCACATAAAATGCCGGAGATGTCCGGAAAAGGCCGAAGGTGTACAGAACCCGATGCTCCGTTTGCTCGTTGTAATGGAAGTACCATTATTGGGGGGTTGGCAGCGTGCAGCGAGTTCTCACACATCATAATATCCTGCGATACGACCCATTTTGAAACAACTAAAAAGACGAAACTGGCCGGAAAAGGCCGAATATGCACATGACAGGATTCTCCGCATGCTCGTTGTATTGGAAGTACCATTCTTCGGGGACTGGCAGCGCGCACCGAGTTCCCTCACATCATAATATCCTGCTATACGGCCCGTTTTTAATCACATAAAATGCCGGAGATGTCCGGAAAAGGCCGAAGGTGTACAGAACCCGATGCTCCGTTTGCTCGTTGTAATGGAAGTACCATTTTTGGGGGGTTGGCAGAGAGCAACTGGCTCTTACACATCATAATAATCTGATATACGGCCCATTTTGAAACAATTAAAAAGCCGGAAATGTCCGGAAAAGGCCGAAGGTGTATAGAACCCGCTGCTCCCTTTGCTTGTTGTAATGGGCGTACCATTTTTGGGGGGTTGGCAGAGAGCAACTGGTTCTTACACATCATAATATCCTGATATACGGCCCATTTTGAAGCAATTAAAAAGCCGGAGATGTCCGGAAAAGGCCGAAGGTGTACAGAACCCGTTGCTCCGTATGCTCGTTGTAATGGGCGTACCATTTTTCGGGGATTTCCAGCGTGCAGCCAGTTCTCACACCTCATAATATCCTGCGATACGACCCATTTTGAAACTATTAAAAAGCCGAAACTGGCCGGAAATGGCCGAATATGTACAAGACAGGATTCTCCACATGCTCGTTGTAATGGAAGTACCATTCTTCGGGGATTGGCAGCGCGCAACGAGTTCTCTCACATCATAATATTCTGATATGCGGCCCATGTTGAAACAATTAAAAAGCCGGAAATGTCCGGAAAAGGCCGAAGGTGTACAGAACCTGATGCTCCGTATGCTCGTTGTAATGGAAGTACCATTTTTGGGGGGTTGGCAGAGAGCAACTGGTTCTTACACATCATAATATCCTGATATACGGCCCATTTTGAAACAATTAAAAAGCCGGAAATATCCGGAAAAGGCCGAAGGTGTACAGAACCCGTTGCTCCGTATGCTCGTTGTAATGGGCGTACAATTTTTCGGGGATTGGCAGCGTGCAGCGAGATCTCACACATCATAATATCCTGCGATACGACCCTCTTTGAAACAATTAAAAAGCCGGAAATATCCGGAAAAGGCCGAAGGTGTACAGAACCCGTTGCTCCGTATGCTCGTTGTAATGGAAGGGCCATTTTTGGGGGATTGGAAACGCTCAACGCGTTTTTACACATCATAATATCCTGCTATTCGGCCCATTTTTGATCACTTAAAATGCCGGAAATGTCCGGAAAAGGCCGAAGGTGTACAGAACCTGATGCTACGTATACTCGTTGTAAGGGGCGTACCATTCCTCGGGGATTGGCAGCGCGCAACGAGGTCTCACACATCATAATATCCTGCGATACGACCCTTTTTGAAACAATTAAAAAGCAAGAAATATCCGGAAAAGGCCAAAGGTGTACAGAACCCGTTGCTCCGTATGCTCGTTGTAATGGGCGAACCATTTGTCGGGGATTGGCTGCGTGCAGCGAGATCTCACACATCATAATATCCTGCGATACGACCCGTTTTTAGTCACATAAAATGCTGGAAATGTCCGGAATAGGCCGAAGGTGTACAGAACCTGATGCTACGTATACTCGTTGTAAGGGGCGTACCATTTCTCGGGGATTGGCAGCGCGTAACGAGTTCTGTCACATCATAATATCCTGATATACGGCCCATTTTGAAACAATTAAAAAGCCAGAAATGTCCGGAAAAGGCCGAAGGTGTACAGAACCCGTTGCTCCGTATGCTCGTTGTAGTGGGCGTACCATTTTTCGGGGATTGGCAGCGTGCAGCGGGTTCTCACACCTCATAATATCCTGCGATACGACTCATTTTGAAACTATTAAAAAGCCGAAACTGGCCGGAAAAGGCCGAATATGTACAAGACAGGATTCTCCGCATGCTCACTGTAATGGAAGTACCATTCTTCGGGGATTGGCAGCGCGCAACGAGTTCTCTCACATCATAATATCCTGATATACGGCCAATTTGAAACAATTAAAAAGCCGGAAATGTCCGGAAAAGGCCGAAGGTGCACAGAACCCGTTGCTCCCTTTGCTTGTTGTAATGGAAGTACCATTTTTGGGGGGTTGGCAGAGAGGAACTGGTTCTTACACATCATAATATCCTGATATACGGCCCATTTTTGATCACTTAAAATGCCGGAAATGTCCGGAAAAGGCCGAAGGTGTACAGAACCTGATGCTCCGTATGCTCGTTGTAAGGGGCGTACCATTTCTCGGGGATTGGCAGCGCGTAACGAGTTCTCTCACATCATAATATCCTGAAATACGGCCCATTTTGAAACAATTAAAAAGCCGGAAATGTCCGGAAAAGGGCGAAGGTGTACAGAACCTGATGCTCCGTATGCTCGTTGTAATGGAAGTACCATTCTTCGGGGATTGGCAGCGCGCAACGAGTTCTCTCACATCATAATATCCTGCGATACGACCCATTTTGAAACAATTAAAAAGCCGGAAATGTCCGGAAAATGCCAAAGGTGTACAGAACCCGTTGCTCCGTATGCTCGTTGTAATGGGCGTACCATTTTGCGGGGATTGGCAGCGTGCTGCGAGTTCTCACACCTCATAATATCCTGCGATACGACCCATTTTGAAACTATTAAAAAGCCGAAACTGGCCGGGAAAGGCCGAATATGTACAAGACAGGATTCTCCGCATGCTCGTTGTAATGGATGTACCATTCTTCGGGGATTGGCAGCGCGCAACGAGTTCTCTCACGTCATAATATCCCGCGATACGACCCATTTTGAAACAATTAAAAAGACGAAACTGGCCGGAAAAGGCCGAATATGTACAAGACAGGATTCTCCGCATGCTCGTTGTATTGGAAGTACCATTCTTCGGGGATTGGCAGCGCGCACCGAGTTCCCTCACATCATAATATCCTGCTATACGGCCCGTTTTTAATCACATAAAATGCCGGAGATGTCCGGAAAAGGCCGAAGGTGTACAGAACCCGATGCTCCGTTTGCTCGTTGTAATGGAAGTACCATTATTGGGGGGTTGGCAGCGTGCAGCGAGTTCTCACACATCATAATATCCTGCGATACGACCCATTTTGAAACAACTAAAAAGACGAAACTGGCCGGAAAAGGCCGAATATGCACATGACAGGATTCTCCGCATGCTCGTTGTATTGGAAGTACCATTCTTCGGGGACTGGCAGCGCGCACCGAGTTCCCTCACATCATAATATCCTGCTATACGGCCCGTTTTTAATCACATAAAATGCCGGAGATGTCCGGAAAAGGCCGAAGGTGTACAGAACCCGATGCTCCGTTTGCTCGTTGTAATGGAAGTACCATTTTTGGGGGGTTGGCAGAGAGCAACTGGCTCTTACACATCATAATAATCTGATATACGGCCCATTTTGAAACAATTAAAAAGCCGGAAATGTCCGGAAAAGGCCGAAGGTGTATAGAACCCGCTGCTCCCTTTGCTTGTTGTAATGGGCGTACCATTTTTGGGGGGTTGGCAGAGAGCAACTGGTTCTTACACATCATAATATCCTGATATACGGCCCATTTTGAAGCAATTAAAAAGCCGGAGATGTCCGGAAAAGGCCGAAGGTGTACAGAACCCGTTGCTCCGTATGCTCGTTGTAATGGGCGTACCATTTTTCGGGGATTTCCAGCGTGCAGCCAGTTCTCACACCTCATAATATCCTGCGATACGACCCATTTTGAAACTATTAAAAAGCCGAAACTGGCCGGAAATGGCCGAATATGTACAAGACAGGATTCTCCGCATGCTCGTTGTAATGGAAGTACCATTCTTCGGGGATTGGCAGCGCGCAACGAGTTCTCTCACATCATAATATCCTGCTATACGGCCCGTTTTTAATCACATAAAATGCCGGAGATGTCCGGAAAAGGCCGATGGTGTACAGAACCCGATGCCCCGTTTGCTCGTTGTAATGGAAGTACCATTTTTCGGGGATGGGCAGCGTGCAGCGAGTTCTCACACCTCATAATATCCTGCGAAACGACTCATTTTGAAACTATTGAAAAGCCGAAACTTACCGGAAAAGGCCGAATATGTACAAGACAGGATTCTCCGCATGCTCGTTGTAATGGAAGTACCATTCTTCGGGGATTTGCAGCGCGCAACGAGTTCCCTCACATCATAATATCCTGCTATACGGCCCGTTTTTAATCACATAAAATGCCGGCGATGTCCGGAAAAGGCCGAAGGTGTACAGAACCCGATGCTCCGTTTGCTCGTTGTAATGGAAGTACCATTTTTGGGGGGTTGGCAGAGAGCAACGAGTTCCCTCACATCATAATATCCTGCTATACGGCCCGTTTTTAATCACATAAAATGCCGGAAATGTCCGGAAAAGGCCGAAGGTTTACAGAACCCGATGCTCCGTATGCTCGTTGTAAGGGAAGGACCATTTTTGGGGGATCGGCAACGCTCATCGCGTTTTTACACATCATAATATCCTGCTATTCGGCCCGTTTTTGATCACTTAAAATGCCGGAAATGTCCGGAAAAGGCCGAAGGTGTACAGAACCTGATGCTCCGTATGCTCGTTGTAAGGGGCGTACCATTTCTCGGGGATTGGCAGCGCGTAACGTGTTCTCTCACATCATAATATCCTGATAAACGGCACATTTTGAAACAATTAAAAAGCCGGAAATGTCCGGAAAAGGCCGAAGGTGTACAGAACCCGTTGCTCCGTATGCTCGTTGTAGTGGGCGTACCACTTTTCGGGGATTGGCAGCGTGCAGCGAGCTCTCACACCTCATAATATCCTGCGATACGACTCATTTTGAAACTATTAAAAAGCCGAAACTGGCCGGAAAAGGCCGAATATGTACAAGACAGGATTCTCGTCATGCTCGTTGTAATGGAAGTACCATTCTTCGGGGATTTGCAGCGCGCAACGAGTTCCCTCACATCATAATATCCTGCTATACGGCCCGTTTTTAATCACATAAAATGCCGGCGATGTCCGGAAAAGGCCGAAGGTGTACAGAACCCGATGCTCCGTTTGCTCGTTGTAATGGAAGTACCATTTTTGGGGGGTTGGCAGAGAGCAACGAGTTCTCTCACATCATAATATCCTGCGATACGACCCGTTTTGAAACAATAAAATAGCCGGAAATGTCCGGAAAATGCCGAAGGTGTACAGAACCCGTTGCTCCGTATGCTCGTTGTAATGGAAGGACCATTTTTGGGGGATTGGCAGCGTGCAGCGAGTTCTCACACATCATAATATCCTGCGATACGACCCGTTTTTAATCACATAAAATGCCGGAAATGTTCGGAAAAGGCCGAAGGTGTACAGAACCTGATGCTACGTATACTCGTTGTAAGGGGCGTTCCATTTCTCGGGGATTGGCTGCGCGTAACGAGTTCTCTCACATCATAATATCCTGATATACGGCCCATTTTGAAACAATTAAAAAGCCGGAAATGTCCGGAAAAGGCCGAAGGTATACAGAACCCGTTGCTCCGTATGCTCGTTGTAGTGGGCGTACCTTTTTTCGGGGATTGGCAGCGTGCAGCGAGTTCTCACACCTCATAATATCCTGCGAAACGACTCATTTTGAAACTATTAAAAAGCCGAAACTTGCCGGAAAAGGCCGAATATGTACAAGACAGTATTCTCCGCATGCTCGTTGTATTGGAAGTACCATTCTTCGGGGAATGGCAGCACGCAACGAGTTCTCTCACATCATAATATCCTGATATACGGCCCATTTTGAAACAATTAAAAAGCCGGAAATGTCCGGAAAAGGCCCAAGGTGTACAGAACCCGTTGCTCCCTTTGCTTGTTGTAATGGAAGTACAATTTTTGGGGGGTTGGCAGAGAGCAACTGGTTCTTACACATCATAATATCCTGATATACGGCCCATTTTGAAGCAATTAAAAAGCCGGAAATGTCCGGAAAAGGCCGAAGGTGTACAGAACCCGTTGCTCCGTATGCTCGTTGTAATGGGCGTACCATTTTTCGGGGATTTCCAGCGTGCAGCCAGTTCTCACACCTCATAATATCCTGCGATACGACCCATTTTGAAACTATTAAAAAGCCGAAACTGGCCGGAAATGGCCGAATATGTACAAGACAGGATTCTCCGCATGCTCGTTGTAATGGAAGTACCATTCTTCGGGGATTGGCAGCGCGCAACGAGTTCTCTCACATCGTAATATCCTGCTATAGGGCCCGTTTTTAATCACATAAAATGCCGGAGATGTCCGGAAAAGGCAGAAGGTGTACAGAACCCGATGCTCCGTTTGCTCGTTGTAATGGAAGTACCATTTTTCGGGGATGGGCGGCGTGCAGCGTGTTCTCACACATCATAATAACCTGCGATACGACCCATTTTGAAACAATTAAAAAGACGAAACTGGCCGGGAAAGGCCGAATATGTACAAGACAGGATTCTCCGCATGCTCGTTGTAATGGATGTACCATTCTTCGGGGATTGGCAGCGCGCAACGAGTTCTCTCACATCATAATATCCCGCGATACGACCCATTTTGAAACAATTAAAAAGCCGGAAATGTCCGGAAAATGCCGAAGGTGTACAGAACCCGTTGCTCCGTATGCTCGTTGTAATGGAAGGACCATTTTTGGGGGATTGGCAGCGTGCAGCGAGTTCTCACACATCATAATATCCTGCGATACGACCCGTTTTTAATTACATAAAATGCCGGAAATGTCCAGAAAAGGCCGAAGGTGTACAGAACCTGATGCTACGTATACTCGTTGTAAGGGGCGTACCATTTCTCGGGGATTGGCAGCGCGCAACGAGGTCTCACACATCATAATATCCTGCGATACGACCCTTTTTGAAACAATTAAAAAGCCGGAAATATCCGGAAAAGGCCGAAGGTGTACAGAACCCGTTGCTCCGTATGCTCGTTGTAATGGGAGTACCATTTTTCGGGGATTGGCAGCGTGCAGCGAGATCTCACACATCGTAATATCCTGCGATACGACCCATTTTGAAACAATTAAATAGCCGGAAATGTCCGGAAAATGCCGAACGTGTACAGAACACGTTGCTCCGTATGCTCGTTGTAATGGAAGGACCATTTTTGGGGGATTGGCAGCGTGCAACGAGTTCTCACACATCATAATATCCTGCGATACGACCCGTTTTTAATCACATAAAATGCCGGAAATGTCCGGAAAAGGCCGAAGGTGTACAGAACCTGATGCTACGTATACTCGTTGTAAGGGGCGTACCATTTCTCGGGGATTGGCAGCGCGCAACGAGGTCTCACACATAATAATATCGTGCGATACGGCCCATTTTGAAACAATTAGAAAGGCGGAAATGTCCGGAAAAGGCCGAAGGTGTACAGAACCCGTTGCTCCCTTCTCTTGTTGTAACGGAAGTACCATTTTTGGGGGGTTGGCAGAGAGCAACTGGTTCTTACACATCATAATATCCTGATATACGGCCCATTTTGAGCAATTAAAAAGCCGCAAATGTCCGGAAAAGGCCGAAGGTGTACAGAACCCGTTGCTCCGTATGCTCGTTGTAATGGGCGTACCATTTTTCGGGGATTTCCAGCGTGCAGCGAGATCTCACACATCATAATATCGTGCGATACGACCCTTTTTGAAACAATTAAAAAGCCGGAAATATCCGGAAAAGGCCGAAGGTTTACAGAACCCGGTGCTCCGTATGCTCGTTGTAAGGGAAGGACCATTTTTCGGGGATCGGCAACGCTCAACGCGTTTTTACACATTATAATATACTGGTGTACAGAACCTGATGCTCCGTATGCTCGTTGTAAGGGGCGTACCATTTCTCGGGGATTGGCAGCGCGTAACGTGTTCTCTCACATCATAATATCCTGATAAACGGCACATTTTGAAACAATTAAAAAGCCGGAAATGTCCGGAAAAGGCCGAAGGTGTACAGAACCCGTTGCTCCGTATGCTCGTTGTAGTGGGCGTACCACTTTTCGGGGATTGGCAGCGTGCAGCGAGCTCTCACACCTCATAATATCCTGCGATACGACTCATTTTGAAACTATTAAAAAGCCGAAACTGGCCGGAAAAGGCCGAATATGTACAAGACAGGATTCTCGTCATGCTCGTTGTAATGGAAGTACCATTCTTCGGGGATTTGCAGCGCGCAACGAGTTCCCTCACATCATAATATCCTGCTATGCGGCCCGTTTTTAATCACATAAAATGCCGGCGATGTCCGGAAAAGGCCGAAGGTGTACAGAACCCGATGCTCCGTTTGCTCGTTGTAATGGAAGTACCATTTTTGGGGGGTTGGCAGAGAGCAACGAGTTCTCTCACATCATAATATCCTGCGATACGACCCGTTTTGAAACAATAAAATAGCCGGAAATGTCCGGAAAATGCCGAAGGTGTACAGAACCCGTTGCTCCGTATGCTCGTTGTAATGGAAGGACCATTTTTGGGGGATTGGCAGAGTGCAGCGAGTTCTCACACATCATAATATCCTGCGATACGACCCGTTTTTAATCACATAAAATGCCGGAAATGTTCGGAAAAGGCCGAAGGTGTACAGAACCTGATGCTACGTATACTCGTTGTAAGGGGCGTTCCATTTCTCGGGGATTGGCTGCGCGTAACGAGTTCTCTCACATCATAATATCCTGATATACGGCCCATTTTGAAACAATTAAAAAGCCGGAAATGTCCGGAAAAGGCCGAAGGTATACAGAACCCGTTGCTCCGTATGCTCGTTGTAAGGGAAGGACCATTTTTGGGGGATCGGCAACGCTCAACGCGTTTTTACACATCATAATATCCTGCTATACGGCCCGTTTTTAATCACATAAAATGCCGGAAATGTCCGGAAAAGGCCGAAGGTGTACAGAACCCGATGCTCCGTTTGCTCGTTGTAATGGAAGTACCATTTTTCGGGGATGGGCAGCGTGCAGCGTGTTCTCACACATCATAATAACCTGCGATACGACCCATTTTGAAACAATTAAAAAGACGAAACTGGCCGGGAAAGGCCGAATATGTACAAGACAGGATTCTCCGCATGCTCGTTGTAATGGAAGTACCATTCTTCGGGGATTTGCAGCGCGCAACGAGTTCCCTCACATCATAATATCCTGCTATACGGCCCGTTTTTAATCACATAAAATGCCGGAAATGTCCGGAAAAGGCCGAAGGTGTACAGAACCCGTTGCTCCGTATGCTCTTTGTAATGGGCGTACCATTTTTCGGGGATTGGAAGCGTGCAGCGAGATCTCACACATCATAATATCGTGCGATACGACCCTTTTTGAAACAATTAAAAAGCCGGAAATATCCGGAAAAGGCCGAAGGTTTACAGAACCCGATGCTCCGTATGCTCGTTGTAAGGGAAGGACCATTTTTGGGGGATCGGCAACGCTCAACGCGTTTTTACACATCATAATATCCTGCTATTCGGCCCGTTTTTGATCACTTAAAATGCCGGAAATGTCCGGAAAAGGCCGAAGGAGTACAGAACCTGATGCTCCGTATGCTCGTTGTAAGGGGCGTACCATTTCTCGGGGATTGGCAGCGCGTAACGTGTTCTCTCACATCATAATATCCTGATAAACGGCACATTTTGAAACAATTAAAAAGCCGGAAATGTCCGGAAAAGGCCGAAGGTGTACAGAACCCGTTGCTCCGTATGCTCGTTGTAGTGGGCGTACAATTTTTCGGGGATTGGCAGCGTGCAGCGAGTTCTCTCACCTCATAATATCCTGCGATACGACTCATTTTGAAACTATTAAAAAGCCGAAACTGGCCGGAAAAGGCCGAATATGTACAAGAGAGGATTCTCGTCATGCTCGTTGTAATGGTAGTACCATTCTTCGGGGATTTGCAGCGCGCAACGAGTTCCCTCACATCATAATATCCTGCTATACGGCCCGTTTTTAATCACATAAAATGCCGGAGATGTCCGGAAAAGGCCGAAGGTGTACGGAACCCGTTGCTCCGTATGCTCGTTGTAACAGGCGTACCATTTCTCGGGGATTGGCAGCGCGTAACGAGTTCTCTCACATCATAATATCCTGCGATACGACCCATTTTGAAACAATTAAAAAGCCGGAAATGTCCGGAAAATGCCAAAGGTGTACAGAACCCGTTGCTCCGTATGCTCGTTGTAATGGGCGTACCATTTTTCGGGGATTGGCAGCGTGCAGCGAGTTCTCACACCTCATAATATCCTGCGATACGACCCATTTTGAAACTATTAAAAAGCCGAAACTGGCCGGAAAAGGCCGAATATGTACAAGACAGGATTCTCCGCATGCTCGTTGTAATGGATGTACCATTCTTCGGGGATTGGCAGCGCGCAACGAGTCCTCTCACATCATAATATCCCGCGATACGACCCATTTTGAAACAATTAAAAAGCCGGAAATGTCCGGAAAATGCCGAAGGTATACAGAACCCGTTGCTCCGTATGCTCGTTGTAATGGAAGGACCATTTTTGGGGGATTGGCAGCGTGCAGCGAGTTCTCACACATCACAATATCCTGCGATACGACCCGTTTTTAATTACATAAAATGCCGGAAATGTCCGGAAAAGGCCGAAGGTGTACAGAACCTGATGCTACGTATACTCGTTGTAAGGGGCGTTCCATTTCTCGGGGATTGGCTGCGCGTAACGAGTTCTCTCACATCATAATATCCTGATATACGGCCCATTTTGAAACAATTAAAAAGCCGGAAATGTCCGGAAAAGGCCGAAGGTATACAGAACCCGTTGCTCCGTATGCTCGTTGTAGTGGGCGTACCATTTTTCGGGGATTGGCAGCGTGCAGCGAGTTCTCACACCTCATAATATCCTGCGAAACGACTCATTTTGAAACTATTAAAAAGCCGAAACTTGCCGGAAAAGGCCGAATATGTACAAGACAGTATTCTCCGCATGCGCGTTGTATTGGAAGTACCATTCTTCGGGGAATGGCATCGCGCAACGAGTTCTCTCACATCATAATATCCTGATATACGGCCCATTTTGAAACAATTAAAAAGCCGGAAATGTCCGGAAAAGGCCGAAGGTGTACAGAACCCGTTGCTCCCTTTGCTTGTTGTAATGGAAGTACAATTTTTGGGGGGTTGGCAGAGAGCAACTGGTTCTTACACATCATAATATCCTGATATACGGCCCATTTTGAAGCAATTAAAAAGCCGGAAATGTCCGGAAAAGGCCGAAGGTGTACAGAACCCGTTGCTCCGTATGCTCGTTGTAATGGGCGTACCATTTTTCGGGGATTTCCAGCGTGCAGCCAGTTCTCACACCTCATAATATCCTGCGATACGACCCATTTTGAAACTATTAAAAAGCCGAAACTGGCCGGAAATGGCAGAATATGTACAAGACAGGATTCTCCGCATGCTCGTTGTAATGGAAGTACCATTCTTCGGGGATTGGCAGCGCGCAACGAGTTCTCTCACATCGTAATATCCTGCTATAGGGCCCGTTTTTAATCACATAAAATGCCGGAGATGTCCGGAAAAGGCAGAAGGTGTACAGAACCCGATGCTCCGTTTGCTCGTTGTAATGGAAGTACCATTTTTCGGGGATGGGCAGCGTGCAGCGTGTTCTCACACATCATAATAACCTGCGATACGACCCATTTTGAAACAATTAAAAAGACGAAACTGGCCGGGAAAGGCCGAATATGTACAAGACAGGATTCTCCGCATGCTCGTTGTAATGGAAGTACCATTCTTCGGGGATTTGCAGCGCGCAACGAGTTCCCTCACATCATAATATCCTGCTATACGGCCCGTTTTTAATCACATAAAATGCCGGAAATGTCCGGAAAAGGCCGAAGGTGTACAGAACCCGTTGCTCCGTATGCTCTTTGTAATGGGCGTACCATTTTTCGGGGATTGGAAGCGTGCAGCGAGATCTCACACATCATAATATCGTGCGATACGACCCTTTTTGAAACAATTAAAAAGCCGGAAATATCCGGAAAAGGCCGAAGGTTTACAGAACCCGATGCTCCGTATGCTCGTTGTAAGGGAAGGACCATTTTTGGGGGATCGGCAACGCTCAACGCGTTTTTACACATCATAATATCCTGCTATTCGGCCCGTTTTTGATCACTTAAAATGCCGGAAATGTCCGGAAAAGGCCGAAGGAGTACAGAACCTGATGCTCCGTATGCTCGTTGTAAGGGGCGTACCATTTCTCGGTGATTGGCAGCGCGTAACGTGTTCTCTCACATCATAATATCCTGATAAACGGCACATTTTGAAACAATTAAAAAGCCGGAAATGTCCGGAAAAGGCCGAAGGTGTACAGAACCCGTTGCTCCGTATGCTCGTTGTAGTGGGCGTACAATTTTTCGGGGATTGGCAGCGTGCATCGAGTTCTCTCACCTCATAATATCCTGCGATACGACTCATTTTGAAACTATTAAAAAGCCGAAACTGGCCGGAAAAGGCCGAATATGTACAAGAGAGGATTCTCGTCATGCTCGTTGTAATGGAAGTACCATTCTTCGGGGATTTGCAGCGCGCAACGAGTTCCCTCACATCATAATATCCTGCTATACGGCCCGTTTTTAATCACATAAAATGCCGGAGATGTCCGGAAAAGGCCGAAGGTGTACGGAACCCGTTGCTCCGTATGCTCGTTGTAACAGGCGTACCATTTCTCGGGGATTGGCAGCGCGTAACGAGTTCTCTCACATCATAATATCCTGCGATACGACCCATTTTGAAACAATTAAAAAGCCGGAAATGTCCGGAAAATGCCAAAGGTGTACAGAACCCGTTGCTCCGTATGCTCGTTGTAATGGGCGTACCATTTTTCGGGGATTGGCAGCGTGCAGCGAGTTCTCACACCTCATAATATCCTGCGATACGACCCATTTTGAAACTATTAAAAAGCCGAAACTGGCCGGAAAAGGCCGAATATGTACAAGACAGGATTCTCCGCATGCTCGTTGTAATGGATGTACCATTCTTCGGGGATTGGCAGCGCGCAACGAGTCCTCTCACATCATAATATCCCGCGATACGACCCATTTTGTAACAATTAAAAAGCCGGAAATGTCCGGAAAAGGCCGAAGGTGTACAGAACCCGTTGCTCCCTTTGCTTGTTGTAATGGAAGTACAATTTTTGGGGGGTTGGCAGAGAGCAACTGGTTCTTACACATCATAATATCCTGATATACGGCCCATTTTGAAGCAATTAAAAAGCCGGAAATGTCCGGAAAAGGCCGAAGGTGTACAGAACCCGTTGCTCCGTATGCTCGTTGTAATGGGCGTACCATTTTTCGGGGATTTCCAGCGTGCAGCCAGTTCTCACACCTCATAATATCCTGCGATACGACCCATTTTGAAACTATTAAAAAGCCGAAACTGGCCGGAAATGGCAGAATATGTACAAGACAGGATTCTCCGCATGCTCGTTGTA
Organism: Bombus muscorum; assembly: GCA_963971185.1. Taxonomy (NCBI): domain Eukaryota; kingdom Metazoa; phylum Arthropoda; class Insecta; order Hymenoptera; family Apidae; genus Bombus; species Bombus muscorum. The sequence goes on along the minus strand of OZ020130.1, from coordinate 9,655,559 downwards.
ATGGAAGTACCATTCTTCGGGGATTGGCAGCGCGCAACGAGTTCTCTCACATCGTAATATCCTGCTATAGGGCCCGTTTTTAATCACATAAAATGCCGGAGATGTCCGGAAAAGGCAGAAGGTGTACAGAACCCGATGCTCCGTTTGCTCGTTGTAATGGAAGTACCATTTTTCGGGGATGGGCAGCGTGCAGCGTGTTCTCACACATCATAATAACCTGCGATACGACCCATTTTGAAACAATTAAAAAGACGAAACTGGCCGGGAAAGGCCGAATATGTACAAGACAGGATTCTCCGCATGCTCGTTGTAATGGAAGTACCATTCTTCGGGGATTTGCAGCGCGCAACGAGTTCCCTCACATCATAATATCCTGCTATACGGCCCGTTTTTAATCACATAAAATGCCGGAAATGTCCGGAAAAGGCCGAAGGTGTACAGAACCCGTTGCTCCGTATGCTCTTTGTAATGGGCGTACCATTTTTCGGGGATTGGAAGCGTGCAGCGAGATCTCACACATCATAATATCGTGCGATACGACCCTTTTTGAAACAATTAAAAAGCCGGAAATATCCGGAAAAGGCCGAAGGTTTACAGAACCCGATGCTCCGTATGCTCGTTGTAAGGGAAGGACCATTTTTGGGGGATCGGCAACGCTCAACGCGTTTTTACACATCATAATATCCTGCTATTCGGCCCGTTTTTGATCACTTAAAATGCCGGAAATGTCCGGAAAAGGCCGAAGGAGTACAGAACCTGATGCTCCGTATGCTCGTTGTAAGGGGCGTACCATTTCTCGGTGATTGGCAGCGCGTAACGTGTTCTCTCACATCATAATATCCTGATAAACGGCACATTTTGAAACAATTAAAAAGCCGGAAATGTCCGGAAAAGGCCGAAGGTGTACAGAACCCGTTGCTCCGTATGCTCGTTGTAGTGGGCGTACAATTTTTCGGGGATTGGCAGCGTGCATCGAGTTCTCTCACCTCATAATATCCTGCGATACGACTCATTTTGAAACTATTAAAAAGCCGAAACTGGCCGGAAAAGGCCGAATATGTACAAGAGAGGATTCTCGTCATGCTCGTTGTAATGGAAGTACCATTCTTCGGGGATTTGCAGCGCGCAACGAGTTCCCTCACATCATAATATCCTGCTATACGGCCCGTTTTTAATCACATAAAATGCCGGAGATGTCCGGAAAAGGCCGAAGGTGTACGGAACCCGTTGCTCCGTATGCTCGTTGTAACAGGCGTACCATTTCTCGGGGATTGGCAGCGCGTAACGAGTTCTCTCACATCATAATATCCTGCGATACGACCCATTTTGAAACAATTAAAAAGCCGGAAATGTCCGGAAAATGCCAAAGGTGTACAGAACCCGTTGCTCCGTATGCTCGTTGTAATGGGCGTACCATTTTTCGGGGATTGGCAGCGTGCAGCGAGTTCTCACACCTCATAATATCCTGCGATACGACCCATTTTGAAACTATTAAAAAGCCGAAACTGGCCGGAAAAGGCCGAATATGTACAAGACAGGATTCTCCGCATGCTCGTTGTAATGGATGTACCATTCTTCGGGGATTGGCAGCGCGCAACGAGTCCTCTCACATCATAATATCCCGCGATACGACCCATTTTGTAACAATTAAAAAGCCGGAAATGTCCGGAAAATGCCGAAGGTATACAGAACCCGTTGCTCCGTATGCTCGTTGTAATGGAAGGACCATTTTTGGGGGATTGGCAGCGTGCAGCGAGTTCTCACACATCACAATATCCTGCGATACGACCCGTTTTTAATTACATAAAATGCCGGAAATGTCCGGAAAAGGCCGAAGGTGTACAGAACCTGATGCTACGTATACTCGTTGTAAGGGGCGTACCATTTCTCGGGGATTGGCAGCGCGCAACGAGGTCTCACACATCATAATATCCTGCGATACGACCCTTTTTGAAACAATTAAAAAGCCGGAAATATCCGGAAAAGGCCGAAGGTGTACAGAACCCGTTGCTCCGTATGCTCGTTGTAATGGAAGTACCATTCTTCGGGGATTGGCAGCGCGCAACGAGTTCTCTCACATCATAATATACTGCGATACGACCCATTTTGAAACAATTAAAAAGCCGAAATGTCCGGAAAATGCCAAAGGTGTACAGAACCCGTTGCTCCGTATGCTCGTTGTAATGGGCGTACCATTTTTCGGGGATTGGCAGCGTGCAGCGAGTTCTCACACCTCATAATATACTGCGATACGACCCATTTTGAAACTATTAAAAAGCCGAAACTGGCCGGAAAAGGCCGAATATGTACAAGACAGGATTCTCCGCATGCTCGTTGTAATGGATGCACCATTCTTCGGGGATTGGCAGCGTGCAACGAGTTCCCTCACATCATAATATCCTGCTATACGGCCCGTTTTTGATCACTTAAAATGCCGGAAATGTCCGGAAAAGGCCGAAGGTGTACAGAACCTGATGCTCCGTATGCTCGTTGTAAGGGGCGTACCATTTCTCGGGGATTGGCAGCGCGTAACGTGTTCTCTCACATCATAATATCCTGATAAACGGCACATTTTGAAACAATTAAAAAGCCGGAAATGTCCGGAAAAGGCCGAAGGTGTACAGAACCCGTTGCTCCGTATGCTCGTTGTAATGGGCGTACCATTTTTCGGGGATTGGAAGCGTGCAGCGAGATCTCACACATCATAATATCGTGCGATACGACCCTTTTTGAAACAATTAAAAAGCCGGAAATATCCGGAAAAGGCCGAATATGTACAAGACAGGATTCTCCGCATGCTCGTTGTAATGGATGCACCATTCTTCGGGGATTGGCAGCGTGCAACGAGTTCCCTCACATCATAATATCCTGCTATACGGCCCGTTTTTGATCACTTAAAATGCCGGAAATGTCCGGAAAAGGCCGAAGGTGTACAGAACCTGATGCTCCGTATGCTCGTTGTAAGGGGCGTACCATTTCTCGGGGATTGGCAGCGCGTAACGTGTTCTCTCACATCATAATATCCTGATAAACGGCACATTTTGAAACAATTAAAAAGCCGGAAATGTCCGGAAAAGGCCGAAGGTGTACAGAACCCGTTGCTCCGTATGCTCGTTGTAATGGGCGTACCATTTTTCGGGGATTGGAAGCGTGCAGCGAGATCTCACACATCATAATATCGTGCGATACGACCCTTTTTGAAACAATTAAAAAGCCGGAAATATCCGGAAAAGGCCGAAGGTGTACAGAACACGATGCACCGTATGCTCGTTGTAAGGGAAGGACCATTTTTGGGGGATCGGCAACGCTCAACGCGTTTTTACACATCATAATATCCTGCTATTCGGCCCGTTTTTGATCACTTAAAATGCCGGAAATGTCCGGAAAAGGCCGAAGGTGTACAGAACCTGATGCTCCGTATGCTCGTTGTAAGGGGCGTACCATTTCTCGGGGATTGGCAGCGCGTAACGTGTTCTCTCACATCATAATATCCTGATAAACGGCACATTTTGAAACAATTAAAAAGCCGGAAATGTCCGGAAAAGGCCGAAGGTGTACAGAACCCGTTGCTCCGTATGCTCGTTGTAATGGGCGTACCATTTTTCGGGGATTTCCAGCGTGCAGCGAGTTCTCACACCTCATAATATCCTGCGAAACGACTCATTTTGAAACTATTAAAAAGCCGAAACTTGCCGGAAAAGGCCGAATATGTACAAGACAGGATTCTCCGCATGCTCGTTGTAATGGAAGTACCATTCTTCGGGGATAGGCAGCGCGCAACGAGTTCTCTCACATCATAATATCCTGATATACGGCCCATTTTGAAACAATTAAAAAGCCGGAAATGTCCGGAAAAGGCCGAAGTTGTACAGAACCCTTTGCTCCGTATGCTCGTTGTAATGGGCGTACCATTTTTCGGGGATTGGAAGCGTGCAGCGAGATCACACACATCATAATATCGTGCGATAGGACCCTTTTTGAAACAATTGAAAAGCCGGAAATATCCGGAAAAGGCCGAAGGTTTACAGAACCCGATGCTCCGTATGCTCGTTGTAAGGGAAGGACCATTTTTGGGGGATCCGCAACGCTCAACGCGTTTTTATACATCATAATATACTGGTGTACAGAACCTGATGCTCCGTATGCTCGTTGTAAGGGGCGTACCATTTCTCGGGGATTGGCAGCGCGTAACGTGTTCTCTCACATCATAATATCCTGATAAACGGCCCGTTTTTAATCACATAAAATGCCGGAGATGTCCGGAAAAGGCCGAAGGTGTACAGAACCCAATGCTCCGTTTGCTCGTTGTAATGGAAGTACCATTTTTGAGGGGTTGGCAGAGAGCAACTGGTTCTTACACATCATAATATCCTGATATACGGCCCATTTTGAAACAATTAAAAAGCCGGAGATGTCCGGAAAAGGCCGAAGGTGTACAGAACCTGATGCTCCGTATGCTCGTTGTAATGGAAGTACCATTCTTCGGGGATTGGCAGCGCGCAACGAGTTCTCTCACATCATAATATCCTGCGATACGACCCATTTTGAAACAATTAAAAAGCCGGAAGTGTCCGGAAAATGCCAAAGGTGTACAGAACCCGTTGCTCCGTATGCTCGTTGTAATGGGCGTACCATTTTTCGGGGATTGGCAGCGTGCAGCGAGTTCTCACACCTCATAATATTCTGCGATACGACCCATTTTGAAACTATTAAAAAGCCGAAACTGGCCGGAGAAGGCCGAATATGTACAAGACAGGATTCTCCGCATGCTCGTTGTAATGGATGCACCATTCTTCGGGGATTGGCAGCGCGCAACGAGTTCTCTCACATCATAATATCCTGCGATACGACCCATTTTGAAACAATTAAAAAGCCGGAAATGTCCGCAAAATGCCGAAGGTGTACAGAACCCGTTGCTCCGTATGCTCGTTGTAATGGAAGGACCATATTTGGGGGATTGGCAGCGTGCAGCGAGTTCTCACACATCATAATATCCTGCGATACGGCCCGTTTTTAATCACATAAAATGCCGGAAATGTCCGGAAACGGCCGAAGGTGTACAGAACCCGATGCTCCGTTTGCTCGTTGTAATGGAAGTACCATTTTTGGGGGGTTGGCAGAGAGCAACTGGCTCTTACACATCATAATAATCTGATATACGGCCCATTTTGAAACAATTAAAAAGCCGGAAATGTCCGGAAAAGGCCGAAGGTGTACAGAACCCGTTGCTCCGTATGCTCGTTGTAGTGGGCGTACCATTTTTCGGGGATTGGCAGCGTGCAGCGAGTTCTCACACCTCATAATATCCTGCGATACGACTCATTTTGAAACTATTAAAAAGCCGAAACTGGCCGGAAAAGGCCGAATATGTACAAGACAGGATTCTCGTCATGCTCGTTGTAATGGAAGTACCATTCTTCGGGGATTTGCAGCGCGCAACGAGTTCCCTCACATCATAATATCCTGCTATACGGCCCGTTTTTAATCACATAAAATGCCGGAGATGTCCGGAAAAGGCCGAAGGTGAACGGAACCCGTTGCTCCGTATGCTCGTTGTAACAGGCGTACCATTTCTCGGGGATTGGCAGCGCGTAACGAGTTCTCTCACATCATAATATCCTGCGATACGACCCATTTTGAAACAATTAAAAAGCCGGAAATGTCCGGAAAATGCCAAAGGTGTACAGAACCCGTTGCTCCGTATGCTCGTTGTAATGGGCGTACCATTTTTCGGGGATGGGCAGCGTGCAGCGAGTTCTCACACCTCATAATATCCTGCGATACGACCCATTTTGAAACTATTAAAAAGCCGAAACTGGCCGGAAAAGGCCGAATATGTACAAGACAGGATTCTCCGCATGCTCGTTGTAATGGATGTACCATTCTTCGGGGATTGGCAGCGCGCAACGAGTTCTCTCACATCATAATATCCCGCGATACGACCCATTTTGAAAAAATTAAAAAGCCGGAAATGTCCGGAAAATGCCGAAGGTGTACAGAACCCGTTGCTCCGTATGCTCGTTGTAATGGAAGGACCATTTTTGGGGGATTGGCAGCGTGCAGCGAGTTCTCACACATCATAATATCCTGCGATACGACCCGTTTTTAATTACATAAAATGCCGGAAATGTCCGGAAAAGGCCGAAGGTGTACAGAACCTGATGCTACGTATACTCGTTGTAAGGGGCGTACCATTTCTCGGGGATTGGCAGCGCGCAACGAGGTCTCACACATCATAATATCCTGCGATACGACCCTTTTTGAAACAATTAAAAAGCCGCAAATATCCGGAAAAGGCCGAAGGTGTACTGAACCCGTTGCTCCGTATGCTCGTTGTAATGGGAGTACCATTTTTCGGGGATTGGCAGCGTGCAGCGAGTTCTCACACCTCATAATATCCTGCGATACGACCCATTTTGAAACTATTAAAAAGCCGAAACTGGCAGGAAAAGGCCGAATATGTACTAGACAGGATTCTCCGCATGCTCGTTGTAATGGAAGTACCATTCTTCGGGGATTGGCAGCGCGCAACGAGTTCTCTCACATTATAATTTCCTGCTATACGGCCCGTTTTTAATCACATAAAATGCCGGAGATGTCCGGAAAAGGCCGAAGGTGTACAGAACCCGATGCTCCGTTTGCTCGTTGTAATGGAAGTACCATTTTTGGGGGGTTGGCAGAGAGCAACTGGTTCTTACACATCATAATAATCTGATATACGGCCCAATTTGAAACAATGAAAAAGCCGGAAATGTCCGGAAAAGGCCGAAGGTGTACAGAACCCGTTGCTCCGTATGCTCGTTGTAATGGGCGTACCATTTTTCGGGGATTTCCAGCGTGCAGCCAGTTCTCACACCTCATAATATCCTGCGATACGACCCATTTTGAAACTATTAACAAGCCGAAACTGGCCGGAAATGGCCGAATATGTACAAGACAGGATTCTCCGCATGCTCGTTGTAATGGAAGTACCATTCTTCGGGGATTTGCAGCGCGCAACGAGTTCTCTCACATCATAATATTCTGATATACGGCCCATTTTGAAACAATTAAAAAGCCGGAAATGTCCGGAAAAGGCCGAAGGTGTACAGAACCTGATGCTCCGTATGCTCGTTGTAATGGAAGTACCATTCTTCGGGGATTGGCAGCGCGCAACGAGTTCTCTCACATCATAATATCCTGCGATACGACCCATTTTGAAACAATTAAAAAGCCGGAAATGTCCGGAAAAGGCCGAATATGTACAAGACAGGATTCTCCGCATGCTCGTTGTAATGCATGTACCATTCTTCGGGGATTGGCAGCGTGCAACGAGTTCTCTCACATCATAATATCGCGCGATACGACCCATTTTGAAACAATTAAAAAGCCGGAAATATCCGGAAAAGGCCGAAGGTTTACAGAACCCGATGCTCCGTATGCTCGTTGTAAGGGAAGGACCATTTTTGGAGGATCGGCAACGCTCAACGCGTTTTTACACATCATAATATCCTGCTATTCGGCCCGTTTTTGATCACTTAAAATGCCGGAAATGTACGGAAAAGGCCGAAGGAGTACAGAACCTGATGCTCCGTATGCTCGTTGTAAGGGGCGTACCATTTCTCGGGGATTGGCAGCGCGTAACGTGTTCTCTCACATCATAATATCCTGATAAACGGCACATTTTGAAACAATTAAAAAGCCGGAAATGTCCGGAAAAGGCCGAAGGTGTACAGAACCCGTTGCTCCGTATGCTCGTTGTAGTGGGCGTACAATTTTTCGGGGATTGGCAGCGTGCAGCGAGTTCTCTCACCTCATAATATCCTGCGATACGACTCATTTTGAAACTATTAAAAAGCCGAAACTGGCCGGAAAAGGCCGAATATGTACAAGAGAGGATTCTCGTCATGCTCGTTGTAATGGAAGTACCATTCTTCGGGGATTTGCAGCGCGCAACGAGTTCCCTCACATCATAATATCCTGCTATACGGCCCGTTTTTAATCACATAAAATGCCGGAGATGTCCGGAAAAGGCCGAAGGTGTACGGAACCCGTTGCTCCGTATGCTCGTTGTAACAGGCGAACCATTTCTCGGGGATTGGCAGCGCGTAACGAGTTCTCTCACATCATAATATCCTGCGATACGACCCATTTTGAAACAATTAAAAAGCCGGAAATGTCCGGAAAATGCCAGAGGTGTACAGAACCCGTTGCTCCGTATGCTCGTTGTAATGGGCGTACCATTTTTCGGGGATTGGCAGCGTGCAGCGAGTTCTCACACCTCATAATATCCTGCGATACGACCCATTTTGAAACTATTAAAAAGCCGAAACTGGCCGGAAAAGGCCGAATATGTACAAGACAGGAATTCCGCATGCTCGTTGTAATGGGAGTACCATTCTTCGGGGATAGGCAGCGCGCAACGAGTTCTCTCACATCATAATATCCTGATATACGGCCCATTTTGAAACAATTAAAAAGCCGGAAATGTCCGGAAAAGGCCGAAGGTGTACAGAACCCGTTGCTCCGTATGCTCCTTGTAATGGGCGTACCATTTTTCGGGGATTGGAAGCGTGCAGCGAGATCACACACATCATAATATCGTGCGATACGACCCTTTTGAAACAATTAAAAAGCCGGAAATATCCGTAAAAGGCCGAAGGTTTACAGAACCCGATGCTCCGTATGCTCGTTGAAAGGGAAGGACCATTTTTGAGGGGTTGGCAGAGAGCAACTGGTTCTTACACATCATAATATCCTGATATACGGCCCATTTTGAAACAATTAAAAAGCCGGAGATGTCCGGAAAAGGCCGAAGGTGTACAGAACCTGATGCTCCGTATGCTCGTTGTAATGGAAGTACCATTCTTCGGGGATTGGCAGCGCGCAACGAGTTCTCTCACATCATAATATCCTGCGATACGACCCATTTTGAAACAATTAAAAAGCCGGAAATGTCCGGAAAATGCCAAAGGTGTACAGAACCCGTTGCTCCGTATGCTCGTTGTAATGGAAGGACCATATTTGGGGGATTGGCAGCGTGCAGCGAGTTCTCACACCTCATAATATCCTGCGATACGACTCATTTTGAAACTATTAAAAAGCCGAAACTTGCCGGAAAAAGCCGAATATGTACAAGACAGGATTCTCCGCATGCTCGTTGTAATGGATGCACCATTCTTCGGGGATTGGCAGCGCGCAACGAGTTCTCTCACATCATAATATCCTGCGATACGACCCATTTTGAAACAATTAAAAAGCCGGAAATGTCCGGAAAATGCCGAAGGTGTACAGAACCCGTTGCTCCGTATGCTCGTTGTAATGGAAGGACCATATTTGGGGGATTGGCAGCGTGCAGCGAGTTCTCACACCTCATAATATCCTGCGATACGACCCATTTTGAAACTATTAAAAAGCCGAAACTGGCCGGAAAAGGCCGAATATGTACAAGACAGGATTCTCCGCATGCTCGTTGTAATGGATGTACCATTCTTCGGGGATTGGCAGCGCGCAACGAGTTCTCTCGCATCATAATATCCCGCGATACGACCCATTTTGAAACAATTAAAAAGCCGGAAATGTCCGGAAAATGCCGAAGGTGTACAGAACCCGTTGCTCCGTATGCTCGTTGTAATGGAAGGACCATTTTTGGGGGATTGGCAGCGTGCAGCGAGTTCTCACACATCATAATATCCTGCGATACGACCCGTTTTTAATTACATAAAATGCCGGAAATGTCCGGAAAAGGCCGAAGGTGTACAGAACCTGATGCTACGTATACTCGTTGTAAGGGGCGTACCATTTCTCGGGGATTGGCAGCGCGCAACGAGGTCTCACACATCATAATATCCTGCGATACGACCCTTTTTAAAACAATTAAAAAGCCGGAAATATCCGGAAAAGGCCGAAGATGTACAGAACCCGTTGCTCCGTATGCTCGTTGTAATGGGAGTACCATTTTTCGGGGATTGGCAGCGTGCAGCCAGTTCTCACACCTCATAATATCCTGCGATACGACCCATTTTGAAACTATTAAAAAGCCGAAACTGGCCGGAAAAGGCCGAATATGTACTAGACAGGATTCTCCGCATGCTAGTTGTAATGGAAGTACCATTCTTCGGGGATTTGCAGCGCGCAACGAGTTCCCTCACATCATAATATCCTGCTATACGGCCCGTTTTTAATCACATAAAATGCCGGAGATGTCCGGAAAAGGCCGAAGGTGTACGGAACCCGTTGCCCCGTATGCTCGTTGTAACAGGCGTACCATTTCTCGGGGATTGGCAGCGCGTAACGAGTTCTCTCACATCATAATATCCTGCGATACGACCCATTTTGAAACAATTAAAAAGCCGGAAATGTCCGGAAAATGCCAAAGGTGTACAGAACCCGTTGCTCCGTATGCTCGTTGTAATGGGCGTACCATTTTTCGGGGATTGGCAGCGTGCAGCGAGTTCTCACACCTCATAATATCCTGCGATACGACCCATTTTGAAACTATTAAAAAGCCGAAACTGGCCGGAAAAGGCCGAATATGTACAAGACAGGAATTCCGCATGCTCGTTGTAATGGAAGGACCATTTTTGTGGGATTGGCAGCGTGCAGCGAGTTCTCACACATCATAATATCCTGCGATACGACCCGTTTTTAATCACATAAAATGCCGGAAATGTCCGGAAAAGGCCGAAGGTGTACAGAACCTGATGCTACGTATACTCGTTGTAAGGGGCGTACCATTTCTCGGGGATTGGCAGCGCGCAACGAGGTCTCACACATCATAATATCCTGATATACGGCCCATTTTGATACAATTAGAAAGGCGGAAATGTCCGGAAAAGGCCGAAGGTGTACAGAACCCGTTGCTCCCTTTGCTTGTTGTAACGGAAGTACCATTTTTGGGGGGTTGGCAGAGAGCAACTGGTTCTTACACATCATAATATCCTGATATACGGCCCATTTTGAGCAATTAAAAAGCCGGAAATGTCCGGAAAAGGCCGAAGGTGTACAGAACCCGTTGCTCCGTATGCTCGTTGTAATGGAATTACCATTTTTGGGGGATTAGCAACGCTCAACGCGTTTTTACACATCATAATATCCTGCGATACGACTCATTTTGAAACTATTAAAAAGCCGAAACTGGCCGGAAAAGGCCGAATATGTACCAGACAGGATTCTCGTCATGCTCGTTGTAATGGAAGTACCATTCTTCGGGGATTTGCAGCGCGCAACGAGTTCCCTCACATCATAATATCCTGCTATTCTGCCCGTTTTTGATCACTTAATATGCCGGAAATGTCCGGAAAAGGCCGAAGGTGTACAGAACCCGTTGCTCCGTATGCTCGTTGTAATGGGCGTACCATTTTTCGGGGATTGGAAGCGTGCTGCGAGATCTCACACATCATAATATCGTGCGATACGACCCTTTTTGAAACAATTAAAAAGCCGGAAATATCCGGAAAAGGCCGAAGGTTTACAGAACCCGATGCTCCGTATGCTCGTTGTAAGGGAAGGACCATTTTTGGGGGATCGGCAACGCTCAACGCGTTTTTACACATCATAATATACTGGTGTACAGAACCTGATGCTCCGTATGCTCGTTGTAAGGGGCGTACCATTTCTCGGGGATTGGCAGCGCGTAACGTGTTCTCTCACATCATAATATCCTGATAACGGCACATTTTGAAACAATTAAAAAGCCGGAAATGTCCGGAAAAGGCCGAAGGTGTACAGAACCTAATGCTCCGTATGCTCGTTGTAAGGGGCGTACCATTTCTCGGGGATTGGCAGCGCGTAACGTGTTCTCTCACATCATAATATCCTGATATACGGCCCATTTTGAAGCAATTAAAAAGCCGGAAATGTCCGGAAAAGGCCGAAGGTGTACAGAACCCGATGCTCCGTTTGCTCGTTGTAATGGAAGTACCATTTTTGGGGGGTTGGCAGAGAGCAACGAGTTCTCTCACATCATAATATCCTGCGATACGACCCGTTTTGAAACAATAAAATAGCCGGAAATGTCCGGAAAATGCCGAAGGTGTACAGAACCCGTTGCTCCGTATGCTCGTTGTAATGGAAGGACCATTTTGGGGGATTGGCAGCGTGCAGCGAGTTCTCACACATCGTAATATCCTGCGATACGACCCGTTTTTAATCACATAAAATGCCGGAAATGTTCGGAAAAGGCCGAAGGTGTACAGAACCTGATGCTACGTATACTCGTTGTAAGGGGCGTTCCATTTCTCGGGGATTGGCTGCGCGTAACGAGTTCTCTCACATCATAATATCCTGATATACGGCCCATTTTGAAACAATTAAAAAGCCGGAAATGTCCGGAAAAGGCCGAAGGTATACAGAACCCGTTGCTCCGTATGCTCGTTGTAGTGGGCGTACCATTTTTCGGGGATTGGCAGCGTGCAGCGAGCTCTCACACCTCATAATATCCTGCGATACGACTCATTTTGAAACTATTAAAAAGCCGAAACTTGCCGGAAAAGGCCGAATATGTACAAGACAGTATTCTCCGCATGCTCGTTGTATTGGAAGTACCATTCTTCGGGGAATGGCAGCGCGCAACGAGTTCTCTCACATCATAGTATCCTGATATACGGCCCATTTTGAAACAATTAAAAAGCCGGAAATGTCCGGAAAAGGCCGAAGGTGTACAGAACCCGTTGCTCCCTTTGCTGGTTGTAATGGAAGTACCATTTTTGGGGTGTTGGCAGAGAGCAACTGGTTCTTACACATCATAATATCCTGATATACGGCCCATTTTGAAGCAATTAAAAAGCCGGAAATGTCCGGAAAAGGCCGAAGGTGTACAGAACCCGTTGCTCCGTATGCTCGTTGTAATGGGCGTACCATTTTTCGGGGATTTCCAGCGTGCAGCCAGTTCTCACACCTCATAATATCCTGCGATACGACCCATTTTGAAACTATTAAAAAGCCGAAACTGGCCGGAAATGGCCGAATATGTACAAGACAGGATTCTCCGCATGCTCGTTGTAATGGAAGTACCATTCTTCGGGGATTGGCAGCGCGCAACGAGTTCTCTGACATCGTAATATCCTGCTATACGGCCCGTTTTTAATCACATAAAATGCCGGAGATGTCCGGAATAGGCCGAAGGTGTACAGAACCCGTTGCTCCGTATGCTCGTTGTAATGGGCGTACCATTTTTCGGGGATGGGCAGCGTGCAGCGGGTTCTCACACATCATAATATCCTGCGATACGACCCATTTTGAAACAATTAAATAGCCGGAAATATCCGGAAAAGGCCGAAGGTGTACAGAACCCGATGCTCCGTATGCTCGTTGTAAGGGAAGGACCATTTTTGGGGGATCGGCAACGCTCAACGCGTTTTTACACATCATAATATCCTGCTATTCGGCCCGTTTTTGATCACTTAAAATGCAGGAAATGTCCGGAAAAGGCCGAAGGTGTACAGAACCTGATGCTCCGTATGCTCGTTGTAATGGAAGTACCATTTTTCGGGGATTTCCAGCGTGCAGCCAGTTCTCACACCTCATAATATCCTGCGATACGACCCATTTTGAAACTATTAAAAAGCCGAAACTGGCCGGAAATGGCCGAATATGTACAAGACAGGTTTCTCCGCATGCTCGTTGTAATGGATGCACCATTCTTCGGGGATTGGCAGCGCGCAACAAGTTCTCTCACATCATAATATCCTGCGATACGACCCATTTTGAAACAATTAAAAAGCCGGAAATGTCCGGAAAATGCCGAGGGTGTACAGAACCCGTTGCTCCGTATGCTCGTTGTAATGGAAGGACCATATTTGGGGGATTGGCAGCGTGCAGCGAGTTCTCACACATCATAATATCCTGCGATACGACCCGTTTTTAATCACATAAAATGCCGGAAATGTCCGGAAACGGCCGAAGGTGTACAGAACCCGATGCTCCGTTTGCTCGTTGTAATGGAAGTACCATTTTTGGGGGGTTGGCAGAGAGCAACTGGCTCTTACACATCATAATAATCTGATATACGGCCCATTTTGAAACAATTAAAAAGCCGGAAATATCCGGAAAAGGCCGAAGGTGTACAGAACCCGTTGCTCCGTATGCTCGTTGTAATGGGAGTACCATTTTTCGGGGATTGGCAGCGTGCAGCGAGATCTCACACATCATAATATCCTGCGATACGACCCTTTTTGAAACAATTAAAAAGCCGGAAATATCCGGAAAAGGCTGAAGGTGTGCAGAACCCGTTGCTCCGTATGCTCGTTGTAATGGGCGTACCATTTTTCGGGGATTGGCAGCGTGCAGCGAGTTCTCACACCTCATAATATCCTGCGATACGACCCATTTTGAAACTATTAAAAAGCCGAAACTGGCCGGAAAAGGCCGAATATGTACTAGACAGGATTCTCCGCATGCTAGTTGTAATGGATGTACCATTCTTCGGGGATTGGCAGCGCGCAACGAGTTCTCTCACATCATAATATCCTGCGATACGACCCATTTTGAAACAATTAAATAGCCGGAAATGTCCGGAAAATGCCGAACGTGTACAGAACCCGTTGCTCCGTATGCTGGTTGTAATGGAAGGACCATTTTTGGGGGATTGGCAGCGTGCAGCGAGTTCTCACACATCATAATATGCTGCGATACGACCCGTTTTTAATCACATAAAATGCCGGAAATGTCCGGAAAAGGCCGAAGGTGTACAGAACCTGATGCTACGTATACTCGTTGTAAGGGGCGTACCATTTCTCGGGGATTGGCAGCGCGCAACGAGGTCTCACACATCATAATATCCTGATATACGGCCCATTTTGAAACAATTAGAAAGGCGGAAATGTCCGGAAAAGGCCGAAGGTGTACGGAACCCGTTGCTCCCTTTGCTTGTTGTAACGGAAGTACCATTTTTGGGGGGTTGGCAGAGAGCAACTCTTTCTTACACATCATAATATCCTGATATACGGCCCATTTTGAGCAATTAAAAAGCCGGAAATGTCCGGAAAAGGCCGAAGGTGTACAGAACCCGTTGCTCCGTATGCTCGTTGTAATGGGCGTACCATTTTTCGGGGATTTCCAGCGTGCAGCGAGTTCTCACACCTCATAATATCCTGCGAAACGACTCATTTTGAAACTATTAAAAAGCCGAAACTTGCCGGAAAAGGCCGAATATGTACAAGACAGGATTCTCCGCATGCTCGTTGTAATGGAAGTACCATTTTTCGGGGATTTCCAGCGTGCAGCGAGTTCTCACACCTCATAATATCCTGCGAAACGACTCATTTTGAAACTATTAAAAAGCCGAAACTTGCCGGAAAAGGCCGAATATGTACAAGACAGGATTCTCCGCATGCTCGTTGTAATGGTAGTACCATTCTTCGGGGATAGGCAGCGCGCAACGAGTTCTCTCACATCATAATATCCTGATATACGGCCCATTTTGAAACAATTAAAAAGCCGGAAATGTCCGGAAAAGGCCGAAGGTGTACAGAACCCGTTGCTCCGTATGCTCGTTGTAATGGGCGTACCATTTTTCGGGGATTGGAAACGTGCAGCGAGATCACACACATCATAATATCGTGCGATACGACCCTTTTTGAAACAATTAAAAAGCCGGAAATATCCGGAAAAGGCCGAAGGTTTACAGAACCCGATGCTCCGTATGCTCGTTGTAAGGGAAGGACCATTTTTGAGGGGTTGGCAGAGAGCAACTGGTTCTTACACATCATAATATCCTGATATACGGCCCATTTTGAAACAATTAAAAAGCCGGAGATGTCCGGAAAAGGCCGAGGGTGTACAGAACCTGATGCTCCGTATGCTCGTTGTAATGGAAGTACCATTCTTCGGGGATTGGCAGCGCGCAACGAGTTCTCTCACATCATAATATCCTGCGATAGAACCCATTTTGAAACAATTAAAAAGCCGGAAATGTCCGGAAAATGCCAAAGGTGTACAGAACCCGTTGCTCCGTATGCTCGTTGTAATGGGCGTACCATTTTTCGGGGATTGGCAGCGTGCAGCGAGTTCTCGCACCTCATAATATACTGCGATACGACCCATTTTGAAACTATTAAAAAGCCGAAACTGGCCGGAAAAGGCCGAATATGTACAAGACAGGATTCTCCGCATGCTCGTTGTAATGGATGCACCATTCTTCGGGGATTGGCAGCGCGCAACGAGTTCTCTCACATCATAATATCCTGCGATACGACCCATTTTGAAACAATTAAAAAGCCGGAAATGTCCGGAAAATGCCGAAGGTGTACAGAACCCGTTGCTCCGTATGCTCGTTGTAATGGAAGGACCATATTTGGGGGATTGGCAGCGTGCAGCGAGTTCTCACACATCATAATATCCTTGCGATACGACCCGTTTTTAATCACATAAAATGCCGGAAATGTCCGGAAACGGCCGAAGGTGTACAGAACCCGATGCTCCGTTTGCTCGTTGTAATGGAAGTACCATTTTTGGGGGGTTGGCAGAGAGCAACTGGCTCTTACACATCATAATAATCTGATATACGGCCCATTTTGAAACAATTAAAAAGCCGGAAATGTCCGGAAAAGGCCGAAGGTGTACAGAACCCGTTGCTCCGTATGCTCGTTGTAATGGGCGTACCATTTTTCGGGGATTGGAAGCGTGCAGCGAGATCTCACACATCATAATATCGTGCGATACGACCCTTTTTGAAACAATTAAAAAGCCGGAAATATCCGGAAAAGGCCGAAGGTGTACAGAACCCGATGCACCGTATGCTCGTTGTAAGGGAAGGACCATTTTTGGGGGATCGGCAACGCTCAATGCGTTTTTACACATCATAATATCCTGCTATTCGGCCCGTTTTTGATCACTTAAAATGCCGGAAATGTCCGGAAAAGGCCGAAGGTGTACAGAACCTGATGCTCCGTATGCTCGTTGTAAGGGGCGTACCATTTCTCGGGGATTGGCAGCGCATAACGTGTTCTCTCACATCATAATATCCTGATAAACGGCACATTTTGAAACAATTAAAAAGCCGGAAATGTCCGGAAAAGGCCGAAGGTGTACAGAACCCGTTGCTCCGAATGCTCGTTGTAGTGGGCGTACCATTTTTCGGGGATTGGCAGCGTGCAGCGAGTTCTCACACCTCATAATATTCTGCGATACGACTCATTTTGAAACTATTAAAAAGCCGAAACTGGCCGGAAAAGGCCGAATATGTACAAGACAGGATTCTCGTCATGCTCGTTGTAATGGAAGTACCATTCTTCGGGGATTTGCAGCGCGCAACGAGTTCCCTCACATCATAATATCCTGCTATACGGCCCGTTTTTAATCACATAAAATGCCGGAGATGTCCGGAAAAGGCCGAAGGTGTACGGAACCCGTTGCCCCGTATGCTCGTTGTAATGGGCGTACCATTTTTCGGGGATTGGCAGCGTGCAGCGAGATCTCACACATCATAATATCCTGCGATACGACCCATTTTGAAACAATTAAAAAGCCGGAAATGTCCGGAAAATGCCAAAGGTGTACAGAACCCGTTGCTCCGTATGCTCGTTGTAATGGGCGTACCATTTTTCGGGGATTGGCAGCGTGCAGCGAGTTCTCACACCTCATAATATCCTGCGATACGACCCATTTTGAAACTATTAAAAAGCCGAAACTGGCCGGAAAAGGCCGAATATGTACAAGACAGGATTCTCCGCATGCTCGTTGTAATGGATGTACCATTCTTCGGGGATTGGCAGCGCGCAACGAGTTCTCTCGCATCATAATATCCCGCGATACGACCCATTTTGAAACAATTAAAAAGCCGGAAATGTCCGGAAAATGCCGAAGGTGTACAGAACCCGTTGCTCCGTATGCTCGTTGTAATGGAAGGACCATTTTTGGGGGATTGGCAGCGTGCAGCGAGTTCTCACACATCATAATATCCTGCGATACGACCCGTTTTTAATTACATAAAATGCCGGAAATGTCCGGAAAAGGCCGAAGGTGTACAGAACCTGATGCTACGTATACTTGTTGTAAGGGGCGTACCATTTCTCGGGGATTGGCAGCGCGCAACGAGGTCTCACACATCATAATATCCTGCGATACGACCCTTTTTGAAACAATTAAAAAGCCGGAAATATCCGGAAAAGGCCGAAGGTGTACAGAACCCGTTGCTCCGTATGCTCGTTGTAATGGGAGTACCATTTTTCGAGGATTGGCAGCGTGCAGCCAGTTCTCACACCTCATAATATCCTGCGATACGACCCATTTTGAAACTATTAAAAAGCCGAAACTGGCCGGAAAAGGCCGAATATGTACTAGACAGGATTCTCCGCATGCTAGTTGTAATGGATGTACCATTCTTCGGGGATTGGCAGCGCGCAACGAGTTCTCTCACATCATAATATCCTGCGATACGACCCATTTTGAAACAATTAAATAGCCGGAAATGTCCGGAAAATGCCGAACGTGTACAGAACCCGTTGCTCCGTATGCTCGTTGTAATGGAAGGACCATTTTTGTGGGATTGGCAGCGTGCAGCGAGTTCTCACACATCATAATATCCTGCGATACGACCCGTTTTTAATCACATAAAATGCCGGAAATGTCCGGAAAAGGCCGAAGGTGTACAGAACCTGATGCTACGTATACTCGTTGTAAGGGGCGTACCATTTCTCGGGGATTGGCAGCGCGCAACGAGGTCTCACACATCATAATATCCTGATATACGGCCCATTTTGATACAATTAGAAAGGCGGAAATGTCCGGAAAAGGCCGAAGGTGTACAGAACCCGTTGCTCCCTTTGCTTGTTGTAACGGAAGTACCATTTTTGGGGGGTTGGCAGAGAGCAACTGGTTCTTACACATCATAATATCCTGATATACGGCCCATTTTGAGCAATTAGAAAGCCGGAAATGTCCGGAAAAGGCCGAAGGTGTACAGAACCCGTTGCTCCGTATGCTCGTTGTAATGGGCGTACCATTTTTCGGGGATTTCCAGCGTGCAGCGAGTTCTCACACCTCATAATATCCTGCGAAACGACTCATTTTGAAACTATTAAAAAGCCGAAACTTGCCGGAAAAGGCCGAATATGTACAAGACAGGATTCTCCGCATGCTCGTTGTAATGGAAGTACCATTCTTCGGGGTTAGGCAGCGCGCAACGAGTTCTCTCACATCATAATATCCTGATATACGGCCCATTTTGAAACAATTAAAAAGCCGGAAATGTCCGGAAAAGGCCGAAGGTGTACAGAACCCGTTGCTCCGTATGCTCGTTGTAATGGGCGTACCATTTTTCGGGGATTGGAAGCGTGCAGCGAGATCACACACATCATAATATCGTGCGATACGACCCTTTTTGAAACAATTAAAAAGACGGAAATATCCGGAAAAGGCCGAAGGTTTACAGAACCCGATGCTCCGTATGCTCGTTGTAAGGGAAGGGCCATTTTTGGGGGATCGGCAACGCTCAACGCGTTTTTACACATCATAATATACTGGTGTGCAGAACCTGATGCTCCGTATGCTCGTTGTAAGGGGCGTACCATTTCTCGGGGATTGGCAGCGCGTAACGTGTTCTCTCACATCATAATATCCTGATATACGGCCCATTTTGAAACAATTAAAAAGACGAAACTGGCCGGGAAAGGCCGAATATGTACAAGACAGGATTATCCGCATGCTCGTTGTAATGGAAGTACCATTCTTCGGGGATTTGCAGCGCGCAACGAGTTCCCTCACATCATAATATCCTGCTATACGGCCCGTTTTTAATCACATAAAAAGCCGGAGATGTCCGGAAAAGGCCGAAGGTGTACAGAACCCGTTGCTCCGTATGCTCGTTGTAATGGGCGTACCATTTTTCGGGGATGGGCAGCGTGCAGCGGGTTCTCACACATCATAATATCCTGCGATACGACTCATTTGGAAACTATTAAAAAGCCGAAACTGGCCGGAAAAGGCCGAATATGTACAAGACAGGATTCTCGTCATGCTCGTTGTAATGGAAGTACCATTCTTCGGGGATTTGCAGCGCGCAACGCGTTTTTACACATCATAATATCATGCTATTCGGCCCAGTTTTGATCACTTAAAATGCCGGAAATGTCCGGAAAAGGCCGAAGATGTACAGAACCTGATGCTCCGTATGCTCGTTGTAAGGGGCGTACCATTTCTCGGGGATTCGCAGCGCGTAACGAGTTATCTCATATCATAATATCCTGAAATACGGCCCATTTTGAAACAATTAAAAAGCCGGAAATGTCCGGAAAAGGCCGAAGGTGTACAGAACCTGATGCTTCGTATGCTCGTTGTAATGGAAGTACCATACTTCGGGGATTGGCAGCGCGCAACGAGTTCTCTCACATCATAATATCCTGCGATACGACCCATTTTGAAACTATTAAAAAGCCGGAAATGTCCGGAAACGGCCGAAGGTGTACAGAACCCGATGCTCCGTTTGCTCGTTGTAATGGAAGTACCATTTTTGGGGGGTTGGCAGAGAGCAACTGGCTCTTACACATCATAATAATCTGATATACGGCCCATTTTGAAACAATTAAAAAGCCGGAAATGTCCGGAAAAGGCCGAAGGTGTACAGAACCCGTTGCTCCGTATGCTCGTTGTAATGGGCGTACCATTTTTCGGGGATTGGAAGCGTGCAGCGAGATCTCACACATCATAATATCGTGCGATACGACCCTTTTTGAAACAATTAAAAAGCCGGAAATATCCGGAAAAGGCCGAAGGTGTACAGAACCCGATGCACCGTATGCTCGTTGTAAGGGAAGGACCATTTTTGGGGGATCGGCAACGCTCAACGCGTTTTTACACATCATAATATCCTGCTATTCGGCCCGTTTTTGATCACTTAAAATGCCGGAAATGTCCGGAAAAGGCCGAAGGTGTACAGAACCTGATGCTCCGTATGCTCGTTGTAAGGGGCGTACCATTTCTCGGGGATTGGCAGCGCATAACGTGTTCTCTCACATCATAATATCCTGATAAACGGCACATTTTGAAACAATTAAAAAGCCGGAAATGTCCGGAAAAGGCCGAAGGTGTACAGAACCCGTTGCTCCGAATGCTCGTTGTAGTGGGCGTACCATTTTTCGGGGATTGGCAGCGTGCAGCGAGTTCTCACACCTCATAATATTCTGCGATACGACTCATTTTGAAACTATTAAAAAGCCGAAACTGGCCGGAAAAGGCCGAATATGTACAAGACAGGATTCTCGTCATGCTCGTTGTAATGGAAGTACCATTCTTCGGGGATTTGCAGCGCGCAACGAGTTCCCTCACATCATAATATCCTGCTATACGGCCCGTTTTTAATCACATAAAATGCCGGAGATGTCCGGAAAAGGCCGAAGGTGTACGGAACCCGTTGCCCCGTATGCTCGTTGTAATGGGCGTACCATTTTTCGGGGATTGGCAGCGTGCAGCGAGATCTCACACATCATAATATCCTGCGATACGACCCATTTTGAAACAATTAAAAAGCCGGAAATGTCCGGAAAATGCCAAAGGTGTACAGAACCCGTTGCTCCGTATGCTCGTTGTAATGGGCGTACCATTTTTCGGGGATTGGCAGCGTGCAGCGAGTTCTCACACCTCATAATATCCTGCGATACGACCCATTTTGAAACTATTAAAAAGCCGAAACTGGCCGGAAAAGGCCGAATATGTACAAGACAGGATTCTCCGCATGCTCGTTGTAATGGATGTACCATTCTTCGGGGATTGGCAGCGCGCAACGAGTTCTCTCGCATCATAATATCCCGCGATACGACCCATTTTGAAACAATTAAAAAGCCGGAAATGTCCGGAAAATGCCGAAGGTGTACAGAACCCGTTGCTCCGTATGCTCGTTGTAATGGAAGGACCATTTTTGGGGGATTGGCAGCGTGCAGCGTGTTCTCACACATCATAATATCCTGCGATACGACCCGTTTTTAATTACATAAAATGCCGGAAATGTCCGGAAAAGGCCGAAGGTGTACAGAACCTGATGCTACGTATACTCGTTGTAAGGGGCGTACCATTTCTCGGGGATTGGCAGCGCGCAACGAGGTCTCACACATCATAATATCCTGCGATACGACCCTTTTTGAAACAATTAAAAAGCCGGAAATATCCGGAAAAGGCCGAAGGTGTACAGAACCCGTTGCTCCGTATGCTCGTTGTAATGGGAGTACCATTTTTCGGGGATTGGCAGCGTGCAGCCAGTTCTCACACCTCATAATATCCTGCGATACGACCCATTTTGAAACTATTAAAAAGCCGAAACTGGCCGGAAAAGGCCGAATATGTACTAGACAGGATTCTCCGCATGCTAGTTGTAATGGATGTACCATTCTTCGGGGATTGGCAGCGCGCAACGAGTTCTCTCACATCATAATATCCTGCGATACGACCCATTTTGAAACAATTAAATAGCCGGAAATGTCCGGAAAATGCCGAACGTGTACAGAACCCGTTGCTCCGTATGCTCGTTGTAATGGAAGGACCATTTTTGTGGGATTGGCAGCGTGCAGCGAGTTCTCACACATCATAATATCCTGCGATACGACCCGTTTTTAATCACATAAAATGCCGGAAATGTCCGGAAAAGGCCGAAGGTGTACAGAACCTGATGCTACGTATACTCGTTGTAAGGGGCGTACCATTTCTCGGGGATTGGCAGCGCGCAACGAGGTCTCACACATCATAATATCCTGATATGCGGCCCATTTTGATACAATTAGAAAGGCGGAAATGTCCGGAAAAGGCCGAAGGTGTACAGAACCCGTTGCTCCCTTTGCTTGTTGTAACGGAAGTACCATTTTTGGGGGGTTGGCAGAGAGCAACTGGTTCTTACACATCATAATATCCTGATATACGGCCCATTTTGAGCAATTAAAAAGCCGGAAATGTCCGGAAAAGGCCGAAGGTGTACAGAACCCGTTGCTCCGTATGCTCGTTGTAATGGGCGTACCATTTTTCGGGGATTTCCAGCGTGCAGCGAGTTCTCACACCTCATAATATCCTGCGAAACGACTCATTTTGAAACTATTAAAAAGCCGAAACTTGCCGGAAAAGGCCGAATATGTACAAGACAGGATTCTCCGCATGCTCGTTGTAATGGAAGTACCATTCTTCGGGGTTAGGCAGCGCGCAACGAGTTCTCTCACATCATAATATCCTGATATACGGCCCATTTTGAAACAATTAAAAAGCCGGAAATGTCCGGAAAAGGCCGAAGGTGTACAGAACCCGTTGCTCCGTATGCTCGTTGTAATGGGCGTACCATTTTTCGGGGATTGGAAGCGTGCAGCGAGATCACACACATCATAATATCGTGCGATACGACCCATTTTGAAACAATTAAAAAGACGGAAATATCCGGAAAAGGCCGAAGGTTTACAGAACCCGATGCTCCGTATGCTCGTTGTAAGGGAAGGGCCATTTTTGGGGGATCGGCAACGCTCAACGCGTTTTTACACATCATAATATACTGGTGTGCAGAACCTGATGCTCCGTATGCTCGTTGTAAGGGGCGTACCATTTCTCGGGGATTGGCAGCGCGTAACGTGTTCTCTCACATCATAATATCCTGATATACGGCCCATTTTGAAACAATTAAAAAGACGAAACTGGCCGGGAAAGGCCGAATATGTACAAGACAGGATTATCCGCATGCTCGTTGTAATGGAAGTACCATTCTTCGGGGATTTGCAGCGCGCAACGGGTTCCCTCACATCATAATATCCTGCTATACGGCCCGTTTTTAATCACATAAAATGCCGGAGATGTCCGGAAAAGGCCGAAGGTGTACAGAACCCGTTGCTCCGTATGCTCGTTGTAATGGGCGTACCATTTTTCGGGGATGGGCAGCGTGCAGCGGGTTCTCACACATCATAATATCCTGCGATACGACTCATTTGGAAACTATTAAAAAGCCGAAACTGGCCGGAAAAGGCCGAATATGTACAAGACAGGATTCTCGTCATGCTCGTTGTAATGGAAGTACCATTCTTCGGGGATTTGCAGCGCGCAACGCGTTTTTACACACCATAATATCATGCTATTCGGACCAGTTTTGATCACTTAAAATGCCGGAAATGTCCGGAAAAGGCCGAAGATGTACAGAACCTGATGCTCCGTATGCTCGTTGTAAGGGGCGTACCATTTCTCGGGGATTCGCAGCGCGTAACGAGTTATCTCATATCATAATATCCTGAAATACGGCCCATTTTGAAACAATTAAAAAGCCGGAAATGTCCGGAAAAGGCCGAAGGTGTACAGAACCTGATGCTTCGTATGCTCGTTGTAATGGAAGTACCATTCTTCGGGGATTGGCAGCGCGCAACGAGTTCTCTCACATCATAATATCCTGCGATACGACCCATTTTGAAACAATTAAAAAGCCGGAAATGTCCGGAAAATGCCAAAGGTGTACAGAACCCGTTGCTCCGTATGCTCGTTGTAATGGGCGTACCATTTTTCGGGGAATGCCAGCGTGCAGCGAGTTCTCACACCTCATAATATCCTGCGATACGACCCATTTTGAAACTATTAAAAAGCCGAAACTGGTCGGAAAAGGCCGAATATGCACAAGACAGGATTCTCCGCATGCTCGTTGTAATGGATGTACCATTTTTCGGGGATTGGCAGCGCGCAACGAGTTCTCTCACATCATAATATCCTGATATACGGCCCATTTTGAAACAATTAAAAAGCCGGAAATGTCCGGAAAAGGCCGAAGGTGTACAGAACCCGTTGCTCCCTTTGCTTGTTGTAATGGAAGTACCATTTTTGGGGGGTTGGCAGAGAGCAACTGGATCTTACACCTCATAATATCCTGATATACGGCCCATTTTGAAGCAATTAAAAAGCCGGAAATGTCCGGAAAAGGCCGAAGGTGTACAGAACCCGTTGCTCCGTATGCTCGTTGTAATGGGCGTACCATTTTTCGGGAATTTCCAGCGTGCAGCCAGTTCTCACACCTCATAATATCCTGCGATACGACCCATTTTGAAACTATTAAAAAGCCGAAACTGGCCGGAAATGGCCGAATATGTACAAGACAGGATTCTCCGCATGCTCGTTGTAATGGAAGTACCATTCTTCGGGGATAGGCAGCGCGCAACGAGTTCTCTCACATCATAATATCCTGATATACGGCCCATTTTGAAACAATTAAAAAGCCGGAAATGTCCGGAAAAGGCCGAAGGTGTACAGAACCCGTTGCTCCCTTTGCTCGTTGTAATGGAAGTACCATTTTTGGGGGGTTGGCAGAGAGCAACTGGTTCTTACACATCATAATATCCTGATATACGGCCCCTATTGAAGCAATTAAAAAGCCGGAAATGTCCGGAAAAGGCCGAAGGTGTACAGAACCCGCTGCTCCGTATGCTCGTTGTAATGGGCGTACCATTTTTCGGGGATTTCCAGCGTGCAGCCAGTTCTCACACCTCATAATATCCTGCGATACGACCCATTTTGAAACTATTAAAAGCCGAAACTGGCCGGAAATGGCCGAATATGTACAAGACAGGATTCTCCGTATGCTCGTTGTAATGGAAGTACCATTCTTCGGGGATTGGCAGCGCGCAACGAGTTCTCTCACATCATAATATCCTGCTATACGGCCCGTTTTTAATCACATAAAATGCCGGAGATGTCCGGAAAAGGCCGAAGGTGTACAGAACCCAATGCTCCGTTTGCTCGTTGTAATGGAAGTACCATTTTTGGGGGGTTGGCAGAGAGCAACTGGTTCTTACACATCATAATATCCTGATATACGGCCCATTTTGAAACAATTAAAAAGCCGGAAATATCCGGAAAAGGCCGAAGGTGTACAGAACCCGTTGCTCCGTATGCTCGTTGTAATGGAATTACCATTTTTGGGGGATTGGCAACGCTCAACGCGTTTTTACACATCATAATATCCTTTGATACGACTCATTTTGAAACTATTAAAAAGCCGAAACTGGCCGGAAAAGGCCGAATATGTACCAGACAGGATTCTCGTCATGCTCGTTGTAATGGAAGTACCATTCTTCGGGGATTTGCAGCGCGCAACGAGTTCCCTCACATCATAATATCCTGCTATACGGCCCGTTTTTAATCACATAAAATGCCGGAGATGTCCGGAAAAGGCCGAAGGTGTACAGAACCTGATGCTCCGTATGCTCGTTGTAATGGAAGTACCATTCTTCGGGGATTGGCAGCGCGCAACGAGTACTCTCACATCATAATATCCTGAAATACGGCCCATTTTGAAACAATTAAAAAGCCGGAAATGTCCGGAAAAGGCCGAAGGTGTACAGAACCTGATGCTTCGTATGCTCGTTGTAATGGAAGTACCATTCTTCGGGGATTGGCAGCGCGCAACGAGTTCTCTCACATCATAATATCCTGATATACGGCCCATTTTGAAACAATTAAAAAGCCGGAAATGTCCGGAAAAGGCCGAAGGTGTACAGAACCCGTTGCTCCCTTTGCTTGTTGTAATGGAAGTACCATTTTTGGGGGGTTGGCAGAGAGCAACTGGATCTTACACCTCATAATATCCTGATATACGGCCCATTTTGAAGCAATTAAAAAGCCGGAAATGTCCGGAAAAGGCCGAAGGTGTACAGAACCCGTTGCTCCGTATGCTCGTTGTAATGGGCGTACCATTTTTCGGGAATTTCCAGCGTGCAGCCAGTTCTCACACCTCATAATATCCTGCGATACGACCCATTTTGAAACTATTAAAAAGCCGGAACTGGCCGGAAATGGCCGAATATGTACAAGACAGGATTCTCCGCATGCTCGTTGTAATGGAAGTACCATTCTTCGGGGATAGGCAGCGCGCAACGAGTTCTCTCACATCATAATATCCTGATATACGGCCCATTTTGAAACAATTAAAAAGCCGGAAATGTCCGGAAAAGGCCGAAGGTGTACAGAACCCGTTGCTCCCTTTGCTCGTTGTAATGGAAGTACCATTTTTGGGGGGTTGGCAGAGAGCAACTGGTTCTTACACATCATAATATCCTGATATACGGCCCCTATTGAAGCAATTAAAAAGCCGGAAATGTCCGGAAAAGGCCGAAGGTGTACAGAACCCGCTGCTCCGTATGCTCGTTGTAATGGGCGTACCATTTTTCGGGGATTGGCAGCGTGCAGCCAGTTCTCACACCTCATAATATCCAGCGATACGACCCATTTTGAAACTATTAAAAAGCCGAAACTGGTCGGAAAAGTCCGAATATGTACAAGACAGGATTCTCCGCATGCTCGTTGTAATGGATGTACCATTTTTCGGGGATTGGCAGCGCGCAACGAGTTCTCTCACATCATAATATCCTGCGATACGACTCATTTTGAAACTATTAAAAAGCCGAAACTGGCCGGAAAAGGACGAATATGTACAAGACAGGATTCTCCGCATGCTCGTTGTAATGGAAGTACCATTCTTCGGGGATTGGCTGCGCGCAACGAGTTCTCTCACATCATAATATCCTGCGATACGACCCATTTTGAAACAATTAAAAAGCCGAAACTGGCCGGAAAAGGCCGAAAATGTACAAGACAGGATTCTCCGGATGCTGGTTGTATTGGAAGTACCATTCTTCGGGGATTGGCAGCGCGCACCGTGTTCTCTCACATCATAATATCCTGCTATTCTGCCCGTTTTTGATCACTTAATATGCCGGAAATGTCCGGAAAAGGCCGAAGGTGTACAGAACCTGATGCTCCGTATGCTCGTTGTAAGGGGCGTACCATTTCTCGGGGATTGGCAACGCGTAACGTGTTCTCTCACATCATAATATCCTGATAAACGGCACATTTTGAAACAATTAAAAAGCCGGAAATGTCCGGAAAAGGCCGAAGGTGTACAGAACCCGTTGCTCCGTATGCTCGTTGTAGTGGGCGTACCATTTTTCGGGGATTGGCAGCGTGCAGCGAGATCTCAAACATCATAATATCCTGCGATACGACCCTTTTTGAAACAATTAAAAAGCCGGTAATATCCGGAAAAGGCCGAAGGTGTACAGAACCCGTTGCTCCGTATGCTCGTTGTAATGGAAGGTCCATTTTTGGGGGATTGGCAGCGTGCAGCGAGTTCTCACACCTCATAATATCCTGCGAAACGACTCATTTTGAAACTATCAAAATGCCGAAACTTGCCGGAAAAGGCCGAATATGTACAAGACAGGATTCTCCGCATGCTCGTTGTAATGGAAGTACCATTCTTCGGGGATTGGCTGCGCGCAACGAGTTCTCTCACATCATAATATCCTGATATACGGCCCATTTTGAAACAATTAAAAAGCCGGAGATGTCCGGAAAAGGCCGAAGGTGTACAGAACCTGATGCTCCGTATGCTCGTTGTAATGGAAGTACCATTCTTCGGGGATTGGCAGCGCGCAACGAGTTCTCTCACATCATAATATCCTGCGATACGACCCATTTTGAAACAATTAAAAAGCCGGAAATGTCCGGAAAAGGCCGAATATGTACAAAACAGGATTCTCCGCATGCTCGTTGTAATGGATATACCATTTTTCGGGGATTGGCAGCGCGCAACGAGTTCTCTCACATCATAATATCCTGATATACGGCCCATTTTGAAACAATTAAAAAGCCGGAAATGTCCGGAAAAGGCCGAAGGTGTACAGAACCCAATGCTCCGTTTGCTCGTTGTAATGGTAGTACCATTTTTGGGGGGTTGGCAGAGAGCAACTGGTTCTTACACATCATAATATCCTGATATACGGCCCATTTTGAAACAATTAAAAAGCCGGAAATATCCGGAAAAGGCCGAAGGTGTACAGAACCCGCTGCTCCGTATGCTCGTTGTAATGGGCGTACCATTTTTCGGGGATTTCCAGCGTGCAGCCAGTTCTCACACCTCATAATGTCCTGCGATACGACCCATTTTGAAACTATTAAAAAGCCGAAACTGGCCGGAAATGGCCGAATATGTACAAGACAGGATTCTCCGCATGCTCGTTGTAATGGAAGTACTATTCTTCGGGGATTGGCAGCGCGCAACGAGTTCTCTCACATCATAATATCCTGCTATACGGCCCGTTTTGAAACAATTAAAAAGCCGAAACTGGCCGGAAAAGGCCGAAAATGTACAAGACAGGATTCTCCGGATGCTGGTTGTATTGGAAGTACCATTCTTCGGGGATTGGTAGCGCGCACCGTGTTCTCTCACATCATAATATCCTGCTATTCTGCCCGTTTTTGATCACTTAATATGCCGGAAATGTCCGGAAAAGGCCGAAGGTGTACAGAACCTGATGCTCCGTATGCTCGTTGTAAGGGGCGTACCATTTCTCGGGGATTGGCAGCGCGTAACGTGTTCTCTCACATCATAATATCCTGATAAACGGCACATTTTGAAACAATTAAAAAGCCGGAAATGTCCGGAAAAGGCCGAAGGTGTACAGAACCTAATGCTCCGTATGCTCGTTGTAAGGGGCGTACCATTTCTCGGGGATTGGCAGCGCGTAACGTGTTCTCTCACATCATAATATCCTGATATACGGCCCATTTTGAAGCAATTAAAAAGCCGGAAATGTCCGGAAAAGGCCGAAGGTGTACAGAACCCGTTGCTCCGTATGCTCGTTGTAATGGGCGTACCATTTTTCGGGGATTTCCAGCGTGCAGCCAGTTCTCACACCTCATAATATCCTGCGATACGAACCATTTTGAAACTATTAAAAAGCCGAAACTGGCCGGAAATGGCCGAATATGTACAAGACAGGATTCTCCGCATGCTCGTTGTAATGGAAGTACCATTCTTCGGGGATTGGCAGCGCGCAACGAGTTCTCTCACATCATAATATCCTGATATACGGCCCATTTTGAAACAATTAAAAAGCCGGAAATGTCCGGAAAAGGCCGAAGGTGTACAGAACCCGTTGCTCCCTTTGCTTGTTGTAATGGAAGTACCATTTTTGGGGGGTTGGCAGAGAGCAACTGGTTCTTACACATCATAATATCCTGATATACGGCCCATTTTGAAGCAATTAAAAAGCCGGAGATGTCCGGAAAAGGCCGAAGGTGTACAGAACCCGTTGCTCCGTATGCTCGTTGTAATGGGCGTACCATTTTTCGGGGATTTCCAGCGTGCAGCCAGTTCTCACACCTCATAATATCCTGCGAAACGACTCATTTTGAAACTATTAAAAAGCCGAAACTTGCCGGAAAAGGCCGAATATGTACAAGACAGGATTCTCCGCATGCTCGTTGTAATGGAAGTACCATTCTTCGGGGATTGGCAGCGCGCAACGAGTTCTCTCACATCATAATATCCTGATATACGGCCCACTTTGAAACAATTAAAAAGCCGGAAATGTCCGGAAAAGGCCGAAGGTGTACAGAACCCGTTGCTCCCTTTGCTCGTTGTAGTGGGCGTACCATTTTTCGGGGATTGGCAGCGTGCTGCGAGCTCTCACACCTCATAATATCCTGCGATACGACTCATTTTGAAACTATTAAAAAGCCGAAACTGGCCGGAAAAGGCCGAATATGTACAAGACAGGATTCTCGTCATGCTCGTTGTAATGGAAGTACCATTCTTCGGGGATTTGCAGCGCGCAACGAGTTCCCTCACATCATAATATCCTGCTATACGGCCCGTTTTTAATCACATAAAATGCCGGCGATGTCCGGAAAAGGCCGAAGGTGTACAGAACCCGATGCTCCGTTTGCTCGTTGTAATGGAAGTACCATTTTTGGGGGGTTGGCAGCGTGCAGCGAGTTCTCACACCTCATAATATCCTGCGATACGACCCATTTTGAAACTATTAAAAAGCCGAAACTGGTCGGAAAAGGCCGAATATGCACAAGACAGGATTCTCCGCATGCTCGTTGTAATGGATGTACCATTTTTCGGGGATTGGCAGCGCGCAACGAGTTCTCTCACATCATAATATCCTGATATACGGCCCATTTTGAAACAATTAAAAAGCCGGAAATGTCCGGAAAAGGCCGAAGGTGTACAGAACCCGTTGCTCCCTTTGCTTGTTGTAATGGAAGTACCATTTTTGGGGGTTGGCAGAGAGCAACTGGATCTTACACCTCATAATATCCTGATATACGGCCCATTTTGAAGCAATTAAAAAGCCGGAAATGTCCGGAAAAGGCCGAAGGTGTACAGAACCCGTTGCTCCGTATGCTCGTTGTAATGGGCGTACCATTTTTCGGGAATTTCCAGCGTGCAGCCAGTTCTCACACCTCATAATATCCTGCGATACGACCCTTTTTGAAACAATTAAAAAGCCGGTAATATCCGGAAGAGGCCGAAGGTGTACAGAACCCGTTGCTCCGTATGCTCGTTGTAATGGGCGTACCATTTTTCGGGGATTGGCAGCGTGCAGCGAGTTCTCACACCTCATAATATCCTGCGATACGACCCATTTTGAAACTATTAAAAAGCCGAAACTGGCCGGAAAAGGCCGAATATGTACAAGACAGGATTCTCCGCATGCTCGTTGTGATGGATGTACCATTCTTCGGGGATTGGCAGCGCGCAACGAGTTCTCTCACATCATAATATCGCGCGATACGACCCATTTTGAAACAATTAAAAAGCCGGAAATGTCCGGAAAATGCCGAAGGTGTACAGAACCCGTTGCTCCGTATGCTCGTTGTAATGGAAGGACCATTTTTGGGGGATTGGCAGCGTGCAGCGAGTTCTCACACCTCATAATATCCTGCGATACGACTCATTTGGAAACTATTAAAAAGCCGAAACTGGCCGGAAAAGGCCGAATATGTACAAGACAGGATTCTCGTCATGCTCGTTGTAATGGAAGTACCATTCTTCGGGGATTTGCAGCGCGCAACGCGTTTTTACACATCATAATATCATGCTATTCGGCCCAGTTTTGATCACTTAAAATGCCGGAAATGTCCGGAAAAGGCCGAAGATGTACAAAACCTGATGCTCCGTATGCTCGTTGTAAGGGGCGTACCATTTCTCGGGGATTCGCAGCGCGTAACGAGTTATCTCATATCATAATATCCTGAAATACGGCCCATTTTGAAACAATTAAAAAGCCGGAAATGTCCGGAAAAGGCCGAAGGTGTACAGAACCTGATGCTTCGTATGCTCGTTGTAATGGAAGTACCATTCTTCGGGGATTGGCAGCGCGCAACGAGTTCTCTCACATCATAATATCCTGCGATACGACCCATTTTGAAACAATTAAAAAGCCGGAAATGTCCGGAAAATGCCAAAGGTGTACAGAACCCGTTGCTCCGTATGCTCGTTGTAATGGGCGTACCATTTTTCGGGGAATGCCAGCGTGCAGCGAGTTCTCACACCTCATAATATCCTGCGATACGACCCATTTTGAAACTATTAAAAAGCCGAAACTGGTCGGAAAAGGCCGAATATGCACAAGACAGGATTCTCCGCATGCTCGTTGTAATGGATGTACCATTTTTCGGGGATTGGCAGCGCGCAACGAGTTCTCTCACATCATAATATCCTGATAGTCGGCCCATTTTGAAACAATTAAAAAGCCGGAAATGTCCGGAAAAGGCCGAAGGTGTACAGAACCCGTTGCTCCCTTTGCTTGTTGTAATGGAAGTACCATTTTTGGGGGGTTGGCAGAGAGCAACTGGATCTTACACCTCATAATATCCTGATATACGGCCCATTTTGAAGCAATTAAAAAGCCGGAAATGTCCGGAAAAGGCCGAAGGTGTACAGAACCCGTTGCTCCGTATGCTCGTTGTAATGGGCGTACCATTTTTCGGGAATTTCCAGCGTGCAGCCAGTTCTCACACCTCATAATATCCTGCGATACGACCCATTTTGAAACTATTAAAAAGCCGAAACTGGCCGGAAATGGCCGAATATGTACAAGACAGGATTCTCCGCATGCTCGTTGTAATGGAAGTACCATTCTTCGGTGATAGGCAGCGCGCAACGAGTTCTCTCACATCATAATATCCTGATATACGGCCCATTTTGAAACAATTAAAAAGCCGGAAATGTCCGGAAAAGGCCGAAGGTGTACAGAACCCGTTGCTCCCTTTGCTTGTTGTAATGGAAGTACCATTTTTGGGGGGTTGGCAGAGAGCAACTGGTTCTTACACATCATAATATCCTGATATACGGCCCCTATTGAAGCAATTAAAAAGCCGGAAATGTCCGGAAAAGGCCGAAGGTGTACAGAACCCGCTGCTCCGTATGCTCGTTGTAATGGGCGTACCATTTTTCGGGGATTTCCAGCGTGCAGCCAGTTCTCACACCTCATAATATTCAGCGATACGACCCATTTTGAAACTATTAAAAAGCCGAAACTGGTCGGAAAAGGCCGAATATGTACAAGACAGGATTCTCCGCATGCTCGTTGTAATGGATGTACCATTTTTCGGGGATTGGCAGCGCGCAACGAGTTCTCTCACATCATAATATCCTGCGATACGACTCATTTTGAAACTATTAAAAAGCCGAAACTGGCCGGAAAAGGACGAATATGTACAAGACAGGATTCTCCGCATGCTCGTTGTAATGGAAGTACCATTCTTCGGGGATTGGCTGCGCGCAACGAGTTCTCTCACATCATAATATCCTGCGATACGACCCATTTTGAAACAATTAAAAAGCCGAAACTGGCCGGAAAAGGCCGAAAATGTACAAGACAGGATTCTCCGGATGCTGGTTGTATTGGAAGTACCATTCTTCGGGGATTGGCAGCGCGCACCGTGTTCTCTCACATCATAATATCCTGCTATTCTGCCCGTTTTTGATCACTTAATATGCCGGAAATGTCCGGAAAAGGCCGAAGGTGTACAGAACCTTATGCTCCGTATGCTCGTTGTAAGGGGCGTACCATTTCTCGGGGATTGGCAGCGCGTAACGTGTTCTCTCACATCATAATATCCTGATAAACGGCACATTTTGAAACAATTAAAAAGCCGGAAATGTCCGGAAAAGGCCGAAGGTGTACAGAACCCGTTGCTCCGTATGCTCGTTGTAGTGGGCGTACCATTTTTCGGGGATTGGCAGCGTGCAGCGAGATCTCAAACATCATAATATCCTGCGATACGACCCTTTTTGAAACAATTAAAAAGCCGGTAATATCCGGAAAAGGCCGAAGGTGTACAGAACCCGTTGCTCCGTATGCTCGTTGTAATGGAAGGTCCATTTTTGGGGGATTGGCAGCGCGCAACGAGTTCTCTCACATCATAATATCCTACGATACGACCCATTTTGAAACAATTAAAAAGCCGGAAATGTCCGGAAAAGGCCGAATATGTACAAAACAGGATTCTCCGCATGCTCGTTGTAATGGATGTACCATTTTTCGGGGATTGGCAGCGCGCAACGAGTTCTCTCACATCATAATATCCTGATATACGGCCCATTTTGAAACAATTAAAAAGCCGGAAATGTCCGGAAAAGGCCGAAGGTGTACAGAACCCAATGCTCCGTTTGCTCGTTGTAATGGAAGTACCATTTTTGGGGGGTTGGCAGAAAGCAACTGGTTCTTACACATCATAATATCCTGATATACGGCCCATTTTGAAACAATTAAAAAGCCGGAAATATCCGGAAAAGGCCGAAGGTGTACAGAACCCGCTGCTCCGTATGCTCGTTGTAATGGGCGTACCATTTTTCGGGGATTTCCAGCGTGCAGCCAGTTCTCACACCTCATAATATCCTGCGATACGACCCATTTTGAAACTATTAAAAAGCCGAAACTGGCCGGAAATGGCCGAATATGTACAAGACAGGATTCTCCGCATGCTCGTTGTAATGGAAGTACCATTCTTCGGGGATTGGCAGCGCGCAACGAGTTCTCTCACATCATAATATCCTGCTATACGGCCCGTTTTGAAACAATTAAAAAGCCGAAACTGGCCGGAAAAGGCCGAAAATGTACAAGACAGGATTCTCCGGATGCTGGTTGTATTGGAAGTACCATTCTTCGGGGATTGGTAGCGCGCACCGTGTTCTCTCACATCATAATATCCTGCTATTCTGCCCGTTTTTGATCACTTAATATGCCGGAAATGTCCGGAAAAGGCCGAAGGTGTACAGAACCTGATGCTCCGTATGCTCGTTGTAAGGGGCGTACCATTTCTCGGGGATTGGCAGCGCGTAACGTGTTCTCTCACATCATAATATCCTGATAAACGGCACATTTTGAAACAATTAAAAAGCCGGAAATGTCCGGAAAAGGCCGAAGGTGTACAGAACCTAATGCTCCGTATGCTCGTTGTAAGGGGCGTACCATTTCTCGGGGATTGGCAGCGCGTAACGTGTTCTCTCACATCATAATATCCTGATATACGGCCCATTTTGAAGCAATTAAAAAGCCGGAAATGTCCGGAAAAGGCCGAAGGTGTACAGAACCCGTTGCTCCGTATGCTCGTTGTAATGGGCGTACCATTTTTCGGGGATTTCCAGCGTGCAGCCAGTTCTCACACCTCATAATATCCTGCGATACGAACCATTTTGAAACTATTAAAAAGCCGAAACTGGCCGGAAATGGCCGAATATGTACAAGACAGGATTCTCCGCATGCTCGTTGTAATGGAAGTACCATTCTTCGGGGATTGGCAGCGCGCAACGAGTTCTCTCACATCATAATATCCTGATATACGGCCCATTTTGAAACAATTAAAAAGCCGGAAATGTCCGGAAAAGGCCGAAGGTGTACAGAACCCGTTGCTCCCTTTGCTTGTTGTAATGGAAGTACCATTTTTGGGGGGTTGGCAGAGAGCAACTGGTTCTTACACATCATAATATCCTGATATACGGCCCATTTTGAAACAATTAAAAAGCCGGAAATATCCGGAAAAGGCCGAAGGTGTACAGAACACGTTGCTCCGTATGCTCGTTGTAATGGAATTACCATTTTTGTGGGATTGGCAACGCTCAACGCGTTTTTACACATCATAATATCCTGCGAAACGACTCTATTTGAAACTATTAAAAAGCCGAAACTTGCCGGAAAAGGC
The DNA here is from genome assembly GCA_963971185.1 of Bombus muscorum. Classification (NCBI taxonomy): domain Eukaryota; kingdom Metazoa; phylum Arthropoda; class Insecta; order Hymenoptera; family Apidae; genus Bombus; species Bombus muscorum. The sequence goes on along the minus strand of OZ020130.1, from coordinate 9,619,646 downwards.
CGAATATGTAAAAGACATGATTCTCCGCATGCTCGTTGTAATGGAAGTACCATTCTTCGGAGATTGGCAGCGCGAAACGAGTTCTCTCACATCATAATATCCTGATATACGGCCCACTTTGAAACAATTAAAAAGCCGGAAATGTCCGGAAAAGGCCGAAGGTGTACAGAACCCGTTGCTCCCTTTGCTTGTTGTAATGGAAGTACCATTTTTGGGGGGTTGGCAGAGAGCAACTGGTTCTTACACATCATAATATCCTGATATACGGCCCATTTTGAAGCAATTAAAAAGCCGGAGATGTCCGGAAAAGGCCGAAGGTGTACAGAACCCGTTGCTCCGTATGCTCGTTGTAATGGGCGTACCATTTTTCGGGGATTTCCAGCGTGCAGCCAGTTCTCACACCTCATAATATCCTGCGAAACGACTCATTTTGAAACTATTAAAAAGCCGAAACTTGCCGGAAAAGGCCGAATATGTACAAGACAGGATTCTCCGCATGCTCGTTGTAATGGAAGTACCATTCTTCGGGGATTGGCAGCGCGCAACGAGTTCTCTCACATCATAATATCCTGATATACGGCCCACTTTGAAACAATTAAAAAGCCGGAAATGTCCGGAAAAGGCCGAAGGTGTACAGAACCCGTTGCTCCCTTTGCTCGTTGTAGTGGGCGTACCATTTTTCGGGGATTGGCAGCGTGCAGCGAGCACTCACACCTCATAATATCCTGCGATACGACTCATTTTGAAACTATTAAAAAGCCGAAACTGGCCGGAAATGCCGAATATGTACAAGACAGGATTCTCGTCATGCTCGTTGTAATGGAAGTACCATTCTTCGGGGATTTGCAGCGCGCAACGAGTTCCCTCACATCATAATATCCTGCTATACGGCCCGTTTTTAATCACATAAAATGCCGGCGATGTCCGGAAAAGGCCGAAGGTGTACAGAACCTAATGCTCCGTATGCTCGTTGTAAGGGGCGTACCATTTCTCGGGGATTGGCAGCGCGTAACGTGTTCTCTCACATCATAATATCCTGATATACGGCCCATTTTGAAGCAATTAAAAAGCCGGAAATGTCCGGAAAAGGCCGAAGGTGTACAGAACCCGTTGCCCCGTATGCTCGTTGTAATGGGCGTACCATTTTTCGGGGATTTCCAGCGTGCAGCCAGTTCTCACACCTCATAATATCCTGCGATACGAACCATTTTGAAACTATTAAAAAGCCGAAACTGGCCGGAAATGGCCGAATATGTACAAGACAGGATTCTCCGCATGCTCGTTGTAATGGAAGTACCATTCTTCGGGGATTGGCAGCGCGCAACGAGTTCTCTCACATCATAATATCCTGATATACGGCCCATTTTGAAACAATTAAAAAGCCGGAAATGTCCGGAAAAGGCCGAAGGTGTACAGAACCCGTTGCTCCCTTTGCTTGTTGTAATGGAAGTACCATTTTTGGGGGGTTGGCAGAGAGCAACTGGTTCTTACACATCATAATATCCTGATATACGGCCCATTTTGAAACAATTAAAAAGCCGGAAATATCCGGAAAAGGCCGAAGGTGTACAGAACACGTTGCTCCGTATGCTCGTTGTAATGGAATTACCATTTTTGTGGGATTGGCAACGCTCAACGCGTTTTTACACATCATAATATCCTGCGAAACGACTCTATTTGAAACTATTAAAAAGCCGAAACTTGCCGGAAAAGGCCGAATATGTAAAAGACATGATTCTCCGCATGCTCGTTGTAATGGAAGTACCATTCTTCGGAGATTGGCAGCGCGAAACGAGTTCTCTCACATCATAATATCCTGATATACGGCCCACTTTGAAACAATTAAAAAGCCGGAAATGTCCGGAAAAGGCCGAAGGTGTACAGAACCCGTTGCTCCCTTTGCTTGTTGTAATGGAAGTACCATTTTTGGGGGGTTGGCAGAGAGCAACTGGTTCTTACACATCATAATATCCTGATATACGGCCCATTTTGAAGCAATTAAGAAGCCGGAGATGTCCGGAAAAGGCCGAAGGTGTACAGAACCCGTTGCTCCGTATGCTCGTTGTAATGGGCGTACCATTTTTCGGGGATTTCCAGCGTGCAGCCAGTTCTCACACCTCATAATATCCTGCGAAACGACTCATTTTGAAACTATTAAAAAGCCGAAACTTGCCGGAAAAGGCCGAATATGTACAAGACAGGATTCTCCGCATGCTCGTTGTAATGGAAGTACCATTCTTCGGGGATTGGCAGCGCGCAACGAGTTCTCTCACATCATAATATCCTGATATACGGCCCACTTTGAAACAATTAAAAAGCCGGAAATGTCCGGAAAAGGCCGAAGGTGTACAGAACCCGTTGCTCCCTTTGCTCGTTGTAGTGGGCGTACCATTTTTCGGGGATTGGCAGCGTGCAGCGAGCTCTCACACCTCATAATATCCTGCGATACGACTCATTTTGAAACTATTAAAAAGCCGAAACTGGCCGGAAAAGGCCGAATATGTACAAGACAGGATTCTCGTCATGCTCGTTGTAATGGAAGTACCATTCTTCGGGGATTTGCAGCGCGCAACGAGTTCCCTCACATCATAATATCCTGCTATACGGCCCGTTTTTAATCACATAAAATGCCGGCGATGTCCGGAAAAGGCCGAAGGTGTACAGAACCCGATGCTCCGTTTGCTCGTTGTAATGGAAGTACCATTTTTGGGGGGTTGGCAGAGAGCAACGAGTTCTCTCACATCATAATATCCTGCGATACGACCCGTTTTGAAACAATTAAAAAGCCGGAAATGTCCGGAAAAGGCCGAAGGTGTACAGAACCCGTTGCTCCCTTTGCTTGTTGTAATGGAAGTACCATTTTTGGGGGGTTGGCAGAGAGCAACTGGTTCTTACACATCATAATATCCTGATACACGGCCCATTTTGAAGCAATTAAAAAGCCGGAGATGTCCGGAAAAGGCCGAAGGTGTACAGAACCCGTTGCTCCGTATGCTCGTTGTAATGGGCGTACCATTTTTCGGGGATTTCCAGCGTGCAGCCAGTTCTCACACCTCATAATATCCTGCGAAACGACTCATTTTGAAACTATTAAAAAGCCGAAACTTACCGGAAAAGGCCGCATATGTACAAGACAGGATTCTCCGCATGCTCGTTGTAATGGAAGTACCATTCTTCGGGGATTGGCAGCGCGCAACGAGTTCTCTCACATCATAATATCCTGATATACGGCCCACTTTGAAACAATTAAAAAGCCGGAAATGTCCGCAAAAGGCCGAAGGTGTACAGAACCCGTTGCTCCCTTTGCTCGTTGTAGTGGGCGTACCATTTTTCGGGGATTGGCAGCCTGCAGCGAGCTCTCACACCTCATAATATCCTGCGATACGACTCATTTTGAAACTATTAAAAAGCCGAAACTGGCCGGAAAAGGCCGAATATGTACAAGACAGGATTCTCGTCATGCTCTTTGTAATGGAAGTACCATTCTTCGGGGATTTGCAGCGCGCAACGAGTTCCCTCACATCATAATATCCTGCTATACGGCCCGTTTTTAATCACATAAAATGCCGGCGATGTCCGGAAAAGGCCGAAGGTGTACAGAACCCGATGCTCCGTTTGCTCGTTGTAATTGAAGTACCATTTTTGGGGGGTTGGCAGAGAGCAACGAGTTCTTTCACATCATAATATCCTGCGATACGACCCGTTTTGAAACAATAAAATAGCCGGAAATGTCCGGAAAATGCCGAAGGTGTACAGAACCCGTTGCTCCGTATGCTCGTTGTAATGGAAGGACCATTTTTGGGGGATTGGCAGCGTGCAGCGAGTTCTCACACATCATAATATCCTGCGATACGACCCGTTTTTAATCACATAAAATGCCGGAAATGTTCGGAAAAGGCCGAAGGTGTACAGAACCTGATGCTACGTATACTCGTTGTAAGGGGCGTTCCATTTCTCGGGGATTGGCTGCGCGTAACGAGTTCTCTCACATCATAATATCCTGATATACGGCCCATTTTGAAACAATTGAAAAGCCGGAAATGTCCGGAAAAGGCCGAAGGTATACAGAACCCGTTGCTCCGTATGCTCGTTGTAGTGGGCGTACCATTTTTCGGCGATTGGCAGCGTGCAGCCAGTTCTCACACCTCATAATATCCTGCGATACGACCCATTTTGAAACTATTAAAAAGCCGAAACTGGCCGGAAATGGCCGAATATGTACAAGACAGGATTCTCCGCATGCTCGTTGTAATGGAAGTACCATTCTTCGGGGATTGGCAGCGCGCAACGAGTTCTCTCACATCGTAATATCCTGCTATACGGCCCGTTTTTAATCACATAAAATGCCGGAGATGTCCGGAAAAGGCAGAAGGTGTACAGAACCCGATGCTCCGTTTGCTCGTTGTAATGGAAGTACCATTTTTCGGGGATGGGCAGCGTGCAGCGTGTTCTCACACATCATAATAACCTGCGATACGACCCATTTTGAAACAATTAAAAAGACGAAACTGGCCGGGAAAGGCCGAATATGTACAAGACAGGATTATCCGCATGCTCGTTGTAATGGAAGTACCATTCTTCGGGGATTTGCAGCGCGCAACGAGTTCCCTCACATCATAATATCCTGCTATACGGCCCGTTTTTAATCACATAAAATGCCGGAGATGTCCGGAAAAGGCCGAAGGTGTACAGAACCCGTTGCTCCGTATGCTCGTTGTAATGGGCGTACCATTTTTCGGGGATGGGCAGCCTGCAGCGGGTTCTCACACATCATAATATCCTGCGATACGACCCATTTTGAAACAATTAAATAGCCGGAAATATCCGGAAAAGGCCGAAGGTGTACAGAACCCGATGCTCCGTATGCTCGTTGTAAGGGAAGGACCATTTTTGGGGGATTGGCAGCGTGCAGCGAGTTCTCACACCTCATAATATCCTGCGAAACGACTCATTTTGAAACTATTAAAAAGCCGAAACTTGCCGGAAAAGGCCGAATATGTACAAGACAGTATTCTCCGCATGCTCGTTGTATTGGAAGTACCATTCTTCGGGGAATGGCAGCGCGCAACGAGTTCTCTCACATCATAATATCCTGATATACGGCCCATTTTGAAACAATTAAAAAGCCGGAAATGTCCGGAAAAGGCCGAAGGTGTACAGAACCCGTTGCTCCGTATGCTCGTTGTAGTGGGCGTACCATTTTTCGGGGATTGGCAGCGTGCAGCGAGCTCTCACACCTCATAATATCCTGCGATACGACTCATTTTGAAACTATTAAAAAGCCGAAACTGGCCGGATAAGGCCGAATATGTACAAGACAGGATTCTCCGGATGCTGGTTGTATTGGAAGTACCATTCTTCGGGGATTGGCAGCGCGCACCGTGTTCACTCACATCATAATATCCTGCTATTCTGCCCGTTTTTGATCACTTAATATGCCGGAAATGTCCGGAAAAGGCCGAAGGTGTACAGAACCCGTTGCTCCGTATGCTCGTTGTAATGGGCGTACCATTTTTCGGGGATTGGAAGCGTGCTGCGAGATCTCACACATCATAATATCGTGCGATACGACCCTTTTTGAAACAATTAAAAAGCCGGAAATATCCGGAAAAGGCCGAAGGTTTACAGAACCCGATGCTCCGTATGCTCGTTGTAAGGGAAGGACCATTTTTGGGGGATCGGCAACGCTCAACGCGTTTTTACACATCATAATATACTGGTGTACAGAACCTGATGCTCCGTATGCTCGTTGTAAGGGGCGTACCATTTCTCGGGGATTGGCAGCGCGTAACGTGTTCTCTCACATCATAATATCCTGATAAACGGCACATTTTGAAACAATTAAAAAGGCGGAAATGTCCGGAAAAGGCCGAAGGTGTACAGAACCCGTTGCTCCGTATGCTCGTTGTAGTGGGCGTACCATTTTTCGGGGATTGGCAGCGTGCAGCGAGCTCTCACACCTCATAATATCCTGCGATACGACTCATTTTGAAACTATTAAAAAGCCGAAACTGGCCGGAAAAGGCCGAATATGTACAAGACAGGATTCTCGTCATGCTCGTTGTAATGGAAGTACCATTCTTCGGGGATTTTCAGCGCGCAACGAGTTCCCTCACATAATAATATCCTGCTGTACGGCCCGTTTTTAATCACATAAAATGCCGGCGATGTCCGGAAAAGGCCGAAGGTGTACAGAACCCGATGCTCCGTTTGCTCGTTGTAATGGAAGTACCATTTTTGGGGGGTTGGCAGAGAGCAACGAGTTCTCTCACATCATAATATCCTGCGATACGACCCGTTTTGAAACAATAAAATAGCCGGAAATGTCCGGAAAATGCCGAAGGTGTACAGAACCCGTTGCTCCGTATGCTCGTTGTAATGGAAGGACAATTTTTGGGGGATTGGCAGCGTGCAGCGAGTTCTCACACATCGTAATATCCTGCGATACGACCCGTTTTTAATCACATAAAATGCCGGAAATGTTCGGAAAAGGCCGAAGGTGTATAGAACCTGATGCTACGTATACTCGTTGTAAGGGGCGTTCCATTTCTCGGGGATTGGCTGCGCGTAACGAGTTCTCTCACATCATAATATCCTGATATACGGCCCATTTTGAAACAATTAAAAAGCCGGAAATGTCCGGAAAAGGCCGAAGGTATACAGAACCCGTTGCTCCGTATGCTCGTTGTAGTGGGCGTACCATTTTTCGGGGATTGGCAGCGTGCAGCGAGCTCTCACACCTCATAATATCCTGCGATACGACTCATTTTGAAACTATTAAAAAGCCGAAACTTGCCGGAAAACGCCGAATATGTACAAGACAGTATTCTCCGCATGCTCGTTGTATTGGAAGTACCATTCTTCGGGGAATGGCAGCGCGCAACGAGTTCTCTCACATCATAGTATCCTGATATACGGCCCATCTTGAAACAATTAAAAAGCCGGAAATGTCCGGAAAAGGCCGAAGGTGTACAGAACCCGTTGCTCCCTTTGCTTGTTGTAATGGAAGTACCATTTTTGGGGTGTTGGCAGAGAGCAACTGGTTCTTACACATCATAATATCCTGATATACGGCCCATTTTGAAGCAATTAAAAAGCCGGAAATGTCCGGAAAAGGCCGAAGGTGTACAGAACCCGTTGCTCCGTATGCTCGTTGTAATGGGCGTACCATTTTTCGGGGATTTCCAGCGTGCAGCCAGTTCTCACACCTCATAATATCCTGCGATACGACCCATTTTGAAACTATTAAAAAGCCGAAACTGGCCGGAAATGGCCGAATATGTACAAGACAGGATTCTCCGCATGCTCGTTGTAATGGAAGTACCATTCTTCGGGGATTGGCAGCGCGCAACGAGTTCTCTCACATCGTAATATCCTGCTATACGGCCCGTTTTTAATCACATAAAATGCCGGAGATGTCCGGAAAAGGCAGAAGGTGTACAGAACCCGATGCTCCGTTTGCTCGTTGTAATGGAAGTACCATTTTTCGGGGATGGGCAGCGTGCAGCGTGTTCTCACACATCATAATAACCTGCGATACGACCCATTTTGAAACAATTAAAAAGACGAAACTGGCCGGGAAAGGCCGAATATGTACAAGACAGGATTATCCGCATGCTCGTTGTAATGGAAGTACCATTCTTCGGGGATTTGCAGCGCGCAACGAGTTCCCTCACATCATAATATCCTGTTATACGGCCCGTTTTTAATCACATAAAATGCCGGAGATGTCCGGAAAAGGCCGAAGGTGTACAGAACCCGTTGCTCCGTATGCTCGTTGTAATGGGCGTACCATTTTTCGGGGATGGGCAACGTGCAGCGGGTTCTCACACATCATAATATCCTGCGATACGACCCATTTTGAAACAATTAAATAGCCGGAAATATCCGGAAAAGGCCGAAGGTGTACAGAACCCGATGCTCCGTATGCTCGTTGTAAGGGAAGGACCATTTTTGGGGGATCGGCAACGCTCAACGCGTTTTTACACATCATAATATCCTGCTATTCCGCCCGTTTTTGATCACTTAAAATGCAGGAAATGTCCGGAAAAGGCCGAAGGTGTACAGAACCTGATGCTCCGTATGCTCGTTTTAAGGGGCGTACCATTTCTCGGGGATTGGCAGCGCGTAACGTGTTCTCTCACATCATAATATCCTGATAAACGGCACATTTTGAAACAATTAAAAAGCCGGAAATGTCCGGAAAAGGCCGAAGGTGTATAGAACCCGTTGCTCCGTATGCTCGTTGTAGTGGGCGTACCATTTTTCGGGGATTGGCAGCGTGCAGCGAGTTCTCACACCTCATAATATCCTGCGATACGACTCATTTTGAAACTATTAAAAAGCCGAAACTGGCCGGAAAAGGCCGAATATGTACAAGACAGGATTCTCGTCATGCTCGTTGAAATGGAAGTACCATTCTTCGGGGATTTGCAGCGCGCAACGAGTTCCCTCACATCATAATATCCTGCTATACGGCCCGTTTTTAATCACATAAAATGCCGGAGATGTCCGGAAAAGGCCGAAGGTGTACAGAACCCAATGCTCCGTTTGCTCGTTGTAATGGAAGTACCATTCTTCGGGGATTGGCAGCGCGCAACGAGTTCTCTCACATCATAATATCCTGATATACGGCCCACTTTGAAACAATTAAAAAGCCGGAAATGTCCGGAAAAGGCCGAAGGTGTACAGAACCCGTTGCTCCCTTTGCTCGTTGTAGTGGGCGTACCATTTTTCGGGGATTGGCAGCGTGCAGCGAGCTCTCACACCTCATAATATCCTGCGATACGACTCATTTTGAAACTATTAAAAAGCCGAAACTGGCCGGAAAATGCCAAAGGTGTACAGAACCCGTTGCTCCGTATGCTCGTTGTAATGGGCGTACCATTTTTCGGGGATTGGCAGCGTGCAGCGAGTTCTCACACCTCATAATATAATGCGATACGACCCATTTTGAAACTATTAAAAAGCCGAAACTGGCCGGAAAAGGCCGAATATGTACAAGACAGGTTTCTCCGCATGCTCGTTGTAATGGATGCACCATTCTTCGGGGATTGGCAGCGCGCAACAAGTTCTCTCACATCATAATATCCTGCGATACGACCCATTTTGAAACAATTAAAAAGCCGGAAATGTCCGGAAAATGCCGAAGGTGTACAGAACCCGTTGCTCCGTATGCTCGTTGTAATGGAAGGACCATATTTGGGGGATTGGCAGCGTGCAGCGAGTTCTCACACATCATAATATCCTGCGATACGACCCGTTTTTAATCACATAAAATGCCGGAAATGTCCGGAAACGGCCGAAGGTGTACAGAACCCGATGCTCCGTTTGCTCGTTGTAATGGAAGTACCATTTTTGGGGGGTTGGCAGAGAGCAACTGGCTCTTACACATCATAATATCCTGATATACGGCCCATTTTGAAGCAATTAAAAAGCCGGAAATATCCGGAAAAGGCCGAAGGTGTACAGAACCCGTTGCTCCGTATGCTCGTTGTAATGGGCGTACCATTTTTCGGGGATTTCCAGCGTGCAGCCAGTTCTCACACCTCATAATATCCTGCGATACGACCCATTTTGAAACTATTAAAAAGCCGAAACTGGCCGGAAATGGCCGAATATGTACAAGACAGGATTCTCCGCATGCTCGTTGTAATGGAAGTACCATTCTTCGGGGATTGGCAGCGCGCAACGAGTTCTCTCACATCGTAATATCCTGCTATACGGCCCGTTTTTAATCACATAAAATGCCGGAGATGTCCGGAAAAGGCAGAAGGTGTACAGAACCCGATGCTCCGTTTGCTCGTTGTAATGGAAGTACCATTTTTCGGGGATGGGCAGCGTGCAGCGTGTTCTCACACATCATAATAACCTGCGATACGACCCATTTTGAAACAATTAAAAAGACGAAACTGGCCGGGAAAGGCCGAATATGTACAAGACAGGATTATCCGCATGCTCGTTGTAATGGAAGTACCATTCTTCGGGGATTTGCAGCGCGCAACGAGTTCCCTCACATCATAATATCCTGCTATACGGCCCCTTTTTAATCACATAAAATGCCGGAGATGTCCGGAAAAGGCCGAAGGTGTACAGAACCCGTTGCTCCGTATGCTCGTTGTAATGGGCGTACCATTTTTCGGGGATGGGCAGCGTGCAGCGGGTTCTCACACATCATAATATCCTGCGATACGACCCATTTTGAAACAATTAAATAGCCGGAAATATCCGGAAAAGGCCGAAGGTGTACAGAACCCGATGCTCCGTATGCTCGTTGTAAGGGAAGGACCATTTTTGGGGGATCGGCAACGCTCAACGCGTTTTTACACATCATAATATCCTGCTATTCCGCCCGTTTTTGATCACTTAAAATGCAGGAAATGTCCGGAAAAGGCCGAAGGTGTACAGAACCTGATGCTCCGTATGCTCGTTTTAAGGGGCGTACCATTTCTCGGGGATTGGCAGCGCGTAACGTGTTCTCTCACATCATAATATCCTGATAAACGGCACATTTTGAAACAATTAAAAAGCCGGAAATGTCCGGAAAAGGCCGAAGGTGTATAGAACCCGTTGCTCCGTATGCTCGTTGTAGTGGGCGTACCATTTTTCGGGGATTGGCAGCGTGCAGCGAGTTCTCACACCTCATAATATCCTGCGATACGACTCATTTTGAAACTATTAAAAAGCCGAAACTGGCCGGAAAAGGCCGAATATGTACAAGACAGGATTCTCGTCATGCTCGTTGAAATGGAAGTACCATTCTTCGGGGATTTGCAGCGCGCAACGAGTTCCCTCACATCATAATATCCTGCTATACGGCCCGTTTTTAATCACATAAAATGCCGGAGATGTCCGGAAAAGGCCGAAGGTGTACAGAACCCAATGCTCCGTTTGCTCGTTGTAATGGAAGTACCATTTTTGAGGGGTTGGCAGAGAGCAACTGGTTCTTACATATCATAATATCCTTATATACGGCCCATTTTGAAACAATTAAAAAGCCGGAGATGTCCGGAAAAGGCCGAAGGTGTACAGAACCTGATGCTCCGTATGCTCGTTGTAATGGAAGTACCATTCTTCGGGGATTGGCAGCGCGCAACGAGTTCTCTCACATCATAATATCCTGCGATACGACCCATTTTGAAACAATTAAAAAGCCGGAAATGTCCGGAAAATGCCAAAGGTGTACAGAACCCGTTGCTCCGTATGCTCGTTGTAATGGGCGTACCATTTTTCGGGGATTGGCAGCGTGCAGCGAGTTCTCACACCTCATAATATAATGCGATACGACCCATTTTGAAACTATTAAAAAGCCGAAACTGGCCGGAAAAGGCCGAATATGTACAAGACAGGTTTCTCCGCATGCTCGTTGTAATGGATGCACCATTCTTCGGGGATTGGCAGCGCGCAACAAGTTCTCTCACATCATAATATCCTGCGATACGACCCATTTTGAAACAATTAAAAAGCCGGAAATGTCCGGAAAATGCCGAAGGTGTACAGAACCCGTTGCTCCGTATGCTCGTTGTAATGGAAGGACCATATTTGGGGGATTGGCAGCGTGCAGCGAGTTCTCACACATCATAATATCCTGCGATACGACCCGTTTTTAATCACATAAAATGCCGGAAATGTCCGGAAACGGCCGAAGGTGTACAGAACCCGATGCTCCGTTTTCTCGTTGTAATGGAAGTACCATTTTTGGGGGGTTGGCAGAGAGCAACTGGCTCTTACACATCATAATAATCTGATATACGGCCCATTTTGAAACAATTAAAAAGCCGGAAATATCCGGAAAAGGCAGAAGGTGTACAGAACCCGTTGCTCCGTATGCTCGTTGTAATGGGAGTACCATTTTTCGGGGATTGGCAGCGTGCAGCGAGATCTCACACATCATAATATCCTGCGATACGACCCATTTTGAAACTATTAAAAAGCCGAAACTGGCCGGAAAAGGCCGAATATGTACAAGACAGGTTTCTCCGCATGCTCGTTGTAATGGATGCACCATTCTTCGGGGATTGGCAGCGCGCAACAAGTTCTCTCACATCATAATATCCTGCTATACGGCCCCTTTTTAATCACATAAAATGCCGGAGATGTCCGGAAAAGGCAGAAGGTGTACAGAACCCGTTGCTCCGTATGCTCGTTGTAATGGGAGTACCATTTTTCGGGGATTGGCAGCGTGCAGCGAGTTCTCACACATCATAATATCCTGCGATACGACCCGTTTTTAATCACATAAAATGCCGGAAATGTCCGGAAAAGGCCGAAGGTGTACAGAACCTGATGCTACGTATACTCGTTGTAAGGGGCGTACCATTTCTCGGGGATTGGCAGCGCGCAACGAGGTCTCACACATCATAATATCCTGATATACGGCCCATTTTGAAACAATTAAAAAGCCGGAAATGTCCGGAAAAGGCCGAAGGTGTACAGAACCCGTTGCTCCGTATGCTCGTTGTAATGGGCGTACCATTTTTCGGGGATTGGAAGCGTGCAGCGAGATCTCACACATCATAATATCGTGCGATACGACCCTTTTTGAAACAATTAAAAAGCCGGAAATATCCGGAAAAGGCCGAAGGTGTACAGAACCCGATGCACCGTATGCTCGTTGTAAGGGAAGGACCATTTTTGGGGGATCGGCAACGCTCAACGCGTTTTTACACATCATAATATCCTGCTATTCGGCCCGTTTTTGATCACTTAAAATGCCGGAAATGTCCGGAAAAGGCCGAAGGTGTACAGAACCTGATGCTCCGTATGCTCGTTGTAAGGGGCGTACCATTTCTCGGGGATTGGCAGCGCATAACGTGTTCTCTCACATCATAATATCCTGATAAACGGCACATTTTGAAACAATTAAAAAGCCGGAAATATCCGGAAAAGGCCGAAGGTGTACAGAACCCGTTGCTCCGTATGCTCGTTGTAATGGGAGTACCATTTTTCGGGGATTGGCAGCGTGCAGCCAGTTCTCACACCTCATAATATCCTGCGATACGACCCATTTTGAAACTATTAAAAAGCCGAAACTGGCCGGAAAAGGCCGAATATGTACTAGACAGGTTTCTCCGCATGCTAGTTGTAATGGATGTACCATTCTTCGGGGATTGGCAGCGCGCAACGAGTTCTCTCACATCATAATATCCTGCGATACGACCCATTTTGAAACAATTAAATAGCCGGAAATGTCCGGAAAATGCCGAACGTGTACAGAACCCGTTGCTCCGTATGCTCGTTGTAATGGGCGTACCATTTTTCGGGGATTTCCAGCGTGCAGCGAGTTCTCACACCTCATAATATCCTGCGAAACGACTCATTTTGAAACTATTAAAAAGCCGAAACTTGCCGGAAAAGGCCGAATATGTACAAGACAGGATTCTCCGCATGCTCGTTGTAATGGAAGTACCATTTCTCGGGGATTGGCAGCGCGTAACGTGTTCTCTCACATCATAATATCCTGATAAACGGCACATTTTGAAACAATTAAAAAGCCGGAAATGTCCGGAAAAGGCCGAAGGTGTATAGAACCCGTTGCTCCGTATGCTCGTTGTAGTGGGCGTACCATTTTTCGGGGATTGGCAGCGTGCAGCGAGTTCTCACACCTCATAATATCCTGCGATACGACTCATTTTGAAACTATTAAAAAGCCGAAACTGGCCGGAAAAGGCCGAATATGTACAAGACAGGATTCTCGTCATGCTCGTTGAAATGGAAGTACCATTCTTCGGGGATTTGCAGCGCGCAACGAGTTCCCTCACATCATAATATCCTGCTATACGGCCCGTTTTTAATCACATAAAATGCCGGAGATGTCCGGAAAAGGCCGAAGGTGTACAGAACCCAATGCTCCGTTTGCTCGTTGTAATGGAAGTACCATTTTTGAGGGGTTGGCAGAGAGCAACTGGTTCTTACATATCATAATATCCTTATATACGGCCCATTTTGAAACAATTAAAAGAGCCGGAGATGTCCGGAAAAGGCCGAAGGTGTACAGAACCTGATGCTCCGTATGCTCGTTGTAATGGAAGTACCATTCTTCGGGGATTGGCAGCGCGCAACGAGTTCTCTCACATCATAATATCCTGCGATACGACCCATTTTGAAACAATTAAAAAGCCGGAAATGTCCGGAAAATGCCAAAGGTGTACAGAACCCGTTGCTCCGTATGCTCGTTGTAATGGGCGTTCCATTTTTCGGGGATTGGCAGCGTGCAGCGAGTTCTCACACCTCATAATATAATGCGATACGACCCATTTTGAAACTATTAAAAAGCCGAAACTGGCCGGAAAAGGCCGAATATGTACAAGACAGGTTTCTCCGCATGCTCGTTGTAATGGAAGTACCATTCTTCGGGGATTTGCAGCGCGCAACGAGTTCCCTCACATCATAATATCCTGCTATACGGCCCGTTTTTAATCACATAAAATGCCGGAGATGTCCGGAAAAGGCCGAAGGTGTACGGAACCCGTTGCTCCGTATGCTCGTTGTAATGGAAGGACCATATTTGGGGGATTGGCAGCGTGCAGCGAGTTCTCACACATCATAATATCCTGCGATACGACCCGTTTTTAATCACATAAAATGCCGGAAATGTCCGGAAACGGCCGAAGGTGTACAGAACCCGATGCTCCGTTTGCTCGTTGTAATGGAAGTACCATTTTTGGGGGGTTGGCAGAGAGCAACTGGCTCTTACACATCATAATAATCTGATATACGGCCCATTTTGAAACAATTAAAAAGCCGGAAATATCCGGAAAAGGCCGAAGGTGTACAGAACCCGTTGCTCCGTATGCTCGTTGTAATGGGAGTACCATTTTTCGGGGATTGGCAGCGTGCAGCGAGTTCTCACACCTCATAATATTCTGCGATACGACTCATTTTGAAACTATTAAAAAGCCGAAACTGGCCGGAAAAGGCTGAAGGTGTGCAGAACCCGTTGCTCCGTATGCTCGTTGTAATGGGCGTACCATTTTTCGGGGATTGGCAGCGTGCAGCGAGATCACACACATCATAATATCGTGCGATACGACCCTTTTTGAAACAATTAAAAAGACGGAAATATCCGGAAAAGGCCGAAGGTTTACAGAACCCGATGCTCCGTATGCTCGTTGTAAGGGAAGGACCATTTTTGGGGGATCGGCAACGCTCAACGCGTTTTTACACATCATAATATACTGGTGTGCAGAACCTGATGCTCCGTATGCTCGTTGTAAGGGGCGTACCATTTCTCGGGGATTGGCAGCGCGTAACGTGTTCTCTCACATCATAATATCCTGATATACGGCCCATTTTGAAACAATTAGAAAGGCGGAAATGTCCGGAAAAGGCCGAAGGTGTACAGAACCCGTTGCTCCCTTTGCTTGTTGTAACGGAAGTACCATTTTTGGGGGGTTGGCAGAGAGCAACTGGTTCTTACACATCATAATATCCTGATATACGGCCCATTTTGAGCAATTAAAAAGCCGGAAATGTCCGGAACAGGCCGAAGGTGTACAGAACCCGTTGCTCCGTATGCTCGTTGTAATGGGCGTACCATTTTTCGGGGATTTCCAGCGTGCAGCGAGTTCTCACACCTCATAATATCCTGCGAAACGACTCATTTTGAAACTATTAAAAAGCCGAAACTTGCCGGAAAAGGCCGAATATGTACAAGACAGGATTCTCCGCATGCTCGTTGTAATGGAAGTACCATTCTTCGGGGTTAGGCAGCGCGCAACGAGTTCTCTCACATCATAATATCCTGATATACGGCCCATTTTGAAACAATTAAAAAGCCGGAAATGTCCGGAAAAGGCCGAAGGTGTACAGAACCCGTTGCTCCGTATGCTCGTTATAATGGGCGTACCATTTTTCGGAGATTGGAAGCGTGCAGCGAGATCACACACATCATAATATCGTGCGATACGACCCTTTTTGAAACAATTAAAAAGACGGAAATATCCGGAAAAGGCCGAAGGTTTACAGAACCCGATGCTCCGTATGCTCGTTGTAAGGGAAGGACCATTTTTGGGGGATCGGCAACGCTCAACGCGTTTTTACACATCATAATATACTGGTGTGCAGAACCTGATGCTCCGTATGCTCGTTGTAAGGGGCGTACCATTTCTCGGGGATTGGCAGCGCGTAACGTGTTCTCTCACATCATAATATCCTGATAAACGGCACATTTTGAAACAATTAAAAAGCCGGAAATGTCGGGAAAAGGCCGAAGGTGTACAGAACCCGTTGCTCCGTATGCTCGTTGTAATGGGCGTACCATTTTTCGGGGATTTCCAGCGTGCAGCCAGTTCTCACACCTCATAATATCCTGCGATACGACCCATTTTGAAACTATTAAAAAGCCGAAACTGGCAGGAAATGGCCGAATATGTACAAAACAGGATTCTCCGCATGCTCGTTGTAATGGAAGTACCATTCTTCGGGGATTGGCAGCGCGCAACGAGTTCTCTCACATTATAATATCCTGCTATACGGCCCGTTTTTAATCACATAAAATGCCAGAGATGTCCGGAAAAGGCCGAAGGTGTACAGAACCCGATGCTCCGTTTGCTCGTTGTAATGGAAGTACCATTTTTGGGGGGTTGGCAGAGAGCAACTGGTTCTTACACATCATAATAATCTGATATACGGCCCATTTTGAAACAATGAAAATGCCGGAAATGTCCGGAAAAGGCCGAAGGTGTACAGAACCCGTTGCTCCGTATTCTCGTTGTAATGGGCGTACCATTTTTCGGGGATTTCCAGCGTGCAGCCAGTTCTCACACCTCATAATATCCTGCGATAGGACCCATTTTGAAACTATTAACAAGCCGAAACTGGCCGGAAATGGCCGAATATGTACAAGACAGGATTCTCCGCATGCTCGTTGTAATGGAAGTACCATTCTTCGGGGATTGGCAGCGCGCAGCGAGTTCTCTCACATCATAATATTCTGATATGCGGCCCATGTTGAAACAATTAAAAAGCCGGAAATGTCCGGAAAAGGCCGAAGGTGTACAGAACCTGATGCTCCGTATGCTCGTTGTAATGGAAGTACCATTTTTGGGGGGTTGGCAGAGAGCAACTGGTTCTTACACATCATAATATCCTGATATACGGCCCATTTTGAAACAATTAAAAAGCCGGAAATATCCGGAAAAGGCCGAAGGTGTACAGAACCCGTTGCTCCGTATGCTCGTTGTGATGGGCGTACAATTTTTCGGGGATTGGCAGCGTGCAGCGAGATCTCACACATCATAATATCCTGCGATACGACCCTCTTTGAAACAAATAAAAAGCCGGAAATATCCGGAAAAGGCCGAAGGTGTACAGAACCCGTTGCTCCGTATGCTCGTTGTAATGGAAGGGCCATTTTTGGGGGATTGGAAACGCTCAACGCGTTTTTACACATCATAATATCCTGCTATTCGGCCCATTTTTGATCACTTAAAATGCCGGAAATGTCCGGAAAAGGCCGAAGGTGTACAGAACCTGATGCTACGTATACTCGTTGTAAGGGGCGTACCATTCCTCGGGGATTGGCAGCGCGCAACGAGGTCTCACACATCATAATATCCTGCGATACGACCCTTTTTGAAACAATTAAAAAGCAAGAAATATCCGGAAAAGGCCAAAGGTGTACAGAACCCGTTGCTCCGTATGCTCGTTGTAATGGGCGAACCATTTGTCGGGGATTGGCTGCGTGCAGCGAGATCTCACACATCATAATATCCTGCGATACGACCCGTTTTTAGTCACATAAAATGCTGGAAATGTCCGGAATAGGCCGAAGGTGTACAGAACCTGATGCTACGTATACTCGTAGTAAGGGGCGTACCATTTCTCGGGGATTGGCAGCGCGTAACGAGTTCTGTCACATCATAATATCCTGATATACGGCCCATTTTGAAACAATTAAAAAGCCAGAAATGTCCGGAAAAGGCCGAAGGTGTACAGAACCCGTTGCTCCGTATGCTCGTTGTAGTGGGCGTACCATTTTTCGGGGATTGGCAGCGTGCAGCGGGTTCTCACACCTCATAATATCCTGCGATACGACTCATTTTGAAACTATTAAAAAGCCGAAACTGGCCGGAAAAGGCCGAATATGTACAAGACAGGATTCTCCGCATGCTCACTGTAATGGAAGTACCATTCTTCGGGGATTGGCAGCGCGCAACGAGTTCTCTCACATCATAATATCCTGATATACGGCCAATTTGAAACAATTAAAAAGCCGGAAATGTCCGGAAAAGGCCGAAGGTGCACAGAACCCGTTGCTCCCTTTGCTTGTTGTAATGGAAGTACCATTTTTGGGGGGTTGGCAGAGAGGAACTGGTTCTTACACATCATAATATCCTGATATACGGCCCATTTTTGATCACTTAAAATGCCGGAAATGTCCGGAAAAGGCCGAAGGTGTACAGAACCTGATGCTCCGTATGCTCGTTGTAAGGGGCGTACCATTTCTCGGGGATTGGCAGCGCGTAACGAGTTCTCTCACATCATAATATCCTGAAATACGGCCCATTTTGAAACAATTAAAAAGCCGGAAATGTCCGGAAAAGGGCGAAGGTGTACAGAACCTGATGCTCCGTATGCTCGTTGTAATGGAAGTACCATTCTTCGGGGATTGGCAGCGCGCAACGAGTTCTCTCACATCATAATATCCTGCGATACGACCCATTTTGAAACAATTAAAAAGCCGGAAATGTCCGGAAAATGCCAAAGGTGTACAGAACCCGTTGCTCCGTATGCTCGTTGTAATGGGCGTACCATTTTGCGGGGATTGGCAGCGTGCTGCGAGTTCTCACACCTCATAATATCCTGCGATACGACCCATTTTGAAACTATTAAAAAGCCGAAACTGGCCGGGAAAGGCCGAATATGTACAAGACAGGATTCTCCGCATGCTCGTTGTAATGGATGTACCATTCTTCGGGGATTGGCAGCGCGCAACGAGTTCTCTCACGTCATAATATCCCGCGATACGACCCATTTTGAAACAATTAAAAAGACGAAACTGGCCGGAAAAGGCCGAATATGTACAAGACAGGATTCTCCGCATGCTCGTTGTATTGGAAGTACCATTCTTCGGGGATTGGCAGCGCGCACCGAGTTCCCTCACATCATAATATCCTGCTATACGGCCCGTTTTTAATCACATAAAATGCCGGAGATGTCCGGAAAAGGCCGAAGGTGTACAGAACCCGATGCTCCGTTTGCTCGTTGTAATGGAAGTACCATTATTGGGGGGTTGGCAGCGTGCAGCGAGTTCTCACACATCATAATATCCTGCGATAGGACCCATTTTGAAACAACTAAAAAGACGAAACTGGCCGGAAAAGGCCGAATATGCACATGACAGGATTCTCCGCATGCTCGTTGTATTGGAAGTACCATTCTTCGGGGACTGGCAGCGCGCACCGAGTTCCCTCACATCATAATATCCTGCTATACGGCCCGTTTTTAATCACATAAAATGCCGGAGATGTCCGGAAAAGGCCGAAGGTGTACAGAACCCGATGCTCCGTTTGCTCGTTGTAATGGAAGTACCATTTTTGGGGGGTTGGCAGAGAGCAACTGGCTCTTACACATCATAATAATCTGATATACGGCCCATTTTGAAACAATTAAAAAGCCGGAAATGTCCGGAAAAGGCCGAAGGTGTATAGAACCCGCTGCTCCCTTTGCTTGTTGTAATGGGCGTACCATTTTTGGGGGGTTGGCAGAGAGCAACTGGTTCTTACACATCATAATATCCTGATATACGGCCCATTTTGAAGCAATTAAAAAGCCGGAGATGTCCGGAAAAGGCCGAAGGTGTACAGAACCCGTTGCTCCGTATGCTCGTTGTAATGGGCGTACCATTTTTCGGGGATTTCCAGCGTGCAGCCAGTTCTCACACCTCATAATATCCTGCGATACGACCCATTTTGAAACTATTAAAAAGCCGAAACTGGCCGGAAATGGCCGAATATGTACAAGACAGGATTCTCCGCATGCTCGTTGTAATGGAAGTACCATTCTTCGGGGATTGGCAGCGCGCAACGAGTTCTCTCACATCATAATATTCTGATATGCGGCCCATGTTGAAACAATTAAAAAGCCGGAAATGTCCGGAAAAGGCCGAAGGTGTACAGAACCTGATGCTCCGTATGCTCGTTGTAATGGAAGTACCATTTTTGGGGGGTTGGCAGAGAGCAACTGGTTCTTACACATCATAATATCCTGATATACGGCCCATTTTGAAACAATTAAAAAGCCGGAAATATCCGGAAAAGGCCGAAGGTGTACAGAACCCGTTGCTCCGTATGCTCGTTGTAATGGAAGGGCCATTTTTGGGGGATTGGAAACGCTCAACGCGTTTTTACACATCATAATATCCTGCTATTCGGCCCATTTTTGATCACTTAAAATGCCGGAAATGTCCGGAAAAGGCCGAAGGTGTACAGAACCTGATGCTACGTATACTCGTTGTAAGGGGCGTACCATTCCTCGGGGATTGGCAGCGCGCAACGAGGTCTCACACATCATAATATCCTGCGATACGACCCTTTTTGAAACAATTAAAAAGCAAGAAATATCCGGAAAAGGCCAAAGGTGTACAGAACCCGTTGCTCCGTATGCTCGTTGTAATGGGCGAACCATTTGTCGGGGATTGGCTGCGTGCAGCGAGATCTCACACATCATAATATCCTGCGATACGACCCGTTTTTAGTCACATAAAATGCTGGAAATGTCCGGAATAGGCCGAAGGTGTACAGAACCTGATGCTACGTATACTCGTTGTAAGGGGCGTACCATTTCTCGGGGATTGGCAGCGCGTAACGAGTTCTGTCACATCATAATATCCTGATATACGGCCCATTTTGAAACAATTAAAAAGCCAGAAATGTCCGGAAAAGGCCGAAGGTGTACAGAACCCGTTGCTCCGTATGCTCGTTGTAGTGGGCGTACCATTTTTCGGGGATTGGCAGCGTGCAGCGGGTTCTCACACCTCATAATATCCTGCGATACGACTCATTTTGAAACTATTAAAAAGCCGAAACTGGCCGGAAAAGGCCGAATATGTACAAGACAGGATTCTCCGCATGCTCACTGTAATGGAAGTACCATTCTTCGGGGATTGGCAGCGCGCAACGAGTTCTCTCACATCATAATATCCTGATATACGGCCAATTTGAAACAATTAAAAAGCCGGAAATGTCCGGAAAAGGCCGAAGGTGCACAGAACCCGTTGCTCCCTTTGCTTGTTGTAATGGAAGTACCATTTTTGGGGGGTCGGCAGAGAGGAACTGGTTCTTACACATCATAATATCCTGATATACGGCCCATTTTTGATCACTTAAAATGCCGGAAATGTCCGGAAAAGGCCGAAGGTGTACAGAACCTGATGCTCCGTATGCTCGTTGTAAGGGGCGTACCATTTCTCGGGGATTGGCAGCGCGTAACGAGTTCTCTCACATCATAATATCCTGAAATACGGCCCATTTTGAAACAATTAAAAAGCCGGAAATGTCCGGAAAAGGGCGAAGGTGTACAGAACCTGATGCTCCGTATGCTCGTTGTAATGGAAGTACCATTCTTCGGGGATTGGCAGCGCGCAACGAGTTCTCTCACATCATAATATCCTGCGATACGACCCATTTTGAAACAATTAAAAAGCCGGAAATGTCCGGAAAATGCCAAAGGTGTACAGATCCCGTTGCTCCGTATGCTCGTTGTAATGGGCGTACCATTTTGCGGGGATTGGCAGCGTGCTGCGAGTTCTCACACCTCATAATATCCTGCGATACGACCCATTTTGAAACTATTAAAAAGCCGAAACTGGCCGGGAAAGGCCGAATATGTACAAGACAGGATTCTCCGCATGCTCGTTGTAATGGATGTACCATTCTTCGGGGATTGGCAGCGCGCAACGAGTTCTCTCACGTCATAATATCCCGCGATACGACCCATTTTGAAACAATTAAAAAGACGAAACTGGCCGGAAAAGGCCGAATATGTACAAGACAGGATTCTCCGCATGCTCGTTGTATTGGAAGTACCATTCTTCGGGGATTGGCAGCGCGCACCGAGTTCCCTCACATCATAATATCCTGCTATACGGCCCGTTTTTAATCACATAAAATGCCGGAGATGTCCGGAAAAGGCCGAAGGTGTACAGAACCCGATGCTCCGTTTGCTCGTTGTAATGGAAGTACCATTATTGGGGGGTTGGCAGCGTGCAGCGAGTTCTCACACATCATAATATCCTGCGATACGACCCATTTTGAAACAACTAAAAAGACGAAACTGGCCGGAAAAGGCCGAATATGCACATGACAGGATTCCCCGCATGCTCGTTGTATTGGAAGTACCATTCTTCGGGGACTGGCAGCGCGCACCGAGTTCCCTCACATCATAATATCCTGCTATACGGCCCGTTTTTAATCACATAAAATGCCGGAGATGTCCGGAAAAGGCCGAAGGTGTACAGAACCCGATGCTCCGTTTGCTCGTTGTAATGGAAGTACCATTTTTGGGGGGTTGGCAGAGAGCAACTGGCTCTTACACATCATAATAATCTGATATACGGCCCATTTTGAAACAATTAAAAAGCCGGAAATGTCCGGAAAAGGCCGAAGGTGTATAGAACCCGCTGCTCCCTTTGCTTGTTGTAATGGGCGTACCATTTTTGGGGGGTTGGCAGAGAGCAACTGGTTCTTACACATCATAATATCCTGATATACGGCCCATTTTGAAGCAATTAAAAAGCCGGAGATGTCCGGAAGAGGCCGAAGGTGTACAGAACCCGTTGCTCCGTATGCTCGTTGTAATGGGCGTACCATTTTTCGGGGATTTCCAGCGTGCAGCCAGTTCTCACACCTCATAATATCCTGCGATACGACCCATTTTGAAACTATTAAAAAGCCGAAACTGGCCGGAAATGGCCGAATATGTACAAGACAGGATTCTCCGCATGCTCGTTGTAATGGAAGTACCATTCTTCGGGGATTGGCAGCGCGCAACGAGTTCTCTCACATCATAATATCCTGCTATACGGCCCGTTTTTAATCACATAAAATGCCGGAGATGTCCGGAAAAGGCCGATGGTGTACAGAACCCGATGCCCCGTTTGCTCGTTGTAATGGAAGTACCATTTTTCGGGGATGGGCAGCGTGCAGCGAGTTCTCACACCTCATAATATCCTGCGAAACGACTCATTTTGAAACTATTAAAAAGCCGAAACTTACCGGAAAAGGCCGAATATGTACAAGACAGGATTCTCCGCATGCTCGTTGTAATGGAAGTACCATTCTTCGGGGATTTGCAGCGCGCAACGAGTTCCCTCACATCATAATATCCTGCTATACGGCCCGTTTTTAATCACATAAAATGCCGGCGATGTCCGGAAAAGGCCGAAGGTGTACAGAACCCGATGCTCCGTTTGCTCGTTGTAATGGAAGTACCATTTTTGGGGGGTTGGCAGAGAGCAACGAGTTCCCTCACATCATAATATCCTGCTATACGGCCCGTTTTTAATCACATAAAATGCCGGAAATGTCCGGAAAAGGCCGAAGGTTTACAGAACCCGATGCTCCGTATGCTCGTTGTAAGGGAAGGACCATTTTTGGGGGATCGGCAACGCTCATCGCGTTTTTACACATCATAATATCCTGCTATTCGGCCCGTTTTTGATCACTTAAAATGCCGGAAATGTCCGGAAAAGGCCGAAGGTGTACAGAACCTGATGCTCCGTATGCTCGTTGTAAGGGGCGTACCATTTCTCGGGGATTGGCAGCGCGTAACGTGTTCTCTCACATCATAATATCCTGATAAACGGCACATTTTGAAACAATTAAAAAGCCGGAAATGTCCGGAAAAGGCCGAAGGTGTACAGAACCCGTTGCTCCGTATGCTCGTTGTAGTGGGCGTACCACTTTTCGGGGATTGGCAGCGTGTAGCGAGCTCTCACACCTCATAATATCCTGCGATACGACTCATTTTGAAACTATTAAAAAGCCGAAACTGGCCGGAAAAGGCCGAATATGTACAAGACAGGATTCTCGTCATGCTCGTTGTAATGGAAGTACCATTCTTCGGGGATTTGCAGCGCGCAACGAGTTCCCTCACATCATAATATCCTGCTATACGGCCCGTTTTTAATCACATAAAATGCCGGCGATGTCCGGAAAAGGCCGAAGGTGTACAGAACCCGATGCTCCGTTTGCTCGTTGTAATGGAAGTACCATTTTTGGGGGGTTGGCAGAGAGCAACGAGTTCTCTCACATCATAATATCCTGCGATACGACCCGTTTTGAAACAATAAAATAGCCGGAAATGTCCGGAAAATGCCGAAGGTGTACAGAACCCGTTGCACCGTATGCTCGTTGTAATGGAAGGACCATTTTTGGGGGATTGGCAGCGTGCAGCGAGTTCTCACACATCATAATATCCTGCGATACGACCCGTTTTTAATCACATAAAATGCCGGAAATGTTCGGAAAAGGCCGAAGGTGTACAGAACCTGATGCTACGTATACTCGTTGTAAGGGGCGTTCCATTTCTCGGGGATTGGCTGCGCGTAACGAGTTCTCTCACATCATAATATCCTGATATACGGCCCATTTTGAAACAATTAAAAAGCCGGAAATGTCCGGAAAAGGCCGAAGGTATACAGAACCCGTTGCTCCGTATGCTCGTTGTAGTGGGCGTACCTTTTTTCGGGGATTGGCAGCGTGCAGCGAGTTCTCACACCTCATAATATCCTGCGAAACGACTCATTTTGAAACTATTAAAAAGCCGAAACTTGCCGGAAAAGGCCGAATATGTACAAGACAGTATTCTCCGCATGCTCGTTGTATTGGAAGTACCATTCTTCGGGGAATGGCAGCGCGCAACGAGTTCTCTCACATCATAATATCCTGATATACGGCCCATTTTGAAACAATTAAAAAGCCGGAAATGTCCGGAAAAGGCCGAAGGTGTACAGAACCCGTTGCTCCCTTTGCTTGTTGTAATGGAAGTACAATTTTTGGGGGGTTGGCAGAGAGCAACTGGTTCTTACACATCATAATATCCTGATATACGGCCCATTTTGAAGCAATTAAAAAGCCGGAAATGTCCGGAAAAGGCCGAAGGTGTACAGAACCCGTTGCTCCGTATGCTCGTTGTAATGGGCGTACCATTTTTCGGGGATTTCCAGCGTGCAGCCAGTTCTCACACCTCATAATATCCTGCGATACGACCCATTTTGAAACAATTAAAAAGACGAAACTGGCCGGGAAAGGCCGAATATGTACAAGACAGGATTCTCCGCATGCTCGTTGTAATGGATGTACCATTCTTCGGGGATTGGCAGCGCGCAACGAGTTCTCTCACATCATAATATCCCGCGATACGACCCATTTTGAAACAATTAAAAAGCCGGAAATGTCCGGAAAATGCCGAAGGTGTACAGAACCCGTTGCTCCGTATGCTCGTTGTAATGGAAGGACCATTTTTGGGGGATTGGCAGCGTGCAGCGAGTTCTCACACATCATAATATCCTGCGATACGACCCGTTTTTAATTACATAAAATGCCGGAAATGTCCAGAAAAGGCCGAAGGTGTACAGAACCTGATGCTACGTATACTCGTTGTAAGGGGCGTACCATTTCTCGGGGATTGGCAGCGCGCAACGAGGTCTCACACATCATAATATCCTGCGATACGACCCTTTTTGAAACAATTAAAAATCCGGAAATATCCGGAAAAGGCCGAAGGTGTACAGAACCCGTTGCTCCGTATGCTCGTTGTAATGGGAGTACCATTTTTCGGGGATTGGCAGCGTGCAGCGAGATCTCACACATCGTAATATCCTGCGATACGACCCATTTTGAAACAATTAAATAGCCGGAAATGTCCGGAAAATGCCGAACGTGTACAGAACCCGTTGCTCCGTATGCTCGTTGTAATGGAAGGACCATTTTTGGGGGATTGGCAGCGTGCAGCGAGTTCTCACACATCATAATATCCTGCGATACGACCCGTTTTTAATCACATAAAATGCCGGAAATGTCCGGAAAAGGCCGAAGGTGTACAGAACCTGATGCTACGTATACTCGTTGTAAGGGGCGTACCATTTCTCGGGGATTGGCAGCGCGCAACGAGGTCTCACACATAATAATATCCTGATATACGGCCCATTTTGAAACAATTAGGAAGGCGGAAATGTCCGGAAAAGGCCGAAGGTGTACAGAACCCGTTGCTCCCTTTGCTGGTTGTAACGGAAGTACCATTTTTGGGGGGTTGGCAGAGAGCAACTGGTTCTTACACATCATAATATCCTGATATACGGCCCATTTTGAGCAATTAAAAAGCCGCAAATGTCCGGAAAAGGCCGAAGGTGTACAGAACCTGATGCTCCGTATGCTCGTTGTAAGGGGCGTACCATTTCTCGGGGATTGGCAGCGCGTAACGTGTTCTCTCACATCATAATATCCTGATAAACGGCACATTTTGAAACAATTAAAAAGCCGGAAATGTCCGGAAAAGGCCGAAGGTGTACAGAACCCGTTGCTCCGTATGCTCGTTGTAATGGAAGGGCCATTTTTGGGGGATTGGAAACGCTCAACGCGTTTTTACACATCATAATATCCTGCTATTCGGCCCATTTTTGATCACTTAAAATGCCGGAAATGTCCGGAAAAGGCCGAAGGTGTACAGAACCTGATGCTCCGTATGCTCGTTGTAATGGGCGTACCATTTTTCGGGGATTTCCAGCGTGCAGCGAGTTCTCACACCTCATAATATCCTGCGAAACGACTCATTTTGAAACTATTAAAAAGCCGAAACTTGCCGGAAAAGGCCGAATATGTACAAGACAGGATTCTCCGCATGCTCGTTGTAATGGAAGTACCATTCTTCGGGGTTAGGCAGCGCGCAACGAGTTCTCTCACATCATAATATCCTGATATACGGCCCATTTTGAAACAATTAAAAAGCCGGAAATGTCCGGAAAAGGCCGAAGGTGTACAGAACCCGTTGCTCCGTATGCTCGTTGTAATGGGCGTACCATTTTTCGGGGATTGGAAGCGTGCAGCGAGATCACACACATCATAATATCGTGCGATACGACCCCTTTTGAAACAATTAAAAAGACGGAAATATCCGGAAAAGGCCGAAGGTTTACAGAACCCGATGCTCCGTATGCTCGTTGTAAGGGAAGGACCATTTTTGGGGGATCGGCAACGCTCAACGCGTTTTTACACATCATAATATACTGGTGTGCAGAACCTGATGCTCCGTATGCTCGTTGTAAGGGGCGTACCATTTCTCGGGGATTGGCAGCGCGTAACGTGTTCTCTCACATCATAATATCCTGATATACGGCCCATTTTGAAACAATTAAAAAGACGAAACTGGCCGGGAAAGGCCGAATATGTACAAGGCAGGATTATCCGCATGCTCGTTGTAATGGAAGTACCATTCTTCGGGGATTTGCAGCGCGCAACGAGTTCCCTCACATCATAATATCCTGCTATACGGCCCGTTTTTAATCACATAAAATGCCGGAGATGTCCGGAAAAGGCCGAAGGTGTACAGAACCCGTTGCTCCGTATGCTCGTTGTAATGGGCGTACCATTTTTCGGGGATGGGCAGCGTGCAGCGGGTTCTCACACATCATAATATCCTGCGATACGACCCATTTTGAAACAATTAAATAGCCGGAAATATCCGGAAAAGGCCGAAGGTGTACAGAACCCGATGCTCCGTATGCTCGTTGTAAGGGAAGGACCATTTTGGGGGGATCGGCAACGCTCAACGCGTTTTTACACATCATAATATCCTGCTATTCGGCCCGTTTTTGATCACTTAAAATGCCGGAAATGTCCGGAAAAGGCCGAAGGTGTACAGAACCTGATGCTCCGTATGCTCGATTTAAGGGGCGTACCATTTCTCGGGGATTGGCAGCGCGTAACGTGTTCTCTCACATCATAATATCCTGATAAACGGCACATTTTGAAACAATTAAAAAGCCGGAAATGTCCGGAAAAGGCCGAAGGTGTATAGAACCCGTTGCTCCGTATGCTCGTTGTAGTGGGCGTACCATTTTTCGGGGATTGGCAGCGTGCAGCGAGTTCTCACACCTCATAATATCCTGCGATACGACTCATTTTGAAACTATTAAAAAGCCGAAACTGGCCGGAAAAGGCCGAATATGTACAAGACAGGATTCTCGTCATGCTCGTTGAAATGGAAGTACCATTCTTCGGGGATTTGCAGCGCGCAACGAGTTCCCTCACATCATAATATCCTGCTATACGGCCCGTTTTTAATCACATAAAATGCCGTAGATGTCCGGAAAAGGCCGAAGGTGTACAGAACCCAATGCTCCGTTTGCTCGTTGTAATGGAAGTACCATTTTTGAGGGGTTGGCAGAGAGCAACTGGTTCTTACATATCATAATATCCTTATATACGGCCCATTTTGAAACAATTAAAAAGCCGGAGATGTCCGGAAAAGGCCGAAGGTGTACAGAACCTGATGCTCCGTATGCTCGTTGTAATGGAAGTACCATTCTTCGGGGATTGGCAGCGCGCAACGAGTTCTCTCACATCATAATATCCTGCGATACGACCCATTTTGAAACAATTAAAAAGCCGGAAATGTCCGGAAAATGCCCAAGGTGTACAGAACCCGTTGCTCCGTATGCTCGTTGTAATGGGCGTACCATTTTTCGGGGATTGGCAGCGTGCAGCGAGTTCTCACACCTCATAATATAATGCGATACGACCTATTTTGAAACTATTAAAAAGCCGAAACTGGCCGGAAAAGGCCGAATATGTACAAGACAGGTTTCTCCGCATGCTCGTTGTAATGGATGCACCATTCTTCGGGGATTGGCAGCGCGCAACAAGTTCTCTCACATCATAATATCCTGCGATACGACCCATTTTGAAACAATTAAAAAGCCGGAAATGTCCGGAAAATGCCGAAGGTGTACAGAACCCGTTGCTCCGTATGCTCGTTGTAATGGAAGGACCATATTTGGGGGATTGGCAGCGTGCAGCGAGTTCTCACACATCATAATATCCTGCGATACGACCCGTTTTTAATCACATAAAATGCCGGAAATGTCCGGAAACGGCCGAAGGTGTACAGAACCCGATGCTCCGTTTGCTCGTTGTAATGGAAGTACCATTTTTGGGGGGTTGGCAGAGAGCAACTGGCTCTTACACATCATAATAATCTGATATACGGCCCATTTTGAAACAATTAAAAAGCCGGAAATATCCGGAAAAGGCCGAAGGTGTACAGAACCCGTTGCTCCGTATGCTCGTTGTAATGGGAGTACCATTTTTCGGGGATTGGCAGCGTGCAGCGAGATCTCACACATCATAATATCCTGCGATACGACCCTTTTTGAAACAATTAAAAAGCCGGAAATATCCGGAAAAGGCTGAAGGTGTGCAGAACCCGTTGCTCCGTATGCTCGTTGTAATGGGCGTACCATTTCTCGGGGATTGGCAGCGTGCAGCGAGTTCTCACACCTCATAATATCCTGCGATACGACCCATTTTGAAACTATTAAAAAGCCGAAACTGGCCGGAAAAGGCCGAATATGTACTAGACAGGATTCTCCGCATGCTAGTTGTAATGGATGTACCATTCTTCGGGGATTGGCAGCGCGCAACGAGTTCTCTCACATCATAATATCCTGCGATACGACCCATTTTGAAACAATTAAATAGCCGGAAATGTCCGGAAAATGCCGAACGTGTACAGAACCCGTTGCTCCGTATGCTCGTTGTAATGGAAGGACCATTTTTGGGGGATTGGCAGCGTGCAGCGAGTTCTCACACATCATAATATCCTGCGATACGACCCGTTTTTAATCACATAAAATGCCGGAAATGTCCGGAAAAGGCCGAAGGTGTACAGAACCTGATGCTACGTATACTCGTTGTAAGGGGCGTACCATTTCTCGGGGATTGGCAGCGCGCAACGAGGTCTCACACATCATAATATCCTGATATACGGCCCATTTTGAAACAATTAGAAAGGCGGAAATGTCCGGAAAAGGCCGAAGGTGTACGGAACCCGTTGCTCCCTTTGCTTGTTGTAACGGAAGTACCATTTTTGGGGGGTTGGCAGAGAGCAACTGGTTCTTACACATCATAATATCCTGATATACGGCCCATTTTGAGCAATTAAAAAGCCGGAAATGTCCGGAAAAGGCCGAAGGTGTACAGAACCCGTTGCTCCGTATGCTCGTTGTAATGGGCGTACCATTTTTCGGGGATTTCCAGCGTGCAGCGAGTTCTCACACCTCATAATATCCTGCGAAACGACTCATTTTGAAACTATTAAAAAGCCGAAACTTGCCGGAAAAGGCCGAATATGTACAAGACAGGATTCTCCGCATGCTCGTTGTAATGGTAGTACCATTCTTCGGGGATAGGCAGCGCGCAACGAGTTCTCTCACATCATAATATCCTGATATACGGCCCATTTTGAAACAATTAAAAAGAAGGAAATGTCCGGAAAAGGCCGAAGGTGTACAGAACCCGTTGCTCCGTATGCTCGTTGTAATGGGCGTACCATTTTTCGGGGATTGGAAGCGTGCAGCGAGATCACACACATCATAATATCGTGCAATACGACCCTTTTTGAAACAATTAAAAAGCCGGAAATATCCGGAAAAGGCCGAAGGTTTACAGAACCCGATGCTCCGTATGCTCGTTGTAAGGGAAGGACCACTTTTGAGGGGTTGGCAGAGAGCAACTGGTTCTTACACATCATAATATCCTGATATACGGCCCATTTTGAAACAATTAAAAAGCCGGAGATGTCCGGAAAAGGCCGAGGGTGTACAGAACCTGATGCTCCGTATGCTCGTTGTAATGGAAGTACCATTCTTCGGGGATTGGCAGCGCGCAACGAGTTCTCTCACATCATAATATCCTGCGATAGAACCCATTTTGAAACAATTAAAAAGCCGGAAATGTCCGGAAAATGCCAAAGGTGTACAGAACCCGTTGCTCCGTATGCTCGTTGTAATGGGCGTACCATTTTTCGGGGATTGGCAGCGTGCAGCGAGTTCTTGCACCTCATAATATACTGCGATACGACCCATTTTGAAACTATTAAAAAGCCGAAACTGGCCGGAAAAGGCCGAATATGTACAAGACAGGATTCTCCGCATGCTCGTTGTAATGGATGCACCATTCTTCGGGGATTGGCAGCGCGCAACGAGTTCTCTCACATCATAATATCCTGCGATACGACCCATTTTGAATCAATTAAAAAGCCGGAAATGTCCGGAAAATGCCGAAGGTGTACAGAACCCGTTGCTCCGTATGCTCGTTGTAATGGAAGGACCATATTTGGGGGATTGGCAGCGTGCAGCGAGTTCTCACACATCATAATATCCTGCGATACGACCCGTTTTTAATCACATAAAATGCCGGACATGTCCGGAAACGGCCGAAGGTGTACAGAACCCGATGCTCCGTTTGCTCGTTGTAATGGAAGTACCATTTTTGGGGGGTTGGCAGAGAGCAACTGGCTCTTACACATCATAATAATCTGATATACGGCCCATTTTGAAACAATTAAAAAGCCGGAAATGTCCGGAAAAGGCCGAAGGTGTACAGAACCCGTTGCTCCGTATGCTCGTTGTAATGGGCGTACCATTTTTCGGGGATTGGAAGCGTGCAGCGAGATCTCACACATCATAATATCGTGCGATACGACCCTTTTTGAAACAATTAAAAAGCCGGAAATATCCGGAAAAGGCCGAAGGTGTACAGAACCCGATGCACCGTATGCTCGTTGTAAGGGAAGGACCATTTTTGGGGAATCGGCAACGCTCAACGCGTTTTTACACATCATAATATCCTGCTATTCGGCCCGTTTTTGATCACTTAAAATGCCGGAAATGTCCGGAAAAGGTCGAAGGTGTACAGAACCTGATGCTCCGTATGCTCGTTGTAAGGGGCGTACCATTTCTCGGGGATTGGCAGCGCATAACGTGTTCTCTCACATCATAATATCCTGATAAACGGCACATTTTGAAACAATTAAAAAGCCGGAAATGTCCGGAAAAGGCCGAAGGTGTACAGAACCCGTTGCTCCGAATGCTCGTTGTAGTGGGCGTACCATTTTTCGGGGATTGGCAGCGTGCAGCGAGTTCTCACACCTCATAATATTCTGCGATACGACTCATTTTGAAACTATTAAAAAGCCGAAACTGGCCGGAAAAGGCCGAATATGTACAAGACAGGATTCTCGTCATGCTCGTTGTAATGGAAGTACCATTCTTCGGGGATTTGCAGCGCGCAACGAGTTCCCTCACATCATAATATCCTGCTATACGGCCCGTTTTTAATCACATAAAATGCCGGAGATGTCCGGAAAAGGCCGAAGGTGTACGGAACCCGTTGCCCCGTATGCTCGTTGTAACAGGCGTACCATTTCTCGGGGATTGGCAGCGCGTAACGAGTTCTCTCACATCATAATATCCTGCGATACGACCCATTTTGAAACAATTAAAAAGCCGGAAATGTCCGGAAAATGCCAAAGGTGTACAGAACCCGTTGCTCCGTATGCTCGTTGTAATGGGCGTACCATTTTTCGGGGATTGGCAGCGTGCAGCGAGTTCTCACACCTCATAATATCCTGCGATACGACGCATTTTGAAACTATTAAAAAGCCGAAACTGGCCGGAAAAGGCCGAATATGTACAAGACAGGATTCTCCGCATGCTCGTTGTAATGGAAGGACCATTTTTGTGGGATTGGCAGCGTGCAGCGAGTTCTCACACATCATAATATCCTGCGATACGACCCGTTTTTAATCACATAAAATGCCGGAAATGTCCGGAAAAGGCCGAAGGTGTACAGAACCTGATGCTACGTATACTCGTTGTAAGGGGCGTACCATTTCTCGGGGATTGGCAGCGCGCAACGAGGTCTCACACATCATAATATCCTGATATACGGCCCATTTTGATACAATTAGAAAGGCGGAAATGTCCGGAAAAGGCCGAAGGTGTACAGAACCCGTTGCTCCCTTTGCTTGTTGTAACGGAAGTACCATTTTTGTTGGGTTGGCAGAGAGCAACTGGTTCTTACACATCATAATATCCTGATATACGGCCCATTTTGAGCAATTAAAAAGCCGGAAATGTCCGGAAAAGGCCGAAGGTGTACAGAACCCGTTGCTCCGTATGCTCGTTGTAATGGGCGTACCATTTTTCGGGGATTTCCAGCGTGCAGCGAGTTCTCACACCTCATAATATCCTGCGAAACGACTCATTTCGAAACTATTAAAAAGCCGAAACTTGCCGGAAAAGGCCGAATATGTACAAGACAGGATTCTCCGCATGCTCGTTGTAATGGAAGTACCATTCTTCGGGGTTAGGCAGCGCGCAACGAGTTCTCTCACATCATAATATCCTGATATACGGCCCATTTTGAAACAATTAAAAAGCCGGAAATGTCCGGAAAAGGCCGAAGGTGTACAGAACCCGTTGCTCCGTATGCTCGTTGTAATGGGCGTACCATTTTTCGGGGATTGGAAGCGTGCAGCGAGATCACACACATCATAATATCGTGCGATACGACCCTTTTTGAAACAATTAAAAAGACGGAAATATCCGGAAAAGGCCGAAGGTTTACAGAACCCGATGCTCCGTATGCTCGTTGTAAGGGAAGGACCATTTTTGGGGGATCGGCAACGCTCAACGCGTTTTTACACATCATAATATACTGGTGTGCAGAACCTGATGCTCCGTATGCTCGTTGTAAGGGGCGTACCATTTCTCGGGGATTGGCAGCGCGTAACGTGTTCTCTCACATCATAATATCCTGATATACGGCCCATTTTGAAACAATTAGAAAGGCGGAAATGTCCGGAAAAGGCCGAAGGTGTACAGAACCCGTTGCTCCCTTTGCTTGTTGTAACGGAAGTACCATTTTTGGGGGGTTGGCAGAGAGCAACTGGTTCTTACACATCATAATATCCTGATATACGGCCCATTTTGAGCAATTAAAAAGCCGGAAATGTCCGGAAAAGGCCGAAGGTGTACAGAACCCGTTGCTCCGTATGCTCGTTGTAATGGGCGTACCATTTTTCGGGGATTTCCAGCGTGCAGCGAGTTCTCACACCTCATAATATCCTGCGAAACGACTCATTTTGAAACTATTAAAAAGCCGAAACTTGCCGGAAAAGGCCGAATATGTACAAGACAGGATTCTCCGCATGCTCGTTGTAATGGAAGTACCATTCTTCGGGGTTAGGCAGCGCGCAACGAGTTCTCTCACATCATAATATCCTGATATACGGCCCATTTTGAAACAATTAAAAAGCCGGAAATGTCCGGAAAAGGCCGAAGGTGTACAGAACCCGTTGCTCCGTATGCTCGTTGTAATGGGCGTACCATTTTTCGGGGATTGGAAGCGTGCAGCGAGATCACACACATCATAATATCGTGCGATACGACCCTTTTTGAAACAATTAAAAAGACGGAAATATCCGGAAAAGGCCGAAGGTTTACAGAACCCGATGCTCCGTATGCTCGTTGTAAGGGAAGGACCATTTTTGGGGGATCGGCAACGCTCAACGCGTTTTTACACATCATAATATACTGGTGTGCAGAACCTGATGCTCCGTATGCTCGTTGTAAGGGGCGTACCATTTCTCGGGGATTGGCAGCGCGTAACGTGTTCTCTCACATCATAATATCCTGATAAACGGCACATTTTGAAACAATTAAAAAGCCGGAAATGTCGGGAAAAGGCCGAAGGTGTACAGAACCCGTTGCTCCGTATGCTCGTTGTAATGGGCGTACCATTTTTCGGGGATTTCCAGCGTGCAGCCAGTTCTCACACCTCATAATATCCTGCGATACGACCCATTTTGAAACTATTAAAAAGCCGAAACTGGCAGGAAATGGCCGAATATGTACAAGACAGGATTCTCCGCATGCTCGTTGTAATGGAAGTACCATTCTTCGGGGATTGGCAGCGCGCAACGAGTTCTCTCACATTATAATATCCTGCTATACGGCCCGTTTTTAATCACATAAAATGCCAGAGATGTCCGGAAAAGGCCGAAGGTGTACAGAACCCGATGCTCCGTTTGCTCGTTGTAATGGAAGTACCATTTTTGGGGGGTTGGCAGAGAGCAACTGGTTCTTACACATCATAATAATCTGATATACGGCCCATTTTGAAACAATGAAAATGCCGGAAATGTCCGGAAAAGGCCGAAGGTGTACAGAACCCGTTGCTCCGTATTCTCGTTGTAATGGGCGTACCATTTTTCGGGGATTTCCAGC
Source organism: Bombus muscorum (assembly GCA_963971185.1). Taxonomy (NCBI): domain Eukaryota; kingdom Metazoa; phylum Arthropoda; class Insecta; order Hymenoptera; family Apidae; genus Bombus; species Bombus muscorum. Next base: position 9,584,356 of record OZ020130.1, on the reverse strand, counting down.
GTGCAGCCAGTTCTCACACCTCATAATATCCTGCGATAGGACCCATTTTGAAACTATTAACAAGCCGAAACTGGCCGGAAATGGCCGAATATGTACAAGACAGGATTCTCCGCATGCTCGTTGTAATGGAAGTACCATTCTTCGGGGATTGGCAGCGCGCAGCGAGTTCTCTCACATCATAATATTCTGATATGCGGCCCATGTTGAAACAATTAAAAAGCCGGAAATGTCCGGAAAAGGCCGAAGGTGTACAGAACCTGATGCTCCGTATGCTCGTTGTAATGGAAGTACCATTTTTGGGGGGTTGGCAGAGAGCAACTGGTTCTTACACATCATAATATCCTGATATACGGCCCATTTTGAAACAATTAAAAAGCCGGAAATATCCGGAAAAGGCCGAAGGTGTACAGAACCCGTTGCTCCGTATGCTCGTTGTAATGGGCGTACAATTTTTCGGGGATTGGCAGCGTGCAGCGAGATCTCACACATCATAATATCCTGCGATACGACCCTCTTTGAAACAAATAAAAAGCCGGAAATATCCGGAAAAGGCCGAAGGTGTACAGAACCCGTTGCTCCGTATGCTCGTTGTAATGGAAGGGCCATTTTTGGGGGATTGGAAACGCTCAACGCGTTTTTACACATCATAATATCCTGCTATTCGGCCCATTTTTGATCACTTAAAATGCCGGAAATGTCCGGAAAAGGCCGAAGGTGTACAGAACCTGATGCTACGTATACTCGTTGTAAGGGGCGTACCATTCCTCGGGGATTGGCAGCGCGCAACGAGGTCTCACACATCATAATATCCTGCGATACGACCCTTTTTGAAACAATTAAAAAGCAAGAAATATCCGGAAAAGGCCAAAGGTGTACAGAACCCGTTGCTCCGTATGCTCGTTGTAATGGGCGAACCATTTGTCGGGGATTGGCTGCGTGCAGCGAGATCTCACACATCATAATATCCTGCGATACGACCCGTTTTTAGTCACATAAAATGCTGGAAATGTCCGGAATAGGCCGAAGGTGTACAGAACCTGATGCTACGTATACTCGTAGTAAGGGGCGTACCATTTCTCGGGGATTGGCAGCGCGTAACGAGTTCTGTCACATCATAATATCCTGATATACGGCCCATTTTGAAACAATTAAAAAGCCAGAAATGTCCGGAAAAGGCCGAAGGTGTACAGAACCCGTTGCTCCGTATGCTCGTTGTAGTGGGCGTACCATTTTTCGGGGATTGGCAGCGTGCAGCGGGTTCTCACACCTCATAATATCCTGCGATACGACTCATTTTGAAACTATTAAAAAGCCGAAACTGGCCGGAAAAGGCCGAATATGTACAAGACAGGATTCTCCGCATGCTCACTGTAATGGAAGTACCATTCTTCGGGGATTGGCAGCGCGCAACGAGTTCTCTCACATCATAATATCCTGATATACGGCCAATTTGAAACAATTAAAAAGCCGGAAATGTCCGGAAAAGGCCGAAGGTGCACAGAACCCGTTGCTCCCTTTGCTTGTTGTAATGGAAGTACCATTTTTGGGGGGTTGGCAGAGAGGAACTGGTTCTTACACATCATAATATCCTGATATACGGCCCATTTTTGATCACTTAAAATGCCGGAAATGTCCGGAAAAGGCCGAAGGTGTACAGAACCTGATGCTCCGTATGCTCGTTGTAAGGGGCGTACCATTTCTCGGGGATTGGCAGCGCGTAACGAGTTCTCTCACATCATAATATCCTGAAATACGGCCCATTTTGAAACAATTAAAAAGCCGGAAATGTCCGGAAAAGGGCGAAGGTGTACAGAACCTGATGCTCCGTATGCTCGTTGTAATGGAAGTACCATTCTTCGGGGATTGGCAGCGCGCAACGAGTTCTCTCACATCATAATATCCTGCGATACGACCCATTTTGAAACAATTAAAAAGCCGGAAATGTCCGGAAAATGCCAAAGGTGTACAGAACCCGTTGCTCCGTATGCTCGTTGTAATGGGCGTACCATTTTGCGGGGATTGGCAGCGTGCTGCGAGTTCTCACACCTCATAATATCCTGCGATACGACCCATTTTGAAACTATTAAAAAGCCGAAACTGGCCGGGAAAGGCCGAATATGTACAAGACAGGATTCTCCGCATGCTCGTTGTAATGGATGTACCATTCTTCGGGGATTGGCAGCGCGCAACGAGTTCTCTCACGTCATAATATCCCGCGATACGACCCATTTTGAAACAATTAAAAAGACGAAACTGGCCGGAAAAGGCCGAATATGTACAAGACAGGATTCTCCGCATGCTCGTTGTATTGGAAGTACCATTCTTCGGGGATTGGCAGCGCGCACCGAGTTCCCTCACATCATAATATCCTGCTATACGGCCCGTTTTTAATCACATAAAATGCCGGAGATGTCCGGAAAAGGCCGAAGGTGTACAGAACCCGATGCTCCGTTTGCTCGTTGTAATGGAAGTACCATTATTGGGGGGTTGGCAGCGTGCAGCGAGTTCTCACACATCATAATATCCTGCGATACGACCCATTTTGAAACAACTAAAAAGACGAAACTGGCCGGAAAAGGCCGAATATGCACATGACAGGATTCTCCGCATGCTCGTTGTATTGGAAGTACCATTCTTCGGGGACTGGCAGCGCGCACCGAGTTCCCTCACATCATAATATCCTGCTATACGGCCCGTTTTTAATCACATAAAATGCCGGAGATGTCCGGAAAAGGCCGAAGGTGTACAGAACCCGATGCTCCGTTTGCTCGTTGTAATGGAAGTACCATTTTTGGGGGGTTGGCAGAGAGCAACTGGCTCTTACACATCATAATAATCTGATATACGGCCCATTTTGAAACAATTAAAAAGCCGGAAATGTCCGGAAAAGGCCGAAGGTGTATAGAACCCGCTGCTCCCTTTGCTTGTTGTAATGGGCGTACCATTTTTGGGGGGTTGGCAGAGAGCAACTGGTTCTTACACATCATAATATCCTGATATACGGCCCATTTTGAAGCAATTAAAAAGCCGGAGATGTCCGGAAAAGGCCGAAGGTGTACAGAACCCGTTGCTCCGTATGCTCGTTGTAATGGGCGTACCATTTTTCGGGGATTTCCAGCGTGCAGCCAGTTCTCACACCTCATAATATCCTGCGATACGACCCATTTTGAAACTATTAAAAAGCCGAAACTGGCCGGGAAAGGCCGAATATGTACAAGACAGGATTCTCCGCATGCTCGTTGTAATGGAAGTACCATTCTTCGGGGATTGGCAGCGCGCAACGAGTTCTCTCACATCATAATATTCTGATATGCGGCCCATGTTGAAACAATTAAAAAGCCGGAAATGTCCGGAAAAGGCCGAAGGTGTACAGAACCTGATGCTCCGTATGCTCGTTGTAATGGAAGTACCATTTTTGGGGGGTTGGCAGAGAGCAACTGGTTCTTACACATCATAATATCCTGATATACGGCCCATTTTGAAACAATTAAAAAGCCGGAAATATCCGGAAAAGGCCGAAGGTGTACAGAACCCGTTGCTCCGTATGCTCGTTGTAATGGGCGTACAATTTTTCGGGGATTGGCAGCGTGCAGCGAGATCTCACACATCATAATATCCTGCGATACGACCCTCTTTGAAACAATTAAAAAGCCGGAAATATCCGGAAAAGGCCGAAGGTGTACAGAACCCGTTGCTCCGTATGCTCGTTGTAATGGAAGGGCCATTTTTGGGGGATTGGAAACGCTCAACGCGTTTTTACACATCATAATATCCTGCTATTCGGCCCATTTTTGATCACTTAAAATGCCGGAAATGTCCGGAAAAGGCCGAAGGTGTACAGAACCTGATGCTACGTATACTCGTTGTAAGGGGCGTACCATTCCTCGGGGATTGGCAGCGCGCAACGAGGTCTCACACATCATAATATCCTGCGATACGACCCTTTTTGAAACAATTAAAAAGCAAGAAATATCCGGAAAAGGCCAAAGGTGTACAGAACCCGTTGCTCCGTATGCTCGTTGTAATGGGCGAACCATTTGTCGGGGATTGGCTGCGTGCAGCGAGATCTCACACATCATAATATCCTGCGATACGACCCGTTTTTAGTCACATAAAATGCTGGAAATGTCCGGAATAGGCCGAAGGTGTACAGAACCTGATGCTACGTATACTCGTTGTAAGGGGCGTACCATTTCTCGGGGATTGGCAGCGCGTAACGAGTTCTGTCACATCATAATATCCTGATATACGGCCCATTTTGAAACAATTAAAAAGCCAGAAATGTCCGGAAAAGGCCGAAGGTGTACAGAACCCGTTGCTCCGTATGCTCGTTGTAGTGGGCGTACCATTTTTCGGGGATTGGCAGCGTGCAGCGGGTTCTCACACCTCATAATATCCTGCGATACGACTCATTTTGAAACTATTAAAAAGCCGAAACTGGCCGGAAAAGGCCGAATATGTACAAGACAGGATTCTCCGCATGCTCACTGTAATGGAAGTACCATTCTTCGGGGATTGGCAGCGCGCAACGAGTTCTCTCACATCATAATATCCTGATATACGGCCAATTTGAAACAATTAAAAAGCCGGAAATGTCCGGAAAAGGCCGAAGGTGCACAGAACCCGTTGCTCCCTTTGCTTGTTGTAATGGAAGTACCATTTTTGGGGGGTCGGCAGAGAGGAACTGGTTCTTACACATCATAATATCCTGATATACGGCCCATTTTTGATCACTTAAAATGCCGGAAATGTCCGGAAAAGGCCGAAGGTGTACAGAACCTGATGCTCCGTATGCTCGTTGTAAGGGGCGTACCATTTCTCGGGGATTGGCAGCGCGTAACGAGTTCTCTCACATCATAATATCCTGAAATACGGCCCATTTTGAAACAATTAAAAAGCCGGAAATGTCCGGAAAAGGGCGAAGGTGTACAGAACCTGATGCTCCGTATGCTCGTTGTAATGGAAGTACCATTCTTCGGGGATTGGCAGCGCGCAACGAGTTCTCTCACATCATAATATCCTGCGATACGACCCATTTTGAAACAATTAAAAAGCCGGAAATGTCCGGAAAATGCCAAAGGTGTACAGAACCCGTTGCTCCGTATGCTCGTTGTAATGGGCGTACCATTTTGCGGGGATTGGCAGCGTGCTGCGAGTTCTCACACCTCATAATATCCTGCGATACGACCCATTTTGAAACTATTAAAAAGCCGAAACTGGCCGGGAAAGGCCGAATATGTACAAGACAGGATTCTCCGCATGCTCGTTGTAATGGATGTACCATTCTTCGGGGATTGGCAGCGCGCAACGAGTTCTCTCACGTCATAATATCCCGCGATACGACCCATTTTGAAACAATTAAAAAGACGAAACTGGCCGGAAAAGGCCGAATATGTACAAGACAGGATTCTCCGCATGCTCGTTGTATTGGAAGTACCATTCTTCGGGGATTGGCAGCGCGCACCGAGTTCCCTCACATCATAATATCCTGCTATACGGCCCGTTTTTAATCACATAAAATGCCGGAGATGTCCGGAAAAGGCCGAAGGTGTACAGAACCCGATGCTCCGTTTGCTCGTTGTAATGGAAGTACCATTATTGGGGGGTTGGCAGCGTGCAGCGAGTTCTCACACATCATAATATCCTGCGATACGACCCATTTTGAAACAACTAAAAAGACGAAACTGGCCGGAAAAGGCCGAATATGCACATGACAGGATTCCCCGCATGCTCGTTGTATTGGAAGTACCATTCTTCGGGGACTGGCAGCGCGCACCGAGTTCCCTCACATCATAATATCCTGCTATACGGCCCGTTTTTAATCACATAAAATGCCGGAGATGTCCGGAAAAGGCCGAAGGTGTACAGAACCCGATGCTCCGTTTGCTCGTTGTAATGGAAGTACCATTTTTGGGGGGTTGGCAGAGAGCAACTGGCTCTTACACATCATAATAATCTGATATACGGCCCATTTTGAAACAATTAAAAAGCCGGAAATGTCCGGAAAAGGCCGAAGGTGTATAGAACCCGCTGCTCCCTTTGCTTGTTGTAATGGGCGTACCATTTTTGGGGGGTTGGCAGAGAGCAACTGGTTCTTACACATCATAATATCCTGATATACGGCCCATTTTGAAGCAATTAAAAAGCCGGAGATGTCCGGAAAAGGCCGAAGGTGTACAGAACCCGTTGCTCCGTATGCTCGTTGTAATGGGCGTACCATTTTTCGGGGATTTCCAGCGTGCAGCCAGTTCTCACACCTCATAATATCCTGCGATACGACCCATTTTGAAACTATTAAAAAGCCGAAACTGGCCGGAAATGGCCGAATATGTACAAGACAGGATTCTCCGCATGCTCGTTGTAATGGAAGTACCATTCTTCGGGGATTGGCAGCGCGCAACGAGTTCTCTCACATCATAATATCCTGCTATACGGCCCGTTTTTAATCACATAAAATGCCGGAGATGTCCGGAAAAGGCCGATGGTGTACAGAACCCGATGCCCCGTTTGCTCGTTGTAATGGAAGTACCATTTTTCGGGGATGGGCAGCGTGCAGCGAGTTCTCACACCTCATAATATCCTGCGAAACGACTCATTTTGAAACTATTAAAAAGCCGAAACTTACCGGAAAAGGCCGAATATGTACAAGACAGGATTCTCCGCATGCTCGTTGTAATGGAAGTACCATTCTTCGGGGATTTGCAGCGCGCAACGAGTTCCCTCACATCATAATATCCTGCTATACGGCCCGTTTTTAATCACATAAAATGCCGGCGATGTCCGGAAAAGGCCGAAGGTGTACAGAACCCGATGCTCCGTTTGCTCGTTGTAATGGAAGTACCATTTTTGGGGGGTTGGCAGAGAGCAACGAGTTCCCTCACATCATAATATCCTGCTATACGGCCCGTTTTTAATCACATAAAATGCCGGAAATGTCCGGAAAAGGCCGAAGGTTTACAGAACCCGATGCTCCGTATGCTCGTTGTAAGGGAAGGACCATTTTTGGGGGATCGGCAACGCTCATCGCGTTTTTACACATCATAATATCCTGCTATTCGGCCCGTTTTTGATCACTTAAAATGCCGGAAATGTCCGGAAAAGGCCGAAGGTGTACAGAACCTGATGCTCCGTATGCTCGTTGTAAGGGGCGTACCATTTCTCGGGGATTGGCAGCGCGTAACGTGTTCTCTCACATCATAATATCCTGATAAACGGCACATTTTGAAACAATTAAAAAGCCGGAAATGTCCGGAAAAGGCCGAAGGTGTACAGAACCCGTTGCTCCGTATGCTCGTTGTAGTGGGCGTACCACTTTTCGGGGATTGGCAGCGTGTAGCGAGCTCTCACACCTCATAATATCCTGCGATACGACTCATTTTGAAACTATTAAAAAGCCGAAACTGGCCGGAAAAGGCCGAATATGTACAAGACAGGATTCTCGTCATGCTCGTTGTAATGGAAGTACCATTCTTCGGGGATTTGCAGCGCGCAACGAGTTCCCTCACATCATAATATCCTGCTATACGGCCCGTTTTTAATCACATAAAATGCCGGCGATGTCCGGAAAAGGCCGAAGGTGTACAGAACCCGATGCTCCGTTTGCTCGCTGTAATGGAAGTACCATTTTTGGGGGGTTGGCAGAGAGCAACGAGTTCTCTCACATCATAATATCCTGCGATACGACCCGTTTTGAAACAATAAAATAGCCGGAAATGTCCGGAAAATGCCGAAGGTGTACAGAACCCGTTGCTCCGTATGCTCGTTGTAATGGAAGGACCATTTTTGGGGGATTGGCAGCGTGCAGCGAGTTCTCACACATCATAATATCCTGCGATACGACCCGTTTTTAATCACATAAAATGCCGGAAATGTTCGGAAAAGGCCGAAGGTGTACAGAACCTGATGCTACGTATACTCGTTGTAAGGGGCGTTCCATTTCTCGGGGATTGGCTGCGCGTAACGAGTTCTCTCACATCATAATATCCTGATATACGGCCCATTTTGAAACAATTAAAAAGCCGGAAATGTCCGGAAAAGGCCGAAGGTATACAGAACCCGTTGCTCCGTATGCTCGTTGTAGTGGGCGTACCTTTTTTCGGGGATTGGCAGCGTGCAGCGAGTTCTCACACCTCATAATATCCTGCGAAACGACTCATTTTGAAACTATTAAAAAGCCGAAACTTGCCGGAAAAGGCCGAATATGTACAAGACAGTATTCTCCGCATGCTCGTTGTATTGGAAGTACCATTCTTCGGGGAATGGCAGCGCGCAACGAGTTCTCTCACATCATAATATCCTGATATACGGCCCATTTTGAAACAATTAAAAAGCCGGAAATGTCCGGAAAAGGCCGAAGGTGTACAGAACCCGTTGCTCCCTTTGCTTGTTGTAATGGAAGTACAATTTTTGGGGGGTTGGCAGAGAGCAACTGGTTCTTACACATCATAATATCCTGATATACGGCCCATTTTGAAGCAATTAAAAAGCCGGAAATGTCCGGAAAAGGCCGAAGGTGTACAGAACCCGTTGCTCCGTATGCTCGTTGTAATGGGCGTACCATTTTTCGGGGATTTCCAGCGTGCAGCCAGTTCTCACACCTCATAATATCCTGCGATACGACCCATTTTGAAACAATTAAAAAGACGAAACTGGCCGGGAAAGGCCGAATATGTACAAGACAGGATTCTCCGCATGCTCGTTGTAATGGATGTACCATTCTTCGGGGATTGGCAGCGCGCAACGAGTTCTCTCACATCATAATATCCCGCGATACGACCCATTTTGAAACAATTAAAAAGCCGGAAATGTCCGGAAAATGCCGAAGGTGTACAGAACCCGTTGCTCCGTATGCTCGTTGTAATGGAAGGACCATTTTTGGGGGATTGGCAGCGTGCAGCGAGTTCTCACACATCATAATATCCTGCGATACGACCCGTTTTTAATTACATAAAATGCCGGAAATGTCCAGAAAAGGCCGAAGGTGTACAGAACCTGATGCTACGTATACTCGTTGTAAGGGGCGTACCATTTCTCGGGGATTGGCAGCGCGCAACGAGGTCTCACACATCATAATATCCTGCGATACGACCCTTTTTGAAACAATTAAAAATCCGGAAATATCCGGAAAAGGCCGAAGGTGTACAGAACCCGTTGCTCCGTATGCTCGTTGTAATGGGAGTACCATTTTTCGGGGATTGGCAGCGTGCAGCGAGATCTCACACATCGTAATATCCTGCGATACGACCCATTTTGAAACAATTAAATAGCCGGAAATGTCCGAAAAATGCCGAACGTGTACAGAACCCGTTGCTCCGTATGCTCGTTGTAATGGAAGGACCATTTTTGGGGGATTGGCAGCGTGCAGCGAGTTCTCACACATCATAATATCCTGCGATACGACCCGTTTTTAATCACATAAAATGCCGGAAATGTCCGGAAAAGGCCGAAGGTGTACAGAACCTGATGCTACGTATACTCGTTGTAAGGGGCGTACCATTTCTCGGGGATTGGCAGCGCGCAACGAGGTCTCACACATAATAATATCCTGATATACGGCCCATTTTGAAACAATTAGGAAGGCGGAAATGTCCGGAAAAGGCCGAAGGTGTACAGAACCCGTTGCTCCCTTTGCTGGTTGTAACGGAAGTACCATTTTTGGGGGGTTGGCAGAGAGCAACTGGTTCTTACACATCATAATATCCTGATATACGGCCCATTTTGAGCAATTAAAAAGCCGCAAATGTCCGGAAAAGGCCGAAGGTGTACAGAACCTGATGCTCCGTATGCTCGTTGTAAGGGGCGTACCATTTCTCGGGGATTGGCAGCGCGTAACGTGTTCTCTCACATCATAATATCCTGATAAACGGCACATTTTGAAACAATTAAAAAGCCGGAAATGTCCGGAAAAGGCCGAAGGTGTACAGAACCCGTTGCTCTGTATGCTCGTTGTAGTGGGCGTACCACTTTTCGGGGATTGGCAGCGTGCAGCGAGCTCTCACACCTCATAATATCCTGCGATACGACTCATTTTGAAACTATTAAAAAGCCGAAACTGGCCGGAAAAGGCCGAATATGTACAAGACAGGATTCTCGTCATGCTCGTTGTAATGGAAGTACCATTCTTCGGGGATTTGCAGCGCGCAACGAGTTCCCTCACATCATAATATCCTGCTATACGGCCCGTTTTTAATCACATAAAATGCCGGAAATGTTCGGAAAAGGCCGAAGGTGTACAGAACCTGATGCTACGTATACTCGTTGTAAGGGGCGTTCCATTTCTCGGGGATTGGCTGCGCGTAACGAGTTCTCTCACATCATAATATCCTGATATACGGCCCATTTTGAAACAATTAAAAAGCCGGAAATGTCCGGAAAAGGCCGAAGGTATACAGAACCCGTTGCTCCGTATGCTCGTTGTAGTGGGCGTACCATTTTTCGGGGATTGGCAGCGTGCAGCGAGTTCTCACACCTCATAATATCCTGCGAAACGACTCATTTTGAAACTATTAAAAAGCCGAAACTTGCCGGAAAAGGCCGAATATGTACAAGACAGTATTCTCCGCATGCGCGTTGTATTGGAAGTACCATTCTTCGGGGAATGGCATCGCGCAACGAGTTCTCTCACATCATAATATCCTGATATACGGCCCATTTTGAAACAATTAAAAAGCCGGAAATGTCCGGAAAAGGCCGAAGGTGTACAGAACCCGTTGCTCCCTTTGCTTGTTGTAATGGAAGTACAATTTTTGGGGGGTTGGCAGAGAGCAACTGGTTCTTACACATCATAATATCCTGATATACGGCCCATTTTGAAGCAATTAAAAAGCCGGAAATGTCCGGAAAAGGCCGAAGGTGTACAGAACCCGTTGCTCCGTATGCTCGTTGTAATGGGCGTACCATTTTTCGGGGATTTCCAGCGTGCAGCCAGTTCTCACACCTCATAATATCCTGCGATACGACCCATTTTGAAACAATTAAAAAGACGAAACTGGCCGGGAAAGGCCGAATATGTACAAGACAGGATTCTCCGCATGCTCGTTGTAATGGATGTACCATTCTTCGGGGATTGGCAGCGCGCAACGAGTTCTCTCACATCATAATATCCCGCGATACGACCCATTTTGAAACAATTAAAAAGCCGGAAATGTCCGGAAAATGCCGAAGGTGTACAGAACCCGTTGCTCCGTATGCTCGTTGTAATGGAAGGACCATTTTTGGGGGATTGGCAGCGTGCAGCGAGTTCTCACACATCATAATATCCTGCGATACGACCCGTTTTTAATTACATAAAATGCCGGAAATGTCCAGAAAAGGCCGAAGGTGTACAGAACCTGATGCTACGTATACTCGTTGTAAGGGGCGTACCATTTCTCGGGGATTGGCAGCGCGCAACGAGGTCTCACACATCATAATATCCTGCGATACGACCCTTTTTGAAACAATTAAAAATCCGGAAATATCCGGAAAAGGCCGAAGGTGTACAGAACCCGTTGCTCCGTATGCTCGTTGTAATGGGAGTACCATTTTTCGGGGATTGGCAGCGTGCAGCGAGATCTCACACATCGTAATATCCTGCGATACGACCCATTTTGAAACAATTAAATAGCCGGAAATGTCCGAAAAATGCCGAACGTGTACAGAACCCGTTGCTCCGTATGCTCGTTGTAATGGAAGGACCATTTTTGGGGGATTGGCAGCGTGCAGCGAGTTCTCACACATCATAATATCCTGCGATACGACCCGTTTTTAATCACATAAAATGCCGGAAATGTCCGGAAAAGGCCGAAGGTGTACAGAACCTGATGCTACGTATACTCGTTGTAAGGGGCGTACCATTTCTCGGGGATTGGCAGCGCGCAACGAGGTCTCACACATAATAATATCCTGATATACGGCCCATTTTGAAACAATTAGGAAGGCGGAAATGTCCGGAAAAGGCCGAAGGTGTACAGAACCCGTTGCTCCCTTTGCTGGTTGTAACGGAAGTACCATTTTTGGGGGGTTGGCAGAGAGCAACTGGTTCTTACACATCATAATATCCTGATATACGGCCCATTTTGAGCAATTAAAAAGCCGCAAATGTCCGGAAAAGGCCGAAGGTGTACAGAACCTGATGCTCCGTATGCTCGTTGTAAGGGGCGTACCATTTCTCGGGGATTGGCAGCGCGTAACGTGTTCTCTCACATCATAATATCCTGATAAACGGCACATTTTGAAACAATTAAAAAGCCGGAAATGTCCGGAAAAGGCCGAAGGTGTACAGAACCCGTTGCTCCGTATGCTCGTTGTAGTGGGCGTACCACTTTTCGGGGATTGGCAGCGTGCAGCGAGCTCTCACACCTCATAATATCCTGCGATACGACTCATTTTGAAACTATTAAAAAGCCGAAACTGGCCGGAAAAGGCCGAATATGTACAAGACAGGATTCTCGTCATGCTCGTTGTAATGGAAGTACCATTCTTCGGGGATTTGCAGCGCGCAACGAGTTCCCTCACATCATAATATCCTGCTATACGGCCCGTTTTTAATCACATAAAATGCCGGAAATGTTCGGAAAAGGCCGAAGGTGTACAGAACCTGATGCTACGTATACTCGTTGTAAGGGGCGTTCCATTTCTCGGGGATTGGCTGCGCGTAACGAGTTCTCTCACATCATAATATCCTGATATACGGCCCATTTTGAAACAATTAAAAAGCCGGAAATGTCCGGAAAAGGCCGAAGGTATACAGAACCCGTTGCTCCGTATGCTCGTTGTAGTGGGCGTACCATTTTTCGGGGATTGGCAGCGTGCAGCGAGTTCTCACACCTCATAATATCCTGCGAAACGACTCATTTTGAAACTATTAAAAAGCCGAAACTTGCCGGAAAAGGCCGAATATGTACAAGACAGTATTCTCCGCATGCGCGTTGTATTGGAAGTACCATTCTTCGGGGAATGGCATCGCGCAACGAGTTCTCTCACATCATAATATCCTGATATACGGCCCATTTTGAAACAATTAAAAAGCCGGAAATGTCCGGAAAAGGCCGAAGGTGTACAGAACCCGTTGCTCCCTTTGCTTGTTGTAATGGAAGTACAATTTTTGGGGGGTTGGCAGAGAGCAACTGGTTCTTACACATCATAATATCCTGATATACGGCCCATTTTGAAGCAATTAAAAAGCCGGAAATGTCCGGAAAAGGCCGAAGGTGTACAGAACCCGTTGCTCCGTATGCTCGTTGTAATGGGCGTACCATTTTTCGGGGATTTCCAGCGTGCAGCCAGTTCTCACACCTCATAATATCCTGCGATACGACCCATTTTGAAACTATTAAAAAGCCGAAACTGGCCGGAAATGGCAGAATAAGTACAAGACAGGATTCTCCGCATGCTCGTTGTAATGGAAGTACCATTCTTCGGGGATTGGCAGCGCGCAACGAGTTCTCTCACATCGTAATATCCTGCTATAGGGCCCGTTTTTAATCACATAAAATGCCGGAGATGTCCGGAAAAGGCAGAAGGTGTACAGAACCCGATGCTCCGTTTGCTCGTTGTAATGGAAGTACCATTTTTCGGGGATGGGCAGCGTGCAGCGTGTTCTCACACATCATAATAACCTGCGATACGACCCATTTTGAAACAATTAAAAAGACGAAACTGGCCGGGAAAGGCCGAATATGTACAAGACAGGATTCTCCGCATGCTCGTTGTAATGGAAGTACCATTCTTCGGGGATTTGCAGCGCGCAACGAGTTCCCTCACATCATAATATCCTGCTATACGGCCCGTTTTTAATCACATAAAATGCCGGAAATGTCCGGAAAAGGCCGAAGGTGTACAGAACCCGTTGCTCCGTATGCTCTTTGTAATGGGCGTACCATTTTTCGGGGATTGGAAGCGTGCAGCGAGATCTCACACATCATAATATCGTGCGATACGACCCTTTTTGAAACAATTAAAAAGCCGGAAATATCCGGAAAAGGCCGAAGGTTTACAGAACCCGATGCTCCGTATGCTCGTTGTAAGGGAAGGACCATTTTTGGGGGATCGGCAACGCTCAACGCGTTTTTACACATCATAATATCCTGCTATTCGGCCCGTTTTTGATCACTTAAAATGCCGGAAATGTCCGGAAAAGGCCGAAGGAGTACAGAACCTGATGCTCCGTATGCTCGTTGTAAGGGGCGTACCATTTCTCGGGGATTGGCAGCGCGTAACGTGTTCTCTCACATCATAATATCCTGATAAACGGCACATTTTGAAACAATTAAAAAGCCGGAAATGTCCGGAAAAGGCCGAAGGTGTACAGAACCCGTTGCTCCGTATGCTCGTTGTAGTGGGCGTACAATTTTTCGGGGATTGGCAGCGTGCAGCGAGTTCTCTCACATCATAATATCCTGCGATACGACCCATTTTGAAACAATTAAAAAGCCGGAAATGTCCGGAAAATGCCAAAGGTGTACAGAACCCGTTGCTCCGTATGCTCGTTGTAATGGGCGTACCATTTTTCGGGGATTGGCAGCGTGCAGCGAGTTCTCACACCTCATAATATCCTGCGATACGACCCATTTTGAAACTATTAAAAAGCCGAAACTGGCCGGAAAAGGCCGAATATGTACAAGACAGGATTCTCCGCATGCTCGTTGTAATGGATGTACCATTCTTCGGGGATTGGCAGCGCGCAACGAGTCCTCTCACATCATAATATCCCGCGATACGACCCATTTTGAAACAATTAAAAAGCCGGAAATGTCCGGAAAATGCCGAAGGTGTACAGAACCTGATGCTACGTATACTCGTTGTAAGGGGCGTTCCATTTCTCGGGGATTGGCTGCGCGTAACGAGTTCTCTCACATCATAATATCCTGATATACGGCCCATTTTGAAACAATTAAAAAGCCGGAAATGTCCGGAAAAGGCCGAAGGTATACAGAACCCGTTGCTCCGTATGCTCGTTGTAGTGGGCGTACCATTTTTCGGGGATTGGCAGCGTGCAGCGAGTTCTCACACCTCATAATATCCTGCGAAACGACTCATTTTGAAACTATTAAAAAGCCGAAACTTGCCGGAAAAGGCCGAATATGTACAAGAGAGTATTCTCCGCATGCGCGTTGTATTGGAAGTACCATTCTTCGGGGAATGGCATCGCTCAACGAGTTCTCTCACATCATAATATCCTGATATACGGCCCATTTTGAAACAATTAAAAAGCCGGAAATGTCCGGAAAAGGCCGAAGGTGTACAGAACCCGTTGCTCCCTTTGCTTGTTGTAATGGAAGTACAATTTTTGGGGGGTTGGCAGAGAGCAACTGGTTCTTACACATCATAATATCCTGATATACGGCCCATTTTGAAGCAATTAAAAAGCCGGAAATGTCCGGAAAAGGCCGAAGGTGTACAGAACCCGTTGCTCCGTATGCTCGTTGTAATGGGCGTACCATTTTTCGGGGATTTCCAGCGTGCAGCCAGTTCTCACACCTCATAATATCCTGCGATACGACCCATTTTGAAACTATTAAAAAGCCGAAACTGGCCGGAAATGGCAGAATATGTACAAGACAGGATTCTCCGCATGCTCGTTGTAATGGAAGTACCATTCTTCGGGGATTGGCAGCGCGCAACGAGTTCTCTCACATCGTAATATCCTGCTATAGGGCCCGTTTTTAATCACATAAAATGCCGGAGATGTCCGGAAAAGGCAGAAGGTGTACAGAACCCGATGCTCCGTTTGCTCGTTGTAATGGAAGTACCATTTTTCGGGGATGGGCAGCGTGCAGCGTGTTCTCACACATCATAATAACCTGCGATACGACCCATTTTGAAACAATTAAAAAGACGAAACTGGCCGGGAAAGGCCGAATATGTACAAGAGAGGATTCTCGTCATGCTCGTTGTAATGGAAGTACCATTCTTCGGGGATTTGCAGCGCGCAACGAGTTCCCTCACATCATAATATCCTGCTATACGGCCCGTTTTTAATCACATAAAATGCCGGAGATGTCCGGAAAAGGCCGAAGGTGTACGGAACCCGTTGCTCCGTATGCTCGTTGTAACAGGCGTACCATTTCTCGGGGATTGGCAGCGCGTAACGAGTTCTCTCACATCATAATATCCTGCGATACGACCAATTTTGAAACAATTAAAAAGCCGGAAATGTCCGGAAAATGCCAAAGGTGTACAGAACCCGTTGCTCCGTATGCTCGTTGTAATGGGCGTACCATTTTTCGGGGATTGGCAGCGTGCAGCGAGTTCTCACACCTCATAATATCCTGCGATACGACCCATTTTGAAACAATTAAAAAGCCGAAACTGGCCGGAAAAGGCCGAATATGTACAAGACAGGATTCTCCGCATGCTCGTTGTAATGGATGTACCATTCTTCGGGGATTGGCAGCGCGCAACGAGTCCTCTCACATCATAATATCCCGCGATACGACCCATTTTGAAACAATTAAAAAGCCGGAAATGTCCGGAAAATGCCGAAGGTATACAGAACCCGTTGCTCCGTATGCTCGTTGTAATGGAAGGACCATTTTTGGGGGATTGGCAGCGTGCAGCGAGTTCTCACACATCACAATATCCTGCGATACGACCCGTTTTTAATTACATAAAATGCCGGAAATGTCCGGAAAAGGCCGAAGGTGTACAGAACCTGATGCTACGTATACTCGTTGTAAGGGGCGTACCATTTCTCGGGGATTGGCAGCGCGCAACGAGGTCTCACACATCATAATATCCTGCGATACGACCCTTTTTGAAACAATTAAAAAGCCGGAAATATCCGGAAAAGGCCGAAGGTGTACAGAACCCGTTGCTCCGTATGCTCGTTGTAATGGAAGTACCATTCTTCGGGGATTGGCAGCGCGCAACGAGTTCTCTCACATCATAATATCCTGCGATACGACCCATTTTGAAACAATTAAAAAGCCGAAATGTCCGGAAAATGCCAAAGGTGTACAGAACCCGTTGCTCCGTATGCTCGTTGTAATGGGCGTACCATTTTTCGGGGATTGGCAGCGTGCAGCGAGTTCTCACACCTCATAATATACTGCGATACGACCCATTTTGAAACTATTAAAAAGCCGAAACTGGCCGGAAAAGGCCGAATATGTACAAGACAGGATTCTCCGCATGCTCGTTGTAATGGATGCACCATTCTTCGGGGATTGGCAGCGCGCAACGAGTTCTCTCACATCATAATATCCTGCGATACGACCCATTTTTAAACAATTAAAAAGCCGGAAATGTCCGGAAAATGCCGAAGGTGTACAGAACCCGTTGCTCCGTATGCTCGTTGTAATGGAAGGACCATATTTGGGGGATTGGCAGCGTGCAGCGAGTTCTCACACATCATAATATCCTGCGATACGACCCGTTTTTAATCACATAAAATGCCGGAAATGTCCGGAAACGGCCGAAGGTGTACAGAACCCGATGCTCCGTTTGCTCGTTGTAATGGAAGTACCATTTTTGGGGGGTTCGCAGAGAGCAACTGGCTCTTACACATCATAATAATCTGATATACGGCCCATTTTGAAACAATTAAAAAGCCGGAAATGTCCGGAAAAGGCCGAAGGTGTACAGAACCTGATGCTCCGTATGCTCGTTGTAAGGGAAGGACCATTTTTGGGGGATCGGCAACGCTCAACGCGTTTTTACACATCATAATATCCTGCTATTCGGCCCGTTTTTGATCACTTAAAATGCCGGAAATGTCCGGAAAAGGCCGAAGGTGTACAGAACCTGATGCTCCGTATGCTCGTTGTAAGGGGCGTACCATTTCTCGGGGATTGGCAGCGCGTAACGTGTTCTCTCACATCATAATATCCTGATAAACGGCACATTTTGAAACAATTAAAAAGCCGGAAATGTCCGGAAAAGGCCGAAGGTGTACAGAACCCGTTGCTCCGTATGCTCGTTGTAGTGGGCGTACCATTTTTCGGGGATTGGCAGCGTGCAGCGAGTTCTCACACCTCATAATATCCTGCGATACGACTCATTTTCAAACTATTAAAAAGCCGAAACTGGCCGGAAAAGGCCGAATATGTACAAGACAGGATTCTCGTCATGCTCGTTGTAATGGAAGTACCATTCTTCGGGGATTTGCAGCGCGCAACGAGTTCCCTCACATCATAATATCCTGCTATACGGCCCGTTTTTAATCACATAAAATGCCGGAGATGTCCGGAAAAGGCCGAAGGTGTACGGAACCCGTTGCTCCGTATGCTCGTTGTAACAGGCGTACCATTTCTCGGGGATTGGCAGCGCGTAACGAGTTCTCTCACATCATAATATCCTGCGATACGACCCATTTTGAAACAATTAAAAAGCCGGAAATGTCCGGAAAATGACAAAGGTGTACAGAACCCGTTGCTCCGTATGCTCGTTGTAATGGGAGTACCATTTTTCGGGGATTGGCAGCGTGCAGCGAGATCTCACACATCATAATACCATGCGATACGACCCTTTTTGAAACAATTAAAAAGCCGGAAATATCCGGAAAAGGCTGAAGGTGTGCAGAACCCGTTTCTCCGTATGCTCGTTGTAATGGGCGTACCATTTTTCGGGGATTGGCAGCGTGCAGCGAGTTCTCACACCTCATAATATCCTGCGATACGACCCATTTTGAAACTATTAAAAAACCGAAACTGGCCGGAAAAGGCCGAATGTGTACTAGACAGGATTCTCCGCATGCTAGTTGTAATGGATGTACCATTCTTCGGGGATTGGCAGCGCGCAACGAGTTCTCTCAAATCATAATATCCTGCGACACGACCCATTTTGAAACAATTAAATAGCCGGAAATGTCCGGAAAATGCCGAAGGTGTACAGAACCCGTTGCTCCGTATGCTCGTTGTAATGGAAGGACCATTTTTGGGGGATTGGCAGCGTGCAGCGAGTTCTCACACATCATAATATCCTGCGATACGACCCGTTTTTAATTACATAAAATGCCGGAAATGTCCAGAAAAGGCCGAAGGTGTACAGAACCTGATGCTACGTATACTCGTTATAAGGGGCGTACCATTTATCGGGGATTGGCAGCGCGCAACGAGGTCTCACACATCATAATATCCTGCGATACGACCCTTTTTGAAACAATTACAAAGCCGGAAATATCCGGAAAAGGCCGAAGGTGTACAGAACCCGTTGCTCCGTATGCTCGTTGTAATGGATGTACCATTCTTCGGGGATTGGCAACGCTCAACGCGTTTTTACACATCATAATATCCTGCTATTCGGCCCGTTTTTGATCACTTAAAATGCCGGAAATGTCCGGAAAAGGCCGAAGGTGTACAGAACCTGATGCTCCGTATGCTCGTTGTAAGGGGCGTACCATTTCTCGGGGATTGGCAGCGCGTAACGTGTTCTCTCACATCATAATATCCTGATAAACGGCACATTTTGAAACAATTAAAAAGCCGGAAATGTCCGGAAAAGGCCGAAGGTGTACAGAACCCGTTGCTCCGTATGCTCGTTGTAGTGGGCGTACCATTTTTCGGGGATTGGCAGCGTGCAGCGAGTTCTCACACCTCATAATATCCTGCGATACGACTCATTTTGAAACTATTAAAAAGCCGAAACTGGCCGGAAAAGGCCGAATATGTACAAGACAGGATTCTCGTCATGCTCGTTGTAATGGAAGTACCATTCTTCGGGGATTTGCAGCGCGCAACGAGTTCCCTCACATCATAATATCCTGCTATACGGCCCGTTTTTAATCACATAAAATGCCGGAGATGTCCGGAAAAGGCCGAAGGTGTACGGAACCCGTTGCTCCGTATGCTCGTTGTAACAGGCGTACCATTTCTCGGGGATTGGCAGCGCGTAACGAGTTCTCTCACATCATAATATCCTGCGATACGACCCATTTTGAAACAATTAAAAAGCCGGAAATGTCCGGAAAATGACAAAGGTGTACAGAACCCGTTGCTCCGTATGCTCGTTGTAATGGGAGTACCATTTTTCGGGGATTGGCAGCGTGCAGCGAGATCTCACACATCATAATATCATGCGATACGACCCTTTTTGAAACAATTAAAAAGCCGGAAATATCCGGAAAAGGCTGAAGGTGTGCAGAACCCGTTTCTCCGTATGCTCGTTGTAATGGGCGTACCATTTTTCGGGGATTGGCAGCGTGCAGCGAGTTCTCACACCTCATAATATCCTGCGATACGACCCATTTTGAAACTATTAAAAAACCGAAACTGGCCGGAAAAGGCCGAATGTGTACTAGACAGGATTCTCCGCATGCTAGTTGTAATGGATGTACCATTCTTCGGGGATTGGCAGCGCGCAACGAGTTCTCTCACATCATAATATCCTGCGACACGACCCATTTTGAAACAATTAAATAGCCGGAAATGTCCGGAAAATGCCGAAGGTGTACAGAACCCGTTGCTCCGTATGCTCGTTGTAATGGAAGGACCATTTTTGGGGGATTGGCAGCGTGCAGCGAGTTCTCACACATCATAATATCCTGCGATACGACCCGTTTTTAATTACATAAAATGCCGGAAATGTCCAGAAAAGGCCGAAGGTGTACAGAACCTGATGCTACGTATACTCGTTATAAGGGGCGTACCATTTCTCGGGGATTGGCAGCGCGCAACGAGGTCTCACACATCATAATATCCTGCGATACGACCCTTTTTGAAACAATTACAAAGCCGGAAATATCCGGAAAAGGCCGAAGGTGTACAGAACCCGTTGCTCCGTATGCTCGTTGTAATGGGAGTACCATTTTTCGGGGATTGGCAGCGTGCAGCGAGATCTCACACATCATAATATCCTGCGATACGACCCTTTTTGAAACAATTAAAAAGCCGGAAATATCCGGAAAAGGCTGAAGGTGTGCAGAACCCGTTGCTCCGTATGCTCGTTGTAATGGGCGTACCATTTTTCGGGGATTGGCAGCGTGCAGCGAGTTCTCACACCTGATAATATCCTGCGATACGACCCATTTTGAAACTATTAAAAAGCCGAAACTGGCCGGAAAAGGCCGAATATGTACTAGACAGGATTCTCCGCATGCTAGTTGTAATGGATGTACCATTCTTCGGGGATTGGCAGCGCGCAACGAGTTCTCTCACATCATAATATCCTGCGATACGACCCATTTTGAAACAATTAAATAGCCGGAAATGTCCGGAAAATGCCGAACGTGTACAGAACCCGTTGCTCCGTATGCTCGTTGTAATGGAAGGACCATTTTTGGGGGATTGGCAGCGTGCAGCGAGTTCTCACACATCATAATATCCTGCGATACGACCCGTTTTTAATCACATAAAATGCCGGAAATGTCCGGAAAAGGCCGAAGATGTACAGAACCTGATGCTACGTATACTCGTTGTAAGGGGCGTACCATTTCTCGGGGATTGGCGGCGCGCAACGAGGTCTCACACATCATAATATCCTGATATACGGCCCATTTTGAAACAATTAGAAAGGCGGAAATGTCCGGAAAAGGCCGAAGGTGTACAGAACCCGTTGCTCCCTTTGCTTGTTGTAACGGAAGTACCATTTTTGGGGGGTTGGCAGAGAGCAACTGGTTCTTACACATCATAATATCCTGATATACGGCCCATTTTGAGCAATTAAAAAGCCGGAAATGTCCGGAAAAGGCCGAAGGTGTACAGAACCCGTTGCTCCGTATGCTCGTTGTAATGGGCGTACCATTTTTCGGGGATTTCCAGCGTGCAGCGAGTTCTCACACCTCATAATATCCTGCGAAACGACTCATTTTGAAACTATTAAAAAGCCGAAACTTGCCGGAAAAGGCCGAATAAGTACAAGACAGGATTCTCCGCATGCTCGTTGTAATGGAAGTACCATTCTTCGGGGATAGGCAGCGCGCAACGAGTTCTCTCACATCATAATATCCTGATATACGGCCCATTTTGAAACAATTAAAAAGCCGGAAATGTCCGGAAAAGGCCGAAGTTGTACAGAACCCTTTGCTCCGTATGCTCGTTGTAATGGGCGTACCATTTTTCGGGGATTGGAAGCGTGCAGCGAGATCACACACATCATAATATCGTGCGATAGGACCCTTTTTGAAACAATTGAAAAGCCGGAAATATCCGGAAAAGGCCGAAGGTTTACAGAACCCGATGCTCCGTATGCTCGTTGTAAGGGAAGGACCATTTTTGGGGGATCGGCAACGCTCAACGCGTTTTTATACATCATAATATACTGGTGTACAGAACCTGATGCTCCGTATGCTCGTTGTAAGGGGCGTACCATTTCTCGGGGATTGGCAGCGCGTAACGTGTTCTCTCACATCATAATATCCTGATAAACGGCCCGTTTTTAATCACATAAAATGCCGGAGATGTCCGGAAAAGGCCGAAGGTGTACAGAACCCAATGCTCCGTTTGCTCGTTGTAATGGAAGTACCATTTTTGAGGGGTTGGCAGAGAGCAACTGGTTCTTACACATCATAATATCCTGATATACGGCCCATTTTGAAACAATTAAAAAGCCGGAGATGTCCGGAAAAGGCCGAAGGTGTACAGAACCTGATGCTCCGTATGCTCGTTGTAATGGAAGTACCATTCTTCGGGGATTGGCAGCGCGCAACGAGTTCTCTCACATCATAATATCCTGCGATACGACCCATTTTGAAACAATTAAAAAGCCGGAAGTGTCCGGAAAATGCCAAAGGTGTACAGAACCCGTTGCTCCGTATGCTCGTTGTAATGGGCGTACCATTTTTCGGGGATTGGCAGCGTGCAGCGTGTTCTCACACCTCATAATATTCTGCGATACGACCCATTTTGAAACTATTAAAAAGCCGAAACTGGCCGGAAAAGGCCGAATATGTACAAGACAGGATTCTCCGCATGCTCGTTGTAATGGATGCACCATTCTTCGGGGATTGGCAGCGCGCAACGAGTTCTCTCACATCATAATATCCTGCGATACGACCCATTTTGAAACAATTAAAAAGCCGGAAATGTCCGCAAAATGCCGAAGGTGTACAGAACCCGTTGCTCCGTATGCTCGTTGTAATGGAAGGACCATATTTGGGGGATTGGCAGCGTGCAGCGAGTTCTCACACATCATAATATCCTGCGATACGACCCGTTTTTAATCACATAAAATGCCGGAAATGTCCGGAAACGGCCGAAGGTGTACAGAACCCGATGCTCCGTTTGCTCGTTGTAATGGAAGTACCATTTTTGGGGGGTTGGCAGAGAGCAACTGGCTCTTACACATCATTAATAATCTGATATACGGCCCATTTTGAAACAATTAAAAAGCCGGAAATGTCCGGAAAAGGCCGAAGGTGTACAGAACCCGTTGCTCCGTATGCTCGTTGTAGTGGGCGTACCATTTTTCGGGGATTGGCAGCGTGCAGCGAGTTCTCACACCTCATAATATCCTGCGATACGACTCATTTTGAAACTATTAAAAAGCCGAAACTGGCCGGAAAAGGCCGAATATGTACAAGACAGGATTCTCGTCATGCTCGTTGTAATGGAAGTACCATTCTTCGGGGATTTGCAGCGCGCAACGAGTTCCCTCACATCATAATATCCTGCTATACGGCCCGTTTTTAATCACATAAAATGCCGGAGATGTCCGGAAAAGGCCGAAGGTGAACGGAACCCGTTGCTCCGTATGCTCGTTGTAACAGGCGTACCATTTCTCGGGGATTGGCAGCGCGTAACGAGTTCTCTCACATCATAATATCCTGCGATACGACCCATTTTGAAACAATTAAAAAGCCGGAAATGTCCGGAAAATGCCAAAGGTGTACAGAACCCGTTGCTCCGTATGCTCGTTGTAATGGGCGTACCATTTTTCGGGGATGGGCAGCGTGCAGCGAGTTCTCACACCTCATAATATCCTGCGATACGACCCATTTTGAAACTATTAAAAAGCCGAAACTGGCCGGAAAAGGCCGAATATGTACAAGACAGGATTCTCCGCATGCTCGTTGTAATGGATGTACCATTCTTCGGGGATTGGCAGCGCGCAACGAGTTCTCTCACATCATAATATCCCGCGATACGACCCATTTTGAAACAATTAAAAAGCCGGAAATGTCCGGAAAATGCCGAAGGTGTACAGAACCCGTTGCTCCGTATGCTCGTTGTAATGGAAGGACCATTTTTGGGGGATTGGCAGCGTGCAGCGAGTTCTCACACATCATAATATCCTGCGATACGACCCGTTTTTAATTACATAAAATGCCGGAAATGTCCGGAAAAGGCCGAAGGTGTACAGAACCTGATGCTACGTATACTCGTTGTAATGCATGTACCATTCTTCGGGGATTGGCAGCGTGCAACGAGTTCTCTCACATCATCATATCGCGCGATACTACCCATTTTGAAACAATTAAAAAGCCGGAAATATCCGGAAAAGGCCGAAGGTTTACAGAACCCGATGCTCCGTATGCTCGTTGTAATGGGAGTACCATTTTTCGGGGATTGGCAGCGTGCAGCGAGATCTCACACATCATAATATCCTGCGATACGACCCTTTTTGAAACAATTAAAAAGCCGGAAATGTCCGGAAAAGGCTGAAGGTGTGCAGAACCCGTTGCTCCGTATGCTCGTTGTAATGGGCGTACCATTTTTCGGGGATTTCCAGCGTGCAGCGAGTTCTCACACCTCATAATATCCTGCGAAACGACTCATTTTGAAACTATTAAAAAGCCGAAACTTGCCGGAAAAAGCCGAATATGTACAAGACAGGATTCTCCGCATGCTCGTTGTAATGGAAGTACCATTCTTCGGGGATAGGCAGCGCGCAACGAGTTCTCTCACATCATAATATCCTGATATACGGCCCATTTTGAAACAATTAAAAAGCCGGAAATGTCCGGAAAAGGCCGAAGGTGTACAGAACCCGTTGCTCCGTATGCTCCTTGTAATGGGCGTACCATTTTTCGGGGATTGGAAGCGTGCAGCGAGATCACACACATCATAATATCGTGCGATACGACCCTTTTGAAACAATTAAAAAGCCGGAAATATCCGGAAAAGGCCGAAGGTTTACAGAACCCGATGCTCCGTATGCTCGTTGTAAGGGAAGGACCATTTTTGAGGGGTTGGCAGAGAGCAACTGGTTCTTACACATCATAATATCCTGATATACGGCCCATTTTGAAACAATTAAAAAGCCGGAGATGTCCGGAAAAGGCCGAAGGTGTACAGAACCTGATGCTCCGTATGCTCGTTGTAATGGAAGTACCATTCTTCGGGGATTGGCAGCGCGCAACGAGTTCTCTCACATCATAATATCCTGCGATACGACCCATTTTGAAACAATTAAAAAGCCGGAAATGTCCGGAAAATGCCAAAGGTGTACAGAACCCGTTGCTCCGTATGCTCGTTGTAATGGGCGTACCATTTTTCGGGGATTGGCAGCGTGCAGCGAGTTCTCACACCTCATAATATACTGCGATACGACCCATTTTGAAACTATTAAAAAGCCGAAACTGGCCGGAAAAGGCCGAATATGTACAAGACAGGATTCTCCGCATGCTCGTTGTAATGGATGCACCATTCTTCGGGGATTGGCAGCGCGCAACGAGTTCTCTCACATCATAATATCCTGCGATACGACCCATTTTGAAACAATTAAAAAGCCGGAAATGTCCGGAAAATGCCGAAGGTGTACAGAACCCGTTGCTCCGTATGCTCGTTGTAATGGAAGGACCATATTTGGGGGATTGGCAGCGTGCAGCGAGTTCTCACACATCATAATATCCTGCGATACGACCCGTTTTTAATCACATAAAATGCCGGAAATGTCCGGAAACGGCCGAAGGTGTACAGAACCCGATGCTCCGTTTGCTCGTTGTAATGGAAGTACCATTTTTGGGGGGTTCGCAGAGAGCAACTGGCTCTTACACATCATAATAATCTGATATACGGCCCATTTTGAAACAATTAAAAAGCCGGAAATGTCCGGAAAAGGCCGAAGGTGTACAGAACCCGTTGCTCCGTATGCTCGTTGTAATGGGCGTACCATTTTTCGGGGATTGGAAGCGTGCAGCGAGATCTCACACATCATAATATCGTGCGATACGACCCTTTTTGAAACAATTAAAAAGCCGGAAATATCCGGAAAAGGCCGAAGGTGTACAGAACCCGATGCACCGTATGCTCGTTGTAAGGGAAGGACCATTTTTGGGGGATCGGCAACGCTCAACGCGTTTTTACACATCATAATATCCTGCTATTCGGCCCGTTTTTGATCACTTAAAATGCCGGAAATGTCCGGAAAAGGCCGAAGGTGTACAGAACCTGATGCTCCGTATGCTCGTTGTAAGGGGCGTACCATTTCTCGGGGATTGGCAGCGCGTAACGTGTTCTCTCACATCATAATATCCTGATAAACGGCACATTTTGAAACAATTAAAAAGCCGGAAATGTCCGGAAAAGGCCGAAGGTGTACAGAACCCGTTGCTCCGTATGCTCGTTGTAGTGGGCGTACCATTTTTCGGGGATTGGCAGCGTGCAGCGAGTTCTCACACCTCATAATATCCTGCGATACGACTCATTTTGAAACTATTAAAAAGCCGAAACTGGCCGGAAAAGGCCGAATATGTACAAGACAGGATTCTCGTCATGCTCGTTGTAATGGAAGTACCATTCTTCGGGGATTTGCAGCGCGCAACGAGTTCCCTCACATCATAATATCCTGCTATACGGCCCGTTTTTAATCACATAAAATGCCGGAGATGTCCGGAAAAGGCCGAAGGTGTACAGAACCCAATGCTCCGTTTGCTCGTTGTAATGGAAGTACCATTTTTGAGGGGTTGGCAGAGAGCAACTGGTTCTTACACATCATAATATCCTGATATACGGCCCATTTTGAAACAATTAAAAAGCCGGAGATGTCCGGAAAAGGCCGAAGGTGTACAGAACCTGATGCTCCGTATGCTCGTTGTAATGGAAGTACCATTCTTCGGGGATTGGCAGCGCGCAACGAGTTCTCTCACATCATAATATCCTGCGATACGACCCATTTTGAAACAATTAAAAAGCCGGAAGTGTCCGGAAAATGCCAAAGGTGTACAGAACCCGTTGCTCCGTATGCTCGTTGTAATGGGCGTACCATTTTTCGGGGATTGGCAGCGTGCAGCGAGTTCTCACACCTCATAATATTCTGCGATACGACCCATTTTGAAACTATTAAAAAGCCGAAACTGGCCGGAAAAGGCCGAATATGTACAAGACAGGATTCTCCGCATGCTCGTTGTAATGGATGCACCATTCTTCGGGGATTGGCAGCGCGCAACGAGTTCTCTCACATCATAATATCCTGCGATACGACCCATTTTGAAACAATTAAAAAGCCGGAAATGTCCGGAAAATGCCGAAGGTGTACAGAACCCGTTGCTCCGTATGCTCGTTGTAATGGAAGGACCATATTTGGGGGATTGGCAGCGTGCAGCGAGTTCTCACACATCATAATATCCTGCGATACGACCCGTTTTTAATCACATAAAATGCCGGAAATGTCCGGAAACGGCCGAAGGTGTACAGAACCCGATGCTCCGTTTGCTCGTTGTAATGGAAGTACCATTTTTGGGGGGTTCGCAGAGAGCAACTGGCTCTTACACATCATAATAATCTGATATACGGCCCATTTTGAAACAATTAAAAAGCCGGAAATGTCCGGAAAAGGCCGAAGGTGTACAGAACCCGTTGCTCCGTATGCTCGTTGTAATGGGCGTACCATTTTTCGGGGATTGGAAGCGTGCAGCGAGATCTCACACATCATAATATCGTGCGATACGACCCTTTTTGAAACAATTAAAAAGCCGGAAATATCCGGAAAAGGCCGAAGGTGTACAGAACCCGATGCACCGTACGCTCGTTGTAAGGGAAGGACCATTTTTGGGGGATCGGCAACGCTCAACGCGTTTTTACACATCATAATATCCTGCTATTCGGCCCGTTTTTGATCACTTAAAATGCCGGAAATGTCCGGAAAAGGCCGAAGGTGTACAGAACCTGATGCTCCGTATGCTCGTTGTAAGGGGCGTACCATTTCTCGGGGATTGGCAGCGCGTAACGTGTTCTCTCACATCATAATATCCTGATAAACGGCACATTTTGAAACAATTAAAAAGCCGGAAATGTCCGGAAAAGGCCGAAGGTGTACAGAACCCGTTGCTCCGTATGCTCGTTGTAGTGGGCGTACCATTTTTCGGGGATTGGCAGCGTGCAGCGAGTTCTCACACCTCATAATATCCTGCGATACGACTCATTTTGAAACTATTAAAAAGCCGAAACTGGCCGGAAAAGGCCGAATATGTACAAGACAGGATTCTCGTCATGCTCGTTGTAATGGAAGTACCATTCTTCGGGGATTTGCAGCGCGCAACGAGTTCCCTCACATCATAATATCCTGCTATACGGCCCGTTTTTAATCACATAAAATGCCGGAGATGTCCGGAAAAGGCCGAAGGTGTACGGAACCCGTTGCTCCGTATGCTCGTTGTAACAGGCGTACCATTTCTCGGGGATTGGCAGCGCTTAACGAGTTCTCTCACATCATAATATCCTGCGATACGACCCATTTTGAAACAATTAAAAAGCCGGAAATGTCCGGAAAATGACAAAGGTGTACAGAACCCGTTGCTCCGTATGCTCGTTGTAATGGGAGTACCATTTTTCGGGGATTGGCAGCGTGCAGCGAGATCTCACACATCATAATATCATGCGATACGACCCTTTTTGAAACAATTAAAAAGCCGGAAATATCCGGAAAAGGCTGAAGGTGTGCAGAACCCGTTGCTCCGTATGCTCGTTGTAATGGGCGTACCATTTTTCGGGGATTGGCAGCGTGCAGCGAGTTCTCACACCTCATAATATCCTGCGATACGACCCATTTTGAAACTATTAAAAAACCGAAACTGGCCGGAAAAGGCCGAATGTGTACTAGACAGGATTCTCCGCATGCTAGTTGTAATGGATGTACCATTCTTCGGGGATTGGCAGCGCGCAACGAGTTCTCTCACATCATAATATCCTGCGACACGACCCATTTTGAAACAATTAAATAGCGGGAAATGTCCGGAAAATGCCGAAGGTGTACAGAACCCGTTGCTCCGTATGCTCGTTGTAATGGAAGGACCATTTTTGGGGGATTGGCAGCGTGCAGCGAGTTCTCACACATCATAATATCCTGCGATACGACCCGTTTTTAATTACATAAAATGCCGGAAATGTCCAGAAAAGGCCGAAGGTGTACAGAACCTGATGCTACGTATACTCGTTATAAGGGGCGTACCATTTCTCGGGGATTGGCAGCGCGCAACGAGGTCTCACACATCATAATATCCTGCGATACGACCCTTTTTGAAACAATTAGAAAGGCGGAAATGTCCGGAAAAGGCCGAAGGTGTACAGAACCCGTTGCTCCCTTTGCTTGTTGTAACGGAAGTACCATTTTTGGGGGGTTGGCAGAGAGCAACTGGTTCTTACACATCATAATATCCTGATATACGGCCCATTTTGAGCAATTAAAAAGCCGGAAATGTCCGGAAAAGGCCGAAGGTGTACAGAACCCGTTGCTCCGTATGCTCGTTGTAATGGGCGTACCATTTTTCGGGGATTTCCAGCGTGCAGCGAGTTCTCACACCTCATAATATCCTGCGAAACGACTCATTTTGAAACTATTAAAAAGCCGAAACTTGCCGGAAAAGGCCGAATATGTACAAGACAGGATTCTCCGCATGCTCGTTGTAATGGAAGTACCATTCTTCGGGGATAGGCAGCGCGCAACGAGTTCTCTCACATCATAATATCCTGATATACGGCCCATTTTGAAACAATTAAAAAGCCGGAAATGTCCGGAAAAGGCCGAAGTTGTACAGAACCCTTTGCTCCGTATGCTCGTTGCAATGGGCGTACCATTTTTCGGGGATTGGAAGCGTGCAGCGAGATCACACACATCATAATATCGTGCGATAGGACCCTTTTTGAAACAATTGAAAAGCCGGAAATATCCGGAAAAGGCCGAAGGTTTACAGAACCCGATGCTCCGTATGCTCGTTGTAAGGGAAGGACCATTTTTGGGGGATCGGCAACGCTCAACGCGTTTTTACACATCATAATATACTGGTGTACAGAACCTGATGCTCCGTATGCTCGTTGTAAGGGGCGTACCATTTCTCGGGGATTGGCAGCGCGTAACGTGTTCTCTCACATCATAATATCCTGATAAACGGCCCGTTTTTAATCACATAAAATGCCGGAGATGTCCGGAAAAGGCCGAAGGTGTACAGAACCCAATGCTCCGTTTGCTCGTTGTAATGGAAGTACCATTTTTGAGGGGTTGGCAGAGAGCAACTGGTTCTTACACATCATAATATCCTGATATACGGCCCATTTTGAAACAATTAAAAAGCCGGAGATGTCCGGAAAAGGCCGAAGGTGTACAGAACCTGATGCTCCGTATGCTCGTTGTAATGGAAGTACCATTCTTCGGGGATTGGCAGCGCGCAACGAGTTCTCTCACATCATAATATCCTGCGATACGACCCATTTTGAAACAATTAAAAAGCCGGAAGTGTCCGGAAAATGCCAAAGGTGTACAGAACCCGTTGCTCCGTATGCTCGTTGTAATGGGCGTACCATTTTTCGGGGATTGGCAGCGTGCAGCGAGTTCTCACACCTCATAATATTCTGCGATACGACCCATTTTGAAACTATTAAAAAGCCGAAACTGGCCGGAAAAGGCCGAATATGTACAAGACAGGATTCTCCGCATGCTCGTTGTAATGGATGCACCATTCTTCGGGGATTGGCAGCGCGCAACGAGTTCTCTCACATCATAATATCCTGCGATACGACCCATTTTGAAACAATTAAAAAGCCGGAAATGTCCGCAAAATGCCGAAGGTGTACAGAACCCGTTGCTCCGTATGCTCGTTGTAATGGAAGGACCATATTTGGGGGATTGGCAGCGTGCAGCGAGTTCTCACACATCATAATATCCTGCGATACGACCCGTTTTTAATCACATAAAATGCCGGAAATGTCCGGAAACGGCCGAAGGTGTACAGAACCCGATGCTCCGTTTGCTCGTTGTAATGGAAGTACCATTTTTGGGGGGTTGGCAGAGAGCAACTGGCTCTTACACATCATAATAATCTGATATACGGCCCATTTTGAAACAATTAAAAAGCCGGAAATGTCCGGAAAAGGCCGAAGGTGTACAGAACCCGTTGCTCCGTATGCTCGTTGTAGTGGGCGTACCATTTTTCGGGGATTGGCAGCGTGCAGCGAGTTCTCACACCTCATAATATCCTGCGATACGACTCATTTTGAAACTATTAAAAAGCCGAAACTGGCCGGAAAAGGCCGAATATGTACAAGACAGGATTCTCGTCATGCTCGTTGTAATGGAAGTACCATTCTTCGGGGATTTGCAGCGCGCAACGAGTTCCCTCACATCATAATATCCTGCTATACGGCCCGTTTTTAATCACATAAAATGCCGGAGATGTCCGGAAAAGGCCGAAGGTGTACGGAACCCGTTGCTCCGTATGCTCGTTGTAACAGGCGTACCATTTCTCGGGGATTGGCAGCGCGTAACGAGTTCTCTCACATCATAATATCCTGCGATACGACCCATTTTGAAACAATTAAAAAGCCGGAAATGTCCGGAAAATGCCAAAGGTGTACAGAACCCGTTGCTCCGTATGCTCGTTGTAATGGGCGTACCATTTTTCGGGGATGGGCAGCGTGCAGCGAGTTCTCACACCTCATAATATCCTGCGATACGACCCATTTTGAAACTATTAAAAAGCCGAAACTGGCCGGAAAAGGCCGAATATGTACAAGACAGGATTCTCCGCATGCTCGTTGTAATGGATGTACCATTCTTCGGGGATTGGCAGCGCGCAACGAGTTCTCTCACATCATAATATCCCGCGATACGACCCATTTTGAAACAATTAAAAAGCCGGAAATGTCCGGAAAATGCCGAAGGTGTACAGAACCCGTTGCTCCGTATGCTCGTTGTAATGGAAGGACCATTTTTGGGGGATTGGCAGCGTGCAGCGAGTTCTCACACATCATAATATCCTGCGATACGACCCGTTTTTAATTACATAAAATGCCGGAAATGTCCGGAAAAGGCCGAAGGTGTACTGAACCCGTTGCTCCCTTTGCTTGTTGTAACGGAAGTACCATTTTTGGGGGGTTGGCAGAGAGCAACTGGTTCTTACACATCATAATATCCTGATATACGGCCCATTTTGAGCAATTAAAAAGCCGGAAATGTCCGGAAAAGGCCGAAGGTGTACAGAACCCGTTGCTCCGTATGCTCGTTGTAATGGGCGTACCATTTTTCGGGGATTTCCAGCGTGCAGCGAGTTCTCACACCTCATAATATCCTGCGAAACGACTCATTTTGAAACTATTAAAAAGCCGAAACTTGCCGGAAAAGGCCGAATATGTACAAGACAGGATTCTCCGCATGCTCGTTGTAATGGAAGTACCATTCTTCGGGGATAGGCAGCGCGCAACGAGTTCTCTCACGTCATAATATCCTGATATACGGCCCATTTTGAAACAATTAAAAAGCCGGAAATGTCCGGAAAAGGCCGAAGTTGTACAGAACCCTTTGCTCCGTATGCTCGTTGTAATGGGCGTACCATTTTTCGGGGATTGGAAGCGTGCAGCGAGATCACACACATCATAATATCGTGCGATAGGACCCTTTTTGAAACAATTGAAAAGCCGGAAATATCCGGAAAAGGCCGAAGGTTTACAGAACCCGATGCTCCGTATGCTCGTTGTAAGGGAAGGACCATTTTTGGGGGATCGGCAACGCTCAACGCGTTTTTACACATCATAATATACTGGTGTACAGAACCTGATGCTCCGTATGCTCGTTGTAAGGGGCGTACCATTTCTCGGGGATTGGCAGCGCGTAACGTGTTCTCTCACATCATAATATCCTGATAAACGGCCCGTTTTTAATCACATAAAATGCCGGAGATGTCCGGAAAAGGCCGAAGGTGTACAGAACCCAATGCTCCGTTTGCTCGTTGTAATGGAAGTACCATTTTTGAGGGGTTGGCAGAGAGCAACTGGTTCTTACACATCATAATATCCTGATATACGGCCCATTTTGAAACAATTAAAAAGCCGGAGATGTCCGGAAAAGGCCGAAGGTGTACAGAACCTGATGCTCCGTATGCTCGTTGTAATGGAAGTACCATTCTTCGGGGATTGGCAGCGCGCAACGAGTTCTCTCACATCATAATATCCTGCGATACGACCCATTTTGAAACAATTAAAAAGCCGGAAGTGTCCGGAAAATGCCAAAGGTGTACAGAACCCGTTGCTCCGTATGCTCGTTGTAATGGGCGTACCATTTTTCGGGGATTGGCAGCGTGCAGCGAGTTCTCACACCTCATAATATTCTGCGATACGACCCATTTTGAAACTATTAAAAAGCCGAAACTGGCCGGAAAAGGCCGAATATGTACAAGACAGGATTCTCCGCATGCTCGTTGTAATGGATGCACCATTCTTCGGGGATTGGCAGCGCGCAACGAGTTCTCTCACATCATAATATCCTGCGATACGACCCATTTTGAAACAATTAAAAAGCCGGAAATGTCCGCAAAATGCCGAAGGTGTACAGAACCCGTTGCTCCGTATGCTCGTTGTAATGGAAGGACCATTTTTGGGGGATTGGCAGCGTGCAGCGAGTTCTCACACCTCATAATATCCTGCGATACGACTCATTTTGAAACTATTAAAAAGGCGAAACTGGCCGGAAAAGGCCGAATATGTACAAGACAGGATTCTCGTCATGCTCGTTGTAATGGAAGTACCATTCTTCGGGGATTTGCAGCGCGCAACGAGTTCCCTCACATCCTAATATCCTGCTATACGGCCCGTTTTTAATCACATAAAATGCCGGCGATGTCCGGAAAATGCCGAAGGTGTACAGAACCCGTTGCTCCGTATGCTCGTTGTAATGGAAGGACCATATTTGGGGGATTGGCAGCGTGCAGCGTGTTCTCACACATCATAATATCCTGCGATACGACCCGTTTTTAATCACATAAAATGCCGGAAATGTCCGGAAACGGCCGAAGGTGTACAGAACCCGATGCTCCGTTTGCTCGTTGTAATGGAAGTACCATTTTTGGGGGGTTGGCAGAGAGCAACTGGCTCTTACACATCATAATAATCTGATATACGGCCCATTTTGAAACAATTAAAAAGCCGGAAATGTCCGGAAAAGGCCGAAGGTGTACGGAACCCGTTGCTCCGTATGCTCGTTGTAACAGGCGTACCATTTCTCGGGGATTGGCAGCGCGTAACGAGTTCTCTCACATCATAATATCCTGCGATACGACCCATTTTGAAACAATTAAAAAGCCGGAAATGTCCGGAAAATGCCAAAGGTGTACAGAACCCGTTGCTCCGTATGCTCGTTGTAATGGGCGTACCATTTTTCGGGGATGGGCAGCGTGCAGCGAGTTCTCACACCTCATAATATCCTGCGATACGACCCATTTTGAAACTATTAAAAAGCCGAAACTGGCCGGAAAAGGCCGAATATGTACAAGACAGGATTCTCCGCATGCTCGTTGTAATGGATGTACCATTCTTCGGGGATTGGCAGCGCGCAACGAGTTCTCTCACATCATAATATCCCGCGATACGACCCATTTTGAAACAATTAAAAAGCCGGAAATGTCCGGAAAATGCCGAAGGTGTACAGAACCCGTTGCTCCGTATGCTCGTTGTAATGGAAGGACCATTTTTGGGGGATTGGCAGCGTGCAGCGAGTTCTCACACATCATAATATCCTGCGATACGACCCGTTTTTAATTACATAAAATGCCGGAAATGTCCGGAAAAGGCCGAAGGTGTACAGAACCTGATGCTACGTATACTCGTTGTAAGGGGCGTACCATTTCTCGGGGATTGGCAGCGCGCAACGAGGTCTCACACATCATAATATCCTGCGATACGACCCTTTTTGAAACAATTAAAAAGCCGCAAATATCCGGAAAAGGCCGAAGGTGTACTGAACCCGTTGCTCCGTATGCTCGTTGTAATGGGAGTACCATTTTTCGGGGATTGGCAGCGTGCAGCGAGTTCTCACGCCTCATAATATCCTGCGATACGACCCATTTTGAAACTATTAAAAAGCCGAAACTGGCCGGAAAAGGCCGAATATGTACTAGACAGGATTCTCCGCATGCTCGTTGTAATGGAAGTACCATTCTTCGGGGATTGGCA
The DNA here is from genome assembly GCA_963971185.1 of Bombus muscorum. Taxonomy (NCBI): domain Eukaryota; kingdom Metazoa; phylum Arthropoda; class Insecta; order Hymenoptera; family Apidae; genus Bombus; species Bombus muscorum. The sequence continues at coordinate 9,549,125 of OZ020130.1, read as the reverse complement.
GCGCGCAACGAGTTCTCTCACATTATAATATCCTGCTATACGGCCCGTTTTTAATCACATAAAATGCCGGAGATGTCCGGAAAAGGCCGAAGGTGTACAGAACCCGATGCTCCGTTTGCTCGTTGTAATGGAAGTACCATTTTTGGGGGGTTGGCAGAGAGCAACTGGTTCTTACACATCATAATAATCTGATATACGGCCCAATTTGAAACAATGAAAAAGCCGGAAATGTCCGGAAAAGGCCGAAGGTGTACAGAACTCGTTGCTCCGTATGCTCGTTGTACTGGGCGTACCATTTTTCGGGGATTTCCAGCGTGCAGCCAGTTCTCACACCTCATAATATCCTGCGATACGACCCATTTTGAAACTATTAACAAGCCGAAACTGGCCGGAAATGGCCGAATATGTACAAGACAGGATTCTCCGCATGCTCGTTGTAATGGAAGTACCATTCTTCGGGGATTGGCAGCGCGCAACGAGTTCTCTCACATCATAATATTCTGATATACGGCCCATTTTGAAACAATTAAAAAGCCGGAAATGTCCGGAAAAGGCCGAAGGTGTACAGAACCTGATGCTCCGTATGCTCGTTGTAATGGAAGTACCATTCTTCGGGGATTGGCAGCGCGCAACGAGTTCTCTCACATCATAATATCCTGCGATACGACCCATTTTGAAACAATTAAAAAGCCGGAAATGTCCGGAAAAGGCCGAATATGTACAAGACAGGATTCTCCGCATGCTCGTTGTAATGCATGTACCATTCTTCGGGGATTGGCAGCGTGCAACGAGTTCTCTCACATCATAATATCGCGCGATACGACCCATTTTGAAACAATTAAAAAGCCGGAAATGTCCGGAAAATGCCAAAGGTGTACAGAACCCGTTGCTCCGTATGCTCGTTGTAATGGGCGTACCATTTTTCGGGGATTGGCAGCGTGCAGCGAGTTCTCACACCTCATAATATCCTGCGATACGACTCATTTTGAAACTATTAAAAAGGCGAAACTGGCCGGAAAAGGCCGAATATGTACAAGACAGGATTCTCGTCATGCTCGTTGTAATGGAAGTACCATTCTTCGGGGATTTGCAGCGCGCAACGAGTTCCCTCACATCATAATATCCTGCTATACGGCCCGTTTTTAATCACATAAAATGCCGGAGATGTCCGGAAAAGGCCGAAGGTGTACAGAACCCAATGCTACGTTTGCTCGTTGTAATGGAAGTACCATTTTTGGGGGGTTGGCAGAGAGCAACTGGTTCTTACACATCATAATATCCTGATATACGGCCCATTTTGAAACAATTAAAAAGCCGGAAATATCCGGAAAAGGCCGAAGGTGTACAGAACCCGTTGCTCCGTATGCTCGTTGTAATGGAAGGGCCATTTTTGGGGGATTGGAAACTCTCAACGCGTTTTTACACATCATAATATCCTGCTATTCGGCCCATTTTTGATCACTTAAAATGCCGGAAATGTCCGGAAAAGGCCGAAGGTGTACAGAACCTGATGCTACGTGTACTCGTTGTAAGGGGCGTACCATTTCTCGGGGATTGGCAGCGCGTAACGAGTTCTGTCACATCATAATAACCTGATATACGGCCCATTTTGAAACAATTAAAAAGCCAGAAATGTCCGGAAAAGGCCGAAGGTGTACAGAACCCGTTGCTCCGTATGCTCGTTGTAGTGGGCGTACCATTTTTCAGGGATTGGCAGCGTGCAGCGAGTTCTCACACCTCATAATATCCTGCGATACGACTCATTTTGAAACTATTAAAAAGCCGAAACTGGCCGGAAAAGGCCGAATATGTACAAGACAGGATTCTCCGCATGCTCATTGTAATGGAAGTACCATTCTTCGGGGATTGGCAGCGCGCAACGAGTTCTCTCACATCATAATATCCTGATATACGGCCAATTTGAAACAATTAAAAAGCCGGAAATGTCCGGAAAAGGCCGAAGGTGTACAGAACCCGTTGCTCCCTTTGCTTGTTGTAATGGAAGTTCCATTTTTGGGGGGTTGGCAGAGAGGAACTGGTTCTTACACATCATAATATCCTGATATACGGCCCATTTTTGATCACTTAAAATGCCGGAAATGTCCGGAAAAGGCCGAAGGTGTACAGAACCTGATGCTCCGTATGCTCGTTGTAAGGGGCGTACCATTTCTCGGGGATTGGCAGCGCGTAACGAGTTCTCTCACATCATAATATCCTGAAATACGGCCCATTTTGAAACAATTAAAAAGCCGGAAATGTCCGGAAAAGGGCGAAGGTGTACAGAACCTGATGCTCCGTATGCTCGTTGTAATGGATGTACCATTCTTCGGGGATTGGCAGCGCGCAACGAGTTCTCTCACGTCATAATATCCCGCGATACGACCCATTTTGAAACAATTAAAAAGACGAAACTGGCCGGAAAAGGCCGAATATGTACTAGACAGGATTCTCCGCATGCTAGTTGTAATGGATGTACCATTCTTCGGGGATTGGCAGCGCGCAACGAGTTCTCTCACATCATAATATCCTGCGATACGACCCATTTTGAAACAATTAAATAGCCGGAAATGTCCGGAAAATGCCGAAGGTGTACAGACCCGATGCTCCGTTTGCTCGATGTAATGGAAGTACCATTATTGGGGGGTTGGCAGAGTGCAGCGAGTTCTCACACATCATAATATCCTGCGATACGACCCATTTTGAAACTACTAAAAAGACGAAACTGGCCGGAAAAGGCCGAATATGTACATGACAGGATTCTCCGCATGCTCGTTGTATTGGAAGTACCATTCTTCGGGGACTGGGAGCGCGCACCGAGTTCCCTCACATCATAATATCCTGCTATACGGCCCGTTTTTATTCACATAAAATGCCGGAGATGTCCGGAAAAGGCCGAAGATGTACAGAACCCGATGCTCCGTTTGCTCGTTGTAATGGAAGTACCATTTTTGGGGGGTTGGCAGAGAGCAACTGGCTCTTACACATCATAATAATCTGATATACGGCCCATTTTGAAACAATTAAAAAGCCGGAAATGTCCGGAAAAGGCCGAAGGTGTACAGAACCCGTTGCTCCGTATGCTCGTTGTAATGGGCGTACCATTTTTCGGGGATCGGAAGCGTGCAGCGAGATCTCACACATCATAATATCGTGCGATACGACCCATTTTGAAACAATTAAAAAGCCGGAAATGTCCGGAAAATGCCAAAGGTGTACAGAACCCGTTGCTCCGTATGCTCGTTGTAATGGGCGTACCATTTTTCGGGGATTGGCAGCGTGCAGCGAGTTCTCACACATCATAATATCCTGCGATACGACCCGTTTTTAATTACATAAAATGCCGGAAATGTCCGGAAAAGGCCGAAGGTGTACAGAACCTGATGCTACGTATACTCGTTGTAAGGGGCGTACCATTTCTCGGGGATTGGCAGCGCGCAACGAGGTCTCACACATCATAATATCCTGCGAAACGACCCTTTTTGAAACAATTAAAAAGCCGCAAATATCCGGAAAAGGCCGAAGGTGTACTGAACCCGTTGCTCCCTTTGCTTGTTGTAACGGAAGTACCATTTTTGGGGGGTTGGCAGAGAGCAACTGGTTCTTACACATCATAATATCCTGATATACGGCCCATTTTGAGCAATTAAAAAGCCGGAAATGTCCGGAAAAGGCCGAAGGTGTACAGAACCCGTTGCTCCGTATGCTCGTTGTAATGGGCGTACCATTTTTCGGGGATTTCCAGCGTGCAGCGAGTTCTCACACCTCATAATATCCTGCGAAACGACTCATTTTGAAACTATTAAAAAGCCGAAACTTGCCGGAAAAGGCCGAATATGTACAAGACAGGATTCTCCGCATGCTCGTTGTAATGGAAGTACCATTCTTCGGGGATAGGCAGCGCGCAACGAGTTCTCTCACATCATAATATCCTGATATACGGCCCATTTTGAAACAATTAAAAAGCCGGAAATGTCCGGAAAAGGCCGAAGTTGTACAGAACCCTTTGCTCCGTATGCTCGTTGTAATGGGCGTACCATTTTTCGGGGATTGGAAGCGTGCAGCGAGATCACACACATCATAATATCGTGCGATAGGACCCTTTTTGAAACAATTGAAAAGCCGGAAATATCCGGAAAAGGCCGAAGGTTTACAGAACCCGATGCTCCGTATGCTCGTTGTAAGGGAAGGACCATTTTTGGGGGATCGGCAACGCTCAACGCGTTTTTACACATCATAATATACTGGTGTACAGAACCTGATGCTCCGTATGCTCGTTGTAAGGGGCGTACCATTTCTCGGGGATTGGCAGCGCGTAACGTGTTCTCTCACATCATAATATCCTGATAAACGGCCCGTTTTTAATCACATAAAATGCCGGAGATGTCCGGAAAAGGCCGAAGGTGTACAGAACCCAATGCTCCGTTTGCTCGTTGTAATGGAAGTACCATTTTTGAGGGGTTGGCAGAGAGCAACTGGTTCTTACACATCATAATATCCTGATATACGGCCCATTTTGAAACAATTAAAAAGCCGGAGATGTCCGGAAAAGGCCGAAGGTGTACAGAACCTGATGCTCCGTATGCTCGTTGTAATGGAAGTACCATTCTTCGGGGATTGGCAGCGCGCAACGAGTTCTCTCACATCATAATATCCTGCGATACGACCCATTTTGAAACAATTAAAAAGCCGGAAGTGTCCGGAAAATGCCAAAGGTGTACAGAACCCGTTGCTCCGTATGCTCGTTGTAATGGGCGTACCATTTTTCGGGGATTGGCAGCGTGCAGCGAGTTCTCACACCTCATAATATTCTGCGATACGACCCATTTTGAAACTATTAAAAAGCCGAAACTGGCCGGAAAAGGCCGAATATGTACAAGACAGGATTCTCCGCATGCTCGTTGTAATGGATGCACCATTCTTCGGGGATTGGCAGCGCGCAACGAGTTCTCTCACATCATAATATCCTGCGATACGACCCATTTTGAAACAATTAAAAAGCCGGAAATGTCCGCAAAATGCCGAAGGTGTACAGAACCCGTTGCTCCGTATGCTCGTTGTAATGGAAGGACCATTTTTGGGGGATTGGCAGCGTGCAGCGAGTTCTCACACCTCATAATATCCTGCGATACGACTCATTTTGAAACTATTAAAAAGGCGAAACTGGCCGGAAAAGGCCGAATATGTACAAGACAGGATTCTCGTCATGCTCGTTGTAATGGAAGTACCATTCTTCGGGGATTTGCAGCGCGCAACGAGTTCCCTCACATCCTAATATCCTGCTATACGGCCCGTTTTTAATCACATAAAATGCCGGCGATGTCCGGAAAATGCCGAAGGTGTACAGAACCCGTTGCTCCGTATGCTCGTTGTAATGGAAGGACCATATTTGGGGGATTGGCAGCGTGCAGCGAGTTCTCACACATCATAATATCCTGCGATACGACCCGTTTTTAATCACATAAAATGCCGGAAATGTCCGGAAACGGCCGAAGGTGTACAGAACCCGATGCTCCGTTTGCTCGTTGTAATGGAAGTACCATTTTTGGGGGGTTGGCAGAGAGCAACTGGCTCTTACACATCATAATAATCTGATATACGGCCCATTTTGAAACAATTAAAAAGCCGGAAATGTCCGGAAAAGGCCGAAGGTGTACGGAACCCGTTGCTCCGTATGCTCGTTGTAACAGGCGTACCATTTCTCGGGGATTGGCAGCGCGTAACGAGTTCTCTCACATCATAATATCCTGCGATACGACCCATTTTGAAACAATTAAAAAGCCGGAAATGTCCGGAAAATGCCAAAGGTGTACAGAACCCGTTGCTCCGTATGCTCGTTGTAATGGGCGTACCATTTTTCGGGGATGGGCAGCGTGCAGCGAGTTCTCACACCTCATAATATCCTGCGATACGACCCATTTTGAAACTATTAAAAAGCCGAAACTGGCCGGAAAAGGCCGAATATGTACAAGACAGGATTCTCCGCATGCTCGTTGTAATGGATGTACCATTCTTCGGGGATTGGCAGCGCGCAACGAGTTCTCTCACATCATAATATCCCGCGATACGACCCATTTTGAAACAATTAAAAAGCCGGAAATGTCCGGAAAATGCCGAAGGTGTACAGAACCCGTTGCTCCGTATGCTCGTTGTAATGGAAGGGCCATTTTTGGGGGATTGGAAACTCTCAACGCGTTTTTACACATCATAATATCCTGCTATTCGGCCCATTTTTGATCACTTAAAATGCCGGAAATGTCCGGAAAAGGCCGAAGGTGTACAGAACCTGATGCTACGTGTACTCGTTGTAAGGGGCGTACCATTTCTCGGGGATTGGCAGCGCGTAACGAGTTCTGTCACATCATAATAACCTGATATACGGCCCATTTTGAAACAATTAAAAAGCCAGAAATGTCCGGAAAAGGCCGAAGGTGTACAGAACCCGTTGCTCCGTATGCTCGTTGTAGTGGGCGTACCATTTTTCAGGGATTGGCAGCGTGCAGCGAGTTCTCACACCTCATAATATCCTGCGATACGACTCATTTTGAAACTATTAAAAAGCCGAAACTGGCCGGAAAAGGCCGAATATGTACAAGACAGGATTCTCCGCATGCTCATTGTAATGGAAGTACCATTCTTCGGGGATTGGCAGCGCGCAACGAGTTCTCTCACATCATAATATCCTGATATACGGCCAATTTGAAACAATTAAAAAGCCGGAAATGTCCGGAAAAGGCCGAAGGTGTACAGAACCCGTTGCTCCCTTTGCTTGTTGTAATGGAAGTTCCATTTTTGGGGGGTTGGCAGAGAGGAACTGGTTCTTACACATCATAATATCCTGATATACGGCCCATTTTTGATCACTTAAAATGCCGGAAATGTCCGGAAAAGGCCGAAGGTGTACAGAACCTGATGCTCCGTATGCTCGTTGTAAGGGGCGTACCATTTCTCGGGGATTGGCAGCGCGTAACGAGTTCTCTCACATCATAATATCCTGAAATACGGCCCATTTTGAAACAATTAAAAAGCCGGAAATGTCCGGAAAAGGGCGAAGGTGTACAGAACCTGATGCTCCGTATGCTCGTTGTAATGGATGTACCATTCTTCGGGGATTGGCAGCGCGCAACGAGTTCTCTCACGTCATAATATCCCGCGATACGACCCATTTTGAAACAATTAAAAAGACGAAACTGGCCGGAAAAGGCCGAATATGTACTAGACAGGATTCTCCGCATGCTAGTTGTAATGGATGTACCATTCTTCGGGGATTGGCAGCGCGCAACGAGTTCTCTCACATCATAATATCCTGCGATACGACCCATTTTGAAACAATTAAATAGCCGGAAATGTCCGGAAAATGCCGAAGGTGTACAGACCCGATGCTCCGTTTGCTCGATGTAATGGAAGTACCATTATTGGGGGGTTGGCAGAGTGCAGCGAGTTCTCACACATCATAATATCCTGCGATACGACCCATTTTGAAACTACTAAAAAGACGAAACTGGCCGGAAAAGGCCGAATATGTACATGACAGGATTCTCCGCATGCTCGTTGTATTGGAAGTACCATTCTTCGGGGACTGGGAGCGCGCACCGAGTTCCCTCACATCATAATATCCTGCTATACGGCCCGTTTTTATTCACATAAAATGCCGGAGATGTCCGGAAAAGGCCGAAGATGTACAGAACCCGATGCTCCGTTTGCTCGTTGTAATGGAAGTACCATTTTTGGGGGGTTGGCAGAGAGCAACTGGCTCTTACACATCATAATAATCTGATATACGGCCCATTTTGAAACAATTAAAAAGCCGGAAATGTCCGGAAAAGGCCGAAGGTGTACAGAACCCGTTGCTCCGTATGCTCGTTGTAATGGGCGTACCATTTTTCGGGGATCGGAAGCGTGCAGCGAGATCTCACACATCATAATATCGTGCGATACGACCCATTTTGAAACAATTAAAAAGCCGGAAATGTCCGGAAAATGCCAAAGGTGTACAGAACCCGTTGCTCCGTATGCTCGTTGTAATGGGCGTACCATTTTTCGGGGATTGGCAGCGTGCAGCGAGTTCTCACACATCATAATATCCTGCGATACGACCCGTTTTTAATTACATAAAATGCCGGAAATGTCCGGAAAAGGCCGAAGGTGTACAGAACCTGATGCTACGTATACTCGTTGTAAGGGGCGTACCATTTCTCGGGGATTGGCAGCGCGCAACGAGGTCTCACACATCATAATATCCTGCGAAACGACCCTTTTTGAAACAATTAAAAAGCCGCAAATATCCGGAAAAGGCCGAAGGTGTACTGAACCCGTTGCTCCCTTTGCTTGTTGTAACGGAAGTACCATTTTTGGGGGGTTGGCAGAGAGCAACTGGTTCTTACACATCATAATATCCTGATATACGGCCCATTTTGAGCAATTAAAAAGCCGGAAATGTCCGGAAAAGGCCGAAGGTGTACAGAACCCGTTGCTCCGTATGCTCGTTGTAATGGGCGTACCATTTTTCGGGGATTTCCAGCGTGCAGCGAGTTCTCACACCTCATAATATCCTGCGAAACGACTCATTTTGAAACTATTAAAAAGCCGAAACTTGCCGGAAAAGGCCGAATATGTACAAGACAGGATTCTCCGCATGCTCGTTGTAATGGAAGTACCATTCTTCGGGGATAGGCAGCGCGCAACGAGTTCTCTCACATCATAATATCCTGATATACGGCCCATTTTGAAACAATTAAAAAGCCGGAAATGTCCGGAAAAGGCCGAAGTTGTACAGAACCCTTTGCTCCGTATGCTCGTTGTAATGGGCGTACCATTTTTCGGGGATTGGAAGCGTGCAGCGAGATCACACACATCATAATATCGTGCGATAGGACCCTTTTTGAAACAATTGAAAAGCCGGAAATATCCGGAAAAGGCCGAAGGTTTACAGAACCCGATGCTCCGTATGCTCGTTGTAAGGGAAGGACCATTTTTGGGGGATCGGCAACGCTCAACGCGTTTTTACACATCATAATATACTGGTGTACAGAACCTGATGCTCCGTATGCTCGTTGTAAGGGGCGTACCATTTCTCGGGGATTGGCAGCGCGTAACGTGTTCTCTCACATCATAATATCCTGATAAACGGCCCGTTTTTAATCACATAAAATGCCGGAGATGTCCGGAAAAGGCCGAAGGTGTACAGAACCCAATGCTCCGTTTGCTCGTTGTAATGGAAGTACCATTTTTGAGGGGTTGGCAGAGAGCAACTGGTTCTTACACATCATAATATCCTGATATACGGCCCATTTTGAAACAATTAAAAAGCCGGAGATGTCCGGAAAAGGCCGAAGGTGTACAGAACCTGATGCTCCGTATGCTCGTTGTAATGGAAGTACCATTCTTCGGGGATTGGCAGCGCGCAACGAGTTCTCTCACATCATAATATCCTGCGATACGACCCATTTTGAAACAATTAAAAAGCCGGAAGTGTCCGGAAAATGCCAAAGGTGTACAGAACCCGTTGCTCCGTATGCTCGTTGTAATGGGCGTACCATTTTTCGGGGATTGGCAGCGTGCAGCGAGTTCTCACACCTCATAATATTCTGCGATACGACCCATTTTGAAACTATTAAAAAGCCGAAACTGGCCGGAAAAGGCCGAATATGTACAAGACAGGATTCTCCGCATGCTCGTTGTAATGGATGCACCATTCTTCGGGGATTGGCAGCGCGCAACGAGTTCTCTCACATCATAATATCCTGCGATACGACCCATTTTGAAACAATTAAAAAGCCGGAAATGTCCGCAAAATGCCGAAGGTGTACAGAACCCGTTGCTCCGTATGCTCGTTGTAATGGAAGGACCATTTTTGGGGGATTGGCAGCGTGCAGCGAGTTCTCACACCTCATAATATCCTGCGATACGACTCATTTTGAAACTATTAAAAAGGCGAAACTGGCCGGAAAAGGCCGAATATGTACAAGACAGGATTCTCGTCATGCTCGTTGTAATGGAAGTACCATTCTTCGGGGATTTGCAGCGCGCAACGAGTTCCCTCACATCCTAATATCCTGCTATACGGCCCGTTTTTAATCACATAAAATGCCGGCGATGTCCGGAAAATGCCGAAGGTGTACAGAACCCGTTGCTCCGTATGCTCGTTGTAATGGAAGGACCATATTTGGGGGATTGGCAGCGTGCAGCGAGTTCTCACACATCATAATATCCTGCGATACGACCCGTTTTTAATCACATAAAATGCCGGAAATGTCCGGAAACGGCCGAAGGTGTACAGAACCCGATGCTCCGTTTGCTCGTTGTAATGGAAGTACCATTTTTGGGGGGTTGGCAGAGAGCAACTGGCTCTTACACATCATAATAATCTGATATACGGCCCATTTTGAAACAATTAAAAAGCCGGAAATGTCCGGAAAAGGCCGAAGGTGTACGGAACCCGTTGCTCCGTATGCTCGTTGTAACAGGCGTACCATTTCTCGGGGATTGGCAGCGCGTAACGAGTTCTCTCACATCATAATATCCTGCGATACGACCCATTTTGAAACAATTAAAAAGCCGGAAATGTCCGGAAAATGCCAAAGGTGTACAGAACCCGTTGCTCCGTATGCTCGTTGTAATGGGCGTACCATTTTTCGGGGATGGGCAGCGTGCAGCGAGTTCTCACACCTCATAATATCCTGCGATACGACCCATTTTGAAACTATTAAAAAGCCGAAACTGGCCGGAAAAGGCCGAATATGTACAAGACAGGATTCTCCGCATGCTCGTTGTAATGGATGTACCATTCTTCGGGGATTGGCAGCGCGCAACGAGTTCTCTCACATCATAATATCCCGCGATACGACCCATTTTGAAACAATTAAAAAGCCGGAAATGTCCGGAAAATGCCGAAGGTGTACAGAACCCGTTGCTCCGTATGCTCGTTGTAATGGAAGGACCACTTTTGGGGGATTGGCAGCGTGCAGCGAGTTCTCACACATCATAATATCCTGCGATACGACCCGTTTTTAATTACATAAAATGCCGGAAATGTCCGGAAAAGGCCGAAGGTGTACAGAACCTGATGCTACGTATACTCGTTGTAAGGGGCGTACCATTTCTCGGGGATTGGCAGCGCGCAACGAGGTCTCACACATCATAATATCCTGCGATACGACCCTTTTTGAAACAATTAAAAAGCCGCAAATATCCGGAAAAGGCCGAAGGTGTACTGAACCCGTTGCTCCGTATGCTCGTTGTAATGGGAGTACCATTTTTCGGGGATTGGCAGCGTGCAGCGAGTTCTCACGCCTCATAATATCCTGCGATACGACCCATTTTGAAACTATTAAAAAGCCGAAACTGGCCGGAAAAGGCCGAATATGTACTAGACAGGATTCTCCGCATGCTCGTTGTAATGGAAGTACCATTCTTCGGGGATTGGCAGCGCGCAACGAGTTCTCTCACATTATAATATCCTGCTATACGGCCCGTTTTTAATCACATAAAATGCCGGAGATGTCCGGAAAAGGCCGAAGGTGTACAGAACCCGATGCTCCGTTTGCTCGTTGTAATGGAAGTACCATTTTTGGGGGGTTGGCAGAGAGCAACTGGTTCTTACACATCATAATAATCTGATATACGGCCCAATTTGAAACAATGAAAAAGCCGGAAATGTCCGGAAAAGGCCGAAGGTGTACAGAACTCGTTGCTCCGTATGCTCGTTGTACTGGGCGTACCATTTTTCGGGGATTTCCAGCGTGCAGCCAGTTCTCACACCTCATAATATCCTGCGATACGACCCATTTTGAAACTATTAACAAGCCGAAACTGGCCGGAAATGGCCGAATATGTACAAGACAGGATTCTCCGCATGCTCGTTGTAATGGAAGTACCATTCTTCGGGGATTGGCAGCGCGCAACGAGTTCTCTCACATCATAATATTCTGATATACGGCCCATTTTGAAACAATTAAAAAGCCGGAAATGTCCGGAAAAGGCCGAAGGTGTACAGAACCTGATGCTCCGTATGCTCGTTGTAATGGAAGTACCATTCTTCGGGGATTGGCAGCGCGCAACGAGTTCTCTCACATCATAATATCCTGCGATACGACCCATTTTGAAACAATTAAAAAGCCGGAAATGTCCGGAAAAGGCCGAATATGTACAAGACAGGATTCTCCGCATGCTCGTTGTAATGCATGTACCATTCTTCGGGGATTGGCAGCGTGCAACGAGTTCTCTCACATCATAATATCGCGCGATACGACCCATTTTGAAACAATTAAAAAGCCGGAAATGTCCGGAAAATGCCAAAGGTGTACAGAACCCGTTGCTCCGTATGCTCGTTGTAATGGGCGTACCATTTTTCGGGGATTGGCAGCGTGCAGCGAGTTCTCACACCTCATAATATCCTGCGATACGACTCATTTTGAAACTATTAAAAAGGCGAAACTGGCCGGAAAAGGCCGAATATGTACAAGACAGGATTCTCGTCATGCTCGTTGTAATGGAAGTACCATTCTTCGGGGATTTGCAGCGCGCAACGAGTTCCCTCACATCATAATATCCTGCTATACGGCCCGTTTTTAATCACATAAAATGCCGGAGATGTCCGGAAAAGGCCGAAGGTGTACAGAACCCAATGCTACGTTTGCTCGTTGTAATGGAAGTACCATTTTTGGGGGGTTGGCAGAGAGCAACTGGTTCTTACACATCATAATATCCTGATATACGGCCCATTTTGAAACAATTAAAAAGCCGGAAATATCCGGAAAAGGCCGAAGGTGTACAGAACCCGTTGCTCCGTATGCTCGTTGTAATGGAAGGGCCATTTTTGGGGGATTGGAAACTCTCAACGCGTTTTTACACATCATAATATCCTGCTATTCGGCCCATTTTTGATCACTTAAAATGCCGGAAATGTCCGGAAAAGGCCGAAGGTGTACAGAACCTGATGCTACGTGTACTCGTTGTAAGGGGCGTACCATTTCTCGGGGATTGGCAGCGCGTAACGAGTTCTGTCACATCATAATAACCTGATATACGGCCCATTTTGAAACAATTAAAAAGCCAGAAATGTCCGGAAAAGGCCGAAGGTGTACAGAACCCGTTGCTCCGTATGCTCGTTGTAGTGGGCGTACCATTTTTCAGGGATTGGCAGCGTGCAGCGAGTTCTCACACCTCATAATATCCTGCGATACGACTCATTTTGAAACTATTAAAAAGCCGAAACTGGCCGGAAAAGGCCGAATATGTACAAGACAGGATTCTCCGCATGCTCATTGTAATGGAAGTACCATTCTTCGGGGATTGGCAGCGCGCAACGAGTTCTCTCACATCATAATATCCTGATATACGGCCAATTTGAAACAATTAAAAAGCCGGAAATGTCCGGAAAAGGCCGAAGGTGTACAGAACCCGTTGCTCCCTTTGCTTGTTGTAATGGAAGTTCCATTTTTGGGGGGTTGGCAGAGAGGAACTGGTTCTTACACATCATAATATCCTGATATACGGCCCATTTTTGATCACTTAAAATGCCGGAAATGTCCGGAAAAGGCCGAAGGTGTACAGAACCTGATGCTCCGTATGCTCGTTGTAAGGGGCGTACCATTTCTCGGGGATTGGCAGCGCGTAACGAGTTCTCTCACATCATAATATCCTGAAATACGGCCCATTTTGAAACAATTAAAAAGCCGGAAATGTCCGGAAAAGGGCGAAGGTGTACAGAACCTGATGCTCCGTATGCTCGTTGTAATGGATGTACCATTCTTCGGGGATTGGCAGCGCGCAACGAGTTCTCTCACGTCATAATATCCCGCGATACGACCCATTTTGAAACAATTAAAAAGACGAAACTGGCCGGAAAAGGCCGAATATGTACTAGACAGGATTCTCCGCATGCTAGTTGTAATGGATGTACCATTCTTCGGGGATTGGCAGCGCGCAACGAGTTCTCTCACATCATAATATCCTGCGATACGACCCATTTTGAAACAATTAAATAGCCGGAAATGTCCGGAAAATGCCGAAGGTGTACAGACCCGATGCTCCGTTTGCTCGTTGTAATGGAAGTACCATTATTGGGGGGTTGGCAGAGTGCAGCGAGTTCTCACACATCATAATATCCTGCGATACGACCCATTTTGAAACAACTAAAAAGACGAAACTGGCCGGAAAAGGCCGAATATGTACATGACAGGATTCTCCGCATGCTCGTTGTATTGGAAGTACCATTCTTCGGGGACTGGCAGCGCGCACCGAGTTCCCTCACATCATAATATCCTGCTATACGGCCCGTTTTTATTCACATAAAATGCCGGAGATGTCCGGAAAAGGCCGAAGATGTACAGAACCCGATGCTCCGTTTGCTCGTTGTAATGGAAGTACCATTTTTGGGGGGTTGGCAGAGAGCAACTGGCTCTTACACATCATAATAATCTGATATACGGCCCATTTTGAAACAATTAAAAAGCCGGAAATGTCCGGAAAAGGCCGAAGGTGTACAGAACCCGTTGCTCCGTATGCTCGTTGTAATGGGCGTACCATTTTTCGGGGATCGGAAGCGTGCAGCGAGATCTCACACATCATAATATCGTGCGATACGACCCATTTTGAAACAATTAAAAAGCCGGAAATGTCCGGAAAATGCCAAAGGTGTACAGAACCCGTTGCTCCGTATGCTCGTTGTAATGGGCGTACCATTTTTCGGGGATTGGCAGCGTGCAGCGAGTTCTCACACCTCATAATATCCTGCGATACGACTCATTTTGAAACTACTAAAAAGCCGAAACTGGCCGGAAAAGGCCGAATATGTACAAGACAGGATTCTGGTCATGCTCGTTGTAATGGGAGTACCATTCTTCGGGGATTGGCAGCGTGCAGCGAGTTCTCGCACCTCATAATATCCTGCGATACGACTCATTTTGAAACTATTAAAAAGCCGAAACTGGCCGGAAAAGGCCGAATATGTACAAGACAGGATTCTCGTCATGCTCGTTGTAATGGAAGTACCATTCTTCGGGGATTTGCAGCGCGCAACGAGTTCCCTCACATCATAATATCCTGCTATACGGCCCGTTTTTAATCACATAAAATGCCGGAGATGTCCGAAAAAGGCCGAAGGTGTACAGAACCCAATGCTCCGTTTGCTCGTTGTAATGGAAGTACCATTTTTGGGGGTTGGCAGAGAGCAACTGGTTCTTACACATCATAATATCCTGATATACGGCCCATTTTGAAACAATTAAAAAGCCGGAAATGTCCGGAAAAGGCCGAAGGTGTACAGAACCCGTTGCTCCGTATGCTCGTTGTAATGGGCGTACCATTTTTCGGGGATTGGCAGCGTGCAGCGAGATCTCACACATCATAATATCCTGCGATACGACCCTTTTTGAAACAACTAAAAAGCCGGAAATATCCGGAAAAGGCCGAAGGTGTACAGAACCCGTTGCTCCGTATGCTCGTTGTAATGGAAGGACCATTTTTGGGGGATTGGCAGCGTGCAGCGAGTTCTCACACCTCATAATATCCTGCGAAACGACTCATTTGGAACTATTAAAAAGCCGAAACTTGCCGGAAAAGGCCGAATATGTAAAAGACAGGATTCTCCGCATGCTCGTTGTAATGGAAGTACCATTCTTCGGAGATTGGCAGCGCGCAACGAGTTCTCTCACATCATAATATCCTGATATACGGCCCACTTTGAAACAATTAAAAAGCCGGAAATGTCCGGAAAAGGCCGAAGGTGTACAGAACCCGTTGCTCCCCTTGCTTGTTGTAATGGAAGTACCATTTTTGGGGGGTTGGCAGAGAGCAACTGGTTCTTACACATCATAATATCCTGATATACGACCCATTTTGAAGCAATTAAAAAGCCGGAGATGTCCGGAAAATGCCGACGGTGTACAGAACCCGTTGCTCCGTATGCTCGTTGTAATGGGCGTACCATTTTTCGGGGATTTCCAGCGTGCAGCCAGTTCTCACACCTCATAATATCCTGCGATACGACCCATTTTGAAACTATTAAAAAGCCGAAACTGGCCGGAAATGGCCGAATATGTACAAGTCAGGATTCTCCGCATGCTCGTTGTAATGGAAGTACCATTCTTCGGGGATTGGCAGCGCGCAACGAGTTCTCTCACATCATAATATCCTGCTATACGGCCCGTTTTGAAACAATAAAATAGCCGGAAATGTCCGGAAAATGCCGAAGGTGTACAGAACCCGTTGCTCCGTATGCTCGTTGTAATGGAAGGACCATTTTTCTGGGATTGGCAGCGTGCAGCGAGTTCTCACACATCATAATATCCTGCGATACGACCCGTTTTTAATCACATAAAATGCCGGAAATGTTCGGAAAAGGCCGAAGGTGTACAGAACCTGATGCTACGTATACTCGTTGTAAGGGGCGTTCCATTTCTCGGGGATTGGCTGCGCGTAACGAGTTCTCTCACATCATAATATCCTGATATACGGCCCATTTTGAAACAATTAAAAAGCCGGAAATGTCCGGAAAAGGCCGAAGGTATACAGAACCCGTTGCTCCGTATGCTCGTTGTAGTGGGCGTACCATTTTTCGGGGATTGGCAGCGTGCAGCGAGTTCTCACACATCATAATATCCTGCGATACGACCCGTTTTTAATCACATAAAATGCCGGAAATGTCCGGAAAATGCCGAAGGTGTACAGAACCCGTTGCTCCGTATGCTCGTTGTAAGGGGCGTACCATTTCTCGGGGATTGGCAGCGCGTAACGTGTTCTCTCACATCATAATATCCTGATAAACGGCACATTTTGAAACAATTAAAAAGCCGGAAATGTCCGGAAAAGGCCGAAGGTGTACAGAACCCGTTGCTCCGTATATTCGTTGTAGTGGTCGTACCACTTTTCGGGGATTGGCAGCGTGCAGCGAGCTCTCACACCTCATAATATCCTGCGATACGACTCATTTTGAAACTATTAAAAAGCCGAAACTGGCCGGAAAAGGCCGAATATGTACAAGACAGGATTCTCGTCATGCTCGTTGTAATGGAAGTACCATTCTTCGGGGATTTGCAGCGCGCAACGAGTTCCCTCGCATCATAATATCCTGCTATACGGCCCGTTTTTAATCACATAAAATGCCGGCGATGTCCGGAAAAGGCCGAAGGTGTACAGAACCCGATGCTCCGTTTGCTCGTTGTAATGGAAGTACCATTTTTGGGGGGTTGGCAGAGAGCAACGATTTCTCTCACATCATAATATCCTGCGATACGACCCGTTTTGAAACAATAAAATAGCCGGAAATGTCCGGAAAATGCCGAAGGTGTACAGAACCCGTTGCTCCGTATGCTCGTTGTAATGGAAGGACCATTTTTGGGGGATTGGCAGCGTGCAGCGAGTTCTCACACATCATAATATCCTGCGATACGACCCGTTTTTAATCACATAAAATGCCGGAAATGTTCGGAAAAGGCCGAAGGTGTACAGAACCTGATGCTACGTATACTCGTTGTAAGGGGCGTTCCATTTCTCGGGGATTGGCTGCGCGTAACGAGTTCTCTCACATCATAATATCCTGATATACGGCCCATTTTGAAACAATTAAAAAGCCGGAAATGTCCGGAAAAGGCCGAAGGTATACAGAACCCGTTGCTCCGTATGCTCGTTGTAGTGGGCGTACCACTTTTCGGGGATTGGCAGCGTGCAGCGAGTTCTCACACCTCATAATATCCTGCGAAACGACTCATTTTGAAACTATTAAAAAGCCGAAAATTGCCGGAAAAGGCCCAATATGTACAAGACAGTATTCTCCGCATGCTCGTTGTATTGGAAGTACCATTCTTCGGGGAATGGCAGCGCGCAACGAGTTCTCCCACATCATAATATCCTGATATACGGCCCATTTTGAAACAATTAAAAAGCCGGAAATGTCCGGAAAAGGCCGAAGGTGTACAGAACCCGTTGCTCCCTTTGCTTGTTGTAATGGAAGTACCATTTTTGGGGGGTTGGCAGAGAGCAACTGGTTCTTACACATCATAATATCCTGATATACGGCCCATTTTGAAGCAATTAAAAAGCCGGAAATGTCCGGAAAAGGCCGAAGGTGTACAGAACCCGTTGCTCCGTATGCTCGTTGTAATGGGCGTACCATTTTTCGGGGATGGGCAGCGTGCAGCGTGTTCTCACACATCATAATATCCTGCGATACGACCCATTTTGAAACAATTAAATAGCCGGAAATATCCGGAAAAGGCCGAAGGTGTACAGAACCCGTTGCTCCGTATGCTCGTTGTAATGGAAGGACCATTTTTGGGGGATCGGCAACGCTCAACGCGTTTTTACACATCATAATATCCTGCTATTCGGCCCGTTTTTGATCACTTAAAATGCCGGAAATGTCCGGAAAAGGCCGAAGGTGTACAGAACCTGATGCTCCGTATGCTCGTTTTAAGGGGCGTACCATTTCTCGGGGATTGGCAGCGCGTAACGTGTTCTCTCACATCATAATATCCTGATAAACGGCACATTTTGAAACAATTCAAAAGCCGGAAATGTCCGGAAAAGGACGAAGGTGTACAGAACCCGTTGCTCCGTATGCTCGTTGTAGTGGGCGTACCATTTTTCGGGGATTGGCAGCGTGCAGCGAGTTCTCACACCTCATAATATACTGCGATACGACCCATTTTGAAACTATTAAAAAGCCGAAACTGGCCGGAAAAGGCCGAATATGTACAAGACAGGATTCTCCGCATGCTCGTTGTAATGGATGCACCATTCTTCGGGGATTGGCAGCGCGCAACGAGTTCTCTCACATCATAATATCCTGCGATACGACCCATTTTGAAACAATTAAAAAGCCGGAAATGTCCGGAAAATGCCGAAGGTGTACAGAACCCGTTGCTCCGTATGCTCGTTGTAATGGAAGGACCATATTTGGGGGGTTGGCAGCGTGCAGCGAGTTCTCACACATCATAATATCCTGTGATACGACCCGTTTTTAATCACATAAAATGCCGGAAATGTCCGGAAAAGGCCGAAGGTGTACAGAACCCGTTGCTCCGTATGCTCGTTGTAATGGGCGTACCATTTTTCGGGGATTGGAAGCGTGCAGCGAGATCTCACACATCATAATATCGTGCGATACGACCCTTTTTGAAACAATTAAAAAGCCGGAAGTATCCGGAAAAGGCCGAAGGTGTACAGAACCCGATGCACCGTATGCTCGTTGTAAGGGAAGGACCATTTTTGGGGGGTTGGCAGAGAGCAACTGGCTCTTACACATCATAATAATCTGATATACGGCCCATTTTGAAACAATTAAAAAGCCGGAAATGTCCGGAAAATTCCGAAGGTGTACAGAACCCGTTTCTCCGTATGCTCGTTGTAATGGGCGTACCATTTTTCGGGGATTGGAAGCGTGCAGCGAGATCTCACACATCATAATATCGTGCGATACGACCCTTTTTGAAACAATTAAAAAGCCGGAAGTATCCGGAAAAGGCCGAAGGTGTACAGAACCCGATGCACCGTATGCTCGTTGTAAGGGAAGGACCATTTTTGGGGGATCGGCAACGCTCAACGCGTTTTTACACATCATAATATCCTGCTATTCGGCCCGTTTTTGATCACTTAAAATGCCGGAAATGTCCGGAAAAGGCCGAAGGTGTACAGAACCTGATGCTCCGTATGCTCGTTGTAAGGGGCGTACCATTTCTCGGGGATTGGCAGCGCGTAACGTGTTCTCTCACATCATAATATCCTGATAAACGGCACATTTTGAAACAATTAAAAAGCCGGAAATGTCCGGAAAAGGCCGAAGTTGTACAGAACCCGTTGCTCCGTATGCTCGTTGTAGTGGGCGTACCATTTTTCGGGGATTGGCAGCGTTTAGCGAGATCTCACACCTCATAATATCCTGCGATACGACTCATTTTGAAACTATTAAAAAGCCGAAACTGGCCGGAAAAGGCCGAATATGTACAAGACAGGATTCTCGTCATGCTCGTTGTAATGGAAGTACCATTCTTCGGGGATTTGCAGCGCGCAACGAGTTCCCTCACATCATAATATCCTGCTATACGGCCCGTTTTTAATCACATAAAATGCCGGAGATGTCCGGAAAAGGCCAAAGGTGTACGGAACTCGTTGCTCCGTATGCTCGTTGTAATGGGCGTACCATTTTTCGGGGATTGGCAGCGTGCAGCGAGATCTCACACATCATAATATCCTGCGATACGACCCATTTTGAAACAATTAAATAGCCGGAAATGTCCGGAAAAGGCCGAAGGTGTACGGAACTCGTTGCTCCGTATGCTCGTTGTAATGGGCGTACCATTTTTCGGGGATTGGCAGCGTGCAGCGAGATCTCACACCTCATAATATCCTGCGATACGACTCATTTTGAAACTATTAAAAAGCCGAAACTTGCCGGAAAAGGCCCAATATGTACAAGACAGTATTCTCCGCATGCTCGTTGTATTGGAAGTACCATTCTTCGGGGAATGGCAGCGCGCAACGAGTTCTCCCACATCATAATATCCTGATATACGGCCCATTTTGAAACAATTAAAAAGCCGGAAATGTCCGGAAAAGGCCGAAGGTGTACAGAACCCGTTGCTCCCTTTGCTTGTTGTAATGGAAGTACCATTTTTGGGGGGTTGGCAGAGAGCAACTGGTTCTTACACATCATAATATCCTGATATACGGCCCATTTTGAAGCAATTAAAAAGCCGGAAATGTCCGGAAAAGGCCGAAGGTGTACAGAACCCGTTGCTCCGTATGCTCGTTGTAATGGGCGTACCATTTTTCGGGGATGGGCAGCGTGCAGCGTGTTCTCACACATCATAATATCCTGCGATACGACCCATTTTGAAACAATTAAATAGCCGGAAATATCCGGAAAAGGCCGAAGGTGTACAGAACCCGTTGCTCCGTATGCTCGTTGTAATGGAAGGACCATTTTTGGGGGATCGGCAACGCTCAACGCGTTTTTACACATCATAATATCCTGCTATTCGGCCCGTTTTTGATCACTTAAAATGCCGGAAATGTCCGGAAAAGGCCGAAGGTGTACAGAACCTGATGCTCCGTATGCTCGTTTTAAGGGGCGTACCATTTCTCGGGGATTGGCAGCGCGTAACGTGTTCTCTCACATCATAATATCCTGATAAACGGCACATTTTGAAACAATTCAAAAGCCGGAAATGTCCGGAAAAGGACGAAGGTGTACAGAACCCGTTGCTCCGTATGCTCGTTGTAGTGGGCGTACCATTTTTCGGGGATTGGCAGCGTGCAGCGAGTTCTCACACCTCATAATATACTGCGATACGACCCATTTTGAAACTATTAAAAAGCCGAAACTGGCCGGAAAAGGCCGAATATGTACAAGACAGGATTCTCCGCATGCTCGTTGTAATGGATGCACCATTCTTCGGGGATTGGCAGCGCGCAACGAGTTCTCTCACATCATAATATCCTGCGATACGACCCATTTTGAAACAATTAAAAAGCCGGAAATGTCCGGAAAATGCCGAAGGTGTACAGAACCCGTTGCTCCGTATGCTCGTTGTAATGGAAGGACCATATTTGGGGGGTTGGCAGCGTGCAGCGAGTTCTCACACATCATAATATCCTGTGATACGACCCGTTTTTAATCACATAAAATGCCGGAAATGTCCGGAAAAGGCCGAAGGTGTACAGAACCCGTTGCTCCGTATGCTCGTTGTAATGGGCGTACCATTTTTCGGGGATTGGAAGCGTGCAGCGAGATCTCACACATCATAATATCGTGCGATACGACCCTTTTTGAAACAATTAAAAAGCCGGAAGTATCCGGAAAAGGCCGAAGGTGTACAGAACCCGATGCACCGTATGCTCGTTGTAAGGGAAGGACCATTTTTGGGGGGTTGGCAGAGAGCAACTGGCTCTTACACATCATAATAATCTGATATACGGCCCATTTTGAAACAATTAAAAAGCCGGAAATGTCCGGAAAATTCCGAAGGTGTACAGAACCCGTTTCTCCGTATGCTCGTTGTAATGGGCGTACCATTTTTCGGGGATTGGAAGCGTGCAGCGAGATCTCACACATCATAATATCGTGCGATACGACCCTTTTTGAAACAATTAAAAAGCCGGAAGTATCCGGAAAAGGCCGAAGGTGTACAGAACCCGATGCACCGTATGCTCGTTGTAAGGGAAGGACCATTTTTGGGGGATCGGCAACGCTCAACGCGTTTTTACACATCATAATATCCTGCTATTCGGCCCGTTTTTGATCACTTAAAATGCCGGAAATGTCCGGAAAAGGCCGAAGGTGTACAGAACCTGATGCTCCGTATGCTCGTTTTAAGGGGCGTACCATTTCTCGGGGATTGGCAGCGCGTAACGTGTTCTCTCACATCATAATATCCTGATAAACGGCACATTTTGAAACAATTAAAAAGCCGGAAATGTCCGGAAAAGGCCGAAGTTGTACAGAACCCGTTGCTCCGTATGCTCGTTGTAGTGGGCGTACCATTTTTCGGGGATTGGCAGCGTTTAGCGAGATCTCACACCTCATAATATCCTGCGATACGACTCATTTTGAAACTATTAAAAAGCCGAAACTGGCCGGAAAAGGCCGAATATGTACAAGACAGGATTCTCGTCATGCTCGTTGTAATGGAAGTACCATTCTTCGGGGATTTGCAGCGCGCAACGAGTTCCCTCACATCATAATATCCTGCTATACGGCCCGTTTTTAATCACATAAAATGCCGGAGATGTCCGGAAAAGGCCAAAGGTGTACGGAACTCGTTGCTCCGTATGCTCGTTGTAATGGGCGTACCATTTTTCGGGGATTGGCAGCGTGCAGCGAGATCTCACACATCATAATATCCTGCGATACGACCCATTTTGAAACAATTAAATAGCCGGAAATGTCCGGAAAAGGCCGAAGGTGTACAGAACCCGTTGCTCCGTATGCTCGTTGTAATGGGCGTACCATTTTTCGGGGATTTCCAGCGTGCAGCCAGTTCTCACACCTCATAATATCCTGCGAAACGACTCATTTTGAAACAATTAAATAGCCGGAAATATCCGGAAAAGGCCGAAGGTGTACAGAACCCGATGCTCCGTATGCTCGTTGTAAGGGAAGGACCATTTTTGGGGGATCGGCATCGCTCAACGCGTTTTTACACATCATAATATCCTGCTATTCGGCCCGTTTTTGATCACTTAAAATGCCGAAAATGTCCGGAAAAGGCCGAAGGTGTACAGAACCTGATGCTCCGTATGCTCGTTGTAAGGGGCGTACCATTTCTCGGGGATTGGCAGCGCGTAACGTGTTCTCTCACATCATAATATCCTGATAAACGGCACATTTTGAAACAATTAAAAAGCCGGAAATGTCCGGAAAAGGCCGAAGGTGTACAGAACCCGTTGCTCCGTATGCTCGTTGTAGTGGGCGTACCATTTTTCGGGGATTGGCAGCGTGCAGCGAGTTCTCACACCTCATAATATCCTGCGATACGACTCATTTTGAAACTATTAAAAAGCCGAAACTGGCCGGAAAAGGCCGAATATGTACAAGAGAGGATTCTCGTCATGCTCGTTGTAATGGAAGTACCATTCTTCGGGGATTTGCAGCGCGCAACGAGTTCCCTCACATCATAGTATCCTGCTATACGGCCCGTTTTTAATCACATAAAATGCCGGAGATGTCCGGAAAAGGCCGAAGGTGTACAGAACCCAATGCTCCGTTTGCTCGTTGTAATGGAAGTACCATTTTTGAGGGGTTGGCAGAGAGCAACTGGTTCTTACACATCATAATATCCTGATATACGGCCCATTTTGAAACAATTAAAAAGCCGGAGATGTCCGGAAAAAGCCGAAGGTGTACAGAACCTGATGCTCCGTATGCTCGTTGTAATGGAAGTACCATTCTTCGGGGATTGGCAGCGCGCAACGAGTTCTCTCACATCATAATATCCTGATATACGGCCCATTTTGAAACAATTAAAAAGCCGGAGATGTCCGGAAAAAGCCGAAGGTATACAGAACCCGTTGCTCCGTATGCTCGTTGTAGTGGGCGTACCATTTTTCGAGGATTGGCAGCGTGCAGCGAGTTCTCTCACCTCATAATATCCTGCGAAACGACTCATTTTGAAACTATTAAAAAGCCGAAACTTGCCGGAAAAGGCCGAATATGTACAAGACAGTATTCTCCGCATGCTCGTTGTATTGGAAGTACCATTCTTCGGGGAATGGCAGCGCGCAACGAGTTCTATCACATAATAATATCCTGATATACGGCCCATTTTGAAACAATTAAAAAGCCGGAAATGTCCGGAAAAGGCCGAAGGTGTACAGAACCCGTTGCTCCCTTTGCTTGTTGTAATGGAAGTACCATTTTTGGGGGGTTGGCAGAGAGCAACTGGTTCTTACACATCATAATATCCTGATATACGGCCCATTTTGAAGCAATTAAAAAGCCGGAAATGTCCGGAAAAGGCCGAAGGTGTACAGAACCCGTTGCTCCGTATGCTCGTTGTAATGGGCGTACCATTTTTCGGGGATTTCCAGCGTGCAGCCAGTTCTCACACCTCATAATATCCTGCGATACGACCCATTTTGAAACTATTAAAAAGCCGAAACTGGCCGGAAATTGCCGAATATGTACAAGACAGGATTCTCCGCATGCTCGTTGTAATGGAAGTACCATTCTTCGGGGATTGGCAGCGCGCAACGAGTTCCCTCACATCATAATATCCTGCTATACGGCCCGTTTTTAATCACATAAAATGCCGGAGATGTCCGGAAAAGGCCGAAGGTGTACAGAATCCGTTGCTCCGTATGCTCGTTGTAATGGGCGTACCATTTTTCGGGGATGGGCAGCGTGCAGCGTGTTCTCACACATCATAATATCCTGCGATACGACCCATTTTGAAACAATTAAATAGGCGGAAATATCCGGAAAAGGCCGAAGGTGTACAGAACCCGATGCTCCGTATGCTCGTTGTAAGGGTAGGACCATTTTTGGGGGATCGGCATCGCTCAACGCGTTTTTACACATCATAATATCCTGCTATTCGGCCCGTTTTTGATCACTTAAAATGCCGAAAATGTCCGGAAAAGGCCGAAGGTGTACAGAACCTGATGCTCCGTATGCTCGTTGTAAGGGGCGTACCATTTCTCGGGGATTGGCAGCGCGTAACGTGTTCTCTCACATCATAATATCCTGATAAACGGCACATTTTGAAACAATTAAAAAGCCGGAAATGTCCGGAGAAGGCCGAAGGTGTACAGAACCCGTTGCTCCGTATGCTCGTTGTAGTGGGCGTACCATTTTTCGGGGATTGGCAGCGTGCAGCGAGTTCTCACACCTCATAATATCCTGCGATACGACTCATTTTGAAACTATTAAAAAGCCGAAACTGGCCGGAAAAGGCCGAATATGTACAAGAGAGGATTCTCGTCATGCTCGTTGTAATGGAAGTACCATTCTTCGGGGATTTGCAGCGCGCAACGAGTTCCCCCACATCATAGTATCCTGCTATACGGCCCGTTTTTAATCACATAAAATGCCGGAGATGTCCGGAAAAGGCCGAAGGTGTACAGAACCCAATGCTCCGTTTGCTCGTTGTAATGGAAGTATCATTTTTGAGGGGTTGGCAGAGAGCAACTGGTTCTTACACATCATAATATCCTGATATACGGCCCATTTTGAAACAATTTAAAAGCCGGAGATGTCCGGAAAAAGCCGAAGGTGTACAGAGCCTGATGCTCCGTATGCTCGTTGTAATGGAAGTACCATTCTTCGGGGATTGGCAGCGCGCAACGAGTTCTCTCACATCATAATATCCTGCGATACGACCCATTTTGAAACAATTAAAAAGCCGGAAATGTCCGGAAAATGCCAAAGGTGTACAGAACCCGTTGCTCCGTATGCTCGTTGTAATGGGCGTACCATTTTTCGGGGATTGGCAGCGTGCAGCGAGTTCTCACACCTCATAATATCCTGCGATACGACCCTTTTTGAAACAATTAAAAAGCCGGAAATATCCGGAAAAGGCCGAAGGTGTACAGAACCCGTTGCTCCGTATGCTCGTTGTAATGGAAGGACCATTTTTGGGGGATTGGCAGCGTGCAGCGAGTTCTCACACATCATAATATCCTGCGATACGACCCGTTTTTAATCACATAAAATGCCGGAAATGTCCGGAAAAGGCCGAAGGTGTACAGAACCTGATGCTACGTATACTCGTTGTAAGGGGCGTACCATTTCTCGGGGATTGGCAGCGCGCAACGAGGTCTCACACATCATAATATCCTGCGATACGACCCTTTTTGAAACAATTAAAAAGCCGGAAATATCCGGAAAAGGCCGAAGGTGTACAGAACCCGTTGCTCCGTATGCTCGTTGTAATGAGAGTACCATTTTTCTGGCATTGGCAGCGTGCAGCGAGATCTCACACATCATAATATCCTGCGATACGATCCTTTTTGAAACAATTAAAAAGCCGGAAATATCCGGAAAAGGCTGAAGGTGTGCAGAACCCGTTGCTCCGTATGCTCGTTGTAATGGGCGTACCATTTTTCGGGGATTGGCAGCGTGCAGCGAGCTCTCACACCTCATAATATCCTGCGATACGACCCATTTTGAAACTATTAAAAAGCCGAAACTGGCCGGAAAAGGCCGAATATGTACTAGACAGGATTCTCCGCATGCTCGTTGTAATGGATGTACCATTCTTCGGGGATTGGCAGCGCGCAACGAGTTCTCTCACATCATAATATCCTGCGATACGACCCATTTTGAAACAATTAAATAGCCGGAAATGTCCGGAAAATGCCGAACGTGTACAGAACCCGTAGCTCCGTATGCTCGTTGTAATGGAAAGACCATTTTTGGGGGATTGGCAGCGTGCAGCGAGTTCTCACACATCATAATATCCTGCGATACGACCCGTTTTTAATCACATAAAATGCCGGAAATGTCCGGAAAAGGCCGAAGGTGTACAGAACCTGATGCTACGTATACTCGTTGTAAGGGGCGTACCATTTCTCGGGGATTGGCTGCGCGTAACGAGTTCTCTCAAATCATAATATCATGATATACGGCCCATTTTGAAACAATTAAAAAGCCGGAAATGTCCGGAAAAGGCCGAAGGTGTACAGAACCCGATGCTCCGTATGCTCGTTGTAAGGGTAGGACCATTTTTGGGGGATCGGCATCGCTCAACGCGTTTTTACACATCATAATATCCTGCTATTCGGCCCGTTTTTGATCACTTAAAATGCCGAAAATGTCCGGAAAAGGCCGAAGGTGTACAGAACCTGATGCTCCGTATGCTCGTTGTAAGGGGCGTACCATTTCTCGGGGATTGGCAGCGCGTAACGTGTTCTCTCACATCATAATATCCTGATAAACGGCACATTTTGAAACAATTAAAAAGCCGGAAATGTCCGGAGAAGGCCGAAGGTGTACAGAACCCGTTGCTCCGTATGCTCGTTGTAGTGGGCGTACCATTTTTCGGGGATTGGCAGCGTGCAGCGAGTTCTCACACCTCATAATATCCTGCGATACGACTCATTTTGAAACTATTAAAAAGCCGAAACTGGCCGGAAAAGGCCGAATATGTACAAGAGAGGATTCTCGTCATGCTCGTTGTAATGGAAGTACCATTCTTCGGGGATTTGCAGCGCGCAACGAGTTCCCCCACATCATAGTATCCTGCTATACGGCCCGTTTTTAATCACATAAAATGCCGGAGATGTCCGGAAAAGGCCGAAGGTGTACAGAACCCAATGCTCCGTTTGCTCGTTGTAATGGAAGTATCATTTTTGAGGGGTTGGCAGAGAGCAACTGGTTCTTACACATCATAATATCCTGATATACGGCCCATTTTGAAACAATTTAAAAGCCGGAGATGTCCGGAAAAAGCCGAAGGTGTACAGAGCCTGATGCTCCGTATGCTTGTTGTAATGGAAGTACCATTCTTCGGGGATTGGCAGCGCGCAACGAGTTCTCTCACATCATAATATCCTGCGATACGACCCATTTTGAAACAATTAAAAAGCCGGAAATGTCCGGAAAATGCCAAAGGTGTACAGAACCCGTTGCTCCGTATGCTCGTTGTAATGGGCGTACCATTTTTCGGGGATTGGCAGCGTGCAGCGAGTTCTCACACCTCATAATATCCTGCGATACGACTCTTTTTGAAACAATTAAAAAGCCGGAAATATCCGGAAAAGGCCGAAGGTGTACAGAACCCGTTGCTCCGTATGCTCGTTGTAATGAGAGTACCATTTTTCTGGGATTGGCAGCGTGCAGCGAGATCTCACACATCATAATATCCTGCGATACGACCCTTTTTGAAACAATTAAAAAGCCGGAAATATCCGGAAAAGGCCGAAGGTGTACAGAACCCGTTGCTCCGTATGCTCGTTGTAATGGAAGGACCATTTTTGGGGGATTGGCAGCGTGCAGCGAGTTCTCACACATCATAATATCCTGCGATACGACCCGTTTTTAATCACATAAAATGCCGGAAATGTCCGGAAAAGGCCGAAGGTGTACAGAACCTGATGCTACGTATACTCGTTGTAAGGGGCGTACCATTTCTCGGGGATTGGCAGCGCGCAACGAGGTCTCACACATCATAATATCCTGCGATACGACCCTTTTTGAAACAATTAAAAAGCCGGAAATATCCGGAAAAGGCCGAAGGTGTACAGAACCCGTTGCTCCGTATGCTCGTTGTAATGAGAGTACCATTTTTCTGGCATTGGCAGCGTGCAGCGAGATCTCACACATCATAATATCCTGCGATACGACCCTTTTTGAAACAATTAAAAAGCCGGAAATATCCGGAAAAGGCTGAAGGTGTGCAGAACCCGTTGCTCCGTATGCTCGTTGTAATGGGCGTACCATTTTTCGGGGATTGGCAGCGTGCAGCGAGCTCTCACACCTCATAATATCCTGCGATACGACCCATTTTGAAACTATTAAAAAGCCGAAACTGGCCGGAAAAGGCCGAATATGTACTAGACAGGATTCTCCGCATGCTCGTTGTAATGGATGTACCATTCTTCGGGGATTGGCAGCGCGCAACGAGTTCTCTCACATCATAATATCCTGCGATACGACCCATTTTGAAACAATTAAATAGCCGGAAATGTCCGGAAAATGCCGAACGTGTACAGAACCCGTAGCTCCGTATGCTCGTTGTAATGGAAAGACCATTTTTGGGGGATTGGCAGCGTGCAGCGAGTTCTCACACATCATAATATCCTGCGATACGACCCGTTTTTAATCACATAAAATGCCGGAAATGTCCGGAAAAGGCCGAAGGTGTACAGAACCTGATGCTACGTATACTCGTTGTAAGGGGCGTACCATTTCTCGGGGATTGGCTGCGCGTAACGAGTTCTCTCAAATCATAATATCATGATATACGGCCCATTTTGAAACAATTAAAAAGCCGGAAATGTCCGGAAAAGGCCGAAGGTGTACAGAACCCGTTGCTCCGTATGCTCGTTGTAGTGGGCGTACCATTTTTCGGGGATTGGCAGCGTGCAGCGAGTTCTCACACCTCATAATATTCTGCGAAACGACTCATTCTGAAACTATTAAAAAGCCGAAACTTGCCGGAAAAGGCCGAATATGTACAAGACAGGATTCTCCGCATGCTCGTTGTAATGGAAGTACCATCCTTCGGGGATTGGCAGCGCGCAACGAGTTCTCTCACATCATAATATCCTGATATACGGCCCATTTTGAAACAATTAGAAAGGCGGAAATGTCCGGAAAAGGCCGAAGGTGTACAGAACCCGTTGCTCCCTTTTCTTGTTGTAACGGAAGTACCATTTTTGGGGGGTTGGCAGAGAGCAACTGGTTCTTACACATCATAATATCCTGATATACGGCCCATTTTGAGCAATTAAAAAGCCGGAAATGTCCGGAAAAGGCCGAAGGTGTACAGAACCCGTTGCTCCGTATGCTCGTTGTAATGGGCGTACCATTTTTCGGGGATTTCCAGCGTGCAGCCAGTTCTCACACCTCATAATATCCTGCGATACGACCCATTTTGAAACTATTAAAAAGCCGAAACTGGCCGTAAAAGGCCGAATATGTACAAGACAGGATTCTCCGCGTGCTCGTTGTAATGGGCGTACCATTTTTCGGGGATTTCCAGCGTGAAGCCAGTTCTCACACCTCATAATATCCTGCGATACGACCCATTTTGAAACTATTAAAAAGCCGAAACTGGCAGGAAATGGCCGAATATGTACAAGACAGGATTCTCCGCATGCTCGTTGTAATGGAAGTACCATTCATCGGGGATTGGCAGCGCGCAACGAGTTCTCTCACATTATAATATCCTGCTATACGGCCCGTTTTTAATCACATAAAATGCCGGAGATGTCCGGAAAAGGCCGAAGGTGTACAGAACCCGATGCTCCGTTTGCTCGTTGTAATGGAAGTACCATTTTTGGGGGGTTGGCAGAGAGCAACTGGTTCTTACACATCATAATATCCTGATATACTGCCCATTTTGAGCAATTAAAAAGCCGGAAATGTCCGGAAAAGGCCGAAGGTGTACAGAACCCGTTGCTCCGTATGCTCGTTGTAATGGGCGTACCATTTTTCGGGGATTTCCAGCGTGCAGCCAGTTCTCACACCTCATAATATCCTGCGATACGACCCATTTTGAAACTATTAACAAGCCGAAACTGGCCGGAAATGGCCGAATATGTACAAGACAGGATTCTCCGCATGCTCGTTGTAATGGAAGTACCATTCTTCGGGGATTGGCAGCGCGCACCGAGTTCTCTCACATCATAATATCCTGATATACGGCCCATTTTGAAACAATTAAAAAGCCGGAAATGTCCGGAAAAGGCCGAAGATGTACAGAACCTGATGCTCCGTATGCTCGTTGTAATGGAAGTACCATTCTTCGGGGATTGGCAGCGCGCAACGAGTTCTCTCACATCATAATATCCTGCTTACGACCCATTTTGAAACAATTAAAAAGCCGGAAATGTCCGGAAAAGGCCGAATATGTACAAGACAGGATTCTCCGCATGCTCGTTGTAATGGATGTACCATTCTTCGGGGATTGGCAGCGCGCAACGAGTTCTCTCACATCATAATATCGCGCGATACGACCCATTTTGAAACATTTAAAAAGCCGGAAATGTACGGAAAATGCCGAATGTGTACAGAACCCGTTGCTCCGTATGCTCGTTGTAATGGAAGGACCATTTTTGGGGGATTGGCAGCGTGCAGCGAGTTCTCACACCTCATAATATCCTGCGATACGACTCATTTTGAAACTATTAAAAAGGCGAAACTGGCCGGAAAAGGCCGAATATGTACAAGACAGGATTCTCGTCATGCTCGTTGTAATGGAAGTACCATTCTTCGGGGATTTGCAGCGCGCAACGAGTTCCCTCACATCATAATATCCTGCTATACGGCCCGTTTTTAATCACATAAAATGCCGGAGATGTCCGGAAAAGGCCGAAGGTTTACAGAACCCAATGCTCCGTTTGCTCGTTGTAATGGAAGTACCATTTTTGGGGGGTTGGCAGAGAGCAACTGGTTCTTACACATCATAATATCCTGATATACGGCCCATTTTGAAACAATTAAAAAGCCGGAAATGTCCGGAAAAGGCCGAATATGTACAAGACAGGATTCTCCGCATGCTCGTTGTAATGGATGTACCATTCTTCGGGGATTGGCAGCGCGCAGCGAGATCTCACACATCATAATATCCTGCGATACGACCCTTTTTGAAACAATTAAAAAGCCGGAAATATCCGGAAAAGGCTGAAGGTGTACAGAACCCGTTGCTCCGTATGCTCGTTGTAATGGAAGGGCCATTTTTGGGGGATTGGAAACGCTCAACGCGTTTTTACACATCATAATATCCTGCTATTCGGCCCATTTTGAAACAATTAAAAAGCCGGAAATATCCGGAAAAGGCCGAAGGTGTACAGAACCTGATGCTACGTATACTCGTTGTAAGGGGCGTACCATTCCTCGGGGATTGGCAGCGCGCAACGAGGTCTCACACATAATAATATCCTGCGATACGACCCTTTTTGAAACAATTAAAAAGCAAGAAATATCCGGAAAAGGCCGAAGGTGGACAGAACCCGTTGCTCCGTATACTCGTTGTAATGGGCGAACCATTTTTCGGGGATTGGCTGCGTGCAGCGAGATCTCACACATCATAATATCCTGCGATACGACCCGTTTTTAGTCACATAAAATGCTGGAAATGTCCGGAATAGGCCGAAGGTGTACAGAACCTGATGCTACGTATACTCGTTGTAAGGGGCGTACCATTTCTCGGGGATTGGCAGCGCGTAACGAGTTCTGTCACATCATAATATCCTGATATACGGCCCATTTTGAAACAATTAAAAAGCCGGAAATGTCCGGAAAAGGCCGAAGGTGTACAGAACCCGTTGCTCCGTATGCTCGTTGTAGTGGGCGTACCATTTTTCGGGGATTGGCAGCGTGCAGCGAGTTCTCACACCTCATAATATCCTGCGATACGACTCATTTTGAAACTATTAAAAAGCCGAAACTGGCCGGAAAAGGCCGAATATGTACAAGACAGGATTCTCCGCATGCTCATTGTAATGGAAGTACCATTCTTCGGGGATTGGCAGCGCGCAACGAGTTCTCTCACATCATAATATCCTGATATACGGCCCATTTGAAACAATTAAAAAGCCGGAAATGTCCGGAAAAGGCCGAAGGTGTACAGAACCCGTTGCTCCCTTTGCTTGTTGTAATGGAAGTACCATTTTTGGGGGGTTGGCAGAGAGGAACTGGTTCTTACACATCATAATATCCTGATATACGGCCCATTTTTGATCACTTAAAATGCCGGAAATGTCCGGAAAAGGCCGAAGGTGTACAGAACCTGATGCTCCGTATGCTCGTTGTAAGGGGCGTACCATTTCTCGGGGATTGGCAGCGCGTAACGAGTTCTCTCACATCATAATATCCTGAAATACGGCCCATTTTGAAACAATTAAAAAGCCGGAAATGTCCGGAAAAGGGCGAAGGTGTACAGAACCTGATGCTCCGTATGCTCGTTGTAATGGAAGCACCATTCTTCGGGGATTGGCAGCGCGCAACGAGTTCTCTCACATCATAATATCCTGCGATACGACCCATTTTGAAACAATTAAAAAGCCGGAAATGTCCGGAAAATGCCAAAGGTGTACAGAACCCGTTGCTCCGTATGCTCGTTGTAATGGGCGTACCATTTTGCGGGGATTGGCAGCGTGCTGCGAGTTCTCACACCTCATAATATCCTGCGATACGACCCATTTTGAAACTATTAAAAAGCCGAATCTGGCCGGGAAAGGCCGAATATGTACAAGACAGGATTCTCCGCATGCTCGTTGTAAGGGATGTACCATTCTTCGGGGATTGGCAGCGCGCAACGAGTTCTCTCACGTCATAATATCCCGCGATACGACCCATTTTGAAACAATTAAAAAGACGAAACTGGCCGGAAAAGGCCGAATATGTACAAGACAGGATTCTCCGCATGCTCGTTGTATTGGAAGTACCATTCTTCGGGGATTGGCAGCGCGCACCGAGTTCCCTCACATCATAATATCCTGCTATACGGCCCGTTTTTAATCACATAAAATGCCGGAGATGTCCGGAAAAGGCCGAAGGTGTACAGAACCCGATGCTCCGTTTGCTCGTTGTAATGGAAGTACCATTTTTGCGGGGTTGGCAGCGTGCAGCGAGTTCTCACACATCATAATATCCTGCGATACGACCCATTTTGAAACAACTAAAAAGTCGAAACTGGCCGGAAAAGGCCGAATATGTACATGACAGGATTCTCCGCATGCTCGTTGTATTGGAAGTACCATTCTTCGGGGATTGGCAGCGCGCACCGAGTTCCCTCACATCATAATATCCTGCTATACGGCCCGTTTTTAATCACATAAAATGCCGGAGATGTCCGGAAAAGGCCGAAGGTGTACAGAACCCGATGCTCCGTTTGCTCGTTGTAATGGAAGTACCATTTTTGGGGGGTTGGCAGAGAGCAACTGGTTCTTACACATCATAATATCCTGATATACGGCCCATTTTGAAACATTTAAAAAGCCGGAAATGTCCGGAAAAGGCCGAAGGTGTACAGAACCTGATGCTCCGTATGCTCGTTGTAATGGAAGTACCATTCTTCGGGGATTGGCAGCGCGCAACGAGTTCTCTCACATCATAATATCCTGCGATACGACCTATTTTGAAACAATTAAAAAGCCGGAAATGTCCGGAAAATGCCAAAGGTGTACAGAACCCGTTGCTCCGTATGCTCGTTGTAATGGGCGTACCATTTTTCGGGGATTGGCAGCGTGCAGCGAGTTCTCACACCTCATAATATCCTGCGATACGACCTATTTTGAAACTATTAAAAAGCCGAAACTGGCCGGAAAAGGCCGAATATGTACAAGACAGGATTCTCGTCATGCTCGTTGTAATGGAAGTACCATTCTTCGGGGATTTGTAGCGCGCAACGAGTTCCCTCACATCATAATATCCTGTTATACGGCCCGTTTTTAATCACATAAAATGCCGGAGATGTCCGGAAAAGGCCGAAGGTGTACAGAACCCGTTGCTCCGTATGCTCGTTGTAATGAGAGTACCATTTTTCGGGGATTGGCAGCGTGCAGCGAGACCTCACACATCATAATATCCTGCGATACGACCCTTTTTGAAACAATTAAAAAGCCGGAAATATCCGGAAAAGGCTGAAGGTGTGCAGAACCCGTTGCTCCGTATGCTCGTTGTAATGGGCGTACCATTCTTCGGGGATTGGCAGCGTGCAGCGAGTTCTCACACCTCATAATATCCTGCGATACGACCCATTTTGAAACTATTAAAAAGCCGAAACTGGCCGGAAAAGGCCGAATATGTACTGGACAGGATTCTCCGCATGCTCGTTGTAATGGATGTACCATTCTTCGGGGATTGGCAGCGCGCAACGAGTTCTCTCACATCATAATATCCTGCGATACGACCCATTTTGAAACAATTAAATAGCCGGAAATGTCCGGAAAATGCCGAACGTGTACAGAACCCGTAGCTCCGTATTCTCGTTGTAATGGAAAGACCATTTTTGGGGGATTGGCAGCGTGCAGCGAGTTCTCACACATCATAATATCCTGCGATACGACCCGTTTTTAATCACATAAAATGCCGGAAATGTCCGGAAAAGGCCGAAGGTGTACAGAACCTGATGCTACGTATACTCGTTGTAAGGGGCGTACCATTTCTCGGGGATTGGCAGCGCGTAACGAGTTCTCTCACATTATAATATCATGATATACGGCCCATTTTGAAACAATTAAAAAGCCGGAAATGTCCGGAAAAGGCCGAAGGTGTACAGAACCCGTTGCTCCGTATGCTCGTTGTAGTGGGCGTACCATTTTTCGGGGATTGGCAGCGTGCAGCGAGTTCTCACACCTCATAATATTCTGCGAAACGACTCATTCTGAAACTATTAAAAAGCCGAAACTTGCCGGAAAAGGCCGAATATGTACAAGACAGGATTCTCCGCATGCTCGTTGTAATGGAAGTACCATCCTTCGGGGATTGGCAGCGCGCAACGAGTTCTCTCACATCATAATATCCTGATATACGGCCCATTTTGAAACAATTAGAAAGGCGGAAATGTCCGGAAAAGGCCGAAGGTGTACAGAACCCGTTGCTCCCTTTTCTTGTTGTAACGGAAGTACCATTTTTGGGGGGTTGGCAGAGAGCAACTGGTTCTTACACATCATAATATCCTGATATACGGCCCATTTTGAGCAATTAAAAAGCCGGAAATGTCCGGAAAAGGCCGAAGGTGTACAGAACCCGTTGCTCCGTATGCTCGTTGTAATGGGCGTACCATTTTTCGGGGATTTCCAGCGTGCAGCCAGTTCTCACACCTCATAATATCCTGCGATACGACCCATTTTGAAACTATTAAAAAGCCGAAACTGGCCGGAAAAGGCCGAATATGTACAAGACAGGATTCTCCGCATGCTCGTTGTAATGGGCGTACCATTTTTCGGGGATTTCCAGCGTGCAGCCAGTTCTCACACCTCATAATATCCTGCGATACGACCCATTTTGAAACTATTAAAAAGCCGAAACTGGCAGGAAATGGCCGAATATGTACAAGACAGGATTCTCCGCATGCTCGTTGTAATGGAAGTACCATTCTTCGGGGATTGGCAGCGCGCAACGAGTTCTCTCACATTATAATATCCTGCTATACGGCCCGTTTTTAATCACATAAAATGCCGGAGATGTCCGGAAAAGGCCGAAGGTGTACAGAACCCGATGCTTCGTTTGCTCGTTGTAATGGAAGTACCATTTTTGGGGGGTTGGCAGAGAGCAACTGGTTCTTACACATCATAATAATCTGATATACGGCCCATTTTGAAACAATGAAAAAGCCGGAAATGTCCGGAAAAGGCCGAACGTGTACAGAACCCGTTGCTCCGTATGCTCGTTGTAATGGGCGTACCATTTTTCGGGGATTTCCAGCGTGCAGCCAGTTCTCACACCTCATAATATCCTGCGATACGACCCATTTTGAAACTATTAACAAGCCGAAACTGGCCGGAAATGGCCGAATATGTACAAGACAGGATTCTCCGCATGCTCGTTGTAATGGAAGTACCATTCTTCGGGGATTGGCAGCGCGCAACGAGTTCTCTCACATCATAATATCCTGATATACGGCCCATTTTGAAACAATTAAAAAGCCGGAAATGTCCGGAAAAGGCCGAAGGTGTACAGAACCTGATGCTCCGTATGCTCGTTGTAATGGAAGTACCATTCTTCGGGGATTGGCAGCGCGCAACGCGTTCTCTCACATCATAATATCCTGCGATACGACCCATTTTGAAACAATTAAAAAGCCGGAAATGTCCGGAAAAGGCCGAATATGTACAAGACAGGATTCTCCGCATGCTCGTTGTAATGGATGTACCATTTTTCGGGGATTGGCAGCGCGCAACGAGTTCTCTCACATCATAATATCGCGCGATACGACCCATTTTGAAACAATTAAAAAGCCGGAAATGTCCGGAAAATGCCGAAGGTGTACAGAACCCGTTGCTCCGTATGCTCGTTGTAATGGAAGGACCATTTTTGGAGGATTGGCAGCGTGCAGCGAGTTCTCACACCTCATAATATCCTGCGATACGACTCATTTTGAAACTATTAAAAAGGCGAAACTGGCCGGAAAAGGCCGAATATGTACAAGACAGGATTCTCGTCATGCTCGTTGTAATGGAAGTACCATTCTTCGGGGATTTGCAGCGCGCAACGAGTTCCCTCACATCCTAATATCCTGCTATACGGCCCGTTTTTAATCACATAAAATGCCGGAGATGTCCGGAAAAGGCCGAAGGTGTACAGAACCCAATGCTCCGTTTGCTCGTTGTAACGGAAGTACCATTTTTGGGGGGTTGGCAGAGAGCAACTGGTTCTTACACATCATAATATCCTGATATACGGCCCATTTTGAAACAATTAAAAAGCCGGAAATGTCCGGAAAAGGCCGAATATGTACAAGACAGGATTCTCCGCATTCTCGTTGTAATGTATGTACCATTCTTCGGGGATTGGCAGCGCGCAGCGAGATCTCACACATCATAATATCCTGCGATACGACCCTTTTTGAAACAATTAAAAAGCCGGAAATATCCGGAAAAGGCTGAAGGTGTACAGAACCCGTTGCTCCGTATGCTCGTTGTAATGGAAGGGCCATTTTTGGGGGATTGGAAACGCTCAACGCGTTTTTACACATCATAATATCCTGCTATTCGGCCCATTTTGAAACAATTAAAAAGCCGGAAATATCCGGAAAAGGCCGAAGGTGTACAGAACCTGATGCTACGTATACTCGTTGTAAGGGGCGTGCCATTCCTCGGGGATTGGCAGCGCGCAACGAGGTCTCACACATAATAATATCCTGCGATACGACCCTTTTTGAAACAATTAAAAAGCAAGAAATATCCGGAAAAGGCCGAAGGTGGACAGAACCCGTTGCTCCGTATGCTCGTTGTAATGGGCGAACCATTTTTCGGGGATTGGCTGCGTGCAGCGAGATCTCACACATCATAATATCCTGCGATACGACCCGTTTTTAGTCACATAAAATGCTGGAAATGTCCGGAATAGGCCGAAGGTGTACAGAACCTGATGCTACGTATACTCGTTGTAAGGGGCGTACCATTTCTCGGGGATTGGCAGCGCGTAGCGAGTTCTGTCACATCATAATATCCTGATATACGGCCCATTTTGAAACAATTAAAAAGCCGGAAATGTCCGGAAAAGGCCGAAGGTGTACAGAACCCGTTGCTCCGTATGCTCGTTGTAGTGGGCGTACCATTTTTCGGGGATTGGCAGCGTGCAGCGAGTTCTCACACCTCATAATATCCTGCGATACGACTCATTTTGCAACTATTAAAAAGCCGAAACTGGCCGGAAAAGGCCGAATATGTACAAGGCAGGATTCTCCGCATGCTCATTGTAATGGAAGTACCATTCTTCGGGGATTGGCATGCGCGCAACGAGTTCTCTCACATCATAATATCCTGATATACGGCCCATTTGAAACAATTAAAAAGCCGGAAATGTCCGGAAAAGGCCGAAGGTGTACAGAACCCGTTGCTCCCTTTGCTTGTTGTAATGGAAGTACCATTTTTGGGGGGTTGGCAGAGAGGAACTGGTTCTTACACATCATAATATCCTGATATACGGCCCATTTTTGATCACTTAAAATGCCGGAAATGTCCGGAAAAGGCCGAAGGTGTACAGAACCTGATGCTCCGTATGCTCGTTGTAAGGGGCGTACCATTTCTCGGGGATTGGCAGCGCGTAACGAGTTCTCTCACATCATAATATCCTGAAATACGGCCCATTTTGAAACAATTAAAATGCCGGAAATGTCCGGAAAAGGGCGAAGGTGTACAGAACCTGATGCTCCGTATGCTCGTTGTAATGGAAGCACCATTCTTCGGGGATTGGCAGCGCGCAACGAGTTCTCTCACATCATAATATCCTGCGATACGACCCATTTTGAAACAATTAAAAAGCCGGAAATGTCCGGAAAATGCCAAAGGTGTACAGAACCCGTTGCTCCGTATGCTCGTTGTAATGGGCGTACCATTTTGCGGGGATTGGCAGCGTGCTGCGAGTTCTCACACCTCATAATATCCTGCGATACGACCCATTTTGAAACTATTAAAAAGCCGAAACTGGCCGGGAAAGGCCGAATATGTACAAGACAGGATTCTCCGCATGCTCGTTGTAATGGAAGTACCATTCTTCGGGGATTGGCAGCGCGCAACGAGTTCTCTCACGTCATAATATCCCGCGATACGACCCATTTTGAAACAATTAAAAAGACGAAACTGGCCGGAAAAGGCCGAATATGTACAAGACAGGATTCTCCGCATGCTCGTTGTATTGGAAGTACCATTCTTCGGGGATTGGCAGCGCGCACCGAGTTCCCTCACATCATAATATCCTGCTATACGGCCCGTTTTTAATCACATAAAATGCCGGAGATGTCCGGAAAAGGCCGAAGG
Organism: Bombus muscorum; assembly: GCA_963971185.1. Taxonomy (NCBI): domain Eukaryota; kingdom Metazoa; phylum Arthropoda; class Insecta; order Hymenoptera; family Apidae; genus Bombus; species Bombus muscorum. The sequence continues at coordinate 9,509,537 of OZ020130.1, read as the reverse complement.
TGTACAGAACCCGATGCTCCGTTTGCTCGTTGTAATGGAAGTACCATTTTTGCGGGGTTGGCAGCGTGCAGCGAGTTCTCACACATCATAATATCCTGCGATACGACCCATTTTGAAACAACTAAAAAGACGAAACTGGCCGGAAAAGGCCGAATATGTACATGACAGGATTCTCCGCATGCTCGTTGTATTGGAAGTACCATTCTTCGGGGATTGGCAGCGCGCACCGAGTTCCCTCACATCATAATATCCTGCTATACGGCCCGTTTTTAATCACATAAAATGCCGGAGATGTCCGGAAAAGGCCGAAGGTGTACAGAACCCGATGCTCCGTTTGCTCGTTGTAATGGAAGTACCATTTTTGGGGGGTTGGCAGAGAGCAACTGGTTCTTACACATCATAATATCCTGATATACGGCCCATTTTGAAACATTTAAAAAGCCGGAAATGTCCGGAAAAGGCCGAAGGTGTACAGAACCTGATGCTCCGTATGCTCGTTGTAATGGAAGTACCATTCTTCGGGGATTGGCAGCGCGCAACGAGTTCTCTCACATCATAATATCCTGCGATACGACCTATTTTGAAACAATTAAAAAGCCGGAAATGTCCGGAAAATGCCAAAGGTGTACAGAACCCGTTGCTCCGTATGCTCGTTGTAATGGGCGTACCATTTTTCGGGGATTGGCAGCGTGCAGCGAGTTCTCACACCTCATAATATCCTGCGATACGACCTATTTTGAAACTATTAAAAAGCCGAAACTGGCCGGAAAAGGCCGAATATGTACAAGACAGGATTCTCGTCATGCTCGTTGTAATGGAAGTACCATTCTTCGGGGATTTGTAGCGCGCAACGAGTTCCCTCACATCATAATATCCTGCTATACGGCCCGTTTTTAATCACATAAAATGCCGGAGATGTCCGGAAAAGGCCGAAGGTGTACAGAACCCAATGCTCCGTTTCCTCGTTGTAATGGAAGTACCATTTTTGGGGGTTGGCAGAGAGCAACTGGTTCTTACACATCATAATATCCTGATATACGGCCCATTTTGAAACAATTAAAAAGCCGGAAATGTCCGGAAAAGGCCGAAGGTGTACAGAACCCGTTGCTCCGTATGCTCGTTGTAATGGGCGTACCATTTTTCGGGGATTGGCAGCGTGCAGCGAGATCTCACACATCATAATATCCTGCGATACGACCCTTTTTGAAACAATTAAAAAGCCGGAAATATCCGGAAAAGGCCGAAGGTGTACAGAACCCGTTGCTCCGTATGCTCGTTGTAATGGAAGGACCATTTTTGGGGGATTGGCAGCGTGCAGCGAGATCTCACACATCATAATATCCTGCGATACGACCCGTTTTTAATCATATAAAATGCCGGAAATGTTCGGAAAAGGCCGAAGGTGTACAGAACCTGATGCTACGTATACTCGTTGTAAGGGGCGTTCCATTTCTCGGGGATTGGCTGCGCGTAACGAGTTCTCTCACATCATAATATCCTGATATACGGCCCATTTTGAAACAATTAAAAAGCCGGAAATGTCCGGAAAAGGCCGAATATGTACAAGACAGGATTCTCCGCATGCTCGTTGTAATGGATGTACCATTCTTCGGGGATTGGCAGCGCGCAGCGAGATCTCACACATCATAATATCCTGCGATACGACCCTTTTTGAAACAATTAAAAAGCCGGAAATATCCGGAAAAGGCTGAAGGTGTACAGAACCCGTTGCTCCGTATGCTCGTTGTAATGGAAGGGCCATTTTTGGGGGATTGGAAACGCTCAACGCGTTTTTACACATCATAATATCCTGCTATTCGGCCCATTTTGAAACAAATAAAAAGCCGGAAATATCCGGAAAAGGCCGAAGGTGTACAGAACCTGATGCTACGTATACTCGTTGTAAGGGGCGTACCATTCCTCGGGGATTGGCAGCGCGCAACGAGGTCTCACACATAATAATAACCTGCGATACGACCCTTTTTGAAACAATTAAAAAGCAAGAAATATCCGGAAAAGGCCGAAGGTGGACAGAACCCGTTGCTCCGTATGCTCGTTGTAATGGGCGAACCATTTTTCGGGGATTGGCTGCGTGCAGCGAGATCTCACACATCATAATATCCTGCGATACGACCCGTTTTTAGTCACATAAAATGCTGGAAATGTCCGGAATAGGCCGAAGGTGTACAGAACCTGATGCTACGTATACTCGTTGTAAGGGGCGTACCATTTCTCGGGGATTGGCAGCGCGTAGCGAGTTCTGTCACATCATAATATCCTGATATACGGCCCATTTTGAAACAATTAAAAAGCCGGAAATGTCCGGAAAAGGCCGAAGGTGTACAGAACCCGTTGCTCCGTATGCTCGTTGTAGTGGGCGTACCATTTTTCGGGGATTGGCAGCGTGCAGCGAGTTCTCACACCTCATAATATCCTGCGATACGACTCATTTTGAAACTATTAAAAAGCCGAAACTGGCCGGAAAAGGCCGAATATGTACAAGACAGGATTCTCCGCATGCTCATTGTAATGGAAGTACCATTCTTCGGGGATTGGCAGCGCGCAACGAGTTCTCTCACATCATAATATCCTGATATACGGCCCATTTGAAACAATTAAAAAGCCGGAAATGTCCGGAAAAGGCCGAAGGTGTACAGAACCCGTTGCTCCCTTTGCTTGTTGTAATGGAAGTACCATTTTTGGGGGGTTGGCAGAGAGGAACTGGTTCTTACACATCATAATATCCTGATATACGGCCCATTTTTGATCACTTAAAATGCCGGAAATGTCCGGAAAAGGCCGAAGGTGTACAGAACCTGATGCTCCGTATGCTCGTTGTAAGGGGCGTACCATTTCTCGGGGATTGGCAGCGCGTAACGAGTTCTCTCACATCATAATATCCTGAAATACGGCCCATTTTGAAACAATTAAAAAGCCGGAAATGTCCGGAAAAGGGCGAAGGTGTACAGAACCTGATGCTCCGTATGCTCGTTGTAATGGAAGCACCATTCTTCGGGGATTGGCAGCGCGCAGCGAGTTCTCTCACATCATAATATCCTGCGATACGACCCATTTTGAAACAATTAAAAAGCCGGAAATGTCCGGAAAATGCCAAAGGTGTACAGAACCCGTTGCTCCGTATGCTCGTTGTAATGGGCGTACCATTTTGCGGGGATTGGCAGCGTGCTGCGAGTTCTCACACCTCATAATATCCTGCGATACGACCCATTTTGAAACTATTAAAAAGCCGAAACTGGCCGGGAAAGGCCGAATATGTACAAGACAGGATTCTCCGCATGCTCGTTGTAAGGGATGTACCATTCTTCGGGGATTGGCAGCGCGCAACGAGTTCTCTCACGTCATAATATCCCGCGATACGACCCATTTTGAAACAATTAAAAAGACGAAACTGGCCGGAAAAGGCCGAATATGTACAAGACAGGATTCTCCGCATGCTCGTTGTATTGGAAGTACCATTCTTCGGGGATTGGCAGCGCGCACCGAGTTCCCTCACATCATAATATCCTGCTATACGGCCCGTTTTTAATCACATAAAATGCCGGAGATGTCCGGAAAAGGCCGAAGGTGTACAGAACCCGATGCTCCGTTTGCTCGTTGTAATGGAAGTACCATTTTTGCGGGGTTGGCAGCGTGCAGCGAGTTCTCACACATCATAATATCCTGCGATACGACCCATTTTGAAACAACTAAAAAGACGAAACTGGCCGGAAAAGGCCGAATATGTACATGACAGGATTCTCCGCATGCTCGTTGTATTGGAAGTACCATTCTTCGGGGATTGGCAGCGCGCACCGAGTTCCCTCACATCATAATATCCTGCTATACGGCCCGTTTTTAATCACATAAAATGCCGGAGATGTCCGGAAAAGGCCGAAGGTGTACAGAACCCGATGCTCCGTTTGCTCGTTGTAATGGAAGTACCATTTTTGGGGGGTTGGCAGAGAGCAACTGGTTCTTACACATCATAATATCCTGATATACGGCCCATTTTGAAACATTTAAAAAGCCGGAAATGTCCGGAAAAGGCCGAAGGTGTACAGAACCTGATGCTCCGTATGCTCGTTGTAATGGAAGTACCATTCTTCGGGGATTGGCAGCGCGCAACGAGTTCTCTCACATCATAATATCCTGCGATACGACCTATTTTGAAACAATTAAAAAGCCGAAACTGGCCGGAAAAGGCCGAATATGTACAAGACAGGATTCTCGTCATGCTCGTTGTAATGGAAGTACCATTCTTCGGGGATTTGTAGCGCGCAACGAGTTCCCTCACATCATAATATCCTGCTATACGGCCCGTTTTTAATCACATAAAATGCCGGAGATGTCCGGAAAAGGCCGAAGGTGTACAGAACCCAATGCTCCGTTTCCTCGTTGTAATGGAAGTACCATTTTTGGGGGTTGGCAGAGAGCAACTGGTTCTTACACATCATAATATCCTGATATACGGCCCATTTTGAAACAATTAAAAAGCCGGAAATGTCCGGAAAAGGCCGAAGGTGTACAGAACCCGTTGCTCCGTATGCTCGTTATAATGGGCGTACCATTTTTCGGGGATTGGCAGCGTGCAGCGAGATCTCACACATCATAATATCCTGCGATACGACCCTTTTTGAAACAATTAAAAAGCCGGAAATATCCGGAAAAGGCCGAAGGTGTACAGAACCCGTTGCTCCGTATGCTCGTTGTAATGGAAGGACCATTTTTGGGGGATTGGCAGCGTGCAGCGAGTTCTCACACCTCATAATATCCTGCGAAACGACTCATTTTGAAACTATTAAAAAGCCGAAACTTGCCGGAAAAGGCCGAATATGTAAAAGACAGGATTCTCGTCATGCTCGTTGTAATGGAAGTACCATTCTTCGGGGATTTGCGGCGCGCAACGAGTTCCCTCACATCATAATATCCTGCTATACGGCCCGTTTTTAATCACATAAAATGCCGGCGATGTCCGGAAAAGGCCGAAGGTGTACAGAACCCGATGCTCCGTTTGCTCGTTGTAATGGAAGTACCATTTTTGGGGGGTTGGCAGAGAGCAACGAGTTCTCTCACATCATAATATCCTGCGATACGACCCGTTTTGAAACAATAAAATAGCCGGAAATGTCCGGGAAATGCCGAAGGTGTACAGAACTCGTTGCTCCGTATGCTCGTTGTAACGGAAGGACCATTTTTGGGGGATTGGCAGCGAGCAGCGAGTTCTCACACATCATAATATCCTGCGAAACGACCCGTTTTTAATCATATAAAATGCCGGAAATGTTCGGAAAAGGCCGAAGGTGTACAGAACCTGATGCTACGTATACTCGTTGTAAGGGGCGTTCCATTTCTCGGGGATTGGCTGCGCGTAACGAGTTCTCTCACATCATAATATCCTGATATACGGCCCATTTTGAAACAATTAAAAAGCCGGAAATGTCCGGAAAAGGCCGAAGGTATACAGAACCCGTTGCTCCGTATGCTCGTTGTAGTGGGCGTCCCATTTTTCGGGGATTGGCAGCGTGCAGCGAGTTCTCACACCTCATAATATCCTGCGAAACGACTCATTTTGAAACTATTAAAAAGCCGAAACTTGCCGGAAAAGGCCGAATATGTACAAGACAGTATTCTCCGCATGCTCGTTGTATTGGAAGTACCATTTTTCGGGGAATGGCAGCACACAACGAGTTCTCTCACATCATAATATCCTGATAAACGGCACATTTTGAAACAATTAAAAAGCCGGAAATGTCCGGAAAAGGCCGAAGGTGTACAGAACCCGTTGCTCCGTATGCTCCTTGTAGTGGGCGTACCATTTTTCGGGGATTGGCAGCGTGCAGCGAGTTCTCACACCTCATAATATCCTGCGAAACGACTCATTTTGAAACTATTAAAAAGCCGAAACTGGCCGGAAAAGGCCGAATATGTACAAGACAGGATTCTCGTCATGCTCGTTGTAATGGAAGTACCATTCTTCGGGGACTTGCAGCGCGCAACGAGTTCCCTCACATCATAATATCCTGCTATACGGCCCGTTTTTAATCACACAAAATGCCGGAGATGTCCGGAAAAGGCCGAAGGTGTACAGAACCCGATGCTCCGTTTGCTCGTTGTAATGGAAGTACCATTTTTGGGGGGTTGGCAGAGAGCAACTGGTTCTTACACATCATAATATCCTGATATACGGCCCATTTTGAAACATTTAAAAAGCCGGAAATGTCCGGAAAAGGCCGAAGGTGTACAGAACCTGATGCTCCGTATGCTCGTTGTAATGGAAGTACCATTCTTCGGGGATTGGCAGCGCGCAACGAGTTCTCTCACATCATAATATCCTGCGATACGACCTATTTTGAAACAATTAAAAAGCCGGAAATGTCCGGAAAATGCCAAAGGTGTACAGAACCCGTTGCTCCGTATGCTCGTTGTAATGGGCGTACCATTTTTCGGGGATTGGCAGCGTGCAGCGAGTTCTCACACCTCATAATATCCTGCGATACGACCTATTTTGAAACTATTAAAAAGCCGAAACTGGCCGGAAAAGGCCGAATGTGTACAAGACAGGATTCTCGTCATGCTCGTTGTAATGGAAGTACCATTCTTCGGGGATTTGTAGCGCGCAACGAGTTCCCTCACATCATAATATCCTGCTATACGGCCCGTTTTTAATCACATAAAATGCCGGAGATGTCCGGAAAAGGCCGAAGGTGTACAGAACCCAATGCTCCGTTTGCTCGTTGTAATGGAAGTACCATTTTTGGGGGTTGGCAGAGAGCAACTGGTTCTTACACATCATAATATCCTGATATACGGCCCATTTTGAAACAATTAAAAAGCCGGAAATGTCCGGAAAAGGCCGAAGGTGTACAGAACCCGTTGCTCCGTATGCTCGTTGTAATGGGCGTACCATTTTTCGGGGATTGGCAGCGTGCAGCGAGATCTCACACATCATAATATCCTGCGATACGACCCTTTTTGAAACAATTAAAAAGCCGGAAATATCCGGAAAAGGCCGAAGGTGTACAGAACCCGTTGCTCCGTATGCTCGTTGTAATGGAAGGACCATTTTTGGGGGATTGGCAGCGTGCAGCGAGTTCTCACACCTCATAATATCCTGCGAAACGACTCATTTTGAAACTATTAAAAAGCCGAAACTTGCCGGAAAAGGCCGAATATGTAAAAGACAGGATTCTCGTCATGCTCGTTGTAATGGAAGTACCATTCTTCGGGGATTTGCAGCGCGCAACGAGTTCCCTCACATCATAATATCCTGCTATACGGCCCGTTTTTAATCACATAAAATGCCGGCGATGTCCGGAAAAGGCCGAAGGTGTACAGAACCCGATGCTCCGTTTGCTCGTTGTAATGGAAGTACCATTTTTGGGGGGTTGGCAGAGAGCAACGAGTTCTCTCACATCATAATATCCTGCGATACGACCCGTTTTGAAACAATAAAATAGCCGGAAATGTCCGGAAAATGCCGAAGGTGTACAGAACCCGTTGCTCCGTATGCTCGTTGTAACGGAAGGACCATTTTTGGGGGATTGGCAGCGAGCAGCGAGTTCTCACACATCATAATATCCTGCGAAACGACCCGTTTTTAATCATATAAAATGCCGGAAATGTTCGGAAAAGGCCGAAGGTGTACAGAACCTGATGCTACGTATACTCGTTGTAAGGGGCGTTCCATTTCTCGGGGATTGGCTGCGCGTAACGAGTTCTCTCACATCATAATATCCTGATATACGGCCCATTTTGAAACAATTAAAAAGCCGGAAATGTCCGGAAAAGGCCGAAGGTATACAGAACCCGTTGCTCCGTATGCTCGTTGTAGTGGGCGTACCATTTTTCGGGGATTGGCAGCGTGCAGCGAGTTCTCACACCTCATAATATCCTGCGAAACGACTCATTTTGAAACTATTAAAAAGCCGAAACTTGCCGGAAAAGGCCGAATATGTACAAGACAGTATTCTCCGCATGCTCGTTGTATTGGAAGTACCATTCTTCGGGGAATGGCAGCACGCAACGAGTTCTCTCACATCATAATATCCTGATAAACGGCACATTTTGAAACAATTAAAAAGCCGGAAATGTCCGGAAAAGGCCGAAGGTGTACAGAACCCGTTGCTCCGTATGCTCCTTGTAGTGGGCGTACCATTTTTCGGGGATTGGCAGCGTGCAGCGAGTTCTCACACCTCATAATATCCTGCGAAACGACTCATTTTGAAACTATTAAAAAGCCGAAACTGGCCGGAAAAGGCCGAATATGTACAAGACAGGATTCTCGTCATGCTCGTTGTAATGGAAGTACCATTCTTCGGGGACTTGCAGCGCGCAACGAGTTCCCTCACATCATAATATCCTGCTATACGGCCCGTTTTTAATCACATAAAATGCCGGCGATGTCCGGAAAAGGCCGAAGGTGTACAGAACCCGATGCTCCGTTTGCTCGTTGTAATGGAAGTACCATTTTTGGGGGGTTGGCAGAGAGCAACGAGTTCTCTCACATCATAATATCCTGCGATACGACCCGTTTTGAAACAATAAAATAGCCGGAAATGTCCGGAAAATGCCGAAGGTGTACAGAACCCGTTGCTCCGTATGCTCGTTGTAATGGAAGGACCATTTTTGGGGGATTGGCAGCGTGCAGCGAGTTCTCACACCTCATAATATCCTGCGAAACGACTCATTTTGAAACTATTAAAAAGCCGAAACTTGCCGGAAAAGGCCGAATATGTACAAGACAGTATTCTCCGCATGCTCGTTGTATTGGAAGTACCATTCTTCGGGGAATGGCAGCGCGCAACGAGTTCTCTCACATCATAATATCCTGATATACGGCTCATTTTGAAACAATTAAAAAGCCGGAAATGTCCGGAAAAGGCCGAAGGTGTACAGAACCCGTTGCTCCCTTTGCTTGTTGTAATGGAAGTACCATTTTTGGGGAGTTGGCAGAGAGCAACTGGTTCTTACACATCATAATATCCTGATATACGGCCCATTTTGAAGCAATTAAAAAGCCGGAAATGTCCGGAAAAGGCCGGAGGTGTACAGAACCCGTTGCTCCGTATGCTCGTTGTAATGGGCGTACCATTTTTCGGGGATTTCCAGCGTGCAGCCAGTTCTCACACCTCATAATATCCTGCGATACGACCCATTTTGAAACTATTAAAAAGCCGAAACTGGCCGGAAATGGCCGAATATGTACAAGACAGGATTCTCCGCATGCTCGTTGTAATGGAAGTACCATTCTTCGGGGATTGGCAGCGCGCAACGAGTTCTCTCACATCGTAATATCCTGCTATACGGCCCGTTTTTAATCACATAAAATGCCGGAGATGTCCGGAAAAGGCAGAAGGTGTACAGAACCCGATGCTCCGTTTGCTCGTTGTAATGGAAGTACCATTTTTCGGGGATGGGCAGCGTGCAGCGTGTTCCTACACATCATAATAACCTGCGATACGACCCATTTTGAAACAATTAAAAAGACGAAACTGGCCGGGAAAGGCCGAATATGTACAAGACAGGATTCTCCGCATGCTCGTTGTAATGGAAGTACCATTCTTCGGGGATTTGCAGCGCGCAACGAGTTCCCTCACATCATAATATCCTGCTATACGGCCCGTTTTTAATCACATAAAATGCCGGAGATGTCCGGAAAAGGCCGAAGGTGTACAGAACCCGTTGCTCCCTTTGCTTGTTGTAATGGAAGTACCATTTTTGGGGGGTTGGCAGAGAGCAACGAGTTCTCTCACATCATAATATCCTGATATACGGCCCATTTTGAAACAATTAAAAAGCCGGAAATGTCCGGAAAAGGCCGAAGGTGTACAGAACCCGTTGCTCCCTTTGCTTGTTGTAATGGAAGTACCATTTTTGGGGGGTTGGCAGAGAGCAACTGGTTCTTACACATCATAATATCCTGATATACGGCCCCTATTGAAGCAATTAAAAAGCCGGAAATATCCGGAAAAGGCCGAAGGTGTACAGAACCCGCTGCTCCGTATGCTCGTTGTAATGGGCGTACCATTTTTCGGGGATTTCCAGCGTGCAACCAGTTCTCACACCTCATAATATCCTGCGATACGACCCATTTTGAAACTATTAAAAAGCCGAAACTGGCCGGAAATGGCCGAATATGTACAAGAAAGGATTCTCCGCATGCTCGTTGTAATGGAAGTACCATTCTTCGGGGATTGGCAGCGCGCAACGAGTTCTCTCACATCATAATATCCTGCTATACGGCCCGTTTTTAATCACATAAAATGCCGGAGATGTCCGGAAAAGGCCGAAGGTGTACAGAACCCAATGCTCCGTTTGCTCGTTGAAATGGAAGTACCATTTTTGGGGGGTTGGCAGAGAGCAACTGGTTCTTACACATCATAATATCCTGATATACGGCCCATTTTGAAACAATTAAAAAGCCGGAAATATCCGGAAAAGGCCGAAGGTGTACAGAACCCGTTGCTCCGTATGCTCGTTGTAATGGAATAACCATTTTTGGGGGATTGGCAACGCTCAACGCGTTTTTACACATCATAATATCCTGCGATACGACTCATTTTGAAACTATAAAAAGCCGAAACTGGCCGTTAAAGGCCGAATATGTACCAGACAGGATTCTCGTCATGCTCGTTGTAATGGAAGTACCATTCTTCGGGGATTTGCAGCGCGCAACGAGTTCCCTCACATCATAATATCCTGCTATACGGCCCGTTTTTAATCACTTAAAATGCCGGAGATGTCCGGAAAAGGCCGAAGGTGTACAGAACCCAATGCTCCGTTTGCTCGTTGTCATGGAAGTACCATTTTTGGGGGGTTGGCAGAGAGCAACTGGTTCTTACACATCATAATATCCTGATATACGGCCCATTTTGAAATAATTAAAAAGCCGGAAATATCCGGAAAAGGCCGAAGGTGTTCAGAACCCGTTGCTCCGTATACTCGTTGTAATGGAATTACCATTTTTGGGGGATTGGCAACGCTCAACGCGTTTTTACACATCATAATATCCTGCTATTCGGCCCATTTTTGATCACTTAAAATGCCGGAAATGTCCGGAAAAGGCCGAAGGTGTACAGAACCTGATGCTCCGTATGCTCGTTGTAAGGGGCGTGCCATTTCTCGGGGATTGGCAGCACGTAACGTGTTCTCTCTCATCATAATATCCTGATAAACGGCACATTTAGAAACAATTAAAAAGCCGGAAATGTCCGGAAAAGGCCGAAGGTGTACAGAACCCGTTGCTCCGTATGCTCGTTGTAGTGGGCGTACCATTTTTCGGGGATTGGCAGCGTGCAGCGAGTTCTCACACCTCATAATATCCTGCGATACGACTCATTTTGAAACTATTAAAAAGCCGAAACTGGCCGGAAAAGGCCGAATATGTACAAGACAGGATTCTCCGCATGCTCGTTGTAATGGAAGTACCATTCTTCGGGGATTGGCTGCGCGCAACGAGTTCTCTCACATCATAATATCCTGCGATACAACCCATTTTGAAACAATTAAAAAGCCGGAAATGTCCGGAAAATGCCGAAGGTGTACAGAACCCGTTGCTCCGTATGTTCGTTGTAATGGAAGGACCATATTTGGGGGATTGGCAGCGTGCAGCGAGTTCTCACACATCATAATATCCTGCGATACTACCCGTTTTTAATCACATAAAATGCCGGAAATGTCCGGAAAAGGCCGAAGGTGTACAGAACCCGATGCTCCGTTTGCTCGTTGTAATGGAAGTACCATTTTTGGGGGGTTGGCAGAGAGCAACTGGCTCTTACACATCATAATAATCTGATATACGACCCTTTTTGAAACAATTAAAAAGCCGGAAATGTCCGGAAAAGGCCGAAGGTGTACAGAACCCGTTGCTCCGTATGCTCGTTGTAATGGGCGTACCATTTTTCGGGGATTGGGAGCGTGCAGCGAGATCTCACACATCATAATATCGTGCGATACGACCCTTTTTGAAACAATTAAAAAGCTGGAAATATCCGGAAAAGGCCGAAGGTTTACAGAACCCGATGCTCCGTATGCTCGTTGTAAGGGAAGGACCATTTTTGGGGGATCGGCAACGCTCAACGCGTTTTTACACATCATAATATACTGGCATTCGGCCCGTTTTTGATCACTTAAAATGCCGGAAATGTCCGGAAAAGGCCGAAGGTGTACAGAACCTGATGCTCCGTATGCTCGTTGTAAGGGGCGTACCATTTCTCGGGGATTGGCAGCGCGTAACGTGTTCTCTCACATCATAATATCCTGATAAACGGCACATTTTGAAACAATTAAAAAGCCGGAAATGTCCGGAAAAGGCCGAAGGTGTACAGAACCCGTTGCTCCGTATGCTCGTTGTAGTGGGCGTACCATTTTTCGGGGATTGGCAGCGTGCAGCGAGTTCTCACACCTCATAATATCCTGCGATGCGACTCATTTTGAAACTATTAAAAAGCCGAAACTGGCCGGAAAAGGCCGAATATGTACAAGACAGGATTCTCGTCATGCTCGTTGTAATGGAAGTACCATTCTTCGGGGATTTGCAGCGCGCAACGAGTTCCCTCACATCATAATATCCTGCTATACGGCCCGTTTTTAATCACATAAAATGCCGGAGATGTCCGAAAAGGACGAAGGTGTACAGAACCCAATGCTCCCTTTGCTCGTTGTAATGGAAGTACCATTTTTGGGGGGTTGGCAGAGAGCAACGAGTTCTCTCACATCATAATATCCTGAAATACGGCTAATTTTGAAACAATTAAAAAGGCGGAAATGTCCGGAAAAGGCCGAAGGTGTACAGAACCCGTTGCTCCGTATGCTCGTTGTAATGGGCGTACCATTTTTCGGGGATTGGCAGCGTGCAGCGAGTTCTCACACCTCATAATATCCTGCGATACGACCCATTTTGAAACTATTAAAAAGCCGAAACTGGCCGGAAAAGGCCGAATATGTACAAGACAGGATTCTCCGCATGCTCGTTCTAACGGATGTACCATTCTTCGGGGATTGGCAGCGCGCAACGAGTTCTCTCACATCATAATATCCCGCGATACGACCCATTTTGAAACAATTAAAAAGCCGGAAATGTCCGGAAAATGCCGAAGGTGTACAGAACCCGTTGCTCCGTATGCTCGTTGTAATGGAAGGACCATTTATGGGGGATTGGCAGCGTGCAGCGAGTTCTCACACCTCATAATATCCTGCGATACGACCCATTTTGAAACTATTAAAAAGCCGAAACTGGCCGGAAAAGGCCGAATATGTACAAGACAGGATTCTCCGCATGCTCGTTGTAACGGATGTACCATTCTTCGGGGATTGGCAGCGCGCAACGAGTTCTCTCACATCATAATATCCCGCGATACGACCCATTTTGAAACAATTAAAAAGCCGGAAATGTCCGGAAAATGCCGAAGGTGTACAGAACCCGTTGCTCCGTATGCTCGTTGTAATGGAATGACCATTTATGGGGGATTGGCAGCGTGCAGCGAGTTCTCACACCTCATAATATCCTGCGATACGACCCTTTTTTAAACAGTTAAAAAGCCGGAAATATCCGGAAAAGGCCGAAGGTGTACAGAACCCGTTGCTCCGTATGCTCGTTGTAATGGAAGGACCATTTTTGGGGGATTGGCAACGCTCAACGCGTTTTTACACATCATAATATCACGCTATTCGGCCCATTTTTGATCACTTAAAATGCCGGAAATGTCCGGAAAAGGCCGAAGATGTACAGAACCTGATGCTCCGTATGCTCGTTGTAATGGAAGGACCATTTTTGGGGGATTGGCAACGCTCAACGCGTTTTTACACATTATAATATCCTGCGATACGACTCATTTTTAAACTATTAAAAAGCCGAAACTGGCCGGAAAAGGCCGAATATGTACCAGACAGGATTCTCGTCATGCTCGTTGTAATGGAAGTACCATTCTTCGGGGTTAGGCAGCGCGCAACGAGTTCTCTCACATCATAATATCCTGATATACGGCCCATTTTGAAACAATTAAAAAGCCGGAAATGTCCGGAAAAGGCCGAAGGTGTACAGAACCCGTTGCTCCGTATGCTCGTTGTAATGGGCGTACCATTTTTCGGGGATTGGAAGCGTGCGGCGAGATCACACACATCATAATATCGTGCGATACGACCCTTTTTGAAACAATTAAAAAGACGGAAATATCCGGAAAAGGCCGAAGGTTTACAGAACCCGATGCTCCGTATGCTCGTTGTAAGGGAAGGACCATTTTTGGGGGATCGGCAACGCTCAACGCGTTTTTACACATCATAATATACTGGTGTGCAGAACCTGATGCTCCGTATGCTCGTTGTAAGGGGCGTACCATTTCTCGGGGATTGGCAGCGCGTAACGTGTTCTCTCACATCATAATATCCTGATATACGGCCCATTTTGAAACAATTAAAAAGACGAAACTGGCCGGGAAAGGCCGAATATGTACAAGACAGGATTATCCGCATGCTCGTTGTAATGGAAGTACCATTCTTCGGGGATTTGCAGCGCGCAACGAGTTCCCTCACATCATAATATCCTGCTATACGGCCCGTTTTTAATCACATAAAATGCCGGAGATGTCCGGAAAAGGCCGAAGGTGTACAGAACCCGTTGCTCCGTATGCTCGTTGTAATGGGCGTACCATTTTTCGGGGATGGGCAGCGTGCAGCGGGTTCTCACACATCATAATATCCTGCGATACGACTCATTTGGAAACTATTAAAAAGCCGAAACTGGCCGGAAAAGGCCGAATATGTACAAGACAGGATTCTCGTCATGCTCGTTGTAATGGAAGTACCATTCTTCGGGGATTTGCAGCGCGCAACGCGATTTTACACATCATAATATCATGCTATTCGGCCCAGTTTTGATCACTTAAAATGCCGGAAATGTCCGGAAAAGGCCGAAGATGTACAGAACCTGATGCTCCGTATGCTCGTTGTAAGGGGCGTACCATTTCTCGGGGATTCGCAGCGCGTAACGAGTTATCTCATATCATAATATCCTGAAATACGGCCCATTTTGAAACAATTAAAAAGCCGGAAATGTCCGGAAAAGGCCGAAGGTGTACAGAACCTGATGCTTCGTATGCTCGTTGTAATGGAAGTACCATTCTTCGGGGATTGGCAGCGCGCAACGGGTTCTCTCACATCATAATATCCTGCGATACGACCCATTTTGAAACAATTAAAAAGCCGGAAATGTCCGGAAAATGCCAAAGGTGTACAGAACCCGTTGCTCCGTATGCTCGTTGTAATGGGCGTACCATTTTTCGGGGAATGCCAGCGTGCAGCGAGTTCTCACACCTCATAATATCCTGCGATACGACCCATTTTGAAACTATTAAAAAGCCGAAACTGGTCGGAAAAGGCCGAATATGCACAAGACAGGATTCTCCGCATGCTCGTTGTAATGGATGTACCATTTTTCGGGGATTGGCAGCGCGCAACGAGTTCTCTCACATCATAATATCCTTATATACGGCCCATTTTGAAACAATTAAAAAGCCGGAAATGTCCGGAAAAGGCCGAAGGTGTACAGAACCCGTTGCTCCCTTTGCTTGTTGTAATGGAAGTACCATTTTTGGGGGGTTGGCAGAGAGCAACTGGATCTTACACCTCATAATATCCTGATATACGGCCCATTTTGAAGCAATTAAAAAGCCGGAAATGTCCGGAAAAGGCCGAAGGTGTACAGAACCCGTTGCTCCGTATGCTCGTTGTAATGGGCGTACCATTTTTCGGGAATTTCCAGCGTGCAGCCAGTTCTCACACCTCATAATATCCTGCGATACGACCCATTTTGAAACTATTAAAAAGCCGAAACTGGCCGGAAATGGCCGAATATGTACAAGACAGGATTCTCCGCATGCTCGTTGTAATGGAAGTACCATTCTTCGGGGATAGGCAGCGCGCAACGAGTTCTCTCACATCATAATATCCTGATATACGGCCCATTTTGAAACAATTAAAAAGCCGGAAATGTCCGGAAAAGGCCGAAGGTGTACAGAACCCGTTGCTCCCTTTGCTCGTTGTAATGGAAGTACCATTTTTGGGGGGTTGGCAGAGAGCAACTGGTTCTTACACATCATAATATCCTGATATACGGCCCCTATTGAAGCAATTAAAAAGCCGGAAATGTCCGGAAAAGGCCGAAGGTGTACAGAACCCGCTGCTCCGTATGCTCGTTGTAATGGGCGTACCATTTTTCGGGGATTTCCAGCGTGCAGCCAGTTCTCACACCTCATAATATCCTGCGATACGACCCATTTTGAAACTATTAAAAAGCCGAAACTGGCCGGAAATGGCCGAATATGTACAAGACAGGATTCTCCGTATGCTCGTTGTAATGGAAGTACCATTCTTCGGGGATTGGCAGCGCGCAACGAGTTCTCTCACATCATAATATCCTGCTATACGGCCCGTTTTTAATCACATAAAATGCCGGAGATGTCCGGAAAAGGCCGAAGGTGTACAGAACCCAATGCTCCGTTTGCTCGTTGTAATGGAAGTACCATTTTTGGGGGGTTGGCAGAGAGCAACTGGTTCTTACACATCATAATATCCTGATATACGGCCCATTTTGAAACAATTAAAAAGCCGGAAATATCCGGAAAAGGCCGAAGGTGTACAGAACCCGTTGCTCCGTATGCTCGTTGTAATGGAATTACCATTTTTGGGGGATTGGCAACGCTCAACGCGTTTTTACACATCATAATATCCTGCGATACGACTCATTTTGAAACTATTAAAAAGCCGAAACTGGCCGGAAAAGGCCGAATATGTACCAGACAGGATTCTCGTCATGCTCGTTGTAATGGAAGTACCATTCTTCGGGGATTTGCAGCGCGCAACGAGTTCCCTCACATCATAATATCCTGCTATACGGCCCGTTTTTAATCACATAAAATGCCGGAGATGTCCGGAAAAGGCCGAAGGTGTACAGAACCTGATGCTCCGTATGCTCGTTGTAATGGAAGTACCATTCTTCGGGGATTGGCAGCGCGCAACGAGTACTCTCACATCATAATATCCTGCGATACGACCCATTTTGAAACAATTAAAAAGCCGGAAATGGCCGGAAAATGCCAAAGGTGTACAGAACCCGTTGCTCCGTATGCTCGTTGTAATGGGCGTACCATTTTTCGGGGATTGGCAGCGTGCAGCGAGTTCTCACACCTCATAATATCCAGCGATACGACCCATTTTGAAACTATTAAAAAGCCGAAACTGGTCGGAAAAGTCCGAATATGTACAAGACAGGATTCTCCGCATGCTCGTTGTAATGGATGTACCATTTTTCGGGGATTGGCAGCGCGCAACGAGTTCTCTCACATCATAATATCCTGCGATACGACTCATTTTGAAACTATTAAAAAGCCGAAACTGGCCGGAAAAGGACGAATATGTACAAGACAGGATTCTCCGCATGCTCGTTGTAATGGAAGTACCATTCTTCGGGGATTGGCTGCGCGCAACGAGTTCTCTCACATCATAATATCCTGCGATACGACCCATTTTGAAACAATTAAAAAGCCGAAACTGGCCGGAAAAGGCCGAAAATGTACAAGACAGGATTCTCCGGATGCTGGTTGTATTGGAAGTACCATTCTTCGGGGATTGGCAGCGCGCACCGTGTTCTCTCACATCATAATATCCTGCTATTCTGCCCGTTTTTGATCACTTAATATGCCGGAAATGTCCGGAAAAGGCCGAAGGTGTACAGAACCTGATGCTCCGTATGCTCGTTGTAAGGGGCGTACCATTTCTCGGGGATTGGCAGCGCGTAACGTGTTCTCTCACATCATAATATCCTGATAAACGGCAAATTTTGAAACAATTAAAAAGCCGGAAATGTCCGGAAAAGGCCGAAGGTGTACAGAACCCGTTGCTCCGTATGCTCGTTGTAGTGGGCGTACCATTTTTCGGGGATTGGCAGCGTGCAGCGAGATCTCAAACATCATAATATCCTGCGATACGACCCTTTTTGAAACAATTAAAAAGCCGGTAATATCCGGAAAAGGCCGAAGGTGTACAGAACCCGTTGCTCCGTATGCTCGTTGTAATGGAAGGTCCATTTTTGGGGGATTGGCAGCGTGCAGCGAGTTCTCACACCTCATAATATCCTGCGAAACGACTCATTTTGAAACTATTAAAATGCCGAAACTTGCCGGAAAAGGCCGAATATGTACAAGACAGGATTCTCCGCATGCTCGTTGTAATGGAAGTACCATTCTTCGGGGATTGGCTGCGCGCAGCGAGTTCTCACACCTCATAATATCCTGCGAAACGACTCATTTTGAAACTATTAAAATGCCGAAACTTGCCGGAAAAGGCCGAATATGTACAAGACAGGATTCTCCGCATGCTCGTTGTAATGGAAGTACCATTCTTCGGGGATTGGCTGCGCGCAACGAGTTCTCTCACATCATAATATCCTGATATACGGCCCATTTTGAAACAATTAAAAAGCCGGAGATGTCCGGAAAAGGCCGAAGGTGTACAGAACCTGATGCTCCGTATGCTCGTTGTAATGGAAGTACCATTCTTCGGGGATTGGCAGCGCGCAACGAGTTCTCTCACATCATAATATCCTGCGATACGACCCATTTTGAAACAATTAAAAAGCCGGAAATGTCCGGAAAAGGCCGAATATGTACAAAACAGGATTCTCCGCATGCTCGTTGTAATGGATGTACCATTTTTCGGGGATTGGCAGCGCGCAACGAGTTCTCTCACATCATAATATCCTGATATACGGCCCATTTTGAAACAATTAAAAAGCCGGAAATGTCCGGAAAAGGCCGAAGGTGTACAGAACCCAATGCTCCGTTTGCTCGTTGTAATGGTAGTACCATTTTTGGGGGGTTGGCAGAGAGCAACTGGTTCTTACACATCATAATATCCTGATATACGGCCCATTTTGAAACAATTAAAAAGCCGGAAATATCCGGAAAAGGCCGAAGGTGTACAGAACCCGCTGCTCCGTATGCTCGTTGTAATGGGCGTACCATTTTTCGGGGATTTCCAGCGTGCAGCCAGTTCTCACACCTCATAATGTCCTGCGATAGGACCCATTTTGAAACTATTAAAAAGCCGAAACTGGCCGGAAATGGCCGAATATGTACAAGACAGGATTCTCCGCATGCTCGTTGTAATGGAAGTACTATTCTTCGGGGATTGGCAGCGCGCAACGAGTTCTCTCACATCATAATATCCTGCTATACGGCCCGTTTTGAAACAATTAAAAAGCCGAAACTGGCCGGAAAAGGCCGAAAATGTACAAGACAGGATTCTCCGGATGCTGGTTGTATTGGAAGTACCATTCTTCGGGAATTGGTAGCGCGCACCGTGTTCTCTCACATCATAATATCCTGCTATTCTGCCCGTTTTTGATCACTTAATATGCCGGAAATGTCCGGAAAAGGCCGAAGGTGTACAGAACCTGATGCTCCGTATGCTCGTTGTAAGGGGCGTACCATTTCTCGGGGATTGGCAGCGCGTAACGTGTTCTCTCACATCATAATATCCTGATAAACGGCACCTTTTGAAACAATTAAAAAGCGGGAAATGTCCGGAAAAGGCCGAAGGTGTACAGAACCTAATGCTCCGTATGCTCGTTGTAAGGGGCGTACCATTTCTCGGGGATTGGCAGCGCGTAACGTGTTCTCTCACATCATAATATCCTGATATACGGCCCACTTTGAAACAATTAAAAAGCCGGAAATGTCCGGAACAGGCCGAAGGTGTACAGAACCCGTTGCTCCCTTTGCTTGTTGTAATGGAAGTACCATTTTTGGGGGGTTGGCAGAGAGCAACTGGTTCTTACACATCATAATATCCTGATATACGGCCCATTTTGAAACAATTAAAAAGCCGGAAATATCCGGAAAAGGCCGAAGGTGTACAGAACACGTTGCTCGATATGCTCGTTGTAATGGAATTACCATTTTTGTGGGATTGGCAAAGCTCAACGCGTTTTTACACATCATAATATCCTGCGAAACGACTCTATTTGAAACTATTAAAAAGCCGAAACTTGCCGGAAAAGGCCGAATATGTAAAAGACATGATTCTCCGCATGTTCGTTGTAATGGAAGTATCATTCTTCGGAGATTGGCAGCGCGAAACGAGTTCTCTCACATCATAATATCCTGATATACGGCCCACTTTGAAACAATTAAAAAGCCGGAAATGTCCGGAAAAGGCCGAAGGTGTACAGAACCCGTTGCTCCCTTTGCTTGTTGTAATGGAAGTACCATTTTTGGGGGGTTGGCAGAGAGCAACTGGTTCTTACACATCATAATATCCTGATATACGGCCCATTTTGAAGCAATTAAAAAGCCGGAGATGTCCGGAAAAGGCCGAAGGTGTACAGAACCCGTTGCTCCGTATGCTCGTTGTAATGGGCGTACCATTTTTCGGGGATTTCCAGCGTGCAGCCAGTTCTCACACCTCATAATATCCTGCGAAACGACTCATTTTGAAACTATTAAAAAGCCGAAACTTGCCGGAAAAGGCCGAATATGTACAAGACAGGATTCTCCGCATGCTCGTTGTAATGGAAGTACCATTCTTCGGGGATTGGCAGCGCGCAACGAGTTCTCTCACATCATAATATCCTGATATACGGCCCACTTTGAAACAATTAAAAAGCCGGAAATGTCCGGAAAAGGCCGAAGGTGTACAGAACCCGTTGCTCCCTTTGCTCGTTGTAGTGGGCGTACCATTTTTCGGGGATTGGCAGCGTGCAGCGAGCTCTCACACCTCATAATATCCTGCGATACGACTCATTTTGAAACTATTAAAAAGCCGAAACTGGCCGGAAAAGGCCGAATATGTACAAGACAGGATTCTCGTCATGCTCGTTGTAATGGAAGTACCATTCTTCGGGGATTTGCAGCGCGCAACGAGTTCCCTCACATCATAATATCCTGCTATACGGCCCGTTTTTAATCACATAAAATGCCGGCGATGTCCGGAAAAGGCCGAAGGTGTACAGAACCCGATGCTCCGTTTGCTCGTTGTAATGGAAGTACCATTTTTGGGGGGTTGGCAGCGTGCAGCGAGTTCTCACACCTCATAATATCCTGCGATACGACCCATTTTGAAACTATTAAAAAGCCGAAACTGGCCGGAAAAGGCCGAATATGTACAAGACAGGATTCTCCGCATGCTCGTTGTGATGGATGTACCATTCTTCGGAGATTGGCAGCGCGCAACGAGTTCTCTCACATCATAATATCGCGCGATACGACCCATTTTGAAACAATTAAAAAGCCGGAAATGTCCGGAAAATGCCGAAGGTGTACAGAACCCGTTGCTCCGTATGCTCGTTGTAATGGAAGGACCATTTTTGGGGGATTGGCAGCGTGCAGCGAGTTCTCACACCTCATAATATCCTGCGATACGACTCATTTGGAAACTATTAAAAAGCCGAAACTGGCCGGAAAAGGCCGAATATGTACAAGACAGGATTCTCGTCATGCTCGTTGTAATGGAAGTACCATTCTTCGGGGATTTGCAGCGCGCAACGCGTTTTTACACATCATAATATCATGCTATTCGGCCCAGTTTTGATCACTTAAAATGCCGGAAATGTCCGGAAAAGGCCGAAGATGTACAGAACCTGATGCTCCGTATGCTCGTTGTAAGGGGCGTACCATTTCTCGGGGATTCGCAGCGCGTAACGAGTTATCTCATATCATAATATCCTGAAATACGGCCCATTTTGAAACAATTAAAAAGCCGGAAATGTCCGGAAAAGGCCGAAGGTGTACAGAACCTGATGCTTCGTATGCTCGTTGTAATGGAAGTACCATTCTTCGGGGATTGGCAGCGCGCAACGAGTTCTCTCACATCATAATATCCTGCGATACGACCCATTTTGAAACAATTAAAAAGCCGGAAATGTCCGGAAAATGCCACAGGTGTACAGAACCCGTTGCTCCGTATGCTCGTTGTAATGGGCGTACCATTTTTCGGGGAATGCCAGCGTGCAGCGAGTTCTCACACCTCATAATATCCTGCGATACGACCCATTTTGAAACTATTAAAAAGCCGAAACTGGTCGGAAAAGGCCGAATATGCACAAGACAGGATTCTCCGCATGCTCGTTGTAATGGATGTACCATTTTTCGGGGATTGGCAGCGCGCAACGAGTTCTCTCACATCATAATATCCTGATATACGGCCCATTTTGAAACAATTAAAAAGCCGGAAATGTCCGGAAAAGGCCGAAGGTGTACAGAACCCGTTGCTCCCTTTGCTTGTTGTAATGGAAGTACCATTTTTGGGGGGTTGGCAGAGAGCAACTGGATCTTACACCTCATAATATCCTGATATACGGCCCATTTTGAAGCAATTAAAAAGCCGGAAATGTCCGGAAAAGGCCGAAGGTGTACAGAACCCGTTGCTCCGTATGCTCGTTGTAATGGGCGTACCATTTTTCGGGAATTTCCAGCGTGCAGCCAGTTCTCACACCTCATAATATCCTGCGATACGACCCTTTTTGAAACAATTAAAAAGCCGGTAATATCCGGAAGAGGCCGAAGGTGTACAGAACCCGTTGCTCCGTATGCTCGTTGTAATGGGCGTACCATTTTTCGGGGATTGGCAGCGTGCAGCGAGTTCTCACACCTCATAATATCCTGCGATACGACCCATTTTGAAACTATTAAAAAGCCGAAACTGGCCGGAAAAGGCCGAATATGTACAAGACAGGATTCTCCGCATGCTCGTTGTGATGGATGTACCATTCTTCGGGGATTGGCAGCGCGCAACGAGTTCTCTCACATCATAATATCGCGCGATACGACCCATTTTGAAACAATTAAAAAGCCGGAAATGTCCGGAAAATGCCGAAGGTGTACAGAACCCGTTGCTCCGTATGCTCGTTGTAATGGAAGGACCATTTTTGGGGGATTGGCAGCGTGCAGCGAGTTCTCACACCTCATAATATCCTGCGATACGACTCATTTGGAAACTATTAAAAAGCCGAAACTGGCCGGAAAAGGCCGAATATGTACAAGACAGGATTCTCGTCATGCTCGTTGTAATGGAAGTACCATTCTTCGGGGATTTGCAGCGCGCAACGCGTTTTTACACATCATAATATCATGCTATTCGGCCCAGTTTTGATCACTTAAAATGCCGGAAATGTCCGGAAAAGGCCGAAGATGTACAAAACCTGATGCTCCGTATGCTCGTTGTAAGGGGCGTACCATTTCTCGGGGATTCGCAGCGCGTAACGAGTTATCTCATATCATAATATCCTGAAATACGGCCCATTTTGAAACAATTAAAAAGCCGGAAATGTCCGGAAAAGGCCGAAGGTGTACAGAACCTGATGCTTCGTATGCTCGTTGTAATGGAAGTACCATTCTTCGGGGATTGGCAGCGCGCAACGAGTTCTCTCACATCATAATATCCTGCGATACGACCCATTTTGAAACAATTAAAAAGCCGGAAATGTCCGGAAAATGCCAAAGGTGTACAGAACCCGTTGCTCCGTATGCTCGTTGTAATGGGCGTACCATTTTTCGGGGAATGCCAGCGTGCAGCGAGTTCTCACACCTCATAATATCCTGCGATACGACCCATTTTGAAACTATTAAAAAGCCGAAACTGGTCGGAAAAGGCCGAATATGCACAAGACAGGATTCTCCGCATGCTCGTTGTAATGGATGTACCATTTTTCGGGGATTGGCAGCGCGCAACGAGTTCTCTCACATCATAATATCCTGATATACGGCCCATTTTGAAACAATTAAAAAGCCGGAAATGTCCGGAAAAGGCCGAAGGTGTACAGAACCCGTTGCTCCCTTTGCTTGTTGTAATGGAAGTACCATTTTTGGGGGGTTGGCAGAGAGCAACTGGATCTTACACCTCATAATATCCTGATATACGGCCCATTTTGAAGCAATTAAAAAGCCGGAAATGTCCGGAAAAGGCCGAAGGTGTACAGAACCCGTTGCTCCGTATGCTCGTTGTAATGGGCGTACCATTTTTCGGGAATTTCCAGCGTGCAGCCAGTTCTCACACCTCATAATATCCTGCGATACGACCCATTTTGAAACTATTAAAAAGCCGAAACTGGCCGGAAATGGCCGAATATGTACAAGACAGGATTCTCCGCATGCTCGTTGTAATGGAAGTACCATTCTTCGGGGATAGGCAGCGCGCAACGAGTTCTCTCACATCATAATATCCTGATATACGGCCCATTTTGAAACAATTAAAAAGCCGGAAATGTCCGGAAAAGGCCGAAGGTGTACAGAACCCGTTGCTCCCTTTGCTTGTTGTAATGGAAGTACCATTTTTGGGGGATTTCCAGCGTGCAGCCAGTTCTCACACCTCATAATATCCTGCGATACGAACCATTTTGAAACTATTAAAAAGCCGAAACTGGCCGGAAATGGCCGAATATGTACAAGACAGGATTCTCCGCATGCTCGTTGTAATGGAAGTACCATTCTTCGGGGATTGGCAGCGCGCAACGAGTTCTCTCACATCATAATATCCTGATATACGGCCCATTTTGAAACAATTAAAAAGCCGGAAATGTCCGGAAAAGGCCGAAGGTGTACAGAACCCGTTGCTCCCTTTGCTTGTTGTAATGGAAGTACCATTTTTGGGGGGTTGGCAGAGAGCAACTGGTTCTTACACATCATAATATCCTGATATACGGCCCATTTTGAAACAATTAAAAAGCCGGAAATATCCGGAAAAGGCCGAAGGTGTACAGAACACATTGCTCGATATGCTCGTTGTAATGGAATTACCATTTTTGTGGGATTGGCAAAGCTCAACGCGTTTTTACACATCATAATATCCTGCGAAACGACTCTATTTGAAACTATTAAAAAGCCGAAACTTGCCGGAAAAGGCCGAATATGTAAAAGACATGATTCTCCGCATGCTCGTTGTAATGGAAGTATCATTCTTCGGAGATTGGCAGCGCGAAACGAGTTCTCTCACATCATAATATCCTGATATACGGCCCACTTTGAAACAATTAAAAAGCCGGAAATGTCCGGAAAAGGCCGAAGGTGTACAGAACCCGTTGCTCCCTTTGCTTGTTGTAATGGAAGTACCATTTTTGGGGGGTTGGCAGAGAGCAACTGGTTCTTACACATCATAATATCCTGATATACGGCCCATTTTGAAGCAATTAAAAAGCCGGAGATGTCCGGAAAAGGCCGAAGGTGTACAGAACCCGTTGCTCCGTATGCTCGTTGTAATGGGCGTACCATTTTTCGGGGATTTCCAGCGTGCAGCCAGTTCTCACACCTCATAATATCCTGCGAAACGACTCATTTTGAAACTATTAAAAAGCCGAAACTTGCCGGAAAAGGCCGAATATGTACAAGACAGGATTCTCCGCATGCTCGTTGTAATGGAAGTACCATTCTTCGGGGATTGGCAGCGCGCAACGAATTCTCTCACATCATAATATCCTGATATACGGCCCACTTTGAAACAATTAAAAAGCCGGAAATGTCCGGAAAAGGCCGAAGGTGTACAGAACCCGTTGCTCCCTTTGCTCGTTGTAGTGGGCGTACCATTTTTCGGGGATTGGCAGCGTGCAGCGAGCTCTCACACCTCATAATATCCTGCGATACGACTCATTTTGAAACTATTAAAAAGCCGAAACTGGCCGGAAAAGGCCGAATATGTACAAGACAGGATTCTCGTCATGCTCGTTGTAATGGAAGTACCATTCTTCGGGGATTTGCAGCGCGCAACGAGTTCCCTCACATCATAATATCCTGCTATACGGCCCGTTTTTAATCACATAAAATGCCGGCGATGTCCGGAAAAGGCCGAAGGTGTACAGAACCCGATGCTCCGTTTGCTCGTTGTAATGGAAGTACCATTTTTGGGGGGTTGGCAGAGAGCAACTGGATCTTACACCTCATAATATCCTGATATACGGCCCATTTTGAAGCAATTAAAAAGCCGGAAATGTCCGGAAAAGGCCGAAGGTGTACAGAACCCGTTGCTCCGTATGCTCGTTGTAATGGGCGTACCATTTTTCGGGGATTTCCAGCGTGCAGCCAGTTCTCACACCTCATAATATCCTGCGATACGACCCTTTTTGAAACAATTAAAAAGCCGAAACTGGCAGGAAATGGCCGAATATGTACAAGACAGGATTCTCCGCATGCTCGTTGTAATGGAAGTACCATTCTTCGGGGATTGGCAGCGCGCAACGAGTTCTCTCACATTATAATATCCTGCTATACGGCCCGTTTTTAATCACATAAAATGCCGGAGATGTCCGGAAAAGGCCGAAGGTGTACAGAACCCGATGCTTCGTTTGCTCGTTGTAATGGAAGTACCATTTTTGGGGGGTTGGCAGAGAGCAACTGGTTCTTACACATCATAATAATCTGATATACGGCCCATTTTGAAACAATGAAAAAGCCGGAAATGTCCGGAAAAGGCCGAACGTGTACAGAACCCGTTGCTCCGTATGCTCGTTGTAATGGGCGTACCATTTTTCGGGGATTTCCAGCGTGCAGCCAGTTCTCACACCTCATAATATCCTGCGATACGACCCATTTTGAAACTATTAACAAGCCGAAACTGGCCGGAAATGGCCGAATATGTACAAGACAGGATTCTCCGCATGCTCGTTGTAATGGAAGTACCATTCTTCGGGGATTGGCAGCGCGCAACGAGTTCTCTCACATCATAATATCCTGATATACGGCCCATTTTGAAACAATTAAAAAGCCGGAAATGTCCGGAAAAGGCCGAAGGTGTACAGAACCTGATGCTCCGTATGCTCGTTGTAATGGAAGTACCATTCTTCGGGGATTGGCAGCGCGCAACGAGTTCTCTCACATCATAATATCCTGCGATACGACCCATTTTGAAACAATTAAAAAGCCGGAAATGTCCGGAAAAGGCCGAATATGTACAAGACAGGATTCTCCGCATGCTCGTTGTAATGGATGTACCATTTTGCGGGGATTGGCAGCGCGCAACGAGTTCTCTCACATCATAATATCGCGCGATACGACCCATTTTGAAACAATTAAAAAGCCGGAAATGTCCGGAAAATGCCGAAGGTGTACAGAACCCGTTGCTCCGTATGCTCGTTGTAATGGAAGGACCATTTTTGGAGGATTGGCAGCGTGCAGCGAGTTCTCACACCTCATAATATCCTGCGATACGACTCATTTTGAAACTATTAAAAAGGCGAAACTGGCCGGAAAAGGCCGAATATGTACAAGACAGGATTCTCGTCATGCTCGTTGTAATGGAAGTACCATTCTTCGGGGATTTGCAGCGGGCAACGAGTTCCCTCACATCCTAATATCCTGCTATACGGCCCGTTTTTAATCACATAAAATGCCGGAGATGTCCGGAAAAGGCCGAAGGTGTACAGAACCCAATGCTCCGTTTGCTCGTTGTAACGGAAGTACCATTTTTGGGGGGTTGGCAGAGAGCAACTGGTTCTTACACATCATAATATCCTGATATACGGCCCATTTTGAAACAATTAAAAAGCCGGAAATGTCCGGAAAAGGCCGAATATGTACAAGACAGGATTCTCCGCATTCTCGTTGTAATGTATGTACCATTCTTCGGGGATTGGCAGCGCGCAGCGAGATCTCACACATCATAATATCCTGCGATACGACCCTTTTTGAAACAATTAAAAAGCCGGAAATATCCGGAAAAGGCTGAAGGTGTACAGAACCCGTTGCTCCGTATGCTCGTTGTAATGGAAGGGCCATTTTTGGGGGATTGGAAACGCTCAACGCGTTTTTACACATCATAATATCCTGCTATTCGGCCCATTTTGAAACAATTAAAAAGCCGGAAATATCCGGAAAAGGCCGAAGGTGTACAGAACCTGATGCTACGTATACTCGTTGTAAGGGGCGTGCCATTCCTCGGGGATTGGCAGCGCGTAGCGAGATCTCACACATCATAATATCCTGCGATACGACCCGTTTTTAGTCACATAAAATGCTGGAAATGTCCGGAATAGGCCGAAGGTGTACAGAACCTGATGCTACGTATACTCGTTGTAAGGGGCGTACCATTTCTCGGGGATTGGCAGCGCGTAGCGAGTTCTGTCACATCATAATATCCTGATATACGGCCCATTTTGAAACAATTAAAAAGCCGGAAATGTCCGGAAAAGGCCGAAGGTGTACAGAACCCGTTGCTCCGTATGCTCGTTGTAGTGGGCGTACCATTTTTCGGGGATTGGCAGCGTGCAGCGAGTTCTCACACCTCATAATATCCTGCGATACGACTCATTTTGCAACTATTAAAAAGCCGAAACTGGCCGGAAAAGGCCGAATATGTACAAGACAGGATTCTCCGCATGCTCATTGTAATGGAAGTACCATTCTTCGGGGATTGGCATGCGCGCAACGAGTTCTCTCACATCATAATATCCTGATATACGGCCCATTTGAAACAATTAAAAAGCCGGAAATGTCCGGAAAAGGCCGAAGGTGTACAGAACCCGTTGCTCCCTTTGCTTGTTGTAATGGAAGTACCATTTTTGGGGGGTTGGCAGAGAGGAACTGGTTCTTACACATCATAATATCCTGATATACGGCCCATTTTTGATCACTTAAAATGCCGGAAATGTCCGGAAAAGGCCGAAGGTGTACAGAACCTGATACTCCGTATGCTCGTTGTAAGGGGCGTACCATTTCTCGGGGATTGGCAGCGCGTAACGAGTTCTCTCACATCATAATATCCTGAAATACGGCCCATTTTGAAACAATTAAAATGCCGGAAATGTCCGGAAAAGGGCGAAGGTGTACAGAACCTGATGCTCCGTATGCTCGTTGTAATGGAAGCACCATTCTTCGGGGATTGGCAGCGCGCAACGAGTTCTCTCACATCATAATATCCTGCGATACGACCCATTTTGAAACAATTAAAAAGCCGGAAATGTCCGGAAAATGCCAAAGGTGTACAGAACCCGTTGCTCCGTATGCTCATTGTAATGGGCGTACCATTTTGCGGGGATTGGCAGCGTGCTGCGAGTTCTCACACCTCATAATATCCTGCGATACGACCCATTTTGAAACTATTAAAAAGCCGAAACTGGCCGGGAAAGGCCGAATATGTACAAGACAGGATTCTCCGCATGCTCGTTGTAATGGAAGTACCATTCTTCGGGGATTGGCAGCGCGCAACGAGTTCTCTCACATTATAATATCCCGCTATACGGCCCGTTTTTAATCACATAAAATGCCGGAGATGTCCGGAAAAGGCCGAAGGTGTACAGAACCCGATGCTCCGTTTGCTCGTTGTAATGGAAGTACCATTTTTGGGGGGTTGGCAGAGAGCAACTGGTTCTTACACATCATAATAATCTGATATACGGCCCATTTTGAAACAATGAAAAAGCCGGAAATGTCCGGAAAAGGCCGAACGTGTACAGAACCCGTTGCTCCGTATGCTCGTTGTAATGGGCGTACCATTTTTCGGGGATTTCCAGCGTGCAGCCAGTTCTCACACCTCATAATATCCTGCGATACGACCCATTTTGAAACTATTAACAAGCCGAAACTGGCCGGAAATGGCCGAATATGTACAAGACAGGATTCTCCGCATGCTCGTTGTAATGGAAGTACCATTCTTCGGGGATTGGCAGCGCGCAACGAGTTCTCTCACATCATAATATCCTGATATACGGCCCATTTTGAAACAATTAAAAAGCCGGAAATGTCCGGAAAAGGCCGAAGGTGTACAGAACCTGATGCTCCGTATGCTCGTTGTAATGGAAGTACCATTCTTCGGGGATTGGCAGCGCGCAACGAGTTCTCTCACATCATAATATCCTGCGATACGACCCATTTTGAAACAATTAAAAAGCCGGAAATGTCCGGAAAAGGCCGAAAATGTACAAGACAGGATTCTCCGCATGCTCGTTGTAATGGATGTACCATTCTTCGGGGATTGGCAGCGCGCAACGAGTTCTCTCACATCATAATATCGCGCGATACGACCCATTTTGAAACAATTAAAAAGCCGGAAATGTCCGGAAAATGCCGAAGGTGTACAGAACCCGTTGCTCCGTATGCTCGTTGTAATGGAAGGACCATTTTTGGGGGATTGGCAGCGTGCAGCGAGTTCTCACACCTCATAATATCCTGCGATACGACTCATTTTGAAACTATTAAAAAGGCGAAACTGGCCGGAAAAGGCCGAATATGTACAAGACAGGATTCTCGTCATGCTCGTTGTAATGGAAGTACCATTCTTCGGGGATTTGCAGCGCGCAACGAGTTCCCTCACATCATAATATCCTGCTATACGGCCCGTTTTTAATCACATGAAATGCCGGAGATGTCCGGAAATGGCCGAAGGTGTACAGAACCCAATGCTCCGTTTGCTCGTTGTAACGGAAGTACCATTTTTGGGGGGTTGGCAGAGAGCAACTGGTTCTTACACATCATAATATCCTGATATACGGCCCATTTTGAAACAATTAAAAAGCCGGAAATGTCCGGAAAAGGCCGAATATGTACAAGACAGGATTCTCCGCATGCTCGTTGTAATGGATGTACCATTCTTCGGGGATTGGCAGCGCGCAGCGAGATCTCACACATCATAATATCCTGCGATACGACCCTTTTTGAAACAATTAAAAAGCCGGAAATATCCGGAAAAGGCTGAAGGTGTACAGAACCCGTTGCTCCGTATGCTCGTTGTAATGGAAGGGCCATTTTTGGGGGATTGGAAACGCTCAACGCGTTTTTACACATCATAATATCCTGCTATTCGGCCCATTTTGAAACAAATAAAAAGCCGGAAATATCCGGAAAAGGCCGAAGGTGTACAGAACCTGATGCTACGTATACTCGTTGTAAGGGGCGTACCATTCCTCGGGGATTGGCAGCGCGCAACGAGGTCTCACACATAATAATAACCTGCGATACGACCCTTTTTGAAACAATTAAAAAGCAAGAAATATCCGGAAAAGGCCGAAGGTGGACAGAACCCGTTGCTCCGTATGCTCGTTGTAATGGGCGAACCATTTTTCGGGGATTGGCTGCGTGCAGCGAGATCTCACACATCATAATATCCTGCGATACGACCCGTTTTTAGTCACATAAAATGCTGGAAATGTCCGGAATAGGCCGAAGGTGTACAGAACCTGATGCTACGTATACTCGTTGTAAGGGGCGTACCATTTCTCGGGGATTGGCAGCGCGTAGCGAGTTCTGTCACATCATAATATCCTGATATACGGCCCATTTTGAAACAATTAAAAAGCCGGAAATGTCCGGAAAAGGCCGAAGGTGTACAGAACCCGTTGCTCCGTATGCTCGTTGTAGTGGGCGTACCATTTTTCGGGGATTGGCAGCGTGCAGCGAGTTCTCACACCTCATAATATCCTGCGATACGACTCATTTTGAAACTATTAAAAAGCCGAAACTGGCCGGAAAAGGCCGAATATGTACAAGACAGGATTCTCCGCATGCTCATTGTAATGGAAGTACCATTCTTCGGGGATTGGCAGCGCGCAACGAGTTCTCTCACATCATAATATCCTGATATACGGCCCATTTGAAACAATTAAAAAGCCGGAAATGTCCGGAAAAGGCCGAAGGTGTACAGAACCCGTTGCTCCCTTTGCTTGTTGTAATGGAAGTACCATTTTTGGGGGGTTGGCAGAGAGGAACTGGTTCTTACACATCATAATATCCTGATATACGGCCCATTTTTGATCACTTAAAATGCCGGAAATGTCCGGAAAAGGCCGAAGGTGTACAGAACCTGATGCTCCGTATGCTCGTTGTAAGGGGCGTACCATTTCTCGGGGATTGGCAGCGCGTAACGAGTTCTCTCACATCATAATATCCTGAAATACGGCCCATTTTGAAACAATTAAAAAGCCGGAAATGTCCGGAAAAGGGCGAAGGTGTACAGAACCTGATGCTCCGTATGCTCGTTGTAATGGAAGCACCATTCTTCGGGGATTGGCAGCGCGCAGCGAGTTCTCTCACATCATAATATCCTGCGATACGACCCATTTTGAAACAATTAAAAAGCCGGAAATGTCCGGAAAATGCCAAAGGTGTACAGAACCCGTTGCTCCGTATGCTCGTTGTAATGGGCGTACCATTTTGCGGGGATTGGCAGCGTGCTGCGAGTTCTCACACCTCATAATATCCTGCGATACGACCCATTTTGAAACTATTAAAAAGCCGAAACTGGCCGGTAAAGGCCGAATATGTACAAGACAGGATTCTCCGCATGCTCGTTGTAAGGGATGTACCATTCTTCGGGGATTGGCAGCGCGCAACGAGTTCTCTCACGTCATAATATCCCGCGATACGACCCATTTTGAAACAATTAAAAAGACGAAACTGGCCGGAAAAGGCCGAATATGTACAAGACAGGATTCTCCGCATGCTCGTTGTATTGGAAGTACCATTCTTCGGGGATTGGCAGCGCGCACCGAGTTCCCTCACATCATAATATCCTGCTATACGGCCCGTTTTTAATCACATAAAATGCCGGAGATGTCCGGAAAAGGCCGAAGGTGTACAGAACCCGATGCTCCGTTTGCTCGTTGTAATGGAAGTACCATTTTTGCGGGGTTGGCAGCGTGCAGCGAGTTCTCACACATCATAATATCCTGCGATACGACCCATTTTGAAACAACTAAAAAGACGAAACTGGCCGGAAAAGGCCGAATATGTACATGACAGGATTCTCCGCATGCTCGTTGTATTGGAAGTACCATTCTTCGGGGATTGGCAGCGCGCACCGAGTTCCCTCACATCATAATATCCTGCTATACGGCCCGTTTTTAATCACATAAAATGCCGGAGATGTCCGGAAAAGGCCGAAGGTGTACAGAACCCGATGCTCCGTTTGCTCGTTGTAATGGAAGTACCATTTTTGGGGGGTTGGCAGAGAGCAACTGGTTCTTACACATCATAATATCCTGATATACGGCCCATTTTGAAACATTTAAAAAGCCGGAAATGTCCGGAAAAGGCCGAAGGTGTACAGAACCTGATGCTCCGTATGCTCGTTGTAATGGAAGTACCATTCTTCGGGGATTGGCAGCGCGCAACGAGTTCTCTCACATCATAATATCCTGCGATACGACCTATTTTGAAACAATTAAAAAGCCGGAAATGTCCGGAAAATGCCAAAGGTGTACAGAACCCGTTGCTCCGTATGCTCGTTGTAATGGGCGTACCATTTTTCGGGGATTGGCAGCGTGCAGCGAGTTCTCACACCTCATAATATCCTGCGATACGACCTATTTTGAAACTATTAAAAAGCCGAAACTGGCCGGAAAAGGCCGAATATGTACAAGACAGGATTCTCGTCATGCTCGTTGTAATGGAAGTACCATTCTTCGGGGATTTGTAGCGCGCAACGAGTTCCCTCACATCATAATATCCTGCTATACGGCCCGTTTTTAATCACATAAAATGCCGGAGATGTCCGGAAAAGGCCGAAGGTGTACAGAACCCAATGCTCCGTTTCCTCGTTGTAATGGAAGTACCATTTTTGGGGGTTGGCAGAGAGCAACTGGTTCTTACACATCATAATATCCTGATATACGGCCCATTTTGAAACAATTAAAAAGCCGGAAATGTCCGGAAAAGGCCGAAGGTGTACAGAACCCGTTGCTCCGTATGCTCGTTGTAATGGGCGTACCATTTTTCGGGGATTGGCAGCGTGCAGCGAGATCTCACACATCATAATATCCTGCGATACGACCCTTTTTGAAACAATTAAAAAGCCGGAAATATCCGGAAAAGGCCGAAGGTGTACAGAACCCGTTGCTCCGTATGCTCGTTGTAATGGAAGGACCATTTTTGGGGGATTGGCAGCGTGCAGCGAGTTCTCACACCTCATAATATCCTGCGAAACGACTCATTTTGAAACTATTAAAAAGCCGAAACTTGCCGGAAAAGGCCGAATATGTAAAAGACAGGATTCTCGTCATGCTCGTTGTAATGGAAGTACCATTCTTCGGGGATTTGCAGCGCGCAACGAGTTCCCTCACATCATAATATCCTGCTATACGGCCCGTTTTTAATCACATACAATGCCGGCGATGTCCGGAAAAGGCCGAAGGTGTACAGAACCCGATGCTCCGTTTGCTCGTTGTAATGGAAGTACCATTTTTGGGGGGTTGGCAGAGAGCAACGAGTTCTCTCACATCATAATATCCTGCGATACGACCCGTTTTGAAACAATAAAATAGCCGGAAATGTCCGGGAAATGCCGAAGGTGTACAGAACCCGTTGCTCCGTATGCTCGTTGTAACGGAAGGACCATTTTTGGGGGATTGGCAGCGAGCAGCGAGTTCTCACACATCATAATATCCTGCGAAACGACCCGTTTTTAATCATATAAAATGCCGGAAATGTTCGGAAAAGGCCGAAGGTGTACAGAACCTGATGCTACGTATACTCGTTGTAAGGGGCGTTCCATTTCTCGGGGATTGGCTGCGCGTAACGAGTTCTCTCACATCATAATATCCTGATATACGGCCCATTTTGAAACAATTAAAAAGCCGGAAATGTCCGGAAAAGGCCGAAGGTATACAGAACCCGTTGCTCCGTATGCTCGTTGTAGTGGGCGTCCCATTTTTCGGGGATTGGCAGCGTGCAGCGAGTTCTCACACCTCATAATATCCTGCGAAACGACTCATTTTGAAACTATTAAAAAGCCGAAACTTGCCGGAAAAGGCCGAAAATGTACAAGACAGTATTCTCCGCATGCTCGTTGTATTGGAAGTACCATTTTTCGGGGAATGGCAGCACGCAACGAGTTCTCTCACATCATAATATCCTGATAAACGGCACATTTTGAAACAATTAAAAAGCCGGAAATGTCCGGAAAAGGCCGAAGGTGTACAGAACCCGTTGCTCCGTATGCTCCTTGTAGTGGGCGTACCATTTTTCGGGGATTGGCAGCGTGCAGCGAGTTCTCACACCTCATAATATCCTGCGAAACGACTCATTTTGAAACTATTAAAAAGCCGAAACTGGCCGGAAAAGGCCGAATATGTACAAGACAGGATTCTCGTCATGCTCGTTGTAATGGAAGTACCATTCTTCGGGGACTTGCAGCGCGCAACGAGTTCCCTCACATCATAATATCCTGCTATACGGCCCGTTTTTAATCACATAAAATGCCGGAGATGTCCGGAAAAGGCCGAAGGTGTACAGAACCCGATGCTCCGTTTCCTCGTTGTAATGGAAGTACCATTTTTGGGGGGTTGGCAGAGAGCAACTGGTTCTTACACATCATAATATCCTGATATACGGCCCATTTTGAAACATTTAAAAAGCCGGAAATGTCCGGAAAAGGCCGAAGGTGTACAGAACCTGATGCTCCGTATGCTCGTTGTAATGGAAGTACCATTCTTCGGGGATTGGCAGCGCGCAACGAGTTCTCTCACATCATAATATCCTGCTATATGACCTATTTTGAAACAATTAAAAAGCCGGAAATGTCCGGAAAATGCCAAAGGTGTACAGAACCCGTTGCTCCGTATGCTTGTTGTAATGGGCGTACCATTTTTCGGGGATTGGCAGCGTGCAGCGAGTTCTCACACCTCATAATATCCTGCGATACGACCTATTTTGAAACTATTAAAAAGCCGAAACTGGCCGGAAAAGGCCGAATATGTACAAGACAGGATTCTCGTCATGCTCGTTGTAATGGAAGTACCATTCTTCGGGGATTTGTAGCGCGCAACGAGTTCCCTCACATCATAATATCCTGCTATACGGCCCGTTTTTAATCACATAAAATGCCGGAGATGTCCGGAAAAGGCCGAAGGTGTACAGAACCCAATGCTCCGTTTGCTCGTTGTAATGGAAGTACCATTTTTGGGGGTTGGCAGAGAGCAACTGGTTCTTACACATCATAATATCCTGATATACGGCCCATTTTGAAACAATTAAAAAGCCGGAAATGTCCGGAAAAGGCCGAAGGTGTACAGAACCCGTTGCTCCGTATGCTCGTTGTAATGGGCGTACCATTTTTCGGGGATTGGCAGCGTGCAGCGAGATCTCACACATCATAATATCCTGCGATACGACCCTTTTTGAAACAATTAAAAAGCCGGAAATATCCGGAAAAGGCCGAAGGTGTACAGAACCCGTTGCTCCGTATGCTCGTTGTAATGGAAGGACCATTTTTGGGGGATTGGCAGCGTGCAGCGAGTTCTCACACCTCATAATATCCTGCGAAACGACTCATTTTGAAACTATTAAAAAGCCGAAACTTGCCGGAAAAGGCCGAATATGTAAAAGACAGGATTCTCGTCATGCTCGTTGTAATGGAAGTACCATTCTTCGGGGATTTGCAGCGCGCAACGAGTTCCCTCACATCATAATATCCTGCTATACGGCCCGTTTTTAATCACATAAAATGCCGGCGATGTCCGGAAAAGGCCGAAGGTGTACAGAACCCGATGCTCCGTTTGCTCGTTGTAATGGAAGTACCATTTTTGGGGGGTTGGCAGAGAGCAACGAGTTCTCTCACATCATAATATCCTGCGATACGACCCGTTTTGAAACAATAAAATAGCCGGAAATGTCCGGAAAATGCCGAAGGTGTACAGAACCCGTTGCTCCGTATGCTCGTTGTAACGGAAGGACCATTTTTGGGGGATTGGCAGCGAGCAGCGAGTTCTCACACATCATAATATCCTGCGAAACGACCCGTTTTTAATCATATAAAATGCCGGAAATGTTCGGAAAAGGCCGAAGGTGTACAGAACCTGATGCTACGTATACTCGTTGTAAGGGGCGTTCCATTTCTCGGGGATTGGCTGCGCGTAACGAGTTCTCTCACATCATAATATCCTGATATACGGCCCATTTTGAAACAATTAAAAAGCCGGAAATGTCCGGAAAAGGCCGAAGGTATACAGAACCCGTTGCTCCGTATGCTCGTTGTAGTGGGCGTACCATTTTTCGGGGATTGGCAGCGTGCAGCGAGTTCTCACACCTCATAATATCCTGCGAAACGACTCATTTTGAAACTATTAAAAAGCCGAAACTTGCCGGAAAAGGCCGAATATGTACAAGACAGTATTCTCCGCATGCTCGTTGTATTGGAAGTACCATTCTTCGGGGAATGGCAGCACGCAACGAGTTCTCTCACATCATAATATCCTGATAAACGGCACATTTTGAAACAATTAAAAAGCCGGAAATGTCCGGAAAAGGCCGAAGGTGTACAGAACCCGTTGCTCCGTATGCTCCTTGTAGTGGGCGTACCATTTTTCGGGGATTGGCAGCGTGCAGCGAGTTCTCACACCTCATAATATCCTGCGAAACGACTCATTTTGAAACTATTAAAAAGCCGAAACTGGCCGGAAAAGGCCGAATATGTACAAGACAGGATTCTCGTCATGCTCGTTGTAATGGAAGTACCATTCTTCGGGGACTTGCAGCGCGCAACGAGTTCCCTCACATCATAATATCCTGCTATACGGCCCGTTTTTAATCACATAAAATGCCGGCGATGTCCGGAAAAGGCCGAAGGTGTACAGAACCCGATGCTCCGTTTGCTCGTTGTAATGGAAGTACCATTTTTGGGGGGTTGGCAGAGAGCAACGAGTTCTCTCACATCATAATATCCTGCGATACGACCCGTTTTGAAACAATAAAATAGCCGGAAAT
The DNA here is from genome assembly GCA_963971185.1 of Bombus muscorum. Classification (NCBI taxonomy): domain Eukaryota; kingdom Metazoa; phylum Arthropoda; class Insecta; order Hymenoptera; family Apidae; genus Bombus; species Bombus muscorum. The sequence goes on along the minus strand of OZ020130.1, from coordinate 9,471,870 downwards.
GTCCGGAAAATGCCGAAGGTGTACAGAACCCGTTGCTCCGTATGCTCGTTGTAATGGAAGGACCATTTTTGGGGGATTGGCAGCGTGCAGCGAGTTCTCACACCTCATAATATCCTGCGAAACGACTCATTTTGAAACTATTAAAAAGCCGAAACTTGCCGGAAAAGGCCGAATATGTACAAGACAGTATTCTCCGCATGCTCGTTGTATTGGAAGTACCATTCTTCGGGGAATGGCAGCGCGCAACGAGTTCTCTCACATCATAATATCCTGATATACGGCTCATTTTGAAACAATTAAAAAGCCGGAAATGTCCGGAAAAGGCCGAAGGTGTACAGAACCCGTTGCTCCCTTTGCTTGTTGTAATGGAAGTACCATTTTTGGGGAGTTGGCAGAGAGCAACTGGTTCTTACACATCATAATATCCTGATATACGGCCCATTTTGAAGCAATTAAAAAGCCGGAAATGTCCGGAAAAGGCCGGAGGTGTACAGAACCCGTTGCTCCGTATGCTCGTTGTAATGGGCGTACCATTTTTCGGGGATTTCCAGCGTGCAGCCAGTTCTCACACCTCATAATATCCTGCGATACGACCCATTTTGAAACTATTAAAAAGCCGAAACTGGCCGGAAATGGCCGAATATGTACAAGACAGGATTCTCCGCATGCTCGTTGTAATGGAAGTACCATTCTTCGGGGATTGGCAGCGCGCAACGAGTTCTCTCACATCGTAATATCCTGCTATACGGCCCGTTTTTAATCACATAAAATGCCGGAGATGTCCGGAAAAGGCAGAAGGTGTACAGAACCCGATGCTCCGTTTGCTCGTTGTAATGGAAGTACCATTTTTCGGGGATGGGCAGCGTGCAGCGTGTTCTCACACATCATAATAACCTGCGATACGACCCATTTTGAAACAATTAAAAAGACGAAACTGGCCGGGAAGGGCCGAATATGTACAAGACAGGATTCTCCGCATGCTCGTTGTAATGGAAGTACCATTCTTCGGGGATTTGCAGCGCGCAACGAGTTCCCTCACATCATAATATCCTGCTATACGGCCCGTTTTTAATCACATAAAATGCCGGAGATGTCCGGAAAAGGCCGAAGGTGTACAGAACCCGTTGCTCCCTTTGCTTGTTGTAATGGAAGTACCATTTTTGGGGGGTTGGCAGAGAGCAACGAGTTCTCTCACATCATAATATCCTGATATACGGCCCATTTTGAAACAATTAAAAAGCCGGAAATGTCCGGAAAAGGCCGAAGGTGTACAGAACCCGTTGCTCCCTTTGCTTGTTGTAATGGAAGTACCATTTTTGGGGGGTTGGCAGAGAGCAACTGGTTCTTACACATCATAATATCCTGATATACGGCCCCTATTGAAGCAATTAAAAAGCCGGAAATGACCGGAAAAGGCCGAAGGTGTACAGAACCCGCTGCTCCGTATGCTCGTTGTAATGGGCGTACCATTTTGCGGGGATTTCCAGCGTGCAACCAGTTCTCACACCTCATAATATCCTGCGATACGACCCATTTTGAAACTATTAAAAAGCCGAAACTGGCCGGAAATGGCCGAATATGTACAAGAAAGGATTCTCCGCATGCTCGTTGTAATGGAAGTACCATTCTTCGGGGATTGGCAGCGCGCAACGAGTTCTCTCACATCATAATATCCTGCTATACGGCCCGTTTTTAATCACATAAAATGCCGGAGATGTCCGGAAAAGGCCGAAGGTGTACAGAACCCAATGCTCCGTTTGCTCGTTGAAATGGAAGTACCATTTTTGGGGGGTTGGCAGAGAGCAACTGGTTCTTACACATCATAATATCCTGATATACGGCCCATTTTGAAACAATTAAAAAGCCGGAAATATCCGGAAAAGGCCGAAGGTGTACAGAACCCGTTGCTCCGTATGCTCGTTGTAATGGAATAACCATTTTTGGGGGATTGGCAACGCTCAACGCGTTTTTACACATCATAATATCCTGCGATACGACTCATTTTGAAACTATAAAAAGCCGAAACTGGCCGTTAAAGGCCGAATATGTACCAGACAGGATTCTCGTCATGCTCGTTGTAATGGAAGTACCATTCTTCGGGGATTTGCAGCGCGCAACGAGTTCCCTCACATCATAATATCCTGCTATACGGCCCGTTTTTAATCACTTAAAATGCCGGAGATGTCCGGAAAAGGCCGAAGGTGTACAGAACCCAATGCTCCGTTTGCTCGTTGTCATGGAAGTACCATTTTTGGGGGGTTGGCAGAGAGCAACTGGTTCTTACACATCATAATATCCTGATATACGGCCCATTTTGAAATAATTAAAAAGCCGGAAATATCCGGAAAAGGCCGAAGGTGTACAGAACCCGTTGCTCCGTATACTCGTTGTAATGGAATTACCATTTTTGGGGGATTGGCAACGCTCAACGCGTTTTTACACATCATAATATCCTGCTATTCGGCCCATTTTTGATCACTTAAAATGCCGGAAATGTCCGGAAAAGGCCGAAGGTGTACAGAACCTGATGCTCCGTATGCTCGTTGTAAGGGGCGTACCATTTCTCGGGGATTGGCAGCACGTAACGTGTTCTCTCTCATCATAATATCCTGATAAACGGCACATTTAGAAACAATTAAAAAGCCGGAAATGTCCGGAAAAGGCCGAAGGTGTACAGAACCCGTTGCTCCGTATGCTCGTTGTAGTGGGCGTACCATTTTTCGGGGATTGGCAGCGTGCAGCGAGTTCTCACACCTCATAATATCCTGCGATACGACTCATTTTGAAACTATTAAAAAGCCGAAACTGGCCGGAAAAGGCCGAATATGTACAAGACAGGATTCTCCGCATGCTCGTTGTAATGGAAGTACCATTCTTCGGGGATTGGCTGCGCGCAACGAGTTCTCTCACATCATAATATCCTGCGATACAACCCATTTTGAAACAATTAAAAAGCCGGAAATGTCCGGAAAATGCCGAAGGTGTACAGAACCCGTTGCTCCGTATGTTCGTTGTAATGGAAGGACCATATTTGGGGGATTGGCAGCGTGCAGCGAGTTCTCACACATCATAATATCCTGCGATACTACCCGTTTTTAATCACATAAAATGCCGGAAATGTCCGGAAAAGGCCGAAGGTGTACAGAACCCGATGCTCCGTTTGCTCGTTGTAATGGAAGTACCATTTTTGGGGGGTTGGCAGAGAGCAACTGGCTCTTACACATCATAATAATCTGATATACGACCCTTTTTGAAACAATTAAAAAGCCGGAAATGTCCGGAAAAGGCCGAAGGTGTACAGAACCCGTTGCTCCGTATGCTCGTTGTAATGGGCGTACCATTTTTCGGGGATTGGGAGCGTGCAGCGAGATCTCACACATCATAATATCGTGCGATACGACCCTTTTTGAAACAATTAAAAAGCCAGAAATATCCGGAAAAGGCCGAAGGTTTACAGAACCCGATGCTCCGTATGCTCGTTGTAAGGGAAGGACCATTTTTGGGGGATCGGCAACGCTCAACGCGTTTTTACACATCATAATATACTGGCATTCGGCCCGTTTTTGATCACTTAAAATGCCGGAAATGTCCGGAAAAGGCCGAAGGTGTACAGAACCTGATGCTCCGTATGCTCGTTGTAAGGGGCGTACCATTTCTCGGGGATTGGCAGCGCGTAACGTGTTCTCTCACATCATAATATCCTGATAAACGGCACATTTTGAAACAATTAAAAAGCCGGAAATGTCCGGAAAAGGCCGAAGGTGTACAGAACCCGTTGCTCCGTATGCTCGTTGTAGTGGGCGTACCATTTTTCGGGGATTGGCAGCGTGCAGCGAGTTCTCACACCTCATAATATCCTGCGATGCGACTCATTTTGAAACTATTAAAAAGCCGAAACTGGCCGGAAAAGGCCGAATATGTACAAGACAGGATTCTCGTCATGCTCGTTGTAATGGAAGTACCATTCTTCGGGGATTTGCAGCACGCAACGAGTTCCCTCACATCATAATATCCTGCTATACGGCCCGTTTTTAATCACATAAAATGCCGGAGATGTCCGGAAAAGGCCGAAGGTGTACAGAACCCAATGCTCCGTTTGCTCGTTGTAATGGAAGTACCATTTTTGGGGGGTTGGCAGAGAGCAACTGGTTCTTACACATCATAATATCCTGATATACGGCCCATTTTGAAACAATTAAAAAGCCGGAAATGTCCGGAAAAGGCCGAAGGTGTACAGAACCCGTTGCTCCGTATGCTCGTTGTAATGGGCGTACCATTTTTCGGGGATTGGCAGCGTGCAGCGAGATCACACACATCATAATATCCTGCGATACGACCCTTTTTTAAACAGTTAAAAAGCCGGAAATATCCGGAAAAGGCCGAAGGTGTACAGAACCCGTTGCTCCGTATGCTCGTTGTAATGGAAGGACCATTTTTGGGGGATTGGCAACGCTCAACGCGTTTTTACACATCATAATATCACGCTATTCGGCCCATTTTTGATCACTTAAAATGCCGGAAATGTCCGGAAAAGGCCGAAGATGTACAGAACCTGATGCTCCGTATGCTCGTTGTAATGGAAGGACCATTTTTGGGGGATTGGCAACGCTCAACGCGTTTTTACACATTATAATATCCTGCGATACGACTCATTTTTAAACTATTAAAAAGCCGAAACTGGCCGGAAAAGGCCGAATATGTACCAGACAGGATTCTCGTCATGCTCGTTGTAATGGAAGTACCATTCTTCGGGGATTTGCAGCGCGCAACGAGTTCTCTCAGATCATAATATCCTGCGATACGACCCATTTTGAAACAATTAAAAAGCCGGAAATGTCCGGAAAATGCCAAAGGTGTACAGAACCCGTTGCTCCGTATGCTCGTTGTAATGGGCGTACCATTTTTCGGGGATTGGCAGCGTGCAGCGAGTTCTCACACCTCATAATATCCTGCGATACGACCCATTTTGAAACTATTAAAAAGCCGAAACTGGTCGGAAAAGGCCGAATATGTACAAGACAGGATTCTCCGCATGCTCGTTGTAATGGATGTACCATTTTTCGGGGATTGGCAGCGCGCAACGAGTTCCCTCACATCATAATATCCTGATATACGGCCCATTTTGAAACAATTAAAAAGCCGGAAATGTCCGGAAAAGGCCGAAGGTGTACAGAACCCGTTGCTCCCTTTGCTTGTTGTAATGGAAGTACCATTTTTGGGGGGTTGGCAGAGAGCAACTGGTTCTTACACATCATAATATCCTGATATACGGCCCCTATTGAAGCAATTAAAAAGCCGGAAATGACCGGAAAAGGCCGAAGGTGTACAGAACCCGCTGCTCCGTATGCTCGTTGTAATGGGCGTACCATTTTTCGGGGATTTCCAGCGTGCAACCAGTTCTCACACCTCATAATATCCTGCGATACGACCCATTTTGAAACTATTAAAAAGCCGAAACTGGCCGGAAATGGCCGAATATGTACAAGAAAGGATTCTCCGCATGCTCGTTGTAATGGAAGTACCATTCTTCGGGGATTGGCAGCGCGCAACGAGTTCTCTCACATCATAATATCCTGCTATACGGCCCGTTTTTAATCACATAAAATGCCGGAGATGTCCGGAAAAGGCCGAAGGTGTACAGAACCCAATGCTCCGTTTGCTCGTTGAAATGGAAGTACCATTTTTGGGGGGTTGGCAGAGAGCAACTGGTTCTTACACATCATAATATCCTGATATACGGCCCATTTTGAAACAATTAAAAAGCCGGAAATATCCGGAAAAGGCCGAAGGTGTACAGAACCCGTTGCTCCGTATGCTCGTTGTAATGGAATAACCATTTTTGGGGGATTGGCAACGCTCAACGCGTTTTTACACATCATAATATCCTGCGATACGACTCATTTTGAAACTATAAAAAGCCGAAACTGGCCGTTAAAGGCCGAATATGTACCAGACAGGATTCTCGTCATGCTCGTTGTAATGGAAGTACCATTCTTCGGGGATTTGCAGCGCGCAACGAGTTCCCTCACATCATAATATCCTGCTATACGGCCCGTTTTTAATCACTTAAAATGCCGGAGATGTCCGGAAAAGGCCGAAGGTGTACGGAACCCAATGCTCCGTTTGCTCGTTGTCATGGAAGTACCATTTTTGGGGGGTTGGCAGAGAGCAACTGGTTCTTACACATCATAATATCCTGATATACGGCCCATTTTGAAATAATTAAAAAGCCGGAAATATCCGGAAAAGGCCGAAGGTGTACAGAACCCGTTGCTCCGTATACTCGTTGTAATGGAATTACCATTTTTGGGGGATTGGCAACGCTCAACGCGTTTTTACACATCATAATATCCTGCTATTCGGCCCATTTTTGATCACTTAAAATGCCGGAAATGTCCGGAAAAGGCCGAAGGTGTACAGAACCTGATGCTCCGTATGCTCGTTGTAAGGGGCGTACCATTTCTCGGGGATTGGCAGCACGTAACGTGTTCTCTCTCATCATAATATCCTGATAAACGGCACATTTAGAAACAATTAAAAAGCCGGAAATGTCCGGAAAAGGCCGAAGGTGTACAGAACCCGTTGCTCCGTATGCTCGTTGTAGTGGGCGTACCATTTTTCGGGGATTGGCAGCGTGCAGCGAGTTCTCACACCTCATAATATCCTGCGATACGACTCATTTTGAAACTATTAAAAAGCCGAAACTGGCCGGAAAAGGCCGAATATGTACAAGACAGGATTCTCCGTATGCTCGTTGTAATGGGCGTACCATTTTTCGGGGATTGGCAGCGTGCAGCGAGATCACACACATCATAATATCCTGCGATACGACCCTTTTTTAAACAGTTAAAAAGCCGGAAATATCCGGAAAAGGCCGAAGGTGTACAGAACCCGTTGCTCCGTATGCTCGTTGTAATGGAAGGACCATTTTTGGGGGATTGGCAACGCTCAACGCGTTTTTACACATCATAATATCACGCTATTCGGCCCATTTTTGATCACTTAAAATGCCGGAAATGTCCGGAAAAGGCCGAAGATGTACAGAACCTGATGCTCCGTATGCTCGTTGTAATGGAAGGACCATTTTTGGGGGATTGGCAACGCTCAACGCGTTTTTACACATTATAATATCCTGCGATACGACTCATTTTTAAACTATTAAAAAGCCGAAACTGGCCGGAAAAGGCCGAATATGTACCAGACAGGATTCTCGTCATGCTCGTTGTAATGGAAGTACCATTCTTCGGGGATTTGCAGCGCGCAACGAGTTCTCTCAGATCATAATATCCTGCGATACGACCCATTTTGAAACAATTAAAAAGCCGGAAATGTCCGGAAAATGCCAAAGGTGTACAGAACCCGTTGCTCCGTATGCTCGTTGTAATGGGCGTACCATTTTTCGGGGATTGGCAGCGTGCAGCGAGTTCTCACACCTCATAATATCCTGCGATACGACCCATTTTGAAACTATTAAAAAGCCGAAACTGGTCGGAAAAGGCCGAATATGTACAAGACAGGATTCTCCGCATGCTCGTTGTAATGGATGTACCATTTTTCGGGGATTGGCAGCGCGCAACGAGTTCTCTCACATCATAATATCCTGATATACGGCCCATTTTGAAACAATTAAAAAGCCGGAAATGTCCGGAAAAGGCCGAAGGTGTACAGAACCCGTTGCTCCCTTTGCTTGTTGTAATGGAAGTACCATTTTTGGGGGGTTGGCAGAGAGCAACTGGTTCTTACACATCATAATATCCTGATATACGGCCCCTATTGAAGCAATTAAAAAGCCGGAAATGACCGGAAAAGGCCGAAGGTGTACAGAACCCGCTGCTCCGTATGCTCGTTGTAATGGGCGTACCATTTTTCGGGGATTTCCAGCGTGCAACCAGTTCTCACACCTCATAATATCCTGCGATACGACCCATTTTGAAACTATTAAAAAGCCGAAACTGGCCGGAAATGGCCGAATATGTACAAGAAAGGATTCTCCGCATGCTCGTTGTAATGGAAGTACCATTCTTCGGGGATTGGCAGCGCGCAACGAGTTCTCTCACATCATAATATCCTGCTATACGGCCCGTTTTTAATCACATAAAATGCCGGAGATGTCCGGAAAAGGCCGAAGGTGTACAGAACCCAATGCTCCGTTTGCTCGTTGAAATGGAAGTACCATTTTTGGGGGGTTGGCAGAGAGCAACTGGTTCTTACACATCATAATATCCTGATATACGGCCCATTTTGAAACAATTAAAAAGCCGGAAATATCCGGAAAAGGCCGAAGGTGTACAGAACCCGTTGCTCCGTATGCTCGTTGTAATGGAATAACCATTTTTGGGGGATTGGCAACGCTCAACGCGTTTTTACACATCATAATATCCTGCGATACGACTCATTTTGAAACTATAAAAAGCCGAAACTGGCCGTTAAAGGCCGAATATGTACCAGACAGGATTCTCGTCATGCTCGTTGTAATGGAAGTACCATTCTTCGGGGATTTGCAGCGCGCAACGAGTTCCCTCACATCATAATATCCTGCTATACGGCCCGTTTTTAATCACTTAAAATGCCGGAGATGTCCGGAAAAGGCCGAAGGTGTACAGAACCCAATGCTCCGTTTGCTCGTTGTCATGGAAGTACCATTTTTGGGGGGTTGGCAGAGAGCAACTGGTTCTTACACATCATAATATCCTGATATACGGCCCATTTTGAAATAATTAAAAAGCCGGAAATATCCGGAAAAGGCCGAAGGTGTACAGAACCCGTTGCTCCGTATACTCGTTGTAATGGAATTACCATTTTTGGGGGATTGGCAACGCTCAACGCGTTTTTACACATCATAATATCCTGCTATTCGGCCCATTTTTGATCACTTAAAATGCCGGAAATGTCCGGAAAAGGCCGAAGGTGTACAGAACCCGTTGCTCCGTATGCTCGTTGTAGTGGGCGTACCATTTTTCGGGGATTGGCAGCGTGCAGCGAGTTCTCACACCTCATAATATCCTGCGATACGACTCATTTTGAAACTATTAAAAAGCCGAAACTGGCCGGAAAAGGCCGAATATGTACAAGACAGGATTCTCCGCATGCTCGTTGTAATGGAAGTACCATTCTTCGGGGATTGGCTGCGCGCAACGAGTTCTCTCACATCATAATATCCTGCGATACGACCCATTTTGAAACAATTAAAAAGCCGAAACTGGCCGGAAAAGGCCGAAAATGTACAAGACAGGATTCTCCGGATGCTGGTTGTATTGGAAGTACCATTCTTCGGGGATTGGCAGCGCGCACCGTGTTCTCTCACATCATAATATCCTGCTATTCTGCCCGTTTTTGATCACTTAATATGCCGGAAATGTCCGGAAAAGGCCGAAGGTGTACAGAACCTGATGCTACGTATACTCGTTGTAAGGGGCGTACCATTTCTCGGGGATTGGCAGCGCGTAACGAGTTCTCTCACATCATAATATCCTGATATACGACCCATTTTGAAACAATTAAATAGCCGGAAATGTCCGGAAAATGCCGAACGTGTACAGAACCCGTTGCTCCGTATGCTCGTTGTAATGGAAGTACCATTTTTGGGGGGTTGGCAGAGAGCAACTGGCTATTACATATCATAATAATCAAATATACGGCCCATTTTGAAACAATTAAAAAGCCGGAAATGTCCGGAAAAGGCCGAAGGTGTACAGAACCCGTTGCTCCGTATGCTCGTTGTAGTGGGCGTACCATTTTTCGGGGATTGGCAGCGTGCAGCGAGTTCTCACACCTCATAATATCCTGCGATGCGACTCATTTTGAAACTATTAAAAAGCCGAAACTGGCCGGAAAAGGCCGAATATGTACCAGACAGGATTCTCGTCATGCTCGTTGTAATGGAAGTACCATTCTTCGGGGATTTGCAGCGCGCAACGAGTTCCCTCACATCATAATATCCTGCTATAAGGCCCGTTTTTAATCACATAAAATGCCGGAGATGTCCGGAAAAGGCCGAAGGTGTACAGAACCTGATGCTCCGTATGCTCGTTGTAATGGAAGTACCATTCTTCGGGGATTGGCAGCGCGCAACGAGTTCTCTCAGATCATAATATCCTGCGATACGACCCATTTTGAAACAATTAAAAAGCCGGAAATGTCCGGAAAATGCCAAAGGTGTACAGAACCCGTTGCTCCGTATGCTCGTTGTAATGGGCGTACCATTTTTCGGGGATTGGCAGCGTGCAGCGAGTTCTCACATCTCATAATATCCTGCGATACGACCCATTTTGAAACTATTAAAAAGCCGAAACTGGTCGGAAAAGGCCGAATATGTACAAGACAGGATTCTCCGCATGCTCGTTGTAATGGATGTACCATTTTTCGGGGATTGGCAGCGCGCAACGACTTCTCTCACATCATAATATCCTGATATACGGCCCATTTTGAAACAATTAAAAAGCCGGAAATGTCCGGAAAAGGCCGAAGGTGTACAGAACCCGTTGCTCCCTTTGCTTGTTGTAATGGAAGTACCATTTTTGGGGGGTTGGCAGAGAGCAACTGGTTCTTACACATCATAATATCCTGATATACGGCCCCTATTGAAGCAATTAAAAAGCCGGAAATGTCCGGAAAAGGCCGAAGGTGTACAGAACCCGCTGCTCCGTATGCTCGTTGTAATGGGCGTACCATTTTTCGGGGATTTCCAGCGTGCAGCGAGTTCTCACACCTCATAATATCCTGCGATGCGACTCATTTTGAAACTATTAAAAAGCCGAAACTGGCCGGAAAAGGCCGAATATGTACAAGACAGGATTCTCGTCATGCTCGTTGTAATGGAAGTACCATTCTTCGGGGATTTGCAGCACGCAACGAGTTCCCTCACATCATAATATCCTGCTATACGGCCCGTTTTTAATCACATAAAATGCCGGAGATGTCCGGAAAAGGCCGAAGGTGTACAGAACCCAATGCTCCGTTTGCTCGTTGTATTGGAAGTACCATTTTTGGGGGGTTGGCAGAGAGCAACTGGTTCTTACACATCATAATATCCTGATATACGGCCCATTTTGAAACAATTAAAAAGCCGGAAATGTCCGGAAAAGGCCGAAGGTGTACAGAACCCGTTGCTCCGTATGCTCGTTGTAATGGGCGTACCATTTTTCGGGGATTGGCAGCGTGCAGCGAGATCACATACATCATAATATCCTGCGATACGACCCTTTTTTAAACAGTTAAAAAGCCGGAAATATCCGGAAAAGGCCGAAGGTGTACAGAACCCGTTGCTCCGTATGCTCGTTGTAATGGAAGGACCATTTTTGGGGGATTGGCAACGCTCAACGCGTTTTTACACATCTTAATATCACGCTATTCGGCCCATTTTTGATCACTTAAAATGCCGGAAATGTCCGGAAAAGGCCGAAGATGTACAGAACCTGATGCTCCGTATGCTCGTTGTAATGGAAGGACCATTTTTGGGGGATTGGCAACGCTCAACGCGTTTTTACACATTATAATATCCTGCGATACGACTCATTTTTAAACTATTAAAAAGCCGAAACTGGCCGGAAAAGGCCGAATATGTACCAGACAGGATTCTCGTCATGCTCGTTGTAATGGAAGTACCATTCTTCGGGGATTTGCAGCGCGCAACGAGTTCCCTCACATCATAATATCCTGCTATACGGCCCGTTTTTAATCACATAAAATGCCGGAGATGTCCGGAAAAGGCCGAAGGTGTACAGAACCTGATGCTCCGTATGCTCGTTGTAATGGAAGTACCATTCTTCGGGGATTGGCAGCGCGCAACGAGTTCTCTCAGATCATAATATCCTGCGATACAACCCATTTTGAAACAATTAAAAAGCCGGAAATGTCCGGAAAATGCCAAAGGTGTACAGAACCCGTTGCTCCGTATGCTCGTTGTAATGGGCGTACCATTTTTCGGGGATTGGCAGCGTGCAGCGAGTTCTCACACCTCATAATATCCTGCGATACGACCCATTTTGAAACTATTAAAAAGCCGAAACTGGTCGGAAAAGGCCGAATATGTACAAGACAGGATTCTCCGCATGCTCGTTGTAATGGATGTACCATTTTTCGGGGATTGGCAGCGCGCAACGACTTCTCTCACATCATAATATCCTGATATACGGCCCATTTTGAAACAATTAAAAAGCCGGAAATGTCCGGAAAAGGCCGAAGGTGTACAGAACCCGTTGCTCCCTTTGCTTGTTGTAATGGAAGTACCATTTTTGGGGGGTTGGCAGAGAGCAACTGGTTCTTACACATCATAATATCCTGATATACGGCCCATTTTGAAGCAATTAAAAAGCCGGAAATGTCCGGAAAAGGCCGAAGGTGTACAGAACCCGTTGCTCCGTATGCTCGTTGTAATGGGCGTACCATTTTTCGGGGATTTCCAGCGTGCAGCCAGTTCTCACACCTCATAATATCCTGCGATACGACCCATTTTGAAACTATTAAAAAGCCGAAACTGGCCGGAAATGGCCGAATATGTACAAGACAGGATTCTCCGCATGCTCGTTGTAATGGAAGTACCATTCTTCGGGGATTGGCAGCGAGCAACGAGTTCTCTCACATCATAATATCCTGATATACGGCCCATTTTGAAACAATTAAAAAGCCGGAAATGTCCGGAAAAGGCCGAAGGTGTACAGAACCCGTTGCTCCCTTTGCTTGTTGTAATGGAAGTACCATTTTTGGGGGGTTGGCAGAGAGCAACTGGTTCTTACACATCATAATATCCTGATATACGGCCCCTATTGAAGCAATTAAAAAGCCGGAAATGACCGGAAAAGGCCGAAAGTGTACAGAACCCGCTGCTCCGTATGCTCGTTGTAATGGGCGTACCATTTTTCGGGGATTTCCAGCGTGCAACCAGTTCTCACACCTCATAATATCCTGCGATACGACCCATTTTGAAACTATTAAAAAGCCGAAACTGGCCGGAAATGGCCGAATATGTACAAGAAAGGATTCTCCGCCTGCTCGTTGTAATGGAAGTACCATTCTTCGGGGATTGGCAGCGCGCAACGAGTTCTCTCACATCATAATATCCTGCTATACGGCCCGTTTTTAATCACATAAAATGCCGGAGATGTCCGGAAAAGGCCGAAGGTGTACAGAACCCAATGCTCCGTTTGCTCGTTGAAATGGAAGTACCATTTTTGGGGGGTCGGCAGAGAGCAACTGGTTCTTACACATCATAATATCCTGATATACGGCCCATTTTGAAACAATTAAAAAGCCGGAAATATCCGGAAAAGGCCGAAGGTGTACAGAACCCGTTGCTCCGTATGCTCGTTGTAATGGAATAACCATTTTTGGGGGATTGGCAACGCTCAACGCGTTTTTACACATCATAATATCCTGCGATACGACTCATTTTGAAACTATAAAAAGCCGAAACTGGCCGGAAAAGGCCGAATATGTACCAGACAGGATTCTCGTCATGCTCGTTGTAATGGAAGTACCATTCTTCGGGGATTTGCAGCGCGCAACGAGTTCCCTCACATCATAATATCCTGCTATACGGCCCGTTTTTAATCACTTACAATGCCGGAGATGTCCGGAAAAGGCCGAAGGTGTACAGAACCCAATGCTCCGTTTGCTCGTTGTCATGGAAGTACCATTTTTGGGGGGTTGGCAGAGAGCAACTGGTTCTTACACATCATAATATCCTGATATACGGCCCATTTTGAAACAATTAAAAAGCCGGAAATATCCGGAAAAGTCCGAAGGTGTACAGAACCCGTTGCTCCGTATGCTCGTTGTAATGGAATTACCATTTTTGGGGGATTGGCAACGCTCAACGCGTTTTTACACATCATAATATCCTGCTATTCGGCCCATTTTTGATCACTTGAAATGCCGGAAATGTCCGGAAAAGGCCGAAGGTGTACAGAACCTGATGCTCCGTATGCTCGTTGTAAGGGGCGTACCATTTCTCGGGGATTGGCAGCACGTAACGTGTTCTCTCTCATCATAATATCCTGATAAACGGCACATTTAGAAACAATTAAAAAGCCGGAAATGTCCGAAAAAGGCCGAAGGTGTACAGAACCCGTTGCTCCGTATGCTCGTTGTAGTGGGCGTACCATTTTTCGGGGATTGGCTGCGTGCAGCGAGTTCTCACACATCATAATATCGTGCGACACGACCCTTTTTGAAACAATTAAATAACCGGAAATATCCGGAAAAGGCCGAAGGTTTACAGAACCCGATGCTCCGTATGCTCGTTGTAAGGGAAGGACCATTTTTGGGGGATCGGCAACGCTCAACGCGTTTTTACACATCATAATATACTGGCATTCGGCCCTTTTTTGATCACTTAAAATGCCGGAAATGTCCGGAAAAGGCCGAAGGTGTACAGAACCTAATGCTCCGTATGCTCGTTGTAAGGGGCGTACCATTTCTCGGGGATTGGCAGCGCGTAACGTGTTCTCTCACATCATAATATCCTGATAAACGGCACATTTAGAAACAATTAAAAAGCCGGAAATGTCCGGAAAAGGCCGAAGGTGTACAGAACCCGTTGCTCCGTATGCTGGTTGTAGTGGGCGTACCATTTTTCGGGGATTGGCAGCGTGCAGCGAGTTCTCACACCTCATAATATCCTGCGATGCGACTCATTTTGAAACTATTAAAAAGCCGAAACTGGCCGGAAAAGGCCGAATATGTACAAGACAGGATTCTCGTCATGCTCGTTGTAATGGAAGTACCATTCTTCGGGGATTTGCAGCACGCAACGAGTTCCCTCACATCATAATATCCTGCTATAATGCCCGTTTTTAATCACATAAAATGCCGGAGATGTCCGGAAAAGGCCGAAGGTGTACAGAACCTGATGCTCCGTATGCTCGTTGTAATGGAAGTACCATTCTTCGGGGATTGGCAGCGCGCAACGAGTTCTCTCAGATCATAATATCCTGCGATACGACCCATTTTGAAACAATTAAAAAGCCGGAAATGTCCGGAAAATGCCAAAGGTGTACAGAACCCGTTGCTCCGTATGCTCGTTGTAATGGAAGTACCATTCTTCGGGGATTGGCAGCGCGCAACGAGTTCTCTCACATCATAATATCCTGCGATACGACCCATTTTGAAACAATTAAAAAGCCGGAAATGTCCGGAAAAGGCCGAATATGTACAAGACAGGATTCTCCGCATGCTCGTTGTAATGGATGTACCATTCTTCGGGGATTGGCAGCGCGCAACGAGTTCTCTCACATCATAATATCGCGCGATACGACCCATTTTGAAACAATTAAAAAGCCGGAAATGTCCGGAAAATGCCGAAGGTGTACAGAACCCGTTGCTCCGTATGCTCGTTGTAATGGAAGGACCATTTTTGGGGGATTGGCAGCGTGCAGCGAGTTCTCACACCTCATAATATCCTGCGATACGACTCATTTTGAAACTATTAAAAAGGCGAAACTGGCCGGAAAAGGCCGAATATGTACTGGACAGGATTCTCGTCATGCTCGTTGTAATGGAAGTACCATTCTTCGGGGATTTGCAGCGCGCAACGAGTTCCCTCACATCATAATATCCTGCTATACGGCCCGTTTTTAATCACATAAAATGCCGGAGATGTCCGGAAAAGGCCGAAGGTGTACAGAACCCAATGCTCCGTTTGCTCGTTGTAATGGAAGTACCATTTTTGGGGGGTTGGCAGAGAGCAACTGGTTCTTACACATCATAATATCCTGATATACGGCCCATTTTGAAACAATTAAAAAGCCGGAAATATCCGGAAAAGGCCGAAGGTGTACAGAACCCGTTGCTCCGTATGCTCGTTGTAATGGAATTACCATTTTTGGGGGATTGGCAACGCTCAACGCGTTTTTACACATCATAATATCCTGCTATTCGGCCCATTTTTGATCACTTAAAATGCCGGAAATGTCCGGAAAAGGCCGAAGGTGTACAGAACCTGATGCTCCGTATGCTCGTTGTAAGGGGCGTACCATTTCTCGGGGATCGGCAGCACGTAACATGTTATCTCTCATCATAATATCCTGATAAACGGCACATTTAGAAACAATTAAAAAGCCGGAAATGTCCGGAAAAGGCCGAAGGTGTACAGAACCCGTTGCTCCGTATGCTCGTTGTAGTGGGCGTACCATTTTTCGGGGATTGGCAGCGTGCAGCGAGTTCTCACACCTCATAATATCCTGCGATACGACTCATTTTGAAACTATTAAAAAGCCGAAACTGGTCGGAAAAGGCCGAATATGCACAAGACAGGATTCTCCGCATGCTCGTTGTAATGGATGTACCATTTTTCGGGGATTGGCAGCGCGCAACGAGTTCTCTCACATCATAATATCCTGATATACGGCCCATTTTGAAACAATTAAAAAGCCGGAAATGTCCGGAAAAGGCCGAAGGTGTACAGAAGCCGTTGCTCCCTTTGCTTGTTGTAATGGAAGTACCATTTTTGGGGGGTTCGCAGCGTGCAGCGAGTTCTCACACCTCATAATATCCTGCGAAACGACCCATTTTGAAACTATTAAAAAGCCGAAACTGGTCGGAAAAGGCCGAATATGCACAAGACAGGATTCTCCGCATGCTCGTTGTAATGGATGTACCATTTTTCGGGGATTGGCAGCGCGCAACGAGTTCTCTCACATCATAATATCCTGATATACGGCCCATTTTGAAACAATTAAAAAGCCGGAAATGTCCGGAAAAGGCCGAAGGTGTACAGAACCCGTTGCTCCCTTTGCTTGTTGTAATGGAAGTACCATTTTTGGGGGGTTGGCAGAGAGCAACTGGTTCTTACACATCATAATATCCTGATATACGGCCCATTTTGAAGCAATTAAAAAGCCGGAAATGTCCGGAAAAGGCCGAAGGTGTACAGAACCCGTTGCTCCGTATGCTCGTTGTAATGGGCGTACCATTTTTCGGGGATTTCCAGCGTGCAGCCAGTTCTCACACCTCATAATATCCTGCGATACGACCCATTTTGAAACTATTAAAAAGCCGAAACTGGCCGGAAATGGCCGAATATGTACAAGACAGGATTCTCCGCATGCTCGTTGTAATGGAAGTACCATTTTTGGGGGGTTGGCAGAGAGCAACTGGTTCTTACACATCATAATATCCTGATATACGGCCCCTATTGAAGCAATTAAAAAGCCGGAAATGTCCGGAAAAGGCCGAAGGTGTACAGAACCCGCTGCTCCGTATGCTCATTGTAATGGGCGTACCATTTTTCGGGGATTTCCAGCGTGCAGCCAGTTCTCACACCTCATAATATCCTGCGATACGACCCATTTTGAAACTATTAAAAAGCCGAAACTGGCCGGAAATGGCCGAATATGTACAAGACAGGATTCTCCGCATGCTCGTTGTAATGGAAGTACCATTCTTCGGGGATTGGCAGCGCGCAACGAGTTCTCTCACATCATAATATCTTGCTATACGGCCCGTTTTTAATCACATAAAATGCCGGAGATGTCCGGAAAAGGCCGAAGGTGTACAGAACCCAATGCTCCGTTTGCTCGTTGTAATGGAAGTACCATTTTTGGGGGGTTGGCAGAGAGCAACTGGTTCTTACACATCATAATATCCTGATATACGGCCCATTTTGAAACAATTAAAAAGCCGGAAATATCCGGAAAAGGCCGAAGGTGTACAGAACCCGTTGCTCCGTATGCTCGTTGTAATGGAATTACCATTTTTGGGGGATTGGCAACGCTCAACGTGTTTTTACACATCATAATATCCTGCGATACGACTCATTTTGAAACTATTAAAAAGCCGAAACTGGCCGGAAAAGGCCGAATATGTACCAGACAGGATTCTCGTCATGCTCGTTGTAATGGAAGTACCATTCTTCGGGGATTTGCAGCGCGCAACGAGTTCCCTCACATCATAATATCCTGCTATACGGCCCATTTTTAATCACATAAAATGCCGGAGATGTCCGGAAAAGGCCGAAGGTGTACAGAACCTGATGCTCCGTATGCTCGTTGTAATGGAAGTACCATTCTTCGGGGATTGGCAGCGCGCAACGAGTTCTCTCACATCATAATATCCTGCGATACGACCCATTTTGAAACAATTAAAAAGCCGGAAATGTCCGGAAAAGGCCGAAGGTGTACAGAACCCGTTGCTCCGTATGCTCGTTGTAATGGAATTACCATTTTTGTGGGATTGGCAACGCTCAACGCGTTTTTACACATCATAATATCCTGCTATTCGGCCCATTTTTGATCACTTAAAATGCCGGAAATGTCCGGAAAAGGCCGAAGGTGTACAGAACCTGATGCTCCGTATGCTCGTTGTAAGGGGCGTACCATTTCTCGGGGATTGGCAGCGCGTAACGTGTTCTCTCTCATCATAATATCCTGATAAACGGCACATTTTGAAACAATTAAAAAGCCGGAAATGTCCGGAAAAGGCCGAAGGTGTACAGAACCCGTTGCTCCGTATGCTCGTTGTAGTGGGCGTACCATTTTTCGCGGATTGGCAGCGTGCCGCGAGATCTCAAACATCATAATATCCTGCGATACGACCCTTTTTGAAACAATTAAAAAGCCGGTAATATCCGGAAAAGGCCGAAGGTGTACAGAACCCGTTGCTCCGTATGCTCGTTGTAATGGATGGACCATTTTTGGGGGATTGGCAGCGTGCGGCGAGTTCTCACACCTCATAATATCCTGCGAAACGACTCATTTTGAAACTATTAAAATGCAGAAACTTGCCGGAAAAGGCCGAATATGTACAAGACAGGATTCTCCGCATGCTCGTTGTAATGGAAGTACCATTCTTCGGGGATTGGCAGCGCGCAACAAGTTCTCTCACATCATAATATCCTGATATACGGCCCATTTTGAAACAATTAAAAAGCCGGAAATGTCCGGAAAAGGCCGAAGGTGTACAGAACCCGTTGCTCCCTTTGCTTGTTGTAATGGAAGTACCATTTTTGGGGGGTTGGCAGAGAGCAACTGGTTCTTACACATCATAATATCCTGATATACGGCCCATTTTGAAGCAATTAAAAAGCCGGAAATGTCCGGAAATGGCCGAAGGTGTACAGAACCCGTTGCTCCGTATGCTCGTTGCAATGGGCGTACCATTTTTCGGGGATTTCCAGCGTGCAGCCAGTTCTCACACCTCATAATATCCTGCGATACGACCCATTTTGAAACTATTAAAAAGCCGAAACTGGCCGGAAATGGCCGAATATGTACAAGACAGGATTCTCCGCATGCTCGTTGTAATGGAAGGACCATTCTTCGGGGATTGGCAGCGCGCAACGAGTTCTCTCACATCATAATATCCTGATATACGGCCCATTTTGAAACAATTAAAAAGCCGGAAATGTCCGGAAAAGGCCGAAGGTGTACAGAACCCAATGCTCCGTTTGCTCGTTGTAATGGAAGTACCATTTTTGGGGGGTTGGCAGAGAGCAACTGGTTCTTACACATCATAATATCCTGATATACGGCCCATTTTGAAACAATTAAAAAGCCGGATATATCCGGAAAAGGCCGAAGGTGTACAGAACCCGTTGCTCCGTATGCTCGTTGTAATGGAATTACAATTTTTGGGGGATTGGCAACGCTCAACGCGTTTTTACACATCATAATATCCTGCGTTACGACTCATTTTGAAACTATTAAAAAGCCGAAACTGGCCGAAAAAGGCCGAATATGCACAAGACAGGATTCTCCGCATGCTCGTTGTAATGGATGTACCATTTTTCGGGGATTGGCAGCGCGTAACGAGTTATCTCATATCATAATATCCTGAAATACGGCCCATTTTGAAACAATTAAAAAGCCGGAAATGTCCGGAAAAGGCCGAAGGTGTACAGAACCTGATGCTCGGTATGCTCCTTGTAATGGAAGTACCATTCTTCGGGGATTGGCAGCGTGCAGCGAGTTCTCACACCTCATAATATCCTGCGAAACGACCCATTTTGAAACTATTAAAAAGCCGAAACTGGTCGGAAAAGGCCGAATATGCACAAGACAGGATTCTCCGCATGCTCGTTGTAATGGATGTACCATTTTTCGGGGATTGGCAGCGCGCAACGAGTTCTCTCACATCATAATATCCTGATATACGGCCCATTTTGAAACAATTAAAAAGCCGGAAATGTCCGGAAAAGGCCGAAGGTGTACAGAAACCGTTGCTCCCTTTGCTTGTTGTAATGGAAGTACCATTTTTGGGGGGTTGGCAGCGTGCAGCGAGTTCTCACACCTCATAATATCCTGCGAAACGACCCATTTTGAAACTATTAAAAAGCCGAAACTGGTCGGAAAAGGCCGAATATGCACAAGACAGGATTCTCCGCATGCTCGTTGTAATGGATGTACCATTTTTCGGGGAGTGGCAGCGCGCAACGAGTTCTCTCACATCATAATATCCTGATATACGGCCCATTTTGAAACAATTAAAAAGCCGGAAATGTCCGGAAAAGGCCGAAGGTGTACAGAACCCGTTGCTCCCTTTGCTTGTTGTAATGGAAGTACCATTTTTGGGGGGTTGGCAGAGAGCAACTGGTTCTTACACATCATAATATCCTGATATACGGCCCATTTTGAAGCAATTAAAAAGCCGGAAATGTCCGGAAAAGGCCGAAGGTGTACAGAACCCGTTGCTCCGTATGCTCGTTGTAATGGGCGTACCATTTTTCGGGGATTTCCAGCGTGCAGCCAGTTCTCACACCTCATAATATCCTGCGATACGACCCATTTTGAAACTATTAAAAAGCCGAAACTGGCCGGAAATGGCCGAATATGTACAAGACAGGATTCTCCGCATGCTCGTTGTAATGGAAGTACCATTTTTGGGGGGTTGGCAGAGAGCAACTGGTTCTTACACATCATAATATCCTGATATACGGCCCCTATTGAAGCAATTAAAAAGCCGGAAATGTCCGGAAAAGGCCGAAGGTGTACAGAACCCGTTGCTCCGTATGCTCGTTGTAATGGGCGTACCATTTTTCGGGGATTTCCAGCGTGCAGCCAGTTCTCACACCTCATATTATCCTGCGATACGACCCATTTTGAAACTATTAAAAAGCCGAAACTGGCCGGAAATGGCCGAATATGTACAAGACAGGATTCTCCGCATGCTCGTTGTAATGGAAGTACCATTCTTCGGGGATTGGCAGCGCGCAACGAGTTCTCTCACATCATAATATCTTGCTATACGGCCCGTTTTTAATCACATAAAATGCCGGAGATGTCCGGAAAAGGCCGAAGGTGTACAGAACCCAATGCTCCGTTTGCTCGTTGTAATGGAAGTACCATTTTTGGGGGGTTGGCAGAGAGCAACTGGATCTTACACATCATAATATCCTGATATACGGCCCATTTTGAAACAATTAAAAAGCCGGAAATATCCGGAAAAGGCCGAAGGTGTACAGAACCCGTTGCTCCGTATGCTCGTTGTAATGGAATTACCATTTTTGGGGGATTGGCAACGCTCAACGCGTTTTTACACATCATAATATCCTGCGATACGACTCATTTTGAAACTATTAAAAAGCCGAAACTGGCCGGAAAAGGCCGAATATGTACCAGAGAGGATTCTCGTCATGCTCGTTGTAATGGAAGTACCATTCTTCGGGGATTTGCAGCGCGCAACGAGTTCCCTCACATCATAATATCCTGCTATACGGCCCATTTTTAATCACATAAAATGCCGGAGATGTCCGGAAAAGGCCGAAGGTGTACAGAACCTGATGCTCCGTATGCTCGTTGTAATGGAAGTACCATTCTTCGGGGATTGGCAGCGCGCAACGAGTTCTCTCACATCATAATATCCTGCGATACGACCCATTTTGAAACAATTAAAAAGCCGGAAATGTCCGGAAAAGGCCGAAGGTGTACAGAACCCGTTGCTCCGTATGCTCGTTGTAATGGAATTACCATTTTTGTGGGATTGGCAACGCTCAACGCGTTTTTACACATCATAATATCCTGCTATTCGGCCCATTTTTGATCACTTAAAATGCCGGAAATGTCCGGAAAAGGCCGAAGGTGTACAGAACCTGATGCTCCGTATGCTCGTTGTAAGGGGCGTACCATTTCTCGGGGATTGGCAGCGCGTAACGTGTTCTCTCTCATCATAATATCCTGATAAACGGCACATTTTGAAACAATTAAAAAGCCGGAAATGTCCGGAAATGGCCGAAGGTGTACAGAACCCGTTGCTCCGTATGCTCGTTGTAGTGGGCGTACCATTTTTCGCGGATTGGCAGCGTGCCGCGAGATCTCAAACATCATAATATCCTGCGATACGACCCTTTTTGAAACAATTAAAAAGCCGGTAATATCCGGAAAAGGCCGAAGGTGTACAGAACCCGTTGCTCCGTATGCTAGTTGTAATGGATGGACCATTTTTGGGGGATTGGCAGCGTGCGGCGAGTTCTCACACCTCATAATATCCTGCGAAACGACTCATTTTGAAACTATTAAAATGCAGAAACTTGCCGGAAAAGGCCGAATATGTACAAGACAGGATTCTCCGCATGCTCGTTGTAATGGAAGTACCATTCTTCGGGGATTGGCAGCGCGCAACAAGTTCTCTCAAATCATAATATCCTGATATACGGCCCATTTTGAAACAATTAAAAAGCCGGAAATGTCCGGAAAAGGCCGAAGGTGTACAGAACCCGTTGCTCCCTTTGCTTGTTGTAATGGAAGTACCATTTTTGGGGGGTTGGCAGAGAGCAACTGGTTCTTACACATCATAATATCCTGATATACGGCCCATTTTGAAGCAATTAAAAAGCCGGAAATGTCCGGAAAAGGCCGAAGGTGTACAGAACCCGTTGCTCCGTATGCTCGTTGCAATGGGCGTACCATTTTTCGGGGATTTCCAGCGTGCAGCCAGTTCTCACACCTCATAATATCCTGCGATACGACCCATTTTGAAACTATTAAAAAGCCGAAACTGGCCGGAAATGGCCGAATATGTACAAGACAGGATTCTCCGCATGCTCGTTGTAATGGAAGGACCATTCTTCGGGGATTGGCAGCGCGCAACGAGTTCTCTCACATCATAATATCCTGATATACGGCCCATTTTGAAACAATTAAAAAGCCGGAAATGTCCGGAAAAGGCCGAAGGTGTACAGAACCCAATGCTCCGTTTGCTCGTTGTAATGGAAGTACCATTTTTGGGGGGTTGGCAGAGAGCAACTGGTTCTTACACATCATAATATCCTGATATACGGCCCATTTTGAAACAATTAAAAAGCCGGATATATCCGGAAAAGGCCGAAGGTGTACAGAACCCGTTGCTCCGTATGCTCGTTGTAATGGAATTACCATTTTTGGGGGATTGGCAACGCTCAACGCGTTTTTACACATCATAATATCCTGCGTTACGACTCATTTTGAAACTATTAAAAAGCCGAAACTGGCCGGAAAAGGCCGAATATGCACGAGACAGGATTCTCGTCATGCTCGTTGAAATGGAAGTACCATTCTTCGGGGATTTGCAGCGCGCAACGAGTTCCTTCACATCATAATATCCTGCTATACGGCCCGTTTTTAATCACATAAAATGCCGGAGATGTCCGGAAAAGGCCGAAGGTGTACAGAACCCAATGCTCCGTTTGCTCGTTGTAATGGAAGTACCATTTTTGGGGGGTTGGCAGAGAGCAACTGGTTCTTACACATCATAATATCCTGATATACGGCCCATTTTGAAACAATTACAAAGCCGGAAATATCCGGAAAAGGCCGAAGGTGTACAGAACCCGTTGCTCCGTATGCTCGTTGTAATGGAATTACCATTTTTGTGGGATTGGAAACGCTCAACGCGTTTTTACACATCATAATATCCTGCTATTCGGCCCATTTTTGATCACTTAAAATGCCGGAAATGTCCGGAAAAGGCCGAAGGTGTACGGAACCTGATGCTCCGTATGCTCGTTGTAAGGGGCGTACCATTTCTCGGGGATTGGCAGCGCGTAACGTGTTCTCTCTCATCATAATATCCTGATAAACGGCACATTTTGAAACAATTAAAAAGCCGGAAATGTCCGGAAAAGGCAGAAGGTGTACAGAACCCGTTGCTCCGTATGCTCGTTGTAGTGGGCGTACCATTTTTCGGGGATTGGCAGCGTGCAGCGAGTTCTCACACCTCATAATATCCTGCGATGCGACTCATTTTGAAACTATTAAAAAGCCGAAACTGGCCGGAAAAGGCCGAATATGTACAAGACAGGATTCTCCGCATGCTCGTTGTAATGGATGTACCATTTTTCGGGGATTGGCAGCGCGCAACGAGTTCTCTCACATCATAATATCCTGATATACGACCCATTTTGAAACTATTAAAAAGCCGAAACTGGCCGGAAATGGCCGAATATGCACAAGACAGGATTCTCCGCATGCTCGTTGTAATGGAAGTACCATTCTTCGGGGATTGGCAGCGCGCAACGAGTTCTCTCACATCATAATATCTTGCTATACGGCCCGTTTTTAATCACATAAAATGCCGGAGATGTCCGGAAAAGGCCGAAGGTGTACAGAACCCAATGCTCCGTTTGCTCGTTGTAATGGAAGTACCATTTTTGGGGGGTTGGCAGAGAGCAACTGGTTCTTACACATCATAATATCCTGATATACGGCCCATTTTGAAACAATTAAAAAGCCGGAAATATCCGGAAAAGGCCGAAGGTGTACAGAACCCGTTGCTCCGTATGCTCGTTGTAATGGAATTACCATTTTTGGGGGATTGGCAACGCTCAACGCGTTTTTACACATCATAATATCCTGCGATACGACTCATTTTGAAACTATTAAAAAGCCGAAACTGGCCGGAAAAGGCCGAATATGTACCAGACAGGATTCTCGTCATGCTCGTTGTAATGGAAGTACCATTCTTCGGGGATTTGCAGCGCGCAACGAGTTCCCTCACATCATAATATCCTGCTATACGGCCCATTTTTAATCACATAAAATGCCGGAGATGTCCGGAAAAGGCCGAAGGTGTACAGAACCTGATGCTCCGTATGCTCGTTGTAATGGAAGTACCATTCTTCGGGGATTGGCAGAGCGCAACGAGTTCTCTCACATCATAATATCCTGATATACGGCCCATTTTGAAACAATTAAAAAGCCGGATATATCCGGAAAAGGCCGAAGGTGTACAGAACCCGTTGCTCCGTATGCTCGTTGTAATGGAATTACCATTTTTGGGGGATTGGCAACGCTCAACGCGTTTTTACACATCATAATATCCTGCGTTACGACTCATTTTGAAACTATTAAAGAGCCGAAACTGGCCGGAAAAGGCCGAATATGTACCAGACAGGATTCTCGTCATGCTCGTTGAAATAGAAGTACCATTCTTCGGGGATTTGCAGCGCGCAACGAATTCCTTCACATCATAATATCCTGCTATACGGCCCGTTTTTAATCACATAAAATGCCGGAGATGTCCGGAAAATGCCAAAGGTGTACAGAACCCGTTGCTCCGTATGCTCGTTGTAATGGGCGTACCATTTTTCGGGGATTTCCAGCGTGCAGCCAGTTCTCACACCTCATATTATCCTGCGATACGACCCATTTTGAAACTATTAAAAAGCCGAAACTGGCCGGAAATGGCCGAATATGTACAAGACAGGATTCTCCGCATGCTCGTTGTAATGGAAGTACCATTCTTCGGGGATTGGCAGCGCGCAACGAGTTCTCTCACATCATAATATCTTGCTATACGGCCCGTTTTTAATCACATAAAATGCCGGAGATGTCCGGAAAAGGCCGAAGGTGTACAGAACCCAATGCTCCGTTTGCTCGTTGTAATGGAAGTACCATTTTTGGGGGGTTGGCAGAGAGCAACTGGTTCTTACACATCATAATATCCTGATATACGGCCCATTTTGAAACAATTAAAAAGCCGGAAATATCCGGAAAAGGCCGAAGGTGTACAGAACCCGTTGCTCCGTATGCTCGTTGTAATGGAATTACCATTTTTGGGGGATTGGCAACGCTCAACGCGTTTTTACACATCATAATATCCTGCGATACGACTCATTTTGAAACTATTAAAAAGCCGAAACTGGCCGGAAAAGGCCGAATATGTACCAGAGAGGATTCTCGTCATGCTCGTTGTAATGGAAGTACCATTCTTCGGGGATTTGCAGCGCGCAACGAGTTCCCTCACATCATAATATCCTGCTATACGGCCCATTTTTAATCACATAAAATGCCGGAGATGTCCGGAAAAGGCCGAAGGTGTACAGAACCTGATGCTCCGTATGCTCGTTGTAATGGAAGTACCATTCTTCGGGGATTGGCAGCGCGCAACGAGTTCTCTCACATCATAATATCCTGCGATACGACCCATTTTGAAACAATTAAAAAGCCGGAAATGTCCGGAAAAGGCCGAAGGTGTACAGAACCCGTTGCTCCGTATGCTCGTTGTAATGGAATTACCATTTTTGTGGGATTGGCAACGCTCAACGCGTTTTTACACATCATAATATCCTGCTATTCGGCCCATTTTTGATCACTTAAAATGCCGGAAATGTCCGGAAAAGGCCGAAGGTGTACAGAACCTGATGCTCCGTATGCTCGTTGTAAGGGGCGTACCATTTCTCGGGGATTGGCAGCGCGTAACGTGTTCTCTCTCATCATAATATCCTGATAAACGGCACATTTTGAAACAATTAAAAAGCCGGAAATGTCCGGAAATGGCCGAAGGTGTACAGAACCCGTTGCTCCGTATGCTCGTTGTAGTGGGCGTACCATTTTTCGCGGATTGGCAGCGTGCCGCGAGATCTCAAACATCATAATATCCTGCGATACGACCCTTTTTGAAACAATTAAAAAGCCGGTAATATCCGGAAAAGGCCGAAGGTGTACAGAACCCGTTGCTCCGTATGCTAGTTGTAATGGATGGACCATTTTTGGGGGATTGGCAGCGTGCGGCGAGTTCTCACACCTCATAATATCCTGCGAAACGACTCATTTTGAAACTATTAAAATGCAGAAACTTGCCGGAAAAGGCCGAATATGTACAAGACAGGATTCTCCGCATGCTCGTTGTAATGGAAGTACCATTCTTCGGGGATTGGCAGCGCGCAACAAGTTCTCTCAAATCATAATATCCTGATATACGGCCCATTTTGAAACAATTAAAAAGCCGGAAATGTCCGGAAAAGGCCGAAGGTGTACAGAACCCGTTGCTCCCTTTGCTTGTTGTAATGGAAGTACCATTTTTGGGGGGTTGGCAGAGAGCAACTGGTTCTTACACATCATAATATCCTGATATACGGCCCATTTTGAAGCAATTAAAAAGCCGGAAATGTCCGGAAAAGGCCGAAGGTGTACAGAACCCGTTGCTCCGTATGCTCGTTGCAATGGGCGTACCATTTTTCGGGGATTTCCAGCGTGCAGCCAGTTCTCACACCTCATAATATCCTGCGATACGACCCATTTTGAAACTATTAAAAAGCCGAAACTGGCCGGAAATGGCCGAATATGTACAAGACAGGATTCTCCGCATGCTCGTTGTAATGGAAGGACCATTCTTCGGGGATTGGCAGCGCGCAACGAGTTCTCTCACATCATAATATCCTGATATACGGCCCATTTTGAAACAATTAAAAAGCCGGAAATGTCCGGAAAAGGCCGAAGGTGTACAGAACCCAATGCTCCGTTTGCTCGTTGTAATGGAAGTACCATTTTTGGGGGGTTGGCAGAGAGCAACTGGTTCTTACACATCATAATATCCTGATATACGGCCCATTTTGAAACAATTAAAAAGCCGGATATATCCGGAAAAGGCCGAAGGTGTACAGAACCCGTTGCTCCGTATGCTCGTTGTAATGGAATTACCATTTTTGGGGGATTGGCAACGCTCAACGCGTTTTTACACATTATAATATCCTGCGTTACGACTCATTTTGAAACTATTAAAAAGCCGAAACTGGCCGGAAAAGGCCGAATATGCACGAGACAGGATTCTCGTCATGCTCGTTGAAATGGAAGTACCATTCTTCGGGGATTTGCAGCGCGCAACGAGTTCCTTCACATCATAATATCCTGCTATACGGCCCGTTTTTAATCACATAAAATGCCGGAGATGTCCGGAAAAGGCCGAAGGTGTACAGAACCCAATGCTCCGTTTGCTCGTTGTAATGGAAGTACCATTTTTGGGGGGTTGGCAGAGAGCAACTGGTTCTTACACATCATAATATCCTGATATACGGCCCATTTTGAAACAATTACAAAGCCGGAAATATCCGGAAAAGGCCGAAGGTGTACAGAACCCGTTGCTCCGTATGCTCGTTGTAATGGAATTACCATTTTTGTGGGATTGGCAACGCTCAACGCGTTTTTACACATCATAATATCCTGCTATTCGGCCCATTTTTGATCACTTAAAATGCCGGAAATGTCCGGAAAAGGCCGAAGGTGTACGGAACCTGATGCTCCGTATGCTCGTTGTAAGGGGCGTACCATTTCTCGGGGATTGGCAGCGCGTAACGTGTTCTCTCTCATCATAATATCCTGATAAACGGCACATTTTGAAACAATTAAAAAGCCGGAAATGTCCGGAAAAGGCAGAAGGTGTACAGAACCCGTTGCTCCGTATGCTCGTTGTAGTGGGCGTACCATTTTTCGGGGATTGGCAGAGCGCAACGAGTTCTCTCACATCATAATATCCTGATATACGGCCCATTTTGAAACAATTAAAAAGCCGGATATATCCGGAAAAGGCCGAAGGTGTACAGAACCCGTTGCTCCGTATGCTCGTTGTAATGGAATTACCATTTTTGGGGGATTGGCAACGCTCAACGCGTTTTTACACATCATAATATCCTGCGTTACGACTCATTTTGAAACTATTAAAGAGCCGAAACTGGCCGGAAAAGGCCGAATATGTACCAGACAGGATTCTCGTCATGCTCGTTGAAATAGAAGTACCATTCTTCGGGGATTTGCAGCGCGCAACGAATTCCTTCACATCATAATATCCTGCTATACGGCCCGTTTTTAATCACATAAAATGCCGGAGATGTCCGGAAAATGCCAAAGGTGTACAGAACCCGTTGCTCCGTATGCTCGTTGTAATGGGCGTACCATTTTTCGGGGATTTCCAGCGTGCAGCCAGTTCTCACACCTCATAATATCCTGCGATACGACCCATTTTGAAACTATTAAAAAGCCGAAACTGGCCGGAAATGGCCGAATATGTACAAGACAGGATTCTCCGCATGGTCGTTGTAATGGAAGTACCATTCTTCGGGGATTGGCAGCGCGCAACGAGTTCTCTCACATCATAATATCCTGCTATACGGCCCGTTTTTAATCACATAAAATGCCGGAGATGTCCGGAAAAGGCCGAAGGTGTACAGAACCCAATGCTCCGTTTGCTCGTTGTAATGGAAGTACCATTTTTGGGGGGTTGGCAGAGAGCAACTGGTTCTTACACATCATAATATCCTGATATACGGCCCATTTTGAAACAATTAAAAAGCCGGAAATATCCGGAAAAGGCCGAAGGTGTACAGAACCCGTTGCTCCGTATGCTCGTTGTAATGGAATTACCATTTTTGGGGTATTGGCAACGCTCAACGCGTTTTTACACATCATAATATCCTGCTATTCGGCCCATTTTTGATCACTTAAAATGCCGGAAATGTCCGGAAAAGGCCGAAGGTGTACAGAACCTGATGCTCCGTATGCTCGCTGTAGTGGGCGTTCCATTTTTCGGGGATTGGCAGCGTGCACCGTGTTCTCTCACATCATAATATCCTGCTATTCTGCCCGTTTTTGATCACTTAATATGCCGGAAATGTCCGGAAAAGGCCGAAGGTGTACAGAACCTGATGCTCCGTATGCTCGTTGTAAGGGGCGTACCATTTCTCGGGGATTGGCAGCGCGTAACGTGTTCTCTCACATCATAATATCCTGATAAACGGCACATTTTGAAACAATTATAAAGCCGGAAATGTCCGGAAAAGGCCGAAGGTGTACAGAACCCGTTGCTCCGTATGCTCGTTGTAGTGGGCGTACCATTTTTCGCGGATTGGCATCGTGCAGCGAGATCTCAAACATCATAATATCCTGCGATACGACCCTTTTTGAAACAATTAAAAAGCCGGTAATATCCGGAAAAGGCCGAAGGTGTACAGAACCCGTTGCTCCGTATGCTCGTTGTAATGGATGGACCATTTTTGGGGGATTGGCAGCGTGCGGCGAGTTCTCACACCTCATAATATCCTGCGAAACGACTCATTTTGAAACTATTAAAATGCAGAAACTTGCCGGAAAAGGCCGAATATGTACAAGACAGGATTCTCCGCATGCTCGTTGTAATGGAAGTACCATTCTTCGGGGATTGGCAGCGCGCAACAAGTTCTCTCACATCATAATATCCTGATATACGGCCCATTTTGAAACAATTAAAAAGCCGGAAATGTCCGGAAAAGGCCGAAGGTGTACAGAACCCGTTGCTCTCTTTGCTTGTTGTAATGGAAGTACCATTTTTGGGGGGTTGGCAGAGAGCAACTGGTTCTTACACATCATAATATCCTGATATACGGCCCATTTTGAAGCAATTAAAAAGCCGGAAATATCCGGAAAAGGCCGAAGGTGTACAGATCCCGTTGCTCCGTATGCTCGTTGCAATGGGCGTGCCATTTTTCGGGGATTTCCAGCGTGCAGCCAGTTCTCACACCTCATAATATCCTGCGATACGACCCATTTTGAAACTATTAAAAAGCCGAAACTGGCCGGAAATGGCCGAATATGTACCAGACAGGATTCTCGTCATGCTCGTTGAAATGGAAGTACCATTCTTCGGGGGTTTGCAGCGCGCAACGAGTTCCTTCACATCATAATATCCTGCTATACGGCCCGTTTTTAATCACATAAAATGCCGGAGATGTCCGGAAAAGGCCGAAGGTGTACAGAACCCGTTGCTCCGTATGCTCGTTGTAATGGAATTACCATTTTTGTGGGATTGGCAACGCTCAACGCGTTTTTACACATCATAATATCCTGATAAACGGCACATTTTTAAACAATTAAAAAGCCGGAAATGTCCGGAAAAGGCCGAATGTTTACAGAACCCGTTGCTCCGTATGCTCGTTGTAGTGGGCGTACCATTTTTCGGGGATTGGCAGCGTGCAGCGAGATCTCAAACATCATAATATCCTGCGATACGACCCTTTTTGAAACAATTAAAAAGCCGGTAATATCCGGAAAAGGCCGAAGGTGTACAGAACCCGTTGCTCCGTATGCTCGTTGTAATGGAATTACCATTTTTGGGGGATTGGCAACGCTCAACGCGTTTTTACACATCATAATATCCTGCGTTACGACTCATTTTGAAACTATTAAAAAGCCGAAACTGGCCGGAAAAGGCCGAATATGTACCAGACAGGATTCTCGTCATGCTCGTTGAAATGGAAGTACCATTCTTCGGGGATTTGCAGCGCGCATCGAGTTCCTTCACATCATAATATCCTGCTATACGGCCCGTTTTTAATCACATAAAATGCCGGAGATGTCCGGAAAAGGCCGAAGGTGTACAGAACCCAATGCTCCGTTTGCTCGTTGTAATGGAAGTACCATTTTTGGGGGGTTGGCAGAGAGCAACTGGTTCTTACACATCATAATATCCTGATATACGGCCCATTTTGAAACAATTACAAAGCCGGAAATATCCGGAAAAGGCCGAAGGTGTACAGAACCCGTTGCTCCGTATGCTCGTTGTAATGGAATTACCATTTTTGTGGGATTGGCAACGCTCAACGCGTTTTTACACATCATAATATCCTGCTATTCGGCCCATTTTTGATCACTTAAAATGCCGGAAATGTCCGGAAAAGGCCGAAGGTGTACGGAACCTGATGCTCCGTATGCTCGTTGTAAGGGGCGTACCATTTCTCGGGGATTGGCAGCGCGTAACGTGTTCTCTCTCATCATAATATCCTGATAAACGGCACATTTTGAAACAATTAAAAAGCCGGAAATGTCCGGAAAAGGCAGAAGGTGTACAGAACCCGTTGCTCCGTATGCTCGTTGTAGTGGGCGTACCATTTTTCGGGGATTGGCAGCGTGCAGCGAGTTCTCACACCTCATAATATCCTGCGATGCGACTCATTTTGAAACTATTAAAAAGCCGAAACTGGCCGGAAAAGGCCGAATATGTACAAGACAGGATTCTCCGCATGCTCGTTGTAATGGATGTACCATTTTTCGGGGATTGGCAGCGCGCAACGAGTTCTCTCACATCATAATATCCTGATATACGACCCATTTTGAAACTATTAAAAAGCCGAAACTGGCCGGAAATGGCCGAATATGCACAAGACAGGATTCTCCGCATGCTCGTTGTAATGGAAGTACCATTCTTCGGGGATTGGCAGCGCGCAACGAGTTCTCTCACATCATAATATCTTGCTATACGGCCCGTTTTTAATCACATAAAATGCCGGAGATGTCCGGAAAAGGCCGAAGGTGTACAGAACCCAATGCTCCGTTTGCTCGTTGTAATGGAAGTACCATTTTTGGGGGGTTGGCAGAGAGCAACTGGTTCTTACACATCATAATATCCTGATATACGGCCCATTTTGAAACAATTAAAAAGCCGGAAATATCCGGAAAAGGCCGAAGGTGTACAGAACCCGTTGCTCCGTATGCTCGTTGTAATGGAATTACCATTTTTGGGGGATTGGCAACGCTCAACGCGTTTTTACACATCATAATATCCTGCGATACGACTCATTTTGAAACTATTAAAAAGCCGAAACTGGCCGGAAAAGGCCGAATATGTACCAGACAGGATTCTCGTCATGCTCGTTGTAATGGAAGTACCATTCTTCGGGGATTTGCAGCGCGCAACGAGTTCCCTCACATCATAATATCCTGCTATACGGCCCATTTTTAATCACATAAAATGCCGGAGATGTCCGGAAAAGGCCGAAGGTGTACAGAACCTGATGCTCCGTATGCTCGTTGTAATGGAAGTACCATTCTTCGGGGATTGGCAGAGCGCAACGAGTTCTCTCACATCATAATATCCTGATATACGGCCCATTTTGAAACAATTAAAAAGCCGGATATATCCGGAAAAGGCCGAAGGTGTACAGAACCCGTTGCTCCGTATGCTCGTTGTAATGGAATTACCATTTTTGGGGGATTGGCAACGCTCAACGCGTTTTTACACATCATAATATCCTGCGTTACGACTCATTTTGAAACTATTAAAGAGCCGAAACTGGCCGGAAAAGGCCGAATATGTACCAGACAGGATTCTCGTCATGCTCGTTGAAATAGAAGTACCATTCTTCGGGGATTTGCAGCGCGCAACGAATTCCTTCACATCATAATATCCTGCTATACGGCCCGTTTTTAATCACATAAAATGCCGGAGATGTCCGGAAAATGCCAAAGGTGTACAGAACCCGTTGCTCCGTATGCTCGTTGTAATGGGCGTACCATTTTTCGGGGATTTCCAGCGTGCAGCCAGTTCTCACACCTCATATTATCCTGCGATACGACCCATTTTGAAACTATTAAAAAGCCGAAACTGGCCGGAAATGGCCGAATATGTACAAGACAGGATTCTCCGCATGCTCGTTGTAATGGAAGTACCATTCTTCGGGGATTGGCAGCGCGCAACGAGTTCTCTCACATCATAATATCTTGCTATACGGCCCGTTTTTAATCACATAAAATGCCGGAGATGTCCGGAAAAGGCCGAAGGTGTACAGAACCCAATGCTCCGTTTGCTCGTTGTAATGGAAGTACCATTTTTGGGGGGTTGGCAGAGAGCAACTGGTTCTTACACATCATAATATCCTGATATACGGCCCATTTTGAAACAATTAAAAAGCCGGAAATATCCGGAAAAGGCCGAAGGTGTACAGAACCCGTTGCTCCGTATGCTCGTTGTAATGGAATTACCATTTTTGGGGGATTGGCAACGCTCAACGCGTTTTTACACATCATAATATCCTGCGATACGACTCATTTTGAAACTATTAAAAAGCCGAAACTGGCCGGAAAAGGCCGAATATGTACCAGAGAGGATTCTCGTCATGCTCGTTGTAATGGAAGTACCATTCTTCGGGGATTTGCAGCGCGCAACGAGTTCCCTCACATCATAATATCCTGCTATACGGCCCATTTTTAATCACATAAAATGCCGGAGATGTCCGGAAAAGGCCGAAGGTGTACAGAACCTGATGCTCCGTATGCTCGTTGTAAGGGGCGTACCATTTCTCGGGGATTGGCAGCGCGTAACGTGTTCTCTCTCATCATAATATCCTGATAAACGGCACATTTTGAAACAATTAAAAAGCCGGAAATGTCCGGAAATGGCCGAAGGTGTACAGAACCCGTTGCTCCGTATGCTCGTTGTAGTGGGCGTACCATTTTTCGCGGATTGGCAGCGTGCCGCGAGATCTCAAACATCATAATATCCTGCGATACGACCCTTTTTGAAACAATTAAAAAGCCGGTAATATCCGGAAAAGGCCGAAGGTGTACAGAACCCGTTGCTCCGTATGCTAGTTGTAATGGATGGACCATTTTTGGGGGATTGGCAGCGTGCGGCGAGTTCTCACACCTCATAATATCCTGCGAAACGACTCATTTTGAAACTATTAAAATGCAGAAACTTGCCGGAAAAGGCCGAATATGTACAAGACAGGATTCTCCGCATGCTCGTTGTAATGGAAGTACCATTCTTCGGGGATTGGCAGCGCGCAACAAGTTCTCTCAAATCATAATATCCTGATATACGGCCCATTTTGAAACAATTAAAAAGCCGGAAATGTCCGGAAAAGGCCGAAGGTGTACAGAACCCGTTGCTCCCTTTGCTTGTTGTAATGGAAGTACCATTTTTGGGGGGTTGGCAGAGAGCAACTGGTTCTTACACATCATAATATCCTGATATACGGCCCATTTTGAAGCAATTAAAAAGCCGGAAATGTCCGGAAAAGGCCGAAGGTGTACAGAACCCGTTGCTCCGTATGCTCGTTGCAATGGGCGTACCATTTTTCGGGGATTTCCAGCGTGCAGCCAGTTCTCACACCTCATAATATCCTGCGATACGACCCATTTTGAAACTATTAAAAAGCCGAAACTGGCCGGAAATGGCCGAATATGTACAAGACAGGATTCTCCGCATGCTCGTTGTAATGGAAGGACCATTCTTCGGGGATTGGCAGCGCGCAACGAGTTCTCTCACATCATAATATCCTGATATACGGCCCATTTTGAAACAATTAAAAAGCCGGAAATGTCCGGAAAAGGCCGAAGGTGTACAGAACCCAATGCTCCGTTTGCTCGTTGTAATGGAAGTACCATTTTTGGGGGGTTGGCAGAGAGCAACTGGTTCTTACACATCATAATATCCTGATATACGGCCCATTTTGAAACAATTAAAAAGCCGGATATATCCGGAAAAGGCCGAAGGTGTACAGAACCCGTTGCTCCGTATGCTCGTTGTAATGGAATTACCATTTTTGGGGGATTGGCAACGCTCAACGCGTTTTTACACATTATAATATCCTGCGTTACGACTCATTTTGAAACTATTAAAAAGCCGAAACTGGCCGGAAAAGGCCGAATATGCACGAGACAGGATTCTCGTCATGCTCGTTGAAATGGAAGTACCATTCTTCGGGGATTTGCAGCGCGCAACGAGTTCCTTCACATCATAATATCCTGCTATACGGCCCGTTTTTAATCACATAAAATGCCGGAGATGTCCGGAAAAGGCCGAAGGTGTACAGAACCCAATGCTCCGTTTGCTCGTTGTAATGGAAGTACCATTTTTGGGGGGTTGGCAGAGAGCAACTGGTTCTTACACATCATAATATCCTGATATACGGCCCATTTTGAAACAATTACAAAGCCGGAAATATCCGGAAAAGGCCGAAGGTGTACAGAACCCGTTGCTCCGTATGCTCGTTGTAATGGAATTACCATTTTTGTGGGATTGGCAACGCTCAACGCGTTTTTACACATCATAATATCCTGCTATTCGGCCCATTTTTGATCACTTAAAATGCCGGAAATGTCCGGAAAAGGCCGAAGGTGTACGGAACCTGATGCTCCGTATGCTCGTTGTAAGGGGCGTACCATTTCTCGGGGATTGGCAGCGCGTAACGTGTTCTCTCTCATCATAATATCCTGATAAACGGCACATTTTGAAACAATTAAAAAGCCGGAAATGTCCGGAAAAGGCAGAAGGTGTACAGAACCCGTTGCTCCGTATGCTCGTTGTAGTGGGCGTACCATTTTTCGGGGATTGGCAGAGCGCAACGAGTTCTCTCACATCATAATATCCTGATATACGGCCCATTTTGAAACAATTAAAAAGCCGGATATATCCGGAAAAGGCCGAAGGTGTACAGAACCCGTTGCTCCGTATGCTCGTTGTAATGGAATTACCATTTTTGGGGGATTGGCAACGCTCAACGCGTTTTTACACATCATAATATCCTGCGTTACGACTCATTTTGAAACTATTAAAGAGCCGAAACTGGCCGGAAAAGGCCGAATATGTACCAGACAGGATTCTCGTCATGCTCGTTGAAATAGAAGTACCATTCTTCGGGGATTTGCAGCGCGCAACGAATTCCTTCACATCATAATATCCTGCTATACGGCCCGTTTTTAATCACATAAAATGCCGGAGATGTCCGGAAAATGCCAAAGGTGTACAGAACCCGTTGCTCCGTATGCTCGTTGTAATGGGCGTACCATTTTTCGGGGATTTCCAGCGTGCAGCCAGTTCTCACACCTCATAATATCCTGCGATACGACCCATTTTGAAACTATTAAAAAGCCGAAACTGGCCGGAAATGGCCGAATATGTACAAGACAGGATTCTCCGCATGGTCGTTGTAATGGAAGTACCATTCTTCGGGGATTGGCAGCGCGCAACGAGTTCTCTCACATCATAATATCCTGCTATACGGCCCGTTTTTAATCACATAAAATGCCGGAGATGTCCGGAAAAGGCCGAAGGTGTACAGAACCCAATGCTCCGTTTGCTCGTTGTAATGGAAGTACCATTTTTGGGGGGTTGGCAGAGAGCAACTGGTTCTTACACATCATAATATCCTGATATACGGCCCATTTTGAAACAATTAAAAAGCCGGAAATATCCGGAAAAGGCCGAAGGTGTACAGAACCCGTTGCTCCGTATGCTCGTTGTAATGGAATTACCATTTTTGGGGTATTGGCAACGCTCAACGCGTTTTTACACATCATAATATCCTGCTATTCGGCCCATTTTTGATCACTTAAAATGCCGGAAATGTCCGGAAAAGGCCGAAGGTGTACAGAACCTGATGCTCCGTATGCTCGCTGTAGTGGGCGTTCCATTTTTCGGGGATTGGCAGCGTGCACCGTGTTCTCTCACATCATAATATCCTGCTATTCTGCCCGTTTTTGATCACTTAATATGCCGGAAATGTCCGGAAAAGGCCGAAGGTGTACAGAACCTGATGCTCCGTATGCTCGTTGTAAGGGGCGTACCATTTCTCGGGGATTGGCAGCGCGTAACGTGTTCTCTCACATCATAATATCCTGATAAACGGCACATTTTGAAACAATTATAAAGCCGGAAATGTCCGGAAAAGGCCGAAGGTGTACAGAACCCGTTGCTCCGTATGCTCGTTGTAGTGGGCGTACCATTTTTCGCGGATTGGCATCGTGCAGCGAGATCTCAAACATCATAATATCCTGCGATACGACCCTTTTTGAAACAATTAAAAAGCCGGTAATATCCGGAAAAGGCCGAAGGTGTACAGAACCCGTTGCTCCGTATGCTCGTTGTAATGGATGGACCATTTTTGGGGGATTGGCAGCGTGCGGCGAGTTCTCACACCTCATAATATCCTGCGAAACGACTCATTTTGAAACTATTAAAATGCAGAAACTTGCCGGAAAAGGCCGAATATGTACAAGACAGGATTCTCCGCATGCTCGTTGTAATGGAAGTACCATTCTTCGGGGATTGGCAGCGCGCAACAAGTTCTCTCACATCATAATATCCTGATATACGGCCCATTTTGAAACAATTAAAAAGCCGGAAATGTCCGGAAAAGGCCGAAGGTGTACAGAACCCGTTGCTCTCTTTGCTTGTTGTAATGGAAGTACCATTTTTGGGGGGTTGGCAGAGAGCAACTGGTTCTTACACATCATAATATCCTGATATACGGCCCATTTTGAAGCAATTAAAAAGCCGGAAATATCCGGAAAAGGCCGAAGGTGTACAGATCCCGTTGCTCCGTATGCTCGTTGCAATGGGCGTGCCATTTTTCGGGGATTTCCAGCGTGCAGCCAGTTCTCACACCTCATAATATCCTGCGATACGACCCATTTTGAAACTATTAAAAAGCCGAAACTGGCCGGAAATGGCCGAATATGTACCAGACAGGATTCTCGTCATGCTCGTTGAAATGGAAGTACCATTCTTCGGGGGTTTGCAGCGCGCAACGAGTTCCTTCACATCATAATATCCTGCTATACGGCCCGTTTTTAATCACATAAAATGCCGGAGATGTCCGGAAAAGGCCGAAGGTGTACAGAACCCGTTGCTCCGTATGCTCGTTGTAATGGAATTACCATTTTTGTGGGATTGGCAACGCTCAACGCGTTTTTACACATCATAATATCCTGATAAACGGCACATTTTTAAACAATTAAAAAGCCGGAAATGTCCGGAAAAGGCCGAATGTTTACAGAACCCGTTGCTCCGTATGCTCGTTGTAGTGGGCGTACCATTTTTCGGGGATTGGCAGCGTGCAGCGAGATCTCAAACATCATAATATCCTGCGATACGACCCTTTTTGAAACAATTAAAAAGCCGGTAATATCCGGAAAAGGCCGAAGGTGTACAGAACCCGTTGCTCCGTATGCTCGTTGTAATGGAATTACCATTTTTGGGGGATTGGCAACGCTCAACGCGTTTTTACACATCATAATATCCTGCGTTACGACTCATTTTGAAACTATTAAAAAGCCGAAACTGGCCGGAAAAGGCCGAATATGTACCAGACAGGATTCTCGTCATGCTCGTTGAAATGGAAGTACCATTCTTCGGGGATTTGCAGCGCGCATCGAGTTCCTTCACATCATAATATCCTGCTATACGGCCCGTTTTTAATCACATAAAATGCCGGAGATGTCCGGAAAAGGCCGAAGGTGTACAGAACCCAATGCTCCGTTTGCTCGTTGTAATGGAAGTACCATTTTTGGGGGGTTGGCAGAGAGCAACTGGTTCTTACACATCATAATATCCTGATATACGGCCCATTTTGAAACAATTACAAAGCCGGAAATATCCGGAAAAGGCCGAAGGTGTACAGAACCCGTTGCTCCGTATGCTCGTTGTAATGGAATTACCATTTTTGTGGGATTGGCAACGCTCAACGCGTTTTTACACATCATAATATCCTGCTATTCGGCCCATTTTTGATCACTTAAAATGCCGGAAATGTCCGGAAAAGGCCGAAGGTGTACGGAACCTGATGCTCCGTATGCTCGTTGTAAGGGGCGTACCATTTCTCGGGGATTGGCAGCGCGTAACGTGTTCTCTCTCATCATAATATCCTGATAAACGGCACATTTTGAAACAATTAAAAAGCCGGAAATGTCCGGAAAAGGCAGAAGGTGTACAGAACCCGTTGCTCCGTATGCTCGTTGTAGTGGGCGTACCATTTTTCGGGGATTGGCAGCGTGCAGCGAGTTCTCACACCTCATAATATCCTGCGATGCGACTCATTTTGAAACTATTAAAAAGCCGAAACTGGCCGGAAAAGGCCGAATATGTACAAGACAGGATTCTCCGCATGCTCGTTGTAATGGATGTACCATTTTTCGGGGATTGGCAGCGCGCAACGAGTTCTCTCACATCATAATATCCTGATATACGACCCATTTTGAAACTATTAAAAAGCCGAAACTGGCCGGAAATGGCCGAATATGCACAAGACAGGATTCTCCGCATGCTCGTTGTAATGGAAGTACCATTCTTCGGGGATTGGCAGCGCGCAACGAGTTCTCTCACATCATAATATCTTGCTATACGGCCCGTTTTTAATCACATAAAATGCCGGAGATGTCCGGAAAAGGCCGAAGGTGTACAGAACCCAATGCTCCGTTTGCTCGTTGTAATGGAAGTACCATTTTTGGGGGGTTGGCAGAGAGCAACTGGTTCTTACACATCATAATATCCTGATATACGGCCCATTTTGAAACAATTAAAAAGCCGGAAATATCCGGAAAAGGCCGAAGGTGTACAGAACCCGTTGCTCCGTATGCTCGTTGTAATGGAATTACCATTTTTGGGGGATTGGCAACGCTCAACGCGTTTTTACACATCATAATATCCTGCGATACGACTCATTTTGAAACTATTAAAAAGCCGAAACTGGCCGGAAAAGGCCGAATATGTACCAGACAGGATTCTCGTCATGCTCGTTGTAATGGAAGTACCATTCTTCGGGGATTTGCAGCGCGCAACGAGTTCCCTCACATCATAATATCCTGCTATACGGCCCATTTTTAATCACATAAAATGCCGGAGATGTCCGGAAAAGGCCGAAGGTGTACAGAACCTGATGCTCCGTATGCTCGTTGTAATGGAAGTACCATTCTTCGGGGATTGGCAGAGCGCAACGAGTTCTCTCACATCATAATATCCTGATATACGGCCCGTTTTTAATCACATAAAATGCCGGAGATGTCCGGAAAATGCCAAAGGTGTACAGAACCCGTTGCTCCGTATGCTCGTTGTAATGGGCGTACCATTTTTCGGGGATTTCCAGCGTGCAGCCAGTTCTCACACCTCATAATATCCTGCGATACGACCCATTTTGAAACTATTAAAAAGCCGAAACTGGCCGGAAATGGCCGAATATGTACAAGACAGGATTCTCCGCATGGTCGTTGTAATGGAAGTACCATTCTTCGGGGATTGGCAGCGCGCAACGAGTTCTCTCACATCATAATATCCTGCTATACGGCCCGTTTTTAATCACATAAAATGCCGGAGATGTCCGGAAAAGGCCGAAGGTGTACAGAACCCAATGCTCCGTTTGCTCGTTGTAATGGAAGTACCATTTTTGGGGGGTTGGCAGAGAGCAACTGGTTCTTACACATCATAATATCCTGATATACGGCCCATTTTGAAACAATTAAAAAGCCGGAAATATCCGGAAAAGGCCGAAGGTGTACAGAACCCGTTGCTCCGTATGCTCGTTGTAATGGAATTACCATTTTTGGGGTATTGGCAACGCTCAACGCGTTTTTACACATCATAATATCCTGCTATTCGGCCCATTTTTGATCACTTAAAATGCCGGAAATGTCCGGAAAAGGCCGAAGGTGTACAGAACCTGATGCTCCGTATGCTCGCTGTAGTGGGCGTTCCATTTTTCGGGGATTGGCAGCGTGCACCGTGTTCTCTCACATCATAATATCCTGCTATTCTGCCCGTTTTTGATCACTTAATATGCCGGAAATGTCCGGAAAAGGCCGAAGGTGTACAGAACCTGATGCTCCGTATGCTCGTTGTAAGGGGCGTACCATTTCTCGGGGATTGGCAGCGCGTAACGTGTTCTCTCACATCATAATATCCTGATAAACGGCACATTTTGAAACAATTATAAAGCCGGAAATGTCCGGAAAAGGCCGAAGGTGTACAGAACCCGTTGCTCCGTATGCTCGTTGTAGTGGGCGTACCATTTTTCGCGGATTGGCATCGTGCAGCGAGATCTCAAACATCATAATATCCTGCGATACGACCCTTTTTGAAACAATTAAAAAGCCGGTAATATCCGGAAAAGGCCGAAGGTGTACAGAACCCGTTGCTCCGTATGCTCGTTGTAATGGATGGACCATTTTTGGGGGATTGGCAGCGTGCGGCGAGTTCTCACACCTCATAATATCCTGCGAAACGACTCATTTTGAAACTATTAAAATGCAGAAACTTGCCGGAAAAGGCCGAATATGTACAAGACAGGATTCTCCGCATGCTCGTTGTAATGGAAGTACCATTCTTCGGGGATTGGCAGCGCGCAACAAGTTCTCTCACATCATAATATCCTGATATACGGCCCATTTTGAAACAATTAAAAAGCCGGAAATGTCCGGAAAAGGCCGAAGGTGTACAGAACCCGTTGCTCTCTTTGCTTGTTGTAATGGAAGTACCATTTTTGGGGGGTTGGCAGAGAGCAACTGGTTCTTACACATCATAATATCCTGATATACGGCCCATTTTGAAGCAATTAAAAAGCCGGAAATATCCGGAAAAGGCCGAAGGTGTACAGATCCCGTTGCTCCGTATGCTCGTTGCAATGGGCGTGCCATTTTTCGGGGATTTCCAGCGTGCAGCCAGTTCTCACACCTCATAATATCCTGCGATACGACCCATTTTGAAACTATTAAAAAGCCGAAACTGGCCGGAAATGGCCGAATATGTACAAGACAGGATTCTCCGCATGCTCGTTGTAATGGAAGTACCATTCTTCGGGGATTGGCAGCGCGCAACGAGTTCTCTCACATCATAATATCCTGATATACGGCCCATTTTGAAACAATTAAAAAGCCGGAAATGTCCGGAAAAGGCCGAATATGTACCAGACAGGATTCTCGTCATGCTCGTTGAAATGGAAGTACCATTCTTCGGGGGTTTGCAGCGCGCAACGAGTTCCTTCACATCATAATATCCTGTTATACGGCCCGTTTTTAATCACATAAAATGCCGGAGATGTCCGGAAAAGGCCGAAGGTGTACAGAACCCGTTGCTCCGTATGCTCGTTGTAATGGAATTACCATTTTTGTGGGATTGGCAACGCTCAACGCGTTTTTACACATCATAATATCCTGATAAACGGCACATTTTTAAACAATTAAAAAGCCGGAAATGTCCGGAAAAGGCCGAATGTTTACAGAACCCGTTGCTCCGTATGCTCGTTGTAGTGGGCGTACCATTTTTCGGGGATTGGCAGCGTGCAGCGAGATCTCAAACATCATAATATCCTGCGATACGACCCTTTTTGAAACAATTAAAAAGCCGGTAATATCCGGAAAAGGCCGAAGGTGTACAGAACCCGTTGCTCCGTATGCTCGTTGTAATGGAATTACCATTTTTGGGGGATTGGCAACGCTCAACGCGTTTTTACACATCATAATATCCTGCGTTACGACTCATTTTGAAACTATTAAAAAGCCGAAACTGGCCGGAAAAGGCCGAATATGTACCAGACAGGATTCTCGTCATGCTCGTTGAAATGGAAGTACCATTCTTCGGGGATTTGCAGCGCGCATCGAGTTCCTTCACATCATAATATCCTGCTATACGGCCCGTTTTTAATCACATAAAATGCCGGAGATGTCCGGAAAAGGCCGAAGGTGTACAGAACCCAATGCTCCGTTTGCTCGTTGTAATGGAAGTACCATTTTTCGCGGATTGGCATCGTGCAGCGAGATCTCAAACATCATAATATCCTGCGATACGACCCTTTTTGAAACAATTAAAAAGCCGAAACTGGCCGGAAAAGGCCGAATATGTACAAGACAGGATTCTCCGCATGCTCGTTGTAATGGAAGTACCATTCTTCGGGGATTGGCTGCGCGCAACGAGTTCTCTCACATCATAATATCCTGCGATACGACCCATTTTGAAACAATTAAAAAGCCGAAACTGGCCGGAAAAGGCCGAAAATGTACAAGACAGGATTCTCCGGATGCTGGTTGTATTGGAAGTACCATTCTTCGGGGATTGGCAGCGCGCACCGTGTTCTCTCACATCATAATATCCTGCTATTCTGCCCGTTTTTGATCACTTAATATGCCGGAAATGTCCGGAAAAGGCCGAAGGTGTACAGAACCTGATGCTCCGTATGCTCGTTGTAAGGGGCGTACCATTTCTCGGGGATTGGCAGCGCGTAACGTGTTCTCTCACATCATAATATCATGATAAACGGCACATTTTGAAACAATTAAAAAGCTGGAAATGTCCGGAAAAGGCCGAATGTTTACAGAACCCGTTGCTCCGTATGCTCGTTGTAGTGGGCGTACCATTTTTCGGGGATTGGCAGCGTGCAGCGAGATCTCAAACATCATAATATCCTGCGATACGACCCATTTTGAAACTATTAAAAAGCCGAAATTGGCCGGAAATGGCCGAATATGTACAAGACAGGATTCTCCGCATGCTCGCTGTAATGGAAGTACCATTCTTCGGGGATTGGCAGCGCGCAACGAGTTCTCTCACATCATAATATCCTGATATACGGCCCATTTTGAAACAATTAAAAAGCCGGAAATGTCCGGAAAAGGCCGAAGGTGTACAGAACCCGTTGCTCCGTATGCTCGTTGTAATGGAATTACCATTTTTGGGGGATTGGCAACGCTCAACGCGTTTTTACACATCATAATATCCTGCTATTCGGCCCATTTTTGATCACTTAAAATGCCGGAAATGTCCGGAAAAGGCCGAAGGTGTACAGAACGTGATGCTCCGTATGCTCGATGTAGTGGGCGTACCATTTTTCGGGGATTGTCAGCGTGCAGCGAGTTCTCACACCTCATAATATCCTGCGATACGACTCATTTTGAAACTATTATAAAG
Organism: Bombus muscorum; assembly: GCA_963971185.1. NCBI lineage: Eukaryota > Metazoa > Arthropoda > Insecta > Hymenoptera > Apidae > Bombus > Bombus muscorum. Next base: position 9,427,266 of record OZ020130.1, on the reverse strand, counting down.
CCGAAACTGGCCGGAAAAGGCCGAATATGTACAAGACAGGATTCTCCGCATGCTCGTTGTAATGGTAGTACCATTCTTCGAGAATTGGCTGCGCGCAAAGAGTTCTCTCACATCATAATATCCTGCGATACGACCCATTTCGAAACAATTAAAAAGCCGAAACTGGCCGGAAAAGGCCGAAAATGTACAAGACAGGATTCTCCGGATGCTGGTTGTATTGGAAGTACCATTCTTCGGGGATTGGTTGCGCGCAACGAGTTCTCTCACATCATAATATCCTGCGAAACGACTCATTTTGAAACTATTAAAATGCCGAAACTTGCCGGAAAAGGCCGAATATGTACAAGACAGGATTCTCCGCATGCTCGTTGAAATGGAAGTACCATTCTTCGGGGATTTGCAGCGCGCAACGAGTTCCTTCACATCATAATATCCTGCTATACGGCCCGTTTTTTATCACATAAAATGCCGGAGATGTCCGGAAAAGGCCGAAGGTGTACAGAACCCAATGCTCCGTTTGCTCGTTGCAATGGAAGTACCATTTTTGGGGGGTTGGCAGAGAGCAACTGGTTCTTACACATCATAATATCCTGATATACGGCCCATTTTGAAACAATTACAAAGCCGGAAATATCCGGAAAAGGCCGAAGGTGTACAGAACCCGTTGCTCCGTATGCTCGTTGTAATGGAATTACCATTTTTGTGGGATTGGCAACGCTCAACGCGTTTTTACACATCATAATATCCTGCTATTCGGCCCATTTTTGATCACTTAAAATGCCGGAAATGTCGGGAAAAGGCCGAAGGTGTACAGAACCTGATGCTCCGTATGCTCGTTGTAAGGGGCGTACCATTTCTCGGGGAATGGCAGCGCGTAACGTGTTCTCTCTCATCATAATATCCTGATAAACGGCACATTTTGAAACAATTAAAAAGCCGGAAATGTCCGGAAAAGGCCGAAGGTGTACAGAACCCGTTGCTCCGTATGCTCGTTGTAGTGGGCGTACCATTTTTCGGGGATTGGCAGCGTGCAGCGAGTTCTCACACCTCATAATATCCTGCGATACGACTCATTTTGAAACTATTAAAAAGCCGAAACTGGCCGGAAAAGGCCGAATATGTACAAGACAGGATTCTCCGCATGCTCGTTGTAATGGAAGTACCATTCTTCGGGGATTGGCTGCGCGCAACGAGTTCTCTCACATCATAATATCCTGCGATACGACCCATTTTGAAACAATTAAAAAGCCGAAACTGGCCGGAAAGGGCCGAAAATGTACAAGACAGGATTCTCCGGATGCTGGTTGTATTGGAAGTACCATTCTTCGGGGATTGGCAGCGCGCACCGTGTTCTCTCACATCATAATATCCTGCTATTCTGCCCGTTTTTGATCACTTAATATGCCGGAAATGTCCGGAAAAGGCCGAAGGTGTACAGAACCTGATGCTCCGTATGCTCGTTGTAAGGGGCGTACCATTTTTCGGGGATTGGCAGCGTGCAGCGAGATCTCAAACATCATAATATCCTGCGATACGACCCTTTTTGAAACAATTAAAAAGCCGGTAATATCCGGAAAAGGCCGAAGGTGTACAGAACCCGTTGCTCCGTATGCTCGTTGTAATGGAAGGACCATTTTTGGGGGATTGGCAGCGTGCAGCGAGTTCTCACACCTCATAATATCCTTGCGAAACGACTCATTTTGAAACTATTAAAATGCCGAAACTTGCCGGAAAAGGCCGAATATGTACAAGACAGGATTCTCCGCATGCTCGTTGTAATGGAAGTACCATTCTTCGGGGATTGGTTGCGCGCAACGAGTTCTCTCACATCATAATATCCTGATATACGGCCCATTTTGAAACAATTAAAAAGCCGGAAATGTCCGGAAAAGGCCGAAGGTGTACAGAACCCGTTGCTCCCTTTGCTTGTTGTAATGGAAGTACCATTTTTGGGGGGTTGGCAGAGAGCAACTGGTTCTTACACATCATAATATCCTGATATACGGCCCATTTTGAAGCAATTAAAAAGCCGGAAATGTCCGGAAAAGGCCGAAGGTGTACAGAACCCGTTGCTCCGTATGCTCGTTGCAATGGGCGTACCATTTTTCGGGGATTTCCAGCGTGCAGCCAGTTCTCACACCTCATAATATCCTGCGATACGACCCATTTTGAAACTATTAAAAAGCCGAAACTGGCCGGAAATGGCCGAATATGTACAAGACAGGATTCTCCGCATGCTCGTTGTAATGGAAGTACCATTCTTCGGGGATTGGCAGCGCGCAACGAGTTCTCTCACATCATAATATCCTGATATACGGCCCATTTTGAAACAATTAAAAAGCCGGAAATGTCCGGAAAAGGCCGAAGGTGTACAGAACCCGTTGCTCCATATGCTCGTTGTAATGGAATTACCATTTTTGGGGGATTGGCAACGCTCAACGCGTTTTTACACATCATAATATCCTGCTATTCGGCCCATTTTTGATCACTTAAAATGCCGGAAATGTCCGGAAAAGGCCGAAGGTGTACAGAACCTGATGCTCCGTATGCTCGTTGTAGTGGGCGTACCATTTTTCGGGGATTGTCAGCGTGCAGCGAGTTCTCACACCTCATAATATCCTGCGATACGACTCATTTTGAAACTATTAAAAAGCCGAAACTGGCCGGAAAAGGCCGAATATGTACAAGACAGGATTCTCCGCATGCTCGTTGTAATGGTAGTACCATTCTTCGAGGATTGGCTGCGCGCAACGAGTTCTCTCACATCATAATATCCTGCGATACGACCCATTTCGAAACAATTAAAAAGCCGAAACTGGCCGGAAAAGGCCGAAAATGTACAAGACAGGATTCTCCGGATGCTGGTTGTATTGGAAGTACCATTCTTCGGGGATTGGCAGCGCGCACCGTGTTCTCTCACATCATAATATCCTGCTATTCTGCCCGTTTTTGATCACTTAATATGCCGGAAATGTCCGGAAAAGGCCGAAGGTGTACAGAACCTGATGCTCCGTATGCTCGTTGTAAGGGGCGTACCATTTCTCGGGGATTGGCAGCGCGTAACGTGTTCTCTCACATCATAATATCCTGATAAACGGCACATTTTGAAACAATTAAAAAGCCGGAAATGTCCGGAAAAGGACGAAGGTGTACAGAACCCGTTGCTCCGTATGCTCGTTGTAGTGGGCGTACCATTTTTCGCGGATTGGCAGCGTGCATCGAGATCTCAAACATCATAATATCCTGCGATACGACCCTTTTTGAAACAATTAAAAAGCCGGTAATATCCGGAAAAGGCCGAAGGTGTACAGAACCCGTTGCTCCGTATGCTCGTTGTAATGGAATTACCATTTTTGGGGGATTGGCAGCGTGCAGCGAGTTCTCACACCTCATAATATCCTGCGAAACGACTCATTTTGAAACTATTAAAATGCAGAAACTTGCCGGAAAAGGCCGAATATGTGCAAGACAGGATTCTCCGCATGCTCGTTGTAAAGGAAGTACCATTCTTCGGGGATTGGCAGCGCGCAACGAGTTCTCTCACATCATAATATCCTGATATACGGCCCATTTTGAAACAATTAAAAAGCCGGAAATGTCCGGAAAAGGCCGAAGGTGTACAGAACCCGTTGCTCCCTTTGCTTGTTGTAATGGAAGTACCATATTTGGGGGGTTGGCAGAGAGCAACTGGTTCTTACACATCATAATATCCTGATGTACGGCCCATTTTGAAGCAATTAAAAAGCCGGAAATGTCCGGAAAAGGCCGAAGGTGTACAGAACCCGTTGCTCCGTATGCTCGTTGTAATGGGCGTACCATTTTTCGGCGATTTCCAGCGTGCAGCCAGTTCTCACACCTCATAATATCCTGCGATACGAACCATTTTGAAACTATTAAAAAGCCGGAACTGGCCGGAAATGGCCGAATATGTACAAGACAGGATTCTCCGCATGCTCGTTGTAATGGAAGTACCATTCTTCGGGGATTGGCAGCGCGCAACGAGTTCTCTCACATCATAATATCCTGATATACGGCCCATTTTGAAACAATTAAAAAGCCGGAAATGTCCGGAAAAGGCCGAAGGTGTACAGAACCCGTTGCTCCCTTTGCTTGTTGTAATGGAAGTACCATTTCTGAGGGGTTGGCAGAGAGCAACTGGTTCTTACACATCATAATATCCTGATATACGGCCCATTTTGAAACAATTAAAAAGCCGCAAATATCCGGAAAAGGCCGAAGGTGTACAGAACCCGTTGCTCCGTATGCTCGTTGTAATGGAAGGACCATTTTTGGGGGATTTGCAACGCTCAACGCGTTTTTACACATCATAATATCCTGCTATTCGGCCCATTTTTGATCACTTAAAATGCCGGAAATGTCCGGAAAAGGCCGAAGGTGTACAGAACCTGATGCTCCGTATGCTCGCTGTAGTGGGCGTTCCATTTTTCGGGGATTGGCAGCGTGCACCGTGTTCTCTCACATCATAATATCCTGCTATTCTGCCCGTTTTTGATCACTTAATATGCCGGAAATGTCCGGAAAAGGCCGAAGGTGTACAGAACCTGATGCTCCGTATGCTCGTTGTAAGGGGCGTACCATTTCTCGGGGATTGGCAGCGCGTAACGTGTTCTCTCACATCATAATATCCTGATAAACGGCACATTTTGAAACAATTAAAAAGCCGGAAATGTCCGGAAAAGGCCGAAGGTGTACAGAACCCGTTGCTCCGTATGCTCGTTGTAGTGGGCGTACCATTTTTCGCGGATTGGCAGCGTGCAGCGAGATCTCAAACATCATAATATCCTGCGATACGACCCTTTTTGAAACAATTAAAAAGCCGGTAATATCCGGAAAAGGCCGAAGGTGTACAGAACCCGTTGCTCCGTATGCTCGTTGTAATGGATGGACCATTTTTGGGGGATTGGCAGCGTGCGGCGAGTTCTCACACCTCATAATATCCTGCGAAACGACTCATTTTGAAACTATTAAAATGCAGAAACTTGCCGGAAAAGGTCGAATATGTACAAGACAGGATTCTCCGCATGCTCGTTGTAATGGAAGTACCATTCTTCGGGGATTGGCAGCGCGCAACAAGTTCTCTCACATCATAATATCCTGATATACGGCCCATTTTGAAACAATTAAAAAGCCGGAAATGTCCGGAAAAGGCCGAATGTGTACAGAACCCGTTGCTCCCTTTGCTTGTTGTAATGGAAGTACCATTTTTGGGGGGTTGGCAGAGAGCAACTGGTTCTTACACATCATAATATCCTGATATACGGCCCATTTTGAAGCAATTAAAAAGCCGGAAATGTCCGGAAAAGGCCGAAGGTGTACAGAACCCGTTGCTCCGTATGCTCGTTGCAATGGGCGTACCATTTTTCGGGGATTTCCAGCGTGCAGCCAGTTCTCACACCTCATAATATCCTGCGATACGACCCATTTTGAAACTATTAAAAAGCCGAAACTGGCCGGAAATGGCCGAATATGTACAAGACAGGATTCTCCGCATGCTCGTTGTAATGGAAGTACCATTCTTCGGGGATTGGCAGCGCGCAACGAGTTCTCTCACATCATAATATCCTGCTATACGGCCCGTTTTTAATCACATAAAATGCCGGAGATGTCCGGAAAAGGCCGAAGGTGTACAGAACCCAATGCTCCGTCTGCTCGTTGTAATGGAAGTACCATTTTTGGGGGGTTGGCAGAGAGCAACTGGTTCTTACACATCATAATATCCTGATATACGGCCCATTTTGAAACAATTAAAAAGCCGGAAATATCCGGAAAAGGCCGAAGGTGTACAGAACCCGTTGCTCCGTATGCTCGTTGTAATGGAATTACCATTTTTGGGGTATTGGCATCGCTCAACGCGTTTTTACACATCATAATATCCTGCTATTCGGCCCATTTTTGATCACTTAAAATGCCGGAAATGTCCGGAAAAGGCCGAAGGTGTACAGAACCTGATGCTCCGTATGCTCGCTGTAGTGGGCGTTCCATTTTTCGGGGATTGGCAGCGTGCACCGTGTTCTCTCACATCATAATATCCTGCTATTCTGCCCGTTTTTGATCACTTAATATGCCGGAAATGTCCAGAAAAGGCCGAAGGTGTACAGAACCTGATGCTCCGTATGCTCGTTGTAAGGGGCGTACCATTTCTCGGGGATTGGCAGCGCGTAACGTGTTCTCTCACATCATAATATCCTGATAAACGGCACATTTTGAAACAATTAAAAAGCCGGAAATGTCCGGAAAAGGACGAAGGTGTACAGAACCCGTTGCTCCGTATGCTCGTTGTAGTGGGCGTACCATTTTTCGCGGATTGGCAGCGTGCAGCGAGATCTCAAACATCATAATATCCTGCGATACGACCCTTTTTGAAACAATTAAAAAGCCGGTAATATCCGGAAAAGGCCGAAGGTGTACAGAACCCGTTGCTCCGTATGCTCGTTGTAATGGATGGACCATTTTTGGGGGATTGGCAGCGTGCGGCGAGTTCTCACACCTCATAATATCCTGCGAAACGACTCATTTTGAAACTATTAAAATGCAGAAACTTGCCGGAAAAGGTCGAATATGTACAAGACAGGATTCTCCGCATGCTCGTTGTAATTGAAGTACCATTCTTCGGGGATTGGCAGCGCGCAACGAGTTCTCTCACATCATAATATCCTGATATACGGCCCATTTTGAAACAATTAAAAAGCCGGAAATGTCCGGAAAAGGCCGAAGGTGTACAGAACCCAATGCTCCGTTTGCTCGTTGTAATGGAAGTACCATTTTTGGGGGGTTGACAGAGAGCAACTGGTTCTTACACATCATAATATCCTGATAAACGACCCATTTTGAAACAATTAAAAAGCCGGATATATCCGGAAAAAGCCGAAGGTGCACAGAACCCGTTGCTCCGTATGCTCGTTGTAATGGAATTACCATTTTTGGGGGATTGGCAACGCTCAACGCGTTTTTACACATCATAATATCCTGCGTTACGACTCATTTTGAAACTATTAAAAAGCCGAAACTGGCCGGAAAAGGCCGAATATGTACCAGACAGGATTCTCGTCATGCTCGTTGAAATGGAAGTACCATTCTTCGGGGATTTGCAGCGCGAGACGAGTTCCTTCACATCATAATATCCTGCTATACGGCCCGTTTTTAATCACATAAAATGCCGGAGATGTCCGGAAAAGGCCGAAGGTGTACAGAACCCAATGCTCCGTTTGCTCGTTGTAATGGAAGTACCATTTTTGGGGGGTTGGCAGAGAGCAACTGGTTCTTACACATCATAATATCCTGATATACGGCCCATTTTGAAACAATTACAAAGCCGGAAATATCCGGAAAAGGCCGAAGGTGTACAGAACCCGTTGCTCCGTATGCTCGTTGTAATGGAATTACCATTTTTGTGGGATTGGCAACGCTCAACGCGTTTTTACACATCATAATATCCTGCTATTCGGCCCATTTTTGATCACTTAAAATGCCGGAAATGTCCGGAAGAGGCCGAAGGTGTACAGAACCTGATGCTCCGTATGCTCGTTGTAAGGGGCGTACCATTTCTCGGGGATTGGCAGCGCGTAACTTGTTCTCTCTCATCATAATATCCTGATAAACGGCACATTTTGAAACAATTAAAAAGCCGGAAATGTCCGGAAAAGGCCGAAGGTGTACAGAACCCGTTGCTCCGTATGCTCGTTGTAGTGGGCGTACCATTTTTCGGGGATTGGCAGCGTGCAGCGAGTTCTCACACCTCATAATATCCTGCGATACGACTCATTTTGAAACTATTAAAAAGCCGAAACTGGCCGGAAAAGGCCGAATATGTACAAGACAGGATTCTCCGCATGCTCGTTGTAATGGAAGTACCATTCTTCGGGGATTGGCTGCGCGCAACGAGTTCTCTCACATCATAATATCCTGCGATACGACCCATTTTGAAACAATTAAAAAGCCGAAACTGGCCGGAAAAGGCCGAAAATGTACACGACAGGATTCTCCGGATGCTGGTTGTATTGGAAGTACCATTCTTCGGGGATTGGCAGCGCGCACCGTGTTCTCTCACATCATAATATCCTGCTATTCTGCCCGTTTTTGATCACTTAATATGCCGGAAATGTCCGGAAAAGGCCGAAGGTGTACAGAACCTGATGCTCCGTATGCTCGTTGTAAGGGGCGTACCATTTCTCGGGGATTGGCAGCGAGTAACGTGTTCTCTCACATCATAATATCCTGATAAACGGCACATTTTGAAACAATTAAAAAGCCGGAAATGTCCGGAAAAGGCCGAATGTTTACAGAACCCGTTGCTCCGTATGCTCGTTGTAGTGGGCGTACCATTTTTCGGGGATTGGCAGCGTGCAGCGAGATCTCAAACATCATAATATCCTGCGATACGACCCTTTTTGAAACAATTAAAAAGCCGGTAATATCCGGAAAAGGCCGAAGGTGTACAGAACCCGTTGCTCCGTATGCTCGTTGTAATGGAAGGACCATTTTTGGGGGGTTGGCAGCGTGCAGCGAGTTCTCACACCTCATAATATCCTGCGAAACGACTCATTTTGAAACTATTAAAATGCCGAAACTTGCCGGAAAGGGCCGAATATGTACAAGACAGGATTCTCCGCATGCTCGTTGTAATGGAAGTACCATTCTTCGGGGATTGGTTGCGCGCAACGAGTTCTCTCACATAATAATATCCTGATATACGGCCCATTTTGAAACAATTAAAAAGCCGGAAATGTCCGGAAAAGGCCGAAGGTGTACAGAACCCGTTGCTCCCTTTGCTTATTGTAATGGAAGTACCATTTTTGGGGGGTTGGCAGAGAGCAACTGGTTCTTACACATCATAATATCCTGATATACGGCCCATTTTGAAGCAATTAAAAAGCCGGAAATGTCCGGAAAAGGCCGAAGGTGTACAGAACCCGTTGCTCCGTATGCTTGTTGCAATGGGCGTACCATTTTTCGGGGATTTCCAGCGTGCAGCCAGTTCTCACACCTCATAATATCCTGCGATACGACCCATTTTGAAACTATTAAAAAGCCGAAACTGGCCGGAAATGGCCGAATATGTACAAGACAGGATTCTCCGCATGCTCGCTGTAATGGAAGTACCATTCTTCGGGGATTGGCAGCGCGCAACGAGTTCTCTCACATCATAATATCCTGATATACGGCCCATTTTGAAACAATTAAAAAGCCGGAAATGTCCGGAAAAGGCCGAAGGTGTACAGAACCCGTTGCTCCGTATGCTCGTTGTAATGGAATTACCATTTTTGGGGGATTGGCAACGCTCAACGCGTTTTTACACATCATAATATCCTGCTATTCGGCCCATTTTTGATCACTTAAAATGCCGGAAATGTCCGGAAAAGGCCGAAGGTGTACAGAACCTGATGCTCCGTATGCTCGTTGTAGTGGGCGTACCATTTTTCGGGGATTGTCAGCGTGCAGCGAGTTCTCACACCTCATAATATCCTGATAAACGGCACATTTTGAAACAATTAAAAAGCCGGAAATGTCCGGAAAAGGCCGAATGTTTACAGAACCCGTTGCTCCGTATGCTCGTTGTAGTGGGCGTACCATTTTTCGGGGATTGGCAGCGTGCAGCGAGATCTCAAACATCATAATATCCTGCGATACGACTCATTTTGAAACTATTAAAATGACGAAACTTGCCGGAAAAGGCCGAATATGTACAAGACAGGATTCTCCGCATGCTCGTTGAAATGGAAGTACCATTCTTCGGGGATTTGCAGCGCGCAACGAGTTCCTTCACATCATAATATCCTGCTATACGGCCCGTTTTTAATCACATAAAATGCCGGAGATGTCCGGAAAAGGCCGAAGGTGTACAGAACCCAATGCTCCGTTTGCTCGTTGTAATGGAAGTACCATTTTTGGGGGGTTGGCAGAGAGCAACTGGTTCTTACACATCATAATATCCTGATATACGGCCCAGTTTGAAGCAATTAAAAAGCCGGAAATGTCCGGAAAAGGCCGAAGGTGTACAGAACCCGTTGCTCCGTATGCTCGTTGCAATGGGCGTACCATTTTTCGGGGATTTCCAGCGTGCAGCCAGTTCTCACACCTCATAATATCCTGCGATACGACCCATTTTGAAACTATTAAAAAGCCGAAACTGGCCGGAAATGGCCGAATATGTACAAGACAGGATTCTCCGCATGCTCGCTGTAATGGAAGTACCATTCTTCGGGGATTGGCAGCGCGCAACGAGTTCTCTCACATCATAATATCCTGATATACGGCCCATTTTGAAACAATTAAAAAGCCGGAAATGTCCGGAAAAGGCCGAAGGTGTACAGAACCCGTTGCTCCGTATGCTCGTTGCAATGGGCGTACCATTTTTCGGGGATTTCCAGCGTGCAGCCAGTTCTCACACCTCATAATATCCTGCGAAACGACTCATTTTGAAACTATTAAAATGCCGAAACTTGCCGGAAAAGGCCGAATATGTACAAGACTGGATTCTCCGGATGCTGGTTGTATTGGAAGTACCATTCTTCGGGGATTGGTTGCGCGCAACGAGTTCTCTCACATCATAATATCCTGCGAAACGACTCATTTTGAAACTATTAAAATGCCGAAACTTGCCGGAAAAGGCCGAATATGTACAAGACAGGATTCTCCGCATGCTCGTTGAAATGGAAGTACCATTCTTCGGGGATTTGCAGCGCGCAACGAGTTCCTTCACATCATAATATCCTGCTATACGGCCCGTTTTTAATCACATAAAATGCCGGAGATGTCCGGAAAAGGCCGAAGGTGTACAGAACCCAATGCTCCGTTTGCTCGTTGTAATGGAAGTACCATTTTTGGGGGGTTGGCAGAGAGCAACTGGTTCTTACACATCATAATATCCTGATATACGGCCCATTTTGAAACAATTACAAAGCCGGAAATATCCGGAAAAGGCCGAAGGTGTACAGAACCCGGTGCTCCGTATGCTCGTTGTAATGGAATTACCATTTTTGTGGGATTGGCAACGCTCAACGCGTTTTTACACATCATAATATCCTGCTATTCGGCCCATTTTTGATCACTTAAAATGCCGGAAATGTCCGGAAAAGGCCGAAGGTGTACAGAACCTGATGCTCCGTATGCTCGTTGTAAGGGGCGTACCATTTCTCGGGGATTGGCAGCGCGTAACGTGTTCTCTCTCATCATAATATCCTGATAAACGGCACAATTTGAAACAATTAAAAAGCCGGAAATGTCCGGAAAAGGCCGAAGGTGTACAGAACCCGTTGCTCCGTATGCTCGTTGTAGTGGGCGTACCATTTTTCGGGGATTGGCAGCGTGCAGCGAGTTCTCACACCTCATAATATCCTGCGATACGACTCATTTTGAAACTATTAAAAAGCCGAAACTGGCCGGAAAAGGCCGAATATGTACAAGACAGGATTCTCCGCATGCTCGTTGTAATGGAAGTACCATTCTTCGGGGATTGGCTGCGCGCAACGAGTTCTCTCACATCATAATATCCTGCGATACGACCCATTTTGAAACAATTAAAAAGCCGAAACTGGCCGGAAAAGGCCGAAAATGTACAAGACAGGATTCTCCGGATGCTGGTTGTATTGGAAGTACCATTCTTCGGGGATTGGCAGCGCGCACCGTGTTCTCTCACATCATAATATCCTGCTATTCTGCCCGTTTTTGATCACTTAATATGCCGGAAATGTCCGGAAAAGGCCGAAGGTGTACAGAACCTGATGCTCCGTATGCTCGTTGTAAGGGGCGTACCATTTCTCGGGGATTGGCAGCGCGTAACGTGTTCTCTCACATCATAATATCCTGATAAACGGCACATTTTGAAACAATTAAAAAGCCGGAAATGTCCGGAAAAGGCCGAATGTTTACAGAACCCGTTGCTCCGTATGCTCGTTGTAGTGGGCGTACCATTTTTCGGGGATTGGCAGCGTGCAGCGAGATCTCAAACATCATAATATCCTGCGATACGACCCTTTTTGAAACAATTAAAAAGCCGGTAATATCCGGAAATGGCCGAAGGTGTACAGAACCCGTTGCTCCGTATGCTCGTTGTAATGGAAGGACCATTTTTGGGGGATTGGCAGCGTGCAGCGAGTTCTCACACCTCATAATATCCTGCGAAACGACTCATTTTGAAACTATTAAAATGCCGAAACTTGCCGGAAAAGGCCGAATATGTACAAGACAGGATTCTCCGCATGCTCGTTGTAATGGAAGTACCATTCTTCGGGGATTGGTTGCGCGCAACGAGTTCTCTCACATAATAATATCCTGATATACGGCCCATTTTGAAACAATTAAAAAGCCGGAAATGTCCGGAAAAGGCCGAAGGTGTACAGAACCCGTTGCTCCCTTTGCTTGTTGTAATGGAAGTACCATTTTTGGGGGGTTGGCAGAGAGCAACTGGTTCTTACACATCATAATATCCTGATATACGGCCCATTTTGAAGCAATTAAAAAGCCGGAAATGTCCGGAAATGGCCGAAGGTGTACAGAACCCGTTGCTCCGTATGCTCGTTGCAATGGGCGTACCATTTTTCGGGGATTTCCAGCGTGCAGCCAGTTCTCACACCTCATAATATCCTGCGATACGACCCATTTTGAAACTATTAAAAAGCCGATACTGGCCGGAAATGGCCGAATATGTACAAGACAGGATTCTCATCATGCTCGCTGTAATGGAAGTACCATTCTTCGGGGATTGGCAGCGCGCAACGAGTTCTCTCACATCGTAATATCCTGATATACGGCCCATTTTGAAACAATTAAAAAGCCGGAAATGTCCGGAAAAGGCCGAAGGTGTACAGAACCCGTTGCTCCGTATGCTCGTTGTAATGGAATTACCATTTTTGAGGGATTGGCAACGCTCAACGCGTTTTTACACATCATAATATCCTGCTATTCGGCCCATTTTTGATCACTTAAAATGCCGGAAATGTCCGGAAAAGGCCGAAGGTGTACAGAACCTGATGCTCCGTATGCTCGTTGTAGTGGGCGTACCATTTTTCGGGGATTGTCAGCGTGCAGCGAGTTCTCACACCTCATAATATCCTGCGATACGACCCATTTCGAAACAATTAAAAAGCCGAAACTGGCCGGAAAAGGCCGAAAATGTACAAGACAGGATTCTCCGGATGCTGGTTGTATTGGAAGTACCATTCTTCGGGGATTGGTTGCGCGCAACGAGTTCTCTCACATCATAATATCCTGCGAAACGACTCATTTTGAAACTATTAAAATGCCGAAACTTGCCGGAAAAGGCCGAATATGTACAAGACAGGATTCTCCGCATGCTCGTTGAAATGGAAGTACCATTCTTCGGGGATTTGCAGCGCGCAACGAGTTCCTTCACATCATAATATCCTGCTATACGGCCCGTTTTTAATCACATAAAATGCCGGAGATGTCCGGAAAAGGCCGAAGGTGTACAGAACCCAATGCTCCGTTTGCTCGTTGTAATGGAAGTACCATTTTTGGGGGGTTGGCAGAGAGCAACTGGTTCTTACACATCATAATATCCTGATATACGGCCCATTTTGAAGCAATTAAAAAGCCGGAAATGTCCGGAAAAGGCCGAAGGTGTACAGAACCCGTTGCTCCGTATGCTCGTTGCAATGGGCGTACCATTTTTCGGGGATTTCCAGCGTGCAGCCAGTTCTCACACCTCATAATATCCTGCGATACGACCCATTTTGAAACTATTAAAAAGCCGAAACTGGCCGGAAATGGCCAAATATGTACAAGACAGGATTCTCCGCATGCTCGCTGTAATGGAAGTACCATTCTTCGGGGATTGGCAGCGCGCAACGAGTTCTCTCACATCATAATATCCTGATATACGGCCCATTTTGAAACTATTAAAAAGCCGGAAAAGGCCGAAGGTGTACAGAACCCGTTGCTCCGTATGCTCGTTGTAATGGAATTACCATTTTTGGGGGATTGGCAACGCTCAACGCGTTTTTACACATCATAATATCCTGCTATTCGGCCCATTTTTGATCACTTAAAATGCCGGAAATGTCCGGAAAAGGCCGAAGGTGTACAGAACCTGATGCTCCGTATGCTCGTTGTAGTGGGCGTACCATTTTTCGGGGATTGTCAGTGTGCAGCGAGTTCTCACACCTCATAATATCCTGCGAAACGACTCATTTTGAAACTATTAAAATGCCGAAACTTGCCGGAAAAGGCCGAATATGTACAAGACTGGATTCTCCGGATGCTGGTTGTATTGGAAGTACCATTCTTCGGGGATTGGTTGCGCGCAACGAGTTCTCTCACATCATAATATCCTGCGAAACGACTCATTTTGAAACTATTAAAATGCCGAAACTTGCCGGAAGAGGCCGAATATGTACAAGACAGGATTCTCCGCATGCTCGTTGAAATGGAAGTACCATTCTTCGGGGATTTGCAGCGCGCAACGAGTTCCTTCACATCATAATATCCTGCTATACGGCCCGTTTTTAATCACATAAAATGCCGGAGATGTCCGGAAAAGGCCGAAGGTGTACAGAACCCAATGCTCCGTTTGCTCGTTGTAATGGAAGTACCATTTTTGGGGGGTTGGCAGAGAGCAACTGGTTCTTACACATCATAATATCCTGATATACGGCCCATTTTGAAACAATTACAAAGCCGGAAATATCCGGAAAAGGCCGAAGGTGTACAGAACCCGGTGCTCCGTATGCTCGTTGTAATGGAATTACCATTTTTGTGGGATTGGCAACGCTCAACGCGTTTTTACACATCATAATATCCTGCTATTCGGCCCATTTTTGATCACTTAAAATGCCGGAAATGTCCGGAAAAGGCCGAAGGTGTACAGAACCTGATGCTCCGTATGCTCGTTGTAAGGGGCGTACCATTTCTCGGGGATTGGCAGCGCGTAACGTGTTCTCTCTCATCATAATATCCTGATAAACGGCACAATTTGAAACAATTAAAAAGCCGGAAATGTCCGGAAAAGGCCGAAGGTGTACAGAACCCGTTGCTCCGTATGCTCGTTGTAGTGGGCGTACCATTTTTCGGGGATTGGCAGCGTGCAGCGAGTTCTCACACCTCATAATATCCTGCGATACGACTCATTTTGAAACTATTAAAAAGCCGAAACTGGCCGGAAAAGGCCGAATATGTACAAGACAGGATTCTCCGCATGCTCGTTGTAATGGAAGTACCATTCTTCGGGGATTGGCTGCGCGCAACGAGTTCTCTCACATCATAATATCCTGCGATACGACCCATTTTGAAACAATTAAAAAGCCGAAACTGGCCGGAAAAGGCCGAAAATGTACAAGACAGGATTCTCCGGATGCTGGTTGTATTGGAAGTACCATTCTTCGGGGATTGGCAGCGCGCACCGTGTTCTCTCACATCATAATATCCTGCTATTCTGCCCGTTTTTGATCACTTAATATGCCGGAAATGTCCGGAAAAGGCCGAAGGTGTACAGAACCTGATGCTCCGTATGCTCGTTGTAAGGGGCGTACCATTTCTCGGGGATTGGCAGCGCGTAACGTGTTCTCTCACATCATAATATCCTGCGATACGACCCTTTTTGAAACAATTAAAAAGCCGGTAATATCCGGAAATGGCCGAAGGTGTACAGAACCCGTTGCTCCGTATGCTCGTTGTAATGGAAGGACCATTTTTGGGGGATTGGCAGCGTGCAGCGAGTTCTCACACCTCATAATATCCTGCGAAACGACTCATTTTGAAACTATTAAAATGCCGAAACTTGCCGGAAAAGGCCGAATATGTACAAGATAGGATTCTCCGCATGCTCGTTGTAATGGAAGTACCATTCTTCGGGGATTGGTTGCGCGCAACGAGTTCTCTCACATCATAATATCCTGATATACGGCCCATTTTGAAACAATTAAAAAGCCGGAAATGTCCGGAAAAGGCCGAAGGTGTACAGAACCCGTTGCTCCCTTTGCTTGTTGTAATGGAAGTACCATTTTTGGGGGGTTGGCAGAGAGCAACTGGTTCTTACACATCATAATATCCTGATATACGGCCCATTTTGAAGCAATTAAAAAGCCGGAAATGTCCGGAAAAGGCCGAAGGTGTACAGAACCCGTTGCTCCGTATGCTCGTTGTAATGGAATTACCATTTTTGGGGGATTGGCAACGCTCAACGCGTTTTTACACATCATAATATCCTGCTATTCGGCCCATTTTTGATCACTTAAAATGCCGGAAATGTCCGGAAAAGGCCGAAGGTGTACAGAACCTGATGCTCCGTATGCTTGTTGTAGTGGGCGTACCATTTTTCGGGGATTGTCAGCGTGCAGCGAGTTCTCACACCTCATAATATCCTGCGATACGACTCATTTTGAAACTATTAAAAAGCCGAAACTGGCCGGAAAAGGCCGAATATGTACAAGACAGGATTCTCCGCATGCTCGTTGTAATGGTAGTACCATTCTTCGAGGATTGGCTGCGCGCAACGAGTTCTCTCACATCATAATATCCTGCGATACGACCCATTTCGAAACAATTAAAAAGCCGAAACTGGCCGGAAAAGGCCGAAAATGTACAAGACAGGATTCTCCGGATGCTGGTTGTATTGGAAGTACCATTCTTCGGGGATTGGCAGCGCGCACCGTGTTCTCTCACATCATAATATCCTGCTATTCTGCCCGTTTTTGATCACTTAATATGCCGGAAATGTCCGGAAAAGGCCGAAGGTGTACAGAACCTGATGCTCCGTATGCTCGTTGTAAGGGGCGTACCATTTCTCGGGGATTGGCAGCGCGTATCGTGTTCTCTCACATCATAATATCCTGATAAACGGCACATTTTGAAACAATTAAAAAGCCGGAAATGTCCGGAAAAGGCCGAATGTTTACAGAACCCGTTGCTCCGTATGCTCGTTGTAGTGGGCGTACCATTTTTCGGGGATTGGCAGCGTGCAGCGAGATCTCAAACATCATAATATCCTGCGATACGACCCTTTTTGAAACAATTAAAAAGCCGAAACTGGCCGGAAAAGGCCGAAGGTGTACAGAACCCGTTGCTCCGTATGCTCGTTGCAATGGGCGTACCATTTTTCGGGGATTTCCAGCGTGCAGCCAGTTCTCACACCTCATAATATCCTGCGATACGACCCATTTTGAAACTATTAAAAAGCCGAAACTGGCCGGAAATGGCCGAATATGTACAAGACAGGATTCTCCGCATGCTCGCTGTAATGGAAGTACCATTCTTCGGGGATTGGCAGCGCGCAACGAGTTCTCTCACATCATAATATCCTGATATACGGCCCATTTTGAAACAATTAAAAAGCCGGAAATGTCCGGAAAAGGCCGAAGGTGTACAGAACCCGTTGCTCCGTATGCTCGTTGTAATGGAATTACCATTTTTGGGGGATTGGCAACGCTCAACGCGTTTTTACACATCATAATATCCTGCTATTCGGCCCATTTTTGATCACTTAAAATGCCGGAAATGTCCGGAAAAGGCCGAAGGTGTACAGAACCTGATGCTCCGTATGCTCGTTGTAGTGGGCGTACCATTTTTCGGGGATTGTCAGCGTGCAGCGAGTTCTCACACCTCATAATATCCTGCGATACGACCCATTTCGAAACAATTAAAAAGCCGAAACTGGCCGGAAAAGGCCGAAAATGTACAAGACAGGATTCTCCGGATGCTGGTTGTATTGGAAGTACCATTCTTCGGGGATTGGTTGCGCGCAACGAGTTCTCTCACATCATAATATCCTGCGAAACGACTCATTTTGAAACTATTAAAATGCCGAAGCTTGCCGGAAAAGGCCGAATATGTACAAGACAGGATTCTCCGCATGCTCGTTGAAATAGAAGTACCATTCTTCGGGGATTTGCAGCGCGCAAAGAGTTCCTTCACATCATAATATCCTGCTATACGGCCCGTTTTTAATCACATAAAATGCCGGAGATGTCCGGAAAAGGCCGAAGGTGTACAGAACCCAATGCTCCGTTTGCTCGTTGTAATGGAAGTACCATTTTTGGGGGGTTGGCAGAGAGCAACTGGTTCTTACACATCATAATATCCTGATCTACGGCCCATTTTGAAACAATTACAAAGCCGGAAATATCCGGAAAAGGCCGAAGGTGTACAGAACCCGTTGCTCCGTATGCTCGTTGTAATGGAATTACCATTTTTGTGGGATTGGCAACGCTCAACGCGTTTTTACACATCATAATATCCTGCTATTCGGCCCATTTTTGATCACTTAAAATGCCGGAAATGTCCGGAAAAGGCCGAAGGTGTACAGAACCTGATGCTCCGTATGCTCGTTGTAAGGGGCGTACCATTTCTCGGGGATTGGCAGCGCGTAACGTGTTCTCTCTCATCATATATCCTGATAAACGGCACATTTTGAAACAATTAAAAAGCCGGAAATGTCCGGAAAAGGCCGAAGGTGTACAGAACCCGTTGCCCCGTATGCTCGTTGTAGTGGGCGTACCATTTTTCGGGGATTGGCAGCGTGCAGCGAGTTCTCACACCTCATAATATCCTGCGATACGACTCATTTTGAAACTATTAAAAAGCCGAAACTGGCCGGAAAAGGCCGAATATGTACAAGACAGGATTCTCCGCATGCTCGTTGTAATGGAAGTACCATTCTTCGGGGATTGGCTGCGCGCAACGAGTTCTCTCACATCATAATATCCTGCGATACGACCCATTTCGAAACAATTAAAAAGCCGAAACTGGCCGGAAAAGGCCGAAAATGTACAAGACAGGATTCTCCGGATGCTGGTTGTATTGGAAGTACCATTCTTCGGGGATTGGCAGCGCGCACCGTGTTCTCTCACATCATAATATCCTGCTATTCTGCCCGTTTTTGATCACTTAATATGCCGGAAATGTCCGGAAAAGGCCGAAGGTGTACAGAACCTGATGCTCCGTATGCTCGTTGTAAGGGGCGTACCATTTCTCGGGGATTGGCAGCGCGTAACGTGTTCTCTCACATCATAATATCCTGATAAACGGCACATTTTCAAACAATTAAAAAGCCGGAAATGTCCGGAAAAGGCCGAAGGTGTACAGAACCCGTTGCTCCGTATGCTCGTTGTAGTGGGCGTACCATTTTTCGGGGATTGGCAGCGTGCAGCGAGTTCTCACACCTCATAATATCCTGCGATACGACTCATTTTAAAAACTATTAAAAAGCCGAAACTGGCCGGAAAAGGCCGAAAATGTACAAGACAGGATTCTCCGGATGCTGGTTGCATTGGAAGTACCATTCTTCGGGGATTGGCAGCGCGCACCGTGTTCTCTCACATCATAATATCCTGCTATTCTGCCCGTTTTTGATCACTTAATATGCCGGAAATGTCCGGAAAAGGCCGAAGGTGTACAGAACCTGATGCTCCGTATGCTCGTTGTAAGGGGCGTACCATTTCTCGGGGATTGGCAGCGCGTAACGTGTTCTCTCTCATCATAATATCCTGATAAACGGCACATTTTGAAACAATTAAAAAGCCGGAAATGTCCGGAAAAGGCCGAAGGTGTACAGAACCCGTTGCTCCGTAAGCTCGTTGTAGTGGGCGTACCATTTTTCGCGGATTGGCAGCGTGCAGCGAGATCTCAAACATCATAATATCCTGCGATACGACCCTTTTTGAAACAATTAAAAAGCTGGTAATATCCGGAAAAGGCCGAAGGTGTACAGAACCCGTTGCTCCGTATGCTCGTTGTAATGGAATTACCATTTTTGGGGGATTGGCAGCGTGCAGCGAGTTCTCACACCTCATAATATCCTGCGAAACGACTCATTTTGAAACTATTAAAATGCAGAAACTTGCCGGAAAAGGCCGAATATGTGCAAGACAGGATTCTCCGCATGCTCGTTGTAATGGAAGTACCATTCTTCGGGGATTGGCAGCGCGCAACGAGTTCTCTCACATCATAATATCCTGATATACGGCCCATTTTGAAACAATTAAAAAGCCGGAAATGTCCGGAAAAGGCCGAAGGTGTACAGAACCCGTTGCTCCCTTTGCTTGTTGTAATGGAAGTACCATATTTGGGGGGTTGGCAGAGAGCAACTGGTTCTTACACATCATAATATCCTGCTATTCGGCCCATTTTTGATCACTTAAAATGCCGGAAATGTCCGGAAAAGGCCGAAGGTGTACAGAACCTGATGCTCCGTATGCTCGTTGTAAGGGGCGTACCATTTCTCGGGGATTGGCAGCGCGTAACGTGTTCTCTCTCATCATAATATCCTGATAAACGGCACAATTTGAAACAATTAAAAAGCCGGAAATGTCCGGAAAAGGCCGAAGGTGTACAGAACCCGTTGCTCCGTATGCTCGTTGTAGTGCGCGTACCATTTTTCGGGGATTGGCAGCGTGCAGCGAGTTCTCACACCTCATAATATCCTGCGATACGACTCATTTTGAAACTATTAAAAAGCCGAAACTGGCCGGAAAAGGCCGAATATGTACAAGACAGGATTCTCCGCATGCTCGTTGTAATGGAAGTACCATTCTTCGGGGATTGGCTGCGCGCAACGAGTTCTCTCACATCATAATATCCTGCGATACGACCCATTTTGAAACAATTAAAAAGCCGAAACTGGCCGGAAAAGGCCGAAAATGTACAAGACAGGATTCTCCGGATGCTGGTTGTATTGGAAGTACCATTCTTCGGGGATTGGCAGCGCGCACCGTTTTCTCTCACATCATAATATCCTGCTATTCTGCCCGTTTTTGATCACTTAATATGCCGGAAATGTCCGGAAAAGGCCGAAGGTGTACAGAACCTGATGCTCCGTATGCTCGTTGTAAGGGGCGTACCATTTCTCGGGGATTGGCAGCGCGTAACGTGTTCTCTCACATCATAATATCCTGATAAACGGCACATTTCGAAACAATTAAAAAGCCGGAAATGTCCGGAAAAGGCCGAATGTATACAGAACCCGTTGCTCCGTATGCTCGTTGTAGTGGGCGTACCATTTTTCGGGGATTGGCAGCGTGCAGCGAGATCTCAAACATCATAATATCCTGCGATACGACCCTTTTTGAAACAATTAAAAAGCCGGTAATATCCGGAAAAGGCCGAAGGTGTACAGAACCCGTTGCTCCGTATGCTCGTTGTAATGGAAGGACCATTTTTGGGGGATTGGCAGCGTGCAGCGAGTTCTCACACCTCATAATATCCTGCGAAACGACTCATTTTGAAACTATTAAAATGCCGAAACTTGCCGGAAAAGGCCGAATATGTACAAGACAGGATTCTCCGCATGCTCGTTGTAATGGAAGTACCATTCTTCGGGGATTGGTTGCGCGCAACGAGTTCTCTCACATCATAATATCCTGATATACGGCCCATTTTGAAACAATTAAAAAGCCGGAAATGTCCGGAAAAGGCCGAAGGTGTACAGAACCCGTTGCTCCCTTTGCTTGTTGTAATGGATGTACCATTTTTGGGGGGTTGGCAGAGAGCAACTGGTTCTTACACATCATAATATCCTGATATACGGCCCATTTTGAAGCAATTAAAAAGCCGGAAATGTCCGGAAAAGGCCGAAGGTGTACAGAACCCGTTGCTCCGTATGCTCGTTGCAATGGGCGTACCATTTTTCGGGGATTGGCAGCGTGCAGCGAGTTCTCACACCTCATAATATCCTGCGATACGACTCATTTTGAAACTATTAAAAAGCCGAAACTGGCCGGAAAAGGCCGAATATGTACAAGACAGGATTCTCCGCATGCTCGTTGTAATGGAAGTACCATTCTTCGGGGATTGGCTGCGCGCAACGAGTACTCTCACATCATAATATCCTGCGATACGACCCATTTTGAAACAATTAAAAAGCCGAAACTGGCCGGAAAAGGCCGAAAATGTACAAGACAGGATTCTCCGGATGCTGGTTGTATTGGAAGTACCATTCTTCGGGGATTGGCAGCGCGCACCGTTTTCTCTCACATCATAATATCCTGCTATTCTGCCCGTTTTTGATCACTTAATATGCCGGAAATGTCCGGAAAAGGCCGAAGGTGTACAGAACCTGATGCTCCGTATGCTCGTTGTAGTGGGCGTACCATTTTTCGGGGATTGTCAGCGTGCAGCGAGTTCTCACACCTCATAATATCCTGCGATACGACTCATTTTGAAACTATTAAAAAGCCGAAACTGGCCGGAAAAGGCCGAATATGTACAAGACAGGATTCTCCGCATGCTCGTTGTAATGGTAGTACCATTCTTCGACGATTGGCTGCGCGCAACGAGTTCTCTCACATCATAATATCCTGCGATACGACCCATTTCGAAACAATTAAAAAGCCGAAACTGGCCGGAAAAGGCCGAAAATGTACAAGACAGGATTCTCCGGATGCTGGTTGTATTGGAAGTACCATTCTTCGGGGATTGGCAGCGCGCACCGTGTTCTCTCACATCATAATATCCTGCTATTCTGCCCGTTTTTGATCACTTAATATGCCGGAAATGTCCGGAAATGCCGAAGGTGTACAGAACCTGATGCTCCGTATGCTCGTTGTAAGGGGCGTACCATTTCTCGGGGATTGGCAGCGCGTAACGTGTTCTCTCTCATCATAATATCCTGATAAACGGCACATTTTGAAACAATTAAAAAGCCGGAAATCTCCGGAAAAGGCCGAAGGTGTACAGAACCCGTTGCTCCGTAAGCTCGTTGTAGTGGGCGTACCATTTTTCGCGGATTGGCAGCGTGCAGCGAGATCTCAAACATCATAATATCCTGCGATACGACCCTTTTTGAAACAATTAAAAAGCTGGTAATATCCGGAAAAGGCCGAAGGTGTACAGAACCCGTTGCTCCGTATGCTCGTTGTAACGGAATTACCATTTTTGGGGGATTGGCAGCGTGCAGCGAGTTCTCACACCTCATAATATCCTGCGAAACGACTCATTTTGAAACTATTAAAATGCAGAAACTTGCCGGAAAAGGCCGAATATGTGCAAGACAGGATTCTCCGCATGCTCGTTGTAATGGAAGTACCATTCTTCGGGGATTGGCAGCGCGCAACGAGTTCTCTCACATCATAATATCCTGATATACGGCCCATTTTGAAACAATTAAAAAGCCGGAAATGTCCGGAAAAGGCCGAAGGTGTACAGAACCCGTTGCTCCCTTTGCTTGTTGTAATGGAAGTACCATATTTGGGGGGTTGGCAGAGAGCAACTGGTTCTTACACATCATAATATCCTGCTATTCGGCCCATTTTTGATCACTTAAAATGCCGGAAATGTCCGGAAAAGGCCGAAGGTGTACAGAACCTGATGCTCCGTATGCTCGTTGTAAGGGGCGTACCATTTCTCGGGGATTGGCAGCGCGTAACGTGTTCTCTCTCATCATAATATCCTGATAAACGGCACAATTTGAAACAATTAAAAAGCCGGAAATGTCCGGAAAAGGCCGAAGGTGTACAGAACCCGTTGCTCCGTATGCTCGTTGTAGTGCGCGTACCATTTTTCGGGGATTGGCAGCGTGCAGCGAGTTCTCACACCTCATAATATCCTGCGATACGACTCATTTTGAAACTATTAAAAAGCCGAAACTGGCCGGAAAAGGCCGAATATGTACAAGACAGGATTCTCCGCATGCTCGTTGTAATGGAAGTACCATTCTTCGGGGATTGGCTGCGCGCAACGAGTTCTCTCACATCATAATATCCTGCGATACGACCCATTTTGAAACAATTAAAAAGCCGAAACTGGCCGGAAAAGGCCGAAAATGTACAAGACAGGATTCTCCGGATGCTGGTTGTATTGGAAGTACCATTCTTCGGGGATTGGCAGCGCGCACCGTTTTCTCTCACATCATAATATCCTGCTATTCTGCCCGTTTTTGATCACTTAATATGCCGGAAATGTCCGGAAAAGGCCGAAGGTGTACAGAACCTGATGCTCCGTATGCTCGTTGTAAGGGGCGTACCATTTCTCGGGGATTGGCAGCGCGTAACGTGTTCTCTCACATCATAATATCCTGATAAACGGCACATTTTGAAACAATTAAAAAGCCGGAAATGTCCGGAAAAGGCCGAATGTTTACAGAACCCGTTGCTCCGTATGCTCGTTGTAGTGGGCGTACCATTTTTCGGGGATTGGCAGCGTGCAGCGAGATCTCAAACATCATAATATCCTGCGATACGACCCTTTTTGAAACAATTAAAAAGCCGGTAATATCCGGAAAAGGCCGAAGGTGTACAGAACCCGTTGCTCCGTATGCTCGTTGTAATGGAAGGACCATTTTTGGGGGATTGGCAGCGTGCAGCGAGTTCTCACACCTCATAATATCCTGCGAAACGACTCATTTTGAAACTATTAAAATGCCGAAACTTGCCGGAAAAGGCCGAATATGTACAAGACAGGATTCTCCGCATGCTCGTTGTAATGGAAGTACCATTCTTCGGGGATTGGTTGCGCGCAACGTGTTCTCTCACATCATAATATCCTGATATACGGCCCATTTTGAAACAATTAAAAAGCCGGAAATGTCCGGAAAAGGCCGAAGGTGTACAGAACCCGTTGCTCCCTTTGCTTGTTGTAATGGAAGTACCATTTTTGGGGGGTTGGCAGAGAGCAACTGGTTCTTACACATCATAATATCCTGATATACGGCCCATTTTGAAGCAATTAAAAAGCCGGAAATGTCCGGAAAAGGCCGAATGTGTACAGAACCCGTTGCTCCGTATGCTCGTTGCAATGGGCGTACCATTTTTCGGGGATTTCCAGCGTGCAGCCAGTTCTCACACCTCATAATATCCTGCGATACGACCCGTTTTGAAACTATTAAAAAGCCGAAACTGGCCGGAAATGGCCGAATATGTACAAGACAGGATTCTCCGCATGCTCGTTGTAATGGAAGTACCATTCTTCGGGGATTGGCAGCGCGCAACGAGTTCTCTCACATCATAATATCCTGATATACGGCCCATATTGAAACAATTAAAAAGCCGGAAATGTCCGGAAAAGGCCGAAGGTGTACAGAACCCGTTGCTCCGTATGCTCGTTCTAATGGAATTACCATTTTTGGGGGATTGGCAACGCTCAACGCGTTTTTACACATCATAATATCCTGCTATTCGGCCCATTTTTGATCACTTAAAATGCCGGAAATGTCCGGAAAAGGCCGAAGGTGTACAGAACCTGATGCTCCGTATGCTCGTTGTAGTGGGCGTACCATTTTTCGGGGATTGTCAGCGTGCAGCGAGTTCTCACACCTCATAATATCCTGCGATACGACCCATTTCGAAACAATTAAAAAGCCGAAACTGGCCGGAAAAGGCCGAAAATGTACAAGACAGGATTCTCCGGATGCTGGTTGTATTGGAAGTACCATTCTTCGGGGATTGGCAGCGCGCACCGTGTTCTCTCACATCATAATATCCTGCTATTCTGCCCGTTTTTGATCACTTAATATGCCGGAAATGTCCGGAAAAGGCCGAAGGTGTACAGAACCTGATGCTCCGTATGCTCGTTGTAAGGGGCGTACCATTTCTCGGGGATTGGCAGCGCGTAACGTGTTCTCTCACATCATAATATCCTGATAAACGGCACATTTTGAAACAATTAAAAAGCCGGAAATGTCCGGAAAAGGACGAAGGTGTGCAGAACCCGTTGCTCCGTATGCTCGTTGTAGTGGGCGTACCATTTTTCGCGGATTGGCAGCGTGCAGCGAGATCTCAAACATCATAATATCCTGCGATACGACCCTTTTTGAAACAATTAAAAAGCCGGTAATATCCGGAAAAGGCCGAAGGTGTACAGAACCCGTTGCTCCGTATGCTCGTTGTAATGGAATTACCATTTTTGGGGGATTGGCAGCGTGCAGCGAGTTCTCACACCTCATAATATCCTGCGAAACGACTCATTTTGAAACTATTAAAATGCAGAAACTTGCCGGAAAAGGCCGAATATGTGCAAGACAGGATTCTCCGCATGCTCGTTGTAATGGAAGTACCATTCTTCGGGGATTGGCAGCGCGCAACGAGTTCTCTCACATCATAATATCCTGATATACGGCCCATTTTGAAACAATTAAAAAGCCGGAAATGTCCGGAAAAGGCCGAAGGTGTACAGAACCCAATGCTCCGTTTGCTCGTTGTAATGGAAGTACCATTTTTGGGGGGTTGGCGGAGAGCAACTGGTTCTTACACATCATAATATCCTGATATACGGCCCATTTTGAAACAATTACAAAGCCGGAAATATCCGGAAAAGGCCGAAGGTGTACAGAACCCGTTGCTCCGTATGCTCGTTGTAATGGAATTACCATTTTTGTGGGATTGGCAACGCTCAACGCGTTTTTACACATCATAATATCCTGCTATTCGGCCCATTTTTGATCACTTAAAATGCCGGAAATGTCCGGAAAAGGCCGAAGGTGTACAGAACCTGATGCTCCGCATGCTCGTTGTAAGGGGCGTACCATTTCTCGGGGATTGGCAGCGCGTAACGTGTTCTCTCTCATCATATATCCTGATAAACGGCACATTTTGAAACAATTAAAAAGCCGGAAATGTCCGGAAAAGGCCGAAGGTGTACAGAACCCGTTGCTCCGTATGCTCGTTGTAGTGGGCGTACCATTTTTCGGGGATTGGCAGCGTGCAGCGAGTTCTCACACCTCATAATATCCTGCGATACGACTCATTTTGAAACTATTAAAAAGCCGAAACTGGCCGGAAAATGCCGAATATGTACAAGACAGGATTCTCCGCATGCTCGTTGTAATGGAAGTACCATTCTTCGGGGATTGGCTGCGCGCAACGAGTTCTCTCACATCATAATATCCTGCGATACGACCCATATTGAAACAATTAAAAAGCCGAAACTGGCCGGAAAAGGCCGAAAATGTACAAGACAGGATTCTCCGGATGCTGGTTGTATTGGAAGTACCATTCTTCGGGGATTGGCAGCGCGCACCGTGTTCTCTCACATCATAATATCCTGCTATTCTGCCCGCTTTTGATCACTTAATATGCCGGAAATGTCCGGAAAAGGCCGAAGGTGTACAGAACCTGATGCTCCGTATGCTCGTTGTAAGGGGCGTACCATTTCTCGGGGATTGGCAGCGCGTAACGTGTTCTCTCACATCATAATATCCTGATAAACGGCACATTTTGAAACAATTAAAAAGCCGGAAATGTCCGGAAAAGGCCGAATGTTTACAGAACCCGTTGCTCCGTATGCTCGTTGTAGTGGGCGTACCATTTTTCGGGGATTGGCAGCGTGCAGCGAGATCTCAAACATCATAATATCCTGCGATACGACCCTTTTTGAAACAATTAAAATGCCGGAAATGTCCGGAAAAGGCCGAAGGTGTACAGAACCTGATGCTCCGCATGCTCGTTGTAAGGGGCGTACCATTTCTCGGGGATTGGCAGCGCGTAACGTGTTCTCTCTCATCATATATCCTGATAAACGGCACATTTTGAAACAATTAAAAAGCCGGAAATGTCCGGAAAAGGCCGAAGGTGTACAGAACCCGTTGCTCCGTATGCTCGTTGTAGTGGGCGTACCATTTTTCGGGGATTGGCAGCGTGCAGCGAGTTCTCACACCTCATAATATCCTGCGATACGACTCATTTTGAAACTATTAAAAAGCCGAAACTGGCCGGAAAATGCCGAATATGTACAAGACAGGATTCTCCGCATGCTCGTTGTAATGGAAGTACCATTCTTCGGGGATTGGCTGCGCGCAACGAGTTCTCTCACATCATAATATCCTGCGATACGACCCATATTGAAACAATTAAAAAGCCGAAACTGGCCGGAAAAGGCCGAAAATGTACAAGACAGGATTCTCCGGATGCTGGTTGTATTGGAAGTACCATTCTTCGGGGATTGGCAGCGCGCACCGTGTTCTCTCACATCATAATATCCTGCTATTCTGCCCGCTTTTGATCACTTAATATGCCGGAAATGTCCGGAAAAGGCCGAAGGTGTACAGAACCTGATGCTCCGTATGCTCGTTGTAAGGGGCGTACCATTTCTCGGGGATTGGCAGCGCGTAACGTGTTCTCTCACATCATAATATCCTGATAAACGGCACATTTTGAAACAATTAAAAAGCCGGAAATGTCCGGAAAAGGCCGAATGTTTACAGAACCCGTTGCTCCGTATGCTCGTTGTAGTGGGCGTACCATTTTTCGGGGATTGGCAGCGTGCAGCGAGATCTCAAACATCATAATATCCTGCGATACGACCCTTTTTGAAACAATTAAAAAGCCGGTAATATCCGGAAAAGGCCGAAGGTGTACAGAACCCGTTGCTCCGTATGCTCGTTGTAATGGAAGGACCATTTCTGGGGGATTGGCAGCGTGCAGCGAGTTCTCACACCTCATAATATCCTGCGATACGACTCATTTTGAAACTATTAAAAAGCCGAAACTGGCCGGAAAAGGCCGAATATGTACAAGACAGGATTCTCCGCATGCTCGTTGTAATGGTAGTACCATTCTTCGAGGATTGGCTGCGCGCAACGAGTTCTCTCACATCATAATATCCTGCGATACGACCCATTTCGAAACAATTAAAAAGCCGAAACTGGCCGGAAAAGGCCGAAAATGTACAAGACAGGATACTCCGGATGCTGGTTGTATTGGAAGTACCATTCTTCGGGGATTGGCAGCGCGCACCGTGTTCTCTCACATCATAATATCCTGCTATTCTGCCCGTTTTTGATCACTTAATATGCCGGAAATGTCCGGAAAAGGCCGAAGGTGTACAGAACCTTTGCTCCGTATGCTCGTTGTAAGGGGCGTACCATTTCTCGGGGATTGGCAGCGCGTAACGTGTTCTCTCTCATCATAATATCCTGATAAACGGCACATTTTGAAACAATTAAAAAGCCGGAAATGTCCGGAAAAGGCCGAAGGTGTACAGAACCCGTTGCTCCGTATGCTCGTTGTAATGGAATTACCATTTTTGGGGGATTGGCAGCGTGCAGCGAGTTCTCACACCTCATAATATCCTGCGAAACGACTCATTTTGAAACTATTAAAATGCAGAAACTTGCCGGAAAAGGCCGAATATGTGCAAGACAGGATTCTCCGCATGCTCGTTGTAATGGAAGTACCATTCTTCGGGGATTGGCAGCGCGCAACGAGTTCTCTCACATCATAATATCCTGATATACGGCCCATTTTGAAACAATTAAAAAGCCGGAAATGTCCGGAAAAGGCCGAAGGTGTACAGAACCCGTTGCTCCCTTTGCTTGTTGTAATGGAAGTACCATATTTGGGGGGTTGGCAGAGAGCAACTGGTTCTTACACATCATAATATCCTGATATACGGCCCATTTTGAAGCAATTAAAAAGCCGGAAATGTCCGTAAAAGGCCGAAGGTGTACAGAACCCGTTGCTCCGTATGCACGTTGTAATGGGCGTACCATTTTTCGGGGATTTCCAGCGTGCAGCCAGTTCTCACACCTCATAATATCCAGCGATACGAACCATTTTGAAACTATTAAAAAGCCGTAACTGGCCGGAAATGGCCGAATATGTACAAGACAGGATTCTCCGCATGCTCGTTGTAATGGAAGTACCATTCTTCGGGGATTGGCAGCGCGCAACGAGTTCTCTCACATCATAATATCCTGATATACGGCCCATTTTGAAACAATTAAAAAGCCGGAAATGTCCGGAAAAGGCCGAAGGTGTACAGAACCCGTTGCTCCCTTTGCTTGTTGTAATGGAAGTACCATTTTTGAGGGGTTGGCAGAGAGCAACTGGTTCTTACACATCATAATATCCTGATATACGGCCCCTATTGAAGCAGTTAAAAAGCCGGAAATGTCCGGAAAAGGCCGAAGGTGTACAGAACCCGCTGCTCCGTATGCTCGTTGTAATGGGCGTACCACTTTTCGGGGATTTCCAGCGTGCAGCCAGTTCTCACACCTCATAATATCCTGCGATACGACCCATTTTGAAACTATTAAAAAGCCGAAACTGGCCGGAAATGGCCGAATATGTACAAGACAGGATTCTCCGCATGGTCGTTGTAATGGAAGTACCATTCTTCGGGGATTGGCAGCGCGCAACGAGTTCTCTCACATCATAATATCCTGCTATACAGCCCGTTTTTAATCACATAAAATGCCGGAGATGTCCGGAAAAGGCCGAAGGTGTACAGAACCCAATGCTCCGTTTGCTCGTTGTAATGGAAGTACCATTTTTGGGGGGTTGGCAGAGAGCAACTGGTTCTTACACATCATAATATCCTGATATACGGCCCATTTTGAAACAATTAAAAAGCCGGAAATATCCGGAAAAGGCCGAAGGTGTACAGAACCCGTTGCTCCGTATGCTCGTTGTAATGGAATTACCATTTTTGGGGTATTGGCAACGCTCAACGCGTTTTTACACATCATAATATCCTGCTATTCGGCCCATTTTTGATCACTTAAAATGCCGGAAATGTCCGGAAAAGGCCGAAGGTGTACAGAACCTGATGCTCCGTATGCTCGCTGTAGTGGGCGTTCCATTTTTCGGGGATTGGCAGCGTGCACCGTGTTCTCTCACATCATAATATCCTGCTATTCTGCCCGTTTTTGATCACTTAATATGCCGGAAATGTCCGGAAAAGGCCGAAGGTGTACAGAACCTGATGCTCCGTATGCTCGTTGTATGGGGCGTACCATTTCTCGGGGATTGGCAGCGCGTAACGTGTTCTCTCACATCATAATATCCTGATAAACGGCACATTTTGAAACAACTAAAATGCCGGAAATGTCCGGAAAAGGCCGAAGGTGTACAGAACCCGTTGCTCCGTATGCTCGTTGTAGTGGGCGTACCATTTTTCGCGGATTGGCAGCGTGCAGCGAGATCTCAAACATCATAATATCCTGCGATACGACCCTTTTTGAAACAATTAAAAAGCCGGTAATATCCGGAAAAGGCCGAAGGTGTACAGAACCCGTTGCTCCGTATGCTCGTTGTAATGGATGGACCATTTTTGGGGGATTGGCAGCGTGCGGCGAGTTCTCACACCTCATAATATCCTGCGAAACGACTCATTTTGAAACTATTAAAATGCAGAAACTTTCCGGAAAAGGCCGAATATGTACAAGACAGGATTCTCCGCATGCTCGTTGTAATGGAAGTACCATTCTTCGGGGATTGGCAGCGCGCAACAAGTTCTCTCACATCATAATATCCTGATATACGGCCCATTTTGAAACAATTAAAAAGCCGGAAATGTCCGGAAAAGGCCGAAGGTGTACAGAACCCGTTGCTCCCTTTGCTTGTTGTAATGGAAGTACCATTTTTGGGGGGTTGGCAGAGAGCAACTGGTTCTTACACATCATAATATCCTGATATACGGCCCATTTTGAAGCAATTAAAAAGCCGGAAATGTCCGGAAAAGGACGAAGGTGTACAGAACCCGTTGCTCCGTATGCTCGTTGCAATGGGCGTACCATTTTTCGGGGATTTCCAGCGTGCAGCCAGTTCTCACACCTCATAATATCCTGCGATACGACCCATTTTGAAACTATTAAAAAGCCGAAACTGGCCGGAAATGGCCGAATATGTACAAGACAGGATTCTCCGCATGCTCGTTGTAATGGAAGTACCATTCTTCGGGGATTGGCAGCGCGCAACGAGTTCTCTCACATCATAATATCCTGATATACGGCCCCTTTTGAAACAATTAAAAAGCCGGAAATGTCCGGAAAAGGCCGAAGGTGTACAGAACCCAATGCTCCGTTTGCTCGTTGTAATGGAAGTACCATTTTTGGGGGGTTGGCAGAGAGCAACTGGTTCTTACACATCATAATATCCTGATATACGGCCAATTTTGAAACAATTAAAAAGCCGGATATATCCGGAAAAGGCCGAAGGTGTACAGAACCCGATGCTCCGTATGCTCGTTGTAATGGAATTACCATTTTTGGGGGATTGGCAACGCTCAACGCGTTTTTACACATCATAATATCCTGCGTTACGACTCATTTTGAAACTATTAAAAAGCCGAAACTGGCCGGAAAAGGCCGAATATGTACCAGACAGGATTCTCGTCATGCTCGTTGAAATGGAAGTACCATTCTTCGGGGATTTGCAGCGCGCAACGAGTTCCTTCACATCATAATATCCTGCTATACGGCCCGTTTTTAATCACATAAAATGCCGGAGATGTCCGGAAAAGGCCGAAGGTGTACAGAACCCAATGCTCCGTTTGCTCGTTGTAATGGAAGTACCATTTTTGGGGGGTTGGCAGAGAGCAACTGGTTCTTACACATCATAATATCCTGATATGCGGCCCATTTTGAAACAATTACAAAGCCGGAAATATCCGGAAAAGGCCGAAGGTGTACAGAACCCGTTGCTCCGTATGCTCGTTGTAATGGAATTACCATTTTTGTGGGATTGGCAACGCTCAACGCGTTTTTACACATCATAATATCCTGATAAACGGCACATTTTGAAACAATTAAAAAGCCGGAAATGTCCGGAAAAGGCCGAACGTTTACAGAACCCGTTGCTCCGTATGCTCGTTGTAGTGGGCGTACCATTTTTCGGGGATTGGCAGCGTGCAGCGAGATCTCAAACACCATAATATCCTGCGATACGACCCTTTTTGAAACAATTAAAAAGCCGGTAATATCCGGAAAAGGCCGAAGGTGTACAGAACCCGTTGCTCCGTATGCTCGTTGTAATGGAAGGACCATTTTTGGGGGATTGGCAGCGTGCAGCGAGTTCTCACACCTCATAATATCCTGCGAAACGACTCATTTTGAAACTATTAAAATGCCGAAACTTGCCGGAAAAGGCCGAATATGTACAAGACAGGATTCTCCGCATGCTCGTTGTAATGGAAGTACCATTCTTCGGGGATTGGTTGCGCGCAACGAGTTCTCTCACATAATAATATCCTGATACACGGCCCATTTTGAAACAATTAAAAAGCCGGAAATGTCCGGAAAAGGCCGAAGGTGTACAGAACCCGTTGCTCCCTTTGCTTGTTGTAATGGAAGTACCATTTTTGGGGGGTTGGCAGAGAGCAACTGGATCTTACACATCATAATATCCTGATATACGGCCCATTTTGAAGCAATTAAAAAGCCGGAAATGTCCGGAAAAGGCCGAAGGTGTACAGAACCCGTTGCTCCGTATGCTCGTTGCAATGGGCGTACCATTTTTCGGGGATTTCCAGCGTGCAGCCAGTTCTCACACCTCATAATATCCTGCGATACGACCCATTTTGAAACTATTAAAAAGCCGAAACTGGCCGGAAATGGCCGAATATGTACAAGACAGGATTCTCCGCATGCTCGCTGTAATGGAAGTACCATTCTTCGGGGATTGGCAGCGCGCAACGAGTTCTCTCACATCATAATATCCTGATATACGGCCCATTTTGAAACAATTAAAAAGCCGGAAATGTCCGGAAAAGGCCGAAGGTGTACAGAACCCGTTGCTCCGTATGCTCGTTGTAATGGAATTACCATTTTTGGGGGATTGGCAACGCTCAACGCGTTTTTACACATCATAATATCCTGCTATTCGGCCCATTTTTGATCACTTAAAATGCCGGAAATGTCCGGAAAAGGCCGAAGGTGTACAGAACCTGATGCCCCGTATGCTCGTTGTAGTGGGCGTACCATTTTTCGGGGATTGTCAGCGTGCAGCGAGTTCTCACACCTCATAATATCCTGCGATACGACTCATTTTGAAACTATTAAAAAGCCGAAACTGGCCGGAAAAGGCCGAATATGTACAAGACAGGATTCTCCGCATGCTCGTTGTAATGGTAGTACCATTCTTCGAGGATTGGCTGCGCGCAACGAGTTCTCTCACATCATAATATCCTGCGATACGACCCATTTCGAAACAATTAAAAAGCCGAAACTGGCCGGAAATGGCCGAATATGTACAAGACAGGATTCTCCGCATGCTCGTTGTAATGGAAGTACCATTCTTCGGGGATTGGCAGCGCGCAACGAGTTCTCTCACATCATAATATCCTGATATACGGCCCATTTTGAAACAATTAAAAAGCCGGAAATGTCCGGAAAAGGCCGAAGGTGTACAGAACCCGTTGCTCCCTTTGCTTGTTGTAATGGAAGTACCATTTTTGAGGGGTTGGCAGAGAGCAACTGGTTCTTACACATCATAATATCCTGATATACGGCCCCTATTGAAGCAGTTAAAAAGCCGGAAATGTCCGGAAAAGGCCGAAGGTGTACAGAACCCGCTGCTCCGTATGCTCGTTGTAATGGGCGTACCATTTTTCGGGGATTTCCAGCGTGCAGCCAGTTCTCACACCTCATTATATCCTGCGATACGACCCATTTTGAAACTATTAAAAAGCCGAAACTGGCCGGAAATGGCCGAATATGTACAAGACAGGATTCTCCGCATGGTCGTTGTAATATAAGTACCATTCTTCGGGGATTGGCAGCGCGCAACGAGTTCTCTCACATCATAATATCCTGCTATACGTCCCGTTTTTAATCACATAAAATGCCGGAGATGTCCGGAAATCGCCGAAGGTGTACAGAACCCAATGCTCCGTTTGCTCGTTGTAATGGAAGTACCATTTTTGGGGGGTTGGCAGAGAGCAACTGGTTCTTACACATCATAATATCCTGATATACGGCCCATTTTGAAACAATTAAAAAGCCGGAAATATCCGGAAAAGGCCGAAGGTGTACAGAACCCGTTGCTCCGTATGCTCGTTGTAATGGAATTACCATTTTTGGGGTATTGGCAACGCTCAACGCGTTTTTACACATCATAATATCCTGCTATTCGGCCCATTTTTGATCACTTAAAATGCCGGAAATGTCCGGAAAAGGCCGAAGGTGTACAGAACCTGATGCTCCGTATGCTCGCTGTAGTGGGCGTTCCATTTTTCGGGGATTGGCAGCGTGCACCGTGTTCTCTCACATCATAATATCCTGCTATTCTGCCCGTTTTTGATCACTTAATATGCCGGAAATGTCCGGAAAAGGCCGAAGGTGTACAGAACCTGATGCTCCGTATGCTCGTTGTAAGGGGCGTACCATTTCTCGGGGATTGGCAGCGCGTAACGTGTTCTCTCACATCATAATATCCTGATAAACGGCACATTTTGAAACAATTAAAAAGCCGGAAATGTCCGGAAAAGGCCGAATGTTTACAGAACCCGTTGCTCCGTATGCTCGTTGTAGTGGGCGTACCATTTTTCGGGGATTGGCAGCGTGCAGCGAGATCTCAAACATCATAATATCCTGCGATACGACCCTTTTTGAAACAATTAAAAAGCCGGTAATATCCGGAAAAGGCCGAAGGTGTACAGAACCCGTTGCTCCGTATGCTCGTTGTAATGGAAGGACCATTTTTGGGGGATTGGCAGCGTGCAGCGAGTTCTCACACCTCATAATATCCTGCGAAACGACTCATTTTGAAACTATTAAAATGCCGAAACTTGCCGGAAAAGGCCGAATATGTACAAGACAGGATTCTCCGCATGCTCGTTGTAATGGAAGTACCATTCTTCGGGGATTGGTTGCGCGCAACGTGTTCTCTCACATCATAATATCCTGATATACGGCCCATTTTGAAACAATTAAAAAGCCGGAAATGTCCGGAAAAGGCCGAAGGTGTACAGAACCCGTTGCTCCCTTTGCTTGTTGTAATGGAAGTACCATTTTTGGGGGGTTGGCAGAGAGCAACTGGTTCTTACACATCATAATATCCTGATATACGGCCCATTTTGAAGCAATTAAAAAGCCGGAAATGTCCGGAAAAGGCCGAAGGTGTACAGAACCCGTTGCTCCGTATGCTCGTTGCAATGGGCGTACCATTTTTCGGGGATTTCCAGCGTGCAGCCAGTTCTCACACCTCATAATATCCTGCGATACGACCCGTTTTGAAACTATTAAAAAGCCGAAACTGGCCGGAAATGGCCGAATATGTACAAGACAGGATTCTCCGCATGCTCGTTGTAATGGAAGTACCATTCTTCGGGGATTGGCAGCGCGCAACGAGTTCTCTCACATCATAATATCCTGATATACGGCCCATATTGAAACAATTAAAAAGCCGGAAATGTCCGGAAAAGGCCGAAGGTGTACAGAACCCGTTGCTCCGTATGCTCGTTGTAATGGAATTACCATTTTTGGGGGATTGGCAACGCTCAACGCGTTTTTACACATCATAATATCCTGCTATTCGGCCCATTTTTGATCACTTAAAATGCCGGAAATGTCCGGAAAAGGCCGAAGGTGTACAGAACCTGATGCTCCGTATGCTCGTTGTAGTGGGCGTACCATTTTTCGGGGATTGTCAGCGTGCAGCGAGTTCTCACACCTCATAATATCCTGCGATACGACCCATTTCGAAACAATTAAAAAGCCGAAACTGGCCGGAAAAGGCCGAAAATGTACAAGACAGGATTCTCCGGATGCTGGTTGTATTGGAAGTACCATTCTTCGGGGATTGGCAGCGCGCACCGTGTTCTCTCACATCATAATATCCTGCTATTCTGCCCGTTTTTGATCACTTAATATGCCGGAAATGTCCGGAAAAGGCCGAAGGTGTACAGAACCTGATGCTCCGTATGCTCGTTGTAAGGGGCGTACCATTTCTCGGGGATTGGCAGCGCGTAACGTGTTCTCTCACATCATAATATCCTGATAAACGGCACATTTTGAAACAATTAAAAAGCCGGAAATGTCCGGAAAAGGCCGAAGGTGTACAGAACCCGTTGCTCCGTATGCTCGTTGTAGTGGGCGTACCATTTTTCGGGGATTGGCAGCGTGCAGCGAGTTCTCACACCTCATAATATCCTGCGATACGACTCATTTTGAAACTATTAAAAAGCCGAAACTGGCCGGAAAATGCCGAATATGTACAAGACAGGATTCTCCGCATGCTCGTTGTAATGGAAGTACCATTCTTCGGGGATTGGCTGCGCGCAACGAGTTCTCTCACATCATAATATCCTGCGATACGACCCATATTGAAACAATTAAAAAGCCGAAACTGGCCGGAAAAGGCCGAAAATGTACAAGACAGGATTCTCCGGATGCTGGTTGTATTGGAAGTACCATTCTTCGGGGATTGGCAGCGCGCACCGTGTTCTCTCACATCATAATATCCTGCTATTCTGCCCGCTTTTGATCACTTAATATGCCGGAAATGTCCGGAAAAGGCCGAAGGTGTACAGAACCTGATGCTCCGTATGCTCGTTGTAAGGGGCGTACCATTTCTCGGGGATTGGCAGCGCGTAACGTGTTCTCTCACATCATAATATCCTGATAAACGGCACATTTTGAAACAATTAAAAAGCCGGAAATGTCCGGAAAAGGCCGAATGTTTACAGAACCCGTTGCTCCGTATGCTCGTTGTAGTGGGCGTACCATTTTTCGGGGATTGGCAGCGTGCAGCGAGATCTCAAACATCATAATATCCTGCGATACGACCGTTTTTGAAACAATTAAAAAGCCGGTAATATCCGGAAAAGGCCGAAGGTGTACAGAACCCGTTGCTCCGTATGCTCGTTGTAATGGAAGGACCATTTCTGGGGGATTGGCAGCGTGCAGCGAGTTCTCACACCTCATAATATCCTGCGATACGACTCATTTTGAAACTATTAAAAAGCCGAAACTGGCCGGAAAAGGCCGAATATGTACAAGACAGGATTCTCCGCATGCTCGTTGTAATGGTAGTACCATTCTTCGAGGATTGGCTGCGCGCAACGAGTTCTCTCACATCATAATATCCTGCGATACGACCCATTTCGAAACAATTAAAAAGCCGAAACTGGCCGGAAAAGGCCGAAAATGTACAAGACAGGATACTCCGGATGCTGGTTGTATTGGAAGTACCATTCTTCGGGGATTGGCAGCGCGCACCGTGTTCTCTCACATCATAATATCCTGCTATTCTGCCCGTTTTTGATCACTTAATATGCCGGAAATGTCCGGAAAAGGCCGAAGGTGTACAGAACCTTTGCTCCGTATGCTCGTTGTAAGGGGCGTACCATTTCTCGGGGATTGGCAGCGCGTAACGTGTTCTCTCTCATCATAATATCCTGATAAACGGCACATTTTGAAACAATTAAAAAGCCGGAAATGTCCGGAAAAGGCCGAAGGTGTACAGAACCCGTTGCTCCGTATGCTCGTTGTAATGTAATTACCATTTTTGGGGGATTGGCAGCGTGCAGCGAGTTCTCACACCTCATAATATCCTGCGAAACGACTCATTTTGAAACTATTAAAATGCAGAAACTTGCCGGAAAAGGCCGAATATGTGCAAGACAGGATTCTCCGCATGCTCGTTGTAATGGAAGTACCATTCTTCGGGGATTGGCAGCGCGCAACGAGTTCTCTCACATCATAATATCCTGATATACGGCCCATTTTGAAACAATTAAAAAGCCGGAAATGTCCGGAAAAGGCCGAAGGTGTACAGAACCCGTTGCTCCCTTTGCTTGTTGTAATGGAAGTACCATATTTGGGGGGTTGGCAGAGAGCAACTGGTTCTTACACATCATAATATCCTGCGATACGACCCATTTTGAAACTATTAAAAAGCCGAAACTGGCCGGAAATGGCCGAATATGTACAAGACAGGATTCTCCGCATGGTCGTTGTAATGGAAGTACCATTCTTCGGGGATTGGCAGCGCGCAACGAGTTCTCTCACATCATAATATCCTGCTATACAGCCCGTTTTTAATCACATAAAATGCCGGAGATGTCCGGAAAAGGCCGAAGGTGTACAGAACCCAATGCTCCGTTTGCTCGTTGTAATGGAAGTACCATTTTTGGGGGGTTGGCAGAGAGCAACTGGTTCTTACACATCATAATATCCTGATATACGGCCCATTTTGAAACAATTAAAAAGCCGGAAATATCCGGAAAAGGCCGAAGGTGTACAGAACCCGTTGCTCCGTATGCTCGTTGTAATGGAATTACCATTTTTGGGGTATTGGCAACGCTCAACGCGTTTTTACACATCATAATATCCTGCTATTCGGCCCATTTTTGATCACTTAAAATGCCGGAAATGTCCGGAAACGGCCGAAGGTGTACAGAACCTGATGCTCCGTATGCTCGCTGTAGTGGGCGTTCCATTTTTCGGGGATTGGCAGCGTGCACCGTGTTCTCTCACATCATAATATCCTGCTATTCTGCCCGTTTTTGATCACTTAATATGCCGGAAATGTCCGGAAAAGGCCGAAGGTGTACAGAACCTGATGCTCCGTATGCTCGTTGTATGGGGCGTACCATTTCTCGGGGATTGGCAGCGCGTAACGTGTTCTCTCACATCATAATATCCTGATAAACGGCACATTTTGAAACAACTAAAAAGCCGGAAATGTCCGGAAAAGGCCGAAGGTGTACAGAACCCGTTGCTCCGTATGCTCGTTGTAGTGGGCGTACCATTTTTCGCGGATTGGCAGCGTGCAGCGAGATCTCAAACATCATAATATCCTGCGATACGACCCTTTTTGAAACAATTAAAAAGCCGGTAATATCCGGAAAAGGCCGAAGGTGTACAGAACCCGTTGCTCCGTATGCTCGTTGTAATGGATGGACCATTTTTGGGGGATTGGCAGCGTGCGGCGAGTTCTCACACCTCATAATATCCTGCGAAACGACTCATTTTGAAACTATTAAAATGCAGAAACTTTCCGGAAAAGGCCGAATATGTACAAGACAGGATTCTCCGCATGCTCGTTGTAATGGAAGTACCATTCTTCGGGGATTGGCAGCGCGCAACAAGTTCTCTCACATCATAATATCCTGATATACGGCCCATTTTGAAACAATTAAAAAGCCGGAAATGTCCGGAAAAGGCCGAAGGTGTACAGAACCCGTTGCTCCGTATGCTCGTTGTAATGGAATTACCATTTTTGGGGTATTGGCAACGCTCAACGCGTTTTTACACATCATAATATCCTGCTATTCGGCCCATTTTTGATCACTTAAAATGCCGGAAATGTCCGGAAAAGGCCGAAGGTGTACAGAACCTGATGCTCCGTATGCTCGCTGTAGTGGGCGTTCCATTTTTCGGGGATTGGCAGCGTGCACCGTGTTCTCTCACATCATAATATCCTGCTATTCTGCCCGTTTTTGATCACTTAATATGCCGGAAATGTCCGGAAAAGGCCGAAGGTGTACAGAACCTGATGCTCCGTATGCTCGTTGTATGGGGCGTACCATTTCTCGGGGATTGGCAGCGCGTAACGTGTTCTCTCACATCATAATATCCTGATAAACGGCACATTTTGAAACAACTAAAAAGCCGGAAATGTCCGGAAAAGGCCGAAGGTGTACAGAACCCGTTGCTCCGTATGCTCGTTGTAGTGGGCGTACCATTTTTCGCGGATTGGCAGCGTGCAGCGAGATCTCAAACATCATAATATCCTGCGATACGACCCTTTTTGAAACAATTAAAAAGCCGGTAATATCCGGAAAAGGCCGAAGGTGTACAGAACCCGTTGCTCCGTATGCTCGTTGTAATGGATGGACCATTTTTGGGGGATTGGCAGCGTGCGGCGAGTTCTCACACCTCATAATATCCTGCGAAACGACTCATTTTGAAACTATTAAAATGCAGAAACTTTCCGGAAAAGGCCGAATATGTACAAGACAGGATTCTCCGCATGCTCGTTGTAATGGAAGTACCATTCTTCGGGGATTGGCAGCGCGCAACAAGTTCTCTCACATCATAATATCCTGATATACGGCCCATTTTGAAACAATTAAAAAGCCGGAAATGTCCGGAAAAGGCCGAAGGTGTACAGAACCCGTTGCTCCCTTTGCTTGTTGTAATGGAAGTACCATTTTTGGGGGGTTGGCAGAGAGCAACTGGTTCTTACACATCATAATATCCTGATATACGGCCCATTTTGAAGCAATTAAAAAGCCGGAAATGTCCGGAAAAGGA
The DNA here is from genome assembly GCA_963971185.1 of Bombus muscorum. Taxonomy (NCBI): domain Eukaryota; kingdom Metazoa; phylum Arthropoda; class Insecta; order Hymenoptera; family Apidae; genus Bombus; species Bombus muscorum. The sequence continues at coordinate 9,386,387 of OZ020130.1, read as the reverse complement.
CGAAGGTGTACAGAACCCGTTGCTCCGTATGCTCGTTGCAATGGGCGTACCATTTTTCGGGGATTTCCAGCGTGCAGCCAGTTCTCACACCTCATAATATCCTGCGATACGACCCATTTTGAAACTATTAAAAAGCCGAAACTGGCCGGAAATGGCCGAATATGTACAAGACAGGATTCTCCGCATGCTCGTTGTAATGGAAGTACCATTCTTCTGGGATTGGCAGCGCGCAACGAGTTCTCTCACATCATAATATCCTGATATACGGCCCCTTTTGAAACAATTAAAAAGCCGGAAATGTCCGGAAAAGGCCGAAGGTGTACAGAACCCAATGCTCCGTTTGCTCGTTGTAATGGAAGTACCATTTTTGGGGGGTTGGCAGAGAGCAACTGGTTCTTACACATCATAATATCCTGATATACGGCCCATTTTGAAACAATTAAAAAGCCGGATATATCCGGAAAAGGCCGAAGGTGTACAGAACCCGATGCTCCGCATGCTCGTTGTAATGGAATTACCATTTTTGGGGGATTGGCAACGCTCAACGCGTTTTTACACATCATAATATCCTGCGTTACGACTCATTTTGAAACTATTAAAAAGCCGAAACTGGCCGGAAAAGGCCGAATATGTACCAGACAGGATTCTCGTCATGCTCGTTGAAATGGAAGTACCATTCTTCGGGGATTTGCAGCGCGCAACGAGTTCCTTCACATCATAATATCCTGCTATACGGCCCGTTTTTAATCACATAAAATGCCGGAGATGTCCGGAAAAGGCCGAAGGTGTACAGAACCCAATGCTCCGTTTGCTCGTTGTAATGGAAGTACCATTTTTGGGGGGTTGGCAGAGAGCAACTGGTTCTTACACATCATAATATCCTGATATGCGGCCCATTTTGAAACAATTACAAAGCCGGAAATATCCGGAAAAGGCCGAAGGTGTACAGAACCCGTTGCTCCGTATGCTCGTTGTAATGGAATTACCATTTTTGTGGGATTGGCAACGCTCAACGCGTTTTTACACATCATAATATCCTGATAAACGGCACATTTTGAAACAATTAAAAAGCCGGAAATGTCCGGAAAAGGCCGAACGTTTACAGAACCCGTTGCTCCGTATGCTCGTTGTAGTGGGCGTACCATTTTTCGGGGATTGGCAGCGTGCAGCGAGATCTCAAACACCATAATATCCTGCGATACGACCCTTTTTGAAACAATTAAAAAGCCGGTAATATCCGGAAAAGGCCGAAGGTGTACAGAACCCGTTGCTCCGTATGCTCGTTGTAATGGAAGGACCATTTTTGGGGGATTGGCAGCGTGCAGCGAGTTCTCACACCTCATAATATCCTGCGAAACGACTCATTTTGAAACTATTAAAATGCCGAAACTTGCCGGAAAAGGCCGAATATGTACAAGACAGGATTCTCCGCATGCTCGTTGTAATGGAAGTACCATTCTTCGGGGATTGGTTGCGCGCAACGAGTTCTCTCACATAATAATATCCTGATATACGGCCCATTTTGAAACAATTAAAAAGCCGGAAATGTCCGGAAAAGGCCGAAGGTGTACAGAACCCGTTGCTCCCTTTGCTTGTTGTAATGGAAGTACCATTTTTGGGGGGTTGGCAGAGAGCAACTGGATCTTACACATCATAATATCCTGATATACGGCCCATTTTGAAGCAATTAAAAAGCCGGAAATGTCCGGAAAAGGCCGAAGGTGTACAGAACCCGTTGCTCCGTATGCTCGTTGCAATGGGCGTACCATTTTTCGGGGATTTCCAGCGTGCAGCCAGTTCTCACACCTCATAATATCCTGCGATACGACCCATTTTGAAACTATTAAAAAGCCGAAACTGGCCGGAAATGGCCGAATATGTACAAGACAGGATTCTCCGCATGCTCGCTGTAATGGAAGTACCATTCTTCGGGGATTGGCAGCGCGCAACGAGTTCTCTCACATCATAATATCCTGATATACGGCCCATTTTGAAACAATTAAAAAGCCGGAAATGTCCGGAAAAGGCCGAAGGTGTACAGAACCCGTTGCTCCGTATGCTCGTTGTAATGGAATTACCATTTTTGGGGGATTGGCAACGCTCAACGCGTTTTTACACATCATAATATCCTGCTATTCGGCCCATTTTTGATCACTTAAAATGCCGGAAATGTCCGGAAAAGGCCGAAGGTGTACAGAACCTGATGCCCCGTATGCTCGTTGTAGTGGGCGTACCATTTTTCGGGGATTGTCAGCGTGCAGCGAGTTCTCACACCTCATAATATCCTGCGATACGACTCATTTTGAAACTATTAAAAAGCCGAAACTGGCCGGAAAAGGCCGAATATGTACAAGACAGGATTCTCCGCATGCTCGTTGTAATGGTAGTACCATTCTTCGAGGATTGGCTGCGCGCAACGAGTTCTCTCACATCATAATATCCTGCGATACGACCCATTTCGAAACAATTAAAAAGCCGAAACTGGCCGGAAATGGCCGAATATGTACAAGACAGGATTCTCCGCATGCTCGTTGTAATGGAAGTACCATTCTTCGGGGATTGGCAGCGCGCAACGAGTTCTCTCACATCATAATATCCTGATATACGACCCATTTTGAAACAATTAAAAAGCCGGAAATGTCCGGAAAAGGCCGAAGGTGTACAGAACCCGTTGCTCCCTTTGCTTGTTGTAATGGAAGTACCATTTTTGAGGGGTTGGCAGAGAGCAACTGGTTCTTACACATCATAATATCCTGATATACGGCCCCTATTGAAGCAGTTAAAAAGCCGGAAATGTCCGGAAAAGGCCGAAGGTGTACAGAACCCGCTGCTCCGTATGCTCGTTGTAATGGGCGTACCATTTTTCGGGGATTTCCAGCGTGCAGCCAGTTCTCACACCTCATAATATCCTGCGATACGACCCATTTTGAAACTATTAAAAAGCCGAAACTGGCCGGAAATGGCCGAATATGTACAAGACAGGATTCTCCGCATGGTCGTTGTAATGGAAGTACCATTCTTCGGGGATTGGCAGCGCGCAACGAGTTCTCTCACATCATAATATACTGCTATACGTCCCGTTTTTAATCACATAAAATGCCGGAGATGTCCGGAAATCGCCGAAGGTGTACAGAACCCAATGCTCCGTTTGCTCGTTGTAATGGAAGTACCATTTTTGGGGGGTTGGCAGAGAGCAACTGGTTCTTACACATCATAATATCCTGATATACGGCCCATTTTGAAACAATTAAAAAGCCGGAAATATCCGGAAAAGGCCGAAGGTGTACAGAACCCGTTGCTCCGTATGCTCGTTGTAATGGAATTACCATTTTTGTGGGATTGGCAACGCTCAACGCGTTTTTACACATCATAATATCCTGCTATTCGGCCCATTTTTGATCACTTAAAATGCCGGAAATGTCCGGAAAAGGCCGAAGGTGTACAGAACCTGATGCTCCGTATGCTCGCTGTAGTGGGCGTTCCATTTTTCGGGGATTGGCAGCGTGCACCGTGTTCTCTCACATCATAATATCCTGCTATTCTGCCCGTTTTTGATCACTTAATATGCCGGAAATGTCCGGAAAAGGCCGAAGGTGTACAGAACCTGATGCTCCGTATGCTCGTTGTAAGGGGCGTACCATTTCTCGGGGATTGGCAGCGCGTAACGTGTTCTCTCACATCATAATATCCTGATAAACGGCACATTTTGAAACAATTAAAAAGCCGGAAATGTCCGGAAAAGGCCGAAGGTGTACAGAACCCGTTGCCCGTATGCTCGTTGTAGTGGGCGTACCATTTTTGGCGGATTGGCAGCGTGCAGCGAGATCTCAAACATCATAATATCCTGCGATACGACCCTTTTTGAAACAATTAAAAAGCCGGTAATATCCGGAAAAGGCCGAAGGTGTACAGAACCCGTTGCTCCGTATGCTCGTTGTAATGGAAGGACCATTTTTGGGGATTGGCAGCGTGCAGCGAGTTCTCACACCTCATAATATCCTGCGAAACGACTCATTTTGAAACTATTAAAATGCAGAAACTTGCCGGAAAAGGCCGAATATGTACAAGACAGGATTCTCCGCATGCTCGTTGTAATGGAAGTACCATTCTTCGGGGATTGGCAGCGCGCAGCAAGTTCTCTCACATCATAATATCCTGATATACGGCCCATTTTGAGACAATTAAAAAGCCGGAAATGTCCGGAAAAGGCCGAAGGTGTACAGAACCCGTTGCTCCCTTTGCTTGTTGTAATGGAAGTCCCATTTTTGGGGGGTTGGCAGAGAGCAACTGGTTCTTACACATCATAATATCCTGATATACGGCCCATTTTGAAGCAATTAAAAAGCCGGAAATGTCCGGAAAAGGCCGAAGGTGTACAGAACCCGTTGCTCCGTGTGCTCGTTGTAGTGGGCGTACCATTTTTCGGGGATTGGCAGCGTGCAGCGAGATCTCAAACATCATAATATCCTGCGATACGACCATTTTGAAGCAATTAAAAAGCCGGAAATGTCCGGAAAAGGCCGAAGGTGTACAGAACCCGTTGCTCCGTATGCTCGTTGTAATGGACGTACCATTTTTCGGGGATTTCCAGCGTGCAGCCAGTTCTCACACCTCATAATATCCTGCGATACGACCCATTTTGAAACTATTAAAAAGCCGAAACTGGCCGGAAATGGCCGAATATGTACAAGACAGGATTCTCCGCATGCTCGTTGTAATGGAAGTACCATTCTTCGGGGATTGGCAGCGCGCAGCGAGTTCTCTCACATCATAATATCCTGATATACGGCCCATTTTGAAACAATTAAAAAGCCGGAAATGTCCGGAAAAGGCCGAAGGTGTACAGAACCCGTTGCTCCCTTTGCTTGTTGTAATGGAAGTACCATTTTTGGGGGGTTGGCAGAGAGCAACTGGTTCTTACACATCATAATATCCTGATATACGGCCCCTATTGAAGCAATTAAAAAGCCGGAAATGTCCGGAAAAGGCCGAAGGTGTACAGAACCCGTTGCTCCGTATGCTCGTTGTAATGGACGTACCATTTTTCGGGGATTTCCAGCGTGCAGCTAGTTCTCACACCTCATAATATCCTGCGATACGACCCATTTTGAAACTATTAAAAAGCCGAAACTGGCCGGAAATGGCCGAATATGTACAAGACAGAATTCTCCGCATGCTCGTTGTAATGGAAGTACCATTCTTCGGGGATTGGCAGCGCGCAACGAGTTCTCTCACATCATAATATCCTGATATACGGCCCATTTTGAAACAATTAAAAAGCCGGAAATGTCCGGAAAAGGCCGAAGGTGTACAGAACCCGTTGCTCCCTTTGCTTGTTGTAATGGAAGTACCATTTTTGGGGGGTTGGCAGAGAGCAACTGGTTCTTACACATCATAATATCCTGATATACGGCCCCTATTGAAGCAATTAAAAAGCCGAAAATGTCCGGAAAAGGCCGAAGGTGTACAGAACCCGCTGCTCCGTATGCTCGTTGTAATGGGCGTACCATTTTTCGGGGATTTCCAGCGTGCAGCCAGTTCTCACACCTCATAATATCCTGCGATACGACCCATTTTGAAACTATTAAAAAGCCGAAACTGGCCGGAAATGGCCGAATATGTACAAGACAGGATTCTCCGCATGGTCGTTGTAATGGAAGTACCATTCTTCGGGGATTGGCAGCGCGCAACGAGTTCTCTCACATCATAATATCCTGCTATACGGCCCGTTTTTAATCACATAAAATGCCGGAGATGTCCGGAAAAGGCCGAAGGTGTACAGAACCCAATGCTCCGTTTGCTCGTTGTAATGGAAGTACCATTTTTGGGGGGTTGGCAGAGAGCAACTGGTTCTTACACATCATAATATCCTGATATACGGCCCATTTTGAAACAATTAAAAAGCCGGAAATATCCGGAAAAGGCCGAAGGTGTACAGAACCCGTTGCTCCGTATGCTCGTTGTAATGGAATTACCATTTTTGGGGGATTGACAACGCTCAACGCGTTTCTACACATCATAATATCCTGCGATACGACTCATTTTGAAACAATTAAAAAGCCGAAACTGGCCGGAAAAGGCCGAATATGTACAAGACAGGATTCTCGTCATGCTCGTTGTAATGGAAGTACCATTCTTCGGGGATTTGCAGCGCGCAAGGAGTTCCCTCACATCATAATATCCTGCTATACGGCCCGTTTTTAATCACATGAAATGCCGGAGATGTCCGGAAAAGCCCGAAGGTGTACAGAACCCAATGCTCCGTTTGCTCGTTGTAATGGAAGTACCATTTTTGGGGGGTTGGCAGAGAGCAACTGGTTCTTACACATCATAATATCCTGATATACGGCCCATTTTGAAACAATTAAAAAGCCGGAAATATCCGGAAAAGGCCGAAGGTGTACAGAACCCGTTGCTCCGTATGCTCGTTGTAATGGAAGGACCATTTTTGGGGGATTGGCAACGCTCAACGCGTTTTTACACATCATAATATCCTGCTATTCGCCCATTTTTGATCACTTAAAATGCCGGAAATGTCCGGAAAAGGCCGAAGGTGTACAGAACCTGATGCTCCGTATGCTCGTTGTAAGGGGCGTACCATTTCTCGGGGATTGGCAGCGCGTAACGTGTTCTCTCTCATCATAATATCCTGATAAACGGCACATTTTGAAACAATTAAAAAGCCGGAAATGTCCGGAAAAGGCCGAAGGTGTACAGAACCCGTTGCTCCGTATGCTCGTTGTAATGGGCGTACCATTTTTCGGGGATTGGCAGCGTGCAGCGAGTTCTCACACCTCATAATATCCTGCGATACGACTCATTTTGAAACTGTTAAAAAGCCGAAACTGGCCGGAAAAGGCCGAATATGTACAAGAGAGGATTCTCCGCATGCTCGTTGTAATGGAAGTACCATTCTTCGGGGATTGGCAGCGCTCAATGAGTTCTCTCACATCATAATATCCTGATATACGGCCCATTTTGAAACAAAAAAATAGCCGGAAATGTCCGGAAAAGGCCGAAGGTGTACAGAACCGGTTGCTCTCTTTGCTTGTTGTAATGGAAGTACCGTTTTTGGGGGGTTGGCAGAGAGCAACTGGTTCTTACACATCATAACATCCTGATATACGGCCCATTTTGAAGCAATTAAAAAGCCGTAAATGTCCGGAAAAGGCCGAAGGTGTACAGAACCCGTTGCTCCGTATGCTCGTTGTAATGGGCGTACCATTTTTCGGGGATTTCCAGCGTGCAGCCAGTTCTCACACCTCATAATATCCTGCGATACGACCCATTTTGAAACTATTAAAAAGCCGAAACTGGCCGGAAATGGCCGAATATGTACAAGACAGGATTCTCCGCATGGTCGTTGTAATGGAAGTACCATTCTTCGGGGATTGGCAGCGCGCAACGAGTTCCCTCACATCATAATATCCTGCTATACGGCCCGTTTTTAATCACATGAAATGCCTGAGATGTCCGGAAAAGGCCGAAGGTGTACAGAACCCAATGCTCCGTTTGCTCGTTGTAATGGAAGTACCATTTTTGGGGGGTTGGCAGAGAGCACCTGGTTCTTACACATCATAATATCCTGATATACGGCCCATTTTGAAACAATTAAAAAGCCGCAAATATCCGGAAAAGGCCGAAGGTGTACAGAACCCGTTGCTCCGTATGCTCGTTGTAATGGAAGGACCATTTTTGGGGGATTAGCAACGCTCAACGCGTTTTTACACATCATAATATCCTGTTATTCGGCCCATTTTTGATCACTTAAAATGCCGGAAATGTCCGGAAAAGGCCGAAGGTGTACAGAACCTGATGCTCCGTATGCTCGTTGTAAGGGGCGTACCATTTCTCGGGGATTGGCAGCGCGTAACGTGTTCTCTCTCATCATAATATCCTGATAAACGGCACATTTTGAAACAATTAAAAAGCCGGAAATGTCCGGAAAAGGCCGAAGGTGTACAGAACCTGATGCTCCGTATGCTCGTTGTAAGGGGCGTACCATTTCTCGGGGATTGGCAGCGCGTAACGTGTTCTCTCACATCATAATATCCTGATAAACGGCACATTTTGAAACAATTAAAAAGCCGGAAATGTCCGGAAAAGGACGAAGGTGTACAGAACCCGTTGCTCCGTATGCTCGTTGTAGTGGGCGTACCATTTTTCGCGGATTGGCAGCGTGCAGCCAGTTCTCACACCTCATAATATCCTGCGATACGACCCATTTTGAAACTATTAAAAAGCCGAAACTGGCCGGAAATGGCCGAATATGTACAAGACAGGATTCTCCGCATGCTCGTTGTAATGGAAGTACCATTCTTCGGGGATTGGCAGCGCGCAACGAGTTCTCTCACATCATAATATCCTGATATACGGCCCATTTTGAAACAAAAAAATAGCCGGAAATGTCCGGAAAAGGCCGAAGGTGTACAGAACCGGTTGCTCTCTTTGCTTGTTGTAATGGAAGTACCGTTTTTGGGGGGTTGGCAGAGAGCAACTGGTTCTTACACATCATAACATCCTGATATACGGCCCATTTTGAAGCAATTAAAAAGCCGGAAATGTCCGGAAAAGGCCGAAGGTGTACAGAACCCGTTGCTCCGTATGCTCGTTGTAATGGGCGTACCATTTTTCGGGGATTTCCAGCGTGCAGCCAGTTCTCACACCTCATAATATCCTGCGATACGACCCATTTTGAAACTATTAAAAAGCCGAAACTGGCCGGAAATGGCCGAATATGTACAAGACAGGATTCTCCGCATGGTCGTTGTAATGGAAGTACCATTCTTCGGGGATTGGCAGCGCGCAACGAGTTCCCTCACATCATAATATCCTGCTATACGGCCCGTTTTTAATCACATGAAATGCCTGAGATGTCCGGAAAAGGCCGAAGGTGTACAGAACCCAATGCTCCGTTTGCTCGTTGTAATGGAAGTACCATTTTTGGGGGGTTGGCAGAGAGCACCTGGTTCTTACACATCATAATATCCTGATATACGGCCCATTTTGAAACAATTAAAAAGCCGCAAATATCCGGAAAAGGCCGAAGGTGTACAGAACCCGTTGCTCCGTATGCTCGTTGTAATGGAAGTACCATTTTTGGGGGATTAGCAACGCTCAACGCGTTTTTACACATCATAATATCCTGTTATTCGGCCCATTTTTGATCACTTAAAATGCCGGAAATGTCCGGAAAAGGCCGAAGGTGTACAGAACCTGATGCTCCGTATGCTCGTTGTAAGGGGCGTACCATTTCTCGGGGATTGGCAGCGCGTAACGTGTTCTCTCTCATCATAATATCCTGATAAACGGCACATTTTGAAACAATTAAAAAGCCGGAAATGTCCGGAAAAGGCCGAAGGTGTACAGAACCTGATGCTCCGTATGCTCGTTGTAAGGGGCGTACCATTTCTCGGGGATTGGCAGCGCGTAACGTGTTCTCTCACATCATAATATCCTGATAAACGGCACATTTTGAAACAATTAAAAAGCCGGAAATGTCCGGAAAAGGACGAAGGTGTACAGAACCCGTTGCTCCGTATGCTCGTTGTAGTGGGCGTACCATTTTTCGCGGATTGGCAGCGTGCAGCCAGTTCTCACACCTCATAATATCCTGCGATACGACCCATTTTGAAACTATTAAAAAGCCGAAACTGGCCGGAAATGGCCGAATATGTACAAGACAGGATTCTCCGCATGCTCGTTGTAATGGAAGTACCATTCTTCGGGGATTGGCAGCGCGCAACGAGTTCTCTCACATCATAATATCCTGATATACGGCCCATTTTGAAACAATTAAAAAGCCGGAAATGTCCGGAAAAGGACGAAGGTGTACAGAACCCGTTGCTCCCTTTGCTTGTTGTAATGGAAGTACCATTTTTGGGGGGTTGGCAGAGAGCAACTGGTTCTTACACATCATAATATCCTGATATACGGCCCCTATTGAAGCAATTAAAAAGCCGGAAATGTCCGGAAAAGGCCGAAGGTGTACAGAACCCGTTGCTCCGTATGCTCGTTGTAATGGACGTACCATTTTTCGGGGATTTCCAGCGTGCAGCCAGTTCTCACACCTCATAATATCCTGCGATACGACCCATTTTGAAACTATTAAAAAGCCGAAACTGGCCGGAAATGGCCGAATATGTACAAGACAGAATTCTCCGCATGCTCGTTGTAATGGAAGTACCATTCTTCGGGGATTGGCAGCGCGCAACGAGTTCTCTCACATCATAATATCCTGATATACGGCCCATTTTGAAACAATTAAAAAGCCGGAAATGTCCGGAAAAGGCCGAAGGTGTACAGAACCCGTTGCTCCCTTTGCTTGTTGTAATGGAAGTACCATTTTTGGGGGGTTGGCAGAGAGCAACTGGTTCTTACACATCATAATATCCTGATATACGGCCCCTATTGAAGCAATTAAAAAGCCGGAAATGTCCGGAAAAGGCCGAAGGTGTACAGAACCCGCTGCTCCGTATGCTCGTTGTAATGGGCGTACCATTTTTCGGGGATTTCCAGCGTGCAGCCAGTTCTCACACCTCATAATATCCTGCGATACGACCCATTTTGAAACTATTAAAAAGCCGAAACTGGCCGGAAATGGCCGAATATGTACAAGACAGGATTCTCCGCATGCTCGTTGTAATGGAAGTACCATTCTTCGGGGATTGGCAGCGCGCAACGAGTTCTCTCACATCATAATATCCTGATATACGGCCCATTTTGAAACAATTAAAAAGCCGGAAATGTCCGGAAAAGGCCGAAGGTGTACAGAACCCGTTGCTCCCTTTGCTTGTTGTAATGGAAGTACCATTTTTGGGGGGTTGGCAGAGAGCAACTGGTTCTTACACATCATAATATCCTGATATACGACTCATTTTGAAACTGTTAAAAAGCCGAAACTGGCCGGAAAAGGCCGAATATGTACAAGAGAGGATTCTCCGCATGCTCGTTGTAATGGAAGTACCATTCTTCGGGGATTGGCAGCGCGCAACGAGTTCTCTCACATCATAATATCCTGATATACGGCCCATTTTGAAACAATTAAAAAGCCGGAAATGTCCGGAAAAGGCCGAAGGTGTACAGAACCCGTTGCTCCCTTTGCTTGTTGTAATGGAAGTACCATTTTTGGGGGGTTGGCAGAGAGCAACTGGTTCTTACACATCATAATATCCTGATAAACGGCACATTTTGAAACAATTAAAAAGCCGGAAATGTCCGGAAAAGGCCGAAGGTGTACAGAACCCGTTGCTCCGTATGCTCGTTGTAATGGGCGTACCATTTTTCGGGGATTGGCAGCGTGCAGCGAGTTCTCACACCTCATAATATCCTGCGATACGACTCATTTTGAAACTGTTAAAAAGCCGAAACTGGCCGGAAAAGGCCGAATATGTACAAGAGAGGATTCTCCGCATGCTCGTTGTAATGGAAGTACCATTCTTCGGGGATTGGCAGCGCTCAATGAGTTCTCTCACATCATAATATCCTGATATACGGCCCATTTTGAAACAAAAAAATAGCCGGAAATGTCCGGAAAAGGCCGAAGGTGTACAGAACCGGTTGCTCTCTTTGCTTGTTGTAATGGAAGTACCGTTTTTGGGGGGTTGGCAGAGAGCAACTGGTTCTTACACATCATAACATCCTGATATACGGCCCATTTTGAAGCAATTAAAAAGCCGGAAATGTCCGGAAAAGGCCGAAGGTGTACAGAACCCGTTGCTCCGTATGCTCGTTGTAATGGGCGTACCATTTTTCGGGGATTTCCAGCGTGCAGCCAGTTCTCACACCTCATAATATCCTGCGATACGACCCATTTTGAAACTATTAAAAAGCCGAAACTGGCCGGAAATGGCCGAATATGTACAAGACAGGATTCTCCGCATGGTCGTTGTAATGGAAGTACCATTCTTCGGGGATTGGCAGCGCGCAACGAGTTCCCTCACATCATAATATCCTGCTATACGGCCCGTTTTTAATCACATGAAATGCCTGAGATGTCCGGAAAAGGCCGAAGGTGTACAGAACCCAATGCTCCGTTTGCTCGTTGTAATGGAAGTACCATTTTTGGGGGGTTGGCAGAGAGCACCTGGTTCTTACACATCATAATATCCTGATATACGGCCCATTTTGAAACAATTAAAAAGCCGCAAATATCCGGAAAAGGCCGAAGGTGTACAGAACCCGTTGCTCCGTATGCTCGTTGTAATGGAAGGACCATTTTTGGGGGATTAGCAACGCTCAACGCGTTTTTACACATCATAATATCCTGTTATTCGGCCCATTTTTGATCACTTAAAATGCCGGAAATGTCCGGAAAAGGCCGAAGGTGTACAGAACCTGATGCTCCGTATGCTCGTTGTAAGGGGCGTACCATTTCTCGGGGATTGGCAGCGCGTAACGTGTTCTCTCTCATCATAATATCCTGATAAACGGCACATTTTGAAACAATTAAAAAGCCGGAAATGTCCGGAAAAGGCCGAAGGTGTACAGAACCTGATGCTCCGTATGCTCGTTGTAAGGGGCGTACCATTTCTCGGGGATTGGCAGCGCGTAACGTGTTCTCTCACATCATAATATCCTGATAAACGGCACATTTTGAAACAATTAAAAAGCCGGAAATGTCCGGAAAAGGACGAAGGTGTACAGAACCCGTTGCTCCGTATGCTCGTTGTAGTGGGCGTACCATTTTTCGCGGATTGGCAGCGTGCAGCCAGTTCTCACACCTCATAATATCCTGCGATACGACCCATTTTGAAACTATTAAAAAGCCGAAACTGGCCGGAAATGGCCGAATATGTACAAGACAGGATTCTCCGCATGCTCGTTGTAATGGAAGTACCATTCTTCGGGGATTGGCAGCGCGCAACGAGTTCTCTCACATCATAATATCCTGATATACGGCCCATTTTGAAACAATTAAAAAGCCGGAAATGTCCGGAAAAGCCCGAAGGTGTACAGAACCCAATGCTCCGTTTGCTCGTTGTAATGGAAGTACCATTTTTGGGGGGTTGGCAGAGAGCAACTGGTTCTTACACATCATAATATCCTGATATACGGCCCATTTTGAAACAATTAAAAAGCCGGAAATATCCGGAAAAGGCCGAAGGTGTACAGAACCCGTTGCTCCGTATGCTCGTTGTAATGGAAGGACCATTTTTGGGGGATTGGCAACGCTCAACGCGTTTTTACACATCATAATATCCTGCTATTCGCCCATTTTTGATCACTTAAAATGCCGGAAATGTCCGGAAAAGGCCGAAGGTGTACAGAACCTGATGCTCCGTATGCTCGTTGTAAGGGGCGTACCATTTCTCGGGGATTGGCAGCGCGTAACGTGTTCTCTCTCATCATAATATCCTGATAAACGGCACATTTTGAAACAATTAAAAAGCCGGAAATGTCCGGAAAAGGCCGAAGGTGTACAGAACCCGTTGCTCCGTATGCTCGTTGTAATGGGCGTACCATTTTTCGGGGATTGGCAGCGTGCAGCGAGTTCTCACACCTCATAATATCCTGCGATACGACTCATTTTGAAACTGTTAAAAAGCCGAAACTGGCCGGAAAAGGCCGAATATGTACAAGAGAGGATTCTCCGCATGCTCGTTGTAATGGAAGTACCATTCTTCGGGGATTGGCAGCGCTCAATGAGTTCTCTCACATCATAATATCCTGATATACGGCCCATTTTGAAACAAAAAAATAGCCGGAAATGTCCGGAAAAGGCCGAAGGTGTACAGAACCGGTTGCTCTCTTTGCTTGTTGTAATGGAAGTACCGTTTTTGGGGGGTTGGCAGAGAGCAACTGGTTCTTACACATCATAACATCCTGATATACGGCCCATTTTGAAGCAATTAAAAAGCCGGAAATGTCCGGAAAAGGCCGAAGGTGTACAGAACCCGTTGCTCCGTATGCTCGTTGTAATGGGCGTACCATTTTTCGGGGATTTCCAGCGTGCAGCCAGTTCTCACACCTCATAATATCCTGCGATACGACCCATTTTGAAACTATTAAAAAGCCGAAACTGGCCGGAAATGGCCGAATATGTACAAGACAGGATTCTCCGCATGGTCGTTGTAATGGAAGTACCATTCTTCGGGGATTGGCAGCGCGCAACGAGGTCCCTCACATCATAATATCCTGCTATACGGCCCGTTTTTAATCACATGAAATGCCTGAGATGTCCGGAAAAGGCCGAAGGTGTACAGAACCCAATGCTCCGTTTGCTCGTTGTAATGGAAGTACCATTTTTGGGGGGTTGGCAGAGAGCACCTGGTTCTTACACATCATAATATCCTGATATACGGCCCATTTTGAAACAATTAAAAAGCCGCAAATATCCGGAAAAGGCCGAAGGTGTACAGAACCCGTTGCTCCGTATGCTCGTTGTAATGGAAGGACCATTTTTGGGGGATTAGCAACGCTCAACGCGTTTTTACACATCATAATATCCTGTTATTCGGCCCATTTTTGATCACTTAAAATGCCGGAAATGTCCGGAAAAGGCCGAAGGTGTACAGAACCTGATGCTCCGTATGCTCGTTGTAAGGGGCGTACCATTTCTCGGGGATTGGCAGCGCGTAACGTGTTCTCTCTCATCATAATATCCTGATAAACGGCACATTTTGAAACAATTAAAAAGCCGGAAATGTCCGGAAAAGGCCGAAGGTGTACAGAACCTGATGCTCCGTATGCTCGTTGTAAGGGGCGTACCACTTCTCGGGGATTGGCAGCGCGTAACGTGTTCTCTCACATCATAATATCCTGATAAACGGCACATTTTGAAACAATTAAAAAGCCGGAAATGTCCGGAAAAGGACGAAGGTGTACAGAACCCGTTGCTCCGTATGCTCGTTGTAGTGGGCGTACCATTTTTCGCGGATTGGCAGCGTGCAGCCAGTTCTCACACCTCATAATATCCTGCGATACGACCCATTTTGAAACTATTAAAAAGCCGAAACTGGCCGGAAATGGCCGAATATGTACAAGACAGGATTCTCCGCATGCTCGTTGTAATGGAAGTACCATTCTTCGGGGATTGGCAGCGCGCAACGAGTTCTCTCACATCATAATATCCTGATATACGGCCCATTTTGAAACAATTAAAAAGCCGGAAATGTCCGGAAAAGGCCGAAGGTGTACAGAACCCGTTGCTCCCTTTGCTTGTTGTAATGGAAGTACCATTTTTGGGGGGTTGGCAGAGAGCAACTGGTTCTTACACATCATAATATCCTGATAAACGGCACATTTTGAAACAATTAAAAAGCCGGAAATGTCCGGAAAAGGCCGAAGGTGTACAGAACCCGTTGCTCCGTATGCTCGTTGTAATGGGCGTACCATTTTTCGGGGATTGGCAGCGTGCAGCGAGTTCTCACACCTCATAATATCCTGCGATACGACTCATTTTGAAACTGTTAAAAAGCCGAAACTGGCCGGAAAAGGCCGAATATGTACAAGAGAGGATTCTCCGCATGCTCGTTGTAATGGAAGTACCATTCTTCGGGGATTGGCAGCGCTCAATGAGTTCTCTCACATCATAATATCCTGATATACGGCCCATTTTGAAACAAAAAAATAGCCGGAAATGTCCGGAAAAGGCCGAAGGTGTACAGAACCGGTTGCTCTCTTTGCTTGTTGTAATGGAAGTACCGTTTTTGGGGGGTTGGCAGAGAGCAACTGGTTCTTACACATCATAACATCCTGATATACGGCCCATTTTGAAGCAATTAAAAAGCCGGAAATGTCCGGAAAAGGCCGAAGGTGTACAGAACCCGTTGCTCCGTATGCTCGTTGTAATGGGCGTACCATTTTTCGGGGATTTCCAGCGTGCAGCCAGTTCTCACACCTCATAATATCCTGCGATACGACCCATTTTGAAACTATTAAAAAGCCGAAACTGGCCGGAAATGGCCGAATATGTACAAGACAGGATTCTCCGCATGGTCGTTGTAATGGAAGTACCATTCTTCGGGGATTGGCAGCGCGCAACGAGTTCCCTCACATCATAATATCCTGCTATACGGCCCGTTTTTAATCACATGAAATGCCTGAGATGTCCGGAAAAGGCCGAAGGTGTACAGAACCCAATGCTCCGTTTGCTCGTTGTAATGGAAGTACCATTTTTGGGGGGTTGGCAGAGAGCACCTGGTTCTTACACATCATAATATCCTGATATACGGCCCATTTTGAAACAATTAAAAAGCCGCAAATATCCGGAAAAGGCCGAAGGTGTACAGAACCCGTTGCTCCGTATGCTCGTTGTAATGGAAGGACCATTTTTGGGGGATTAGCAACGCTCAACGCGTTTTTACACATCATAATATCCTGTTATTCGGCCCATTTTTGATCACTTAAAATGCCGGAAATGTCCGGAAAAGGCCGAAGGTGTACAGAACCTGATGCTCCGTATGCTCGTTGTAAGGGGCGTACCATTTCTCGGGGATTGGCAGCGCGTAACGTGTTCTCTCTCATCATAATATCCTGATAAACGGCACATTTTGAAACAATTAAAAAGCCGGAAATGTCCGGAAAAGGCCGAAGGTGTACAGAACCTGATGCTCCGTATGCTCGTTGTAAGGGGCGTACCATTTCTCGGGGATTGGCAGCGCGTAACGTGTTCTCTCACATCATAATATCCTGATAAACGGCACATTTTGAAACAATTAAAAAGCCGGAAATGTCCGGAAAAGGACGAAGGTGTACAGAACCCGTTGCTCCGTATGCTCGTTGTAGTGGGCGTACCATTTTTCGCGGATTGGCAGCGTGCAGCCAGTTCTCACACCTCATAATATCCTGCGATACGACCCATTTTGAAACTATTAAAAAGCCGAAACTGGCCGGAAATGGCCGAATATGTACAAGACAGGATTCTCCGCATGCTCGTTGTAATGGAAGTACCATTCTTCGGGGATTGGCAGCGCGCAACGAGTTCTCTCACATCATAATATCCTGATATACGGCCCATTTTGAAACAATTAAAAAGCCGGAAATGTCCGGAAAAGGCCGAAGGTGTACAGAACCCGTTGCTCCCTTTGCTTGTTGTAATGGAAGTACCATTTTTGGGGGGTTGGCAGAGAGCAACTGGTTCTTACACATCATAATATCCTGATATACGGCCCCTATTGAAGCAATTAAAAAGCCGGAAATGTCCGGAAAAGGCCGAAGGTGTACAGAACCCGTTGCTCCGTATGCTCGTTGTAATGGACGTACCATTTTTCGGGGATTTCCAGCGTGCAGCCAGTTCTCACACCTCATAATATCCTGCGATACGACCCATTTTGAAACTATTAAAAAGCCGAAACTGGCCGGAAATGGCCGAATATGTACAAGACAGAATTCTCCGCATGCTCGTTGTAATGGAAGTACCATTCTTCGGGGATTGGCAGCGCGCAACGAGTTCTCTCACATCATAATATCCTGATATACGGCCCATTTTGAAACAATTAAAAAGCCGCAAATGTCCGGAAAAGGCCGAAGGTGTACAGAACCCGTTGCTCCCTTTGCTTGTTGTAATGGAAGTACCATTTTTGGGGGGTTGGCAGAGAGCAACTGGTTCTTACACATCATAATATCCTGATATACGGCCCCTATTGAAGCAATTAAAAAGCCGGAAATGTCCGGAAAAGGCCGAAGGTGTACAGAACCCGCTGCTCCGTATGCTCGTTGTAATGGGCGTACCATTTTTCGGGGATTTCCAGCGTGCAGCCAGTTCTCACACCTCATAATATCCTGCGATACGACCCATTTTGAAACTATTAAAAAGCCGAAACTGGCCGGAAATGGCCGAATATGTACAAGACAGGATTCTCCGCATGGTCGTTGTAATGGAAGTACCATTCTTCGGGGATTGGCAGCGCGCAACGAGTTCTCTCACATCATAATATCCTGCTATACGGCCCGTTTTTAATCACATAAAATGCCGGAGATGTCCGGAAAAGGCCGAAGGTGTACAGAACCCAATGCTCCGTTTGCTCGTTGTAATGGAAGTACCATTTTTGGGGGGTTGGCAGAGAGCAACTGGTTCTTACACATCATAATATCCTGATATACGGCCCATTTTGAAACAATTAAAAAGCCGGAAATATCCGGAAAAGGCCGAAGGTGTACAGAACCCGTTGCTCCGTATGCTCGTTGTAATGGAAGGACCATTTTTGGGGGATTGGCAACGCTCAACGCGTTTTTACACATCATAATATCCTGCTATTCGCCCATTTTTGATCACTTAAAATGCCGGAAATGTCCGGAAAAGGCCGAAGGTGTACAGAACCTGATGCTCCGTATGCTCGATGTAAGGGGCGTACCATTTCTCGGGGATTGGCAGCGCGTAACGTGTTCTCTCTCATCATAATATCCTGATAAACGGCACATTTTGAAACAATTAAAAAGCCGGAAATGTCCGGAAAAGGCCGAAGGTGTACAGAACCCGTTGCTCCGTATGCTCGTTGTAATGGGCGTACCATTTTTCGGGGATTGGCAGCGTGCAGCGAGTTCTCACACCTCATAATATCCTGCGATACGACTCATTTTGAAACTGTTAAAAAGCCGAAACTGGCCGGAAAAGGCCGAATATGTACAAGAGAGGATTCTCCGCATGCTCGTTGTAATGGAAGTACCATTCTTCGGGGATTGGCAGCGCTCAATGAGTTCTCTCACATCATAATATCCTGATATACGGCCCATTTTGAAACAAAAAAATAGCCGGAAATGTCCGGAAAAGGCCGAAGGTGTACAGAACCGGTTGCTCTCTTTGCTTGTTGTAATGGAAGTACCGTTTTTGGGGGGTTGGCAGAGAGCAACTGGTTCTTACACATCATAACATCCTGATATACGGCCCATTTTGAAGCAATTAAAAAGCCGGAAATGTCCGGAAAAGGCCGAAGGTGTACAGAACCCGTTGCTCCGTATGCTCGTTGTAATGGGCGTACCATTTTTCGGGGATTTCCAGCGTGCAGCCAGTTCTCACACCTCATAATATCCTGCGATACGACCCATTTTGAAACTATTAAAAAGCCGAAACTGGCCGGAAATGGCCGAATATGTACAAGACAGGATTCTCCGCATGGTCGTTGTAATGGAAGTACCATTCTTCGGGGATTGGCAGCGCGCAACGAGTTCCCTCACATCATAATATCCTGCTATACGGCCCGTTTTTAATCACATGAAATGCCTGAGATGTCCGGAAAAGGCCGAAGGTGTACAGAACCCAATGCTCCGTTTGCTCGTTGTAATGGAAGTACCATTTTTGGGGGGTTGGCAGAGAGCACCTGGTTCTTACACATCATAATATCCTGATATACGGCCCATTTTGAAACAATTAAAAAGCCGCAAATATCCGGAAAAGGCCGAAGGTGTACAGAACCCGTTGCTCCGTATGCTCGTTGTAATGGAAGGACCATTTTTGGGGGATTAGCAACGCTCAACGCGTTTTTACACATCATAATATCCTGTTATTCGGCCCATTTTTGATCACTTAAAATGCCGGAAATGTCCGGAAAAGGCCGAAGGTGTACAGAACCTGATGCTCCGTATGCTCGTTGTAAGGGGCGTACCATTTCTCGGGGATTGGCAGCGCGTAACGTGTTCTCTCTCATCATAATATCCTGATAAACGGCACATTTTGAAACAATTAAAAAGCCGGAAATGTCCGGAAAAGGCCGAAGGTGTACAGAACCTGATGCTCCGTATGCTCGTTGTAAGGGGCGTACCATTTCTCGGGGATTGGCAGCGCGTAACGTGTTCTCTCACATCATAATATCCTGATAAACGGCACATTTTGAAACAATTAAAAAGCCGGAAATGTCCGGAAAAGGACGAAGGTGTACAGAACCCGTTGCTCCGTATGCTCGTTGTAGTGGGCGTACCATTTTTCGCGGATTGGCAGCGTGCAGCGAGATCTCAAACATCATAATATCCTGCGATACGACCCTATTTGAAACAATTAAAAAGCCGGTAATATCCGGAAAAGGCCGAAGGTGTACAGAACCCGTTGCTCCGTATGCTCGTTGTAATGGAATTACCATTTTTGGGGGATTGGCAACGCTCAACGCGTTTTTACACATCATAATATCCTGCTATTCGGCCCATTTTTGATCACTTAAAATGCCGGAAATGTCCGGAAAAGGCCGAAGGTGTACAGAACCTGATGCTCCGTATGCTCGCTGTAGTGGGCGTTCCATTTTTCGGGGATTGGCAGCGTGCACCGTGTTCTCTCACATCATAATATCCTGCTATTCTGCCCGTTTTTGATCACTTAATATGCCGGAAATGTCCGGAAAAGGCCGAAGGTGTACAGAACCTGATGCTCCGTA
The DNA here is from genome assembly GCA_963971185.1 of Bombus muscorum. Classification (NCBI taxonomy): domain Eukaryota; kingdom Metazoa; phylum Arthropoda; class Insecta; order Hymenoptera; family Apidae; genus Bombus; species Bombus muscorum. Next base: position 9,366,084 of record OZ020130.1, on the reverse strand, counting down.
TGCTCGTTGTAAGGGGCGTACCATTTCTCGGGGATTGGCAGCGCGTAACGTGTTCTCTCACATCATAATATCCTGATAAACGGCACATTTTGAAACAATTAAAAAGCCGGAAATGTCCGGAAAAGGCCGAAGGTGTACAGAACCCGTTGCTCCGTATGCTCGTTGTAGTGGGCGTACCATTTTTCGCGGATTGGCAGCGTGCAGCGAGATCTCAAACATCATAATATCCTGCGATACGACCCTTTTTGAAACAATTAAAAAGCCGGTAATATCCGGAAAAGGCCGAAGGTGTACAGAACCCGTTGCTCCGTATGCTCGTTGTAATGGAATTACCATTTTTGGGGGATTGGCAGCGTGCAGCGAGTTCTCACACCTCATAATATCCTGCGAAACGACTCATTTTGAAACTATTAAAATGCAGAAACTTGCCGGAAAAGGCCGAATATGTGCAAGACAGGATTCTCCGCATGCTCGTTGTAATGGAAGTACCATTCTTCGGGGATTGGCAGCGCGCAACGAGTTCTCTCACATCATAATATCCTGATATACGGCCCATTTTGAAACAATTAAAAAGCCGGAAATGTCCGGAAAAGGCCGAAGGTGTACAGAACCCAATGCTCCGTTTGCTCGTTGTAATGGAAGTACCATTTTTGGGGGGTTGGCGGAGAGCAACTGGTTCTTACACATCATAATATCCTGATATACGGCCCATTTTGAAACAATTACAAAGCCGGAAATATCCGGAAAAGGCCGAAGGTGTACAGAACCCGTTGCTCCGTATGCTCGTTGTAATGGAATTACCATTTTTGTGGGATTGGCAACGCTCAACGCGTTTTTACACATCATAATATCCTGCTATTCGGCCCATTTTTGATCACTTAAAATGCCGGAAATGTCCGGAAAAGGCCGAAGGTGTACAGAACCCGTTGCTCCCTTTGCTTGTTGTAATGGAAGTACCATTTTTGGGGGGTTGGCAGAGAGCAACTGGTTCTTACACATCATAATATCCTGATATACGGCCCATTTTGAAGCAATTAAAAAGCCGGAAATGTCCGGAAAAGGCCGAAGGTGTACAGAACCCGTTGCTCCGTATGCTCGTTGTAGTGGGCGTACCATTTTTCGGGGATTGGCAGCGTGCAGCGAGATCTCAAGCATCATAATATCCTGCGATACGACCATTTTGAAGCAATTAAAAAGCCGGAAATGTCCGGAAAAGGCCGAAGGTGTACAGAACCCGTTGCTCCGTATGCTCGTTGTAATGGCCGTACCATTTTTCGGGGATTTCCAGCGTGCAGCCAGTTCTCACACCTCATAATATCCTGCGATACGACCCATTTTGAAACTATTAAAAAGCCGAAACTGGCCGGAAATGGCCGAATATGTACAAGACAGGATTCTCCGCATGCTCGTTGTAATGGAAGTACCATTCTTCGGGGATTGGCAGCGCGCAACGAGTTCTCTCACATCATAATATCCTGATATACGGCCCATTTTGAAACAATTAAAAAGCCGGAAATGTCCGGAAAAGGCCGAAGGTGTACAGAACCCGTTGCTCCCTTTGCTTGTTGTAATGGAAGTACCATTTTTGGGGGGTTGGCAGAGAGCAACTGGTTCTTACACATCATAATATCCTGATATACGGCCCCTATTGAAGCAATTAAAAAGCCGGAAATGTCCGGAAAAGGCCGAAGGTGTACAGAACCCGTTGCTCCGTATGCTCGTTATAATGGACGTACCATTTTTCGGGGATTTCCAGCGTGCAGCCAGTTCTCACACCTCATAATATCCTGCGATACGACCCATTTTGAAACTATTAAAAAGCCGAAACTGGCCGGAAATGGCCGAATATGTACAAGACAGAATTCTCCGCATGCTCGTTGTAATGGAAGTACCATTCTTCGGGGATTGGCAGCGCGCAACGAGTTCTCTCACATCATAATATCCTGATATACGGCCCATTTTGAAACAATTAAAAAGCCGGAAATGTCCGGAAAAGGCCGAAGGTGTACAGAACCCGTTGCTCCCTTTGCTTGTTGTAATGGAAGTACCATTTTTGGGGGGTTGGCAGAGAGCAACTGGTTCTTACACATCATAATATCCTGATATACGGCCCCTATTGAAGCAATTAAAAAGCCGGAAATGTCCGGAAAAGGCCGAAGGTGTACAGAACCCGCTGCTCCGTATGCTCGTTGTAATGGGCGTACCATTTTTCGGGGATTTCCAGCGTGCAGCCAGTTCTCACACCTCATAATATCCTGCGATACGACCCATTTTGAAACTATTAAAAAGCCGAAACTGGCCGGTAATGGCCGAATATGTACAAGACAGGATTCTCCGCATGGTCGTTGTAATGGAAGTACCATTCTTCGGGGATTGGCAGCGCGCAACGAGTTCTCTCACATCATAATATCCTGCTATACGGCCCGTTTTTAATCACATAAAATGCCGGAGATGTCCGGAAAAGGCCGAAGGTGTACAGAACCCAATGCTCCGTTTGCTCGTTGTAATGGAAGTACCATTTTTGGGGGGTTGGCAGAGAGCAACTGGTTCTTACACATCATAATATCCTGATATACGGCCCATTTTGAAACAATTAAAAAGCCGGAAATATCCGGAAAAGGCCGAAGGTGTACAGAACCCGTTGCTCCGTATGCTCGTTGTAATGGAATTACCATTTTTGGGGGATTGGCAACGCTCAACGCGTTTCTACACATCATAATATCCTGCGATACGACTCATTTTGAAACAATTAAAAAGCCGAAACTGGCCGGAAAAGGCCGAATATGTACAAGACAGGATTCTCGTCATGCTCGTTGTAATGGAAGTACCATTCTTCGGGGATTTGCAGCGCGCAAGGAGTTCCCTCACATCATAATATCCTGCTATACGGCCCGTTTTTAATCACATGAAATGCCGGAGATGTCCGGAAAAGCCCGAAGGTGTACAGAACCCAATGCTCCGTTTGCTCGTTGTAATGGAAGTACCATTTTTGGGGGGTTGGCAGAGAGCAACTGGTTCTTACACATCATAATATCCTGATATACGGCCCATTTTGAAACAATTAAAAAGCCGGAAATATCCGGAAAAGGCCGAAGGTGTACAGAACCCGTTGCTCCGTATGCTCGTTGTAATGGAAGGACCATTTTTGGGGGATTGGCAAAGCTCAACGCGTTTTTACACATCATAATATCCTGCTATTCGCCCATTTTTGATCACTTAAAATGCCGGAAATGTCCGGAAAAGGCCGAAGGTGTACAGAACCTGATGCTCCGTATGCTCGTTGTAAGGGGCGTACCATTTCTCGGGGATTGGCAGCGCGTAACGTGTTCTCTCTCATCATAATATCCTGATAAACGGCACATTTTGAAACAATTAAAAAGCCGGAAATGTCCGGAAAAGGCCGAAGGTGTACAGAACCCGTTGCTCCGTATGCTCGTTGTAATGGGCGTACCATTTTTCGGGGATTGGCAGCGTGCAGCGAGTTCTCACACCTCATAATATCCTGCGATACGACTCATTTTGAAACTGTTAAAAAGCCGAAACTGGCCGGAAAAGGCCGAATATGTACAAGAGAGGATTCTCCGCATGCTCGTTGTAATGGAAGTACCATTCTTCGGGGATTGGCAGCGCTCAATGAGTTCTCTCACATCATAATATCCTGATATACGGCCCATTTTGAAACAAAAAAATAGCCGGAAATGTCCGGAAAAGGCCGAAGGTGTACAGAACCGGTTGCTCTCTTTGCTTGTTGTAATGGAAGTACCGTTTTTGGGGGGTTGGCAGAGAGCAACTGGTTCTTACACATCATAACATCCTGATATACGGCCCATTTTGAAGCAATTAAAAAGCCGGAAATGTCCGGAAAAGGCCGAAGGTGTACAGAACCCGTTGCTCCGTATGCTCGTTGTAATGGGCGTACCATTTTTCGGGGATTTCCAGCGTGCAGCCAGTTCTCACACCTCATAATATCCTGCGATACGACCCATTTTGAAACTATTAAAAAGCCGAAACTGGCCGGAAATGGCCGAATATGTACAAGACAGGATTCTCCGCATGGTCGTTGTAATGGAAGTACCATTCTTCGGGGATTGGCAGCGCGCAACGAGTTCCCTCACATCATAATATCCTGCTATACGGCCCGTTTTTAATCACATGAAATGCCTGAGATGTCCGGAAAAGGCCGAAGGTGTACAGAACCCAATGCTCCGTTTGCTCGTTGTAATGGAAGTACCATTTTTGGGGGGTTGGCAGAGAGCACCTGGTTCTTACACATCATAATATCCTGATATACGGCCCATTTTGAAACAATTAAAAAGCCGCAAATATCCGGAAAAGGCCGAAGGTGTACAGAACCCGTTGCTCCGTATGCTCGTTGTAATGGAAGGACCATTTTTGGGGGATTAGCAACGCTCAACGCGTTTTTACACATCATAATATCCTGTTATTCGGCCCATTTTTGATCACTTAAAATGCCGGAAATGTCCGGAAAAGGCCGAAGGTGTACAGAACCTGATGCTCCGTATGCTCGTTGTAAGGGGCGTACCATTTCTCGGGGATTGGCAGCGCGTAACGTGTTCTCTCTCATCATAATATCCTGATAAACGGCACATTTTGAAACAATTAAAAAGCCGGAAATGTCCGGAAAAGGCCGAAGGTGTACAGAACCTGATGCTCCGTATGCTCGTTGTAAGGGGCGTACCATTTCTCGGGGATTGGCAGCGCGTAACGTGTTCTCTCACATCATAATATCCTGATAAACGGCACATTTTGAAACAATTAAAAAGCCGGGAATGTCCGGAAAAGGACGAAGGTGTACAGAACCCGTTGCTCCGTATGCTCGTTGTAGTGGGCGTACCATTTTTCGCGGATTGGCAGCGTGCAGCGAGATCTCAAACATCATAATAGCCTGCGATACGACCCTATTTGAAACAATTAAAAAGCCGGTAATATCCGGAAAAGGCCGAAGGTGTACAGAACCCGTTGCTCCGTATGCTCGTTGTAATGGAATTACCATTTTTGGGGGATTGGCAGCGTGCAGCGAGTTCTCACACCTCATAATATCCTGCGAAACGACTCATTTTGAAACTATTAAAATGCAGAAACTTGCCGGAAAAGGCCGAATATGTGCAAGACAGGATTCTCCGCATGCTCGTTGTAATGGAAGTACCATTCTTCGGGGATTGGCAGCGCGCAACGAGTTCTCTCACATCATAATATCCTGATATACGGCCCATTTTGAAACAATTAAAAAGCCGGAAATGTCCGGAAAAGGCCGAAGGTCTACAGAACCCGTTGCTCCCTTTGCTTGTTGTAATGGAAGTACCATATTTGGGGGGTTGGCAGAGAGCAACTGGTTCTTACACATCATAATATCCTGATATACGGCCCATTTTGAAGCAATTAAAAAGCCGGAAATGTCCGGAAAAGGCCGAGGGTGTACAGAACCCGTTGCTCCGTATGCTCGTTGTAATGGGCGTACCATTTTTCGGGGATTTCCAGCGTGCAGCGAGTTCTCACACCTCATAATATCCTGCGAAACGACTCATTTTGAAACTATTAAAATGCAGAAACTTGCCGGAAAAGGCCGAATATGTGCAAGACAGGATTCTCCGCATGCTCGTTGTAATGGAAGTACCATTCTTCGGGGATTGGCAGCGCGCAACGAGTTCTCTCACATCATAATATCCTGATATACGGCCCATTTTGAAACAATTAAAAAGCCGGAAATGTCCGGAAAAGGCCGAAGGTCTACAGAACCCGTTGCTCCCTTTGCTTGTTGTAATGGAAGTACCATATTTGGGGGGTTGGCAGAGAGCAACTGGTTCTTACACATCATAATATCCTGATATACGGCCCATTTTGAAGCAATTAAAAAGCCGGAAATGTCCGGAAAAGGCCGAGGGTGTACAGAACCCGTTGCTCCGTATGCTCGTTGTAATGGGCGTACCATTTTTCGGGGATTTCCAGCGTGCAGCCAGTTCTCACACCTCATAATATCCTGCGATACGAACCATTTTGAAACTATTAAAAAGCCGAAACTGGCCGGAAATGGCCGAATATGTACAAGACAGGATTCTCCGCATGCTCGTTGTAATGGAAGTACCATTCTTCGGGGATTGGCAGCGCGCAACGAGTTCTCTCACATCATAATATCCTGATATTCGGCCCATTTTGAAACAATTAAAAAGCCGGAAATGTCCGGAAAAGGCCGAAGGTGTACAGAACCCGTTGCTCCCTTTGCTTGTTGTAATGGAAGTACCATTTTTGGGGGGTTGGCAGAGAGCAACTGGTTCTTACACATCATAATATCCTGATATACGGCCCCTATTGAAGCAATTAAAAAGCCGGAAATGTCCGGAAAAGGCCGAAGGTGTACAGAACCCGTTGCTCCGTATGCTCGTTGTAATGGGCGTACCATTTTTCGGGGATTTCCAGCGTGCAGCCAGTTCTCACACCTCATAATATCCTGCGATACGACCCATTTTGAAACTATTAAAAAGCCGAAACTGGCCGGAAATGGCCGAATATGTACAAGACAGGATTCTCCGCATGCTCGTTGTAATGGAAGTACCATTCTTCGGGGATTGGCAGCGCGCAACGAGTTCTCTCACATCATAATATCCTGATATACGGCCCATTTTGAAACAATTAAAAAGCCGGAAATGTCCGGAAAAGGCCGAAGGTGTACAGAACCCAATGCTCCGTTTGCTCGTTGTAATGGAAGTACCATTTTTGGGGGGTTGGCAGAGAGCAACTGGTTCTTACACATCATAATATCCTCATATACGGCCCATTTTGAAACAATTAAAAAGCCGGAAATATCCGGAAAAGGCCGAAGGTGTACAGAACCCGTTGCTCCGTATGCTCGTTGTAATGGAATTACCATTTTTCGGGGATTGGCAACGCTCAACGCGTTTTTACACATCATAATATCCTGCTATTCGGCCCATTTTTGATCACTTAAAATGCCGGAAATGTCCGGAAAAGGCCGAAGGTGTACAGAACCTGATGCTCCGTATGCTCGTTGTAAGGGGCGTACCATTTCTCGGGGATTGGCAGCGCGTAACGTGTTCTCTCTCATCATAATATCCTGATAAACGGCACATTTTGAAACAATTAAAAAGCCGGAAATGTCCGGAAAAGGCCGAAGGTGTACAGAACCCGTTGCTCCGTATGCTCGTTGTAGTGGGCGTACCATTTTTCGGGGATTGGCAGCGTGCTGCGAGTTCTCACACCTCATAATATCCGGCGATACGACTCATTTTGAAACTATTAAAAAGCCGATACTGGCCGGAAAAGGCCGAATATGTACAAGACAGGATTCTCCGCATGCTCGTTGTAATGGAAGGACCATTCTTCGGGGATTGGCTGCGCGCAACCAGTTCTCTCACATCATAATATCCTGCGATACGACCCATTTTGAAACAATTAAAAAGCCGAAACTGGCCGGAAAAGGCCGAAAATGTACAAGAAAGGATTCTCCGGATGCTGGTTGTATTGGAAGTACCATTCTTCGGGGATTGGCAGCGCGCACCGTGTTCTCTCACATCATAATATCCTGCTATTCTGCCCGTTTTTGATCACTTAATATGCCGGAAATGTCCGGAAAAGGCCGAAGGTGTACAGAACCTGATGCTCCGTATGCTCGTTGTAAGGGGCGTACCATTTCTCGGGGATTGGCAGCGCGTAACGTGTTCTCTCACATCATAATATCCTGATAAACGGCACATTTTGAAACAATTAAAAAGCCGGAAATGTCCGGAAAAGGCCGAAGGTGTACAGAACCCGTTGCTCCGTATGCTCGTTGTAGTGGGCGTACCATTTTTCGGGGATTGGCAGCGTGCAGCGAGATCTCAAACATCATAATATCCTGCGATACGACCCTTTTTGAAACAATTAAAAAGCCGGTAATATCCGGAAAAGGCCGAAGGTGTACAGAACCCGTTGCTCCGTATGCTCGTTGTAATGGAAGGACCATTTTTGGGGGATTGGCAGCGTGCAGCGAGTTCTCACACCTCATAATATCCTGCGAAACGACTCATTTTGAAACTATTAAAATGCCGAAACTTGCCGGAAAAGGCCGAATATGTACAAGACAGGATTCTCCGCATGCTCGTTGTAATGGAAGTACCATTCTTCGGGGATTGGCAGCGCGCAACGAGTTCTCTCACATCATAATATCCTGATATAGGGCCCATTTTGAAACAATTAAAAAGCCGGAAATGTCCGGAAAAGGCCGAAGGTGTACAGAACCCGTTGCTCCCTTTGCTTGTTGTAATGGAAGTACCATTTTTGGGGGGTTGGCAGAGAGCAATTGGTTCTTACACATCATAATATCCTGATATACGGCCCCTATTGAAGCAATTAAAAAGCCGGAAATGTCCGGAAAAGGCCGAAGGTGTACAGAACCCGCTGCTCCGTATGCTCGTTGTAATGGGCGTACTATTTTTCGGGGATTTCCAGCGTGCAGCCAGTTCTCACACCTCATAATATCCTGCGATACGACCCATTTTGAAACTATTAAAAAGCCGAAACTGGCCGGAAAAGGCCGAATATGTACAAGACAGGATTCTCCGCATGGTCGTTGTAATGGAAGTACCATTCTTCGGGGATTGGCAGCGCGCAACGAGTTCTCTCACATCATAATATCCTGCTATACGGCCCATTTTTAATCACATAAAATGCCGGAGATGTCCGGAATAGGCCGAAGGTGTACAGAACCCAATGCTCCGTTTGCTCGTTGTAATGGAAGTACCATTTTTGGGGGGTTGGCAGAGAGCAACTGGTTCTTACACATCATAATATCCTGATATACGGCCCATTTTGAAACAATTAAAAAGCCGGAAATATCCGGAAAAGGCCGAAGGTGTACAGAACCCGTTGCTCCGTATGCTCGTTGTAATGGAATTACCATTTTTGGGGGATTGGCAACGCTCAACGCGTTTTTACACATCATAATATCCTGCGATACGACTCATTTTGAAACTATTAAATAGCCGAAACTGGCCGGAAAAGGCCGAATATGTACAAGACAGGATTCTCGTCATGCTCGTTGTAATGGAAGTACCATTCTTCGGGGATTTGCAGCGCGCAAGGAGTTCCCTCACATCATAATATCCTGCTATACGGCCCGTTTTTAATCACATGAAATGCCGGAGATGTCCGGAAAAGGCCGAAGGTGTACAGAACCCAATGCTCCGTTTACTCGTTGTAATGGAAGTACCATTTTTGGGGGGTTGGCAGAGAGCAACTGGTTCTGACACATCATAATATCCTGATATACGGCCCATTTTGAAACAATTAAAAAGCCGGAAATATCCGGAAAAGGCCGAAGGTGTACAGAACCCGTTGCTCCGTATGCTCGTTGTAATGGAAGGACCATTTTTGGGGGATTGGCAACGCTCAACGCGTTTTTACACATCATAATATCCTGCTATTCGCCCATTTTTGATCACTTAAAATGCCGGAAATGTCCGGAAAAGGCCGAAGGTGTACAGAACCTGATGCTCCGTATGCTCGTTGTAAGGGGCGTACCATTTCTCGGGGATTGGCAGCGCGTAACGTGTTCTCTCTCATCATAATATCCTGATAAACGGCACATTTTGAAACAATTAAAAAGCCGGAAATGTCCGGAAAAGGCCGAAGGTGTACAGAACCCGTTGCTCCGTATGCTCGTTGTAATGGGCGTACCATTTTTCGGGGATTGGCAGCGTGCAGCGAGTTCTCACACCTCATAATATCCTGCGATACGACTCATTTTGAAACTATTAAAAAGCCGAAACTGGCCGGAAAAGGCCGAATATGTACAAGACAGGATTCTCCGCATGCTCGTTGTAATGGAAGTACCATTCTTCGGGGATTGGCAGCGCGCAACGAGTTCTCTCACATCATAATATCCTGATATACGGCCCATTTTGAAACAAAAAATAGCCGGAAATGTCCGGAAAAGGCCGAAGGTGTACAGAACCGGTTGCTCCCTTTGCTTGTTGTAATGGAAGTACCGTTTTTGGGGGGTTGGCAGAGAGCAACTGGTTCTTACACATCATAACATCCTGAAATACGGCCCATTTTGAAGCAATTAAAAAGCCGGAAATGTCCGGAAAAGGCCGAAGGTGTACAGAACCCGTTGCTCCGTATGCTCGTTGTAATGGGCGTACCATTTTTCGGGGATTTCCAGCGTGCAGCCAGTTCTCACACCTCATAATATCCTGCGATACGACCCATTTTGAAACTATTAAAAAGCCGAAACTGGCCGGAAATGGCCGAATATGTACAAGACAGGATTCTCCGCATGGTCGTTGTAATGGAAGTACCATTCTTCGGGGATTGGCAGCGAGCAACGAGTTCCCTCACATCATAATATCCTGCTATACGGCCCGTTTTTAATCACATGAAATGCCGGAGATGTCCGGAAAAGGCCGAAGGTGTACAGAACCCAATGCTCCGTTTGCTCGTTGTAATGGAAGTACCATTTTTGGGGGGTTGGCAGAGAGCACCTGGTTCTTACACATCATAATATCCTGATATACGGCCCATTTTGAAACTATTAAAAAGCCGCAAATATCCGGAAAAGGCCGAAGGTGTACAGAACCCGTTGCTCCGTATGCTCGTTGTAATGGAAGGACCATTTTTGGGGGATTTGCAACGCTCAACGCGTTTTTACACATCATAATATCCTGCTATTCGGCCCATTTTTGATCACTTAAAATGCCGGAAATGTCCGGAAAAGGCCGAAGGTGTACAGAACCTGTTGCTCCGTATGCTCGTTGTAAGGGGCGTACCATTTCTCGGGGATTGGCAGCGCGTAACGTGTTCTCTCTCATCATAATATCCTGATAAACGGCACATTTTGAAACAATTAAAAAGCCGGAAATGTCCGGAAAAGGCCGAAGGTGTACAGAACCCGTTGCTCCGTATGCTCGTTGTAGTGGGCGTACCATTTTTCGGGGATTGGCAGCGTGCAGCGAGTTCTCACACCTCATAATATCCTGCGATACGACTCATTTTGAAACTATTAAAAAGCCGAAACTGGCCGGAAAAGGCCGAATATGTACAAGACAGGATTCTCCGCATGCTCGTTGTAATGTAAGTACCATTCTTCGGGGATTGGCTGCGCGCAACGAGTTCTCTCACATCATAATATCCTGCGATACGACCCATTTTGAAACAATTAAAAAGCCGAAACTGGCCGGAAAAGGCCGAAAATGTACAAGACAGGATTCTCCGGATGCTGGTTGTATTGGAAGTACCATTCTTAGGGGATTGGCAGCGCGCACCGTGTTCTCTCACATCATAATATCCTGCTATTCTGCCCGTTTTTGATCACTTAATATGCCGGAAATGTCCGGAAAAGGCCGAAGGTGTACAGAACCTGATGCTCCGTATGCTCGTTGTAAGGGGCGTACCATTTCTCGGGGATTGGCAGCGCGTAACGTGTTCTCTCACATCATAATATCCTGATAAACGGCACATTTTCAAACAATTAAAAAGCCGGAAATGTCCGGAAAAGGCCGAAGGTGTACAGAACCCGTTGCTCCGTATGCTCGTTGTAGTGGGCGTACCATTTTTCGGGGATTGGCAGCGTGCAGCGAGTTCTCACACCTCATAATATCCTGCGATACGACTCATTTTAAAAACTATTAAAAAGCCGAAACTGGCGGGAAAAGGCCGAAAATGTACAAGACAGGATTCTCCGGATGCTGGTTGCATTGGAAGTACCATTCTTCGGGGATTGGCAGCGCGCACCGTGTTCTCTCACATCATAATATCCTGCTATTCTGCCCGTTTTTGATCACTTAATATGCCGGAAATGTCCGGAAAAGGCCTAAGGTGTACAGAACATGATGCTCCGTATGCTCGTTGTAAGGGGCGTACCATTTTTCGGGGATGGGCAGCGTGCAGCGTGTTCTCACACATCATAATATCCTGCGACACGACCCATTTTGAAACAATTAAATAGCCGGAAATGTCCGGAAAAGGCCGAAGGTGTACGGAACCCGTTGCTCCGTATGCTCTTTGTAATGGAAGTACCATATTTGGGGGGTTGGCAGCGTGCAGCGAGTTCTCACACATCATAATATCCTGCTATACGGCCCGTTTTTAATCACATAAAATGCCGGAGATATCCGGAAAAGGCCGAAGGTGTACAGAACCCAATGCTCCGTTTGCTCGTTGTAATGGAAGTACCATTTTTGGGGGGTTGGCTGAGAGCAACTGGTTCTTACACATCATAATATCCTGATATACGGCCCATTTTGAAGAAATTAAAAAGCCGGAAATGTCCGGAAAAGGCCGAAGGTGTACAGAACCCGTTGCTCCGTTTGCTCGTTGTAATGGAAGTACCATATTTGGGGGGTTGGCAGCGTGCAGCGAGTTCTCACACATCATAATATCCTGCTATACGGCCCGTTTTTAATCACATAAAATGCCGGAGATGTCCGGAAAAGGCCGAAGGTGTACAGAACCCAATGCTCCGTTTGCTCGTTGTAATGGAAGTACCATTTTTGGGGGTTTGGCAGAGAGCAACTGGTTCTTACACATCATAATATCCTGATATACGGCCCATTTTGAAACAATTAAAATGCCGGAAATGTCCGGAAAAGGCCGAAGGTGTACAGAACCTGATGCTCCGTATGCTCGTTGTAAGGGGCGTACCATTTCTCGGGGATTGGCAGCGCGTAACGTGTTCTCTCTCATCATAATATCCTGACAAACGGCACATTTTGAAACAATTAAAAAGCCGGAAATGTCCGGAAAAGGCCGAAGGTGTACAGAACCCGTTGCTCCGCATGCTCGTTGTAATGGAAGTACCATTCTTCGGGGATTGGCTGCGCGCAACGAGTTCTCTCACATCATAATATCCTGCGATACGACCCATTTTGAAACAATTAAAAAGCCGAAACTGGCCGGAAAAGGCCGAAAATGTACAAGACAGGATTCTCCGGATGCTGGTTGTATTGGAAGTACCATTCTTCGGGGATTGGCGGCGCGCACCGTGTTCTCTCACATCATAATATCCTGCTATTCTGCCCGTTTTTGATCACTTAATATGCCGGAAATGTCCGGAAAAGGCCGAAGGTGTACAGAACCTGATGCTCCGTATGCTCGTTGTAAGGGGCGTACCATTTTTCGGGGATGGGCAGCGTGCAGCGTGTTCTCACACATCATAATATCCTGCGATACGAGCCATTTTGAAACAATTAAATAGCCGGAAATGTCCGGAAAAGGAAGAAGGTGTACGGAACCCGTTGCTCCGTATGCTCGTTGTAATGGGCGTACCATTTTTCGGGGATTGGCAGCGTGCAGCGAGTTCTCACACATCATAATATCCTGCGATACGACCCATTTTGAAACAATTAAAAAGACGAAACTGGCCGGAAAAGGCCGAATATGTACAAGACAGGATTCTCCGCATGCTCGTTGTATTGGAAGTACCATTCTTCGGGGATTGGCAGCGCGCACCGAGTTGTCTCACATCATAATATCCTGCTATACGGCCCGTTTTTAATCACATAAAATGCCGGATATGTCCGGAAAAGGCCGAAGGTGTACAGAATCCGTTGCTCCGTATGCTCGTTGTAATGGGCGTACCATTTTTCGGGGATTGGCAGCGTGCAGCGAGTTCTCACACATCATAATATCCTGCGATACGACCCATTTTGAAACAATTAAAAAGACGAAACTGGCCGGAAAAGGCCGAATATGTACAAGACAGGATTCTCCGCATGCTCGTTGTAATGGAAGTACCATTCTTCGGGGATTGGCAGCGCGCAACGAGTTCTCTCACATCATAATATCCTGATATACGGCCCATTTCGAAACAATTAAAAAGCCGGAAATGTCCGGAAAAGGCCGAAGGTGTACAGAACCCGTTGCTCCCTTTGCTTGTTGTAATGGAAGTACCATTTTTGGGGGGTTGGCTGAGAGCAACTGGTTCTTACACATCATAATATCCTGATATACGGCCCATTTTGAAGAAATTAAAAAGCCGGAAATGTCCGGAAAAGGCCGAAGGTGTACAGAACCCGTTGCTCCCTTTGCTTGTTGTAATGGAAGTACCATTTTTGGGGGGTTGGCAGAGAGCAACTGGTTCTTACACATCATAATATCCTGATATACGGCCCCTATTGAAGCAATTAAAAAGCCGGAAATGTCCGGAAAAGGCCGAAGGTGTACAGAACCCGCTGCTCCGTATGCTCGTTGTAATGGGCGTACCATTTTTCGGGGATTTCCAGCGTGCAGCCAGTTCTCACACCTCATAATATCCTGCGATACGACCCATTTTGAAACTATTAAAAAGCCGAAACTGGCCGGAAATGGCCGAATATGTACAAGACAGGATTCTCCGCATGGTTGTTGTAATGGAAGTACCATTCTTCGGGGATTGGCAGCGCGCAACGAGTTCCCTCACATCATAATATCCTGCTATACGGCCCGTTTTTAATCACATGAAATGCCGGAGATGTTCGGAAAAGGCCGAAGGTGTACAGAACCCAATGCTCCGTTTGCTCGTTGTAATGGAAGTACCATTTTTGGGGGGTTGGCAGAGAGCACCTGGTTTTTACACATCATAATATCCTGATATACGGCCCATTTTGAAACAATTAAAAAGCCGGCAATATCCGGAAAAGGCCGAAGGTGTACAGAACCCGTTGCTCCGTATGCTCGTTGTAATGGAACGACCATTTTTGGGGGATTGGCAACGCTCAACGCGTTTTTACACATCATAATATCCTGCTATTCGGCCCATTTTTGATCACTTAAAATGCCGGAAATGTCCGGAAAAGGCCGAAGGTGTACAGAACCTGATGCTCCGTATGCTCGTTGTAAGGGGCGTACCATTTCTCGGGGATTGGCAGCGCGTAACGTGTTCTCTCTCATCATAATATCCTGATAAACGGCACATTTTGAAACAATTAAAAAGCCGGAAATGTCCGGAAAAGGCCGAAGGTGTACAGAACCCGTTGCTACGTATGCTCGTTGTTGTAGGCGTACCATTTTTCGGGGATTGGCAGCGTGCAGCGAGTTCTCACACCTCATAATATCCTGCGATACGACTCATTTTGAAACTATTAAAAAGCCGAAACTGGCCGGAAAAGGCCGAATATGTACAAGACAGGATTCTCCGCATGCTCGTTGTAATGGAAGTACCATTCTTCGGGGATTGGCTGCGCGCAACGAGTTCTCTCACATCATAATATCCTGCGATACGACCCATTTTGAAACAATTAAAAAGCCGAAACTGGCCGGAAAAGGCCGAAAATGTACAAGACAGGATTCTCCGGATGCTGGTTGTATTGGAAGTACCATTCTTCGGGGATTGGCAGCGCGCACCGTGTACTCTCACATCATAATATCCTGCTATTCTGCCCGTTTTTGATCACTTAATATGCCGGAAATGTCCGGAAAAGGCCGAAGGTGTACAGTACCTGATGCTCCGTATGCTCGTTGTAAGGGGCGTACCATTTCTCGGGGATTGGCAGCGCGTAACGTGTTCTCTCACATCATAATATCCTGATAAACGGCACATTTTGAAACAATTAAAAAGCCGGAAATGTCCGGAAAAGGCCGAAGGTGTACAGAACCCGTTGCTCCGTATGCTCGTTGTAAGGGGCGTACCATTTCTCGGGGATTGGCAGCGCGTAACGTGTTCTCTCTCATCATAATATCCTGACAAACGGCACATTTTGAAACAATTAAAAAGCCGGAAATGTCCGGAAAAGGCCGAAGGTGTACAGAACCCGTTGCTCCGCATGCTCGTTGTAATGGAAGTACCATTCTTCGGGGATTGGCTGCGCGCAACGAGTTCTCTCACATCATAATATCCTGCGATACGACCCATTTTGAAACAATTAAAAAGCCGAAACTGGCCGGAAAAGGCCGAAAATGTACAAGACAGGATTCTCCGGATGCTGGTTGTATTGGAAGTACCATTCTTCGGGGATTGGCAGCGCGCACCGTGTTCTCTCACATCATAATATCCTGCTATTCTGCCCGTTTTTGATCACTTAATATGCCGGAAATGTCCGGAAAAGGCCGAAGGTGTACAGAACCTGATGCTCCGTATGCTCGTTGTAAGGGGCGTACCATTTTTCGGGGATGGGCAGCGTGCAGCGTGTTCTCACACATCATAATATCCTGCGATACGAGCCATTTTGAAACAATTAAATAGCCGGAAATGTCCGGAAAAGGAAGAAGGTGTACGGAACCCGTTGCTCCGTATGCTCGTTGTAATGGGCGTACCATTTTTCGGGGATTGGCAGCGTGCAGCGAGTTCTCACACATCATAATATCCTGCGATACGACCCATTTTGAAACAATTAAAAAGACGAAACTGGCCGGAAAAGGCCGAATATGTACAAGACAGGATTCTCCGCATGCTCGTTGTATTGGAAGTACCATTCTTCGGGGATTGGCAGCGCGCACCGAGTTGTCTCACATCATAATATCCTGCTATACGGCCCGTTTTTAATCACATAAAGTGCCGGATATGTCCGGAAAAGGCCGAAGGTGTACAGAATCCGTTGCTCCGTATGCTCGTTGTAATGGGCGTACCATTTTTCGGGGATTGGCAGCGTGCAGCGAGTTCTCACACATCATAATATCCTGCGATACGACCCATTTTGAAACAATTAAAAAGACGAAACTGGCCGGAAAAGGCCGAATATGTACAAGACAGGATTCTCCGCATGCTCGTTGTAATGGAAGTACCATTCTTCGGGGATTGGCAGCGCGCAACGAGTTCTCTCACATCATAATATCCTGATATACGGCCCATTTCGAAACAATTAAAAAGCCGGAAATGTCCGGAAAAGGCCGAAGGTGTACAGAACCCGTTGCTCCCTTTGCTTGTTGTAATGGAAGTACCATTTTTGGGGGGTTGGCTGAGAGCAACTGGTTCTTACACATCATAATATCCTGATATACGGCCCATTTTGAAGAAATTAAAAAGCCGGAAATGTCCGGAAAAGGCCGAAGGTGTACAGAACCCGTTGCTCCCTTTGCTTGTTGTAATGGAAGTACCATTTTTGGGGGGTTGGCAGAGAGCAACTGGTTCTTACACATCATAATATCCTGATATACGGCCCCTATTGAAGGAATTAAAAAGCCGGAAATGTCCGGAAAAGGCCGAAGGTGTACAGAACCCGCTGCTCCGTATGCTCGTTGTAATGAGCGTACCATTTTTCGGGGATTTCCAGCGTGCAGCCAGTTCTCATACCTCATAATATCCTGCGATACGACCCATTTTGAAACTATTAAAAAGCCGAAACTGGCCGGAAATGGCCGAATATGTACAAGACAGGATTCTCCGCATGGTCGTTGTAATGGAAGTACCATTCTTCGGGGATTGGCAGCGCGCAACGAGTTCCCTCACATCATAATATCCTGCTATACGGCCCGTTTTTAATCACATGAAATGCCGGAGATGTTCGGAAAAGGCCGAAGGTGTACAGAACCCAATGCTCCGTTTGCTCGTTGTAATGGAAGTACCATTTTTGGGGGGTTGGCAGAGAGCACCTGGTTCTTACACATCATAATATCCTGATATACGGCCCATTTTGAAACAATTAAAAAGCCGGAAATATCCGGAAAAGGCCGAAGGTGTACAGAACCCGTTGCTCCGTATGCTCGTTGTAATGGAACGTCCATTTTTGGGGGATTGGCAACGCTCAACGCGTTTTTACACATCATAATATCCTGCTATTCGGCCCATTTTTGATCACTTAAAATACCGGAAATGTCCGGAAAAGGCCGAAGGTGTACAGAACCTGATGCTCCGTATGCTCGTTGTAAGGGGCGTACCATTTCTCGGGGATTGGCAGCCCGTAACGTGTTCTCTCTCATCATAATATCCTGATAAACGGCACATTTTGAAACAATTAAAAAGCCGGAAATGTCCGGAAAAGGCCGAAGGTGTACAGAACCCGTTGCTCCGTATGCTCGTTGTAGTGGGCGTACCATTTTTCGGGGATTGGCAGCGTGCAGCGAGTTCTCACACCTCATAATATCCTGCGATACGACTCATTTTGAAACTATTAAAAAGCCGAAACTGGCCGGAAAAGGCCGAATATGTACAAGACAGGATTCTCCGCATGCTCGTTGTAATGGAAGTACCATTCTTCGGGGATTGGCTGCGCGCAACGAGTTCTCTCACATCATAATATCCTGCGATACGACCCATTTTGAAACAATTAAAAAGCCGAAACTGGCCGGAAAAGGCCGAAAATGTACAAGACAGGATTCTCCGGATGCTGGTTGTATTGGAAGTACCATTCTTCGGGGATTGGCAGCGCGCACCGTGTACTCTCACATCATAATATCCTGCTATTCTGCCCGTTTTTGATCACTTAATATGCCGGAAATGTCCGGAAAAGGCCGAAGGTGTACAGTACCTGATGCTCCGTATGCTCGTTGTAAGGGGCATACCATTTCTCGGGGATTGGCAGCGCGTAACGTGTTCTCTCACATCATAATATCCTGATAAACGGCACATTTTGAAACAATTAAAAAGCCGGAAATGTCCGGAAAAGGCCGAAGGTGTACAGAACCCGTTGCTCCGTATGCTCGTTGTAGTGGGCGTACCATTTTTCGGGGATTGGCAGCGTGCAGCGAGATCTCAAACATCATAATATCCTGCGATACGACCCTTTTTGAAACAATTAAAAAGCCGGTATTATCCGGAAAAGGCCGAAGGTGTACAGAACCCGTTGCTCCGTATGCTCGTTGTAATGGAAGGACCATTTTTGGGGGATTGGCAGCGTGCAGCGAGTTCTCACACCTCATAATATCCTGCGAAACGACTCATTTTGAAACTATTAAAATGCCGAAACTTGCCGGAAAAGGCCGAATATGTACAAGACAGGATTCTCCGCATGCTCGTTGTAATGGAAGTACCATTCTTCGGGGATTGGCAGCGCGCAACGAGTTCTCTCACATCATAATATCCTGATATACGGCCCATTTTGAAACAATTAAAAAGCCGGAAATGTCCGGAAAAGGCCGAAGGTGTACAGAACCCGTTGCTCCGTATGCTCGTTGTAATGGGCGTACCATTTTTCGGGGATTTCCAGCGTGCAGCCAGTTCTCACACCTCATAATATCCTGCGATACGACCCATTTTGAAACTATTAAAAAGCCGAAACTGGCCGGAAATGGCCGAATATGTACAAGACAGGATTCTCCGCATGCTCGTTGTAATGGAAGTACCATTCTTCGGGGATTGGCAGCGCGCAACGAGTTCTCTCACATCATAATATCCTGATATACGGCCCATTTTGAAACAATTAAAAAGCCGGAAATGTCCGGAAAAGGCCGAAGGTGTACAGAACCCAATGCTCCGTTTGCTCGTTGTAATGGAAGTACCATTTTTGGGGGGTTGGCAGAGAGCAACTGGTTCTTACACATCATAATATCCTGATATACGGCCCATTTTGAAACAATTAAAAAGCCGGAAATATCCGGAAAAGGCCGAAGGTGTACAGAACCCGTTGCTTCGTATGCTCGTTGTAATGGAATTACCATTTTTGGGGGATTGGCAACGCTCAACGCGTTTTTACACATCATAATATCCTGCTATTCGGCCCATTTTTGATCACTTAAAATGCCGGAAATGTCCGGAAAAGGAAGAAGGTGTACAGAACCTGATGCTCCGTATGCTCGTTGTAAGGGGCGTACCATTTCTCGGGGATTGGCAGCGCGTAACGTGTTCTCTCTCATCATAATATCCTGATAAACGGCACATTTTGAAACAATTAAAAAGCCGGAAATGTCCGGAAAAGGCCGAAGGTGTACAGAACCCGTTGCTCCGTATGCTCGTTGTAGTGGGCGTACCATTTTTCGGGGATTGGCAGCGTGCTGCGAGTTCTCACACCTCATAATATCCGGCGATACGACTCATTTTGAAACTATTAAAAAGCCGATACTGGCCGGAAAAGGCCGAATATGTACAAGACAGGATTATCCGCATGCTCGTTGTAATGGAAATACCATTCTTCGGGGATTGGCTGCGCGCAACGAGTTCTCTCACATCATAATATCCTGCGATACGACCCATTTTGAAACAATTAAAAAGCCGAAACTGGCCGGAAAAGGCCGAAAATGTACAAGAAAGGATTCTCCGGATGCTGGTTGTATTGGAAGTACCATTCTTCGGGGATTGGCAGCGCGCACCGTGTTCTCTCACATCATAATATCCTGCTATTCTGCCCGTTTTTGATCACTTAATATGCCGGAAATGTCCGGAAAATGCCGAAGGTGTACAGAACCTGATGCTCCGTATGCTCGTTGTAAGGGGCGTACCATTTCTCGGGGATTGGCAGCGCGTAACGTGTTCTCTCACATCATAATATCCTGATAAACGGCACATTTTGAAACAATTAAAAAGCCGGAAATGTCCGGAAAAGGCCGAAGGTGTACAGAACCCGTTGCTCCGTATGCTCGTTGTAGTGGGCGTACCATTTTTCGGGGATTGGCAGCGTGCAGCGAGAT
This sequence comes from Bombus muscorum, assembly GCA_963971185.1. Taxonomy (NCBI): domain Eukaryota; kingdom Metazoa; phylum Arthropoda; class Insecta; order Hymenoptera; family Apidae; genus Bombus; species Bombus muscorum. The sequence goes on along the minus strand of OZ020130.1, from coordinate 9,345,597 downwards.
CTCAAACATCATAATATCCTGCGATACGACCCTTTTTGAAACAATTAAAAAGCCGGTAATATCCGGAAAAGGCCGAAGGTGTACAGAACCCGTTGCTCCGTATGCTCGTTGTAATGGAAGGACCATTTTTGGGGGATTGGCAGCGTGCAGCGAGTTCTCACACCTCATAATATCCTGCGAAACGACTCATTTTGAAACTATTAAAATGCCGAAACTTGCCGGAAAAGGCCGAATATGTGCAAGACAGGATTCTCCGCATGCTCGTTGTAATGGAAGTAACATTCTTCGGGGATTGGCAGCGCGCAACGAGTTCTCTCACATCATAATATCCTGATATAGGGCCCATTTTGAAACAATTAAAAAGCCGGAAATGTCCGGAAAAGGCCGAAGGTGTACAGAACCCGTTGCTCCCTTTGCTTGTTGTAATGGAAGTACCATTTTTGGGGAGTTGGCAGAGAGCAACTGGTTCTTACACATCATAATATCCTGATATACGGCCCATTTTGAAACAATTAAAATGCCGGAAATGTCCGGAAAAGGCCGAAGGTGTACAGAACCTGATGCTCCGTATGCTCGTTGTAAGGGGCGTACCATTTCTCGGGGAATTGGCAGCGCGTAACGTGTTCTCTCTCATCATAATATCCTGCGACACGACCCATTTTGAAACAATTAAATAGCCGGAAATGTCCGGAAAAGGCCGAAGGTGTACGGTACCCGTTGCTCCGTATGCTCTTTGTAATGGAAGTACCATATTTGGGCGGTTGGCAGCGAGCAGCGAGTTCTCACACCTCATAATATCCTGCGATACGACCCATTTTGAAACTATTAAAAAGCCGAAACTGGCCGGAAATGGCCGAAAATGTACAAGACAGGATTCTCCGGATGCTGGTTGTATTGGAAGTACCATTCTTCGGGGATTGGCAGCGCGCACCGTGTACTCTCACATCATAATATCCTGCTATTCTGCCCGTTTTTGATCACTTAATATGCCGGAAATGTCCGGAAAAGGCCGAAGGTGTACAGTACCTGATGCTCCGTATGCTCGTTGTAAGGGGCGTACCATTTCTCGGGGATTGGCAGCGCGTAACGTGTTCTCTCACATCATAATATCCTGATAAACGGCACAATTTGAAACAATTAAAAAGCCGGAAATGTCCGGAAAAGGCCGAAGGTGTACAGAACCCGTTGCTCCGTATGCTCGTTGTAAGGGGCGTACCATTTCTCGGGGATTGGCAGCGCGTAACGTGTTCTCTCTCATCATAATATCCTGACAAACGGCACATTTTGAAACAATTAAAAAGCCGGAAATGTCCGGAAAAGGCCGAAGGTGTACAGAACCCGTTGCTCCGTATGCTCGTTGTAAGGGGCGTACCATTTCTCGGGGATTGGCAGCGCGTAACGTGTTCTCTCTCATCATAATATCCTGACAAACGGCACATTTTGAAACAATTAAAAAGCCGGAAATGTCCGGACAAGGCCGAAGGTGTACAGAACCCGTTGCTCCGCATGCTCGTTGTAATGGAAGTACCATTCTTCGGGGATTGGCTGCGCGCAACGAGTTCTCTCACATCATAATATCCTGCGATACGACCCATTTTGAAACAATTAAAAAGCCGAAACTGGCCGGAAAAGGCCGAAAATGTACAAGACAGGATTCTCCGGATGCTGGTTGTATTGGAAGTACCATTCTTCGGGGATTGGCAGCGCGCACCGTGTTCTCTCACATCATAATATCCTGCTATTCTGCCCGTTTTTGATCACTTAATATGCCGGAAATGTCCGGAAAAGGCCGAAGGTGTACAGAACCTGATGCTCCGTATGCTCGTTGTAAGGGGCGTACCATTTTTCGGGGATGGGCAGCGTGCAGCGTGTTCTAACACATCATAATATCCTGCGATACGAGCCATTTTGAAACAATTAAATAGCCGGAAATGTCCGGAAAAGGAAGAAGGTGTACGGAACCCGTTGCTCCGTATGCTCGTTGTAATGGGCGTACCATTTTTCGGGGATTGGCAGCGTGCAGCGAGTTCTCACACATCATAATATCCTGCGATACGACCCATTTTGAAACAATTAAAAAGACGAAACTGGCCGGAAAAGGCCGAATATGTACAAGACAGGATTCTCCGCATGCTCGTTGTATTGGAAGTACCATTCTTCGGGGATTGGCAGCGCGCACCGAGTTGTCTCACATCATAATATCCTGCTATACGGCCCGTTTTTAATCACATAAAATGACGGATATGTCCGGAAAAGGCCGAAGGTGTACAGAATCCGTTGCTCCGTATGCTCGTTGTAATGGGCGTACCATTTTTCGGGGATTGGCAGCGTGCAGCGAGTTCTCACACATCATAATATCCTGCGATACGACCCATTTTGAAACAATTAAAAAGAAGAAACTGGCCGGAAAAGGCCGAATATGTACAAGACAGGATTCTCCGCATGCTCGTTGTAATGGAAGTACCATTCTTCGGGGATTGGCAGCGCGCAACGAGTTCTCTCACATCATAATATCCTGATATACGGCCCATTTCGAAACAATTAAAAAGCCGGAATTGTCCGGAAAAGGCCGAAGGTGTACAGAACCCGTTGCTCCCTTTGCTTGTTGTAATGGAAGTACCATTTTTGGGGGGTTGGCTGAGAGCAACTGGTTCTTACACATCATAATATCCTGATATACGGCCCATTTTGAAGAAATTAAAAAGCCGGAAATGTCCGGAAAAGGCCGAAGGTGTACAGAACCCGTTGCTCCCTTTGCTTGTTGTAATGGAAGTACCATTTTTGGGGGGTTGGCAGAGAGCAACTGGTTCTTACACATCATAATATCCTGATATACGGCCCCTATTGAAGCAATTAAAAAGCCGGAAATGTCCGGAAAAGGCCGAAGGTGTACAGAACCCGCTGCTCCGTATGCTCGTTGTAATGAGCGTACCATTTTTCGGGGATTTCCAGAGTGCAGCCAGTTCTCACACCTCATAATATCCTGCGATACGACCCATTTTGAAACTATTAAAAAGCCGAAACTGGCCGGAAATGGCCGAATATGTACAAGACAGGATTCTCCGCATGGTCGTTGTAATGGAAGTACCATTCTTCGGGGATTGGCAGCGCGCAACGAGTTCCCTCACATCATAATATCCTGCTATACGGCCCGTTTTTAATCACATGAAATGCCGGAGATGTTCGGAAAAGGCCGAAGGTGTACAGAACCCAATGCTCCGTTTGCTCGTTGTAATGGAAGTACCATTTTTGGGGGGTTGGCAGAGAGCACCTGGTTCTTACACATCATAATATCCTGATATACGGCCCATTTTGAAACAATTAAAAAGCCGGAAATATCCGGAAAAGGCCGAAGGTGTACAGAACCCGTTGCTCCGTATGCTCGTTGTAATGGAACGACCATTTTTGGGGGATTGGCAACGCTCAACGCGTTTTTACACATCATAATATCCTGCTATTCGGCCCATTTTTGATCACTTAAAATGCCGGAAATGTCCGGAAAAGGCCGAAGGTGTACAGAACCTGATGCTCCGTATGCTCGTTGTAAGGGGCGTACCATTTCTCGGGGATTGGCAGCGCGTAACGTGTTCTCTCTCATCATAATATCCTGATAAACGGCACATTTTGAAACAATTAAAAAGCCGGAAATGTCCGGAAAAGGCCGAAGGTGTACAGAACCCGTTGCTCCGTATGCTCGTTGTAGTGGGCGTACCATTTTTCGGGGATTGGCAGCGTGCAGCGAGTTCTCACACCTCATAATATCCTGCGATACGACTCATTTTGAAACTATTAAAAAGCCGAAACTGGCCGGAAAAGGCCGAATATGTACAAGACAGGATTCTCCGCATGCTCGTTGTAATGGAAGTACCATTCTTCGGGGATTGGCTGCGCGCAACGAGTTCTCTCACATCATAATATCCTGCGATACGACCCATTTTGAAACAATTAAAAAGCTGAAACTGGCCGGAAAAGGCCGAAAATGTACAAGACAGGATTCTCCGGATGCTGGTTGTATTGGAAGTACCATTCTTCGGGGATTGGCAGCGCGCACCGTGTACTCTCACATCATAATATCCTGCTATTCTGCCCGTTTTTGATCACTTAATATGCCGGAAATGTCCGGATAAGGCCGAAGGTGTACAGTACCTGATGCTCCGTATGCTCGTTGTAAGGGGCATACCATTTCTCGGGGATTGGCAGCGCGTAACGTGTTCTCTCACATCATAATATCCTGATAAACGGCACATTTTGAAACAATTAAAAAGCCGGAAATGTCCGGAAAAGGCCGAAGGTGTACAGAACCCGTTGCTCCGTATGCTCGTTGTAATGGGCGTACCATTTTTCGGGGATTTCCAGCGTGCAGCCAGTTCTCACACCTCATAATATCCTGCGATACGACCCATTTTGAAACTATTAAAAAGCCGAAACTGGCCGGAAATGGCCGAATATGTACAAGACAGGATTCTCCGCATGCTCGTTGTAATGGAAGTACCATTCTTCGGGGATTGGCAGCGCGCAACGAGTTCTCTCACATCATAATATCCTGATATACGGCCCATTTTGAAACAATTAAAAAGCCGGAAATGTCCGGAAAAGGCCGAAGGTGTACAGAACCCAATGCTCCGTTTGCTCGTTGTAATGGAAGTACCATTTTTGGGGGGTTGGCAGAGAGCAACTGGTTCTTACACATCATAATATCCTGATATACGGCCCATTTTGAAACAATTAAAAAGCCGGAAATATCCGGAAAAGGCCGAAGGTGTACAGAACCCGTTGCTTCGTATGCTCGTTGTAATGGAATTACCATTTTTGGGGGATTGGCAACGCTCAACGCGTTTTTACACATCATAATATCCTGCTATTCGGCCCATTTTTGATCACTTAAAATGCCGGAAATGTCCGGAAAAGGAAGAAGGTGTACAGAACCTGATGCTCCGTATGCTCGTTGTAAGGGGCGTACCATTTCTCGGGGATTGGCAGCGCGTAACGTGTTCTCTCTCATCATAATATCCTGATAAACGGCACATTTTGAAACAATTAAAAAGCCGGAAATGTCCGGAAAAGGCCGAAGGTGTACAGAACCCGTTGCTCCGTATGCTCGTTGTAGTGGGCGTACCATTTTTCGGGGATTGGCAGCGTGCTGCGAGTTCTCACACCTCATAATATCCGGCGATACGACTCATTTTGAAACTATTAAAAAGCCGATACTGGCCGGAAAAGGCCGAATATGTACAAGACAGGATTATCCGCATGCTCGTTGTAATGGAAATACCATTCTTCGGGGATTGGCTGCGCGCAACGAGTTCTCTCACATCATAATATCCTGCGATACGACCCATTTTGAAACAATTAAAAAGCCGAAACTGGCCGGAAAAGGCCGAAAATGCACAAGAAAGGATTCTCCGGATGCTGGTTGTATTGGAAGTACCATTCTTCGGGGATTGGCAGCGCGCACCGTGTTCTCTCACATCATAATATCCTGCTATTCTGCCCGTTTTTGATCACTTAATATGCCGGAAATGTCCGGAAAATGCCGAAGGTGTACAGAACCTGATGCTCCGTATGCTCGTTGTAAGGGGCGTACCATTTCTCGGGGATTGGCAGCGCGTAACGTGTTCTCTCACATCATAATATCCTGATAAACGGCACATTTTGAAACAACTAAAAAGCCGGAAATGTCCGGAAAAGGCCGAAGGTGTACAGAACCCGTTGCTCCCTTTGCTTGTTGTAATGGAAGTACCATTTTTGGGGGGTTGGCTGAGAGCAACTGGTTCTTACACATCATAATATCCTGATATACGGCCCATTTTGAAGAAATTAAAAAGCCGGAAATGTCCGGAAAAGGCCGAAGGTGTACAGAACCCGTTGCTCCCTTTGCTTGTTGTAATGGAAGTACCATTTTTGGGGGGTTGGCAGAGAGCAACTGGTTCTTACACATCATAATATCCTGATATACGGCCCCTATTGAAGCAATTAAAAAGCCGGAAATGTCCGGAAAAGGCCGAAGGTGTACAGAACCCGCTGCTCCGTATGCTCGTTGTAATGGGCGTACCATTTTTCGGGGATTTCCAGCGTGCAGCCAGTTCTCACACCTCATAATATCCTGCGATACGACCCATTTTGAAACTATTAAAAAGCCGAAACTGGCCGGAAATGGCCGAAAATGTACAAGACAGGATTCTCCGGATGCTGGTTGTATTGGAAGTACCATTCTTCGGGGATTGGCAGCGCGCACCGTGTACTCTCACATCATAATATCCTGCTATTCTGCCCGTTTTTGATCACTTAATATGCCGGAAATGTCCGGAAAAGGCCGAAGGTGTACAGTACCTGATGCTCCGTATGCTCGTTGTAAGGGGCGTACCATTTCTCGGGGATTGGCAGCGCGTAACGTGTTCTCTCACATCATAATATCCTGATAAACGGCACATTTTGAAACAATTAAAAAGCCGGAAATGTCCGGAAAAGGCCGAAGGTGTACAGAACCCGTTGCTCCGTATGCTCGTTGTAAGGGGCGTACCATTTCTCGGGGATTGGCAGCGCGTAACGTGTTCTCTCTCATCATAATATCCTGACAAACGGCACATTTTGAAACAATTAAAAAGCCGGAAATGTCCGGAAAAGGCCGAAGGTGTACAGAACCCGTTGCTCCGCATGCTCGTTGTAATGGAAGTACCATTCTTCGGGGATTGGCTGCGCGCAACGAGTTCTCTCACATCATAATATCCTGCGATACGACCCATTTTGAAACAATTAAAAAGCCGAAACTGGCCGGAAAAGGCCGAAAATGTACAAGACAGGATTCTCCGGATGCTGGTTGTATTGGAAGTACCATTCTTCGGGGATTGGCAGCGCGCACCGTGTTCTCTCACATCATAATATCCTGCTATTCTGCCCGTTTTTGATCACTTAATATGCCGGAAATGTCCGGAAAAGGCCGAAGGTGTACAGAACCTGATGCTCCGTATGCTCGTTGTAAGGGGCGTACCATTTTTCGGGGATGGGCAGCGTGCAGCGTGTTCTCACACATCATAATATCCTGCGATACGAGCCATTTTGAAACAATTAAATAGCCGGAAATGTCCGGAAAAGGAAGAAGGTGTACGGAACCCGTTGCTCCGTATGCTCGTTGTAATGGGCGTACCATTTTTCGGGGATTGGCAGCGTGCAGCGAGTTCTCACACATCATAATATCCTGCGATACGACCCATTTTGAAACAATTAAAAAGACGAAACTGGCCGGAAAAGGCCGTATATGTACAAGACAGGATTCTCCGCATGCTCGTTGTATTGGAAGTACCATTCTTCGGGGATTGGCAGCGCGCACCGAGTTGTCTCACATCATAATATCCTGCTATACGGCCCGTTTTTAATCACACAAAATGCCGGATATGTCCGGAAAAGGCCGAAGGTGTACAGAATCCGTTGCTCCGTATGCTCGTTGTAATGGGCGTACCATTTTTCGGGGATTGGCAGCGTGCAGCGAGTTCTCACACATCATAATATCCTGCGATACGACCCATTTTGAAACAATTAATAAGACGAAACTGGCCGGAAAAGGCCGAATATGTACAAGACAGGATTCTCCGCATGCTCGTTGTAATGGAAGTACCATTCTTCGGGGATTGGCAGCGCGCAACGAGTTCTCTCACATCATAATATCCTAATATACGGCCCATTTCGAAACAATTAAAAAGCCGGAAATGTCCGGAAAAGGCCGAAGGTGTACAGAACCCGTTGCTCCCTCTGCTTGTTGTAATGGAAGTACCATTTTTGGGGGGTTGGCAGAGAGCAACTGGTTCTTACACATCATAATATCCTGATATACGGCCCCTATTGAAGCAATTAAAAAGCCGGAAATGTCCGGAAAAGGCCGAAGGTGTACAGAACCCGCTGCTCCGTATGCTCGTTGTAATGGGCGTACCATTTTTCGGGGATTTCCAGCGTGCAGCCAGTTCTCACACCTCATAATATCCTGCGATACGACCCATTTTGAAACTATTAAAAAGCCGAAACTGGCCGGAAATGGCCGAATATGTACAAGACAGGATTCTCCGCATGGTCGTTGTAATGGAAGTACCATTCTTCGGGGATTGGCAGCGCGCAACGAGTTCCCTCACATCATAATATCCTGCTATACGGCCCGTTTTTAATCACATGAAATGCCGGAGATGTTCGGAAAAGGCCGAAGGTGTACAGAACCCAATGCTCCGTTTGCTCGTTTTAATGGAAGTACCATTTTTGGGGGGTTGGCAGAGAGCACCTGGTTCTTACACATCATAATATCCTGATATACGGCCCATTTTGAAACAATTAAAAAGCCGGAAATATCCGGAAAAGGCCGAAGGTGTACAGAACCCGTTGCTCCGTATGCTCGTTGTAATGGAACGACCATTTTTGGGGGATTGGCAACGCTCAACGCGTTTTTACACATCATAATATCCTGCTATTCGGCCCATTTTTGATCACTTAAAATGCCGGAAATGTCCGGAAAAGGCCGAAGGTGTACAGAACCTGATGCTCCGTATGCTCGTTGTAAGGGGCGTACCATTTCTCGGGGATTGGCAGCGCGTAACGTGTTCTCTCTCATCATAATATCCTGATAAACGGCACATTTTGAAACAATTAAAAAGCCGGAAATGTCCGGAAAAGGCCGAATATGTACAAGACAGGATTCTCCGCATGCTCGTTGTAATGGAAGTACCATTCTTCGGGGATTGGCTGCGCGCAACGAGTTCTCTCACATCATAATATCCTGCGATACGACCCATTTTGAAACAATTAAAAAGCCGAAACTGGCCGGAAAAGGCCGAAAATGTACAAGACAGGATTCTCCGGATGCTGGTTGTATTGGAAGTACCATTCTTCGGGGATTGGCAGCGCGCACCGTGTACTCTCACATCATAATATCCTGCTATTCTGCCCGTTTTTGATCACTTAATATGCCGGAAATGTCCGGAAAAGGCCGAAGGTGTACAGTACCTGATGCTCCGTATGCTCGTTGTAAGGGGCGTACCATTTCTCGGGGATTGGCAGCGCGTAACGTGTTCTCTCACATCATAATATCCTGATAAACGGCACATTTTGAAACAATTAAAAAGCCGGAAATGTCCGGAAAAGGCCGAAGGTGTACAGAACCCGTTGCTCCGTATGCTCGTTGTAGTGGGCGTACCATTTTTCGGGGATTGGCAGCGTGCAGCGAGATCTCAAACATCATAATATCCTGCGATACGACCCTTTTTGAAACAATTAAAAAGCCGGTATTATCCGGAAAAGGCCGAAGGTGTACAGAACCCGTTGCTCCGTATGCTCGTTGTAATGGAAGGACCATTTTTGGGGGATTGGCAGCGTGCAGCGAGTTCTCACACCTCATAATATCCTGCGAAACGACTCATTTTGGAACTATTAAAATGCCGAAACTTGCCGGAAAAGGCCGAATATGTGCAAGACAGGATTCTCCGCATGCTCGTTGTAATGGAAGTAACATTCTTCGGGGATTGGCAGCGCGCAACGAGTTCTCTCACATCATAATATCCTGATATAGGGCCCATTTTGAAACAATTAAAAAGCCGGAAATGTCCGGAAAAGGCCGAAGGTGTACAGAACCCGTTGCTCCCTTTGCTTGTTGTAATGGAAGTACCATTTTTGGGGAGTTGGCAGAGAGCAACTGGTTCTTACACATCATAATATCCTGATATACGGCCCATTTTGAAACAATTAAAATGCCGGAAATGTCCGGAAAAGGCCGAAGGTGTACAGAACCTGATGCTCCGTATGCTCGTTGTAAGGGGCGTACCATTTCTCGGGGAATTGGCAGCGCGTAACGTGTTCTCTCTCATCATAATATCCTGCGACACGACCCATTTTGAAACAATTAAATAGCCGGAAATGTCCGGAAAAGGCCGAAGGTGTACGGTACCCGTTGCTCCGTATGCTCTTTGTAATGGAAGTACCATATTTGGGCGGTTGGCAGCGAGCAGCGAGTTCTCACACCTCATAATATCCTGCGATACGACCCATTTTGAAACTATTAAAAAGCCGAAACTGGCCGGAAATGGCCGAAAATGTACAAGACAGGATTCTCCGGATGCTGGTTGTATTGGAAGTACCATTCTTCGGGGATTGGCAGCGCGCACCGTGTACTCTCACATCATAATATCCTGCTATTCTGCCCGTTTTTGATCACTTAATATGCCGGAAATGTCCGGAAAAGGCCGAAGGTGTACAGTACCTGATGCTCCGTATGCTCGTTGTAAGGGGCGTACCATTTCTCGGGGATTGGCAGCGCGTAACGTGTTCTCTCTCATCATAATATCCTGACAAACGGCACATTTTGAAACAATTAAAAAGCCGGAAATGTCCGGAAAAGGCCGAAGGTGTACAGAACCCGTTGCTCCGTATGCTCGTTGTAAGGGGCGTACCATTTCTCGGGGATTGGCAGCGCGTAACGTGTTCTCTCTCATCATAATATCCTGACAAACGGCACATTTTGAAACAATTAAAAAGCCGGAAATGTCCGGACAAGGCCGAAGGTGTACAGAACCCGTTGCTCCGCATGCTCGTTGTAATGGAAGTACCATTCTTCGGGGATTGGCTGCGCGCAACGAGTTCTCTCACATCATAATATCCTGCGATACGACCCATTTTGAAACAATTAAAAAGCCGAAACTGGCCGGAAAAGGCCGAAAATGTACAAGACAGGATTCTCCGGATGCTGGTTGTATTGGAAGTACCATTCTTCGGGGATTGGCAGCGCGCACCGTGTTCTCTCACATCATAATATCCTGCTATTCTGCCCGTTTTTGATCACTTAATATGCCGGAAATGTCCGGAAAAGGCCGAAGGTGTACAGAACCTGATGCTCCGTATGCTCGTTGTAAGGGGCGTACCATTTTTCGGGGATGGGCAGCGTGCAGCGTGTTCTAACACATCATAATATCCTGCGATACGAGCCATTTTGAAACAATTAAATAGCCGGAAATGTCCGGAAAAGGAAGAAGGTGTACGGAACCCGTTGCTCCGTATGCTCGTTGTAATGGGCGTACCATTTTTCGGGGATTGGCAGCGTGCAGCGAGTTCTCACACATCATAATATCCTGCGATACGACCCATTTTGAAACAATTAAAAAGACGAAACTGGCCGGAAAAGGCCGAATATGTACAAGACAGGATTCTCCGCATGCTCGTTGTATTGGAAGTACCATTCTTCGGGGATTGGCAGCGCGCACCGAGTTGTCTCACATCATAATATCCTGCTATACGGCCCGTTTTTAATCACATAAAATGCCGGATATGTCCGGAAAAGGCCGAAGGTGTACAGAATCCGTTGCTCCGTATGCTCGTTGTAATGGGCGTACCATTTTTCGGGGATTGGCAGCGTGCAGCGAGTTCTCACACATCATAATATCCTGCGATACGACCCATTTTGAAACAATTAAAAAGAAGAAACTGGCCGGAAAAGGCCGAATATGTACAAGACAGGATTCTCCGCATGCTCGTTGTAATGGAAGTACCATTCTTCGGGGATTGGCAGCGCGCAACGAGTTCTCTCACATCATAATATCCTGATATACGGCCCATTTCGAAACAATTAAAAAGCCGGAAATGTCCGGAAAAGGCCGAAGGTGTACAGAACCCGTTGCTCCCTTTGCTTGTTGTAATGGAAGTACCATTTTTGGGGGGTTGGCAGAGAGCAACTGGTTCTTACACATCATAATATCCTGATATACGGCCCATTTTGAAGAAATTAAAAAGCCGGAAATGTCCGGAAAAGGCCGAAGGTGTACAGAACCCGTTGCTCCCTTTGCTTGTTGTAATGGAAGTACCATTTTTGGGGGGTTGGCAGAGAGCAACTGGTTCTTACACATCATAATATCCTGATATACGGCCCCTATTGAAGCAATTAAAAAGCCGGAAATGTCCGGAAAAGGCCGAAGGTGTACAGAACCCGCTGCTCCGTATGCTCGTTGTAATGAGCGTACCATTTTTCGGGGATTTCCAGCGTGCAGCCAGTTCTCACACCTCATAATATCCTGCGATACGACCCATTTTGAAACTATTAAAAAGCCGAAACTGGCCGGAAATGGCCGAATATGTACAAGACAGGATTCTCCGCATGGTCGTTGTAATGGAAGTACCATTCTTCGGGGATTGGCAGCGCGCAACGAGTTCCCTCACATCATAATATCCTGCTATACGGCCCGTTTTTAATCACATGAAATGCCGGAGATGTTCGGAAAAGGCCGAAGGTGTACAGAACCCAATGCTCCGTTTGCTCGTTGTAATGGAAGTACCATTTTTGGGGGGTTGGCAGAGAGCACCTGGTTCTTACACATCATAATATCCTGATATACGGCCCATTTTGAAACAATTAAAAAGCCGGAAATATCCGGAAAAGGCCGAAGGTGTACAGAACCCGTTGCTCCGTATGCTCGTTGTAATGGAACGACCATTTTTGGGGGATTGGCAACGCTCAACGCGTTTTTACACATCATAATATCCTGCTATTCGGCCCATTTTTGATCACTTAAAATGCCGGAAATGTCCGGAAAAGGCCGAAGGTGTACAGAACCTGATGCTCCGTATGCTCGTTGTAAGGGGCGTACCATTTCTCGGGGATTGGCAGCGCGTAACGTGTTCTCTCTCATCATAATATCCTGATAAACGGCACATTTTGAAACAATTAAAAAGCCGGAAATGTCCGGAAAAGGCCGAAGGTGTACAGAACCCGTTGCTCCGTATGCTCGTTGTAGTGGGCGTACCATTTTTCGGGGATTGGCAGCGTGCAGCGAGTTCTCACACCTCATAATATCCTGCGATACGACTCATTTTGAAACTATTAAAAAGCCGAAACTGGCCGGAAAAGGCCGAATATGTACAAGACAGGATTCTCCGCATGCTCGTTGTAATGGAAGTACCATTCTTCGGGGATTGGCTGCGCGCAACGAGTTCTCTCACATCATAATATCCTGCGATACGACCCATTTTGAAACAATTAAAAAGCTGAAACTGGCCGGAAAAGGCCGAAAATGTACAAGACAGGATTCTCCGGATGCTGGTTGTATTGGAAGTACCATTCTTCGGGGATTGGCAGCGCGCACCGTGTACTCTCACATCATAATATCCTGCTATTCTGCCCGTTTTTGATCACTTAATATGCCGGAAATGTCCGGATAAGGCCGAAGGTGTACAGTACCTGATGCTCCGTATGCTCGTTGTAAGGGGCATACCATTTCTCGGGGATTGGCAGCGCGTAACGTGTTCTCTCACATCATAATATCCTGATAAACGGCACATTTTGAAACAATTAAAAAGCCGGAAATGTCCGGAAAAGGCCGAAGGTGTACAGAACCCGTTGCTCCGTATGCTCGTTGTAATGGGCGTACCATTTTTCGGGGATTTCCAGCGTGCAGCCAGTTCTCACACCTCATAATATCCTGCGATACGACCCATTTTGAAACTATTAAAAAGCCGAAACTGGCCGGAAATGGCCGAATATGTACAAGACAGGATTCTCCGCATGCTCGTTGTAATGGAAGTACCATTCTTCGGGGATTGGCAGCGCGCAACGAGTTCTCTCACATCATAATATCCTGATATACGGCCCATTTTGAAACAATTAAAAAGCCGGAAATGTCCGGAAAAGGCCGAAGGTGTACAGAACCCAATGCTCCGTTTGCTCGTTGTAATGGAAGTACCATTTTTGGGGGGTTGGCAGAGAGCAACTGGTTCTTACACATCATAATATCCTGATATACGGCCCATTTTGAAACAATTAAAAAGCCGGAAATATCCGGAAAAGGCCGAAGGTGTACAGAACCCGTTGCTTCGTATGCTCGTTGTAATGGAATTACCATTTTTGGGGGATTGGCAACGCTCAACGCGTTTTTACACATCATAATATCCTGCTATTCGGCCCATTTTTGATCACTTAAAATGCCGGAAATGTCCGGAAAAGGAAGAAGGTGTACAGAACCTGATGCTCCGTATGCTCGTTGTAAGGGGCGTACCATTTCTCGGGGATTGGCAGCGCGTAACGTGTTCTCTCTCATCATAATATCCTGATAAACGGCACATTTTGAAACAATTAAAAAGCCGGAAATGTCCGGAAAAGGCCGAAGGTGTACAGAACCCGTTGCTCCGTATGCTCGTTGTAGTGGGCGTACCATTTTTCGGGGATTGGCAGCGTGCTGCGAGTTCTCACACCTCATAATATCCGGCGATACGACTCATTTTGAAACTATTAAAAAGCCGATACTGGCCGGAAAAGGCCGAATATGTACAAGACAGGATTATCCGCATGCTCGTTGTAATGGAAATACCATTCTTCGGGGATTGGCTGCGCGCAACGAGTTCTCTCACATCATAATATCCTGCGATACGACCCATTTTGAAACAATTAAAAAGCCGAAACTGGCCGGAAAAGGCCGAAAATGCACAAGAAAGGATTCTCCGGATGCTGGTTGTATTGGAAGTACCATTCTTCGGGGATTGGCAGCGCGCACCGTGTTCTCTCACATCATAATATCCTGCTATTCTGCCCGTTTTTGATCACTTAATATGCCGGAAATGTCCGGAAAAGGCCGAAGGTGTACAGTACCTGATGCTCCGTATGCTCGTTGTAAGGGGCGTACCATTTCTCGGGGATTGGCAGCGCGTAACGTGTTCTCTCACATCATAATATCCTGATAAACGGCACATTTTGAAACAATTAAAAAGCCGGAAATGTCCGGAAAAGGCCGAAGGTGTACAGAACCCGTTGCTCCCTTTGCTTGTTGTAATGGATGTACCATTTTTGGGGGGTTGGCAGAGAGCAACTGGTTCTTACACATCATAATATCCTGATATACGGCCCCTATTGAAGCAATTAAAAAGCCGGAAATGTCCGGAAAAGGCCGAAGGTGTACAGAACCCGCTGCTCCGTATGCTCGTTGTAATGGGCGTACCATTTTTCGGGGATTTCCAGCGTGCAGCCAGTTCTCACACCTCATAATATCCTGCGATACGACCCATTTTGAAACTATTAAAAAGCCGAAACTGGCCGGAAATGGCCGAAAATGTACAAGACAGGATTCTCCGGATGCTGGTTGTATTGGAAGTACCATTCTTCGGGGATTGGCAGCGCGCACCGTGTACTCTCACATCATAATATCCTGCTATTCTGCCCGTTTTTGATCACTTAATATGCCGGAAATGTCCGGAAAAGGCCGAAGGTGTACAGTACCTGATGCTCCGTATGCTCGTTGTAAGGGGCGTACCATTTCTCGGGGATTGGCAGCGCGTAACGTGTTCTCTCACATCATAATATCCTGATAAACGGCACATTTTGAAACAATTAAAAAGCCGGAAATGTCCGGAAAAGGCCGAAGGTGTACAGAACCCGTTGCTCCGTATGCTCGTTGTAAGGGGCGTACCATTTCTCGGGGATTGGCAGCGCGTAACGTGTTCTCTCTCATCATAATATCCTGACAAACGGCACATTTTGAAACAATTAAAAAGCCGGAAATGTCCGGAAAAGGCCGAAGGTGTACAGAACCCGTTGCTCCGCATGCTCGTTGTAATGGAAGTACCATTCTTCGGGGATTGGCTGCGCGCAACGAGTTCTCTCACATCATAATATCCTGCGATACGACCCATTTTGAAACAATTAAAAAGCCGAAACTGGCCGGAAAAGGCCGAAAATGTACAAGACAGGATTCTCCGGATGCTGGTTGTATTGGAAGTACCATTCTTCGGGGATTGGCAGCGCGCACCGTGTTCTCTCACATCATAATATCCTGCTATTCTGCCCGTTTTTGATCACTTAATATGCCGGAAATGTCCGGAAAAGGCCGAAGGTGTACAGAACCTGATGCTCCGTATGCTCGTTGTAAGGGGCGTACCATTTTTCGGGGATGGGCAGCGTGCAGCGTGTTCTCACACATCATAATATCCTGCGATACGAGCCATTTTGAAACAATTAAATAGCCGGAAATGTCCGGAAAAGGAAGAAGGTGTACGGAACCCGTTGCTCCGTATGCTCGTTGTAATGGGCGTACCATTTTTCGGGGATTGGCAGCGTGCAGCGAGTTCTCACACATCATAATATCCTGCGATACGACCCATTTTGAAACAATTAAAAAGACGAAACTGGCCGGAAAAGGCCGTATATGTACAAGACAGGATTCTCCGCATGCTCGTTGTATTGGAAGTACCATTCTTCGGGGATTGGCAGCGCGCACCGAGTTGTCTCACATCATAATATCCTGCTATACGGCCCGTTTTTAATCACACAAAATGCCGGATATGTCCGGAAAAGGCCGAAGGTGTACAGAATCCGTTGCTCCGTATGCTCGTTGTAATGGGCGTACCATTTTTCGGGGATTGGCAGCGTGCAGCGAGTTCTCACACATCATAATATCCTGCGATACGACCCATTTTGAAACAATTAATAAGACGAAACTGGCCGGAAAAGGCCGAATATGTACAAGACAGGATTCTCCGCATGCTCGTTGTAATGGAAGTACCATTCTTCGGGGATTGGCAGCGCGCAACGAGTTCTCTCACATCATAATATCCTAATATACGGCCCATTTCGAAACAATTAAAAAGCCGGAAATGTCCGGAAAAGGCCGAAGGTGTACAGAACCCGTTGCTCCCTCTGCTTGTTGTAATGGAAGTACCATTTTTGGGGGGTTGGCAGAGAGCAACTGGTTCTTACACATCATAATATCCTGATATACGGCCCCTATTGAAGCAATTAAAAAGCCGGAAATGTCCGGAAAAGGCCGAAGGTGTACAGAACCCGCTGCTCCGTATGCTCGTTGTAATGGGCGTACCATTTTTCGGGGATTTCCAGCGTGCAGCCAGTTCTCACACCTCATAATATCCTGCGATACGACCCATTTTGAAACTATTAAAAAGCCGAAACTGGCCGGAAATGGCCGAATATGTACAAGACAGGATTCTCCGCATGGTCGTTGTAATGGAAGTACCATTCTTCGGGGATTGGCAGCGCGCAACGAGTTCCCTCACATCATAATATCCTGCTATACGGCCCGTTTTTAATCACATGAAATGCCGGAGATGTTCGGAAAAGGCCGAAGGTGTACAGAACCCAATGCTCCGTTTGCTCGTTTTAATGGAAGTACCATTTTTGGGGGGTTGGCAGAGAGCACCTGGTTCTTACACATCATAATATCCTGATATACGGCCCATTTTGAAACAATTAAAAAGCCGGAAATATCCGGAAAAGGCCGAAGGTGTACAGAACCCGTTGCTCCGTATGCTCGTTGTAATGGAACGACCATTTTTGGGGGATTGGCAACGCTCAACGCGTTTTTACACATCATAATATCCTGCTATTCGGCCCATTTTTGATCACTTAAAATGCCGGAAATGTCCGGAAAAGGCCGAAGGTGTACAGAACCTGATGCTCCGTATGCTCGTTGTAAGGGGCGTACCATTTCTCGGGGATTGGCAGCGCGTAACGTGTTCTCTCTCATCATAATATCCTGATAAACGGCACATTTTGAAACAATTAAAAAGCCGGAAATGTCCGGAAAAGGCCGAATATGTACAAGACAGGATTCTCCGCATGCTCGTTGTAATGGAAGTACCATTCTTCGGGGATTGGCTGCGCGCAACGAGTTCTCTCACATCATAATATCCTGCGATACGACCCATTTTGAAACAATTAAAAAGCCGAAACTGGCCGGAAAAGGCCGAAAATGTACAAGACAGGATTCTCCGGATGCTGGTTGTATTGGAAGTACCATTCTTCGGGGATTGGCAGCGCGCACCGTGTACTCTCACATCATAATATCCTGCTATTCTGCCCGTTTTTGATCACTTAATATGCCGGAAATGTCCGGAAAAGGCCGAAGGTGTACAGTACCTGATGCTCCGTATGCTCGTTGTAAGGGGCGTACCATTTCTCGGGGATTGGCAGCGCGTAACGTGTTCTCTCACATCATAATATCCTGATAAACGGCACATTTTGAAACAATTAAAAAGCCGGAAATGTCCGGAAAAGGCCGAAGGTGTACAGAACCCGTTGCTCCGTATGCTCGTTGTAGTGGGCGTACCATTTTTCGGGGATTGGCAGCGTGCAGCGAGATCTCAAACATCATAATATCCTGCGATACGACCCTTTTTGAAACAATTAAAAAGCCGGTATTATCCGGAAAAGGCCGAAGGTGTACAGAACCCGTTGCTCCGTATGCTCGTTGTAATGGAAGGACCATTTTTGGGGGATTGGCAGCGTGCAGCGAGTTCTCACACCTCATAATATCCTGCGAAACGACTCATTTTGAAACTATTAAAATGCCGAAACTTGCCGGAAAAGGCCGAATATGTACAAGACAGGATTCTCCGCATGCTCGTTGTAATGGAAGTACCATTCTTCGGGGATTGGCAGCGCGCAACGAGTTCTCTCACATCATAATATCCTGATATACGGCCCATTTTGAAACAATTAAAAAGCCGGAAATGTCCGGAAAAGGCCGAAGGTGTACAGAACCCGTTGCTCCCTTTGCTTGTTGTAATGGAAGTACCATTTTTGGGGGGTTGGCAGAGAGCAACTGGTTCTTACACATCATAATATCCTGATATACGGCCCATTTTGAAGCAATTAAAAAGCCGGAAATGTTCCAGAAAAGGCCGAAGGTGTGCAGAACCCGTTGCTCCGTATGCTCGTTGTAATGGGCGTACCATTTTTCGGGGATTTCCAGCGTGCAGCCAGTTCTCACACCTCATAATATCCTGCGATACGACCCATTTTGAAACTATTAAAAAGCCGAAACTGGCCGGAAATGGCCGAATATGTACAAGACAGGATTCTCCGCATGCTCGTTGTAATGGAAGTACCATTCTTCGGGGATTGGCAGCGCGCAACGAGTTCTCTCACATCATAATATCCTGATATACGGCCCATTTTGAAACAATTAAAAAGCCGGAAATGTCCGGAAAAGGCCGAAGGTGTACAGAACCCAATGCTCCGTTTGCTCGTTGTAATGGAAGTACCATTTTTGGGGGGTTGGCAGAGAGCAACTGGTTCTTACACATCATAATATCCTGATATACGGCCCATTTTGAAACAATTAAAAAGCCGGAAATATCCGGAAAAGGCCGAAGGTGTACAGAACCCGTTGCTTCGTATGCTCGTTGTAATGGAATTACCATTTTTGGGGGATTGGCAACGCTCAACGCGTTTTTACACATCATAATATCCTGCTATTCGGCCCATTTTTGATCACTTAAAATGCCGGAAATGTCCGGAAAAGGCCGAAGGTGTACAGAACCTGATGCTCCGTATGCTCGTTGTAAGGGGCGTACCATTTCTCGGGGATTGGCAGCGCGTAACGTGTTCTCTCTCATCATAATATCCTGATAAACGGCACATTTTGAAACAATTAAAAAGCCGGAAATGTCCGGAAAAGGCCGAAGGTGTACAGAACCCGTTGCTCCGTATGCTCGTTGTAGTGGGCGTACCATTTTTCGGGGATTGGCAGCGTGCTGCGAGGTCTCACACCTCATAATATCCGGCGATACGACTCATTTTGAAACTATTAAAAAGCCGATACTGGCCGGAAAAGGCCGAATATGTACAAGACAGGATTATCCGCATGCTCGTTGTAATGGAAATACCATTCTTCGGGGATTGGCTGCGCGCAACGAGTTCTCTCACATCATAATATCCTGCGATACGACCCATTTTGAAACAATTAAAAAGCCGAAACTGGCCGGAAAAGGCTGAAAATGTACAAGAAAGGATTCTCCGGATGCTGGTTGTATTGGAAGTACCATTCTTCGGGGATTGGCAGCGCGCACCGTGTTCTCTCACATCATAATATCCTGCTATTCTGCCCGTTTTTGATCACTTAATATGCCGGAAATGTCCGGAAAATGCCGAAGGTGTACAGAACCTGATGCTCCGTATGCTCGTTGTAAGGGGCGTACCATTTCTCGGGGATTGGCAGCGCGTAACGTGTTCTCTCACATCATAATATCCTGATAAACGGCACATTTTGAAACAATTAAAAAGCCGGAAATGTCCGGAAAAGGCCGAAGGTGTACAGAACCCGTTGCTCCGTATGCTCGTTGTAGTGGGCGTACCATTTTTCGGGGATTGGCAGCGTGCAGCGAGATCTCAAACATCATAATATCCTGCGATACGACCCTTTTTGAAACAATTAAAAAGCCGGTAATATCCGGAAAAGGCCGAAGGTGTACAGAACCCGTTGCTCCGTATGCTCGTTGTAATGGAAGGACCATTTTTGGGTGATTGGCAGCGTGCAGCGAGTTCTCACACCTCATAATATCCTGCGAAACGACTCATTTTGAAACTATTAAAATGCCGAAACTTGCCGGAAAAGGCCGAATATGTGCAAGACAGGATTCTCCGCATGCTCGTTGTAATGGAAGTAACATTCTTCGGGGATTGGCAGCGCGCAACGAGTTCTCTCACATCATAATATCCTGATATAGGGCCCATTTTGAAACAATTAAAAAGCCGGAAATGTCCGGAAAAGGCTGAAGGTGTACAGAACCCGTTGCTCCCTTTGCTTGTTGTAATGGAAGTACCATTTTTGGGGAGTTGGCAGAGAGCAACTGGTTCTTACACATCATAATATCCTGATATACGGCCCATTTTGAAACAATTAAAATGTCGGAAATGTCCGGAAAAGGCCGAAGGTGTACAGAACCTGATGCTCCGTATGCTCGTTGTAAGGGGCGTACCATTTCTCGGGGATTGGCAGCGCGTAACGTGTTCTCTCTCATCATAATATCCTGCGACACGACCCATTTTGAAACAATTAAATAGCCGGAAATGTCCGGAAAAGGCCGAAGGTGTACGGTACCCGTTGCTCCGTATGCTCTTTGTAATGGAAGTACCATATTTGGGCGGTTGGCAGCGTGCAGCGAGTTCTCACACATCATAATATCCTGCTATACGGCCCGTTTTTAATCACATAAAATGCCGGAGATGTCCGGAAAAGGCCGAAGGTGTACAGAACCCAATGCTCCGTTTGCTCGTTGTAATGGAAGTACCATTTTTGGGGGGTTGGCTGAGAGCAACTGGTTCTTACACATCATAATATCCTGATATACGGCCCATTTTGAAGAAATTAAAAAGCCGGAAATGTCCGGAAAAGGCCGAAGGTGTACAGAACCCGTTGCTCCGTTTGCTCGTTGTAATGGAAGTACCATATTTGGGGTGTTGGCAGCGTGCAGCGAGTTCTCACACATCATAATATCCTGCTATACGCCCCGTTTTTAATCACATAAAATGCCGGAGATGTCCGGAAAAGGCCGAAGGTGTACAGAACCCAATGCTCCGTTTGCTCGTTGTAATGGAAGTACCATTTTTGGGGGTTTGGCAGAGAGCAACTGGTTCTTACACATCATAATATCCTGATATACGGCCCATTTTGAAACAATTAAAATGCCGGAAATGTCCGGAAAAGGCCGAAGGTGTACAGAACCTGATGCTCCGTATGCTCGTTTTAAGGGGCGTACCATTTCTCGGGGATTGGCAGCGCGTAACGTGTTCTCTCTCATCATAATATCCTGACAAACGGCACATTTTGAAACAATTAAAAAGCCGGAAATGTCCGGAAAAGGCCGAAGGTGTACAGAATCCGTTGCTCCGTATGCTCGTTGTAATGGGCGTACCATTTTTCGGGGATTGGCAGCGTGCAGCGAGTTCTCACACATCATAATATCCTGCGATACGACCCATTTTGAAACAATTAATAAGACGAAACTGGCCGGAAAAGGCCGAATATGTACAAGACAGGATTCTCCGCATGCTCGTTGTAATGGAAGTACCATTCTTCGGGGATTGGCAGCGCGCAACGAGTTCTCTCACATCATAATATCCTAATATACGGCCCATTTCGAAACAATTAAAAAGCCGGAAATGTCCGGAAAAGGCCGAAGGTGTACAGAACCCGTTGCTCCCTCTGCTTGTTGTAATGGAAGTACCATTTTTGGGGGGTTGGCAGAGAGCAACTGGTTCTTACACATCATAATATCCTGATATACGGCCCCTATTGAAGCAATTAAAAAGCCGGAAATGTCCGGAAAAGGCCGAAGGTGTACAGAACCCGCTGCTCCGTATGCTCGTTGTAATGGGCGTACCATTTTTCGGGGATTTCCAGCGTGCAGCCAGTTCTCACACCTCATAATATCCTGCGATACGACCCATTTTGAAACTATTAAAAAGCCGAAACTGGCCGGAAATGGCCGAATATGTACAAGACAGGATTCTCCGCATGGTCGTTGTAATGGAAGTACCATTCTTCGGGGATTGGCAGCGCGCAACGAGTTCCCTCACATCATAATATCCTGCTATACGGCCCGTTTTTAATCACATGAAATGCCGGAGATGTTCGGAAAAGGCCGAAGGTGTACAGAACCCAATGCACCGTTTGCTCGTTTTAATGGAAGTACCATTTTTGGGGGGTTGGCAGAGAGCACCTGGTTCTTACACATCATAATATCCTGATATACGGCCCATTTTGAAACAATTAAAAAGCCGGAAATATCCGGAAAAGGCCGAAGGTGTACAGAACCCGTTGCTCCGTATGCTCGTTGTAATGGAACGACCATTTTTGGGGGATTGGCAACGCTCAACGCGTTTTTACACATCATAATATCCTGCTATTCGGCCCATTTTTGATCACTTAAAATGCCGGAAATGTCCGGAAAAGGCCGAAGGTGTACAGAACCTGATGCTCCGTATGCTCGTTGTAAGGGGCGTACCATTTCTCGGGGATTGGCAGCGCGCAACGAGTTCTCTCACATCATAATATCCTGATATACGGCCCATTTTGAAACAATTAAAAAGCCGGAAATGTCCGGAAAAGGCCGAAGGTGTACAGAACCCGTTGCTCCCTTTGCTTGTTGTAATGGAAGTACCATTTTTGGGGGGTTGGCAGAGAGCAACTGGTTCTTACACATCATAATATCCTGATATACGGCCCATTTTGAAGCAATTAAAAAGCCGGAAATGTTCCAGAAAAGGCCGAAGGTGTGCAGAACCCGTTGCTCCGTATGCTCGTTGTAATGGGCGTACCATTTTTCGGGGATTTCCAGCGTGCAGCCAGTTCTCACACCTCATAATATCCTGCGATACGACCCATTTTGAAACTATTAAAAAGCCGAAACTGGCCGGAAATGGCCGAATATGTACAAGACAGGATTCTCCGCATGCTCGTTGTAATGGAAGTACCATTCTTCGGGGATTGGCAGCGCGCAACGAGTTCTCTCACATCATAATATCCTGATATACGGCCCATTTTGAAACAATTAAAAAGCCGGAAATGTCCGGAAAAGGCCGAAGGTGTACAGAACCCAATGCTCCGTTTGCTCGTTGTAATGGAAGTACCATTTTTGGGGGGTTGGCAGAGAGCAACTGGTTCTTACACATCATAATATCCTGATATACGGCCCATTTTGAAACAATTAAAAAGCCGGAAATATCCGGAAAAGGCCGAAGGTGTACAGAACCCGTTGCTTCGTATGCTCGTTGTAATGGAATTACCATTTTTGGGGGATTGGCAACGCTCAACGCGTTTTTACACATCATAATATCCTGCTATTCGGCCCATTTTTGATCACTTAAAATGCCGGAAATGTCCGGAAAAGGCCGAAGGTGTACAGAACCTGATGCTCCGTATGCTCGTTGTAAGGGGCGTACCATTTCTCGGGGATTGGCAGCGCGTAACGTGTTCTCTCTCATCATAATATCCTGATAAACGGCACATTTTGAAACAATTAAAAAGCCGGAAATGTCCGGAAAAGGCCGAAGGTGTACAGAACCCGTTGCTCCGTATGCTCGTTGTAGTGGGCGTACCATTTTTCGGGGATTGGCAGCGTGCTGCGAGGTCTCACACCTCATAATATCCGGCGATACGACTCATTTTGAAACTATTAAAAAGCCGATACTGGCCGGAAAAGGCCGAATATGTACAAGACAGGATTATCCGCATGCTCGTTGTAATGGAAATACCATTCTTCGGGGATTGGCTGCGCGCAACGAGTTCTCTCACATCATAATATCCTGCGATACGACCCATTTTGAAACAATTAAAAAGCCGAAACTGGCCGGAAAAGGCTGAAAATGTACAAGAAAGGATTCTCCGGATGCTGGTTGTATTGGAAGTACCATTCTTCGGGGATTGGCAGCGCGCACCGTGTTCTCTCACATCATAATATCCTGCTATTCTGCCCGTTTTTGATCACTTAATATGCCGGAAATGTCCGGAAAATGCCGAAGGTGTACAGAACCTGATGCTCCGTATGCTCGTTGTAAGGGGCGTACCATTTCTCGGGGATTGGCAGCGCGTAACGTGTTCTCTCACATCATAATATCCTGATAAACGGCACATTTTGAAACAATTAAAAAGCCGGAAATGTCCGGAAAAGGCCGAAGGTGTACAGAACCCGTTGCTCCGTATGCTCGTTGTAGTGGGCGTACCATTTTTCGGGGATTGGCAGCGTGCAGCGAGATCTCAAACATCATAATATCCTGCGATACGACCCTTTTTGAAACAATTAAAAAGCCGGTAATATCCGGAAAAGGCCGAAGGTGTACAGAACCCGTTGCTCCGTATGCTCGTTGTAATGGAAGGACCATTTTTGGGGGATTGGCAGCGTGCAGCGAGTTCTCACACCTCATAATATCCTGCGAAACGACTCATTTTGAAACTATTAAAATGCCGAAACTTGCCGGAAAAGGCCGAATATGTGCAAGACAGGATTCTCCGCATGCTCGTTGTAATGGAAGTAACATTCTTCGGGGATTGGCAGCGCGCAACGAGTTCTCTCACATCATAATATCCTGATATAGGGCCCATTTTGAAACAATTAAAAAGCCGGAAATGTCCGGAAAAGGCCGAAGGTGTACAGAACCCGTTGCTCCCTTTGCTTGTTGTAATGGAAGTACCATTTTTGGGGAGTTGGCAGAGAGCAACTGGTTCTTACACATCATAATATCCTGATATACGGCCCATTTTGAAACAATTAAAATGTCGGAAATGTCCGGAAAAGGCCGAAGGTGTACAGAACCTGATGCTCCGTATGCTCGTTGTAAGGGGCGTACCATTTCTCGGGGATTGGCAGCGCGTAACGTGTTCTCTCTCATCATAATATCCTGCGACACGACCCATTTTGAAACAATTAAATAGCCGGAAATGTCCGGAAAAGGCCGAAGGTGTACGGTACCCGTTGCTCCGTATGCTCTTTGTAATGGAAGTACCATATTTGGGCGGTTGGCAGCGTGCAGCGAGTTCTCACACATCATAATATCCTGCTATACGGCCCGTTTTTAATCACATAAAATGCCGGAGATGTCCGGAAAAGGCCGAAGGTGTACAGAACCCAATGCTCCGTTTGCTCGTTGTAATGGAAGTACCATTTTTGGGGGGTTGGCTGAGAGCAACTGGTTCTTACACATCATAATATCCTGATATACGGCCCATTTTGAAGAAATTAAAAAGCCGGAAATGTCCGGAAAAGGCCGAAGGTGTACAGAACCCGTTGCTCCGTTTGCTCGTTGTAATGGAAGTACCATATTTGGGGTGTTGGCAGCGTGCAGCGAGTTCTCACACATCATAATATCCTGCTATACGCCCCGTTTTTAATCACATAAAATGCCGGAGATGTCCGGAAAAGGCCGAAGGTGTACAGAACCCAATGCTCCGTTTGCTCGTTGTAATGGAAGTACCATTTTTGGGGGTTTGGCAGAGAGCAACTGGTTCTTACACATCATAATATCCTGATATACGGCCCATTTTGAAACAATTAAAATGCCGGAAATGTCCGGAAAAGGCCGAAGGTGTACAGAACCTGATGCTCCGTATGCTCGTTTTAAGGGGCGTACCATTTCTCGGGGATTGGCAGCGCGTAACGTGTTCTCTCTCATCATAATATCCTGACAAACGGCACATTTTGAAACAATTAAAAAGCCGGAAATGTCCGGAAAAGGCCGAAGGTGTACAGAACCCGTTGCTCCGCATGCTCGTTGTAATGGAAGTACCATTCTTCGGGGATTGGCTGCGCGCAACGAGTTCTCTCACATCATAATATCCTGCGATACGACCCATTTTGAAACAATTAAAAAGCCGAAACTGGCCGGAAAAGGCCGAAAATGTACAAGACAGGATTCTCCGGATGCTGGTTGTATTGGAAGTACCATTCTTCGGGGATTGGCAGCGCGCACCGTGTTCTCTCACATCATAATATCCTGCTATTCTGCCCGTTTTTGATCACTTAATATGCCGGAAATGTCCGGAAAAGGCCGAAGGTGTACAGAACCTGATGCTCCGTATGCTCGTTGTAAGGGGCTTACCATTTTTCGGGGATGGGCAGCGTGCAGCGTGTTCTCACACATCATAATATCCTGCGATACGAGCCATTTTGAAACAATTAAATAGCCGGAAATGTCCGGAAAAGGCCGAAGGTGTACGGAACCCGTTGCTCCGTATGCTCGTTGTAATGGGCGTACCATTTTTCGGGGATTGGCAGCGTGCAGCGAGTTCTCACACATCATAATATCCTGCGATACGACCCATTTTGAAACAATTAAAAAGACGAAACTGGCCGGAAAAGGCCGAATATGTACAAGACAGGATTCTCCGCATGCTCGTTGTATTGGAAGTACCATTCTTCGGGGATTGGCAGCGCGCACCGAGTTCTCTCACATCATAATATCCTGCTATACGGCCCGTTTTTAATCACATAAAATGCCGGATATGTCCGGAAAATGCCGAAGGTGTACAGAATCCGTTGCTCCGTATGCTCGTTGTAATGGGCGTACCATTTTTCGGGGATTGGCAGCGTGCAGCGAGTTCTCACACATCATAATATCCTGCGATACGACCCATTTTGAAATAATTAAAAAGACGAAACTGGCCGGAAAAGGCCGAATATGTACAAGACAGGATTCTCCGCATGCTCGTTGTAATGGAAGTACCATTCTTCGGGGATTGGCAGCGCGCAACGAGTTCTCTCACATCATAATATCCTGATATACGGCCCATTTCGAAACAATTAAAAAGCCGGAAATGTCCGGAAAAGGCCGAAGGTGTACAGAACCCGTTGCTCCCTTTGCTTGTTGTAATGGAAGTACCATTTTTGGGGGGTTGGCTGAGAGCAACTGGTTCTTACACATCATAATATCCTGATATACGGCCCATTTTGAAGAAATTAAAAAGCCGGAAATGTCCGGAAAAGGCCGAAGGTGTACAGAACCCGTTGCTCCCTTTGCTTGTTGTAATGGAAGTACCATTTTTGGGGGGTTGGCAGAGAGCAACTGGTTCTTACACATCATAATATCCTGATATACGGCCCCTATTGAAGCAATTAAAAAGCCAGAAATGTCCGGAAAAGGCCGAAGGTGTACAGAACCCGTTGCTCCGTATGCTCGTTGTAGTGGGCGTACCATTTTTCGGGGATTTCCAGCGTGCAGCCAGTTCTCACACCTCATAATATCCTGCGATACGACCCATTTTGAAACTATTAAAAAGCCGAAACTGGCCGGAAATGGCCGAATATGTACAAGACAGGATTCTCCGCATGGTCGTTGTAATGGAAGTACCATTCTTCGGGGATTGGCAGCGCGCAACGAGTTCCCTCACATCATAATATCCTGCTATACGGCCCGTTTTTAATCACATGAAATGCCGGAGATGTCCGGAAAAGGCCGAAGGTGTACAGAACCCAATGCTCCGTTTGCTCGTTGTAATGGAAGTACCATTTTTGGGGGGTTGGCAGAGAGCACCTGGTTCTTACACATCATAATATCCTGATATACGGCCCATTTTGAAACAATTAAAAAGCCGGTATTATCCGGAAAAGGCCGAAGGTGTACAGAACCCGTTGCTCCGTATGCTCGTTGTAATGGAAGGACCATTTTTGGGGGATTGGCAGCGTGCAGCGAGTTCTCACACATCATAATATCCTGCTATTCGGCCCATTTTTGATCACTTAAAATGCCGGAAATGTCCGGAAAAGGCCGAAGGTGTACAGAACCTGATGCTCCGTATGCTCGTTGTAAGGGGCGTACCATTTCTCGGGGATTGGCAGCGCGTAACGTGTTCTCTCTCATCATAATATCCTGATAAACGGCACATTTTGAAACAAATAAAAAGCCGGAAATGTCCGGAAAAGGCCGAAGGTGTACAGAACCCGTTGCTCCGTATGCTCGTTGTAGTGGGCGTACCATTTTTCGGGGATTGGCAGCGTGCTGCGAGTTCTCACACCTCATAATATCCGGCGATACGACTCATTTTGAAACTATTAAAAAGCCGATACTGGCCGGAAAAGGCCGAATATGTACAAGAGAGGATTATCCGCATGCTCGTTGTAATGGAAGTACCATTCTTCGGGGATTGGCTGCGCGCAACGAGTTCTCTCACATCATAATATCCTGCGATACGACCCATTTTGAAACAATTAAAAAGCCGAAACTGGCCGGAAAAGGCCGAAAATGTACAAGAAAGGATTCTCCGGATGCTGGTTGTATTGGAAGCACCATTCTTCGGGGATTGGCAGCGCGCACCTTGTTCTCTCACATCATAATATCCTGCTATTCTGCCCGTTTTTGATCACTTAATATGCCGGAAATGTCCGGAAAATGCCGAAGGTGTACAGAACCTGATGCTCCGTATGCTCGTTGTAAGGGGCGTACCATTTCTCGGGGATTGGCAGCGCGTAACGTGTTCTCTCACATCATAATATCCTGATAAACGGCACATTTTGAAACAATTAAAAAGCCGGAGATGTCCGGAAAAGGCCGAAGGTGTACAGAACCCGTTGCTCCGTATGCTCGTTGTAGTGGGCGTACCATTTTTCGGGGATTGGCAGCGTGCAGCGAGATCTCAAACATCATAATATCCTGCGATACGACCCTTTTTGAAACAATTAAAAAGCCGGTAATATCCGGAAAAGGCCGAAGGTGTACAGAACCCGTTGCTCCGTATGCTCGTTGTAATGGAAGGACCATTTTTGGGGGATTGGCAGCGTGCAGCGAGTTCTCACACCTCATAATATCCTGCGAAACGACTCATTTTGAAACTATTAAAATGCCGAAACTTGCCGGAAAAGGCCGAATATGTACAAGACAGGATTCTCCGCATGCTCGTTTTAATGGAAGTACCATTCTTCGGGGATTGGCAGCGCGCAACGAGTTCTCTCACATCATAATATCCTGATATAGGGCCCATTTTGAAACAATTAAAAAGCCGGAAATGTCCGGAAAAGGCCGAAGGTGTACAGAACCCGTTGCTCCCTTTGCTTGTTGTAATGGAAGTACCATTTTTGGGGAGTTGGCAGAGAGCAACTGGTTCTTACACATCATAATATCCTGATATACGGCCCATTTTGAAGCAATTAAAAAGCCGGAAATGTCCGGAAAAGGCCGAAGGTGTACAGAACCCGTTGCTCCGTATGCTCGTTGTAATGGACGTACCATTTTTCGGGGATTTCCAGCGTGCAGCCAGTTCTCACATCTCATAATATCCTGCGATACGACCCATTTTGAAACTATTAAAAAGCCGAAACTGGCCGGAAATGGCCGAATATGTACAAGACAGGATCCTCCGTATGCTCGTTGTAATGGAAGTACCATTCTTCGGGGATTGGCAGCGCGCAACGAGTTCTCTCACATCATAATATCCTGATATACGGCCCATTTTGAAACAATTAAAAAGCCGAAAATGTCCGGAAAAGGCCGAAGGTGTACAGAACCCGTTGCTCCCTTTGCTTGTTGTAATGGAAGTACCATTTTTGGGGGGTTGGCAGAGAGCAACTGGTTCTTACACATCATAATATCCTGATATACGGCCCCTATTGAAGCAATTAAAAAGCCGGAAATGTCCGGAAAAGGCCGAAGGTGTACAGAACCCGCTGCTCCGTATGCTCGTTGTAATGGGCGTACCATTTTTCGGGGATTTCCAGCGTGCAGCCAGTTCTCACACCTCATAATATCCTGCGATACGACCCATTTTGAAACTATTAAAAAGCCGAAACTGGCCGGATATGGCCGAATATGTACAAGACAGGATTCTCCGCATGGTCGTTGTAATGGAAGTACCATTCTTCGGGGATTGGCAGCGCGCAACGAGTTCTCTCACATCATAATATCCTGCTATACGGCCCGTTTTTAATCACATAAAATGCCGGAGATGTCCGGAAAAGGCCGAAGGTGTACAGAACCCAATGCTCCGTTTGCTCGCTGTAATGGAAGTACCATTTTTGGGGGGTTGGCAGAGAGCAACTGGTTCTTACACATCATAATATCCTGATATACGGCCCATTTTGAAACAATTAAAAAGCCGGAAATATCCGGAAAAGGCCGAAGGTGTACAGAACCCGTTGCTCCGTATGCTCGTTGTAATGGAATTACCATTTTTGGGGGATTGGCAACGCTCAACGCGTTTTTACACATCATAATATCCGGCGATACGACTCATTTTGAAACTATTAAAAAGCCGATACTGGCCGGAAAAGGCCGAATATGTACAAGACAGGATTATCCGTATGCTCGTTGTAAGGGGCGTACCATTTCTCGGGGATTGGCAGCGCGTAACGTGTTCTCTCACATCATAATATCCTGATAAACGGCACATTTTGAAACAATTAAAAAGCCGGAAATGTCCGGAAAAGGCCGAAGGTGTACAGAACCCGTTGCTCCGTATGCTCGTTGTAGTGGGCGTACCATTTTTCGGGGATTGGCAGCGTGCAGCGAGATCTCAAACATCATAATATCCTGCGATACGACCCTTTTTGAAACAATTAAAAAGCCGGTAATATCCGGAAAAGGCCGAAGGTGTACAGAACCCGTTGCTCCGTATGCTCGTTGTAATGGAAGGACCATTTTTGGGGGATTGGCAGCGTGCAGCGAGTTCTCACACCTCATAATATCCTGCGAAACGACTCATTTTGAAACTATTAAAATGCCGAAACTTGCCGGAAAAGGCCGAATATGTACAAGACAGGATTCTCCGCATGCTCGTTGTAATGGAAGTACCATTCTTCGGGGATTGGCAGCGCGCAACGAGTTCTCTCACATCATAATATCCTGATATAGGGCCCATTTTGAAACAATTAAAAAGCCGGAAATGTCCGGAAAAGGCCGAAGGTGTACAGAACCCGTTGCTCCCTTTGCTTGTTGTAATGGAAGTACCATTTTTGGGGAGTTGGCAGAGAGCAACTGGTTCTTACACATCATAATATCCTGATATACGACCCATTTTGAAACTATTAAAAAGCCGAAACTGGCCGGAAATGGCCGAATATGTACAAGACAGGATCCTCCGCATGCTCGTTGTAATGGAAGTACCATTCTTCGGGGATTGGCAGCGCGCAACGAGTTCTCTCACATCATAATATCCTGATATACGGCCCATTTTGAAACAATTAAAAAGCCGGAAATGTCCGGAAAAGGCCGAAGGTGTACAGTACCTGATGCTCCGTATGCTCGTTGTAAGGGGCGTACCATTTCTCGGGGATTGGCAGCGCGTAACGTGTTCTCTCACATCATAATATCCTGATAAACGGCACATTTTGAAACAATTAAAAAGCCGGAAATGTCCGGAAAAGGCCGAAGTTGTACAGAACCCGTTGCTCCGTATGCTCGTTGTAAGGGGCGTACCATTTCTCGGGGATTGGCAGCGCGTAACGTGTTCTCTCTCATCATAATATCCTGACAAACGGCACATTTTGAAACAATTAAAAAGCCGGAAATGTCCGGAAAAGGCCGAAGGTGTACAGAACCCGTTGATCCGCATGCTCGTTGTAATGGAAGTACCATTCTTCGGGGATTGGCTGCGCGCAACGAGTTCTCTCACATCATAATATCCTGCGATACGACCCATTTTGAAACAATTAAAAAGCCGAAACTGGCCGGAAAAGGCCGAAAATGTACAAGACAGGATTCTCCGGATGCTGGTTGTATTGGAAGTACCATTCTTCGGGGATTGGCAGCGCGCACCGTGTTCTCTCACATCATAATATCCTGCTATTCTGCCCGTTTTTGATCACTTAATATGCCGGAAATGTCCGGAAAAGGCCGAAGGTGTACAGAACCTGATGCTCCGTATGCTCGTTGTAAGGGGCGTACCATTTTTCGGGGATGGGCAGCGTGCAGCGTGTTCTCACACATCATAATATCCTGCGATACGAGCCATTTTGAAACAATTAAATAGCCGGAAATGTCCGGAAAAGGAAGAAGGTGTACGGAACCCGTTGCTCCGTATGCTCGTTGTAATGGGCGTACCATTTTTCGGGGATTGGCAGCGTGCAGCGAGTTCTCACACATCATAATATCCTGCGATACGACCCATTTTGAAACAATTAAAAAGACGAAACTGGCCGGAAAAGGCCGTATATGTACAAGACAGGATTCTCCGCATGCTCGTTGTATTGGAAGTACCATTCTTCGGGGATTGGCAGCGCGCACCGAGTTGTCTCACATCATAATATCCTGCTATACGGCCCGTTTTTAATCACACAAAATGCCGGATATGTCCGGAAAAGGCCGAAGGTGTACAGAATCCGTTGCTCCGTATGCTCGTTGTAATGGGCGTACCATTTTTCGGGGATTGGCAGCGTGCAGCGAGTTCTCACACATCATAATATCCTGCGATACGACCCATTTTGAAACAATTAAAAAGACGAAACTGGCCGGAAAAGGCCGAATATGTACAAGACAGGATTCTCCGCATGCTCGTTGTAATGGAAGTACCATTCTTCGGGGATTGGCAGCGCGCAACGAGTTCTCTCACATCATAATATCCTAATATACGGCCCATTTCGAAACAATTAAAAAGCCGGAAATGTCCGGAAAAGGCCGAAGGTGTACAGAACCCGTTGCTCCCTTTGCTTGTTGTAATAGAAGTACCATTTTTGGGGGGTTGGCTGAGAGCAACTGGTTCTTACGCATCATAATATCCTGATATACGGCCCATTTTGAAGAAATTAAAAAGCCGGAAATGTCCGGAAAAGGCCGAAGGTGTACAGAACCCGTTGCTCCCTCTGCTTGTTGTAATGGAAGTACCATTTTTGGGGGGTTGGCAGAGAGCAACTGGTTCTTACACATCATAATATCCTGATATACGGCCCCTATTGAAGCAATTAAAAAGCCGGAAATGTCCGGAAAAGGCCGAAGGTGTACAGAACCCGCTGCTCCGTATGCTCGTTGTAATGGGCGTACCATTTTTCGGGGATTTCCAGCGTGCAGCCAGTTCTCACACCTCATAATATCCTGCGATACGACCCATTTTGAAACTATTAAAAAGCCGAAACTGGCCGGAAATGGCCGAATATGTACAAGACAGGATTCTCCGCATGCTCGTTGTAATGGAAATACCATTCTTCGGGGATTGGCTGCGCGCAACGAGTTCTCTCACATCATAATATCCTGCGATACGACCCATTTTGAAACAATTAAAAAGCCGAAACTGGCCGGAAAAAGCTGAAAATGTACAAGAAAGGATTCTCCGGATGCTGGTTGTATTGGAAGTACCATTCTTCGGGGATTGGCAGCGCGCACCGTGTTCTCTCACATCATAATATCCTGCTATTCTGCCCGTTTTTGATCACTTAATATGCCGGAAATGTCCGGAAAATGCCGAAGGTGTACAGAACCTGATGCTCCGTATGCTCGTTGTAAGGGGCGTACCATTTCTCGGGGATTGGCAGCGCGTAACGTGTTCTCTCACATCATAATATCCTGATAAACGGCACATTTTGAAACAATTAAAAAGCCGGAAATGTCCGGAAAAGGCCGAAGGTGTACAGAACCCGTTGCTCCGTATGCTCGTTGTAGTGGGCGTACCATTTTTCGGGGATTGGCAGCGTGCAGCGAGATCTCAAACATCATAATATCCTGCGATACGACCCTTTTTGAAACAATTAAAAAGCCGGTAATATCCGGAAAAGGCCGAAGGTGTACAGAACCCGTTGCTCCGTATGCTCGTTGTAATGGAAGGACCATTTTTGGGGGATTGGCAGCGTGCAGCGAGTTCTCACACCTCATAATATCCTGCGAAACGACTCATTTTGAAACTATTAAAATGCCGAAACTTGCCGGAAAAGGCCGAATATGTACAAGACAGGATTCTCCGCATGCTCGTTGTAATGGAAGTACCATTCTTCGGGGATTGGCAGCGCGCAACGAGTTCTCTCACATCATAATATCCTGATATAGGGCCCATTTTGAAACAATTAAAAAGCCGGAAATGTCCGGAAAAGGCCGAAGGTGTACAGAACCCGTTGCTCCCTTTGCTTGTTGTAATGGAAGTACCATTTTTGGGGAGTTGGCAGAGAGCAACTGGTTCTTACACATCATAATATCCTGATATACGACCCATTTTGAAACTATTAAAAAGCCGAAACTGGCCGGAAATGGCCGAATATGTACAAGACAGGATCCTCCGCATGCTCGTTGTAATGGAAGTACCATTCTTCGGGGATTGGCAGCGCGCAACGAGTTCTCTCACATCATAATATCCTGATATACGGCCCATTTTGAAACAATTAAAAAGCCGGAAATGTCCGGAAAAGGCCGAAGGTGTACAGTACCTGATGCTCCGTATGCTCGTTGTAAGGGGCGTACCATTTCTCGGGGATTGGCAGCGCGTAACGTGTTCTCTCACATCATAATATCCTGATAAACGGCACATTTTGAAACAATTAAAAAGCCGGAAATGTCCGGAAAAGGCCGAAGTTGTACAGAACCCGTTGCTCCGTATGCTCGTTGTAAGGGGCGTACCATTTCTCGGGGATTGGCAGCGCGTAACGTGCTCTCTCTCATCATAATATCCTGACAAACGGCACATTTTGAAACAATTAAAAAGCCGGAAATGTCCGGAAAAGGCCGAAGGTGTACAGAACCCGTTGCTCCGCATGCTCGTTGTAATGGAAGTACCATTCTTCGGGGATTGGCTGCGCGCAACGAGTTCTCTCACATCATAATATCCTGCGATACGACCCATTTTGAAACAATTAAAAAGCCGAAACTGGCCGGAAAAGGCCGAAAATGTACAAGACAGGATTCTCCGGATGCTGGTTGTATTGGAAGTACCATTCTTCGGGGATTGGCAGCGCGCACCGTGTTCTCTCACATCATAATATCCTGCTATTCTGCCCGTTTTTGATCACTTAATATGCCGGAAATGTCCGGAAAAGGCCGAAGGTGTACAGAACCTGATGCTCCGTATGCTCGTTGTAAGGGGCGTACCATTTTTCGGGGATGGGCAGCGTGCAGCGTGTTCTCACACATCATAATATCCTGCGATACGAGCCATTTTGAAACAATTAAATAGCCGGAAATGTCCGGAAAAGGAAGAAGGTGTACGGAACCCGTTGCTCCGTATGCTCGTTGTAATGGGCGTACCATTTTTCGGGGATTGGCAGCGTGCAGCGAGTTCTCACACATCATAATATCCTGCGATACGACCCATTTTGAAACAATTAAAAAGACGAAACTGGCCGGAAAAGGCCGTATATGTACAAGACAGGATTCTCCGCATGCTCGTTGTATTGGAAGTACCATTCTTCGGGGATTGGCAGCGCGCACCGAGTTGTCTCACATCATAATATCCTGCTATACGGCCCGTTTTTAATCACACAAAATGCCGGATATGTCCAGAAAAGGCCGAAGGTGTACAGAATCCGTTGCTCCGTATGCTCGTTGTAATGGGCGTACCATTTTTCGGGGATTGGCAGCGTGCAGCGAGTTCTCACACATCATAATATCCTGCGATACGACCCATTTTGAAACAATTAAAAAGACGAAACTGGCCGGAAAAGGCCGAATATGTACAAGACAGGATTCTCCGCATGCTCGTTGTAATGGAAGTACCATTCTTCGGGGATTGGCAGCGCGCAACGAGTTCTCTCACATCAAAATATCCTGATATACGGCCCATTTCGAAACAATTAAAAAGCCGGAAATGTCCTGAAAAGGCCGAAGGTGTACAGAACCCGTTGCTCCCTTTGCTTGTTGTAATAGAAGTACCATTTTTGGGGGGTTGGCTGAGAGCAACTGGTTCTTACGCATCATAATATCCTGATATACGGCCCATTTTGAAGAAATTAAAAAGCCGGAAATGTCCGGAAAAGGCCGAAGGTGTACAGAACCCGTTGCTCCCTCTGCTTGTTGTAATGGAAGTACCATTTTTGGGGGGTTGGCAGAGAGCAACTGGTTCTTACACATCATAATATCCTGATATACGGCCCCTATTGAAGCAATTAAAAAGCCGGAAATGTCCGGAAAAGGCCGAAGGTGTACAGAACCCGCTGCTCCGTATGCTCGTTGTAATGGGCGTACCATTTTTCGGGGATTTCCAGCGTGCAGCCAGTTCTCACACCTCATAATATCCTGCGATACGACCCATTTTGAAACTATTAAAAAGCCGAAACTGGCCGGAAATGGCCGAATATGTACAAGACAGGATTCTCCGCATGCTCGTTGTAATGGAAATACCATTCTTCGGGGATTGGCTGCGCGCAACGAGTTCTCTCACATCATAATATCCTGCTATTCTGCCCGTTTTTGATCACTTAATATGCCGGAAATGTCCGGAAAATGCCGAAGGTGTACAGAACCTGATGCTCCGTATGCTCGTTGTAAGGGGCGTACCATTTCTCGGGGATTGGCAGCGCGTAACGTGTTCTCTCACATCATAATATCCTGATAAACGGCACATTTTGAAACAATTAAAAAGCCGGAAATGTCCGGAAAAGGCCGAAGGTGTACAGAACCCTTTGCTCCGTATGCTCGTTGTAGTGGGCGTACCATTTTTCGGGGATTGGCAGCGTGCTGCGAGGTCTCACACCTCATAATATCCGGCGATACGACTCATTTTGAAACTATTAAAAAGCCGATACTGGCCGGAAAAGGCCGAATATGTACAAGACAGGATTATCCGCATGCTCGTTGTAATGGAAATACCATTCTTCGGGGATTGGCTGCGCGCAACGAGTTCTCTCACATCATAATATCCTGCGATACGACCCATTTTGAAACAATTAAAAAGCCGAAACTGGCCGGAAAAGGCTGAAAATGTACAAGAAAGGATTCTCCGGATGCTGGTTGTATTGGAAGTACCATTCTTCGGGGATTGGCAGCGCGCACCGTGTTCTCTCACATCATAATATCCTGCTATTCTGCCCGTTTTTGATCACTTAATATGCCGGAAATGTCCGGAAAATGCCGAAGGTGTACAGAACCTGATGCTCCGTATGCTCGTTGTAAGGGGCGTACCATTTCTCGGGGATTGGCAGCGCGTAACGTGTTCTCTCACATCATAATATCCTGATAAACGGCACATTTTGAAACAATTAAAAAGCCGGAAATGTCCGGAAAAGGCCGAAGGTGTACAGAACCCGTTGCTCCGTATGCTCGTTGTAGTGGGCGTACCATTTTTCGGGGATTGGCAGCGTGCAGCGAGATCTCAAACATCATAATATCCTGCGATACGACCCTTTTTGAAACAATTAAAAAGCCGGTAATATCCGGAAAAGGCCGAAGGTGTACAGAACCCGTTGCTCCGTATGCTCGTTGTAATGGAAGGACCATTTTTGGGGGATTGGCAGCGTGCAGCGAGTTCTCACACCTCATAATATCCTGCGAAACGACTCATTTTGAAACTATTAAAATGCCGAAACTTGCCGGAAAAGGCCGAATATGTGCAAGACAGGATTCTCCGCATGCTCGTTGTAATGGAAGTAACATTCTTCGGGGATTGGCAGCGCGCAACGAGTTCTCTCACATCATAATATCCTGATATAGGGCCCATTTTGAAACAATTAAAAAGCCGGAAATGTCCGGAAAAGGCCGAAGGTGTACAGAACCCGTTGCTCCCTTTGCTTGTTGTAATGGAAGTACCATTTTTGGGGAGTTGGCAGAGAGCAACTGGTTCTTACACATCATAATATCCTGATATACGGCCCATTTTGAAACAATTAAAATGCCGGAAATGTCCGGAAAAGGCCGAAGGTGTACAGAACCTGAGGCTCCGTATGCTCGTTGTAAGGGGCGTACCATTTCTCGGGGATTGGCAGCGCGTAACGTGTTCTCTCTCATCATAATATCCTGCGACACGACCCATTTTGAAACAATTAAATAGCCGGAAATGTCCGGAAAAGGCCGAAGGTGTACGGTACCCGTTGCTCCGTATGCTCTTTGTAATGGAAGTACCATATTTGGGCGGTTGGCAGCGTGCAGCGAGTTCTCACACATCATAATATCCTGCTATACGGCCCGTTTTTAATCACATAAAATGCCGGAGATGTCCGGAAAAGGCCGAAGGTGTACAGAACCCAATGCTCCGTTTGCTCGTTGTAATGGAAGTACCATTTTTGGGGGGTTGGCAGAGAGCAACTGGTTCTTACACATCATAATATCCTGATATACGGCCCATTTTGAAACAATTAAAAAGCCGGAAATATCCGGAAAAGGCCGAAGGTGTACAGAACCCGTTGCTCCGTATGCTCGTTGTAATGGAAGGACCATTTTTGGGGGATTGGCAGCGTGCAGCGAGTTCTCACACCTCATAATATCCTGCGAAACGACTCATTTTGAAACTATTAAAATGCCGAAACTTGCCGGAAAAGGCCGAATATGTACAAGACAGGATTCTCCGCATGCTCGTTGTAATGGAAGTACCATTCTTCGGGGATTGGCAGCGCGCAACGAGTTCTCTCACATCATAATATTCTGATATAGGGCCCATTTTGAAACAATTAAAAAGCCGGAAATGTCCGGAAAAGGCCGAAGGTGTACAGAACCCGTTGCTCCCTTTGCTTGTTGTAATGGAAGTACCATTTTTGGGGAGTTGGCAGAGAGCAACTGGTTCTTACACATCATAATATCCTGATATACGGCCCATTTTGAAACAATTAAAATGCCGGAAATGTCCGGAAAAGGCCGAAGGTGTACAGAACCTGATGCTCCGTATGCTCGTTGTAAGGGGCGTACCATTTCTCGGGTATTGGCAGCGCGTAACGTGTTCTCTCTCATCATAATATCCTGCGATACGACCCATTTTGAAACAATTAAAAAGACGAAACTGGCCGGAAAAGGCCGAATATGTACAAGACAGGATTCTCCGCATGCTCGTTGTAATGGAAGTACCATTCTTCGGGGATTGGCAGCGCGCAACGAGTTCTCTCACATCATAATATCCTGATATACGGCCCATTTCGAAACAATTAAAAAGCCGGAAATGTCCGGAAAAGGCCGAAGGTGTACAGAACCCGTTGCTCCCTTTGCTTGTTGTAATGGAAGTACCATTTTTGGGGGGTTGGCTGAGAGCAACTGGTTCTTACACATCATAATATCCTGATATACGGCCCATTTTGAAGAAACTAAAAAGCCGGAAATGTCCGGAAAAGGCCGAAGGTGTACAGAACCCGTTGCTCCCTTTGCTTGTTGTAATGGAAGTACCATTTTTGGGGGGTTGGCAGAGAGCAACTGGTTCTTACACATCATAATATCCTGATATACGGCCCCTATTGAAGCAATTAAAAAGCCGGAAATGTCCGGAAAAGGCCGAAGGTGTACAGAACCCGTTGCTCCGTATGCTCGTTGTAGTGGGCGTACCATTTTTCGGGGATTTCCAGCGTGCAGCCAGTTCTCACACCTCATAATATCCTGCGATACGACCCATTTTGAAACTATTAAAAAGCCG
The DNA here is from genome assembly GCA_963971185.1 of Bombus muscorum. Taxonomy (NCBI): domain Eukaryota; kingdom Metazoa; phylum Arthropoda; class Insecta; order Hymenoptera; family Apidae; genus Bombus; species Bombus muscorum. The sequence continues at coordinate 9,305,914 of OZ020130.1, read as the reverse complement.
AAACTGGCCGGAAATGGCCGAATATGTACAAGACAGGATCCTCCGCATGCTCGTTGTAATGGAAGTACCATTCTTCGGGGATTGGCAGCGCGCAACGAGTTCTCTCACATCATAATATCCTGATATACGGCCCATTTTGAAACAATTAAAAAGCCGGAAATGTCCGGAAAAGGCCGAAGGTGTACAGTACCTGATGCTCCGTATGCTCGTTGTAAGGGGCGTACCATTTCTCGGGGATTGGCAGCGCGTAACGTGCTCTCTCTCATCATAATATCCTGACAAACGGCACATTTTGAAACAATTAAAAAGCCGGAAATGTCCGGAAAAGGCCGAAGGTGTACAGAACCCGTTGCTCCGCATGCTCGTTGTAATGGAAGTACCATTCTTCGGGGATTGGCTGCGCGCAACGAGTTCTCTCACATCATAATATCCTGCGATACGACCCATTTTGAAACAATTAAAAAGCCGAAACTGGCCGGAAAAGGCCGAAAATGTACAAGACAGGATTCTCCGGATGCTGGTTGTATTGGAAGTACCATTCTTCGGGGATTGGCAGCGCGCACCGTGTTCTCTCACATCACAATATCCTGCTATTCTGCCCGTTTTTGATCACTTAATATGCCGGAAATGTCCGGAAAAGGCCGAAGGTGTACAGAACCTGATGCTCCGTATGCTCGTTGTAAGGGGCGTACCATTTTTCGGGGATGGGCAGCGTGCAGCGTGTTCTCACACATCATAATATCCTGCGATACGAGCCATTTTGAAACAATTAAATAGCCGGAAATGTCCGGAAAAGGAAGAAGGTGTACGGAACCCGTTGCTCCGTATGCTCGTTGTAATGGGCGTACCATTTTTCGGGGATTGGCAGCGTGCAGCGAGTTCTCACACATCATAATATCCTGCGATACGACCCATTTTGAAACAATTAAAAAGACGAAACTGGCCGGAAAAGGCCGTATATGTACAAGACAGGATTCTCCGCATGCTCGTTGTATTGGAAGTACCATTCTTCGGGGATTGGCAGCGCGCACCGAGTTGTCTCACATCATAATATCCTGCTATACGGCCCGTTTTTAATCACACAAAATGCCGGATATGTCCGGAAAAGGCCGAAGGTGTACAGAATCCGTTGCTCCGTATGCTCGTTGTAATGGGCGTACCATTTTTCGGGGATTGGCAGCGTGCAGCGAGTTCTCACACATCATAATATCCTGCGATACGACCCATTTTGAAACAATTAAAAAGACGAAACTGGCCGGAAAAGGCCGAATATGTACAAGACAGGATTCTCCGCATGCTCGTTGTAATGGAAGTACCATTCTTCGGGGATTGGCAGCGCGCAACGAGTTCTCTCACATCATAATATCCTGATATACGGCCCATTTCGAAACAATTAAAAAGCCGGAAATGTCCGGAAAAGGCCGAAGGTGTACAGAACCCGTTGCTCCCTTTGCTTGTTGTAATAGAAGTACCACTTTTGGGGGGTTGGCTGAGAGCAACTGGTTCTTACGCATCATAATATCCTGATATACGGCCCATTTTGAAGAAATTAAAAAGCCGGAAATGTCCGGAAAAGGCCGAAGGTGTACAGAACCCGTTGCTCCCTCTGCTTGTTGTAATGGAAGTACCATTTTTGGGGGGTTGGCAGAGAGCAACTGGTTCTTACACATCATAATATCCTGATATACGGCCCCTATTGAAGCAATTAAAAAGCCGGAAATGTCCGGAAAAGGCCGAAGGTGTACAGAACCCGCTGCTCCGTATGCTCGTTGTAATGGGCGTACCATTTTTCGGGGATTTCCAGCGTGCAGCCAGTTCTCACACCTCATAATATCCTGCGATACGACCCATTTTGAAACTATTAAAAAGCCGAAACTGGCCGGAAATGGCCGAATATGTACAAGACAGGATTATCCGCATGCTCGTTGTAATGGAAATACCATTCTTCGGGGATTGGCTGCGCGCAACGAGTTCTCTCACATCATAATATCCTGCGATACGACCCATTTTGAAACAATTAAAAAGCCGAAACTGGCCGGAAAAAGCTGAAAATGTACAAGAAAGGATTCTCCGGATGCTGGTTGTATTGGAAGTACCATTCTTCGGGGATTGGCAGCGCGCACCGTGTTCTCTCACATCATAATATCCTGCTATTCTGCCCGTTTTTGATCACTTAATATGCCGGAAATGTCCGGAAAATGCCGAAGGTGTACAGAACCTGATGCTCCGTATGCTCGTTGTAAGGGGCGTACCATTTCTCGGGGATTGGCAGCGCGTAACGTGTTCTCTCACATCATAATATCCTGATAAACGGCACATTTTGAAACAATTAAAAAGCCGGAAATGTCCGGAAAAGGCCGAAGGTGTACAGAACCCTTTGCTCCGTATGCTCGTTGTAGTGGGCGTACCATTTTTCGGGGATTGGCAGCGTGCTGCGAGGTCTCACACCTCATAATATCCGGCGATACGACTCATTTTGAAACTATTAAAAAGCCGATACTGGCCGGAAAAGGCCGAATATGTACAAGACAGGATTATCCGCATGCTCGTTGTAATGGAAATACCATTCTTCGGGGATTGGCTGCGCGCAACGAGTTCTCTCACATCATAATATCCTGCGATACGACCCATTTTGAAACAATTAAAAAGCCGAAACTGGCCGGAAAAGGCTGAAAATGTACAAGAAAGGATTCTCCGGATGCTGGTTGTATTGGAAGTACCATTCTTCGGGGATTGGCAGCGCGCACCGTGTTCTCTCACATCATAATATCCTGCTATTCTGCCCGTTTTTGATCACTTAATATGCCGGAAATGTCCGGAAAATGCCGAAGGTGTACAGAACCTGATGCTCCGTATGCTCGTTGTAAGGGGCGTACCATTTCTCGGGGATTGGCAGCGCGTAACGTGTTCTCTCACATCATAATATCCTGATAAACGGCACATTTTGAAACAATTAAAAAGCCGGAAATGTCCGGAAAAGGCCGAAGGTGTACAGAACCCGTTGCTCCGTATGCTCGTTGTAGTGGGCGTACCATTTTTCGGGGATTGGCAGCGTGCAGCGAGATCTCAAACATCATAATATCCTGCGATACGACCCTTTTTGAAACAATTAAAAAGCCGGTAATATCCGGAAAAGGCCGAAGGTGTACAGAACCCGTTGCTCCGTATGCTCGTTGTAATGGAAGGACCATTTTTGGGGGATTGGCAGCGTGCAGCGAGTTCTCACACCTCATAATATCCTGCGAAACGACTCATTTTGAAACTATTAAAATGCCGAAACTTGTCGGAAAAGGCCGAATATGTGCAAGACAGGATTCTCCGCATGCTCGTTGTAATGGAAGTAACATTCTTCGGGGATTGGCAGCGCGCAACGAGTTCTCTCACATCATAATATCCTGATATAGGGCCCATTTTGAAACAATTAAAAAGCCGGAAATGTCCGGAAAAGGCCGAAGGTGTACAGAACCCGTTGCTCCCTTTGCTTGTTGTAATGGAAGTACCATTTTTGGGGAGTTGGCAGAGAGCAACTGGTTCTTACACATCATAATATCCTGATATACGGCCCATTTTGAAACAATTAAAATGCCGGAAATGTCCGGAAAAGGCCGAAGGTGTACAGAACCTGAGGCTCCGTATGCTCGTTGTAAGGGGCGTACCATTTCTCGGGGATTGGCAGCGCGTAACGTGTTCTCTCTCATCATAATATCCTGCGACACGACCCATTTTGAAACAATTAAATAGCCGGAAATGTCCGGAAAAGGCCGAAGGTGTACGGTACCCGTTGCTCCGTATGCTCTTTGTAATGGAAGTACCATATTTGGGCGGTTGGCAGCGTGCAGCGAGTTCTCACACATCATAATATCCTGCTATACGGCCCGTTTTTAATCACATAAAATGCCGGAGATGTCCGGAAAAGGCCGAAGGTGTACAGAACCCAATGCTCCGTTTGCTCGTTGTAATGGAAGTACCATTTTTGGGGGGTTGGCAGAGAGCAACTGGTTCTTACACATCATAATATCCTGATATACGGCCCATTTTGAAACAATTAAAAAGCCGGAAATGTCCGGAAAAGGCCGAAGGTGTACAGAACCCGTTGCTCCCTTTGCTTGTTGTAATAGAAGTACCACTTTTGGGGGGTTGGCTGAGAGCAACTGGTTCTTACGCATCATAATATCCTGATATACGGCCCATTTTGAAGAAATTAAAAAGCCGGAAATGTCCGGAAAAGGCCGAAGGTGTACAGAACCCGTTGCTCCCTCTGCTTGTTGTAATGGAAGTACCATTTTTGGGGGGTTGGCAGAGAGCAACTGGTTCTTACACATCATAATATCCTGATATACGGCCCCTATTGAAGCAATTAAAAAGCCGGAAATGTCCGGAAAAGGCCGAAGGTGTACAGAACCCGCTGCTCCGTATGCTCGTTGTAATGGGCGTACCATTTTTCGGGGATTTCCAGCGTGCAGCCAGTTCTCACACCTCATAATATCCTGCGATACGACCCATTTTGAAACTATTAAAAAGCCGAAACCGGCCGGAAATGGCCGAATATGTACAAGACAGGATTATCCGCATGCTCGTTGTAATGGAAATACCATTCTTCGGGGATTGGCTGCGCGCAACGAGTTCTCTCACATCATAATATCCTGCGATACGACCCATTTTGAAACAATTAAAAAGCCGAAACTGGCCGGAAAAAGCTGAAAATGTACAAGAAAGGATTCTCCGGATGCTGGTTGTATTGGAAGTACCATTCTTCGGGGATTGGCAGCGCGCACCGTGTTCTCTCACATCATAATATCCTGCTATTCTGCCCGTTTTTGATCACTTAATATGCCGGAAATGTCCGGAAAATGCCGAAGGTGTACAGAACCTGATGCTCCGTATGCTCGTTGTAAGGGGCGTACCATTTCTCGGGGATTGGCAGCGCGTAACGTGTTCTCTCACATCATAATATCCTGATAAACGGCACATTTTGAAACAATTAAAAAGCCGGAAATGTCCGGAAAAGGCCGAAGGTGTACAGAACCCTTTGCTCCGTATGCTCGTTGTAGTGGGCGTACCATTTTTCGGGGATTGGCAGCGTGCTGCGAGGTCTCACACCTCATAATATCCGGCGATACGACTCATTTTGAAACTATTAAAAAGCCGATACTGGCCGGAAAAGGCCGAATATGTACAAGACAGGATTATCCGCATGCTCGTTGTAATGGAAATACCATTCTTCGGGGATTGGCTGCGCGCAACGAGTTCTCTCACATCATAATATCCTGCGATACGACCCATTTTGAAACAATTAAAAAGCCGAAACTGGCCGGAAAAGGCTGAAAATGTACAAGAAAGGATTCTCCGGATGCTGGTTGTATTGGAAGTACCATTCTTCGGGGATTGGCAGCGCGCACCGTGTTCTCTCACATCATAATATCCTGCTATTCTGCCCGTTTTTGATCACTTAATATGCCGGAAATGTCCGGAAAATGCCGAAGGTGTACAGAACCTGATGCTCCGTATGCTCGTTGTAAGGGGCGTACCATTTCTCGGGGATTGGCAGCGCGTAACGTGTTCTCTCACATCATAATATCCTGATAAACGGCACATTTTGAAACAATTAAAAAGCCGGAAATGTCCGGAAAAGGCCGAAGGTGTACAGAACCCGTTGCTCCGTATGCTCGTTGTAGTGGGCGTACCATTTTTCGGGGATTGGCAGCGTGCAGCGAGATCTCAAACATCATAATATCCTGCGATACGACCCTTTTTGAAACAATTAAAAAGCCGGTAATATCCGGAAAAGGCCGAAGGTGTACAGAACCCGTTGCTCCGTATGCTCGTTGTAATGGAAGGACCATTTTTGGGGGATTGGCAGCGTGCAGCGAGTTCTCACACCTCATAATATCCTGCGAAACGACTCATTTTGAAACTATTAAAATGCCGAAACTTGTCGGAAAAGGCCGAATATGTGCAAGACAGGATTCTCCGCATGCTCGTTGTAATGGAAGTAACATTCTTCGGGGATTGGCAGCGCGCAACGAGTTCTCTCACATCATAATATCCTGATATAGGGCCCATTTTGAAACAATTAAAAAGCCGGAAATGTCCGGAAAAGGCCGAAGGTGTACAGAACCCGTTGCTCCCTTTGCTTGTTGTAATGGAAGTACCATTTTTGGGGAGTTGGCAGAGAGCAACTGGTTCTTACACATCATAATATCCTGATATACGGCCCATTTTGAAACAATTAAAATGCCGGAAATGTCCGGAAAAGGCCGAAGGTGTACAGAACCTGAGGCTCCGTATGCTCGTTGTAAGGGGCGTACCATTTCTCGGGGATTGGCAGCGCGTAACGTGTTCTCTCTCATCATAATATCCTGCGACACGACCCATTTTGAAACAATTAAATAGCCGGAAATGTCCGGAAAAGGCCGAAGGTGTACGGTACCCGTTGCTCCGTATGCTCTTTGTAATGGAAGTACCATATTTGGGCGGTTGGCAGCGTGCAGCGAGTTCTCACACATCATAATATCCTGCTATACGGCCCGTTTTTAATCACATAAAATGCCGGAGATGTCCGGAAAAGGCCGAAGGTGTACAGAACCCAATGCTCCGTTTGCTCGTTGTAATGGAAGTACCATTTTTGGGGGGTTGGCAGAGAGCAACTGGTTCTTACACATCATAATATCCTGATATACGGCCCATTTTGAAACAATTAAAAAGCCGGAAATATCCGGAAAAGGCCGAAGGTGTACAGAACCCGTTGCTCCGTATGCTCGTTGTAATGGAAGGACCATTTTTGGGGGATTGGCAGCGTGCAGCGAGTTCTCACACCTCATAATATCCTGCGAAACGACTCATTTTGAAACTATTAAAATGCCGAAACTTGCCGGAAAAGGCCGAATATGTACAAGACAGGATTCTCCGCATGCTCGTTGTAATGGAAGTACCATTCTTCGGGGATTGGCAGCGCGCAACGAGTTCTCTCACATCATAATATTCTGATATAGGGCCCATTTTGAAACAATTAAAAAGCCGGAAATGTCCGGAAAAGGCCGAAGGTGTACAGAACCCGTTGCTCCCTTTGCTTGTTGTAATGGAAGTACCATTTTTGGGGAGTTGGCAGAGAGCAACTGGTTCTTACACATCATAATATCCTGATATACGGCCCATTTTGAAACAATTAAAATGCCGGAAATGTCCGGAAAAGGCCGAAGGTGTACAGAACCTGATGCTCCGTATGCTCGTTGTAAGGGGCGTACCATTTCTCGGGTATTGGCAGCGCGTAACGTGTTCTCTCTCATCATAATATCCTGCGATACGACCCATTTTGAAACAATTAAAAAGACGAAACTGGCCGGAAAAGGCCGAATATGTACAAGACAGGATTCTCCGCATGCTCGTTGTAATGGAAGTACCATTCTTCGGGGATTGGCAGCGCGCAACGAGTTCTCTCAAATCATAATATCCTGATATACGGCCCATTTCGAAACAATTAAAAAGCCGGAAATGTCCGGAAAAGGCCGAAGGTGTACAGAACCCGTTGCTCCCTTTGCTTGTTGTAATGGAAGTACCATTTTTGGGGGGTTGGCTGAGAGCAACTGGTTCTTACACATCATAATATCCTGATATACGGCCCATTTTGAAGAAATTAAAAAGCCGGAAATGTCCGGAAAAGGCCGAAGGTGTACAGAACCCGTTGCTCCCTTTGCTTGTTGTAATGGAAGTACCATTTTTGGGGGGTTGGCAGAGAGCAACTGGTTCTTACACATCATAATATCCTGATATACGGCCCCTATTGAAGCAATTAAAAAGCCGGAAATGTCCGGAAAAGGCCGAAGGTGTACAGAACCCGTTGCTCCGTATGCTCGTTGTAGTGGGCGTACCATTTTTCGGGGATTTCCAGCGTGCAGCCAGTTCTCACACCTCATAATATCCTGCGATACGACCCATTTTGAAACTATTAAAAAGCCGAAACTGGCCGGAAATGGCCGAATATGTACAAGACAGGATTCTCCGCATGGTCGTTGTAATGGAAGTACCATTCTTCGGGGATTGGCAGCGCGCAACGAGTTCCCTCACATCATAATATCCTGCTATACGGCCCGTTTTTAATCACATGAAATGCCGGAGATGTCCGGAAAAGGCCGAAGGTGTACAGAACCCAATGCTCCGTTTGCTCGTTGTAATGGAAGTACCATTTTTGGGGGGTTGGCAGAGAGCACCTGGTTCTTACACATCATAATATCCTGATATACGGCCCATTTTGAAACAATTAAAAAGCCGGAAATATCCGGAAAAGGCCGAAGGTGTACAGAACCCGTTGCTCCGTATGCTCGTTGTAATGGAACGACCATTTTTGGGGGATTGGCAACGCTCAACGCGTTTTTACACATCATAATATCCTGCTATTCGGCCCATTTTTGATCACTTAAAATGCCGGAAATGTCCGGAAAAGGCCGAAGGTGTACAGAACCTGATGCTCCGTATGCTCGTTGTAAGGGGCGTACCATTTCTCGGGGATTGGCAGCGCGTAACGTGTTCTCTCACATCATAATATCCTGATATACGGCCCATTTTGAAACAATTAAAAAGCCGGAAATATCCGGAAAAGGCCGAAGGTGTACAGAACCCGTTGCTCCGTATGCTCGTTGTAATGGAATTACCATTTTTGGGGGATTGGCAACGCTCAACGCGTTTTTACACATCATAATATCCTGCTATTCGGCCTATTTTTGATCACTTAAAATGCCGGAAATGTCCGGAAAAGGCCGAAGGTGTACAGAACCTGATGCTCCGTATGCTCGTTGTAAGGGGCGTACCATTTCTCGGGGATTGGCAGCGCGTAACGTGTTCTCTCTCATCATAATATCCTGATAAACGGCACATTTTGAAACAATTAAAAAGCCGGAAATGTCCGGAAAAGGCCGAAGGTGTACAGAACCCGTTGCTCCGTATGCTCGTTGTAGTGGGCGTACCATTTTTCGGGGATTGGCAGCGTGCTGCGAGTTCTCACACCTCATAATATCCGGCGATACGACTCATTTTGAAACTATTAAAAAGCCGATACTGGCCGGAAAAGGCCGAATATGTACAAGACAGGATTATCCGCATGCTCGTTGTAATGGAAGTACCATTCTTCGGGGATTGGCTGCGCGCAACGAGTTCTCTCACATCATAATATCCTGCGATACGACCCATTTTGAAACAATTAAAAAGCCGAAAGTGGCCGGAAAAGGCCGAAAATGTACAAGAAAGGATTCTCCGGATGCTGGTTGTATTGGAAGCACCATTCTTCGGGGATTGGCAGCGCGCACCTTGTTCTCTCACATCATAATATCCTGCTATTCTGCCCGTTCTTGATCACTTAATATGCCGGAAATGTCCGGAAAATGCCGAAGGTGTACAGAACCCGTTGCTCCCTTTGCTTGTTGTAATGGAAGTACCATTTTTGGGGAGTTGGCAGCGTGCAGCGAGTTCTCACACCTCATAATATCCTGCGAAACGACTCATTTTGAAACTATTAAAATGCCGAAACTTGCCGGAAAAGGCCGAATATGTACAAGACAGGATTCTCCGCATGCTCGTTTTAATGGAAGTACCATTCTTCGGGGATTGGCAGCGCGCAACGAGTTCTCTCACATCATAATATCCTGATATAGGGCCCATTTTGAAACAATTAAAAAGCCGGAAATGTCCGGAAAAGGCCGAAGGTGTACAGAACCCGTTGCTCCCTTTGCTTGTTGTAATGGAAGTACGATTTTTGGGGAGTTGGCAGAGAGCAACTGGTTCTTACACATCATAATATCCTGATATACGGCCCATTTTGAAGCAATTAAAAAGCCGGAAATGTCCGGAAAAGGCCGAAGGTGTACAGAACCCGTTGCTCCGTATGCTCGTTGTAATGGACGTACCATTTTTCGGGGATTTCCAGCGTGCAGCCAGTTCTCACATCTCATAATATCCTGCGATACGACCCATTTTGAAACTATTAAAAAGCCGAAACTGGCCGGAAATGGCCGAATATGTACAAGACAGGATCCTCCGCATGCTCGTTGTAATGGAAGTACCATTCTTCGGGGATTGGCAGCGCGCAACGAGTTCTCTCACATCATAATATCCTGATATACGGCCCATTTTGAAACAATTAAAAAGCCGGAAATGTCCGGAAAAGGCCGAAGGTGTACAGAACCCGTTGCTCCCTTTGCTTGTTGTAATGGAAGTACCATTTTTGGGGGGTTGGCAGAGAGCAACTGGTTCTTACACATCATAATATCCTGATATACGGCCCCTATTGAAGCAATTAAAAAGCCGGAAATGTCCGGAAAAGGCCGAAGGTGTACAGAACCCGCTGCTCCGTATGCTCGTCGTAATGGGCGTACCATTTTTCGGGGATTTCCAGCGTGCAGCCAGTTCTCACACCTCATAATATCCTGCGATACGACCCATTTTGAAACTATTAAAAAGCCGAAACTGGCCGGATGTGGCCGAATATGTACAAGACAGGACTCTCCGCATGGTCGTTGTAATGGAAGTACCATTCTTCGGGGATTGGCAGCGCGCAACGAGTTCTCTCACATCATAATATCCTGCTATACGGCCCGTTTTTAATCACATAAAATGCCGGAGATGTCCGGAAAAGGCCGAAGGTGTACAGAACCCAATGCTCCGTTTGCTCGCTGTAATGGAAGTACCATTTTGGGGGGGTTGGCAGAGAGCAACTGGTTCTTACACATCATAATATCCTGATATACGGCCCATTTTGAAACAATTAAAAAGCCGGAAATATCCGGAAAAGGCCGAAGGTGTACAGAACCCGTTGCTCCGTATGCTCGTTGTAATGGAAGGACCATTTTTGGGGGATTGGCAGCGTGCAGCGAGTTCTCACACCTCATAATATCCTGCGAAACGACTCATTTTGAAACTATTAAAATGCCGAAACTTGCCGGAAAAGGCCGAATATGTACAAGACAGGATTCTCCGCATGCTCGTTGTAATGGAAGTACCATTCTTCGGGGATTGGCAGCGCGCAACGAGTTCTCTCACATCATAATATCCTGATATAGGGCCCATTTTGAAACAATGAAAAAGCCGGAAATGTCCGGAAAAGGCCGAAGGTGTACAGAACCCGTTGCTCCCTTTGCTTGTTGTAATGGAAGTACCATTTTTGGGGAGTTGGCAGAGAGCAACTGGTTCTTACACATCATAATATCCTGATATACGACCCATTTTGAAACTATTAAAAAGCCGAAACTGGCCGGATATGGCCGAATATGTACAAGACAGGATTCTCCGCATGGTCGTTGTAATGGAAGTACCATTCTTCGGGGATTGGCAGCGCGCAACGAGTTCTCTCACATCATAATATCCTGCTATACGGCCCGTTTTTAATCACATAAAATGCCGGAGATGTCCGGAAAAGGCCGAAGGTGTACAGAACCCAATGCTCCGTTTGCTCGTTGTAATGGAAGTACCATTTTTGGGGGGTTGGCAGAGAGCAACTGGTTCTTACACATCATAATATCCTGATATACGGCCCATTTTGAAACAATTAAAAAGCCGGAAATATCCGGAAAAGGCCGAAGGTGTACAGAACCCGTTGCTCCGTATGCTCGTTGTAATGGAATTACCATTTTTGGGGGATTGGCAACGCTCAACGCGTTTTTACACATCATAATATCCGGCGATACGACTCATTTTGAAACTATTAAAAAGCCGATACTGGCCGGAAAAGGCCGAATATGTACAAGACAGGATTATCCGCATGCTCGTTGTAATGGAAGTACCATTCTTCGGGGATTGGCTGCGCGCAACGAGTTCTCTCACATCATAATATCCTGCGATACGACCCATTTTGAAACAATTAAAAAGCCGAAACTGGCCGGAAAAGGCCGAAAATGTACAAGAAAGGATTCTCCGGATGCTGGTTGTTTTGGAAGCACCATTCTTCGGGGATTGGCAGCGCGCACCTTGTTCTCTCACATCATAATATCCTGCTATTCTGCCCGTTTTTGATCACTTCATATGCCGGAAATCTCCGGAAAATGCCGAAGGTGTACAGAACCTGATGCTCCGTATGCTCGTTGTAAGGGGCGTACCATTTCTCGGGGATTGGCAGCGCGTAACGTGTTCTCTCACATCATAATATCCTGATAAACGGCACATTTTGAAACAATTAAAAAGCCGGAAATGTCCGGAAAAGGCCGAAGGTGTACAGAACCCGTTGCTCCGTATGCTCGTTGTAGTGGGCGTACCATTTTTCGGGGATTGGCAGCGTGCAGCGAGATCTCAAACATCATAATATCCTGCGATACGACCCTTTTTGAAACAATTAAAAAGCCGGTAATATCCGGAAAAGGCCGAAGGTGTACAGAACCCGTTGCTCCGTATGCTCGTTGTAATGGAAGGACCATTTTTGGGGGATTGGCAGCGTGCAGCGAGTTCTCACACCTCATAATATCCTGCGAAACGACTCATTTTGAAACTATTAAAATGCCGAAACTTGCCGGAAAAGGCCGAATATGTACAAGACAGGATTCTCCGCATGCTCGTTGTAATGGAAGTACCATTCTTCGGGGATTGGCAGCGCGCAACGAGTTCTCTCACATCATAATATCCTGATATAGGGCCCATTTTGAAACAATTAAAAAGCCGGAAATGTCCGGAAAAGGCCGAAGGTGTACAGAACCCGTTGCTCCCTTTGCTTGTTGTAATGGAAGTACCATTTTTGGGGAGTTGGCAGAGAGCAACTGGTTCTTACACATCATAATATCCTGATATACGGCCCATTTTGAAGCAATTAAAAAGCCGGAAATGTCCGGAAAAGGCCGAAGGTGTACAGAACCCGTTGCTCCGTATGCTCGTTGTAATGGACGTACCATTTTTCGGGGATTTCCAGCGTGCAGCCAGTTCTCACACCTCATAATATCCTGCGATACGACCCATTTTGAAACTATTAAAAAGCCGAAACTGGCCGGAAATGGCCGAATATGTACAAGACAGGATCCTCCGCATGCTCGTTGTAATGGAAGTACCATTCTTCGGGGATTGGCAGCGCGCAACGAGTTCTCTCACATCATAATATCCTGATATACGGCCCATTTTGAAACAATTAAAAAGCCGGAAATGTCCGGAAAAGGCCGAAGGTGTACAGAACCCGTTGCTCCCTTTGCTTGTTGTAATGGAAGTACCATTTTTGGGGGGTTGGCAGAGAGCAACTGGTTCTTACACATCATAATATCCTGATATACGGCCCCTATTGAAGCAATTAAAAAGCCGGAAATGTCCGGAAAAGGCCGAAGGTGTACAGAACCCGCTGCTCCGTATGCTCGTTGTAATGGGCGTACCATTTTTCGGGGATTTCCAGCGTGCAGCCAGTTCTCACACCTCATAATATCCTGCGATACGACCCATTTTGAAACTATTAAAAAGCCGAAACTGGCCGGATATGGCCGAATATGTACAAGACAGGATTCTCCGCATGGTCGTTGTAATGGAAGTACCATTCTTCGGGGATTGGCAGCGTGCAACGAGTTCTCTCACATCATAATATCCTGCTATACGGCCCGTTTTTAATCACATAAAATGCCGGAGATGTCCGGATAAGGCCGAAGGTGTACAGAACCCAATGCTCCGTTTGCTCGTTGTAATGGAAGTACCATTTTTGGGGGGTTGGCAGAGAGCAACTGGTTCTTACACATCATAATATCCTGATATACGGCCCATTTTGAAACAATTAAAAAGCCGGAAATATCCGGAAAAGGCCGAAGGTGTACAGAACCCGTTGCTCCGTATGCTCGTTGTAATGGAATTACCATTTTTGGGGGATTGGCAACGCTCAACGCGTTTTTACACATCATAATATCCTGCGATACGACTCATTTTGAAACAATTGAAAAGCCGAAACTGGCCGGAAAAGGCCGAATATGTACAAGACAGGATTCTCGTCATGCTCGTTGTAATGGAAGTACCATTCTTCGGGGATTTGCAGCGCTCAAGGAGTTCCCTCACATCATAATATCCTGCTATACGGCCCGTTTTTAATCACATGAAATGCCGGAGATGTCCGGAAAAGGCCGAAGGTGTACAGAACCCAATGCTCCGTTTACTCGTTGTAATGGAAGTACCATTTTTGGGGGGTTGGCAGAGAGCAACTGGTTCTTACACATCATAATATCCTGATATACGGCCCATTTTGAAACAATTAAAAAGCCGGAAATATCCGGAAAAGGCCGAAGGTGTACAGAACCCGTTGCTCCGTATGCTCGTTGTAATGGAAGGACCATTTTTGGGGGATTGGCAACGCTCAACGCGTTTTTACACATCATAATATCCTGCTATTCGCCCATTTTTGATCACTTAAAATGCCGGAAATGTCCGGAAAAGGCCGAAGGTGTACAGAACCTGATGCTCCGTATGCTCGTTGTAAGGGGCGTACCATTTCTCGGGTATTGGCAGCGCGTAACGTGTTCTCTCTCATCATAATATCCTGATAAACGGCACATTTTGAAACAATTAAAAAGCCGGAAATGTCCGGAAAAGGCCGAAGGTGTACAGAACCCAATGCTCCCTTTGCTTGTTGTAATGGAAGTACCGTTTTTGGGGGGTTGGCAGAGAGCAACTGGTTCTTACACATCATAACATCCTGATATACGGTCCATTTTGAAGCAATTAAAAAGCCGGAAATATCCGGAAAAGGCCGAAGGTGTACAGAACCCGTTGCTCCGTATGCTCGTTGTAGTGGGCGTACCATTTTTCGGGGACTGGCAGCTTGCAGCGAGTTCTCACACCTCATAATATCCTGCGATACGACTCATTTTGAAACTATTAAAAAGCCGAAACTGGCCGGAAAAGGCCGAATATGTACAAGACAGGATTCTCCGCATGCTCGTTGTAATGGAAGTACCATTCTTCGGGGATTGGCTGCGCGCAACGAGTTCTCTCACATCCTAATATCCTGCGATACGACCCATTTTGAAACAATTAAAAAGCCGAAACTGGCCGGAAAAGGCCGAAAATGTACAAGACAGGATTCTCCGGATGCTGGTTGTATTGGAAGTACCATTCTTCGGGGATTGGCAGCGCGCACCGTGTTCTCTCACATCAT
Source organism: Bombus muscorum (assembly GCA_963971185.1). Lineage (NCBI taxonomy): Eukaryota > Metazoa > Arthropoda > Insecta > Hymenoptera > Apidae > Bombus > Bombus muscorum. The sequence goes on along the minus strand of OZ020130.1, from coordinate 9,290,826 downwards.
AATATCCTGCTATTCTGCCCGTTTTTGATCACTTAATATGCCGGAAATGTCCGGAAAAGGCCGAAGGTGTACAGAACCTGATGCTCCGTATGCTCGTTGTAAGGGGCGTACCATTTCTCGGGGATTGGCAGCGCGTAACGTGTTCGCTCACATCATAATATCCTGATAAACGGCACATTTTGAAACTATTAAAAAGCCGGAAATGTCCGGAAAAGGCCGAAGTTGTACAGAACCCGTTGCTCCGTATGCTCGTTGTAGTGGGCGTACCATTTTTCGGGGATTGGCAGCGTGCAGCGAGTTCTCACACCTCATAATATCCTGCTATACGACTCATTTCGAAACTATTAAAAAGCCGAAACTGGCCGGAAGAGGCCGAATATGTACAAGACAGGATTCTCGTCATGCTCGTTGTAATGGAAGTACCATCCTTCGGGGATTTGCAGCGCGCAACGAGTTCCCTCACATCATAATATCCTGCTATACGGCCCGTTTTTAATCACATAAAATGCCGGAGATGTCCGGAAAAGGCCGAAGGTGTACAGAACCTGATGCTCCGTATGCTCGTTGTAAGGGGCGTACCATTTCTCGGGGATTGGCAACGCGTAACGAGTTCTCTCACATCATAATATCCTGAAATACGGCCCCTTTTGAAACAATTAAAAAGCCGGAAATGTCCGGAAAAGGCCGAAGGTGTACAGAACCTGATGCTCCGTATGCTCGTTGTAAGGGCCGTACCATTTCTCGGGGATTGGCAGCGCGTAGCGAATTCTCTCACATCATAATATCCTGATATACGGCCCATTTTGAAACAATTAAAAAGCCGGAAATGTCTAGACGATGCCGAAGGTGTACAGAACCCGTTGCTCCGTATGCTCGTTGTAATGGGCGTACCATTTTTCGGGGATTGGCAGCGTGCAGCGAGTTCTCACACCTCATAATATCCTGCGATACGACTCATTTTGAAACTATTAAAAAGGCGATACTGGCCGGAAAATGCCGAATATGTACAGAACCTGATGCTCCGTATGCTCGTTGTAAGGGCCGTACCATTTCTCGGGGATTGGCAGCGCGTAACGTGTTCTCTCACATCATAATATCCTGCGATACGACCCATTTTGAAACAATTAAAAAGACGAAACTGGCCGGAAAAGGCCGAATATGTACAAGACAGGATTCTCCGCATGCTCGTTGTAATGGAAGTACCATTCTTCGGGGATTGGCAGCGCGCAACGAGTTCTCTCTCATCATAATATCCTGATATACGGCCCATTTTGAAACAATTAAATAGCCGGAAATGTCCGGAAAATGCCGAACGTGTACATAACCCGTTGCTCCGTATGCTCGTTGTAATGGGCGTACCATTTTTCTGGGATTGGCAGCGTGCAGCGAGATCTCACACATCATAATATCCTGCGATACGACCCGTTTTTAATCACACAAAATGCCGGAAATGTCCGGAAAAGGCCGAAGGTGTACAGAACCCGTTGCTCCGTATGCTCGTTGTAATGGAAGGACCATTTTTCGGGGATTGGCAGCGTGCAGCTAGTTCTCACACATCATAATATCCTGCGATACGACCCGTTTTTAATCACATAAAATGCCGGAAATGTCCGGAAAAGGCCGAAGGTGTACAGAACCTGATGCTACGTATACTCGTTGTAAGGGGCGTACCATTTCTCGGGGATTGGCAGCGCGCAACGAGATCTCACACATCATAATATCCTGCGATACGACCCTTTTTGAAACAATTAAAAAGTCGGAAATATCCGGAAAAGGCCGAAGGTGTACAGAACCCGTTGCTCCGTATGCTCGTTGTAATGGGCGTACCATTTTTCGGGGATTGGCAGCGTGCAGCGAGATCTCACACATCAGAATATCCTGCGATACGACCCTTTTTGAAACAATTAAAAAGCCGAAACTGGCCGGAAAAGGCCGAATATGTACAAGACAGGATTCTCCGGATGCTGGTTGTATTGGAAGTACCATTCTTCGGGGATTGGCAGCGCGCACCGTGTTCTCTCACATCATAATATCCTGCTATTCGGCCCGTTTTTGATCACTTAAAATGCCGCAAATGTCCGGAAAAGGACGAAGGTGTACAGAACCTGATGCTCCGTATGCTCGTTGTAAGGGCCGTACCATTTCTCGGGGATTGGCAGCGCGTAACGAGTTCTCTCACACCATAATATCCTGAGATACGACCCGTTTTTAATCACATAAAATGCCGGAGATGTCCGGAAAAGGCCGAAGGTGTACAGAACCCAATGCTCCGTTTGCTCGTTGTAATGGAAGTACCATTTTTGGGGGGTTGGCAGAGAGCAACTGGTTCTTACACATCATAATATCCTGATATACGGCCCGTTTTTGATCACTTAAAATGCCGGAAATGTCCGGAAAAGGCCGAAGGTGTACAGAACCTGATGCTCCGTATGCTCGTTGTAAGGGGCGTACCATTTCTCGGGGATTGGCAGCGCGTAACGAGTTCTCTCACATCATAATATCCTGAAATACGGCCCATATTGAAACAATTAAAAAGCCGCAAATGTTCGGAAAAGGCCGAAGGTGTACAGAACCTGATGCTCCGTATGCTCGTTGTAAGGGGCGTACCATTTCTCGGGGATTGGCAGCGCGTAACGAGTTCTCTCACATCATAATATCCTGAAATACGGCCCATATTGAAACAATTAAAAAGCCGTAAATGTTCGGAAAAGTCCGAAGGTGTACAGAACCTGATGCTCCGTTTGCTCGTTGTAATGGAAGTACCATTTTTGGGGGGTTGGCAGAGAGCAACTGGTTCTTACACATCATAATATCCTGATATACGGCCCGTTTTTGATCACTTAAAATGCCGGAAATGTCCGGAGAAGGCCGAAGGTGTACAGAACCTGATGCTCCGTATGCTCGTTGTAAGGGGCGTACCATTTCTCGGGGATTGGCAGCGCGTAACGAGTTCTCTCACATCATAATATCCTGAAATACGGCCCATATTGAAACAATTAAAAAGCCGTAAATGTTCGGAAAAGGCCGAAGGTGTACAGAACCTGATGCTCCGTATGCTCGTTGTAAGGGCCGTACCATTTCTCGGGGATTGGCAGCGCGTAACGAGTTCTCTCACACCATAATATCCTGAGATACGACCCGTTTTTAATCACATAAAATGCCGGAGATGTCCGGAAAAGGCCGAAGGTGTACAGAACCCAATGCTCCGTATGCTCGTTGTAATGGGCGTACCATTTTTCGGGGATTGGAAGCGTGCAGCGAGATCTCACACATCATAATATCGTGCGATACGACCCTTTTTGAAACAATTAAAAAGCCGGAAATGTCCGGAAAAGGCCGAAGGTGTACAGAAACCGTTGCTCCGTATGCTCGTTGTAATGGGCGTACCATTTTTCGGGGATTGGAAGCGTGCAGCGAGATCTCACACATCCTAATATCGTGCGATACGACCCTTTTTGAAACAATTAAAAAGCCGGAAATATCCGGAAAAGGCCGAAGGTGTACAGAACCCGATGCTCCGTATGCTCGTTGTAAGGGAAGGACCATTTTTGGGGGATCGGCAACGGTCAACGCGTTTTTACACATCATAATATCCTGCTATTCGGCCCGTTTTTGATCACTTAAAATGCCGGAAATGTCCGGAAAAGGCCGAAGGTGTACAGAACCTGATGCTTCGTATGCTCGTTGTAATGGAAGTACCATTTTTGGGGGGTTGGCAGAGAGCAACTGGTTCTTACACATCATAATATCCTGATATACGGCCCATTTTGAAACAATTAAAAAGCCGGAAATGTCCGGAAAAGGCCGAAGGTGTACAGAACCCGTTGCTCCGTATGCTCGTTGTAATGGGCGTACCATTTTTCGGGGATTGGCAGCGTGCAGCGATATGTCACACATCATAATATCCTGCGATACGACCCTTTTTGAAACAATTATAAAGCCGGAAAAATCCGGAAAAGGCCGAAGGTGTACAAAACCCGTTGCTCCGTATTCTCGTTGTAATGGAAGGACCATTTTTGGGGGATTGGCAACGCTCAACGCGTTTTTACACATCATAATATCCTGCTATTCGGCCCATTTTGAAACAATTAAAAGCCGGAAATGTCCGGAAAATGCCAAAGGTGTACAGAACCCGTTGCTCCGTATGCTCGTTGTAATGGGCGTACCATTTTTCGGGGATTGGCAGCGTGCAGCGAGTTCTCTCACATCATAATATCCCGCGATACGACCCATTTTGAAACAATTAAAAAGCCGGAAATGTCCGGAAAATGCCGAAGGTGTACAGAACCCGTTGCTCCGTATGCTCGTTGTAATGGAAGGACCTTTTTTGGGGGATTGGCAGCGTGCAGCGAGTTCTCACACATCATAATATCCTGCGATACGACAAATTTTGAAACAATTAAAAAGACGAAACTGGCCGGAAAAGGCCGAATATGTACAAGACAGGATTCTCCGCATGCTCGTTTTATTGGAAGTACCATTCTTCGGGGATTGGCAGCGCGCACCGAGTTCCCTCACATCATAATATCCTGCTATACGGCCCGTTTTTAATCACATAAAATGCCGGAGATGTCCGGAAAAGGCCGAAGGTGTACAGAACCCGATGCTCCGTTTGCTCGTTGTAATGGAAGTACCATTTTTGGGGGGTTGGCAGAGAGCAACTGATTCTTACACATCATAATATCCTGATATGCGGCCCATTTTGAAACAATTAAAAAGCCGGAAATGTCCGGAAAAGGCCGATGGTGTACAGAACCCGTTCCTCCGTATGCTCGTTGTAATGGGCGTACTATTTTTCGGGGATTGGCAGCGTGCAGCGAGTTCTCACACCTCATAATATCCTGCGATACGACTCATTTTGAAACTATTAAGAAGCCGAAACTGGCCGGAAAAGGCCGAATATGTACAAGACAGGATTCTCGTCATGCTCGTTGTAATGGAAGTACCATTCTGCGGGGATCTGCAGCGCGCAACGAGTTCCCTCACATCATAATATCCTGCTATACGGCCCGTTTTTAATCACATAAAATGCCGGAGATGTCCGGAAAAGGCCGAAGGTGTACAGAACCCGATGCTCCGTATGCTCGTTGTAATGGAAGTACCATTTTTGGGGGGTTGGCAGAGAGCAACTGGTTCTTACACATCATAATATCCTGATATACGGCCCATTTTGAAACAATTAAAAAGCCGGAAATGTCCGGAAAAGGCCGAAGGTGTACAGAACCCGTTGCTCCGTATGCTCGTTGTAATGGGCGTACCATTTTTCGGGGATTGGCAGCGTGCAGCGATATGTCACACATCATAATATCCTGCGATACGACCCTTTTTGAAACAATTATAAAGCCGGAAAAATCCGGAAAAGGCCGAAGGTGTACAAAACCCGTTGCTCCGTATTCTCGTTGTAATGGAAGGACCATTTTTGGGGGATTGGCAACGCTCAACGCGTTTTTACACATCATAATATCCTGCTATTCGGCCCATTTTGAAACAATTAAAAGCCGGAAATGTCCGGAAAATGCCAAAGGTGTACAGAACCCGTTGCTCCGTATGCTCGTTGTAATGGGCGTACCATTTTTCGGGGATTGGCAGCGTGCAGCGAGTTCTCTCACATCATAATATCCCGCGATACGACCCATTTTGAAACAATTAAAAAGCCGGAAATGTCCGGAAAATGCCGAAGGTGTACAGAACCCGTTGCTCCGTATGCTCGTTGTAATGGAAGGACCTTTTTTGGGGGATTGGCAGCGTGCAGCGAGTTCTCACACATCATAATATCCTGCGATACGACAAATTTTGAAACAATTAAAAAGACGAAACTGGCCGGAAAAGGCCGAATATGTACAAGACAGGATTCTCCGCATGCTCGTTTTATTGGAAGTACCATTCTTCGGGGATTGGCAGCGCGCACCGAGTTCCCTCACATCATAATATCCTGCTATACGGCCCGTTTTTAATCACATAAAATGCCGGAGATGTCCGGAAAAGGCCGAAGGTGTACAGAACCCGATGCTCCGTTTGCTCGTTGTAATGGAAGTACCATTTTTGGGGGGTTGGCAGAGAGCAACTGATTCTTACACATCATAATATCCTGATATGCGGCCCATTTTGAAACAATTAAAAAGCCGGAAATGTCCGGAAAAGGCCGATGGTGTACAGAACCCGTTCCTCCGTATGCTCGTTGTAATGGGCGTACTATTTTTCGGGGATTGGCAGCGTGCAGCGAGTTCTCACACCTCATAATATCCTGCGATACGACTCATTTTGAAACTATTAAGAAGCCGAAACTGGCCGGAAAAGGCCGAATATGTACAAGACAGGATTCTCGTCATGCTCGTTGTAATGGAAGTACCATTCTGCGGGGATCTGCAGCGCGCAACGAGTTCCCTCACATCATAATATCCTGCTATACGGCCCGTTTTTAATTACATAAAATGCCAGAGATGTCCGGAAAAGGCCGAAGGTGTACAGAAACCAATGCCCCGTTTTCTCGTTGTAATGGAAGTACCATTTTCGGGGGGTTGGCATAGAGCAACAGGTTCTTACACATCATAATATCCTGCGATACGACCCGTTTTTAATCACATAAAATGCCGGAAATGTCCGGAAAAGGCCGAAGGTGTACAGAACCCGATGCTCCGTATGTTCGTTGTAATGGGCGTACCATATTTCGGGGATTGGCAGCGTGCAGCGAGTTCTCACACCTCATAACATCCTGCGATACGACCCATTTTGAAACTATTAAAAAGCCGAAACTGGCCGGAAAAGGCCGAATATGTACAAGACAGGATTCTCCGCATTCTCGTTGTAATGGACGTACCATTCTTGGGGGTTTGGCAGCGCGCAACGAGTTCTCTCACATCATAATATCCCGCGATACGACCCATTTTGAAACAATTAAAAAGCCGGAAATGTCCGGAAAATGCCGAAGGTGTACAGAACCCGTTGCTCCGTATGCTCGTTGTAATGGAAGGACCATATTTGGGGGATTGGCAGCGTGCAGCGAGTTCTCACACATCATAATATCCTGCGATACGACCCGTTTTTAATCACATAAAATGCCGGAAATGTCCGGAAAAGGCCGAAGGTTTACAGAACCCGATGCTCCGTTTGCTCGTTGTAATGGAAGTACCATTTTTGGGGGGTTGGCAGAGAGCAACTGGCTCTTACACATCATAATAATCTGATATACGGCCCATTTTGAAACAATTAAAAAGCCGGAAATGTCCGGAAAAGGCCGAAGGTGTACAGAACCCGTTGCTCCGTATGCTCGTTGTAATGGGCGTACCATTTCTCGGGGATTGGCAGCGCGTAACGAGATCTCTCACATCATAATATCCTGAAATACGGCCCATTTTGAAACAACTAAATAGCCGGAAATGTCCGGAAAAGGCCGAAGGTGTACAGAACCTGATGCTACGGCTACTCGTTGTAAGGGGCGTACCATTTCTCGCGGATTGGCAGCGCGCAACGAGGTCTCACACATCATAATATCCTGCGATACGACCCTTTTTGAAACAATTAAAAAGCGGGAAATATCCGGAAAAGGCTGAAGGTGTACAGAACCCGTTGCTCCGTATGCTCGTTGTAATGGGCGTACCATTTTTCGGGGATTGGCAGCGTGCAGCGAGTTCCCACACTTCATAATATCCTGCGATACGACCCATTTTGAAACTATTAAAAAGCCGAAACTGGCCGGAAATGGCCGAATATGTACAAGACAGGATTCTCCGCATGCTCGTTGTAATGGAAGCACCATTCTTCGGGGATTGGCAGCGCGCAACGAGTTCTCTCACATCATAATATCCTGCGATACGACCCATTTTGAAACAATTAAATAGCCGGAAATGTCCGGAAAATGCCGAACGTGTACATAACCCGTTGCTCCGTATGCTCGTTGTAATGGGCGTACCATTTTTCGGGGATTGGCAGCGTGCAGCGAGATCTCACACATCATAATATCCTGCGATACGACCCGTTTTTAATCACATAAAATGCCGGAAATGTCCAAAAAAGGCCGAAGGTGTACAGAACCCGTTGCTCCCTATGCTCGTTGTAATGGAAGGACCATTTTTCGGGTATTGGCAGCGTGCAGCTAGTTCTCACACATCATAATATCCTGCGATACGACCCGTTTTTAATCACATAAAATGCCGGAAATGTCCGGAAAAGGACGAAGGTGTACAGAACCTGATGCTACGTATACTCGTTGTAAGGGGCGTACCATTTCTCGGGGATTGGCAGCGCGCAACGAGATCTCACACATCATAATATCCTGCGATACGACCCATTTTGAAACAATTAAATAGCCGGAAGTGTCCGGAAAATGCCGAACGTGTACAGAACCCGTTGCTCCGTATGCTCGTTGTAATGGAAGGACCATTTTTCGGGTATTGGCAGCGTGCAGCTAGTTCTCACACATCATAATATCCTGCGATACGACCCGTTTTTAATCACATAAAATGCCGGGAATGTCCGGAAAAGGACGAAGGTGTACAGAACCTGATGCTACGTATACTCGTTGTAAGGGGCGTACCATTTCTCGGGGATTGGCAGCGCGCAACGAGATCTCACACATCATAATATCCTGCGATACGACCCATTTTGAAACAATTAAATAGCCGGAAGTGTCCGGAAAATGCCGAACGTGTACAGAACCCGTTGCTCCGTATGCTCGTTGTAATGTAAGGACCATTTATGGGGGATTGGCAGCGTGCAGCGTGTTCTCACACATCATAATATCCTGCGATACGAGCCATTTTGAAACAATTAAATAGCCGGAAATGTCCGGAAAAGGCCGAAGGTGTACGGAACCCGTTGCTCCGTATGCTCGTTGTAATGGGCGTACCATTTTTCGGGGATTGGCAGCGTGCAGCGAGTTCTCACACATCATAATATCCTGCGATACGACCCATTTTGAAACAATTAAAAAGACGAAACTGGCCGGAAAAGGCCGAATATGTACAAGACAGGATTCTCCGCATGCTCGTTGTATTGGAAGTACCATTCTTCGGGGATTGGCAGCGCGCACCGAGTTCTCTCACATCATAATATCCTGCTATACGGCCCGTTTTTAATCACATAAAATGCCGGATATGTCCGAAAAGGCCGAAGGTGTACAGAATCCGTTGCTCCGTATGCTCGTTGTAATGGGCGTACCATTTTTCGGGGATTGGCAGCGTGCAGCGAGTTCTCACACATCATAATATCCTGCGATACGACCCATTTTGAAACAATTAAAAAGACGAAACTGGCCGGAAAAGGCCGAATATGTACAAGACAGGATTCTCCGCATGGTCGTTGTAATGGAAGTACCATTCTTCGGGGATTGGCAGCGCGCAACGAGTTCCCTCACATCATAATATCCTGCTATACGGCCCGTTTTTAATCACATGAAATGCCGGAGATGTCCGGAAAAGGCCGAAGGTGTACAGAACCCAATGCTCCGTTTGCTCGTTGTAATGGAAGTACCATTTTTGGGGGGTTGGCAGAGAGCACCTGGTTCTTACACATCATAATATCCTGATATACGGCCCATTTTGAAACAATTAAAAAGCCGGAAATATCCGGAAAAGGCCGAAGGTGTACAGAACCCGTTGCTCCGTATGCTCGTTGTAATGGACCGACCATTTTTGGGGGATTGGCAACGCTCAACGCGTTTTTACACATCATAATATCCTGCTATTCGGCCCATTTTTGATCACTTAAAATGCCGGAAATGTCCGGAAAAGGCCGAAGGTGTACAGAACCTGATGCTCCGTATGCTCGTTGTAAGGGGCGTACCATTTCTCGGGGATTGGCAGCGTGCAGCGAGATCTCAAACATCATAATATCCTGCGATACGACTCATTTTGAAACTATTAAAAAGCCGAAACTGGCCGGAAAAGGCCGAATATGTACAAGACAGGATTCTCCGCATGCTCGTTGTATTGGAAGTACCATTCTTCGGGGATTGGCAGCGCGCACCGTGTACTCTCACATCATAATATCCTGCGATACGACCCATTTTGAAACAATTAAAAAGCCGAAACCGGCCGGAAAAGGCCGAAAATGTACAAGACAGGATTCTCCGGATGCTGGTTGTATTGGAAGTACCAATCTTCGGGGATTGGCAGCGCGCACCGTGTACTCTCACATCATAATATCCTGCTATTCTGCCCGTTTTTGATCACTTAATATGCCGGAAATGTCCGGAAAAGGCCGAAGGTGTACAGAACCTGATGCTCCGTATGCTCGTTGTAAGGGGCGTACCATTTCTCGGGGATTGGCAGCGCGTAACGTGTTCTCTCACATCATAATATCCTGATAAACGGCACATTTTGAAACAATTAAAAAGCCGGAAATGTCCGGAAAAGGCCGAAGGTGTAAAGAACCCGTTGCTCCGTATGCTCGTTGTAGTGGGCGTACCATTTTTCGGAGATTGGCAGCGTGCAGCGAGATCTCAAACATCATAATATCCTGCGATACGACCCTTTTTGAAACAATTAAAAAGCCGGTAATATCCGGAAAAGGCCGAAGGTGTACAGAACCCGTTTCTCCGTATGCTCGTTGTAATGGAAGGACCATTTTTGGGGGATTGGCAGCGTGCAGCGAGTTCTCACACCTCATAATATCCTGCGAAACGACTCATTTTGAAACTATTAAAATGCCGAAACTTGCCGGAAAAGGCCGAATATGTACAAGACAGGATTCTCCGCATGCTCGTTGTAATGGAAGTACCATTCTTCGGGGATTGGCAGCGCGCAACGAGTTCTCTCACATCATAATATCCTGTTATACGGCCCATTTTGAAACAATTAAAAAGCCGGAAATGTCCGGAAAAGGCCGAAGGTGTACAGAACCCGTTGCTCCCTTTGCTTGTTGTAATGGAAGTACCATTTTTGGGGGCTTGGCAGAGAGCAACTGGTTCTTACACATCATAATATCCTGATATACGGCCCATTTTGAAGCAATTAAAAAGCCGGAAATGTCCGGAAAAGGCCGAAGGTGTGCAGAACCCGTTGCTCCGTATGCTCGTTGTAATGGGCGTACCATTTTTCGGGGATTTCCAGCGTGCAGCCAGTTCTCACACCTCATAATATCCTGCGATACGACCCATTTTGAAACTATTAAAAAGCCGAAACTGGCCGGAAATGGCCGAATATGTACAAGACAGGATTCTCCGCATGCTCGTTGTAATGGAAGCACCATTCTTCGGGGATTGGCAGCGCGCAACGAGTTCTCTCACATCATAATATCCTGATATACGGCCCATTTTGAAACAATTAAAAAGCCGGAAATGTCCGGAAAAGGCCGAAGGTGTACAGAACCCAATGCTCCGTTTGCTCGTTGTAATGGAAGTACCATTTTTGGGGGGTTGGCAGAGAGCAACTGGTTCTTACACATCATAATATCCTGATATACGGCCCATTTTGAAACAATTAAAAAGCCGGAAATATCCGGAAAAGGCCGAAGGTGTACAGAACCCGTTGCTCCGTATGCTCGTTGTAATGGAAGGACCATTTTTGGGGGATTGGCAGCGTGCAGCGAGTTCTCACACCTCATAATATCCTGCGAAACGACTCATTTTGAAACTATTAAAATGCCGAAACTTGCCGGAAAAGGCCGAATATGTACAAGACAGGATTCTCCGCATGCTCGTTGTAATGGAAGTACCATTCTCCGGGGATTGGCAGCGCGCAACGAGTTCTCTCACATCATAATATTCTGATATAGGGCCCATTTTGAAACAATTAAAAAGCCGGAAATGTCCGGAAAAGGCCGAAGGTGTACAGAACCCGTTGCTCCCTTTGCTTGTTGTAATGGAAGTACCATTTTTGGGGAGTTGGCAGAGAGCAACTGGTTCTTACACATCATAATATCCTGATATACGGCCCATTTTGAAACAATTAAAATGCCGGAAATGTCCGGAAAAGGCCGAAGGTGTGCACAACCTGATGCTCCGTATGCTCGTTGTAAGGGGCGTACCATTTCTCGGGGATTGGCAGCGCGTAACGTGTTCTCTCTCATCATAATATCCTGCGACACGACCCATTTTGAAACAATTAAATAGCCGGAAATGTCCGGAAAAGGCCGAAGGTGTACGGAACCCGTTGCTCCGTATGCTCTTTGTAATGGAAGTACCATATTTGGGGGGTTGGCAGCGTGCAGCGAGTTCTCACACATCATAATATCCTGCTATACGACCCGTTTTTAATCACATAAAATGCCGGAGATGTCCGGAAAAGGCCGAAGGTGTACAGAACCCAATGCTCCGTTTGCTCGTTGTAATGGAAGTACCATTTTTGGGGGGTTGGCTGAGAGCAACTGGTTCTTACACATCATAATATCCTGATATACGGCCCATTTTGAAGAAATTAAAAAGCCGGAAATGTCCGGAAAAGGCCGAAGGTGTACAGAACCCGTTGCTCCGTTTGCTCGTTGTAATGGAAGTACCATATTTGGGGGGTTGGCAGCGTGCAGCGAGTTCTCACACATCATAATATCCTGCTATACGGCCCGTTTTTAATCACATAAAATGCCGGAGATGTCCGGAAAAGGCCGAAGGTGTACAGAACCCAATGCTCCGTTTGCTCGTTGTAATGGAAGTACCATTTTTGGGGGTTTGGCAGAGAGCAACTGGTTCTTACACATCATAATATCCTGATATACGGCCCATTTTGAAACAATTAAAATGCCGGAAATGTCCGGAAAAGGCCGAAGGTGTACAGAACCTGATGCTCCGTATGCTCGTTGTAAGGGGCGTACCATTTCTCGGGGATTGGCAGCGCGTAACGTGTTCTCTCTCATCATAATATCCTGACAAACGGCACATTTTGAAACAATTAAAAAGCCGGAAATGTCCGGAAAAGGCCGAAGGTGTACAGAACCCGTTGCTCCGCATGCTCGTTGTAATGGAAGTACCATTCTTCGGGGATTGGCTGCGCGCAACGAGTTCTCTCACATCATAATATCCTGCGATACGACCCATTTTGAAACAATTAAAAAGCCGAAACTGGCCGGAAAAGGCCGAAAATGTACAAGACAGGATTCTCCGGATGCTGGTTGTATTGGAAGTACCATTCTTCGGGGATTGGCAGCGCGCACCGTGTTCTCTCACATCATAATATCCTGCTATTCTGCCCGTTTTTGATCACTTAATATGCCGGAAATGTCCGGAAAAGGCCGAAGGTGTACAGAACCTGATGCTCCGTATGCTCGTTGTAAGGGGCGTACCATTTTTCGGGGATGGGCAGCGTGCAGCGTGTTCTCACACATCATAATATCCTGCGATACGAGCCATTTTGAAACAATTAAATAGCCGGAAATGTCCGGAAAAGGCCGAAGGTGTACGGAACCCGTTGCTCCGTATGCTCGTTGTAATGGGCGTACCATTTTTCGGGGATTGGCAGCGTGCAGCGAGTTCTCACACATCATAATATCCTGCGATACGACCCATTTTGAAACAATTAAAAAGACGAAACTGGCCGGAAAAGGCCGAATATGTACAAGACAGGATTCTCCGCATGCTCGTTGTAATGGAAGTACCATTCTTCGGGGATTCGCAGCGAGCAACGAGTTCTCTCACATCATAATATCCTGATATACGGCCCATTTTGAAACAATTAAAAAGCCGGAAATGTCCGGAAAAGGCCGAAGGTGTACAGAACCCGTTGCTCCCTTTGCTTGTTGTAATGGAAGTACCATTTTGGGGGGGTTGGCAGAGAGCAACTGGTTCTTACACATCATAATATCCTGATATACGGCCCATTTTGAAGCAATTAAAAAGCAGGAAATGTCCGGAAAAGGCCGAAGGTGTGCAGAACCCGTTGCTTCGTATGCTCGTAGTAATGGGCGTACCATTTATCGGGGATTGGCAGCGTGCAGCCAGTTCTCACACCTCATAATATCCTGCGATACGACCCATTTTGAAACTATTAAAAAGCCGAAACTGGCCGGAAATGGCCGAATATGTACAAGACAGGATTCTCCGCATGCTCGTTGTAATGGAAGTACCATTTTTCGGGGATGGGCAGCGTGCAGCGTGTTCTCACACATCATAATATCCTGCTATACGGCCCGTTTTTAATCAGATAAAATGCCGGAGATGTCCGGAAAGGCCGAAGGTGTACAGAACCTGATGCTACGTATACTCGTTGTAAGGGGCGTTCCATTTCTCGGGGATTGGCAGCGCGTAACGAGTTCTCTCACATCATAATATCATGATATACGGCCCATTTTGAAACAATTAAAAAGCCGGAAATGTCAAGAAAAGGCCGAAGGTGTACAGAACCCTTGCTCCGTATGCTCGTTGTAATGGGCGTACCATTTATCGGGGAGTTGGCAGAGAGCAACTGGTTCTTACACATCATAATATCCTGATATACGGCCCATTTTGAAACAATTAAAATGCCGGAAATGTCCGGAAAAGGCCGAAGGTGTACAGAACCTGATGCTCCGTATGCTCGTTGTAAGGGGCGTACCATTTCTCGGGGATTGGCAGCGCGTAACGTGTTCTCTCTCATCATAATATCCTGCGACACGACCCATTTTGAAACAATTAAATAGCCGGAAATGTCCGGAAAAGGCCGAAGGTGTACGGAACCCGTTGCTCCGTATGCTCTTTGTAATGGAAGTACCATATTTGGGGGGTTGGCAGCGTGCAGCGAGTTCTCACACATCATAATATCCTGCTATACGACCCGTTTTTAATCACATAAAATGCCGGAGATGTCCGGAAAAGGCCGAAGGTGTACAGAACCCAATGCTCCGTTTGCTCGTTGTAATGGAAGTACCATTTTTGGGGGGTTGGCTGACAGCAACTGGTTCTTACACATCATAATATCCTGATATACGGCCCATTTTGAAGAAATTAAAAAGCCGGAAATGTCCGGAAAAGGCCGAAGGTGTACAGAACCCGTTGCTCCGTTTGCTCGTTGTAATGGAAGTACCATATTTGGGGGGTTGGCAGCGTGCAGCGAGTTCTCACACATCATAATATCCTGCTATACCGCCCGTTTTTAATCACATAAAATGCCGGAGATGTCCGGAAAAGGCCGAAGGTGTACAGAACCCAATGCTCCGTTTGCTCGTTGTAATGGAAGTACCATTTTTGGGGGTTTGGCAGAGAGCAACTGGTTCTTACACACCATAATATCCTGATATACGGCCCATTTTGAAACAATTAAAATGCCGGAAATGTCCGGAAAAGGCCGAAGGTGTACAGAACCCGTTGCTCCGTTTGCTCGTTGTAATGGAAGTACCATATTTGGGGGGTTGGCAGCGTGCAGCGAGTTCTCACACATCATAATATCCTGCTATACGGCCCGTTTTTAATCACATAAAATGCCGGAGATGTCCGGAAAAGGCCGAAGGTGTACAGAACCCAATGCTCCGTTTGCTCGTTGTAATGGAAGTACCATTTTTGGGGGTTTGGCAGAGAGCAACTGGTTCTTACACATCATAATATCCTGATATACGGCCCATTTTGAAACAATTAAAATGCCGGAAATGTCCGGAAAAGGCCGAAGGTGTACAGAACCTGATGCTCCGTATGCTCGTTGTAAGGGGCGTACCATTTCTCGGGGATTGGCAGCGCGTAACGTGTTCTCTCTCATCATAATATCCTGACAAACGGCACATTTTGAAACAATTAAAAAGCCGGAAATGTCCGGAAAAGGCCGAAGGTGTACAGAACCCGTTGCTCCGCATGCTCGTTGTAATGGAAGTACCATTCTTCGGAGATTAGCTGCGCGCAACGAGTTCTCTCACATCATAATATCCTGCGATACGACCCATTTTGAAACAATTAAAAAGCCGAAACTGGCCGGAAAAGGCCGAAAATGTACAAGACAGGATTCTCCGGATGCTGGTTGTATTGGAAGTACCATTCTTCGGGGATTGGCAGCGCGCACCGTGTTCTCTCACATCATAATATCCTGCTATTCTGCCCGTTTTTGATCACTTAATATGCCGGAAATGTCCGGAAAAGGCCGAAGGTGTACAGAACCTGATGCTCCGTATGCTCGTTGTAAGGGGCGTACCATTTTTCGGGGATGGGCAGCGTGCAGCGTGTTCTCACACATCATAATATCCTGCGATACGAGCCATTTTGAAACAATTAAATAGCCGGAAATGTCCGGAAAAGGCCGAAGGTGTACGGAACCCGTTGCTCCGTATGCTCGTTGTAATGGGCGTACCATTTTTCGGGGATTGGCAGCGTGCAGCGAGTTCTCACACATCATAATATCCTGCGATACGACCCATTTTGAAACAATTAAAAAGACGAAACTGGCCGGAAAAGGCCGAATATGTACAAGACAGGATTCTCCGCATGCTCGTTGTAATGGAAGTACCATTCTTCGGGGATTCGCAGCGAGCAACGAGTTCTCTCACATCATAATATCCTGATATACGGCCCATTTTGAAACAATTAAAAAGCAGGAAATGTCCGGAAAAGGCCGAAGGTGTACAGAACCCGTTGCTCCCTTTGCTTGTTGTAATGGAAGTACCATTTTGGGGGGGTTGGCAGAGAGCAACTGGTTCTTACACATCATAATATCCTGATATACGGCCCATTTTGAAGCAATTAAAAAGCAGGAAATGTCCGGAAAAGGCCGAAGGTGTGCAGAACCCGTTGCTT
Source organism: Bombus muscorum (assembly GCA_963971185.1). Taxonomy (NCBI): domain Eukaryota; kingdom Metazoa; phylum Arthropoda; class Insecta; order Hymenoptera; family Apidae; genus Bombus; species Bombus muscorum. Next base: position 9,274,208 of record OZ020130.1, on the reverse strand, counting down.
CGTATGCTCGTAGTAATGGGCGTACCATTTATCGGGGATTGGCAGCGTGCAGCCAGTTCTCACACCTCATAATATCCTGCGATACGACCCATTTTGAAACTATTAAAAAGCCGAAACTGGCCGGAAATGGCCGAATATGTACAAGACAGGATTCTCCGCATGCTCGTTGTAATGGAAGTACCATTTTTCGGGGATGGGCAGCGTGCAGCGTGTTCTCACACATCATAATATCCTGCTATACGGCCCGTTTTTAATCACATAAAATGCCGGAGATGTCCGGAAAGGCCGAAGGTGTACAGAACCTGATGCTACGTATACTCGTTGTAAGGGGCGTTCCATTTCTCGGGGATTGGCAGCGCGTAACGAGTTCTCTCACATCATAATATCATGATATACGGCCCATTTTGAAACAATTAAAAAGCCGGAAATGTCCGGAAAAGGCCGAAGGTGTACAGAACCCGTTGCTCCGTATGCTCGTTGTAATGGGCGTACCATTTATCGGGGAGTTGGCAGAGAGCAACTGGTTCTTACACATCATAATATCCTGATATACGGCCCATTTTGAAACAATTAAAATGCCGGAAATGTCCGGAAAAGGCCGAAGGTGTACAGAACCTGATGCTCCGTATGCTCGTTGTAAGGGGCGTACCATTTCTCGGGGATTGGCAGCGCGTAACGTGTTCTCTCTCATCATAATATCCTGCGACACGACCCATTTTGAAACAATTAAATAGCCGGAAATGTCCGGAAAAGGCCGAAGGTGTACGGAACCCGTTGCTCCGTATGCTCTTTGTAATGGAAGTACCATATTTGGGGGGTTGGCAGCGTGCAGCGAGTTCTCACACATCATAATATCCTGCTATACGACCCGTTTTTAATCACATAAAATGCCGGAGATGTCCGGAAAAGGCCGAAGGTGTACAGAACCCAATGCTCCGTTTGCTCGTTGTAATGGAAGTACCATTTTTGGGGGGTTGGCTGAGAGCAACTGGTTCTTACACATCATAATATCCTGATATACGGCCCATTTTGAAGAAATTAAAAAGCCGGAAATGTCCGGAAAAGGCCGAAGGTGTACAGAAACCGTTGCTCCGTTTGCTCGTTGTAATGGAAGTACCATATTTGGGGGGTTAGCAGCGTGCAGCGAGTTCTCACACATCATAATATCCTGCTATACGGCCCGTTTTTAATCACATAAAATGCCGGAGATGTCCGGAAAAGGCCGAAGGTGTACAGAACCCAATGCTCCGTTTGCTCGTTGTAATGGAAGTACCATTTTTGGGGGTTTGGCAGAGAGCAACTGGTTCTTACACATCATAATATCCTGATATACGGCCCATTTTGAAACAATTAAAATGCCGGAAATGTCCGGAAAAGGCCGAAGGTGTACAGAACCTGATGCTCCGTATGCTCGTTGTAAGGGGCGTACCATTTCTCGGGGATTGGCAGCGCGTAACGTGTTCTCTCTCATCATAATATCCTGACAAACGGCACATTTTGAAACAATTAAAAAGCCGGAAATGTCCGGAAAAGGCCGAAGGTGTACAGAACCCGTTGCTCCGCATGCTCGTTGTAATGGAAGTACCATTCTTCGGGGATTGGCTGCGCGCAACGAGTTCTCTCACATCATAATATCCTGCGATACGACCCATTTTGAAACAATTAAAAAGCCGAAACTGGCCGGAAAAGGCCGAAGGTGTACAGAAACCGTTGCTCCGTTTGCTCGTTGTAATGGAAGTACCATATTTGGGGGGTTAGCAGCGTGCAGCGAGTTCTCACACATCATAATATCCTGCTATACGGCCCGTTTTTAATCAGATAAAATGCCGGAGATGTCCGGAAAGGCCGAAGGTGTACAGAACCTGATGCTACGTATACTCGTTGTAAGGGGCGTTCCATTTCTCGGGGATTGGCAGCGCGTAACGAGTTCTCTCACATCATAATATCATGATATACGGCCCATTTTGAAACAATTAAAAAGCCGGAAATGTCAAGAAAAGGCCGAAGGTGTACAGAACCCTTGCTCCGTATGCTCGTTGTAATGGGCGTACCATTTATCGGGGAGTTGGCAGAGAGCAACTGGTTCTTACACATCATAATATCCTGATATACGGCCCATTTTGAAACAATTAAAATGCCGGAAATGTCCGGAAAAGGCCGAAGGTGTACAGAACCTGATGCTCCGTATGCTCGTTGTAAGGGGCGTACCATTTCTCGGGGATTGGCAGCGCGTAACGTGTTCTCTCTCATCATAATATCCTGCGACACGACCCATTTTGAAACAATTAAATAGCCGGAAATGTCCGGAAAAGGCCGAAGGTGTACGGAACCCGTTGCTCCGTATGCTCTTTGTAATGGAAGTACCATATTTGGGGGGTTGGCAGCGTGCAGCGAGTTCTCACACATCATAATATCCTGCTATACGACCCGTTTTTAATCACATAAAATGCCGGAGATGTCCGGAAAAGGCCGAAGGTGTACAGAACCCAATGCTCCGTTTGCTCGTTGTAATGGAAGTACCATTTTTGGGGGGTTGGCTGACAGCAACTGGTTCTTACACATCATAATATCCTGATATACGGCCCATTTTGAAGAAATTAAAAAGCCGGAAATGTCCGGAAAAGGCCGAAGGTGTACAGAACCCGTTGCTCCGTTTGCTCGTTGTAATGGAAGTACCATATTTGGGGGGTTGGCAGCGTGCAGCGAGTTCTCACACATCATAATATCCTGCTATACCGCCCGTTTTTAATCACATAAAATGCCGGAGATGTCCGGAAAAGGCCGAAGGTGTACAGAACCCAATGCTCCGTTTGCTCGTTGTAATGGAAGTACCATTTTTGGGGGTTTGGCAGAGAGCAACTGGTTCTTACACACCATAATATCCTGATATACGGCCCATTTTGAAACAATTAAAATGCCGGAAATGTCCGGAAAAGGCCGAAGGTGTACAGAACCCGTTGCTCCGTTTGCTCGTTGTAATGGAAGTACCATATTTGGGGGGTTGGCAGCGTGCAGCGAGTTCTCACACATCATAATATCCTGCTATACGGCCCGTTTTTAATCACATAAAATGCCGGAGATGTCCGGAAAAGGCCGAAGGTGTACAGAACCCAATGCTCCGTTTGCTCGTTGTAATGGAAGTACCATTTTTGGGGGTTTGGCAGAGAGCAACTGGTTCTTACACATCATAATATCCTGATATACGGCCCATTTTGAAACAATTAAAATGCCGGAAATGTCCGGAAAAGGCCGAAGGTGTACAGAACCTGATGCTCCGTATGCTCGTTGTAAGGGGCGTACCATTTCTCGGGGATTGGCAGCGCGTAACGTGTTCTCTCTCATCATAATATCCTGACAAACGGCACATTTTGAAACAATTAAAAAGCCGGAAATGTCCGGAAAAGGCCGAAGGTGTACAGAACCCGTTGCTCCGCATGCTCGTTGTAATGGAAGTACCATTCTTCGGAGATTAGCTGCGCGCAACGAGTTCTCTCACATCATAATATCCTGCGATACGACCCATTTTGAAACAATTAAAAAGCCGAAACTGGCCGGAAAAGGCCGAAAATGTACAAGACAGGATTCTCCGGATGCTGGTTGTATTGGAAGTACCATTCTTCGGGGATTGGCAGCGCGCACCGTGTTCTCTCACATCATAATATCCTGCTATTCTGCCCGTTTTTGATCACTTAATATGCCGGAAATGTCCGGAAAAGGCCGAAGGTGTACAGAACCTGATGCTCCGTATGCTCGTTGTAAGGGGCGTACCATTTTTCGGGGATGGGCAGCGTGCAGCGTGTTCTCACACATCATAATATCCTGCGATACGAGCCATTTTGAAACAATTAAATAGCCGGAAATGTCCGGAAAAGGCCGAAGGTGTACGGAACCCGTTGCTCCGTATGCTCGTTGTAATGGGCGTACCATTTTTCGGGGATTGGCAGCGTGCAGCGAGTTCTCACACATCATAATATCCTGCGATACGACCCATTTTGAAACAATTAAAAAGACGAAACTGGCCGGAAAAGGCCGAATATGTACAAGACAGGATTCTCCGCATGCTCGTTGTAATGGAAGTACCATTCTTCGGGGATTCGCAGCGAGCAACGAGTTCTCTCACATCATAATATCCTGATATACGGCCCATTTTGAAACAATTAAAAAGCAGGAAATGTCCGGAAAAGGCCGAAGGTGTACAGAACCCGTTGCTCCCTTTGCTTGTTGTAATGGAAGTACCATTTTGGGGGGGTTGGCAGAGAGCAACTGGTTCTTACACATCATAATATCCTGATATACGGCCCATTTTGAAGCAATTAAAAAGCAGGAAATGTCCGGAAAAGGCCGAAGGTGTGCAGAACCCGTTGCTTCGTATGCTCGTAGTAATGGGCGTACCATTTATCGGGGATTGGCAGCGTGCAGCCAGTTCTCACACCTCATAATATCCTGCGATACGACCCATTTTGAAACTATTAAAAAGCCGAAACTGGCCGGAAATGGCCGAATATGTACAAGACAGGATTCTCCGCATGCTCGTTGTAATGGAAGTACCATTTTTCGGGGATGGGCAGCGTGCAGCGTGTTCTCACACATCATAATATCCTGCTATACGGCCCGTTTTTAATCACATAAAATGCCGGAGATGTCCGGAAAGGCCGAAGGTGTACAGAACCTGATGCTACGTATACTCGTTGTAAGGGGCGTTCCATTTCTCGGGGATTGGCAGCGCGTAACGAGTTCTCTCACATCATAATATCATGATATACGGCCCATTTTGAAACAATTAAAAAGCCGGAAATGTCCGGAAAAGGCCGAAGGTGTACAGAACCCGTTGCTCCGTATGCTCGTTGTAATGGGCGTACCATTTATCGGGGAGTTGGCAGAGAGCAACTGGTTCTTACACATCATAATATCCTGATATACGGCCCATTTTGAAACAATTAAAATGCCGGAAATGTCCGGAAAAGGCCGAAGGTGTACAGAACCTGATGCTCCGTATGCTCGTTGTAAGGGGCGTACCATTTCTCGGGGATTGGCAGCGCGTAACGTGTTCTCTCTCATCATAATATCCTGCGACACGACCCATTTTGAAACAATTAAATAGCCGGAAATGTCCGGAAAAGGCCGAAGGTGTACGGAACCCGTTGCTCCGTATGCTCTTTGTAATGGAAGTACCATATTTGGGGGGTTGGCAGCGTGCAGCGAGTTCTCACACATCATAATATCCTGCTATACGACCCGTTTTTAATCACATAAAATGCCGGAGATGTCCGGAAAAGGCCGAAGGTGTACAGAACCCAATGCTCCGTTTGCTCGTTGTAATGGAAGTACCATTTTTGGGGGGTTGGCTGAGAGCAACTGGTTCTTACACATCATAATATCCTGATATACGGCCCATTTTGAAGAAATTAAAAAGCCGGAAATGTCCGGAAAAGGCCGAAGGTGTACAGAAACCGTTGCTCCGTTTGCTCGTTGTAATGGAAGTACCATATTTGGGGGGTTAGCAGCGTGCAGCGAGTTCTCACACATCATAATATCCTGCTATACGGCCCGTTTTTAATCACATAAAATGCCGGAGATGTCCGGAAAAGGCCGAAGGTGTACAGAACCCAATGCTCCGTTTGCTCGTTGTAATGGAAGTACCATTTTTGGGGGTTTGGCAGAGAGCAACTGGTTCTTACACATCATAATATCCTGATATACGGCCCATTTTGAAACAATTAAAATGCCGGAAATGTCCGGAAAAGGCCGAAGGTGTACAGAACCTGATGCTCCGTATGCTCGTTGTAAGGGGCGTACCATTTCTCGGGGATTGGCAGCGCGTAACGTGTTCTCTCTCATCATAATATCCTGACAAACGGCACATTTTGAAACAATTAAAAAGCCGGAAATGTCCGGAAAAGGCCGAAGGTGTACAGAACCCGTTGCTCCGCATGCTCGTTGTAATGGAAGTACCATTCTTCGGGGATTGGCTGCGCGCAACGAGTTCTCTCACATCATAATATCCTGCGATACGACCCATTTTGAAACAATTAAAAAGCCGAAACTGGCCGGAAAAGGCCGAAAATGTACAAGACAGGATTCTCCGGATGCTGGTTGTATTGGAAGTACCATTCTTCGGGGATTGGCAGCGCGCACCGTGTTCTCTCACATCATAATATCCTGCTATTCTGCCCGTTTTTGATCACTTAATATGCCGGAAATGTCCGGAAAAGGCCGAAGGTGTACAGAACCTGATGCTCCGTATGCTCGTTGTAAGGGGCGTACCATTTTTCGGGGATGGGCAGCGTGCAGCGTGTTCTCACACATCATAATATCCTGCGATACGAGCCATTTTGAAACAATTAAATAGCCGGAAATGTCCGGAAAAGGCCGAAGGTGTACGGAACCCGTTGCTCCGTATGCTCGTTGTAATGGGCGTACCATTTTTCGGGGATTGGCAGCGTGCAGCGAGTTCTCACACATCATAATATCCTGCGATACGACCCATTTTGCAACAATTAAAAAGACGAAACTGGCCGGAAAAGGCCGAATATGTACAAGACAGGATTCTCCGCATGCTCGTTGTAATGGAAGTACCATTCTTCGGGGATTCGCAGCGAGCAACGAGTTCTCTCACATCATAATATCCTGATATACGGCCCATTTTGAAACAATTAAAAAGCCGGAAATGTCCGGAAAAGGCCGAAGGTGTACAGAACCCGTTGCTCCCTTTGCTTGTTGTAATGGAAGTACTATTTTGGGGGGGTTGGCAGAGAGCAACTGGTTCTTACACATCATAATATCCTGATATACGGCCCATTTTGAAGCAATTAAAAAGCAGGAAATGTCCGGAAAAGGCCGAAGGTGTACAGAACCCGTTGCTCCGTATGCTCGTAGTAATGGGCGTACCATTTATCGGGGATTGGCAGCGTGCAGCCAGTTCTCACACCTCATAATATCCTGCGATACGACCCATTTTGAAACTATTAAAAAGCCGAAACTGGCCGGAAATGGCCGAATATGTACAAGACAGGATTCTCCGCATGCTCGTTGTAATGGAAGTACCATTTTTCGGGGATGGGCAGCGTGCAGCGTGTTCTCACACATCATAATATCCTGCTATACGGCCCGTTTTTAATCACATAAAATGCCGGAGATGTCCGGAAAGGCCGAAGGTGTACAGAACCTGATGCTACGTATACTCGTTGTAAGGGGCGTTCCATTTCTCGGGGATTGGCAGCGCGTAACGAGTTCCCTCACATCATAATATCATGATATACGGCCCATTTTGAAACAATTAAAAAGCCGGAAATGTGCGGAAAAGGCCGATGGTGTACAGAACCCGTTGCTCCGTATGCTCGTTGTAATGGGCGTACCATTTATCGGGGATTGGCAGCGTGCAGCCAGTTCTCACACCTCATAATATCCTGCGATACGACAAATTTTGAAACTATTAAAAAGCCGAAACTGGCCGGAAATGGCCGAATATGTAAAAGACAGGTTTCTCCGCATGCTCGTTGTAATGGAAGTACCATTCTTCGGGGATTGGCAGCGCGCAACGAGTTCTCTCACATCATAATATCCTGATATACGGCCCATTTTGAAACAATTAAAAAGCCGGAAATGTCCGGAAAAGGCCGAAGGTGTACAGAACCCGTTGCTCCCTTTGCTTGTTGTAATGGAAGTACCATTTTTGGGGGGTTGGCAGAGAGCAACTGGTTCTTACACATCATAATATCCTGATATACGGCCCATTTTGAAGCAATTAAAAAGCCGGAAATGTCCGGAAAATGCCGAAGGTGAGCAGAACCCGTTGCTCCGTATGCTCGTTGTAATGGGCGTACCATTTTTCGGGGATTTCCAGCGTGCAGCCAGTTCTCACACCTCATAATATCCTGCGATACGACCCATTTTGAAACTATTAAAAAGCCGAAACTGGCCGGAAATGGCCGAATATGTACAAGACAGGATTCTCCGCATGCTCGTTGTAATGGAAGCACCATTCTTCGGGGATTGGCAGCGCGCAACGAGTTCTCTCACATCATAATATCCTGATATACGGCCCATTTTGAAACAATTAAAAAGCCGGAAATGTCCGGAAAAGGCCGAAGGTGTACAGAACCCAATGCTCCGTTTGCTCGTTGTAATGGAAGTACCATTTTTGGGGGGTTGGCAGAGAGCAACTGGTTCTTACACATCATAATATCCTGATATACGGCCCATTTTGAAACAATTAAAAAGCCGGAAATATCCGGAAAAGGCCGAAGGTGTACAGAACCCGTTGCTCCGTATGCTCGTTGTAATGGAAGGACCATTCTTCGGGGATTGGCAGCGCGCAACGAGTTCTCTCACATCATAATATCCTGATATAGGGCCCATTTTGAAACAATTAAAAAGCCGGAAATGTCCGGAAAAGGCCGAAGGTGTACAGAACCCGTTGCTCCCTTTGCTTGTTGTAATGGAAGTACCATTTTTGGGGAGTTGGCAGAGAGCAACTGGTTCTTACACATCATAATATCCTGATATACGGCCCATTTTGAAACAATTAAAATGCCGGAAATGTCCGGAAAAGGCCGAAGGTGTACAGAACCTGATGCTCCGTATGCTCGTTGTAAGGGGCGTACCATTTCTCGGGGATTGGCAGCGCGTAACGTGTTCTCTCTCATCATAATATCCTGCGACACGACCCATTTTGAAACAATTAAATAGCCGGAAATGTCTGGAGAAGGCCGAAGGTGTACGGAACCCGTTGCTCCGTATGCTCTTTGTAATGGAAGTACCATATTTGGGGGGTTGGCAGCGTGCAGCGAGTTCTCACACATCATAATATCCTGCTATACGACCCGTTTTTAATCACATAAAATGCCGGAGATGTCCGGAAAAGGCCGAAGGTGTACAGAACCCAATGCTCCGTTTGCTCGTTGTAATGGAAGTACCATTTTTGGGGGGTTGGCTGAGAGCAACTGGTTCTTACACATCATAATATCCTGATATACGGCCCATTTTGAAGAAATTAAAAAGCCGGAAATGTCCGGAAAAGGCCGAAGGTGTACAGAACCCGTTGCTCCGTTTGCTTGTTGTAATGGAAGTACCATATTTGGGGGGTTGGCAGCGTGCAGCGAGTTCTCACACATCATAATATCCTGCTATACGGCCCGTTTTTAATCACATAAAATGCCGGAGATGTCCGGAAAAGGCCGAAGGTGTACAGAACCCAATGCTCCGTTTGCTCGTTGTAATGGAAGTACCATTTTTGGGGGTTTGGCAGAGAGCAACTGGTTCTTACACATCATAATATCCTGATATACGGCCCATTTTGAAACAATTAAAATGCCGGAAATGTCCGGAAAAGGCCGAAGGTGTACAGAACCTGATGCTCCGTATGCTCGTTGTAAGGGGCGTACCATTTCTCGGGGATTGGCAGCGCGTAACGTGTTCTCTCTCATCATAATATCCTGACAAACGGCACATTTTGAAACAATTAAAAAGCCGGAAATGTCCGGAAAAGGCCGAAGGTGTACAGAACCTGATGCTCCGTATGCTCGTTGTAAGGGGCGTACCATTTTTCGGGGATGGGCAGCGTGCAGCGTGTTCTCACACATCATAATATCCTGCGATACGAGCCATTTTGAAACAATTAAATAGCCGGAAATGTCCGGAAAAGGCCGAAGGTGTACGGAACCCGTTGCTCCGTATGCTAGTTGTAATGGGCGTACCATTTTTCGGGGATTGGCAGCGTGCAGCGAGTTCTCACACATCATAATATCCTGCGATACGACCCATTTTGAAACAATTAAAAAGACGAAACTGGCCGGAAAAGGCCGAATATGTACAAGACAGGATTCTCCGCATGCTCGTTGTATTGGATGTACCATTCTTCGGGGATTGGCAGCGCGCACCGAGTTCTCTCACATCATAATATCCTGCTATACGGCCCGTTTTTAATCACATAAAATGCCGGATATGTCCGGAAAAGGCCGAAGGTGTACAGAATCCGTTGCTCCGTATGCTCGTTGTAATGGGCGTACCATTTTTCGGGGATTGGCAGCGTGCAGCGAGTTCTCACACATCATAATATCCTGCGAAACGACCCATTTTGAAACAATTAAAAAGACGAAACTGGCCGGAAAAGGCCGAATATGTACAAGACAGGATTCTCCGCATGCTCGTTGTAATGGAAGTACCATTCTTCGGGGATTGGCAGCGCGCAACGAGTTCTCTCACATCATAATATCCTGATATACGGCCCATTTCGAAACAATTAAAAAGCCGGAAATGTCCGGAAAAGGTCGAAGGTGTACAGAACCCGTTGCTCCCTTTGCTTGCTGTAATGGAACTACCATTTTTGGGGGGTTGGCTGAGAGCAACTGGTTCTTACACATCATAATATCCTGATATACGGCCCATTTTGAAGAAATTAAAAAGCCGGAAATGTCCGGAAAAGGCCGAAGGTGTACAGAACCCGTTGCTCCCTTTGCTTGTTGTAATGGAAGTACCATTTTTGGGGGGTTGGCAGAGAGCAACTGGTTCTTACACATCATAATATCCTGATATACGGCCCCTATTGAAGCAATTAAAAAGCCGGAAATGTCCGGAAAAGGCCGAAGGTGTACAGAACCCGCTGCTCCGTATGCTCGTTGTAATGGGCGTACCATTTTTCGGGGATTTCCAGCGTGCAGCCAGTTCTCACACCTCATAATATCCTGCGATACGACCCATTTTGAAACTATTAAAAAGCCGAAACTGGCCGGAAATGGCCGAATATGTACAAGACAGGATTCTTCGCATGGTCGTTGTAATGGAAGTACCATTCTTCGGGGATTGGCAGCGCGCAACGAGTTCCCTCACATCATAATATCCTGCTATACGGCCCGTTTTTAATCACATGAAATGCCGGAGATGTCCGGAAAAGGCCGAAGGTGTACAGAACCCAATGCTCCGTTTGCTCGTTGTAATGGAAGTACCATTTTTGGGGGGTTGGCAGAGAGCACCTGGTTCTTACACATCATAATATCCTGATATACGGCCCATTTTGAAACAATTAAAAAGCCGGAAATATCCGGAAAAGGCCGAAGGTGTACAGAACCCGTTGCTCCGTATGCTCGTTGTAATGGAACGACCATTTTTGGTGGATTGGCAACGCTCAACGCGTTTTTACACATCATAATATCCTGCTATTCGGCCCATTTTTGATCACTTAAAAAGCCGGAAATGTCCGGAAAAGGCCGAAGGTGTACAGAACCCGTTGCTCCGTATGCTCGTTGTAGTGGGCGTACCATTTTTCGGGGATTGGCAGCGTGCAGCGAGTTCTCACACCTCATAATATCCTGCGATACGACTCATTTTGAAACTATTAAAAAGCCGAAACTGGCCGGAAAAGGCCGAATATGTACAAGACAGGATTCTCCGCATGCTCGTTGTAATGGAAGTACCATTCTACGGGGATTGGCTGCGCGCAACGAGTTCTCTCACATCATAATATCCTGCGATACGACCCATTTTGAAACAATTAAAAAGCCGAAACTGGCCGGAAAAGGCCGAAAATGTACAAGACAGGATTCTCCGGATGCTGGTTGTATTGGAAGTACCATTCTTCGGGGATTGGCAGCGCGCACCGTGTACTCTCACATCATAATATCCTGCTATTCTGCCCGTTTTTGATCACTTAATATGCCGGAAATGTCCGGAAAAGGCCGAAGGTGTACAGAACCTGATGCTCCGTATGCTCGTTGTAAGGGGCGTACCATTTCTCGGGGATTGGCAGCGCGTAACGTGTTCTCTCACATCATAATATCCTGATAAACGGCACATTTTGAAACAATTAAAAAGCCGGAAATGTCCGGAAAAGGCCGAAGGTGTACAGAACCCGTTGCTCCGTATGCTCGTTGTAGTGGGCGTACCATTTTTCGGGGATTGGCAGCGTGCAGCGAGATCTCAAACATCATAATATCCTGCGATACGACCCTTTTTGAAACAATTAAAAAGCCGGAAATGTCCGGAAAAGGCCGAAGGTGTGCAGAACCCGTTGCTCCGTATGCTCGTTGTAATGGGCGTACCATTTTTCGGGGATTTCCAGCGTGCAGCCAGTTCTCACACCTCATAATATCCTGCGATACGACCCATTTTGAAACTATTAAAAAGCCGAAACTGGCCGGAAATGGCCGAATATGTACAAGACAGGATTCTCCGCATGCTCGTTGTAATGGAAGTACCATTCTTCGGGGATTGGCAGAGAGCAACTGGTTCTTACACATCATAATATCCTGATATACGGCCCATTTTGAAACAATTAAAATGCCGGAAATGTCCGGAAAAGGCCGAAGGTGTACAGAACCTGATGCTCCGTATGCTCGTTGTAAGGGGCGTACCATTTCTCGGGGATTGGCAGCGCGTAACGTGTTCTCTCTCATCATAATATCCTGACAAACGGCACATTTTGAAACAATTAAAAAGCCGGAAATGTCCGGAAAAGGCCGAAGGTGTACAGAACCCGTTGCTCCGCATGCTCGTTGTAATGGAAGTACCATTCTTCGGGTATTGGCAGCGCGCAACGAGTTCTCTCACATCATAATATCCTGATATACGGCCCATTTCGAAACAATTAAAAAGCCGGAAATGTCCGGAAAAGGCCGAAGGTGTACAGAACCCGTTGCTCCCTTTGCTTGTTGTAATGGAAGTACCATTTTTGGGGGGTTGGCTGAGAGCAACTGTTTCTTACACATCATAATATCCTGATATACGGCCCATTTTGAAGAAATTAAAAAGCCGGAAATGTCCGGAAAAGGCCGAAGGTGTACAGAACCCGTTGCTCCCTTTGCTTGTTGTAATGGAAGTACCATTTTTGGGGGGTTGGCAGAGAGCAACTGGTTCTTACACATCATAATATCCTGATATACGGCCCATTTTGAAACAATTAAAAAGCCGGAAATATCCGGAAAAGGCCGAAGGTGTACAGAACCCGTTGCTCCGTATGCTCGTTGTAATGGAAGGACCATTTTTGGGGGATTGGCAGCGTGCAGCGAGTTCTCACACCTCATAATATCCTGCGAAACGACTCATTTTGAAACTATTAAAATGCCGAAACTTGCCGGAAAAGCCGAATATGTACAAGACAGGATTCTCCGCATGCTCGTTGTAATGGAAGTACCATTCTTCGGGGATTGGCAGCGCGCAACGAGTTCTCTCACATCATAATATCCTGATATAGGGCCCATTTTGAAACAATTAAAAAGCCGGAAATGTCCGGAAAAGGCCGAAGGTGTACAGAACCCGTTGCTCCCTCTGCTTGTTGTAATGGAAGTACCATTTTTGGGGAGTTGGCAGAGAGCAACTGGTTCTTACACATCATAATATCCTGATATACGGCCCATTTTGAAACAATTAAAATGCCGGAAATATCCGGAAAAGGCCGAAGGTGTACAGAACCTGATGCTCCGTATGCTCGTTGTAAGGGGCGTACCATTTCTCGGGGATTGGCAGCGCGTAACGTGTTCTCTCTCATCATAATATCCTGCGACACGACCCATTTTGAAACAATTAAATAGCCGGAAATGTCCGGAAAAGGCCGAAGGTGTACGGAACCCGTTGCTCCGTATGCTCTTTGTAATGGAAGTACCATATTTGGGGGGTTGGCAGCGTGCAGCGAGTTCTCACACATCATAATATCCTGCTATACGACCCGTTTTTAATCACATAAAATGCCGGAGATGTCCTGAAAAGGCCGAAGGTGTACAGAACCCAATGCTCCGTTTGCTCGTTGTAATGGAAGTACCATTTTTGGGGGGTTGGCTGAGAGCAACTGGTTCTTACACATCATAATATCCTGATATACGGCCCATTTTGAAGAAATTAAAAAGCCGGAAATGTCCGGAAAAGGCCGAAGGTGTACAGAACCTGATGCTCCGTATGCTCGTTGTAAGGGGCGTACCATTTCTCGGGGATTGGCAGCGCGTAACGTGTTCTCTCTCATCATAATATCCTGACAAACGGCACATTTTGAAACAATTAAAAAGCCGGAAATGTCCGGAAAAGGCCGAAGGTGTACAGAACCCGTTGCTCCGCATGCTCGTTGTAATGGAAGTACCATTCTTCGGGGATTGGCTGCGCGCAACGAGTTCTCTCACATCATAATATCCTGCGATACGACCCATTTTGAAACAATTAAAAAGCCGAAACTGGCCGGAAAAGGCCGAAAATGTACAAGACAGGATTCTCCGGATGCTGGTTGTATTGGAAGTACCATTCTTCGGGGATTGGCAGCGCGCACCGTGTTCTCTCACATCATAATATCCTGCTATTCTGCCCGTTTTTGATCACTTAATATGCCGGAAATGTCCGGAAAAGGCCGAAGGTGTACAGAACCTGATGCTCCGTATGCTCGTTGTAAGGGGCGTACCATTTTTCGGGGATGGGCAGCGTGCAGCGTGTTCTCACACATCATAATATCCTGCGATACGAGCCATTTTGAAACAATTAAATAGCCGGAAATGTCCGGAAAAGGCCGAAGGTGTACGGAACCCGTTGCTCCGTATGCTCGTTGTAATGGGCGTACCATTTTTCGGGGATTGGCAGCGTGCAGCGAGTTCTCACACATCATAATATCCTGCGATACGACCCATTTTGAAACAATTAAAAAGACGAAACTGGCCGGAAAAGGCCGAATATGTACAAGACAGGATTCTCCGCATGCTCGTTGTATTGGAAGTACCATTCTTCGGGGATTGGCAGCGCGCACCGAGTTCTCTCACATCATAATATCCTGCTATACGGCCCGTTTTTAATCACATAAAATGCCGGATATGTCCGGAAAAGGCCGAAGGTGTACAGAATCCGTTGCTCCGTATGCTCGTTGTAATGGGCGTACCATTTTTCGGGGATTGGCAGCGTGCAGCGAGTTCTCACACATCATAATATCCTGCGATACGACCCATTTTGAAACAATTAAAAAGGCGAAACTGGCCGGAAAAGGCCGAATATGTACAATACAGGATTCTCCGCATGCTTGTTGTAATGGAAGTACCATTCTTCGGGGATTTGCAGCGCGCAACGAGTTCCCTCACATCATAATATCCTGCTATACGGCCCGTTTTTAATCACATAAAATGCCGGAGATGTCCGGAAAAGGCCGAAGGTGTACAGAACCCAATGCTCCGTTTGCTCGTTGTCATGGAAGTACCATTTTTGTGGGGTTGGCAGAGAGCAACTGGTTCTTACACATCATAATATCCTGATATACGGCCCATTTTGAAACAATTAAAAAGCCGGAAATATCCGGAAAAGGCCGAAGGTGTACAGAACCCGTTGCTCCGTATGCTCGTTGTAATGGAATTACCATTTTTGGGGGATTGGCAACGCTCAACGCGTTTTTACACATCATAATATCCTGCTATTCGGCCCATTTTTGATCACTTAAAATTCCGGAAATGTCCGGAAAAGGCCGAAGGTGTACAGAACCTGATGCTCCGTATGCTCGTTGTAAGGGGTGTACCATTTCTCGGGGATTGGCAGCACGTAACGTGTTCTCTCTCATCATAATATCCTGATAAACGGCACATTTAGAAACAATTAAAAAGCCGGAAATGTCCGGAAAAGGCCGAAGGTGTACAGAACCCGTTGCTCCGTATGCTCGTTGTAGTGGGCGTACCATTTTTCGGGGATTGGCAGCGTGCAGCGAGTTCTCACACCTCATAATATCCTGCGATACGACTCATTTTGAAACTATTAAAAAGCCGAAACTGGCCGGAAAAGGCCGAATATGTACAAGACAGGATTCTCCGCATGCTCGTTGTAATGGAAGTACCATTCTTCGGGGATTGGCTGCGCGCAACGAGTTCTCTCACATCATAATATCCTGCGATACGACCCATTTTGAAACAATTAAAAAGCCGAAACTGGCCGGAAAAGGCCGAAAATGTACAAGACAGGATTCTCCGGATGCTGGTTGTATTGGAAGTACCATTCTTCGGGGATTGGCAGCGCGCACCGTGTTCTCTCACATCATAATATCCTGCTATTCTGCCCGTTTTTGATCACTTAATATGCCGGATATGTCCGGAAAAGGCCGAAGGTGTACAGAACCCGTTGCTCCGTATGCTCGTTGTAATGGAATTACCATTTTTGGGGGATTGGCAACGCTCAACGCGTTTTTACACATCATAATATCCTGCTATTCGGCCCATTTTTGATCACTTAAAATGCCGGAAATGTCCGGAAAAGGCCGAAGGTGTACAGAACCTGATGCTCCGTATGCTCGTTGTAGTGGGCGTACCATTTTTCGGGGATTGTCAGCGTGCAGCGAGTTCTCACACCTCATAATATCCTGCGATACGACTCATTTTGAGACTATTAAAAAGCCGAAACTGGCCGGAAAAGGCCGAATATGTACAAGACAGGATTCTCCGCATGCTCGTTGTAATGGAAGTACCATTCTTCGGGGATTGGCTGCGCGCAACGAGTTCTCTCACATCATAATATCCTGCGATACGACCCATTTTGAAACAATTAAAAAGCCGAAACTGGCCGGAAAAGGCCGAAAATGTACAAGACAGTATTCTCCGGATGCTGGTTGTATTGGAAGTACCATTCTTCGGGGATTGGCAGCGCGCACCGTGTTCTCTCACATCATAATATCCTGCTATTCTGCCCGTTTTTGATCACTTAATATGCCGGAAATGTCCGGAAAAGGCCGAAGGTGTACAGAACCTGATGCTCCGTATGCTCGTTGTAAGGGGCGTACCATTTCTCGGGGATTGGCAGCGCGTAACGTGTTCTCTCACATCATAATATCCTGATAAACGGCACATTTTGAAACAATTAAAAAGCCGGAAATGTCCGGAAAAGGACGAAGGTGTACAGAACCCGTTGCTCCGTATGCTCGTTGTAGTGGGCGTACCATTTTTCGCGGATTGGCAGCGTACAGCGAGATCTCAAACATCATAATATCCTGCGATACGACCCTTTTTGAAACAATTAAAAAGCCGGTAATATCCGGAAAAGGCCGAAGGTGTACAGAACCCGTTGCTCCGTATGCTCGTTGTAATGGAAGGACCATTTTTGGGGATTGGCAGCGTGCAACGAGTTCTCTCACATCATAATATCCTGCTATACGGCCCGTTTTTAATCACATAAAATGCCGGAGATGTCCGGAAAAGGCCGAAGGTGTACAGAACCCAATGCTCCGTTTGCTCGTTGTAAT
The DNA here is from genome assembly GCA_963971185.1 of Bombus muscorum. Lineage (NCBI taxonomy): Eukaryota > Metazoa > Arthropoda > Insecta > Hymenoptera > Apidae > Bombus > Bombus muscorum. The sequence continues at coordinate 9,257,035 of OZ020130.1, read as the reverse complement.
GGAAGTACCATTTTTGGGGGGTTGGCAGAGAGCAACTGGTTCTTACACATCATAATATCCTGATATACGGCCCATTTTGAAACAATTAAAAAGCCGGAAATATCCGGAAAAGGCCGAAGGTGTACAGAACCCGTTGCTCCGTATGCTCGTTGTAATGGAATTACCATTTTTGGGGTATTTGCAACGCTCACCGCGTTTTTACACATCATAATATCCTGCTATTCGGCCCATTTTTGATCACTTAAAATGCCGGAAATGTCCGGAAAAGGCCGAAGGTGTACAGAACCTGATGCTCCGTATGCTCGCTGTAGTGGGCGTTCCATTTTTCGGGGATTGGCAGCGTGCACCGTGTTCTCTCACATCATAATATCCTGCTATTCTGCCCGTTTTTGATCACTTAATATGCCGGAAATGTCCGGAAAAGGCCGAAGGTGTACAGAACCTGATGCTCCGTATGCTCGTTGTAAGGGGCGTACCATTTCTCGGGGATTGGCAGCGCGTAACGTGTTATCTCACATCATAATATCCTGATAAACGGCACATTTTGAAACAATTAAAAAGCCGGAAATGTCCGGAAAAGGCCGAAGGTGTACAGAACCCGTTGCTCCGTATGCTCGTTGTAGTGGGCGTACCATTTTTCGCGGATTGGCAGCGTGCAGCGAGATCTCAAACATCATAATATCCTGCGATACGACCCTTTTTGAAACAATTAAAAAGCCGGTAATATCCGGAAAAGGCCGAAGGTGTACAGAACCCGTTGCTCCGTATGCTCGTTGTAATGGAAGGACCATTTTTGGGGGATTGGCAGCGTGCAGCGAGTTCTCACACCTCATAATATCCTGCGAAACGACTCATTTTGAAACTATTAAAATGCAGAAACTTGCCGGAAAAGGCCGAATATGTACAAGACAGGATTCTCCGCATGCTCGTTGTAATGGAAGTACCATTCTTCGGGAATTGGCAGCGCGCAACGAGTTCTCTCACATCATAATATCCTGATATACGGCCCATTTTGAAACAATTAAAAAGCCGGAAATGTCCGGAAAAGGACGAAGGTGTACAGAACCCAATGCTCCGTTTGCTCGTTGTAATGGAAGTACCATTTTTGGGGGGTTGGCAGAGAGCAACTGGTTCTTACACATCATAATATCCTGATATACGGCCCATTTTGAAACAATTAAAAAGCCGGAAATATCCGGAAAAGGCCGAAGGTGTACAGAACCCGTTGCTCCGTATGCTCGTTGTAATGGAATTACCATTTTTGGGGGATTGGCAACGCTCAACGCGTTTTTACACATCATAATATCCTGCGATACGACTCATTTTGAAACTATTAAAAAGCCGAAACTGGCCGGAAAAGGCCGAATATGTACCAGACAGGATTCTCGTCATGCTCGTTGAAATGGAAATACCATTCTTCGGGGATTTGCAGCGCGCAACGAGTTCACTTACATCATAATATCCTGCTATACGGCCCGTTTTTAATCACATAAAATGCCGGAGATGTCCGGAAAATGCCGAAGGTGTACAGAACCCAATGCTCCGTTTGCTCGTTGTAATGGAAGTACCATTTTTGGGGGGTTGGCAGAGAGCAACTGGTTCTTACACATCATAATATCCTGATATACGGCCCATTTTGAAACAATTAAAAAGCCGGAAATATCCGGAAAAGGCCGAAGGTTTACAGAACCCGTTGCTCCGTATGCTCGTTGTAATGGAATTACCATTTTTGTGGGATTGGCAACGCTCAACGCGTTTTTACACATCATAATATCCTGCTATTCGGCCCATTTTTGATCACTTAAAATGCCGGAAATGTCCGGAAAAGGCCGAAGGTGTACAGAACCTGATGCTCCGTATGCTCGTTGTAAGGGGCGTACCATTTCTCGGGGATTGGCAGCGCGTAACGTGTTCTCTCACATCATAATATCCTGATATACGGCCCCTATTGAAGCAGTTAAAAAGCCGGAAATGTCCGGAAAAGGCCGAAGGTGTACAGAACCCGCTGCTCCGTATGCTCGTTGTAATGGGCGTACCATTTTTCGGGGATTTCGAGCGTGCAGCCAGTTCTCACACCTCATAATATCCTGCGATGCGACCCATTTTGAAACTATTAAAAAGCCGAAACTGGCCGGAAATGGCCGAATATGTACAAGACAGGGTTCTCCGCATGGTCGTTGTAATGGAAGTACCATTCTTCGGGGATTGGCAGCGCGCAACGAGTTCTCTCACATCATAATATCCTGCTATACGGCCCGTTTTTAATCACATAAAATGCCGGAGATGTCCGGAAAAGGCCGAAGGTGTACAGAACCCAATGCTCCGTTCGCTCGTTGTAATGGAAGTACCATTTTTGGGGGGTTGGCAGAGAGCAACTGGTTCTTACACATCATAATATCCTGATATACGGCCCATTTTGAAACAATTAAAAAGCCGGAAATATCCGGAAAAGGCCGAAGGTGTACAGAACCCGTTGCTCCGTATGCTCGTTGTAATGGAATTACCATTTTTGGGGTATTGGCAACGCTCAACGCGTTTTTACACATCATAATATCCTGCTATTCTGCCCATTTTTGATCACTTAAAATGCCGGAAATGTCCGGAAAAGGCCGAAGGTGTACAGAACCTGATGCTCCGTATGCTCGCTGTAGTGGGCGTTCCATTTTTCGGGGATTGGCAGCGTGCACCGTGTTCTCTCACATCATAATATCCTGCTATTCTGCCCGTTTTTGATCACTTAATATGCCGGAAATGTCCGGAAAAGGCCGAAGGTGTACAGAACCTGATGCTCCGTATGCTCGTTGTAAGGGGCGTACCATTTCTCGGGGATTGGCAGCGCGTAACATGTTCTCTCACATCATAATATCCTGATAAACGGCACATTTTGAAACAATTAAAAAGCCGGAAATGTCCGGAAAAGGCCGAAGGTGTACAGAACCCGTTGCTCCGTATGCTCGTTGTAGTGGGCGTACCATTTTTCGCGGATTGGCAGCGTGCAGCGAGATCTCAAACATCATAATATCCTGCGATACGACCCTTTTTGAAACAATTAAAAAGCCGGTAATATCCGGAAAAGGCCGAAGGTGTACAGAACCCGTTGCTCCGTATGCTCGTTGTAATGGAAGGACCAATTTTGGGGGATTGGCAGCGTGCAGCGAGTTCTCACACCTCATAATATCCTGCGAAACGACTCATTTTGAAACTATTAAAATGCAGAAACTTGCCGGAAAAGGCCGAATATGTACAAGACAGGATTCTCCGCATGCTCGTTGTAATGGAAGTACCATTCTTAGGGGATTGGCAGCGCGCAACGAGTTCTCTCACATCATAATATCCTGATATACGGCCCATTTTGAAACAATTAAAAAGCCGGAAATGTCCGGAAAAGGCCGAAGGTGTACAGAACCCAATGCTCCGTTTGCTCGTTGTAATGGAAGTACCATTTTTGGGGGGTTGGCAGAGAGCAACTGGTTCTTACACATCATAATATCCTGATATACGGCCCATTTTGAAACAATTAAAAAGCCGGAAATATCCGGAAAAGGCCGAAGGTGTACAGAACCCGTTGCTCCGTATGCTCGTTGTAATGGAATTACCATTTTTGGGGGATTGGCAACGCTCAACGCGTTTTTACACATCATAATATCCTGCGATACGACTCATTTTGAAACAATTAAAAACCCGAAACTGGCCGGAAAAGGCCGAAAATGTACACGACAGGATTCTCCGGATGCTGGTTGTATTGGAAGTACCATTCTTCGGGGATTGGCAGCGAGCACCGTGTTCTCTCACATCATAATATCCTGCTATTATGCCCGTTTTTGATCACTTAATATGCCGGAAATGTCCGGAAAAGGCCGAAGGTATACAGAACCTGATGCTCCGTATGCTCGTTGTAAGGGGCGTACCATTTCTCGGGGATTGGCAGCGCGTAACGTGTTCTCTCACATCATAATATCCTGATAAACGGCACATTTTGAAACAATTAAAAAGCCGGAAATGTCCGGAAAAGGCCGAAGGTGTACAGAACCCGTTGCTCCGTATGCTCGTTGTAGTGGGCGTACCATTTTTCGGGGATTGGCAGCGTGCAGCGAGATCTCAAACATCATAATATCCTGCGATACGACCATTTTGAAACAATTAAAAAGCCGGTAATATCCGGAAAAGGCCGAAGGTGTACAGAACCCTTTGCTCCGTATGCTCGTTGTAATGGAAGGACCATTTTTGGGGGATTGGCAGCGTGCAGCGAGTTCTCACACCTCATAATATCCTGCGAAACGACTCATTTTGAAACTATTAAAATGCCGAAACTTGCCGAATATGTACAAGACAGGATTCTCCGCATGCTCGTTGTAATGGAAGTACCATTCTTCGGGGATTGGCAGCGCGCAACGAGTTCTCTCACATCATAATATCCTGATATAGGGCCCATTTTGAAACAATTAAAAAGCCGGATGTGTCCGGAAGAGGCCGAAGGTGTACAGAACCCGTTGCTCCCTTTGCTTGTTGTAATGGAAGTACCATTTTTGGGGGGTTGGCAGAGACCAACTGGTTCTTACACATCATAATATCCTGATATACGGCCCATTTTGAAGCAATTAAAAAGCCGGAAATGTCCGGAAAAGGCCGAAGGTGTACAGAACCCGTTGCTCCGTATGCTCGTTGTAATGGACGTACCATTTTTCGGGGATTTCCAGCGTGCAGCCAGTTCTCACACCTCATAATATCCTGCGATACGACCCATTTTGAAACTATTAAAAAGCCGAAACTGGCCGGAAATGGCCGAATATGTACAAGACAGGATTCTCCGCATGCTCGTTGTAATGGAAGTACCATTCTTCGGGGATTGGCAGCGCGCAACGAGTTCTCTCACATCATAATATCCTGATATACGGCCCATTTTGAAACAATTAAAAAGCCGGAAATGTCCGGAAAAGGCCGAAGGTGTACAGAACCCGTTGCTCCCTTTGCTTGTTGTAATGGAAGTACCATTTTTGGGGGGTTGGCAGAGAGCAACTGGTTCTTACACATCATAATATCCTGATATACGGCCCCTATTGAAGCAATTAAAAAGCCGGAAATGTCCGGAAAAGGCCGAAGGTGTACAGAACCCGCTGCTCCGTATGCTCGTTGTAATGGGCGTACCATTTTTCGGGGATTTCCAGCGTGCAGCCACTTCTCACACCACATAATATCCTGCGATACGACCCATTTTGAAACTATTAAAAAGCCGAAACTGGCCGGAAATGGTCGAATATGTACAAGACAGGATTCTCCGCATGGTCGTTGTAATGGAAGTACCATTCTTCGGGGATTGGCAGCGCGCAACGAGTTCTCTCACATCATAATATCCTGCTATACGGCCCGTTTTTAATCACATAAAATGCCGGAGATGTCCGGAAAAGTCCGAAGGTGTACAGAACCCAATGCTCCGTTTGCTCGTTGTAATGGAAGTACCATTTTTGGGGGGTTGGCAGAGAGCAACTGGTTCTTACACATCATAATATCCTGATATACGGCCCATTTTGAAACAATTAAAAAGCCGGAAATATCCGGAAAAGGCCGAAGGTGTACAGAACCCGTGGCTCCGTATGCTCGTTGTAATGGAAGGACCATTTTTGGGGGATTGGCAACGCTCAACGCGTTTTTACACATCATAATATCCTGCGATACGACTCATTTTGAAACTATTAAAAAGCCGAAACTGGCCGGAAAAGGCCGAATATGTACAAGACAGGATTCTCGTCATGCTCGTTGTAATGGAAGTACCATTCTTCGGGGATTTGCAGCGCGCAAGGAGTTCCCTCACATCATAATATCCTGCTATACGGCCCGTTTTTAATCACATGAAATGCCGGATATGTCCGGAAAAGCCCGAAGGTGTACAGAACCCATTGCTCCGTTTGCTCGTTGTAATGGAAGTACCATTTTTGGGGGGTTGGCAGAGAGCAACTGGTTCTTACACATCATAATATCCTGATATACGGCCCATTTTGAAACAATTAAAAAGCCGGAAATATCCGGAAAAGGCCGAAGGTGTACAGAACCCGTGGCTCCCTTTGCTTGTTGTAATGGAAGTACCATTTTTGGGGGGTTGGCAGACAGCAACTGGTTCTTACACATCATAATATCCTGATATACGGCCCATTTTGAAGCAATTAAAAAGGCAGAAATGTCCGGAAAAGGCCGAAGGTGTACAGAACCTGATGCTCCGTATGCTCGTTGTAAGGGGCGTACCATTTCTCGGGGATTGGCAGCGCGTAACGTGTTCTCTCTCATCATAATATCCTGATAAACGGCACATTTTGAAACAATTAAAAAGCCGGAAATGTCCGGAAAAGGCCGAAGGTGTACAGAACCCGCTGCTCCGTATGCTCGTTGTAATGGGCGTACCATTTTTCGGGGATTTCGAGCGTGCAGCCAGTTCTCACACCTCATAATATCCTGCGATGCGACCCATTTTGAAACTATTAAAAAGCCGAAACTGGCCGGAAATGGCCGAATATGTACAAGACAGGGTTCTCCGCATGGTCGTTGTAATGGAAGTACCATACTTCGGGGATTGGCAGCGCGCAACGAGTTCTCTCACATCATAATATCCTGCTATACGGCCCGTTTTTAATCACATAAAATGCCGGAGATGTCCGGAAAAGGCCGAAGGTGTACAGAACCCAATGCTCCGTTTGCTCGTTGTAATGGAAGTACCATTTTTGGGGGGTTGGCAGAGAGCAACTGGTTCTTACACATCATAATATCCTGATATACGGCCCATTTTGAAACAATTAAAAAGCCGGATATATCCGGAAAAGGCCGAAGGTGTACAGAACCCGTTGCTCCGTATGCTCGTTGTAATGGAATTACCATTTTTGGGGTATTGGCAACGCTCAACGCGTTTTTACACATCATAATATCCTGCTATTCTGCCCATTTTTGATCACTTAAAATGCCGGAAATGTCCGGAAAAGGCCGAAGGTGTACAGAACCTGATGCTCCGTATGCTCGCTGTAGTGGGCGTTCCATTTTTCGGGGATTGGCAGCGTGCACCGTGTTCTCTCACATCATAATATCCTGCTATTCTGCCCGTTTTTGATCACTTAATATGCCGGAAATGTCCGGAAAAGGCCGAAGGTGTACAGAACCTGATGCTCCGTATGCTCGTTGTAAGGGGCGTACCATTTCTCGGGGATTGGCAGCTCGTAACATGTTCTCTCACATCATAATATCCTGATAAACGGCACATTTTGAAACAATTAAAAAGCCGGTAATATCCGGAAAAGGCCGAAGGTGTACAGAACCCGTTGCTCCGTATGCTCGTTGTAATGGAAGGACCAATTTTGGGGGATTGGCAGCGTGCAGCGAGTTCTCACACCTCATAATATCCTGCGAAACGACTCATTTTGAAACTATTAAAATGCAGAAACTTGCCGGAAAAGGCCGAATATGTACAAGACAGGATTCTCCGCATGCTCGTTGTAATGGAAGTACCATTCTTAGGGGATTGGCAGCGCGCAACGAGTTCTCTCACATCATAATATCCTGATATACGGCCCATTTTGAAACAATTAAAAAGCCGGAAATGTCCGGAAAAGGCCGAAGGTGTACAGAACCCAATGCTCCGTTTGCTCGTTGTAATGGAAGTACCATTTTTGGGGGGTTGGCAGAGAGCAACTGGTTCTTACACATCATAATATCCTGATATACGGCCCATTTTGAAACAATTAAAAAGCCGGAAATATCCGGAAAAGGCCGAAGGTGTACAGAACCCGTTGCTCCGTATGCTCGTTGTAATGGAATTACCATTTTTGGGGGATTGGCAACGCTCAACGCGTTTTTACACATCATAATATCCTGCGATACGACTCATTTTGAAACAATTAAAAACCCGAAACTGGCCGGAAAAGGCCGAAAATGTACACGACAGGATTCTCCGGATGCTGGTTGTATTGGAAGTACCATTCTTCGGGGATTGGCAGCGAGCACCGTGTTCTCTCACATCATAATATCCTGCTATTATGCCCGTTTTTGATCACTTAATATGCCGGAAATGTCCGGAAAAGGCCGAAGGTGTACAGAACCTGATGCTCCGTATGCTCGTTGTAAGGGGCGTACCATTTCTCGGGGATTGGCAGCGCGTAACGTGTTCTCTCACATCATAATATCCTGATAAACGGCACATTTTGAAACAATTAAAAAGCCGGAAATGTCCGGAAAAGGCCGAAGGTGTACAGAACCCGTTGCTCCGTATGCTCGTTGTAGTGGGCGTACCATTTTTCGGGGATTGGCAGCGTGCAGCGAGATCTCAAACATCATAATATCCTGCGATACGACCATTTTGAAACAATTAAAAAGCCGGTAATATCCGGAAAAGGCCGAAGGTGTACAGAACCCTTTGCTCCGTATGCTCGTTGTAATGGAAGGACCATTTTTGGGGGATTGGCAGCGTGCAGCGAGTTCTCACACCTCATAATATCCTGCGAAACGACTCATTTTGAAACTATTAAAATGCCGAAACTTGCCGAATATGTACAAGACAGGATTCTCCGCATGCTCGTTGTAATGGAAGTACCATTCTTCGGGGATTGGCAGCGCGCAACGAGTTCTCTCACATCATAATATCCTGCTATACGGCCCGTTTTTAATCACATAAAATGCCGGAGATGTCCGGAAAAGGCCGAAGGTGTACAGAACCCAATGCTCCGTTTGCTCGTTGTAATGGAAGTACCATTTTTGGGGGGTTGGCAGAGAGCAACTGGTTCTTACACATCATAATATCCTGATATACGGCCCATTTTGAAACAATTAAAAAGCCGGAAATATCCGGAAAAGGCCGAAGGTGTACAGAACCCGTTGCTCCGTATGCTCGTTGTAATGGAATTACCATTTTTGGGGGATTGGCAACGCTCAACGCGTTTTTACACATCATAATATCCTGCGATACGACTCATTTTGAAACTATTAAAAAGCCGAAACTGGCCGGAAAAGGCCGAATATGTACGAGACAGGATTCTCGTCATGCTCGTTGTAATGGAAGTACCATTCTTCGGGGATTTGCAGCGCGCAAGGAGTTCCCTCACATCATAATATCCTGCTATACGGCCCGATTTTAATCACATGAAATGCCGGATATGTCCGGAAAAGCCCGAAGGTGTACAGAACCCAATGCTCCGTTTGCTCGTTGTAATGGAAGTACCATTTTTGGGGGGTTGGCAGAGAGCAACTGGTTCTTACACATCATAATATCCTGATATACGGCCCATTTTGAAACAATTAAAAAGCCGGAAATATCCGGAAAAGGCCGAAGGTGTACAGAACCCGTGGCTCCCTTTGCTTGTTGTAATGGAAGTACCATTTTTGGGGGGTTGGCAGAGAGCAACTGGTTCTTACACATCATAATATCCTGATATACGGCCCATTTTGAAGCAATTAAAAAGGCAGAAATGTCCGGAAAAGGCCGAAGGTGTACAGAACCTGATGCTCCGTATGCTCGTTGTAAGGGGCGTACCATTTCTCGGGGATTGGCAGCGCGTAACGTGTTCTCTCTCATCATAATATCCTGATAAACGGCCCATTTTGAAACAATTAAAAAGCCGGAAATATCCGGAAAAGGCCGAAGGTGTACAGAACCCGTTGCTCCGTATGCTCGTTGTAGTGGGCGTACCATTTTTCGGGGATTGGCAGCGTGCTGCGAGTTCTCACACCTCATAATATCCGGCGATACGACTCATTTTGAAACTATTAAAAAGCCGATACTGGCCGGAAAAGGCCGAATATGTACAAGACAGGATTCTCCGCATGCTCGTTGTAATGGAAGTACCATTCTTCGGGGATTGGCTGCGCGCAACGAGTTCTCTCACATCATAATATCCTGCGATACGACCCATTTTGAAACAATTAAAAAGCCGAAACTGGCCGGAAAAGGCCGAAAATGTACAAGAAAGGATTCTCCGGATGCTGGTTGTATTGGAAGTACCATTCTTCGGGGATTGGCAGCGCGCACCGTGTTCTCTCACATCATAATATCCTGCTATTCTGCCCGTTTTTGATCACTTAATATGCCGGAAATGTCCGGAAAAGGCCGAAGGTGTACAGAACCTGATGCTCCGTATGCTCGTTGTAAGGGGCGTACCATTTCTCGGGGATTGGCAGCGCGCAACGAGTTCTCTCACATCATAATATCCTGATATACGGCCCATTTTGAAACAAAAAAATAGCCTGAAATGTCCGGAAAAGGCCGAAGGTGTACAGAACCGGTTGCTCCCTTTGCTTGTTGTAATGGAACTACCGTTTTTGGGGGGTTGGCAGAGAGCAACTGGTTCTTACACATCATAACATCCTGATATACGGCCCATTTTGAAGCAATTAAAAAGCCGGAAATGTCCGGAAAAGGCCGAAGGTGTACAGAACCCGTTGCTCCGTATGCTCGTTGTAATGGGCGTACCATTTTTCGGGGATTTCCAGCGTGCAGCCAGTTCTCACACCTCATAATATCCTGCGATACGACCCATTTTGAAACTATTAAAAAGCCGAAACTGGCCGGAAATGGCCGAATATGTACAAGACAGGATTCTCCGCATGGTCGTTGTAATGGAAGTACCATTCTTCGGGGATTGGCAGCGCGCAACGAGTTCCCTCACATCATAATATCCTGCTATACGGCCCGTTTTTAATCACATGAAATGCCGGAGATGTCCGGAAAAGGCCGAAGGTGTACAGAACCCAATGCTCCGTTTGCTCGTTGTAATGGAAGTACCATTTTTGGGGGGTTGGCAGAGAGCACCTGGTTCTTACACATCATAATATCCTGATATACGGCCCATTTTGAAACAATTAAAAAGCCGGAAATATCCGGAAAAGGCCGAAGGTGTACAGAACCCGTTGCTCCGTATGCTCGTTGTAATGGAAGGACCATTTTTGGGGGATTGGCAACGCTCAACGCGTTTTTACACATCATAATATCCTGCTATTCGGCCCATTTTTGATCACTTAAAATGCCGGAAATGTCCGGAAATGGTCGAAGGTGTACAGAACCTGATGCTCCGTGTGCTCGTTGTAAGGGGCGTACCATTTCTCGGGGATTGGCAGCGCGTAACGTGTTCTCTCTCATCATAATATCCTGATAAACGGCACATTTTGAAACAATTAAAAAGCCGGAAATGTCCGGAAAAGGCCGAAGGTGTACAGAACCCGTTGCTCCGTATGCTCGTTGTAGTGTGCGTACCATTTTTCGGGAATTGGCAGCGTGCAGCGAGTTCTCACACCTCATAATATCCTGCGATACGACTCATTTTGAAACTATTAAAAAGCCGAAACTGGCCGGAAAAGGCCGAATACGTACAAGACAGGATTCTCCGCATGCTCGTTGTAATGGAAGTACCATTCTTCGGGGATTGGCTGCGCGCAACGAGTTCTCTCACATCATAATATCCTGCGATACGACCCATTTTGAAACAATTAAAAAGCCGAAACTGGCCGGAAAAGGCCGAAAATGTACAAGACAGGATTCTCCGGATGCTGGTTGTATTGGAAGTACCATTCTGCGGGGATTGGCAGCGCGCACCGTGTTCTCTCACATCATAATATCCTGCTATTCTGCCCGTTTTTGATCACTTAATATGCCGGAAATGTCCGGAAAAGGCCGAAGGTGTACAGAACCTGATGCTCCGTATGCTCGTTGTAAGGGGCGTACCATTTCTCGGGGATTGGCAGCGCGTAACGTGTTCTCTCACATCATAATATCCTGATAAACGGCACATTTTGAAACAATTAAAAAGCCGGAAATGTCCGGAAAAGGCCGAAGGTGTACAGAACCCGTTGCTCCGTATGCTCGTTGTAGTGGGCGTACCATTTTTCGGGGATTGGCAGCGTGCAGCGAGATCTCAAACATCGTAATATTCTGCGATACGACCCTTTTTGAAACAATTAAAAAGCCGGTAATATCCGGAAAAGGCGGAAGGTGTACAGAACCCGTTGCTCCGTATGCTCGTTGTAATGGAAGGACCATTTTTGGGGGATTGGCAGCGTGCAGCGAGTTCTCACACCTCATAATATCCTGCGAAACGACTCATTCTGAAACTATTAAAATGCCGAAACTTGCCGGAAAAGGCCGAATATGTACAAGACAGGATTCTCCGCATGCTCGTTGTAATGGAAGTACCATTCTTCGGGGATTGGCAGCGCGCAACGAGTTCTCTCACATCATAATATCCTGATATAGGGCCCATTTTGAAACAATTAAAAAGCCGGAAATGTCCGGAAAAGGCCGAAGGTGTACAGAACCCGTTGCTCCCTTTGCCTGTTGTAATGGAAGTACCATTTTTGGGGGGTTGGCAGAGAGCAACTGGTTCTTACACATCACAATATCCTGATATACGGCCCCTATTGAAGCAATTAAAAAGCCGGAAATGTCCGGAAAAGGCCGAAGGTGTACAGAACCCTCTGCTCCGTATGCTCGTTGTAATGGGCGTACCATTTTTCGGGGATTTCCAGCGTGCCGCCAGTTCTCACACCTCATAATATCCTGCGATACGACCCATTTTGAAACTATTAAAAAGCCGAAACTGGCCGGAAATGGCCGAATATGTACAAGACAGGATTCTCCGCATGGTCGTTGTAATGGAAGTACCATTCTTCGGGGATTGGCAGCGGGCAACGAGTTCTCTCACATCATAATATCCTGCTATACGGCCCGTTTTTAATCACATAAAATGCCGGAGATGTCCGGAAAAGGCCGAAGGTGTACAGAACCCAATGCTCCGTTTGCTCGTTGTAATGGAAGTACCATTTTTGGGGGGTTGGCAGAGAGCAACTGGTTCTTACACATCATAATATCCTGATATACGGCCCATTTTGAAACAATTAAAAAGCCGGAAATATCCGGAAAAGGCCGAAGGTGTACAGAACCCGTTGCTCCGTATGCTCGTTATAATGGAATTACCATTTTTTGGGGATTGGCAACGCTCAACGCGTTTTTACACATCATAATATCCTGCGATACGACTCATTTTGAAACTATTAAAAAGCCGAAACTGGCCGGAAAAGGCCGAATATGTACAAGACAGGATTCTCGTCATGCTCGTTGTAATGGAAGTACCATTCTTCGGGGATTTGCAGCGCGCAAGGAGTTCCCTCACATCATAATATCCCGCTATACGGCCCGTTTTTAATCACATGAAATGCCGGAGATGTCCGGAAAAGGCCGAAGGTGTACAGAACCCAATGCTCCGTTTACTCGTTGTAATGGAAGTACCATTTTTGGGGGGTTGGCAGAGAGCAACTGGTTCTTACACATCATAATATCCTGATATACGGCCCATTTTGAAACAATTAAAAAGCCGGAAATATCCGGAAAAGGCCGAAGGTGTACAGAACCCGTTGCTCCGTATGCTCGTTGTAATGGAAGGACCATTTTTGGGGGATTGGCAACGCTCAACGCGTTTTTACACATCATAATATCCTGCTATTCGCCCATTTTTGATCACTTAAAATGCCGGAAATGTCCGGAAAAGGCCGAAGGTGTACAGAACATGATGCTCCGTATGCTCGTTGTAAGGGGCGTACCATTTCTCGGGGATTGGCAGCGCGTAACGTGTTCTCTCTCATCATAATATCCTGATAAACGGCACATTTTGAAACAATTAAAAAGCCGGAAATGTCCGGAAAAGGCCGAAGGTGTACAGAACCCGTTGCTCCGTATGCTCGTTGTAATGGGCGTACCATTTTTCGGGGATTGGCAGCGTGCAGCGAGTTCTCACACCTCATAATATCCTGCGATACGACTCATTTTGAAACTATTAAAAAGCCGAAACTGGCCGGAAAAGGCCGAATATGTACAAGACAGGATTCTCCGCATGCTCGTTGTAATGGAAGTACCATTCTTCGGGGATTGGCAGCGCGCAACGAGTTCTCTCACATCATAATATCCTGATATACGGCCCATTTTGAAACAAAAAAATAGCCGGAAATGTCCGGAAAAGGCCGAAGGTGTACAGAAACGGTTGCTCCCTTTGCTTGTTGTAATGGAAGTACCGTTTTTGGGGGGTTGGCAGAGAGCAACTGGTTCTTACACATCATAACATCCTGATATACGGTCCATTTTGAAGCAATTAAAAAGCCGGACATGTCCGGAAAAGGCCGAAGGTGTACAGAACCCGTTGCTCCGTATGCTCGTTGTAATGAGCGTACCATTTTTCGGGGATTTCCAGCGTGCAGCCAGTTCTCACACCTCATAATATCCTGCGATACGACCCATTTTGAAACTAATAAAAAGCCGAAACTGGCCGGAAATGGCCGAATATGTACAAGACAGGATTCTCCGCATGGTCGTTGTAATGGAAGTACCATTCTTCGGGGATTGGCAGCGCGCAACGAGTTCCCTCACATCATAATATCCTGCTATACGGCCCGTTTTTAATCACATGAAATGCCGGAGATGTCCGGAAAAGGCCGAAGGTGTACAGAACCCAATGCTCCGTTTGCTCGTTGTAATGGAAGTACCATTTTTGGGGGGGTTGGCAGAGAGCACCTGGTTCTTACACATCATAATATCCTGATATACGGCCCATTTTGAAACAATTAAAAAGCCGGAAATATCCGGAAAAGGCCGAAGGTGTACAGAACCCGTTGCTCCGTATGCTCGTTGTAATGGAAGGACCATTTTTGGGGGATTTGCAACGCTCAACGCGTTTTTACACATCATAATATCCTGCTATTCGGCCCATTTTTGATCACTTAAAATGCCGGAAATGTCCGGAAAAGGCCGACGGTGTACAGAACCTGATGCTCCGTATGCTCGTTGTAAGGGGCGTACCATTTCTCGGGGATTGGCAGCGCGTAACGTGTTCTCTCTCATCATAATATCCTGATAAACGGCACATTTTGAAACAATTAAAAAGCCGGAAATGTCCGGAAAAGGCCGAAGGTGTACAGAACCCGTTGCTCCGTATGCTCGTTGTAGTGGGCGTACCATTTTTCGGGGATTTGCAGCGTGCAGCGAGTTCTCACACCTCATAATATCCTGCGATACGACTCATTTTGAAACTATTAAAAAGCCGAAACTGGCCGGAAAAGGCCGAATATGTACAAGACAGGATTCTCGTCATGCTCGTTGTAATGGAAGTACCATTCTTCGGGGATTTGCAGCGCGCAACGAGTTCCCTCACATCATAATATCCTGCTATACGGCCCGTTTTTAATCACATAAAATGGCGGAGATGTCCGGAAAAGGCCGAAGGTGTACAGAACCCAATGCTCCGTTTGCTCGTTGTAATGGAAGTACCATTCTTCGGGGATTGGCTGCGCGCAACGAGTTCTCTCACATCATAATATCCTGCTATTCTGCCCGTTTTTGATCACTTAATATGCCGGAAATGTCCGGAAAAGGCCGAAGGTGTACAGAACCTGATGCTCCGTATGCTCGTTGTAAGGGGCGTACCATTTCTCGGGGATTGGCAGCGCGTAACGTGTTCTCTCACATCATAATATCCTGATAAACGGCACATTTTGAAACAATTAAAAAGCCGGAAATGTCCGGAAAAGGCCGAAGGTGTACAGAACCCGTTGCTCCGTATGCTCGTTGTAGTGGGCGTACCATTTTTCGGGGATTGGCAGCGTGCAGCGAGTTCTCACACCTCATAATATCCTGCGAAACGACTCATTTTGAAACTATTAAAAAGCCGAAACTGGCCGGAAAAGGCCGAATATGTACAAGACAGGATTCTCGTCATGCTCGTTGTAATGGAAGTACCATTCTTCGGGGATTTGCAGCGCGCAACGAGTTCCCTCACATCATAATATCCTGCTATACGGCCCGTTTTTAATCACATAAAATGGCGGAGATGTCCGGAAAAGGCCGAAGGTGTACAGAACCCAATGCTCCGTTTCCTCGTTGTAATGGAAGTACCATTTTTGGGGGGTTGGCAGAGAGCAACTGGTTCTTACACATCATAATATCCTGATATACGGCCCATTTTGAAACAATTAAAATGCCGGAAATGTCCGGAAAAGGCCGAAGGTGTACAGAACCTGACGCTCCGTATGCTCGTTGTAAGGGGCGTACCATTTCTCGGGGATTGGCAGCGCGTAACGTGTTCTCTCTCATCATAATATCCTGATAAACGGCACATTTTGAAACAATTAAAAAGCCGGAAATGTCCGGAAAATGCCGAAGGTGTACAGAACCCGTTGCTCCGTATGCTCATTGTAGTGGGCGTACCATTTTTCGGGGATTGGCAGCGTGCAGCGAGTTCTCACACCTCATAATATCCTGCGCTACGACTCATTTTGAAACTATTAAAAAGCCGAAACTGGCCGGAAAAGGCCGAAAATGTACAAGACAGGATTCTCCGGATGCTGGTTGTATTGGAAGTACCATTCTTCGGGGATTGGCAGCGCGCACCGTGTTCTCTCACATCATAATATCCTGCTATTCTGCCCGTTTTTGATCACTTAATATGCCGGAAATGTCCGGAAAAGGCCGAAGGTGTACAGAACATGATGCTCCGTATGCTCGTTGTAAGGGGCGTACCATTTTTCGGGGATGGGCAGCGTGCAGCGTGTTCTCACACATCATAATATCCTGCGACACGACCCATTTTGAAACAATTAAATAGCCGGAAATGTCCGGAAAAGGCCGAAGGTGTACGGAACCCGTTGCTCCGTATGCTCGTTGTAATGGAAGTACCATATTTGGGGGGTTGGCAGCGTGCAGCGAGTTCTCACACATCATAATATCCTGCTATACGGCCCGTTTTTAATCACATAAAATGCCGGAGATGTCCGGAAAAGGCCGAAGGTGTACAGAACCCAATGCTCCGTTTGCTCGTTGTAATGGAAGTACCATTTTTGGGGGGTTGGCTGAGAGCAACTGGTTCTTACACATCATAATATCCTGATATACGGCCCATTTTGAAACAATTAAAATGCCGGAAATGTCCGGAAAAGGCCGAAGGTGTACAGAACCTGATGCTCCGTATGCTCGTTCTAAGGGGCGTACCATTTCTCGGGGATTGGCAGCGCGTAACGTGTTCTCTCTCATCATAATATCCTGATAAACGGCACATTTTGAAACAATTAAAAAGCCGGAAATGTCCGGAAAAGGCCGAAGGTGTACAGAACCCGTTGCTCCGCATGCTCGTTGTAATGGAAGTACCATTCTTCGGGGATTGGCTGCGCGCAACGAGTTCTCTCACATCATAATATCCTGCGATACGACCCATTTTGAAACTATTAAAAAGCCGAAACTGGCCGGAAAAGGCCGAAAATGTACAAGACAGGATTCTCCGGATGCTGGTTGTATTGGAAGTACCATTCTTCCGGGATTGGCAGCGCGCACCGTGTTTTCTCACATCATAATATCCTGCTATTCTGCCCGTTTTTGATCACTTAATATGCCGGAAATGTCCGGAAAAGGCCGAAGGTGTACAGAACCTGATGCTCCGTATGCTCGTTGTAAGGGGCGTACCATTTTTCGGGGATGGGCAGCGTGCAGCGTGTTCTCACACATCATAATATCCTGCGATACGAGCCATTTTGAAACAATTAAATAGCCGGAAATGTCCGGAAAAGGCCGAAGGTGTACAGAACCCGTTGTTCCGCATGCTCGTTGTAGTGGGCGTACCATTCTTCGGGGATTGGCTGCGCGCAACGAGTTCTCCCACATCATAATATCCTGCGATACGACCCATTTTGAAACAATTAAAAAGCCGAAACTGGCCGGAAAAGGCCGAAAATGTACAAGACAGGATTCTCCGGATGCTGGTTGTATTGGAAGTACCATTCTTCGGGGAATGGCAGCGCGCACCGTGTTTTCTCACATCATAATATCCTGCTATTCTGCCCGTTTTTGATCACTTAATATGCCGGAAATGTCTGGAAAAGGCCGAAGGTGTACAGAACCTGATGCTCCGTATGCTCGTTGTAAGGGGCGTACCATTTTTCGGGGATGGGCAGCGTGCAGCGTGTTCTCACACATCATAATATCCTGCGATACGAGCCATTTTGAAACAATTAAATAGCCGGAAATGTCCGGAAAAGGCCGAAGGTGTACAGAACCCGTTGTTCCGTATGCTCGTTGTAAGGGGCGTACCATTTCTCGGGGATTGGCAGCGCGTAACGTGTTCTCTCACATCATAATATCCTGATAGACGGCACATTTTGAAACTATTAAAAAGCCGAAACTGGCCGGAAAAGGCCGAAGGTGTACAGAACCCGTTGCTCCCTTTGCCTGTTGTAATGGAAGTACCATTTTTGGGGGGTTGGCAGAGAGCAACTGGTTCTTACACATCATAATATCCTGATATACGGCCCCTATTGAAGCAATTAAAAAGCCGGAAATGTCCGGAAAAGGCCGAAGGTGTACAGAACCCTCTGCTCCGTATGCTCGTTGTAATGGGCGTACCATTTTTCGGGGATTTCCAGCGTGCCGCCAGTTCTCACACCTCATAATATCCTGCGATACGACCCATTTTGAAACTATTAAAAAGCCGAAACTGGCCGGAAATGGCCGAATATGTACAAGACAGGATTCTCCGCATGGTCGTTGTAATGGAAGTACCATTCTTCGGGGATTGGCAGCGGGCAACGAGTTCTCTCACATCATAATATCCTGCTATACGGCCCGTTTTTAATCACATAAAATGCCGGAGATGTCCGGAAAAGGCCGAAGGTGTACAGAACCCAATGCTCCGTTTGCTCGTTGTAATGGAAGTACCATTTTTGGGGGGTTGGCAGAGAGCAACTGATTCTTACACATCATAATATCCTGATATACGGCCCATTTTGAAACAATTAAAAAGCCGGAAATATCCGGAAAAGGCCGAAGGTGTACAGAACCCGTTGCTCCGTATGCTCGTTATAATGGAATTACCATTTTTTGGGGATTGGCAACGCTCAACGCGTTTTTACACATCATAATATCCTGCGATACGACTAATTTTGAAACTATTAAAAAGCCGAAACTGGCCGGAAAAGGCCGAATATGTACAAGACAGGATTCTCGTCATGCTCGTTGTAATGGAAGTACCATTCTTCGGGGATTTGCAGCGCGCAAGGAGTTCCCTCACATCATAATATCCCGCTATACGGCCCGTTTTTAATCACATGAAATGCCGGAGATGTCCGGAAAAGGCCGAAGGTGTACAGAACCCAATGCTCCGTTTACTCGTTGTAATGGAAGTACCATTTTTGGGGGGTTGGCAGAGAGCAACTGGTTCTTACACATCATAATATCCTGATATACGGCCCATTTTGAAACAATTAAAAAGCCGGAAATATCCGGAAAAGGCCGAAGGTGTACAGAACCCGTTGCTCCGTATGCTCGTTGTAATGGAAGGACCATTTTTGGGGGATTGGCAACGCTCAACGCGTTTTTACACATCATAATATCCTGCTATTCGCCCATTTTTGATCACTTAAAATGCCGGAAATGTCCGGAAAAGGCCGAAGGTGTACAGAACATGATGCTCCGTATGCTCGTTGTAAGGGGCGTACCATTTCTCGGGGATTGGCAGCGCGTAACGTGTTCTCTCTCATCATAATATCCTGATAAACGGCACATTTTGAAACAATTAAAAAGCCGGAAATGTCCGGAAAAGGCCGAAGGTGTACAGAACCCGTTGCTCCGTATGCTCGTTGTAATGGGCGTACCATTTTTCGGGGATTGGCAGCGTGCAGCGAGTTCTCACACCTCATAATATCCTGCGATACGACTCATTTTGAAACTATTAAAAAGCCGAAACTGGCCGGAAAAGGCCGAATATGTACAAGACAGGATTCTCGTCATGCTCGTTGTAATGGAAGTACCATTCTTCGGGGATTGGCAGCGCGCAACGAGTTCTCTCACATCATAATATCCTGATATACGGCCCTTTTTGAAACAATTAAAAAGCCGGAAATGTCCGGAAAAGGCCGAAGGTGTACAGAACCCAATGCTCCGTTTGCACGTTGTAATGGAAGTACCATTTTTGGGGGGTTGGCAGAGAGCAACTGGTTCTTACACATCATAATATCCTGATATACGGCCCATTTTGAAACAATTAAAAAGCCGGAAATATCCGGAAAAGGCCGAAGGTGTACAGAACCCGTTGCTCCGTATGCTCGTTGTAATGGAATTACCATTTTTGGGGGATTGGCAACGCTCAACGCGTTTTTACACATCATAATATCCTGCGATACGACTCATTTTGAAACTATTAAAAAGCCGAAACTGGCCGGAAAAGGCAGAATATGTACAAGACAGGATTCTCGTCATGCTCGTTGTAATGGAAGTACCATTCTTCGGGGATTTGCAGCGCGCAAGGAGTTCCCTCACATCATAATATCCTGCTATACGGCCCGTTTTTAATCACATGAAATGCCGGAGATGTCCGGAAAAGGCCGAAGGTGTACAGAACCCAATGCTCCGTTTACTCGTTGTAATGGAAGTACCATTTTTGGGGGGTTGGCAGAGAGCAACTGGTTCTTACACATCATAATATCCTGATATACGGCCCATTTTGAAACAATTAAAAAGCCGGAAATATCCGGAAAAGGCCGAATGTGTACAGAACCCGTTGCTCCGTATGCTCGTTGTAATGGAAGGACCATTTTTGGGGGATTGGCAACGCTCAACGCGTTTTTACACATCATAATATCCTGCTATTCGCCCATTTTTGATCGCTTAAAATGCCGGAAATGTCCGGAAAAGGCCGAAGGTGTACAGAACCTGATGCTCCGTATGCTCGTTGTAAGGGGCGTACCATTTCTCGGGTATTGGCAGCGCGAAACGTGTTCTCTCTCATCATAATATCCTGATAAACGGCACATTTTGAAACAATTAAAAAGCCGGAAATGTCCGGAAAAGGCCGAAGGTGTACAGAACCCGTTGCTCCGTATGCTCGTTGTAATGGGCGCACCATTTTTCGGGGATTGGCAGCGTGCAGCGAGTTCTCACACCTCATAATATCCTGCGATACGACTCATTTTGAAACTATTAAAAAGCCGAAACTGGCCGGAAAAGGCCGAATATGTACAAGACAGGATTCTCCGCATGCTCGTTGTAATGGAAGTACCATTCTTCGGGGATTGGCAGCGCGCAACGAGTTCTCTCACATCATAATATCCTGATATACGGCCCATTTTGAAACAAAAAAATAGCCGGAAATGTCCGGAAAAGGCCGAAGGTGTACAGAAACGGTTGCTCCCTTTGCTTGTTGTAATGGAAGTACCGTTTTTGGGGGGTTGGCAGAGAGCAACTGGTTCTTACACATCATAACATCCTGATATACGGTCCATTTTGAAGCAATTAAAAAGCCGGACATGTCCGGAAAAGGCCGAAGGTGTACAGAACCCGTTGCTCCGTATGCTCGTTGTAATGAGCGTACCATTTTTCGGGGATTTCCAGCGTGCAGCCAGTTCTCACACCTCATAATATCCTGCGATACGACCCATTTTGAAACTAATAAAAAGCCGAAACTGGCCGGAAATGGCCGAATATGTACAAGACAGGATTCTCCGCATGGTCGTTGTAATGGAAGTACCATTCTTCGGGGATTGGCAGCGCGCAACGAGTTCCCTCACATCATAATATCCTGCTATACGGCCCGTTTTTAATCACATGAAATGCCGGAGATGTCCGGAAAAGGCCGAAGGTGTACAGAACCCAATGCTCCGTTTGCTCGTTGTAATGGAAGTACCATTTTTGGGGGGGTTGGCAGAGAGCACCTGGTTCTTACACATCATAATATCCTGATATACGGCCCATTTTGAAACAATTAAAAAGCCGGAAATATCCGGAAAAGGCCGAAGGTGTACAGAACCCGTTGCTCCGTATGCTCGTTGTAATGGAAGGACCATTTTTGGGGGATTTGCAACGCTCAACGCGTTTTTACACATCATAATATCCTGCTATTCGGCCCATTTTTGATCACTTAAAATGCCGGAAATGTCCGGAAAAGGCCGACGGTGTACAGAACCTGATGCTCCGTATGCTCGTTGTAAGGGGCGTACCATTTCTCGGGGATTGGCAGCGCGTAACGTGTTCTCTCTCATCATAATATCCTGATAAACGGCACATTTTGAAACAATTAAAAAGCCGGAAATGTCCGGAAAAGGCCGAAGGTGTACAGAACCCGTTGCTCCGTATGCTCGTTGTAGTGGGCGTACCATTTTTCGGGGATTTGCAGCGTGCAGCGAGTTCTCACACCTCATAATATCCTGCGATACGACTCATTTTGAAACTATTAAAAAGCCGAAACTGGCCGGAAAAGGCCGAATATGTACAAGACAGGATTCTCGTCATGCTCGTTGTAATGGAAGTACCATTCTTCGGGGATTTGCAGCGCGCAACGAGTTCCCTCACATCATAATATCCTGCTATACGGCCCGTTTTTAATCACATAAAATGGCGGAGATGTCCGGAAAAGGCCGAAGGTGTACAGAACCCAATGCTCCGTTTGCTCGTTGTAATGGAAGTACCATTCTTCGGGGATTGGCTGCGCGCAACGAGTTCTCTCACATCATAATATCCTGCTATTCTGCCCGTTTTTGATCACTTAATATGCCGGAAATGTCCGGAAAAGGCCGAAGGTGTACAGAACCTGATGCTCCGTATGCTCGTTGTAAGGGGCGTACCATTTCTCGGGGATTGGCAGCGCGTAACGTGTTCTCTCACATCATAATATCCTGATAAACGGCACATTTTGAAACAATTAAAAAGCCGGAAATGTCCGGAAAAGGCCGAAGGTGTACAGAACCCGTTGCTCCGTATGCTCGTTGTAGTGGGCGTACCATTTTTCGGGGATTGGCAGCGTGCAGCGAGTTCTCACACCTCATAATATCCTGCGAAACGACTCATTTTGAAACTATTAAAAAGCCGAAACTGGCCGGAAAAGGCCGAATATGTACAAGACAGGATTCTCGTCATGCTCGTTGTAATGGAAGTACCATTCTTCGGGGATTTGCAGCGCGCAACGAGTTCCCTCACATCATAATATCCTGCTATACGGCCCGTTTTTAATCACATAAAATGGCGGAGATGTCCGGAAAAGGCCGAAGGTGTACAGAACCCAATGCTCCGTTTCCTCGTTGTAATGGAAGTACCATTTTTGGGGGGTTGGCAGAGAGCAACTGGTTCTTACACATCATAATATCCTGATATACGGCCCATTTTGAAACAATTAAAATGCCGGAAATGTCCGGAAAAGGCCGAAGGTGTACAGAACCTGACGCTCCGTATGCTCGTTGTAAGGGGCGTACCATTTCTCGGGGATTGGCAGCGCGTAACGTGTTCTCTCTCATCATAATATCCTGATAAACGGCACATTTTGAAACAATTAAAAAGCCGGAAATGTCCGGAAAATGCCGAAGGTGTACAGAACCCGTTGCTCCGTATGCTCATTGTAGTGGGCGTACCATTTTTCGGGGATTGGCAGCGTGCAGCGAGTTCTCACACCTCATAATATCCTGCGCTACGACTCATTTTGAAACTATTAAAAAGCCGAAACTGGCCGGAAAAGGCCGAAAATGTACAAGACAGGATTCTCCGGATGCTGGTTGTATTGGAAGTACCATTCTTCGGGGATTGGCAGCGCGCACCGTGTTCTCTCACATCATAATATCCTGCTATTCTGCCCGTTTTTGATCACTTAATATGCCGGAAATGTCCGGAAAAGGCCGAAGGTGTACAGAACATGATGCTCCGTATGCTCGTTGTAAGGGGCGTACCATTTTTCGGGGATGGGCAGCGTGCAGCGTGTTCTCACACATCATAATATCCTGCGACACGACCCATTTTGAAACAATTAAATAGCCGGAAATGTCCGGAAAAGGCCGAAGGTGTACGGAACCCGTTGCTCCGTATGCTCGTTGTAATGGAAGTACCATATTTGGGGGGTTGGCAGCGTGCAGCGAGTTCTCACACATCATAATATCCTGCTATACGGCCCGTTTTTAATCACATAAAATGCCGGAGATGTCCGGAAAAGGCCGAAGGTGTACAGAACCCAATGCTCCGTTTGCTCGTTGTAATGGAAGTACCATTTTTGGGGGGTTGGCTGAGAGCAACTGGTTCTTACACATCATAATATCCTGATATACGGCCCATTTTGAAACAATTAAAATGCCGGAAATGTCCGGAAAAGGCCGAAGGTGTACAGAACCTGATGCTCCGTATGCTCGTTC
The DNA here is from genome assembly GCA_963971185.1 of Bombus muscorum. NCBI lineage: Eukaryota > Metazoa > Arthropoda > Insecta > Hymenoptera > Apidae > Bombus > Bombus muscorum. Next base: position 9,232,882 of record OZ020130.1, on the reverse strand, counting down.
TAAGGGGCGTACCATTTCTCGGGGATTGGCAGCGCGTAACGTGTTCTCTCTCATCATAATATCCTGATAAACGGCACATTTTGAAACAATTAAAAAGCCGGAAATGTCCGGAAAAGGCCGAAGGTGTACAGAACCCGTTGCTCCGCATGCTCGTTGTAATGGAAGTACCATTCTTCGGGGATTGGCTGCGCGCAACGAGTTCTCTCACATCATAATATCCTGCGATACGACCCATTTTGAAACTATTAAAAAGCCGAAACTGGCCGGAAAAGGCCGAAAATGTACAAGACAGGATTCTCCGGATGCTGGTTGTATTGGAAGTACCATTCTTCCGGGATTGGCAGCGCGCACCGTGTTTTCTCACATCATAATATCCTGCTATTCTGCCCGTTTTTGATCACTTAATATGCCGGAAATGTCCGGAAAAGGCCGAAGGTGTACAGAACCTGATGCTCCGTATGCTCGTTGTAAGGGGCGTACCATTTTTCGGGGATGGGCAGCGTGCAGCGTGTTCTCACACATCATAATATCCTGCGATACGAGCCATTTTGAAACAATTAAATAGCCGGAAATGTCCGGAAAAGGCCGAAGGTGTACAGAACCCGTTGTTCCGCATGCTCGTTGTAGTGGGCGTACCATTCTTCGGGGATTGGCTGCGCGCAACGAGTTCTCCCACATCATAATATCCTGCGATACGACCCATTTTGAAACAATTAAAAAGCCGAAACTGGCCGGAAAAGGCCGAAAATGTACAAGACAGGATTCTCCGGATGCTGGTTGTATTGGAAGTACCATTCTTCGGGGAATGGCAGCGCGCACCGTGTTTTCTCACATCATAATATCCTGCTATTCTGCCCGTTTTTGATCACTTAATATGCCGGAAATGTCTGGAAAAGGCCGAAGGTGTACAGAACCTGATGCTCCGTATGCTCGTTGTAAGGGGCGTACCATTTTTCGGGGATGGGCAGCGTGCAGCGTGTTCTCACACATCATAATATCCTGCGATACGAGCCATTTTGAAACAATTAAATAGCCGGAAATGTCCGGAAAAGGCCGAAGGTGTACAGAACCCGTTGTTCCGTATGCTCGTTGTAAGGGGCGTACCATTTCTCGGGGATTGGCAGCGCGTAACGTGTTCTCTCACATCATAATATCCTGATAGACGGCACATTTTGAAACTATTAAAAAGCCGAAACTGGCCGGAAAAGGCCGAAGGTGTACAGAACCCGTTGCTCCCTTTGCCTGTTGTAATGGAAGTACCATTTTTGGGGGGTTGGCAGAGAGCAACTGGTTCTTACACATCATAATATCCTGATATACGGCCCCTATTGAAGCAATTAAAAAGCCGGAAATGTCCGGAAAAGGCCGAAGGTGTACAGAACCCTCTGCTCCGTATGCTCGTTGTAATGGGCGTACCATTTTTCGGGGATTTCCAGCGTGCCGCCAGTTCTCACACCTCATAATATCCTGCGATACGACCCATTTTGAAACTATTAAAAAGCCGAAACTGGCCGGAAATGGCCGAATATGTACAAGACAGGATTCTCCGCATGGTCGTTGTAATGGAAGTACCATTCTTCGGGGATTGGCAGCGGGCAACGAGTTCTCTCACATCATAATATCCTGCTATACGGCCCGTTTTTAATCACATAAAATGCCGGAGATGTCCGGAAAAGGCCGAAGGTGTACAGAACCCAATGCTCCGTTTGCTCGTTGTAATGGAAGTACCATTTTTGGGGGGTTGGCAGAGAGCAACTGATTCTTACACATCATAATATCCTGATATACGGCCCATTTTGAAACAATTAAAAAGCCGGAAATATCCGGAAAAGGCCGAAGGTGTACAGAACCCGTTGCTCCGTATGCTCGTTATAATGGAATTACCATTTTTTGGGGATTGGCAACGCTCAACGCGTTTTTACACATCATAATATCCTGCGATACGACTAATTTTGAAACTATTAAAAAGCCGAAACTGGCCGGAAAAGGCCGAATATGTACAAGACAGGATTCTCGTCATGCTCGTTGTAATGGAAGCACCATTCTTCGGGGATTTGCAGCGCGCAAGGAGTTCCCTCACATCATAATATCCCGCTATACGGCCCGTTTTTAATCACATGAAATGCCGGAGATGTCCGGAAAAGGCCGAAGGTGTACAGAACCCAATGCTCCGTTTACTCGTTGTAATGGAAGTACCATTTTTGGGGGGTTGGCAGAGAGCAACTGGTTCTTACACATCATAATATCCTGATATACGGCCCATTTTGAAACAATTAAAAAGCCGGAAATATCCGGAAAAGGCCGAAGGTGTACAGAACCCGTTGCTCCGTATGCTCGTTGTAATGGAAGGACCATTTTTGGGGGATTGGCAACGCTCAACGCGTTTTTACACATCATAATATCCTGCTATTCGCCCATTTTTGATCACTTAAAATGCCGGAAATGTCCGGAAAAGGCCGAAGGTGTACAGAACATGATGCTCCGTATGCTCGTTGTAAGGGGCGTACCATTTCTCGGGGATTGGCAGCGCGTAACGTGTTCTCTCTCATCATAATATCCTGATAAACGGCACATTTTGAAACAATTAAAAAGCCGGAAATGTCCGGAAAAGGCCGAAGGTGTACAGAACCCGTTGCTCCGTATGCTCGTTGTAATGGGCGTACCATTTTTCGGGGATTGGCAGCGTGCAGCGAGTTCTCACACCTCATAATATCCTGCGATACGACTCATTTTGAAACTATTAAAAAGCCGAAACTGGCCGGAAAAGGCCGAATATGTACAAGACAGGATTCTCGTCATGCTCGTTGTAATGGAAGTACCATTCTTCGGGGATTGGCAGCGCGCAACGAGTTCTCTCACATCATAATATCCTGATATACGGCCCTTTTTGAAACAATTAAAAAGCCGGAAATGTCCGGAAAAGGCCGAAGGTGTACAGAACCCAATGCTCCGTTTGCACGTTGTAATGGAAGTACCATTTTTGGGGGGTTGGCAGAGAGCAACTGGTTCTTACACATCATAATATCCTGATATACGGCCCATTTTGAAACAATTAAAAAGCCGGAAATATCCGGAAAAGGCCGAAGGTGTACAGAACCCGTTGCTCCGTATGCTCGTTGTAATGGAATTACCATTTTTGGGGGATTGGCAACGCTCAACGCGTTTTTACACATCATAATATCCTGCGATACGACTCATTTTGAAACTATTAAAAAGCCGAAACTGGCCGGAAAAGGCAGAATATGTACAAGACAGGATTCTCGTCATGCTCGTTGTAATGGAAGTACCATTCTTCGGGGATTTGCAGCGCGCAAGGAGTTCCCTCACATCATAATATCCTGCTATACGGCCCGTTTTTAATCACATGAAATGCCGGAGATGTCCGGAAAAGGCCGAAGGTGTACAGAACCCAATGCTCCGTTTACTCGTTGTAATGGAAGTACCATTTTTGGGGGGTTGGCAGAGAGCAACTGGTTCTTACACATCATAATATCCTGATATACGGCCCATTTTGAAACAATTAAAAAGCCGGAAATATCCGGAAAAGGCCGAATGTGTACAGAACCCGTTGCTCCGTATGCTCGTTGTAATGGAAGGACCATTTTTGGGGGATTGGCAACGCTCAACGCGTTTTTACACATCATAATATCCTGCTATTCGCCCATTTTTGATCGCTTAAAATGCCGGAAATGTCCGGAAAAGGCCGAAGGTGTACAGAACCTGATGCTCCGTATGCTCGTTGTAAGGGGCGTACCATTTCTCGGGTATTGGCAGCGCGAAACGTGTTCTCTCTCATCATAATATCCTGATAAACGGCACATTTTGAAACAATTAAAAAGCCGGAAATGTCCGGAAAAGGCCGAAGGTGTACAGAACCCGTTGCTCCGTATGCTCGTTGTAATGGGCGCACCATTTTTCGGGGATTGGCAGCGTGCAGCGAGTTCTCACACCTCATAATATCCTGCGATACGACACATTTTGAAACTATTAAAAAGCCAAAACTGGCCGGAAAAGGCCGAATATGTACAAGACAGGATTCTCCGCATGCTCGTTGTAATGGAAGTACCATTCTTCGGGGATTGGCAGCGCGCAACGAGTTCTCTCACATCATAATATCCTGATATACGGCCCATTTTGAAACAAAAAAATAGCCGGATATGTCCTGAAAAGGCCGAAGGTGTACAGAACCGGTTGCTCCCTTTGCTTGTTGTAATGGAAGTACCGTTTTTGGGGGGTTGGCAGAGAGCAACTGGTTCTTACACATCATAACATCCTGATATACGGCCCATTTTGAAGCAATTAAAAAGCCGGAAATGTCCGGAAAAGGCCGAAGGTGTACAGAACCCGTTGCTCCGTATGCTCGTTGTAGTGGGCGTACCATTTTTCGGGGACTGGCAGCGTGCAGCGAGTTCTCACACCTCATAATATCCTGCGATACGACTCATTTTGAAACTATTAAAAAGCCGAAACTGGCCGGAAAAGGCAGAATATGTACAAGACAGGATTCTCCGCATGCTCGTTGTAATGGAAGTACCATTCTTCGGGGATTGGCTGCGCGCAACGAGTTCTCTCACATCATAATATCCTGCGATACGACCCATTTTGAAACAATTAAAAAGCCGAAACTGGCCGGAAAAGGCCGAAAATGTACAAGACAGGATTCTCCGGATGCTGGTTGTATTGGAAGTACCATTCTTCGGGGATTGGCAGCGCGCACCGTGTTCTCTCACATCATAATATCCTGCTATTCTGCCCGTTTTTGATCACTTAATATGCCGGAAATGTCCGGAAAAGGCCGAAGGTGTACAGAACCTGATGCTCCGTATGCTCGTTGTAAGGGGCGTACCATTTCTCGGGGATTGGCAGCGCGTAACGTGTTCTCTCACATCATAATATCCTGATAAACGGCACATTTTGAAACAATTAAAAAGCCGGAAATGTCCGGAAAAGGCCGAAGGTGTACAGAACCCGTTGCTCCGTATGCTCGTTGTAGTGGGCGTACCATTTTTCGGGGATTGGCAGCGTGCAGCGAGTTCTCACACCTCATAATATCCTGCGATACGACTCATTTTGAAACTATTAAAAAGCCGGAACTGGCCGGAAAAGGCCGAATATGTACAAGACAGGATTCTCGTCATGCTCGTTGTAATGGAAGTACCATTCTTCGGGGATTTGCAGCGCGCAACGAGTTCCCTCACATCATAATATCCTGCTATACGGCCCGTTTTTAATCACATAAAATGGCGGAGATGTCCGGAAAAGGCCGAAGGTGTACAGAACCCAATGCTCCGTTTGCTCGTTGTAATGGAAGTACCATTTTTGGGGGGTTGGCAGAGAGCAACTGGTTCTTACACATCATAATATCCTGATATACGGCCCATTTTGAAACAATTAAAATGCCGGAAATGTCCGGAAAAGGCCGAAGGTGTACAGAACCTGACGCTCCGTATGCTCGTTGTAAGGGGCGTACCATTTCTCGGGGATTGGCAGCGCGTAACGTGTTCTCTCTCATCATAATATCCTGATAAACGGCACATTTTGAAACAATTAAAAAGCCGGAAATGTCCGGAAAATGCCGAAGGTGTACAGAACCCGTTGCTCCGTATGCTCATTGTAGTGGGCGTACCATTTTTCGGGGATTGGCAGCGTGCAGCGAGTTCTCACACCTCATAATATCCTGCGCTACGACTCATTTTGAAACTATTAAAAAGCCGAAACTGGCCGGAAAAGGCCGAAAATGTACAAGACAGGATTCTCCGGATGCTGGTTGTATTGGAAGTACCATTCTTCGGGGATTGGCAGCGCGCACCGTGTTCTCTCACATCATAATATCCTGCTATTCTGCCCGTTTTTGATCACTTAATATGCCGGAAATGTCCGGAAAAGGCCGAAGGTGTACAGAACCTGATGCTCCGTATGCTCGTTGTAAGGGGCGTACCATTTTTCGGGGATGGGCAGCGTGCAGCGTGTTCTCACACATCATAATATCCTGCGATACGAGCCATTTTGAAACAATTAAATAGCCGGAAATGTCCGGAAAAGGCCGAAGGTGTACGGAACCCGTTGCTCCGTATGCTCGTTGTAATGGAAGTACCATATTTGGGGGGTTGGCAGCGTGCAGCGAGTTCTCACACATCATAATATCCTGCTATACGGCCCGTGTTTAATCACATAAAATGCCGGAGATGTCCGGAAAAGGCCGAAGGTGTACAGAACCCAATGCTCCGTTTGCTCGTTGTAATGGAAGTACCATTTTTGGGGGGTTGGCTGAGAGCAACTGGTTCTTACACATCATAATATACTCATATACGGCCCATTTTGAAGAAATTAAAAAGCCGGAAATGTCCGGAAAAGGCCGAAGGTGTACAGAACCCGTTGCTCCGTTTGCTCGTTGTAATGGAAGTACCATATTTGGGGGGTTGGCAGCGTGCAGCGAGTTCTCACACATCATAATATCCTGCTATACGGCCCGTTTTTAATCACATAAAATGCCGGAGGTGTCCGGAAAAGGCCGAAGGTGTACAGAACCCAATGCTCCGTTTGCTCGTTGTAATGGAAGTACCATTTTTGGGGGTTTGGCAGAGAGCAACTGGTTCTTACACATCATAATATCCTGATATACGGCCCATTTTGAAACAATTAAAATGCCGGAAATGTCCGGAAAAGGCCGAAGGTGTACAGAACCCGTTGCTCCGCATGCTCGTTGTAATGGAAGTACCATTCTTCGGGGATTGGCTGCGCGCAACGAGTTCTCTCACATCATAATATCCTGCGATACGACCCATTTTGAAACTATTAAAAAGCCGAAACTGGCCGGAAAAGGCCGAAAATGTACAAGACAGGATTCTCCGGATGCTGGTTGTATTGGAAGTACCATTCTTCCGGGATTGGCAGCGCGCACCGTGTTTTCTCACATCATAATATCCTGCTATTCTGCCCGTTTTTGATCACTTAATATGCCGGAAATGTCCGGAAAAGGCCGAAGGTGTACAGAACCTGATGCTCCGTATGCTCGTTGTAAGGGGCGTACCATTTTTCGGGGATGGGCAGCGTGCAGCGTGTTCTCACACATCATAATATCCTGCGATACGAGCCATTTTGAAATAATTAAATAGCCGGAAATGTCCGGAAAAGGCCGAAGGTGTACAGAACCCGTTGTTCCGTATGCTCGATGTAGTGGGCGTACCATTCTTCGGGGATTGGCTGCGCGCAACGAGTTCTCCCACATCATAATATCCTGCGATACGACCCATTTTGAAACAATTAAAAAGCCGAAACTGGCCGGAAAAGGCCGAATATGTACAAGACAGGATTCTCCGGATGCTGGTTGTATTGGAAGTACCATTCTTCGGGGATTGGCAGCGCGCACCGTGTTCTCTCACATCATAATATCCTGCTATTCTGCCCGTTTTTGATCACTTAATATGCCGGAAATGTCCGGAAAAGGCCGAAGGTGTACAGAACATGATGCTCCGTATGCTCGTTGTAAGGGGCGTACCATTTTTCGGGGATGGGCAGCGCGTAACGTGTTCTCTCACATCATAATATCCTGATAAACGGCACATTTTGAAACAATTAAAAAGCCGGAAATGTCCGGAAAAGGCCGAAGGTGTACAGAACCCGTTGCTCCGTATGCTCGTTGTAGTGGGCGTACCATTTTTCGGGGATTGGCAGCGTGCAGCGAGTTCTCACACCTCATAATATCCTGCGATACGACCCATTTTGAAACAATTAAATAGCCGGAAATGTCCGGAAAAGGCCGAAGGTGTTCGGAACCCGTTGCTCCGTATGCTCGTTGTAATGGGCGTACCATTCTTCGGGGATTCGCAGCGCGCACCGAGTTCCCTCACATCATAATATCCTGCTATACGGCCCGTTTTTAATCACATAAAATGCCGGAGATGTCCGGAAAAGGCCGAAGGTGTACAGAACCCGATGCTCCGTTTGCTCGTTGTAATGGAAGTACCATATTTGGGGGGTTGGCAGCGTGCAGCGAGTTCTCACACATCATAATATCCTGCTATACGGCCCGTTTTTAATCACATAAAATGCCGGAGATGTCCGGAAAAGGCCGAAGGTGTACAGAACCCAATGCTCCGTTTGCTCGTTGTAATGGAAGTACCATTTCTCGGGTATTGGCAGCGCGAAACGTGTTCTCTCTCATCATAATATCCTGATAAACGGCACATTTTGAAACAATTAAAAAGCCGGAAATGTCCGGAAAAGGCCGAAGGTGTACAGAACCCGTTGCTCCGTATGCTCGTTGTAATGGGCGTACCATTTTTCGGGGATTGGCAGCGTGCAGCGAGTTCTCACACCTCATAATATTCTGCGATACGACACATTTTGAAACTATTAAAAAGCCAAAACTGGCCGGAAAAGGCCGAATATGTACAAGACAGGATTCTCCGCATGCTCGTTGTAATGGAAGTACCATTCTTCGGGGATTGGCAGCGCGCAACGAGTTCTCTCACATCATAATATCCTGATATACGGCCCATTTTGAAACAAAAAAATAGCCGGATATGTCCTGAAAAGGCCGAAGGTGTACAGAACCGGTTGCTCCCTTTGCTTGTTGTAATGGAAGTACCGTTTTTGGGGGGTTGGCAGAGAGCAACTGGTTCTTACACATCATAACATCCTGATATACGGCCCATTTTGAAGCAATTAAAAAGCCGGAAATGTCCGGAAAAGGCCGAAGGTGTACAGAACCCGTTGCTCCGTATGCTCGTTGTAGTGGGCGTACCATTTTTCGGGGACTGGCAGCGTGCAGCGAGTTCTCACACCTCATAATATCCTGCGATACGACTCATTTTGAAACTATTAAAAAGCCGAAACTGGCCGGAAAAGGCAGAATATGTACAAGACAGGATTCTCCGCATGCTCGTTGTAATGGAAGTACCATTCTTCGGGGATTGGCTGCGCGCAACGAGTTCTCTCACATCATAATATCCTGCGATACGACCCATTTTGAAACAATTAAAAAGCCGAAACTGGCCGGAAAAGGCCGAAAATGTACAAGACAGGATTCTCCGGATGCTGGTTGTATTGGAAGTACCATTCTTCGGGGATTGGCAGCGCGCACCGTGTTCTCTCACATCATAATATCCTGCTATTCTGCCCGTTTTTGATCACTTAATATGCCGGAAATGTCCGGAAAAGGCCGAAGGTGTACAGAACCTGATGCTCCGTATGCTCGTTGTAAGGGGCGTACCATTTCTCGGGGATTGGCAGCGCGTAACGTGTTCTCTCACATCATAATATCCTGATAAACGGCACATTTTGAAACAATTAAAAAGCCGGAAATGTCCGGAAAAGGCCGAAGGTGTACAGAACCCGTTGCTCCGTATGCTCGTTGTAGTGGGCGTACCATTTTTCGGGGATTGGCAGCGTGCAGCGAGTTCTCACACCTCATAATATCCTGCGATACGACTCATTTTGAAACAATTAAAATGCCGGAAATGTCCGGAAAAGGCCGAAGGTGTACAGAACCTGACGCTCCGTATGCTCGTTGTAAGGGGCGTACCATTTCTCGGGGATTGGCAGCGCGTAACGTGTTCTCTCTCATCATAATATCCTGATAAACGGCACATTTTGAAACAATTAAAAAGCCGGAAATGTCCGGAAAATGCCGAAGGTGTACAGAACCCGTTGCTCCGTATGCTCATTGTAGTGGGCGTACCATTTTTCGGGGATTGGCAGCGTGCAGCGAGTTCTCACACCTCATAATATCCTGCGCTACGACTCATTTTGAAACTATTAAAAAGCCGAAACTGGCCGGAAAAGGCCGAAAATGTACAAGACAGGATTCTCCGGATGCTGGTTGTATTGGAAGTACCATTCTTCGGGGATTGGCAGCGCGCACCGTGTTCTCTCACATCATAATATCCTGCTATTCTGCCCGTTTTTGATCACTTAATATGCCGGAAATGTCCGGAAAAGGCCGAAGGTGTACAGAACCTGATGCTCCGTATGCTCGTTGTAAGGGGCGTACCATTTTTCGGGGATGGGCAGCGTGCAGCGTGTTCTCACACATCATAATATCCTGCGATACGAGCCATTTTGAAACAATTAAATAGCCGGAAATGTCCGGAAAAGGCCGAAGGTGTACGGAACCCGTTGCTCCGTATGCTCGTTGTAATGGAAGTACCATATTTGGGGGGTTGGCAGCGTGCAGCGAGTTCTCACACATCATAATATCCTGCTATACGGCCCGTGTTTAATCACATAAAATGCCGGAGATGTCCGGAAAAGGCCGAAGGTGTACAGAACCCAATGCTCCGTTTGCTCGTTGTAATGGAAGTACCATTTTTGGGGGGTTGGCTGAGAGCAACTGGTTCTTACACATCATAATATCCTCATATACGGCCCATTTTGAAGAAATTAAAAAGCCGGAAATGTCCGGAAAAGGCCGAAGGTGTACAGAACCCGTTGCTCCGTTTGCTCGTTGTAATGGAAGTACCATATTTGGGGGGTTGGCAGCGTGCAGCGAGTTCTCACACATCATAATATCCTGCTATACGGCCCGTTTTTAATCACATAAAATGCCGGAGGTGTCCGGAAAAGGCCGAAGGTGTACAGAACCCAATGCTCCGTTTGCTCGTTGTAATGGAAGTACCATTTTTGGGGGTTTGGCAGAGAGCAACTGGTTCTTACACATCATAATATCCTGATATACGGCCCATTTTGAAACAATTAAAATGCCGGAAATGTCCGGAAGAGGCCGAAGGTGTACAGAACCCGTTGCTCCGCATGCTCGTTGTAATGGAAGTACCATTCTTCGGGGATTGGCTGCGCGCAACGAGTTCTCTCACATCATAATATCCTGCGATACGACCCATTTTGAAACTATTAAAAAGCCGAAACTGGCCGGAAAAGGCCGAAAATGTACAAGACAGGATTCTCCGGATGCTGGTTGTATTGGAAGTACCATTCTTCCGGGATTGGCAGCGCGCACCGTGTTTTCTCACATCATAATATCCTGCTATTCTGCCCGTTTTTGATCACTTAATATGCCGGAAATGTCCGGAAAAGGCCGAAGGTGTACAGAACCTGATGCTCCGTATGCTCGTTGTAAGGGGCGTACCATTTTTCGGGGATGGGCAGCGTGCAGCGTGTTCTCACACATCATAATATCCTGCGATACGAGCCATTTTGAAATAATTAAATAGCCGGAAATGTCCGGAAAAGGCCGAAGGTGTACAGAACCCGTTGTTCCGTATGCTCGATGTAGTGGGCGTACCATTCTTCGGGGATTGGCTGCGCGCAACGAGTTCTCCCACATCATAATATCCTGCGATACGACCCATTTTGAAACAATTAAAAAGCCGAAACTGGCCGGAAAAGGCCGAATATGTACAAGACAGGATTCTCCGGATGCTGGTTGTATTGGAAGTACCATTCTTCGGGGATTGGCAGCGCGCACCGTGTTCTCTCACATCATAATATCCTGCTATTCTGCCCGTTTTTGATCACTTAATATGCCGGAAATGTCCGGAAAAGGCCGAAGGTGTACAGAACATGATGCTCCGTATGCTCGTTGTAAGGGGCGTACCATTTTTCGGGGATGGGCAGCGCGTAACGTGTTCTCTCACATCATAATATCCTGATAAACGGCACATTTTGAAACAATTAAAAAGCCGGAAATGTCCGGAAAAGGCCGAAGGTGTACAGAACCCGTTGCTCCGTATGCTCGTTGTAGTGGGCGTACCATTTTTCGGGGATTGGCAGCGTGCAGCGAGTTCTCACACCTCATAATATCCTGCGATACGACCCATTTTGAAACAATTAAATAGCCGGAAATGTCCGGAAAAGGCCGAAGGTGTTCGGAACCCGTTGCTCCGTATGCTCGTTGTAATGGGCGTACCATTCTTCGGGGATTCGCAGCGCGCACCGAGTTCCCTCACATCATAATATCCTGCTATACGGCCCGTTTTTAATCACATAAAATGCCGGAGATGTCCGGAAAAGGCCGAAGGTGTACAGAACCCGATGCTCCGTTTGCTCGTTGTAATGGAAGTACCATATTTGGGGGGTTGGCAGCGTGCAGCGAGTTCTCACACATCATAATATCCTGCTATACGGCCCGTTTTTAATCACATAAAATGCCGGAGATGTCCGGAAAAGGCCGAAGGTGTACAGAACCCAATGCTCCGTTTGCTCGTTGTAATGGAAGTACCATTTTTGGGGGGTTGGCAGAGAGCAACTGGTTCTTACACATCATGAAATACGGCCCATTTTGAAACAATTAAAATGCCGGAAATGTCCGGAAAAGGCCGAAGGTGTACAGAACCTGATGCTCCGTATGCTCGTTGTAAGGGGCGTACTATTTCTCGGGGATTGGCAGCGCGTAACGTGTTCTCTCTCATCATAATATCCTGACAAACGGCACATTTTGAAACAATTAAATAGCCGGAAATGTCCGGGAAAGGCCGAAGGTGTACAGAACCCGTTGCTCCGCATGCTCGATGTAGTGGGCGTACCATTCTTCGGGGATTGGCTGCGCGCAACGAGTTCTCCCACATCATAATATCCTGCGATACGACCCATTTTGAAAGAATTAAAAAGCCGAAACCGGCCGGAAAAGGCCGAAAATGTACAAGACAGGATTCTCCGGATGCTGATTGTATTGGAAGTACCATTCTTCGGGGATTGGCAGCGCGCACCGTGTTCTCTCACATCATAATATCCTGCTATTCTGCCCGTTTTTGATCACTTAATATGCCGGAAATGTCCGGATAAGGCCGAAGGTGTACAGAACCTGATGCTCCGTATGCTCGTTGTAAGGGGCGTACCATTTTTCGGGGATGGGCAGCGTGCAGCGTGTTCTCACACATCATAATATCCTGCGATATGACCCATTTTGAAACAATTAAATAGCCGGAAATGTCCGGAAAAGGCCGAAGGTGTTCGGAACCCGTTGCTCCGTATGCTCGTTGTAATGGGCGTACCATTTTTCGGGGATTGGCAGCGTGCAGCGAGTTCTCACACATCATAATATCCTGCGATACGACCCATTTTGAAACAATTAAAAAGACGAAACTGGCCGGAAAAGGCCGAATATGTACAAGACAGGATTCTCCGCATGCTCGTTGTATTGGAAGTACCATTCTTCGGGGATTGGCAGCGCGCACCGAGTTCTCTCACATCATAATATCCTGCTATACGGCCCGTTTTTAATCACATAAAATGCCGGAGATGTCCGGAAAAGGCCGAAGGTGTACAGAACCCGTTGCTCCGTATGCTCGTTGTAATGGGCGTACCATTTTTCGGGGATTGGCAGCGTGCAGCGAGTTCTCACACATCATAATATCCTGCGATACGACCCATTTTGAAACAATTAAAAAGACGAAACTGGCCGGAAAAGGCCGAATATGTACAAGACAGGATTCTCCGCATGCTCGTTGTAATGGAAGTACCATTCTTCGGGGATTGGCAGCGCGCAACGAGTTCTCTCACATCATAATATCCTGATATACGGCCCATTTTGAAACAATTAAAAAGCCGGAAATGTCCGGAAAAGGCCGAAGGTGTACAGAACCCGTTGCTCCCTTTGCTTGTTGTAATGGAAGTACCATTTTTGGGGGGTTGGCTGAGAGCAACTGGTTCTTACACATCATAATATCCTGATATACGGCCCATTTTGAAGAAATTAAAAAGCCGGAAATGTCCGGAAAAGGCCGAATTTGTACAGAACCCGTTGCTCCGTATGCTCGTTGTAATGGAATTACCATTTTTGGGGGATTGGCAACGCTCAACGCGTTTTTACACATCATAATATCCTGCGATACGACCCATTTTGATACTATGAAAAAGCCGAAACTGGCCGGAAATGGCCGAATATGTACAAGACAGGATTCTCCGCATGCTCGTTGTATTGGAAGTACCATTCTTCGGGGATTGGCAGCGCGCACCGAGTTCCCTCACATCATAATATCCTGCTATACGGCCCGTTTTTAATCACATAAAATGCCGGAGATGTCCGGAAAAGGCCGAAGGTGTACAGAACCCAATGCTCCGTTTGCTCGTTGTAATGGAAGTACCATTTTTGGGGGGTTGGCAGAGAGCAACTGGTTCTTACACATCATAATATCCTGATATACGGCCCATTATGAAACAATTAAAAAGCCGGAAATATCCGGAAAAGGCCGAAGGTGTACAGAACCCGTTGCTCCGTATGCTCGTTGTAATTGAATTACCATTTTTGGGGGATTGGCAACGCTCAACGCGTTTTTACACATCATAATATCCTGCGATACGACCCATTTTGATACTATGAAAAAGCCGAAACTGGCCGGAAATGGCCGAATATGTACAAGACAGGATTCTCCGCATGTTCGTTGTATTGGAAGTACGATTCTTCGGGGATTGGCAGCGCGCACCGAGTTCTCTCACATCATAATATCCTGCTATACGGCCCGTTTTTAATCACATAAAATGCCGGAGATGTCCGGAAAAGGCCGAAGGTGTACTGAACCCGTTGCTCCGTATGCTCGTTGTAATGGGCGTACCATTTTTCGGGGATTGGCAGCGTGCAGCGAGTTCTCACACATCATAATATCCTGCGATACGACCCATTTTGAAACAATTAAAAAGACGAAACTGGCCGGAAAAGGCCGAATATGTACAAGACAGGATTCTCCGCATGCTCGTTGTAATGGAAGTACCATTCTTCGGGAATTGGCAGCGCGCAACGAGTTCTCTCACATCATAATATCCTGATATACGGCCCATTTTGAAACAATTAAAAAGCCGGAAATGTCCGGAAAAGGCCGAAGGTGTACAGAACCCGTTGCTCCCTTTGCTTGTTGTAATGGAAGTACCATTTTTGGGGGGTTGGCTGAGAGCAACTGGTTCTTACACATCATAATATCCTGATATACGGCCCATTTTGAAACAATTAAAAAGCCGGAAATATCCGGAAAAGGCCGAAGGTGTACAGAACACGTTGCTCCGTATGCTCGTTGTAATGGGCGTACCATTTTTCGGGGATTTCCAGCGTGCAGCCAGTTTTCACACCTCATAATATCCTGCGATACGACCCATTTTGATACTATGAAAAAGCCGAAACTGGCCGGAAATGGCCGAATATGTACAAGACAGGATTCTCCGCATGCTCGTTGTATTGGAAGTACCATTCTTCGGGGATTGGCAGCGCGCACCGAGTTCCCTCACATCATAATATCCTGCTATACGGCCCGTTTTTAATCACATAAAATGCCGGAGATGACCGGAAAAGGCCGAAGGTGTACAGAACCCAATGCTCCGTTTGCTCGTTGTAATGGAAGTACAATTTTTGGGGGGTTGGCAGAGAGCAACTGGTTCTTACACATCATAATATCCTGATATACGGCCCATTTTGAAGAAATTAAAAAGCCGGAAATGTCCGGAAAAGGCCGAAGGTGTACAGAACCCGTTGCTCCGCATGCTCGTTGTAATGGAAGTACCATTCTTCGGGGATTGGCTGCGCGTAACGAGTTCTCTCACATCATAATATCCTGCGATACGACCTATTTTGAAACAATTAAAAAGCCGAAACTGGCCGGAAAAGGCCGAAAATGTACAAGACAGGATTCTCCGGATGCTGGTTGTATTGGAAGTACCATTCTTCGGGGATTGGCAGCGCGCACCGTGTTCTCTCACATCATAATATCCTGCTAGTCTGCCCGTTTTTGATCACTTAATATGCCGGAAATGTCCGGAAAAGGCCGAAGGTGTACAGAACCTGATGCTCCGTATGCTCGTTGTAAGGGCCGTACCATTTTTCGGGGATGGGCAGCGTGCAGCGTGTTCTCACACATCATAATATCCTGCGATACGACCCATTTTGAAACAATTAAATAGCCGGAAATGTCCGGAAAAGGCCAAAGGTGTTCGGAACCCGTTGCTCCGTATGCTCGTTGTAATGGGCGTACCATTTTTCGGGGATTGGCAGCGTGCAGCGAGTTCTCACACATCATAATATCCTGCGATACGACCCATTTTGAAACAATTAAAAAGACGAAACTGGCCGGAAAAGGCCGAATATGTACAAGACAGGATTCTCCGCATGCTCGTTGTATTGGAAGTACCATTCTTCGGGGATTGGCAGCGCGCACTGAGTTCTCTCACATCATAATATCCTGCTATACGGCCCGTTTTTAATCACATAAAATGCCGGAGATGTCCGGAAAAGGCCGAAGGTGTACAGAACCCGTTGCTCCGTATGCTCGTTGTAATGGGCGTACCATTTTTCGGGGATTTCCAGCGTGCAGCCAGTTTTCACACCTCATAATATCCTGCGATACGACCCATTTTGATACTATGAAAAAGCCGAAACTGGCCGGAAATGGCCGAATATGTACAAGACAGGATTCTCCGCATGCTCGTTGTATTGGAAGTACCATTCTTCGGGGATTGGCAGCGCGCACCGAGTTCCCTCACATCATAATATCCTGCTATACGGCCCGTTTTTAATCACATAAAATGCCGGAGATGTCCGGAAAAGGCCGAAGGTGTACAGAACCCAATGCTCCGTTTGCTCGTTGTAATGGAAGTACCATTTTTGGGGGGTTGGCAGAGAGCAACTGGTTCTTACACATCATAATATCCTGATATACTGCCCATTTTGAAACAATTAAAAAGCCGGAAATATCCGGAAAAGGCCGAAGGTGTACAGAACCCGTTGCTCCGTATGCTCGTTGTAATGGAAGGACCATTTTTGGGGGATTGCCAACGCTCAAAGCGTTTTTACACATCATAATATCCTGCTATTCGGCCCATTTTTGATCACTTAAAATGCCGGAAATGTCCGGAAAAGGCCGAAGGTGTACAGAACCTGATGCTCCGTATGCTCGTTGTAAGGGGCGTACCATTTCTCGGGGATTGGCAGCGCGTAACGTGTTCTCTCTCATCATAATATCCTGATAAACGGCACATTTTGAAACAATTAAAAAGCCGGAAATGTCCGGAAAAGGCCGAAGGTGTACAGAACCCGTTGCTCTGTATGCTCGTTGTAGTGGGCGTACCATTTTTCGGGGATTGGCAGCGTGCAGCGAGTTCGCACACCTCATAATATCCTGCGATACGACTAATTTTGGAACAATTAAAAAGCCGAAACTGGCCGGAAAAGGCCGAAAATGTACAAGACAGGAATCTCCGGATGCTGGTTGTATTGGAAGTACCATTCTTCGGGGATTGGCAGCGCGCACCGTGTTCTCTCACATAATAATATCCTGCTATTCTGCCCGTTTTTGATCACTTAATATGCCGGAAATGTCCGGAAAAGGCCGAAGGTGTACAGAACCTGATGCTCCGTATGCTCGTTGTAAGGGGCGTACCATTTCTCGGGGATTGGCAGCGCGTAACGTGTTCTCTCACATCATAATATCCTGATATACGGCCCGTTTTTAATCACATAAAATGCCGGAGATGTCCGGAAAAGGCCGAAGGTGTACAGAAACCGATGCTCCGTTTGCTCGTTGTAATGGAATTACCATTTTTGGGGGGTTGGCAGAGAGCAACTGGTTCTTACACATCATAATAATCTGATATACGGCCCATTTTGAAACAATTAAAAAGCCGGAAATGTCCGGAAAAGGCCGAAGGTGTACAGAACCCGTTGCTCCGTATGCTCGTTGTAATGGGCGTACCATTTTTCGGGGATTTCCAGCGTGCAGCCAGTTCTCACACCTCATAATATCCTGCGGTACGACCCATTTTGAAACTATTAAAAAGCCGAAACTGGCCGGAAATGGCCGAATATGTACAAGACAGGATTCTCCGCATGCTCGTTGTAATGGAAGTACCATTCTTCGGGGATTGGCAGCGCGCAACGAGTTCTCTCACATCATAATATCCTGCTATACGGCCCGTTTTTAATCACATAAAATGCCGGAGATGTCCGGAAAAGGCCGAAGGTGTACAGAACCCGATGCTCCGTTTGCTCGTTGTAATGGAAGTACCATTTTTCGGGGATGGGCAGCGTGCAGCGTGTTCTCACACATCATAATATCCTGCGATACGACCCATTTTGAAACAATTAAATAGCCGGAAATGTCCGGAAAAGGCCGAAGGTGTACAGAACCCGTTGCTCCGTATGCTCGTTGTAATGGGCGTACCATTTTTCGGGGATTGGCAGCGTGCAGCGAGTTCTCACACATCATAATATCCTGCGATACGACACATTTTGAAACAATTAAAAAGACGAAACTGGCCAGAAAAGGCCGAATATGTACAAGACAGGATTCTCCGCATGCTCGTTGTAATGGAAGTACCATTCTTCGGGGATTGGCAGCTCGTAACGAGTTCTCTCACATCATAATATCCTGCTATACGGCCCGTTTTTAATCACATGAAATGCCGGAGATGTCCGGAAAAGGCCGAAGGTGTACAGAACCCAATGCTCCGTTTACTCGTTGTAATGGAAGTACCATTTTTGGGGGGTTGGCAGAGAGCAACTGGTTCTTACACATCATAATATCCTGATATACGGCCCATTTTGAAACAATTAAAAAGCCGGAAATATCCGGAAAAGGCCGAAGGTGTACAGAACCCGTTGCTCCCTTTGCTTGTTGTAATGGAAGTACCATTTTTGGGGGGTTGGCTGAGAGCAACTGGTTCTTACACATCATAATATCCTGATATACGGCCCATTTTGAAGAAATTAAAAAGCCGGAAATGTCCGGAAAAGGCCGAATTTGTACAGAACCCGTTGCTCCGTATGCTCGTTGTAATGGAATTACCATTTTTGGGGGATTGGCAACGCTCAACGCGTTTTTACACATCATAATATCCTGCGATACGACCCATTTTGATACTATGAAAAAGCCGAAACTGGCCGGAAATGGCCGAATATGTACAAGACAGGATTCTCCGCATGCTCGTTGTATTGGAAGTACCATTCTTCGGGGATTGGCAGCGCGCACCGAGTTCCCTCACATCATAATATCCTGCTATACGGCCCGTTTTTAATCACATAAAATGCCGGAGATGTCCGGAAAAGGCCGAAGGTGTACAGAACCCAATGCTCCGTTTGCTCGTTGTAATGGAAGTACCATTTTTGGGGGGTTGGCAGAGAGCAACTGGTTCTTACACATCATAATATCCTGATATACGGCCCATTATGAAACAATTAAAAAGCCGGAAATATCCGGAAAAGGCCGAAGGTGTACAGAACCCGTTGCTCCGTATGCTCGTTGTAATTGAATTACCATTTTTGGGGGATTGGCAACGCTCAACGCGTTTTTACACATCATAATATCCTGCGATACGACCCATTTTGATACTATGAAAAAGCCGAAACTGGCCGGAAATGGCCGAATATGTACAAGACAGGATTCTCCGCATGTTCGTTGTATTGGAAGTACGATTCTTCGGGGATTGGCAGCGCGCACCGAGTTCTCTCACATCATAATATCCTGCTATACGGCCCGTTTTTAATCACATAAAATGCCGGAGATGTCCGGAAAAGGCCGAAGGTGTACTGAACCCGTTGCTCCGTATGCTCGTTGTAATGGGCGTACCATTTTTCGGGGATTGGCAGCGTGCAGCGAGTTCTCACACATCATAATATCCTGCGATACGACCCATTTTGAAACAATTAAAAAGACGAAACTGGCCGGAAAAGGCCGAATATGTACAAGACAGGATTCTCCGCATGCTCGTTGTAATGGAAGTACCATTCTTCGGGAATTGGCAGCGCGCAACGAGTTCTCTCACATCATAATATCCTGATATACGGCCCATTTTGAAACAATTAAAAAGCCGGAAATGTCCGGAAAAGGCCGAAGGTGTACAGAACCCGTTGCTCCCTTTGCTTGTTGTAATGGAAGTACCATTTTTGGGGGGTTGGCTGAGAGCAACTGGTTCTTACACATCATAATATCCTGATATACGGCCCATTTTGAAACAATTAAAAAGCCGGAAATATCCGGAAAAGGCCGAAGGTGTACAGAACACGTTGCTCCGTATGCTCGTTGTAATGGGCGTACCATTTTTCGGGGATTTCCAGCGTGCAGCCAGTTTTCACACCTCATAATATCCTGCGATACGACCCATTTTGATACTATGAAAAAGCCGAAACTGGCCGGAAATGGCCGAATATGTACAAGACAGGATTCTCCGCATGCTCGTTGTATTGGAAGTACCATTCTTCGGGGATTGGCAGCGCGCACCGAGTTCCCTCACATCATAATATCCTGCTATACGGCCCGTTTTTAATCACATAAAATGCCGGAGATGACCGGAAAAGGCCGAAGGTGTACAGAACCCAATGCTCCGTTTGCTCGTTGTAATGGAAGTACAATTTTTGGGGGGTTGGCAGAGAGCAACTGGTTCTTACACATCATAATATCCTGATATACGGCCCATTTTGAAGAAATTAAAAAGCCGGAAATGTCCGGAAAAGGCCGAAGGTGTACAGAACCCGTTGCTCCGCATGCTCGTTGTAATGGAAGTACCATTCTTCGGGGATTGGCTGCGCGTAACGAGTTCTCTCACATCATAATATCCTGCGATACGACCCATTTTGAAACAATTAAAAAGCCGAAACTGGCCGGAAAAGGCCGAAAATGTACAAGACAGGATTCTCCGGATGCTGGTTGTATTGGAAGTACCATTCTTCGGGGATTGGCAGCGCGCACCGTGTTCTCTCACATCATAATATCCTGCTAGTCTGCCCGTTTTTGATCACTTAATATGCCGGAAATGTCCGGAAAAGGCCGAAGGTGTACAGAACCTGATGCTCCGTATGCTCGTTGTAAGGGCCGTACCATTTTTCGGGGATGGGCAGCGTGCAGCGTGTTCTCACACATCATAATATCCTGCGATACGACCCATTTTGAAACAATTAAATAGCCGGAAATGTCCGGAAAAGGCCAAAGGTGTTCGGAACCCGTTGCTCCGTATGCTCGTTGTAATGGGCGTACCATTTTTCGGGGATTGGCAGCGTGCAGCGAGTTCTCACACATCATAATATCCTGCGATACGACCCATTTTGAAACAATTAAAAAGACGAAACTGGCCGGAAAAGGCCGAATATGTACAAGACAGGATTCTCCGCATGCTCGTTGTATTGGAAGTACCATTCTTCGGGGATTGGCAGCGCGCACTGAGTTCTCTCACATCATAATATCCTGCTATACGGCCCGTTTTTAATCACATAAAATGCCGGAGATGTCCGGAAAAGGCCGAAGGTGTACAGAACCCGTTGCTCCGTATGCTCGTTGTAATGGGCGTACCATTTTTCGGGGATTTCCAGCGTGCAGCCAGTTTTCACACCTCATAATATCCTGCGATACGACCCATTTTGATACTATGAAAAAGCCGAAACTGGCCGGAAATGGCCGAATATGTACAAGACAGGATTCTCCGCATGCTCGTTGTATTGGAAGTACCATTCTTCGGGGATTGGCAGCGCGCACCGAGTTCCCTCACATCATAATATCCTGCTATACGGCCCGTTTTTAATCACATAAAATGCCGGAGATGTCCGGAAAAGGCCGAAGGTGTACAGAACCCAATGCTCCGTTTGCTCGTTGTAATGGAAGTACCATTTTTGGGGGGTTGGCAGAGAGCAACTGGTTCTTACACATCATAATATCCTGATATACTGCCCATTTTGAAACAATTAAAAAGCCGGAAATATCCGGAAAAGGCCGAAGGTGTACAGAACCCGTTGCTCCGTATGCTCGTTGTAATGGAAGGACCATTTTTGGGGGATTGCCAACGCTCAAAGCGTTTTTACACATCATAATATCCTGCTATTCGGCCCATTTTTGATCACTTAAAATGCCGGAAATGTCCGGAAAAGGCCGAAGGTGTACAGAACCTGATGCTCCGTATGCTCGTTGTAAGGGGCGTACCATTTCTCGGGGATTGGCAGCGCGTAACGTGTTCTCTCTCATCATAATATCCTGATAAACGGCACATTTTGAAACAATTAAAAAGCCGGAAATGTCCGGAAAAGGCCGAAGGTGTACAGAACCCGTTGCTCTGTATGCTCGTTGTAGTGGGCGTACCATTTTTCGGGGATTGGCAGCGTGCAGCGAGTTCGCACACCTCATAATATCCTGCGATACGACTAATTTTGGAACAATTAAAAAGCCGAAACTGGCCGGAAAAGGCCGAAAATGTACAAGACAGGAATCTCCGGATGCTGGTTGTATTGGAAGTACCATTCTTCGGGGATTGGCAGCGCGCACCGTGTTCTCTCACATAATAATATCCTGCTATTCTGCCCGTTTTTGATCACTTAATATGCCGGAAATGTCCGGAAAAGGCCGAAGGTGTACAGAACCTGATGCTCCGTATGCTCGTTGTAAGGGGCGTACCATTTCTCGGGGATTGGCAGCGCGTAACGTGTTCTCTCACATCATAATATCCTGATATACGGCCCGTTTTTAATCACATAAAATGCCGGAGATGTCCGGAAAAGGCCGAAGGTGTACAGAAACCGATGCTCCGTTTGCTCGTTGTAATGGAATTACCATTTTTGGGGGGTTGGCAGAGAGCAACTGGTTCTTACACATCATAATAATCTGATATACGGCCCATTTTGAAACAATTAAAAAGCCGGAAATGTCCGGAAAAGGCCGAAGGTGTACAGAACCCGTTGCTCCGTATGCTCGTTGTAATGGGCGTACCATTTTTCGGGGATTTCCAGCGTGCAGCCAGTTCTCACACCTCATAATATCCTGCGGTACGACCCATTTTGAAACTATTAAAAAGCCGAAACTGGCCGGAAATGGCCGAATATGTACAAGACAGGATTCTCCGCATGCTCGTTGTAATGGAAGTACCATTCTTCGGGGATTGGCAGCGCGCAACGAGTTCTCTCACATCATAATATCCTGCTATACGGCCCGTTTTTAATCACATAAAATGCCGGAGATGTCCGGAAAAGGCCGAAGGTGTACAGAACCCGATGCTCCGTTTGCTCGTTGTAATGGAAGTACCATTTTTCGGGGATGGGCAGCGTGCAGCGTGTTCTCACACATCATAATATCCTGCGATACGACCCATTTTGAAACAATTAAATAGCCGGAAATGTCCGGAAAAGGCCGAAGGTGTACAGAACCCGTTGCTCCGTATGCTCGTTGTAATGGGCGTACCATTTTTCGGGGATTGGCAGCGTGCAGCGAGTTCTCACACATCATAATATCCTGCGATACGACACATTTTGAAACAATTAAAAAGACGAAACTGGCCAGAAAAGGCCGAATATGTACAAGACAGGATTCTCCGCATGCTCGTTGTAATGGAAGTACCATTCTTCGGGGATTGGCAGCTCGTAACGAGTTCTCTCACATCATAATATCCTGCTATACGGCCCGTTTTTAATCACATGAAATGCCGGAGATGTCCGGAAAAGGCCGAAGGTGTACAGAACCCAATGCTCCGTTTACTCGTTGTAATGGAAGTACCATTTTTGGGGGGTTGGCAGAGAGCAACTGGTTCTTACACATCATAATATCCTGATATACGGCCCATTTTGAAACAATTAAAAAGCCGGAAATATCCGGAAAAGGCCGAAGGTGTACAGAACCCGTTGCTCCGTATGCTCGTTGTAATGGAAGGACCATTTTTGGGGGATTGGCAACGCTCAACGCGTTTTTACACATCATAATATCCTGCTATTCGCCCATTTTTGATCGCTTAAAATGCCGGAAATGTCCGGAAAAGGCCGAAGGTGTACAGAACCTGATGCTCCGTATGCTCGTTGTAAGGGGCGTACCATTTCTCGGGTATTGGCAGCGCGTAACGTGTTCTCTCTCATCATAATATCCTGATAAACGGCACATTTTGAAACAATTAAAAAGCCGGAAATGTCCGGAAAAGGCCGAAGGTGTACAGAACCCGTTGCTCCGTATGCTCGTTGTAATGGGCGTACCATTTTTCGGGGATTGGCAGCGTGCAGCGAGTTCTCACACCTCATAATATCCTGCGATACGACACATTTTGAAACTATTAAAAAGCCAAAACTGGCCGGAAAAGGCCGAATATGTACAAGACAGGATTCTCCGCATGCTCGTTGTAATGGAAGTACCATTCTTCGGGGATTGGCAGCGCGCAACGAGTTCTCTCACATCATAATATCCTGATATACGGCCCATTTTGAAACAAAAAAATAGCCGGATATGTCCGGAAAAGGCCGAAGGTGTACAGAACCGGTTGCTCCCTTTGCTCGTTGTAATGGAAGTACCGTTTTTGGGGGGTTGGCAGAGAGCAACTGGTTCTTACACATCATAACATCCTGATATACGGCCCATTTTGAAGCAATTAAAAAGCCGGAAATGTCCGGAAAAGGCCGAAGGTGTACAGAACCCGTTGCTCCGTATGCTCGTTGTAGTGGGCGTACCATTTTTCGGGGACTGGCAGCGTGCAGCGAGTTCTCACACCTCATAATATCCTGCGATACGACTCATTTTGAAACTATTAAAAAGCCGAAACTGGCCGGAAAAGGCCGAATATGTACAAGACAGGATTCTCCGCATGCTCGTTGTAATGGAAGTACCATTCTTCGGGGATTGGCTGCGCGCAACGAGTTCTCTCACATCATAATATCCTGCGATACGACCCATTTTGAAACAATTAAAAAGCCGAAACTGGCCGGAAAAGGCCGAAAATGTACAAGACAGGATTCTCCGGATGCTGGTTGTATTGGAAGTACCATTCTTCGGGGATTGGCAGCGCGCACCGTGTTCTCTCACATCATAATATCCTGCTATTCTGCCCGTTTTTGATCACTTAATATGCCGGAAATGTCCGGAAAAGGCCGAAGGTGTACAGAACCTGATGCTCCGTATGCTCGTTGTAAGGGGCGTACCATTTCTCGGGGATTGGCAGCGCGTAACGTGTTCTCTCACATCATAATATCCTGATAAACGGCACATTTTGAAACAATTAAAAAGCCGGAAATGTCCGGAAAAGGCCGAAGGTGTTCGGAACCCGTTGCTCCGTATGCTCGTTGTAATGGGCGTACCATTCTTCGGGGATTCGCAGCGCGCACCGAGTTCCCTCACATCATAATATCCTGCTATACGGCCCGTTTTTAATCACATAAAATGCCGGAGATGTCCGGAAAAGGCCGAAGGTGTACAGAACCCGATGCTCCGTTTGCTCGTTGTAATGGAAGTACCATATTTGGGGGGTTGGCAGCGTGCAGCGAGTTCTCACACATCATAATATCCTGCTATACGGCCCGTTTTTAATCACATAAAATGCCGGAGATGTCCGGAAAAGGCCGAAGGTGTACAGAACCCAATGCTCCGTTTGCTCGTTGTAATGGAAGTACCATTTTTGGGGGGTTGGCAGAGAGCAACTGGTTCTTACACATCATGATATACGGCCCATTTTGAAACAATTAAAATGCCGGAAATGTCCGGAAAAGGCCGAAGGTGTACAGAACCTGATGCTCCGTATGCTCGTTGTAAGGGGCGTACTATTTCACGGGGATTGGCAGCGCGTAACGTGTTCTCTCTCATCATAATATCCTGACAAACGTCACATTTTGAAACAATTAAATAGCCGGAAATGTCCGGAAAAGGCCGAAGGTGTACAGAACCCGTTGCTCCGCATGCTCGTTGTAATGGAAGTACCATTCTTCGGGGATTGGCTGCGCGCAACGAGTTCTCTCACATCATAATATCCTGCGATACGACCCATTTTGAAACAATTAAAAAGCCGAAACTGGCCGGAAAAGGCCGAAAATGTACAAGACAGGATTCTCCGGATGCTGGTTGTATTGGAAGTACCATTCTTCGGGGATTGGCAGCGCGCACCGTGTTCTCTCACATCATAATATCCTGCTATTCTGCCCGTTTTTGATCACTTAATATGCCGGAAATGTCCGGATAAGGCCGAAGGTGTACAGAACCTGATGCTCCGTATGCTCGTTGTAAGGGGCGTACCATTTTTCGGGGATTGGCAGCGTGCAGCGAGTTCTCACACCTCATAATATCCTGCGATACGACCCATTTTGAAACTATTAAAAAGCCGAAGCTGGCCGGAAAAGGCCGAATATGTACAAGACAGGATTCTCCGCATGCTCGTTGTAAGGGGCGTACCATTTCTCGGGGATTGGCAGCGCGTAACGAGTTCTGTCACATCATAATATCCTGATATACGGCCCGTTTTTAATCACATAAAATGCCGGAGATGTCCGGAAAAGGCCGAAGGTGTACAGAACCCGATGCTCCCTTTGGTTGTTTTAATGGAAGTACCATTTTTGGGGGCTTGGCAGAGAGCAACTGGTTCTTACACATCATAATATCCTGATATACGACCCATTTTGAAACAATTAAAAAGCCGGAAATGTCCGGAAAATGCCGAAGGTGTACAGAACCCGTTGCTCCGTATGCTCGTTGTAGTGGGCGTACCATTTTTCGGAGATTGGCAGCGTGCAGCGAGTTTTACACCTCATAATATCCTGCGATACGACTCATTTTGAAACTATCAAAAAGCCGAAACTGGCCGGAAAAGGCCGAATATGTACAAGACAGGATACTCCGCATGCTCGTTGTAATGGAAGTACCATTCTTCGGGCATTGGCAGCGCGCAACGAGTTCTCTCACATCATAATATCCTGCTATACGGCCCGTTTTTAATCACATAAAATGCCGGAGATGTCCGGAAAAGGTCGAAGATGTACAGAACCCGATGATCCGTTTGCTCGTTGTAATAGGCGTACCATTTTTCGGGGATTGGCAGCGTGCAGCGAGATCTCACACATCATAATATCCTGCGATACGACCATTTTTGAAACAATTAAAAAGCCGGAAATATCCGGAAAAGGCCGAAGGTGTACAGAACCCGTTGCTCCGTATGCTCGTTGTAATGGGCGTAACATTTTTCGGGGATTGGCAGCGTGCAGCGAGTTCTCACACCTCATAATATCCTGCGATACGACCCATTTTGAAACTATTAAAAAGCCGAAGCTGGCCGGAAAAGGCCGAATATGTACAAGACAGGATTCTCCGCATGCTCGTTGTAAGGGGCGTACCATTTCTCGGGGATTGGCAGCGCGTAACGAGTTCTGTCACATCATAATATCCTGATATACGGCCCGTTTTTAATCACATAAAATGCCGGAGATGTCCGGAAAAGGCCGAAGGTGTACAGAACCCGATGCTCCCTTTGGTTGTTTTAATGGAAGTACCATTTTTTGGGGCTTGGCAGAGAGCAACTGGTTCTTACACATCATAATATCCTGATATACGACCCATTTTGAAACAATTAAAAAGCCGGAAATGTCCGGAAAATGCCGAAGGTGTACAGAACCCGTTGCTCCGTATGCTCGTTGTAGTGGGCGTACCATTTTTCGGAGATTGGCAGCGTGCAGCGAGTTTTACACCTCATAATATCCTGCGATACGACTCATTTTGAAACTATCAAAAAGCCGAAACTGGCCGGAAAAGGCCGAATATGTACAAGACAGGATTCTCCGCATGCTCGTTGTAATGGAAGTACAATTCTTTGGGGATTGGCAGCGCGCAACGAGTTCTCGCACATCATAATATCCTGCGATACGACCCATTTTAAAACAATTAGAAAGCCGGAGATGTCCGGAAAATGCCGAAGGTGTACAGAACCCAATGCTCCGTTTGCTCGTTGTAATGGAAGTACCAGTCTTCGGGGATTGGCAGCGCGCAACGAGTTCTCTCACATCATAATATCCTGCGATACGACCCATTTTGAAACAATTAAAAAGCCGGAAATGTCCGGAAAATGCCAAAGGTGTACAGAACCCGTTGCTCCGTATGCTCGTTGTAATGGGCGTACCATTTTTCGGGGAATGGCAGCGTGCAGCGAGTTCTCACACCTCATAATATCCTGCGATACGACCCATTTTGAAACTATCAAAAAGCCGAAACTGGCCGGAAAAGGCCGAATATGTACAAGACAGGATTCTCGTCATGCTCGTTGTAATGGAAGTACCATTCTTCGGGGATTTGCAGCGCGCAACGAGTTCCCTCACATCATAATATCCTGCTATACGGCCCGTTTTTAATCACATAAAATGCCGGAGATGTCCGGAAAAGGCCGAAGGTGTACAGAACCCAATGGTCCGTTTGCTCGTTGTAATGGAAGTACCATTTTTGGGGGGTTGGCAGAGAGCAACTGGTTCTTACACATAATAATATCCTGATATACGGCCCATTTTGAAACAATTAAAAAGCCGGAAATGTCCGGAAAAGGCCGAAGGATTACAGAACCCGTTGCTCCGTATGCTCGTTTTAATGGGCGTACCATTTTTCGGGGATTGGCAGCGTGCAGCGAGATCTCACACATCATAATATCCTGCGATACGACCCTTTTTTAAACAATTAAAAAGCCGGAAATATCCGGAAAATGCCGAAGGTGTACAGAACCCGTTGCTCCGTATGCTCGTTGTAATGGAAGGACCATTTTTGGGGGATTGGCAACGCTCAACGCGTTTTTACACATCATAATATCATGCTATTCGGCCCATTTTTGATCACTTAAAATGCCGGAAATGTCCGGAAAAGGCCGAAGATGTACAGAACCTGATGCTCCGTATGCTCGTTGTAAGGGGCGTACCATTTCTCGGGGATTGGCAGCGCGTAACGAGTTATCTCATATCATAATATCCTGAAATACGGCCCATTTTGAAACAATTAAAAAGCCGGAAATGTCCGGAAAAGGCCGAAGGTGTACAGAACCTGATGCTCCGTATGCTCGTTGTAATGGAAGTACCATTCTTCGGGGATTGGCAGCGCGCAACGAGTTCTCACACCTCATAATATCCTGCGAAACGACTCATTTTGAAACTATTAAAATGCCGAAACTTGCCGGAAAAGGCCGAATATGTACAAGACAGGATTCTCCGCATGCTCGTTGTAATGGAAGTACCATTCTTCGGGGATTGGCTGCGCGCAACGAGTTCTCTCACATCATAATATCGCGCGATACGACCCATTTTGAAACAATTAAAAAGCCGGAAATGTCCGGAACAGGCCGAAGGTGTACACAAACCGTTGCTCCGTATGCTCGTTGTAGTGGGCGTACCATTTTTCGGGGATTGGCAGCATGCAGCGAGTTCTCACACCTCATAATATCCTGCGATACGACTCATTTTGAAACTATTAAAAAGCCGAAACTGGCCGGAAAAGGCCGAATATGTACAAGACAGTATTCTCCGCATGCTCGTTGTAATGGAAGTACCATTCTTCGGGCATTGGCAGCGCGCAACGAGTTCTCTCACATCATAATATCCTGCTATACGGCCCGTTTTTAATCACATAAAATGCCGGAGATGTCCGGAAGAGGCCGAAGGTGTACAGAACCCGTTGCTCCGTTTGCTCGTTGTAATGGAAGTACCATTTTTCGGGGATGGGCAGCGTGCAGCGTGTTCTCACACATCATAATATCCTGCTATACGTCCCGTTTTTAATCCCATAAAATGCCGGAGATGTCCGGAAAAGGTCGAAGATGTACAGAACCCGATGATCCGTTTGCTCGTTGTAATAGGCGTACCATTTTTCGGGGATTGGCAGCGTGCAGCGAGATCTCAGACATCATAATATCCTGCGATACGACCCTTTTTGAAACAATTAAAAAGCCGGAAATATCCGGAAAAGGCCGAAGGTGTACAGAACCCGTTGCTCCGTATGCTCGTTGTAATGGGCGTAACATTTTTCGGGGATTGGCAGCGTGCAGCGAGTTCTCACACCTCATAATATCCTGCGATACGACCCATTTTGAAACTATTAAAAAGCCGAAGCTGGCCGGAAAAGGCCGAATATGTACAAGACAGGATTCTCCGCATGCTCGTTGTAAGGGGCGTACCATTTCTCGGGGATTGGCAGCGCGTAACGAGTTCTGTCACATCATAATATCCTGATATACGGCCCGTTTTTAATCACATAAAATGCCGGAGATGTCCGGAAAAGGCCGAAGGTGTACAGAACCCGATGCTCCCTTTGGTTGTTTTAATGGAAGTACCATTTTTGGGGGCTTGGCAGAGAGCAACTGGTTCTTACACATCATAATATCCTGATATACGACCCATTTTGAAACAATTAAAAAGCCGGAAATGTCCGGAAAATGCCGAAGGTGTACAGAACCCGTTGCTCCGTATGCTCGTTGTAGTGGGCGTACCATTTTTCGGAGATTGGCAGCGTGCAGCGAGTTTTACACCTCATAATATCCTGCGATACGACTCATTTTGAAACTATCAAAAAGCCGAAACTGGCCGGAAAAGGCCGAATATGTACAAGACAGGATTCTCCGCATGCTCGTTGTAATGGAAGTACAATTCTTTGGGGATTGGCAGCGCGCAACGAGTTCTCGCACATCATAATATCCTGCTATACGGCCCGTTTTTAATCACATAAAATGCCGGAGATGTCCGGAAGAGGCCGAAGGTGCACAGAACCCGTTGCTCCGTCTGCTCGTCGTAATGGAAGGACCATTTTTGGGGGTTGGTAGCGCTCAACGCGTTTTTACACATCATAATATCCTGCTATTCGGCCCGTTTTTAATCACTTAAAATGCCGGAAATGTCCGGAAAAGGCCGAACGTGTGCAGAACCTGATGCTACGTATGCTCGTTGTAAGGGGCGTACCATTTCTCGGGGATGGGCAGCGCTCAACGAGTTCTCACACATCATAATATCCTGCGATACGATCCATTTTAAAACAATTAGAAAGCCGGAAATGTCCGGAAAAGGCCGAAGGTGTACAGAACCCGTTGCTCCGTATGCTCGTTGTAATGGGCGTACCATTTTTCGGGGATTGGCAGCGTGCAGCGAGTTCTCACGCATTATAATATCCTGCGATACGACCCATTTTGAAACTATTAAAAAGCCGAAACTGGCCGGAAAAGGCCGAATATGTACAAGACAGGATTCTCCGCATGCTCGTTGTAATGGAAGTACCATTCTTCGGGGATTGGCAGCTCGTAACGAGTTCTCTCACATCATAATATCCTGCGATACGACCCGTTTTTAATCACATAAAATGCCGGAGATGTCCGGAAAAGCCCGAAGGTGTACAGAACCCGATGCTCCCTTTGGTTGTTGTAATGGGCGTACCATTTTTCGGGGATTGGCAGCGTGCAGCGAGTTCTCACGCATTATAATATCCTGCGATACGACCCATTTTGAAACTATTAAAAAGCCGAAACTGGCCGGAAAAGGCCGAATATGTACAAGACAGGATTCTCCGCATGCTCGTTGTAATGGAAGTACCATTCTTCGGGGATTGGCAGCTCGTAACGAGTTCTCTCACATCATAATATCCTGCGATACGACCCGTTTTTAATCACATAAAATGCCGGAGATGTCCGGAAAAGCCCGAAGGTGTACAGAACCCGATGCTCCCTTTGGTTGTTGTAATGGAAGTACCATTTTTCGGGGCTTGGCAGAGAGCAACTGGTTCTTACACATCATAATATCCTGATATACGGCCCATTTTGAAGCAATTAAAAAGCCGGATATGTCCGGAAAAGGCCGAAGGAGTACAGAACCCGTTGCTCCGTATGGTCGTTGTAATGGGCGTACCATTTTTCGGGGATTGGCAGCGTGCAGCCTGTTCTCACACCTCATAATATCCTGCGATACGACCCATTTTGAAACTATTAAAAAGCCGAAAATGGCCGGAAATGGCCGAATATGTACAAGACAGGATTCTCCGCATGCTCGTTGTAATGGAAGTACCATTCTTCGGGGATTGGCAGCGCGCAACGAGTTCTCTCACATCATAATAGCCTGCTATACGGCCCGTTTTTAATCACATAAAATGCCGGAGATGTCCGGAAAAGGCCGAAGGTGTACAGAACCCGATGCTCCGTTTGCTCGTTGTAATGGAAGTACCATTTTTGGGGGGTTGGCTGAGAGCAACTGGTTCTTACACATCATAATAATCTGATATACGGCCCATTTTGAAACAATTAAAAAGCCGGAAATGTCCGGAAAAGGCCGAAGGTGTACAGAACCCGTTGTTCCGTATGCTCGTTGTAATGGGCGTACCATTTTTCGGGGATTGGAAGCGTGTAGCGAGATCTCACACATCATAATATCGTGCGATACGTCCCTTTTTGAAACAATTAAAAAGCCGGAAAAATCCGGAAAAGGCCGAAGGTGTACAGAACCCGATGCTCCGTATGCTCGTTGTAAGGGAAGGACCATTTTTAGGGGATTGGCAACGCTCAACGCGTTTTTACACATCATAATATCTTGCTATTCGGCCCGTTTTTTATCACTTAAAATGCCGGAAATGTCCGGAAAAGGCCGAAGGTGTACAGAACCCGTTGCTCCGTATGCTCGTTGTAGTGGGCGTACCATTTTTCGGGGATTGGCAGCGTGCAGCGAGTTCTCACACCTCATAATATCCTGCGATACGACATATTTTGAAACTATTAAAAAGCCGAAACTGGCCGGAAAAGGCGGAATATGTACAAGACAGGATTCTCCGCATGCTCGTTGTAATGGAAGTACCATTTTTCGGGGATTGGCAGCGCGCAACGAGTTCACTCACATCATAATATCCTGCTATACGGCCCGTTTTTAATCACATAACATGCCGGAGATGTCCGGAAAAGGCCGAAGTTGTACAGAGCCCAATGCTCCGTTTGCTCGTTGTAATGGAAGTACCATTTTTGGGGGGTTGGCAGAGAGCAACTGGTTCTTACACATCATAATATCCTGATATACGGCCCATTTTGAAACAATTAAAAAGCCGTAAATGTCCGGAAAAGGCCGAAGGTGTACAGAACCCGTTGCTCCGTATGCTCGTTGTAATGGAAGGAACATTTTTGGGGGATTGGCAGCGCGCAACGAGTTCTCTCACATCATAATATCCTGCGATACGACCCATTTTGAAACAATTAAAAAGCCGGAAATGTCCGGAAAATGCCGAAGTTGTACAGAACCCGTTGCTCCGTATGCTCGTTGTAATGGGCGTACCATTTTTGGGGGATTGGCAGCGTGCAGCGAGTTCTCACACATCATAATATCCTGCGATACGACACGTTTTTAATCACATAAAATGGCGGAAATGTCCGGAAAAGGCCGAAGGTGTACAGAACCTGATGCTACCTATACTCGTTGTAAGGGGCGTACCATTTCCCGGGGATTGGCAGCGCGCAACGAGTTCTCACACTGCATAATATCCTGCGATACGACCCATTTTAAAACAATTAAAAAGCCGAAAATGTCCGGAAAAGGCCGAAGGTGTACAGAACCCGTTGCTCCGTATGCTCGTTGTAATGGGCGTACCATTTTTCGGGGATTGGCAGCGTGCAGCGAGTTCTCACACCTCATAATATCCTGCGATACGACCCATTTTGAAACTGTTAAAAAGCCGAAACTGGCCGGAAAAGGCCGAATATGTACAAAACAGGATTCTCCGCATGCTCGTTGTAATGGAAGTACCATTCTTCGGGGATTGGCAGCGCGCAACGAGTTCTCTCACATCATAATATCTTGCGATACGACCCATTTTGAAACTATTAAAAAGCCGAAAATGGCCGGAAATGGCCGAATATGTACAAGACAGGATTCTCCGCATGCTCGTTGTAATGGAAGTACCATTCTTCGGGGATTGGCAGCGCGCAACGAGTTCTCTCACATCATAATATCCTGCTATACGGCCCGTTTTTAATCACATAAAATGCCGGAGATGTCCGGAAAAGGCCGAAGGTGTACAGAACCCGATGCTCCGTTTTCTCGTTGTAATGGAAGTACCATTTTTCGGGGATGGGCAGCGTGCAGCGTGTTCTCACACATCATAACATCCTGCGATACGACCCATTTTGAAACAATTAAATAGCCGGAAATGTCCGGAAAAGGCCGAAGGTGTACAGAACCCGTTGCTCCGTATGCTCGTTGTAATGGGCGTACCATTTTTCGGGGATTGGCAGCGTGCAGCGAGTTCTCACACATCATAATATCCTGCGATACGAACCATTTTGAAACAATTAAACAGACGAAACTGCCCGGAAAAGGCCGAATATGTACAAGACAGTATTCTCCGCATGCTCGTTGTAACAGAAGTACCATTTTTCGGGGATGGGCAGCGTGCAGCGTGTTCTCACACATCATGACATCCTGCGATACGACCCATTTTGAAACAATTAAAAAGCCGGAAATGTCCGGAAAATGCCGAAGGTGTACAGAACCCGTTGCTCCGTATGCTCGTTGTAGTGGGCGTACCATTTTTCGGGGATTGGCAGCGTAAAGCGAGTTCTCACACCTCATAATATCCTGCGATACGACTCATTTTGAAACTATTAAAAAGCCGAAACTGGCCGGAAAAGGCGGAATATGTACAAGACAGGATTCTCCGCATGCTCGTTGTAATGGAAGTACCATTTTTCGGGGATTGGCAGCGCGCAACGAGTTCCCTCACATCATAATATCCTGCTATACGGCCCGTTTTTAATCACATAACATGCCGGAGATGTCCGGAAAAGGCCGAAGTTGTACAGAGCCCAATGCTCCGTTTGCTCGTTGTAATGGAAGTACCATTTTTGGGGGGTTGGCAGAGAGCAACTGGTTCTTACACATCATAATATCCTGATATACGGCCCATTTTGAAACAATTAAAAAGCCGTAAATGTCCGGAAAAGGCCGAAGGTGTACAGAACCCGTTGCTCCGTATGCTCGTTGTAATGGAAGGAACATTTTTGGGGGATTGGCAGCGCGCAACGAGTTCTCTCACATCATAATATCCTGCGATACGACCCATTTTGAAACAATTAAAAAGCCGGAAATGTCCGGAAAATGCCGAAGTTGTACAGAACCCGTTGCTCCGTATGCTCGTTGTAATGGGCGTACCATTTTTGGGGGATTGGCAGCGTGCAGCGAGTTCTCACACATCATAATATCCTGCGATACGACACGTTTTTAATCACATAAAATGGCGGAAATGTCCGGAAAAGGCCGAAGGTGTACAGAACCTGATGCTACCTATACTCGTTGTAAGGGGCGTACCATTTCCCGGGGATTGGCAGCGCGCAACGAGTTCTCACACTGCATAATATCCTGCGATACGACCCATTTTAAAACAATTAAAAAGCCGAAAATGTCCGGAAAAGGCCGAAGGTGTACAGAACCCGTTGCTCCGTATGCTCGTTGTAATGGGCGTACCATTTTTCGGGGATTGGCAGCGTGCAGCGAGTTCTCACACCTCATAATATCCTGCGATACGACCCATTTTGAAACTGTTAAAAAGCCGAAACTGGCCGGAAAAGGCCGAATATGTACAAAACAGGATTCTCCGCATGCTCGTTGTAATGGAAGTACCATTCTTCGGGGATTGGCAGCGCGCAACGAGTTCTCTCACATCATAATATCTTGCGATACGACCCATTTTGAAACTATTAAAAAGCCGAAAATGGCCGGAAATGGCCGAATATGTACAAGACAGGATTCTCCGCATGCTCGTTGTAATGGAAGTACCATTCTTCGGGGATTGGCAGCGCGCAACGAGTTCTCTCACATCATAATATCCTGCTATACGGCCCGTTTTTAATCACATAAAATGCCGGAGATGTCCGGAAAAGGCCGAAGGTGTACAGAACCCGATGCTCCGTTTTCTCGTTGTAATGGAAGTACCATTTTTCGGGGATGGGCAGCGTGCAGCGTGTTCTCACACATCATAACATCCTGCGATACGACCCATTTTGAAACAATTAAATAGCCGGAAATGTCCGGAAAAGGCCGAAGGTGTACAGAACCCGTTGCTCCGTATGCTCGTTGTAATGGGCGTACCATTTTTCGGGGATTGGCAGCGTGCAGCGAGTTCTCACACATCATAATATCCTGCGATACGAACCATTTTGAAACAATTAAACAGACGAAACTGCCCGGAAAAGGCCGAATATGTACAAGACAGTATTCTCCGCATGCTCGTTGTAACAGAAGTACCATTTTTCGGGGATGGGCAGCGTGCAGCGTGTTCTCACACATCATGACATCCTGCGATACGACCCATTTTGAAACAATTAAAAAGCCGGAAATGTCCGGAAAATGCCGAAGGTGTACAGAACCCGTTGCTCCGTATGCTCGTTGTAGTGGGCGTACCATTTTTCGGGGATTGGCAGCGTAAAGCGAGTTCTCACACCTCATAATATCCTGCGATACGACTCATTTTGAAACTATTAAAAAGCCGAAACTTGCCGGAAAAGGCCGAATATGTACAAGACAGGATTCTCCGCATGCTCGTTGTAATGGAAGTACCATACTTCGGGGATTGGCAGCGCGCAACGAGTTCTCTCACATCATAATATCCTGATATACGGCCCGTTTTTATTCACATAAAATGCCGGAGATGTCCGGAAAAGGCCGAAGGTGTACAGAACCCGATGCTCCGTTTGCTCGTTGTAATGGAAGTACCATTTTTGGGGGGTTGGCTGAGAGCAACTGGTTCTTACACATCATAATAATCTGATATACGGCCCATTTTGAAACAATTAAAAAGCCGGAAATGTCCGGAAAAGGCCGAAGGCGTACAGAACCCGTTGTTCCGTATGCTCGTTGTAATGGGCGTACCATTTTTCGGGGATTGGAAGCGTGTAGCGAGATCTCACACATCATAATATCGTGCGATACGTCCCTTTTTGAAACAATTAAAAAGCCGGAAAAATCCGGAAAAGGCCGAAGGTGTACAGATCCCGATGCTCCGTATGCTCGTTGTAAGGGAAGGACCATTTTTAGGGGATTGGCAAGGCTCAACGCGTTTTTACACATCATAATATCTTGCTATTCGGCCCGTTTTTGATCACTTAAAATGCCGGAAATGTCCGGAAAAGGCCGAAGGTGTACAGAACCCGTTGCTCCGTATGCTCGTTGTAGTGGGCGTACCATTTTTCGGGGATTGGCAGCGTGCAGCGAGTTCTCACACCTCATAATATCCTGCGAAACGACTCATTTTGAAACTATTAAAAAGCCGAAACTTGCCGGAAAAGGCCGAATATGTACAAGACAGGATTCTCCGCATGCTCGTTGTAATGGAAGTACCATTCTTCGGGGATTGGCAGCGCGCAACGAGTTCTCTCACATCATAATATCCTGATATACAGCCCGTTTTTAATCACATAAAATGCCGGAGATGTCCGGAAAAGGCCGAAGGTGTACAGAACCCGATGCTCCGTTTGCTCGTTGTAATGGAAGTACCATTTTTGGGGGTTGGCAGAGAGCAACTGGTTCTTACACATCATAATAATCTGATATACTTCCCATTTTGAAACAATTAAAAAGCCGGAAATGTCCGGAAAAGGCAGAAGGTATACAGAACCCGTTGCTCCGTATGCTCGTTGTAGTGGGCGTACCATTTTTCGGGGATTGGCAGCGTGCAGCGAGTTCTCACACCTCATAATATCCTGCGATACGACCCATTTTGAAACTATTAAAAAGCCGAAACTGGCCGGAAATGGCCGAATATGTACAAGACAGGATTCTCCGCATGCTCGTTGTAATGGAAGTACCATTCTTCGGGGATTGGCAGCGCGCAACGAGTTCTCTCACATCATAATATCCTGCTATACGGCCCGTTTTTAATCACATAAAATGCCGGAGTTGTCCGGAAAAGGCCGAAGGTGTACAGAACCCGATGCTCCGTTTGCTCGTTGTAATGGAAGTACCATTTTTCGGGGATGGGCAGCGCGCAACGAGGTCTCACACATCATAATATCCTGCGATACGACCATCTTTGAAACAATTAAAAAGCCGGAAATATCCGGAAAAGGCCGAAGGTGTACAGAACCCGTTGCTCCGTATGCTCGTTGTAATGGGCGTACCATTTTTCGGGGATTGGCAGCGCGCAGCGAGTTCTCACACCTCATAATATCCTGCGATACTACCCATTTTGAAACTATTAAAAAGCCGAAACTGGCCGGAAAAGGCCGAATATGTACAAGACAGGATTCTCCGCATGCTCGTTGTAATGGAAGTACCATTTTTCGGGGATGGGCAGCGTGCAGCGTGTTCTCACACATCATAATATCCTGCTATACGGCCCGTTTTTAATCACATAAAATGCCGGAGATGTCCGGAAAGGCCGAAGGTGTACAGAACCCGATGCTCCGTTTGCTCGTTGTAATGGAAGTACCATTTTTGGGGGGTTGGCAGAGAGCAACGAGTTCTCTCACATCATAATATCCTGCGATACGACCCATTATGAAACAATTAAATAGCCGGAAATGTCCGGAAAATGCCGAAGGTGTACAGTACCTGTTGCTCCGTATGCTCGTTGTAATGGAAGGACCATTTTTGGGGGATTGGCAGCGTGCAGCGAATTCTCACACATCATAATATCCTGCGATACGACCCGTTTTTAATCACATAAAATGCCGGAAATGTCCGGAAAAGGCCGAAGGTGTACAGAACCCGATGCTCCGTTTGCTCGTTGTAATGGAAGTACCATTTTTGGGGGGTTGGCAGCGCGCAACGAGTTCTCTCACATCATAATATCCTGATATACGGCCCATTTTGAAACAATTAAAAAGCCGGAAATGTCCGGAAAAGGCCGAAGGTGTACAGAACCCGTTGCTCCGTATGCTCGTTGTAATTGGCGTACCATTTTTCGGGGATTGGAAGCGTGCAGCGAGATCTCACACATCATAATATCGTGCGATACGACCCTTTTTGAAACAATTAAAAAGCCGGAAATATCCGGAAAAGGCCGAAGGTTTACAGAACCCGGTGCTCCGTATGCTCGTTGTAAGGGAAGGACCATTTTTGGGGGATCGGCAACGCTCAACGCGTTTTTACACATCATAATATACTGGTGTACAGAACCTGATGCTCCGTATGCTCGTTGTAAGGGGCGTACCATTTCTCGGGGATTGGCAGCGCGTAACGTGTTCTCTCACATCATAATATCCTGATAAACGGCACATTTTGAATCAATTAAAAAGCCGGAAATGTCCGGAAAAGGCCGAAGGTGTACAGAACCCGTTGCTCCGTATACTCGTTGTAGTGGGCGTACCACTTTTCGGGGATTGGCAGCGTGCAGCGAGCTCTCACTCCTCATAATATCCTGCGATACGACTCATTTTGAAACTATTAAAAAGCCGAAACTGTCCGGAAAAGGCCGAATATGTACAAGACAGGATTCTCGTCATGCTCGTTGTAATGGAAGTACCATTCTTCGGGGATTTGCAGCGCGCAACGAGTTCCCTCACATCATAATATCCTGCTATACGGCCCGTTTTTAATCACATAAAATGCCGGCGATGTCCGGAAAAGGCCGAAGGTGTACAGAACCCGATGCTCCGTTTGCTCGTTGTAATGGAAGTACCATTTTTGGGGGGTTGGCAGAGAGCAACTGGTTCTTACACATCATAATATCCTGATATACGGCCCATTTTGAAACAATTAAAAAGCCGGAAATATCCGGAAAAGGCCGAAGGTGTACAGAACCCGTTGCTCCGTATGCTCGTTGTAATGGAAGGACCATTTTTGGGGGATTGGCAGCGTGCAGCGAGTTCTCACACATCATAATATCCTGCGATACGACCCGTTTTTAATCACATAAAATGCCGGAAATGTTCGGAAAAGGCCGAAGGTGTACAGAACCTGATGCTACGTATACTCGTTGTAAGGGGCGTTCCATTTCTCGGGGATTGGCTGCGCGTAACGAGTTCTCTCACATCATAATATCCTGATATACGGCCCATTTTGAAACAATTAAAAAGCCGGAAATGTCCGGAAAAGGCCGAAGGTATACAGAACCCGTTGCTCCGTATGCTCGTTGTAGTGGGCGTACCATTTTTCGGGGATTGGCAGCGTGCAGCGAGTTCTCACACCTCATAATATCCTGCGAAACGACTCATTTTGAAACTATTAAAAAGCCGAAACTTGCCGGAAAAGGCCGAATATGTACAAGACAGTATTCTCCGCATGCTCGTTGTATTGGAAGTACCATTCTTCGGGGAATGGCAGCGCGCAACGAGTTCTCCCACATCATAATATCCTGATATACGGCCCATTTTGAAACAATTAAAAAGCCGGAAATGTCCGGAAAAGGCAGAAGGTATACAGAACCCGTTGCTCCGTATGCTCGTTGTAGTGGGCGTACCATTTTTCGGGGATTGGCAGCGTGCAGCGAGTTCTCACACCTCATAATATCCTGCGATACGACCCATTTTGAAACTATTAAAAAGCCGAAACTGGCCGGAAATGGCCGAATATGTACAAGACAGGATTCTCCGCATGCTCGTTGTAATGGAAGTACCATTCTTCGGGGATTGGCAGCGCGCAACGAGTTCTCTCACATCATAATATCCTGCTATACGGCCCGTTTTTAATCACATAAAATGCCGGAGATGTCCGGAAAAGGCCGAAGGTGTACAGAACCCGATGCTCCGTTTGCTCGTTGTAATGGAAGTACCATTTTTCGGGGATGGGCAGCGTGCAGCGAGTTCTCACACATCATAATATCCTGGGATACGACCCATTTTGAAACAATTAAATAGCCGGAAATGTCCGGAAAAGGCCGAAGGTGTACAGAACCCGTTGCTCCGTATGCTCGTTGTAATGGGCGTACCATTTTTCGGGGATTGGCAGCGTGCAGCGAGTTCTCACACATCATAATATCCTGCGATACGAACCATTTTGAAACAATTAAACAGACGAAACTGCCCGGAAAAGGCCGAATATGTACAAGACAGTATTCTCCGCATGCTCGTTGTAATAGAAGTACCATTTTTCGGGGATGGGCAGCGTGCAGCGTGTTCTCACACATCATGACATCCTGCGATACGACCCATTTTGAAACAATTAAAAAGCCGGAAATGTCCGGAAAATGCCGAAGGTGTACAGAACCCGTTGCTCCGTATGCTCGTTGTAGTGGGCGTACCATTTTTCGGGGATTGGCAGCGTAAAGCGAGTTCTCACACCTCATAATATCCTGCGATACGACTCATTTTGAAACTATTAAAAAGCCGAAACTTGCCGGAAAAGGCCGAATATGTACAAGACAGGATTCTCCGCATGCTCGTTGTAATGGAAGTACCATTCTTCGGGGATTGGCAGCGCGCAACGAGTTCTCTCACATCATAATATCCTGCTATACGGCCCGTTTTTAATCACATAAAATGCCGGAAATGTCCGGAAAAGGCCGAAGATGTACAGAACCCGTTGCTCCGTGTGCTCGTTGTAATGGGCGTACCATTCTTCGGGGATTGGCAGCGCGCAACGAGTTCTCTAACATCATAATATCCTGCTATACGGCCCGTTTTTAATCACATAAAATGCGGGAGATGTCCGAAAAAGGCCGACGGTGTACAGAACCTGATGCTACGTATACTCGTTGTAAGGGGCGTACCATTTCTCGGGGATTGGCAGCGCGCAACGAGGTCTCACACATCATAATATCCTGCGATACGACCATCTTTGAAACAATTAAAAAGCCGGAAATATCCGGAAAAGGCCGAAGGTGTACAGAACCCGTTGCTCCGTATGCTCGTTGTAATGGGCGTACCATTTTTCGGGGATTGGCAGCGCGCAGCGAGTTCTCACACCTCATAATATCCTGCGATACTACCCATTTTGAAACTATTAAAAAGCCGAAACTGGCCGGAAAAGGCCGAATATGTACAAGACAGGATTCTCCGCATGCTCGTTGTAATGGAAGTACCATTTTTCGGGGATGGGCAGCGTGCAGCGTGTTCTCACACATCATAATATCCTGCTATACGGCCCGTTTTTAATCACATAAAATGCCGGAGATGTCCGGAAAGGCCGAAGGTGTACAGAACCCGATGCTCCGTTTGCTCGTTGTAATGGAAGTACCATTTTTGGGGGGTTGGCAGAGAGCAACGAGTTCTCTCACATCATAATATCCTGCGATACGACCCATTATGAAACAATTAAATAGCCGGAAATGTCCGGAAAATGCCGAAGGTGTACAGTACCTGTTGCTCCGTATGCTCGTTGTAATGGAAGGACCATTTTTGGGGGATTGGCAGCGTGCAGCGAATTCTCACACATCATAATATCCTGCGATACGACCCGTTTTTAATCACATAAAATGCCGGAAATGTCCGGAAAAGGCCGAAGGTGTACAGAACCCGATGCTCCGTTTGCTCGTTGTAATGGAAGTACCATTTTTGGGGGGTTGGCAGCGCGCAACGAGTTCTCTCACATCATAATATCCTGATATACGGCCCATTTTGAAACAATTAAAAAGCCGGAAATGTCCGGAAAAGGCCGAAGGTGTACAGAACCCGTTGCTCCGTATGCTCGTTGTAATTGGCGTACCATTTTTCGGGGATTGGAAGCGTGCAGCGAGATCTCACACATCATAATATCGTGCGATACGACCCTTTTTGAAACAATTAAAAAGCCGGAAATGTCCGGAAAAGGCCGAAGGTGTACAGAACCCGTTGCTCCGTATGCTCGTTGTAATGGGCGTACCATTTTTCGGGGATTGGCAGCGTGCAGCGAGTTCTCACACATCATAATATATTGCGATACGACCCATTGTGAAACAATTAAAAAGACCAAACTGGCCGGAAAAGGCCGAATATGTACAAGACAGGATTCTCCGCATGCTCGTTGTATTGGAAGTACCATTCTTCGGGGATTGGCAGCGCGCACCGAGTTCCCTCACATCATAATATCCTGCTATACGGCCCGTTTTTAATCACATAAAATGCGGGAGATGTCCGGAAAAGGCCGAAGGTGTACAGAACCCGATGCTCCGTTTGCTCGTTGTAATGGAAGTACCATTTTTGGGGGGTTGGCAGAGAGCAACTGGCTCTTAAACATCATAATAATCTGATATACGGCCCATTTTGAAACAATTAAAAAGCCGGAAATGTCCGGAAAAGGCCGAAGGTGTACAGAACCCGTTGCTCCGTATGATCGTTGTAATGGGCGTACCATTTTTCGGGGATTGGAAGCGTGCAGCGAGATCTCACACATCATAATATCGTGCGATACGACCCTTTTTGAAACAATTAAAAAGCCGGAAATATCCGGAAAAGGTCGAAGGTGTACAGAACCCGATGCTCCGTAAGCTCGTTGTAAGGGAAGGACCATTTTTGGGGGATCAGCAACGCTCAACGCGTTTTTACACATCATAATATCCTCCTATTCGGCCCGTTTTTGATCACTTAAAATGCCGGAAATGTCCGGAAAAGGCCGAAGGTGTACAGAACCTGATGCTCCGTATGCTCGTTGTAAGGGGCGTACCATTTCTTGGGGATTGGCAGCGCGTAACGTGTTCTCTCACATCATAATATCCTGATAAACGGCACATTTTGAAACAATTAAAAAGCCGGAAATGTCCGGAAAAGGCCGAAGGTGTACAGAACCCAATGCTCCGTTTGCTCGTTGTAATGGAAGTACCATTTTTGGGGGGTTGGCAGAGAGCAACTGGTTCTTACACATCATAATATCCTGATATACGACCCATTTTGAAACAATTAAAAAGCCGGAAAGGTCCGGAAAAGGACGAAGGTGTACAGAACCCGTTGCTCCGTATGCTCGTTG
This sequence comes from Bombus muscorum, assembly GCA_963971185.1. NCBI lineage: Eukaryota > Metazoa > Arthropoda > Insecta > Hymenoptera > Apidae > Bombus > Bombus muscorum. The sequence continues at coordinate 9,189,441 of OZ020130.1, read as the reverse complement.
TAATGGGCGTACCATTTTTCGGGGATTGGCAGCGTGCAGCGAGATCTCACACATCATAATATCCTGCGATACGACCCTTTTTGAAACAATTATAAAGCCGGAAATATCCGGAAAAGGCCGAAGGTGTACAGAACCCGTTGCTCCGTATGCTCGTTGTAATGGGCGTACCATTTTTCGGGGATTGGCAGCGTGCAGCCAGTTCTCACACCTCATAATATCCTGCGATAAGACCCATTTTGATACTATTAAAAAGCCGAAACTGGCCGGAAATGGCCTAATATGTACAAGACAGGATTCTCCGCATGCTGGTTGTATTGGAAGTACCATTCTTCGGGGATTGGCAGCGCGCACCGAGTTCTCTCACATCATAATGTCCTGCTATACGGCCCGTTTTTAATCACATAAAATGCCGGAGATGTCCGGAAAAGGCCGAAGGTGTACAGAACCTGATTCTACGTATACTCGTTGTAATGGAAGGACCATTTTTGGGGGATCGGCAACGCTCTACGCGTTTTTACACATCATAATATACTGGTGTACAGAACCTGATGCTCCGTATGCTCGTTGTAAGGGGCGTACCATTTCTCGGGGATTGGCAGCGCGTAACGTGTTCTCTCACATCATAATATCCTGATAAACGGCGCATTTTGAAACAATTAAAAAGTCGGAAATGTCCGGAAAAGGCCGAAGGTGTACAGAACCCGTTGCTCCGTATGCTCGTTGTAATGGGCGTACCATTTTTCGGGGATTGGCAGCGTGCAGCGAGTTCTCACACCTCATAATATCCTGCGATACGACTCATTTTGAAACTATTAAAAAGCCGAAACTGGCCGGAAAAGGCCGAATATGTACAAGACAGGATTCTCGTCATGCTCGTTGTAATGTAAGTACCATTCTTCGGGGATTGGCAGCGTGCAGCGAGTTCTCACACCTCATAATATCCTGCGATACGACTCATTTTGAAACTATTAAAAAGCCGAAACTGGCCGGAAAAGGCCGAATATGTACAAGACAGGATTCTCGTCATGCTCGCTGTAATGGGCGTACCATTCTTCGGGGATTGGCAGCGCGCAACGAGTTCTCTCACATCATAGTATCCTGCGATACGACCCATTTTGAAACAATTAAAAAGCCGGAAATGTCCGGAAAATGCCAAAGGAGTACAGAACCCGTTGCTCCGTATGCTCGTTGTAATGGGCGTACCATTTTTCGGGGATTGGCAGCGTGCAGCGAGTTCTCACACCTCATAATATCCTGCGATACGACCTATTTTGAAACTATTAAAAAGCCGAAACTGGCCGGAAAAGGCCGAATATGTACAAGACAGGATTTTCCGCATGCTCGTTGTAATGGATGTACCATTCTTCGGGGATTGGCAGCGCGCAACGAGTTCTCTCACATCATAATATCGCGCGATACGACCCATTTTGAAACAATTAAAAAGCCGGAAATGTCCGGAAAATGCCAAAGGAGTACAGAACCCGTTGCTCCGTATGCTCGTTGTAATGGGCGTACCATTTTTCGGGGATTGGCAGCGTGCAGCGAGTTCTCACACATCATAATATCCTGCGATACGACCCTTTTTGAAACAATTAAAAAGCCGGAAATATCCGGAAAAGGCCGAAGGTGTACAGAACCCGTTGCTCCGTATGCTCGTTGTAATGGAAGGACCATTTTTGGGGGATCGGCACCGCTCAACGCGTTTTTACACATCATAATATACTTGTGTACAGAACCTGATGCTCCGTATGCTCGTTGTAAGGGGCGTACCATTTCTCGGGGATTGGCAGCGCGTAACGTGTTCTCTCACATCATAATATCCTGATAAACGGCACATTTTGAAACAATTAAAAAGCCGGAAATGTCCGGAAAAGGCCGAAGGTGTACAGAACCCGTTGCTCCGTATGCTCGTTGTAATGGGCGTACCATTCTTCGGGGATTGGCAGCGCGCAACGAGTTCTCTCACATCATAATATCCTGCTATACGGCCCGTTTTTAATCACATAAAATGCCGGAGATGTCCGGAAAAGGCCGAAGGTGTACAGAACCCGATGCCCCGTTTGCTCGTTGTAATGGAAGTACCATTTTTCGGGGATGGGCAGCGTGCAGCGAGTTCTCACACCTCATAATATCCTGCGAAACGACTCATTTTGAAACTATTAAAAAGCCGAAACTTGCCGGAAAAGGCCGAATATGTACAAGACAGGATTCTCCGCACGCTCGTTGTAATGGAAGTACCATTCTTCGGGGATAGGCAGCGCGCAACGAGTTCTCTCACATCATAATATCCTGATATACGGCCCATTTTGAAACAATTTAAAAGCCGGAAATGTCCGGAAAAGGCCGAAGGTGTACAGAACCCGTTGCTCCGTATGCTCGTTGTAATGGGCGTACCATTTTTCGGGGATTGGAAGCGTGCAGCGAGATCTCACACATCATAATATCGTGCGATACGACTCATTTTGAAACTATTAAAAAGCCGAAACTGGCCGGAAAAGGCCGAATATGTACAAGACAGGATTCTCCGCATGCTCGTTGTAATGGTAGTACCATTCTTCGAGGATTGGCTGCGCGCAACGAGTTCTCTCACATCATAATATCCTGAGATACGACCCATTTCGAAACAATTAAAAAGCCGAAACTGGCCGGAAAAGGCCGAAAATGTACAAGACAGGATTCTCCGGATGCTGGTTGTATTGGAAGTACCATTCTTCGGGGATTGGCAGCGCGCACCGTGTTCTCTCACATCATAATATCCTGCTATTCTGCCCGTTTTTGATCACTTAATATGCCGGAAATGTCCGGAAAAGGCCGAAGGTGTACAGAACCTGATGCTCCGTATGCTCGTTGTAAGGGGCGTACCATTTCTCGGGGATTGGCAGCGCGTAACGTGTTCTCTCACATCATAATATCCTGATAAACGGCACATTTTGAAACAATTAAAAAGCCGGAAATGTCCGGAAAAGGCCGAAGGTGTACAGAACCCGTAGCTCCGTATGCTCGTTGTAAGGGAAGGACCATTTTTGGGGGATCGGCAACGCTCAACGCGTTTTTACACATCATAATATACTGGTGTACAGAACCTGATGCTCCGTATGCTCGTTGTAACGGGCGTACCATTTCTCGGGGATTGGCAGCGCGTAACGTGTTCTCTCACATCATAATATCCTGATAAACGGCACATTTTGAAACAATTAAAAAGCCGGAAATGTCCGGAAAAGGCCGAAGGTGTACAGAACCCGTAGCTCCGTATGCTCGTTGTAGTGGGCGTACCATTTTTCGTGGATTGGCAGCGTGCAGCGAGCTCTCGCACCTCATAATATCCTGCGATAGGACTCATTTTGAAACTATTAAAAAGCCGAAACTGGCCGGAAAAGGCCGAATATGTACAAGACAGGATTCTCGTCATGCTCGTTGTAATGGAAGTACCATTCTTCGGGGATTTGCAGCGCGCAACGAGTTCCCTCACATCATAATATCCTGCTATACGGCCCGTTTTTAATCACATAAAATGCCGGCGATGTCCGGAAAAGGCCGTAGGTGTACAGAACCCGATGCTCCGTTTGCTCGTTGTAATGGAAGTACCATTTTTGGGGGGTTGGCAGAGAGCAACGAGTTTTCTCACATCATAATATCCTGCGATACGACCCGTTTTGAAACAATAAAATAGCCGGAAATGTCCGGAAATTGCCGAAGGTGTACAGAAACCGTTGCTCCGTATGCTCGTTGTAATGGAAGGACCATTTTTGGGGGATTGGCAGCGTGCAGCGAGTTCTCACACATCATAATATCCTGCGATACGACCCGTTTTTAATCACATAAAATGCCGGAAATGTTCGGAAAAGGCCGAAGGTGTACAGAACCTGATGCTACGTATACTCGTTGTAAGGGGCGTTCCATTTCTCGGGGATTGGCTGCGCGTAACGAGTTCTCTCACATCATAATATCCTGATATACGGCCCATTTTGAAACTATTAAAAAGCCGAAACTGGCCGGAAAAGGCCGAATATGTACAAGACAGGATTCTCGTCATGCTCGTTGTAATGGAAGTACCATTCTTCGGGGATTGGCAGCGTGCAGCGAGTTCTCACACCTCATAATATCCTGCGATACGTCTCATTTTGAAACTATTAAAAAGCCGAAACTGGCCGGAAAAGGCCGAATATGTACAAGACAGGATTCTCGTCATGCTCGCTGTAATGGGCGTACCATTCTTCGGGGATTGGCAGCGCGCAACGAGTTCTCTCACATCATAATATCCTGCGATACGACCCATTTTGAAACAATTAAAAAGCCGGAAATGTCCGGAAAATGCCAAAGGAGTACAGAACCCGTTGCTCCGTATGCTCGTTGTAATGGGCGTACCATTTTTCGGGGATTGGCAGCGTGCAGCGAGTTCTCACACCTCATAATATCCTGCGATACGACCTATTTTGAAACTATTAAAAAGCCGAAACTGGCCGGAAAAGGCCGAATATGTACAAGACAGGATTTTCCGCATGCTCGTTGTAATGGATGTACCATTCTTCGGGGATTGGCAGCGCGCAACGAGTTCTCTCACATCATAATATCGCGCGATACGACCCATTTTGAAACAATTAAAAAGCCGGAAATGTCCGGAAAATGCCAAAGGAGTACAGAACCCGTTGCTCCGTATGCTCGTTGTAATGGGCGTACCATTTTTCGGGGATTGGCAGCGTGCAGCGAGTTCTCACACATCATAATATCCTGCGATACGACCCTTTTTGAAACAATTAAAAAGCCGGAAATATCCGGAAAAGGCCGAAGGTGTACAGAACCCGTTGCTCCGTATGCTCGTTGTAATGGAAGGACCATTTTTGGGGGATCGGCACCGCTCAACGCGTTTTTACACATCATAATATACTTGTGTACAGAACCTGATGCTCCGTATGCTCGTTGTAAGGGGCGTACCATTTCTCGGGGATTGGCAGCGCGTAACGTGTTCTCTCACATCATAATATCCTGATAAACGGCACATTTTGAAACAATTAAAAAGCCGGAAATTTCCGGAAAAGGCCGAAGGTGTACAGAACCCGTTGCTCCGTATGCTCGTTGTAATGGGCGTACCATTCTTCGGGGATTGGCAGCGCGCAACGAGTTCTCTCACATCATAATATCCTGCTATACGGCCCGTTTTTAATCACATAAAATGCCGGAGATGTCCGGAAAAGGCCGAAGGTGTACAGAACCCGATGCCCCGTTTGCTCGTTGTAATGGAAGTACCATTTTTCGGGGATGGGCAGCGTGCAGCGAGTTCTCACACCTCATAATATCCTGCGAAACGACTCATTTTGAAACTATTAAAAAGCCGAAACTTGCCGGAAAAGGCCGAATATGTACAAGACAGGATTCTCCGCACGCTCGTTGTAATGGAAGTACCATTCTTCGGGGATAGGCAGCGCGCAACGAGTTCTCTCACATCATAATATCCTGATATACGGCCCATTTTGAAACAATTTAAAAGCCGGAAATGTCCGGAAAAGGCCGAAGGTGTACAGAACCCGTTGCTCCGTATGCTCGTTGTAATGGGCGTACCATTTTTCGGGGATTGGAAGCGTGCAGCGAGATCTCACACATCATAATATCGTGCGATACGACCCTTTTTGAAACAATTAAAAAGCCGGAAATATCCGGAAAAGGCCGAAGGTTTACAGAACCCGATGCTCCGTATGCTCGTTGTAAGGGAAGGACCATTTTTGGGGGATCGGCAACGCTCAACGCGTTTTTACACATCATAATATACTGGTGTACAGAACCTGATGCTCCGTATGCTCGTTGTAACGGGCGTACCATTTCTCGGGGATTGGCAGCGCGTAACGTGTTCTCTCACATCATAATATCCTGATAAACGGCACATTTTGAAACAATTAAAAAGCCGGAAATGTCCGGAAAAGGCCGAAGGTGTACAGAACCCGTAGCTCCGTATGCTCGTTGTAGTGGGCGTACCATTTTTCGTGGATTGGCAGCGTGCAGCGAGCTCTCGCACCTCATAATATCCTGCGATACGACTCATTTTGAAACTATTAAAAAGCCGAAACTGGCCGGAAAAGGCCGAATATGTACAAGACAGGATTCTCGTCATGCTCGTTGTAATGGAAGTACCATTCTTCGGGGATTTGCAGCGCGCAACGAGTTCCCTCACATCATAATATCCTGCTATACGGCCCGTTTTTAATCACATAAAATGCCGGCGATGTCCGGAAAAGGCCGTAGGTGTACAGAACCCGATGCTCCGTTTGCTCGTTGTAATGGAAGTACCATTTTTGGGGGGTTGGCAGAGAGCAACGAGTTTTCTCACATCATAATATCCTGCGATACGACCCGTTTTGAAACAATAAAATAGCCGGAAATGTCCGGAAATTGCCGAAGGTGTACAGAAACCGTTGCTCCGTATGCTCGTTGTAATGGAAGGACCATTTTTGGGGGATTGGCAGCGTGCAGCGAGTTCTCACACATCATAATATCCTGCGATACGACCCGTTTTTAATCACATAAAATGCCGGAAATGTTCGGAAAAGGCCGAAGGTGTACAGAACCTGAGGCTACGTATACTCGTTGTAAGGGGCGTTCCATTTCTCGGGGATTGGCTGCGCGTAACGAGTTCTCTCACATCATAATATCCTGATATACGGCCCATTTTGAAACAATTAAAAAGCTGGAAATGTCCGGAAAAGGCCGAAGGTATACAGAACCCGTTGCTCAGTATGCTCGTTGTAGTGGGCGTACCATTTTTCGGGGATTGGCAGCGTGCAGCGAGTTCTCTCACCTCATAATATCCTGTGAAACAACTCATTTTGAAACTATTAAAAAGCCGAAACTTGCCGGAAAAGGCCGAATATGTACAAGACAGTATTCTCCGCATGCTCGTTGTATTGGAAGTACCATTCTTCGGGGAATGGCAGCGCGCAACGAGTTCTCTCACATCATAATATTCTGATATACGGCCCATTTTGAAACAATTAAAAAGCCGGAAATGTCCGGAAAAGGCCGAAGTTGTACAGAACCCGTTGCTCCCTTTGCTTGTTGTAATGGAAGTACCATTTTTGGGGGGTTGGCAGAGAGCAACTGGTTCTTACACATCATAATATCCTGATATACGGCCCATTTTGAAGCAATTAAAAAGCCGGAAATGTCCGGAAAAGGCCGAAGGTGTACAGAACCCGTTGCTCCGTATGCTCGTTGTAATGGGCGTACCATTTTTCGGGGATTTCCAGCGTGCAGCCAGTTCTCACACCTCATAATATCCTGCGGTACGACCCATTTTGAAACTATTAAAAAGCCGAAACTGGCCGGAAATGGCCGAATATGTACAAGACAGGATTCTGCGCATGCTCGTTGTAATGGAAGTACCATTCTTCGGGGATTTGCAGCGCGCAACGAGTTCCCTTACATCATAATATCCTGCTATACGGCCCGTTTTTAATCACATAAAATGCCGGAGATGTCCGGAAAAGGCCGAAGGTGTACAGAACTCGTTGCTCCGTATGCTCGTTGTAAGGGAAGGACCATTTTTGGGGGATCGGCAACGCTCAACGCGTTTTTACACATCATAATATCCTGCTATTCGGCCCGTTTTTGATCACTTAAAATGCCGAAAATGTCCGGAAAAGGCCGAAGGTGTACAGAACCTAATGCTCCGTATGCTCGTTGTAAGGGGCGTACCATTTCTCGGGGATTGGCAGCGCGTAACGTGTTCTCTCACAACATAATATCCTGATAAACGGCACATTTTGAAACAATTAAAAAGCCGGAAATGTCCGGAAAAGGCCGAAGGTGTACAGAACCCGTTGCTCCGTATGCTCGTTGTAGTGGGCGTACCATTTTTCGGGGATTGGCAGCGTGCAGCGAGTTCTCACACCTCATAATATCCTGCGATACGACTCATTTTGAAACTATTAAAAAGCCGAAACTGGCCGGAAAAGGCCGAATATGTACAAGACAGGATTCTCGTCATGCTCGTTGTAATGGAAGTACCATTCTTCGGGGATTTGCAGCGCGCAACGAGTTCCCTCACATCATAATATCCTGCTATACGGCCCGTTTTTAATCACATAAAATGCCGGAGATGTCCGGAAAAGGCCGAAGGTGTACGGAACCCGTTGCTCCGTATGCTCGTTGTAATGGGCGTACCATTTTGCGGGGTTTGGCAGCGTGCAGCGAGATCTCACACATCATAATATCCTGCGATACGACCCTTTTCGAAACAATTAAAAAGCCTGAAATATCCGGAAAAGGCCGAAGGTGTACAGAACCCGTTGCTCCGTATGCTCGTTGTAATGGAAGGACCATTTTTGGGGGATTGGCAACGCTCAACGAGTTTTTACACATCATAATATCCTGATATTCGGCCCATTTTTGATCACTTAAAATGCCGGAAATGTCCGGAAAAGGCCGAAGGTGTACAGAACCTGATGCTCCGTATGCTCGTTGTAACAGGCGTACCATTTCTCGGGGATTGGCAGCGCGTAACGAGTTCTCTCACATCATAATATCCTGCGATACGACCCATTTTGAAACAATTAAAAAGCCGGAAATGTCCGGAAAATGCCAAAGGTGTACAGAACCCGTTGCTCCGTATGCTCGTTGTAATGGGCGTACCATTTTTCGGGGATTGGCAGCGTGCAGCGAGTTCTCACACATCATAATATCCTGCGATACGACCCGTTTTTAATCACATAAAATGCCGGAAATGTATGGAAAAGGCCGAAGGTGTACAGAACCTGATGCTACGTATACTCGTTGTAAGGCGCGTACCATTTCTCGGGGATTGGCAGCGCGCAACGAGGTCTCACACATCATAATATCCTGCGATACGACCCTTTTTGAAACAATTAAAAAGCCGGAAATATCCGGAAAAGGCCGAAGGTGTACAGAACCCGTTGCTCCGTATGCTCGTTGTAATGGGCGTACCATTTTTCGGGGATTGGCAGCGTGCAGCGAGTTCTCACACCTCATAATATCCTGCGATATACCCATTTTGAAACTATTAAAAAGCCGAAACTGGCCGGAAAAGGCCGAATATGTACTAGACAGGATTCTCCGCATGCTCGTTGTAATGGATGTACCATTCTTCGGGGATTGGCAGCGCGCAACGAGTTCTCTCACATCATAATATCATGATATACGGCCCATTTTGAAACAATGAAAAAGCCGGAAATGTCCGGAAAAGGCCGAAGGTGTACAGAACCCGTTGCTCCGTATGCTCGTTGTAATGGGCGTACCATTTTTCGGGGATTTCCAGCGTGCAGCCAGTTCTCACACCTCATAATATCCTGCGATACGACCCATTTTGAAACTATTAACAAGCCGAAACTGGCCGGAAAAGGCCGAATATGTACTAGACAGGATTCTCCGCATGCTCGTTGTAATGGAAGTACCATTCTTCGGGGATTGGCAGCGCGCAACGAGTTCTCTCACATCATAATATCCTGATATACGGCCCATTTTGAAACAATTAAAAAGCCGGAAATGTCCGGAAAAGGCCGAAGTTGTACAGAACCTGATGCTCCGTATGCTCGTTGTAATGGATGTACCATTCTTCGGGGATTGGCAGCGCGCAACGAGTTCTCTCACATCATAATATCGCGCGATGCGACCCATTTTGAAACAATTAAAAAGCCGGAAATGTCCGGAAAATGCCGAAGGTGTACAGAACCCGTTGCTCCGTATGCTCGTTGTAATGGAAGGACCATTTTTGGGGGATTGGCAGCGTGCAGCGAGTTCTCACACCTCATAATATCCTGCGATACGACTCATTTTGAAACTATTAAAAAGGCGAAACTGGCCGGAAAAGGCCGAATATGTACAAGACAGGATTCTCGTCATGCTCGTTGTAATGGAAGTACCATTCTTCGGGGATTGGCAGCGCGCAACGAGTTCTCTCACATCATAATATCCTGATATACGGCCCATTTTGAAACAATTAAAAAGCCGGAAATGTCCGGAAAAGGCCGAAGTTGTACAGAACCCGTTGCTCCCTTTGCTTGTTGTAATGGAAGTACCATTTTTGGGGGGTTGGCAGAGAGCAACTGGTTCTTACACATCATAATATCCTGATATACGGCCCATTTTGAAGCAATTAAAAAGCCGGAAATGTCCGGAAAAGGCCGAAGGTGTACAGAACCCGTTGCTCCGTATGCTCGTTGTAATGGGCGTACCATTTTTCGGGGATTTCCAGCGTGCAGCCAGTTCTCACACCTCATAATATCCTGCGGTACGACCCATTTTGAAACTATTAAAAAGCCGAAACTGGCCGGAAATGGCCGAATATGTACAAGACAGGATTCTGCGCATGCTCGTTGTAATGGAAGTACCATTCTTCGGGGATTTGCAGCGCGCAACGAGTTCCCTTACATCATAATATCCTGCTATACGGCCCGTTTTTAATCACATAAAATGCCGGAGATGTCCGGAAAAGGCCGAAGGTGTACAGAACTCGTTGCTCCGTATGCTCGTTGTAAGGGAAGGACCATTTTTGGGGGATCGGCAACGCTCAACGCGTTTTTACACATCATAATATCCTGCTATTCGGCCCGTTTTTGATCACTTAAAATGCCGAAAATGTCCGGAAAAGGCCGAAGGTGTACAGAACCTAATGCTCCGTATGCTCGTTGTAAGGGGCGTACCATTTCTCGGGGATTGGCAGCGCGTAACGTGTTCTCTCACAACATAATATCCTGATAAACGGCACATTTTGAAACAATTAAAAAGCCGGAAATGTCCGGAAAAGGCCGAAGGTGTACAGAACCCGTTGCTCCGTATGCTCGTTGTAGTGGGCGTACCATTTTTCGGGGATTGGCAGCGTGCAGCGAGTTCTCACACCTCATAATATCCTGCGATACGACTCATTTTGAAACTATTAAAAAGCCGAAACTGGCCGGAAAAGGCCGAATATGTACAAGACAGGATTCTCGTCATGCTCGTTGTAATGGAAGTACCATTCTTCGGGGATTTGCAGCGCGCAACGAGTTCCCTCACATCATAATATCCTGCTATACGGCCCGTTTTTAATCACATAAAATGCCGGAGATGTCCGGAAAAGGCCGAAGGTGTACGGAACCCGTTGCTCCGTATGCTCGTTGTAATGGGCGTACCATTTTGCGGGGTTTGGCAGCGTGCAGCGAGATCTCACACATCATAATATCCTGCGATACGACCCTTTTCGAAACAATTAAAAAGCCTGAAATATCCGGAAAAGGCCGAAGGTGTACAGAACCCGTTGCTCCGTATGCTCGTTGTAATGGAAGGACCATTTTTGGGGGATTGGCAACGCTCAACGAGTTTTTACACATCATAATATCCTGATATTCGGCCCATTTTTGATCACTTAAAATGCCGGAAATGTCCGGAAAAGGCCGAAGGTGTACAGAACCTGATGCTCCGTATGCTCGTTGTAACAGGCGTACCATTTCTCGGGGATTGGCAGCGCGTAACGAGTTCTCTCACATCATAATATCCTGCGATACGACCCATTTTGAAACAATTAAAAAGCCGGAAATGTCCGGAAAATGCCAAAGGTGTACAGAACCCGTTGCTCCGTATGCTCGTTGTAATGGGCGTACCATTTTTCGGGGATTGGCAGCGTGCAGCGAGTTCTCACACATCATAATATCCTGCGATACGACCCGTTTTTAATCACATAAAATGCCGGAAATGTATGGAAAAGGCCGAAGGTGTACAGAACCTGATGCTACGTATACTCGTTGTAAGGCGCGTACCATTTCTCGGGGATTGGCAGCGCGCAACGAGGTCTCACACATCATAATATCCTGCGATACGACCCTTTTTGAAACAATTAAAAAGCCGGAAATATCCGGAAAAGGCCGAAGGTGTACAGAACCCGTTGCTCCGTATGCTCGTTGTAATGGGCGTACCATTTTTCGGGGATTGGCAGCGTGCAGCGAGTTCTCACACCTCATAATATCCTGCGATATACCCATTTTGAAACTATTAAAAAGCCGAAACTGGCCGGAAAAGGCCGAATATGTACTAGACAGGATTCTCCGCATGCTCGTTGTAATGGATGTACCATTCTTCGGGGATTGGCAGCGCGCAACGAGTTCTCTCACATCATAATATCATGATATACGGCCCATTTTGAAACAATGAAAAAGCCGGAAATGTCCGGAAAAGGCCGAAGGTGTACAGAACCCGTTGCTCCGTATGCTCGTTGTAATGGGCGTACCATTTTTCGGGGATTTCCAGCGTGCAGCCAGTTCTCACACCTCATAATATCCTGCGATACGACCCATTTTGAAACTATTAACAAGCCGAAACTGGCCGGAAAAGGCCGAATATGTACTAGACAGGATTCTCCGCATGCTCGTTGTAATGGAAGTACCATTCTTCGGGGATTGGCAGCGCGCAACGAGTTCTCTCACATCATAATATCCTGATATACGGCCCATTTTGAAACAATTAAAAAGCCGGAAATGTCCGGAAAAGGCCGAAGTTGTACAGAACCTGATGCTCCGTATGCTCGTTGTAATGGATGTACCATTCTTCGGGGATTGGCAGCGCGCAACGAGTTCTCTCACATCATAATATCGCGCGATGCGACCCATTTTGAAACAATTAAAAAGCCGGAAATGTCCGGAAAATGCCGAAGGTGTACAGAACCCGTTGCTCCGTATGCTCGTTGTAATGGAAGGACCATTTTTGGGGGATTGGCAGCGTGCAGCGAGTTCTCACACCTCATAATATCCTGCGATACGACTCATTTTGAAACTATTAAAAAGGCGAAACTGGCCGGAAAAGGCCGAATATGTACAAGACAGGATTCTCGTCATGCTCGTTGTAATGGAAGTACAATTCTTCGGGGATTGGCAGCGCGCAACGAGTTCTCTCACATTATAATATGCTGATATACGGCCCATTTGAAACAATTAAAAAGCCGGAAATGTCCGGAAAAGGCCGAAGGTGTACAGAACCCGTTGCTCCCTTTGCTTGTTGTAATGGAAGTACCATTTTTGGGGGGTTGGCAGAGAGGAACTGGTTCTTACACATCATAATATCCTGATATACGGCCCATTTTGAAACAATTAAAAAGCCGGAAATGTCCGGAAAAGGCCGAAGGTATACAGAACCCGTTGCTCCGTATGCTCGTTGTAGTGGGCGTACCATTTTTCGGGGATTGGCAGCGTGCAGCGAGTTCTCTCACATCATAATATCCTGAAATACGGCCCATTTTGAAACAATTAAAAAGCCGGAAATGTCCGGAAAAGGGCGAAGGTGTACAGAACCTGATGCTCCGTATGCTCCTTGTAATGGAAGTACCATTTTTGGGGGGTTGGCAGCGTGCAGCGAGTTCTCACACATCATAATATCCTGCGATACGACCCATTTTGACACAACTAAAAAGCCGAAACTGGCCGGAAAAGGCCGAATATGTACTAGACAGGATTCTCCGCATGCTCGTTGTAATGGATGTACCATTCTTCGGGGATTGGCAGCGCGCAACGAGTTCTCTCACATCATAATATCATGATATACGGCCCATTTTGAAACAATTAGAAAGCCGGAAATATCCGGAAAAGGCCGAAGGTGTACAGAACCCGTTGCTCCGTATGTTCGTTGTAATGGGCGTACAATTTTTCGGGGATTGGCAGCGTGCAGCGTGATCTCACACATCATAATATCCTGCGATACGACCCTTTTTGAAACAATTAAAAAGCCGGAAATATCCGGAAAAGGCCGAAGGTGTACAGAACCCGTTGCTCCGTATGCTCGTTGTAATGGGCGTACAATTTTTCGGGGATTGGCAGCGTGCAGCGAGATCTCACACATCATAATATCCTGCGATACGACTCATTTTGAAACTATTAAAAAGCCGAAACTGGCCGGAAAAGGCCGAATATGTACAAGACAGGATTCTCCGCATGCTCATTGTAATGGAAGTACAATTCTTCGGGGATTGGCAGCGCGCAACGAGTTCTCTCACATTATAATATGCTGATATACGGCCCATTTGAAACAATTAAAAAGCCGGAAATGTCCGGAAAAGGCCGAAGGTGTACAGAACCCGTTGCTCCCTTTGCTTGTTGTAATGGAAGTACCATTTTTGGGGGGTTGGCAGAGAGGAACTGGTTCTTACACATCATAATATCCTGATATACGGCCCATTTTTGATCACTTAAAATGCCGGCAATGTCCGGAAAAGGCCGAAGGTGTACAGAACCTGATGCTCCGCATGCTCGTTGTAAGGGGCGTACCATTTCTCGGGGATTGGCAGCGCGTAACGAGTTCTCTCACATCATAATATCCTGAAATACGGCCCATTTTGAAACAATTAAAAAGCCGGAAATGTCCGGAAAAGGGCGAAGGTGTACAGAACCTGATGCTCCGTATACTCCTTGTAATGGAAGTACCATTTTTGGGGGGTTGGCAGCGTGCAGCGAGTTCTCACACATCATAATATCCTGCGATACGACCCATTTTGAAACAACTAAAAAGACGAAACTGGCCGGAAAAGGCCGAATATGTACATGACAGGATTCTCCGCATGCTCGTTGTATTGGAAGTACCTTTCTTCGGGGATTGGCAGCGCGCACCGAGTTCCCTCACATCATAATATCCTGCTATACGGCCCGTTTTTAATCACATAAAATGCCGGAGATGTCCGGAAAAGGCCGAAGGTGTACAGAACCTGATGCTCCGTATGCTCGTTGTAATGGAAGTACCATTCTTCGGGGATTGGCAGCGCGCAACGAGTTCTCTCACATCATAATATCCTGCGATACGACCCATTTTGAAACAATTAAAAAGCCGGAAATGTCCGGAAAATGCCAAAGGAGTACAGAACCCGTTGCTCCGTATGCTCGTTGTAATGGGCGTACCATTTTTCGGGGATTGGCAGCGTGCAGCGAGTTCTCACACCTCATAATATCCTGCGATACGACTCATTTTGAAACTATTAAAAAGCCGAAACTGGCCGGAAAAGGCCGAATATGTACAAGACAGGATTCTCGTCATGCTCGTTGTAATGGAAGTACCATTCTTCGGGGATTGGCAGCGTGCAGCGAGTTCTCACACCTCATAATATCCTGCGATACGACTCATTTTGAAACTATTAAAAAGCCGACACTGGCCGGAAAAGGCCGAATATGTACAAGACAGGATTCTCGTCATGCTCGTTGTAATGGAAGTACCATTCTTCGGGGATTTGCAGCGCGCAACGAGTTCCCTCACATCATAATATCCTGCTATACGGCCCGTTTTTAATCACATAAAATGGCGGAGATGTCCGGAAAAGGCCGAAGGTGTACAGAACCCAATGCTCCGTTTGCTCGTTGTAATGGAAGTACCATTTTTGGGAGGTTGGCAGAGAGCAACTGGTTCTTACACATCATAATATCCTGATATACGGCCCATTTTGATACATTTAAAAAGCCGGAAATGTCCGGAAAAGGCCGAAGGTGTACAGAACCTGATGCTCCGTATGCTCGTTGTAATGGAAGTACCATTCTTCGGGGATTGGCAGCGCGCAACGAGTTCTCTCACATCATAATATCCTGCGATACGACCCATTTTGAAACAATTAAAAAGCCGGAAATGTCCGGAAAATGCCAAAGGTGTACAGAACCCGTTGCTCCGTATGCTCGTTGTAATGGGCGTACCATTTTTCGGGGATTGGCAGCGTGCAGCGAGTTCTCACACCTCATAATATCCTGCGATACGACCTATTTTGAAAGTATTAAAAAGCCGAAACTGGCCGGAAAAGGCCGAATATGTACAAGACAGGATTCTCGTCATGCTCGTTGTAATGGAAGTACCATTCTTCGGGGATTTGTAGCGCGCAACGAGTTCCCTGACATCATAATATCCTGCTATACGGCCCGTTTTTAATCACATAAAATGCCGGAGATGTCCGGAAAAGGCCGAAGGTGTACAGAACCCAATGCTCCGTTTGCTCGTTGTAATGGAAGTACCATTTTTGGGGGTTGGCAGAGAGCAACTGGTTCTTACACATCATAATATCCTGATATACGGCCCATTTTGAAACAATTAAAAAGCCGGAAATGTCCGGAAAAGGCCGAAGGTGTACAGAACCCGTTGCTCCGTATGCTCGTTGTAATGGGCGTACCATTTTTCGGGGATTGGCAGCGTGCAGCGAGATCTCACACATCATAATATCCTGCGATACGACCCTTTTTGAAACAATTAAAAAGCCGGAAATATCCGGAAAAGGCCGAAGGTGTACAGAACCCGTTGCTCCGTATGCTCGTTGTAATGGAAGGACCATTTTTGGGGGATTGGCAGCGTGCAGCGAGTTCTCACACCTCATAATATCCTGCGAAACGACTCATTTTGAAACTATTAAAAAGCCGAAACTTGCCGGAAAAGGCCGAATATGTAAAAGACAGGATTCTCGTCATGCTCGTTGTAATGGAAGTACCATTCTTCGGGGATTTGCAGCGCGCAACGAGTTCCCTCACATCATAATATCCTGCTATACGGCCCGTTTTTGATCACATAAAATGCCGGCGATGTCCGGAAAATGCCGAAGGTGTACAGAACCCGTTGCTCCGTATGCTCGTTGTAATGGAAGGACCATTTTTGGGGGATTGGCAGCGTGCAGCGAGTTCTCACACATCATAATATCCTGCGATACGACCCGTTTTTAATCACATAAAATGCCGGAAATGTTCAGAAAAGGCCGAAGGTGTACAGAACCTGATGCTACGTATACTCGTTGTAAGGGGCGTTCCATTTCTCGGGGATTGGCTGCGCGTAACGAGTTCTCTCACATCATAATATCCTGATATACGGCCCATTTTGAAACAATTAAAAAGACGGAAATGTCCGGAAAAGGCCGAAGGTATACAGAACCCGTTGCTCCGTATGCTCGTTGTAGTGGGCGTACCATTTTTCGGGGATTGGCAGCGTGCAGCGAGTTCTCTCACCTCATAATATCCTGCGAAACGACTCATTTTGAAACTATTAAAAAGCCGAAACTTGCCGGAAAAGGCCGAATATGTACAAGACAGTATTCTCCGCATGCTCGTTGTATTGGAAGTACCATTCTTCGGGGAATGGCAGCGCGCAACGTGTTCTCTCACATCATAATATCCTGATATACGGCCCATTTTGAAACAATTAAAAAGCCGGAAATGTCCGGAAAAGGCCGAAGTTGTACAGAACCCGTTGCTCCCTTTGCTTGTTGTAATGGAAGTACCATTTTTGGGGGGTTGGCAGAGAGCAACTGGTCCTTACACATCATAATATCCTGATATACGGCCCATTTTTGATCACTTAAAATGCCGGAAATGTCCGGAAAAGGCCGAAGGTGTACAGAACCCGTAGCTCCGTATGCTCGTTGTAGTGGGCGTACCATTTTTCGTGGATTGGCAGCGTGCAGCGAGCTCTCGCACCTCATAATATCCTGCGATACGACTCATTTTGAAACTATTAAAAAGCCGAAACTGGCCGGAAAAGGCCGAAGGTTTACAGAACCCGATGCTCCGTATGCTCGTTGTAAGGGAAGGACCATTTTTGGGGGATCGGCAACGCTCAACGCGTTTTTACACATCATAATATACTGGTGTACAGAACCTGATGCTCCGTATGCTCGTTGTAACGGGCGTACCATTTCTCGGGGATTGGCAGCGCGTAACGTGTTCTCTCACATCATAATATCCTGATAAACGGCACATTTTGAAACAATTAAAAAGCCGGAAATGTCCGGAAAAGGCCGAAGGTGTACAGAACCCGTAGCTCCGTATGCTCGTTGTAGTGGGCGTACCATTTTTCGTGGATTGGCAGCGTGCAGCGAGCTCTCGCACCTCATAATATCCTGCGATACGACTCATTTTGAAACTATTAAAAAGCCGAAACTGGCCGGAAAAGGCCGAATATGTACAAGACAGGATTCTCGTCATGCTCGTTGTAATGGAAGTACCATTCTTCGGGGATTTGCAGCGCGCAACGAGTTCCCTCACATCATAATATCCTGCTATACGGCCCGTTTTTAATCACATAAAATGCCGGCGATGTCCGGAAAAGGCCGTAGGTGTACAGAACCCGATGCTCCGTTTGCTCGTTGTAATGGAAGTACCATTTTTGGGGGGTTGGCAGAGAGCAACGAGTTTTCTCACATCATAATATCCTGCGATACGACCCGTTTTGAAACAATAAAATAGCCGGAAATGTCCGGAAATTGCCGAAGGTGTACAGAACCCGTTGCTCCGTATGCTCGTTGTAATGGAAGGACCATTTTTGGGGGATTGGCAGCGTGCAGCGAGTTCCCTCACATCATAATATCCTGCTATACGGCCCGTTTTTAATCACATAAAATGCCGGCGATGTCCGGAAAAGGCCGTAGGTGTACAGAACCCGATGCTCCGTTTGCTCGTTGTAATGGAAGTACCATTTTTGGGGGGTTGGCAGAGAGCAACGAGTTTTCTCACATCATAATATCCTGCGATACGACCCGTTTTGAAACAATAAAATAGCCGGAAATGTCCGGAAATTGCCGAAGGTGTACAGAACCCGTTGCTCCGTATGCTCGTTGTAATGGAAGGACCATTTTTGGGGGATTGGCAGCGTGCAGCGAGTTCTCACACATCATAATATCCTGCGATACGACCCGTTTTTAATCACATAAAATGCCGGAAATGTTCGGAAAAGGCCGAAGGTGTACAGAACCTGAGGCTACGTATACTCGTTGTAAGGGGCGTTCCATTTCTCGGGGATTGGCTGCGCGTAACGAGTTCTCTCACATCATAATATCCTGATATACGGCCCATTTTGAAACAATTAAAAAGCTGGAAATGTCCGGAAAAGGCCGAAGGTATACAGAACCCGTTGCTCAGTATGCTCGTTGTAGTGGGCGCACCATTTTTCGGGGATTGGCAGCGTGCAGCGAGTTCTCTCACCTCATAATATCCTGCGAAACAACTCATTTTGAAACTATTAAAAAGCCGAAACTTGCCGGAAAAGGCCGAATATGTACAAGACAGTATTCTCCGCATGCTCGTTGTATTGGAAGTACCATTCTTCGGGGAATGGCAGCGCGCAACGAGTTCTCTCACATCATAATATCCTGATATACGGCCCATTTTGAAACAATTAAAAAGCCGGAAATGTCCGGAAAAGGCCGAAGTTGTACAGAACCCGTTGCTCCCTTTGCTTGTTGTAATGGAAGTACCATTCTTGGGGGGTTGGCAGAGAGCAACTGGTTCTTACACATCATAATATCCTGATATACGGCCCATTTTGAAGCAATTAAAAAGCCGGAAATGTCCGGAAAAGGCCGAAGGTGTACAGAACCCGTTGCTCCGTATGCTCGTTGTAATGGGCGTACCATTTTTCGGGGATTTCCAGCGTGCAGCCAGTTCTCACACCTCATAATATCCTGCGGTACGACCCATTTTGAAACTATTAAAAAGCCGAAACTGGCCGGAAATGGCCGAATATGTACAAGACAGGATTCTGCGCATGCTCGTTGTAATGGAAGTACCATTCTTCGGGGATTTGCAGCGCGCAACGAGTTCCCTTACATCATAATATCCTGCTATACGGCCCGTTTTTAATCACATAAAATGCCGGAGATGTCCGGAAAAGGCCGAAGGTGTACAGAACTCGTTGCTCCGTATGCTCGTTGTAAGGGAAGGACCATTTTTGGGGGATCGGCAACGCTCAACGCGTTTTTACACATCATAATATCCTGCTATTCGGCCCGTTTTTGATCACTTAAAATGCCGAAAATGTCCGGAAAAGGCAGAAGGTGTACAGAACCTAATGCTCCGTATGCTCGTTGTAAGGGGCGTACCATTTCTCGGGGATTGGCAGCGCGTAACGTGTTCTCTCACAACATAATATCCTGATAAACGGCACATTTTGAAACAATTAAAAAGCCGGAAATGTCCGGAAAAGGCCGAAGGTGTACAGAACCCGTTGCTCCGTATGCTCGTTGTAGTGGGCGTACCATTTTTCGGGGATTGGCAGCGTGCAGCGAGTTCTCACACCTCATAATATCCTGCGATACGACTCATTTTGAAACTATTAAAAAGCCGAAACTGGCCGGAAAAGGCCGAATATGTACAAGACAGGATTCTCGTCATGCTCGTTGTAATGGAAGTACCATTCTTCGGGGATTTGCAGCGCGCAACGAGTTCCCTCACATCATAATATCCTGCTATACGGCCCGTTTTTAATCACATAAAATGCCGGAGATGTCCGGAAAAGGCCGAAGGTGTACGGAACCCGTTGCTCCGTATGCTCGTTGTAATGGGCGTACCATTTTGCGGGGTTTGGCAGCGTGCAGCGAAATCTCACACATCATAATATCCTGCGATACGACCCTTTTCGAAACAATTAAAAAGCCTGAAATATCCGGAAAAGGCCGAAGGTGTACAGAACCCGTTGCTCCGTATGCTCGTTGTAATGGAAGGACCATTTTTGGGGGATTGGCAACGCTCAACGAGTTTTTACACATCATAATATCCTGCTATTCGGCCCATTTTTGATCACTTAAAATGCCGGAAATGTCCGGAAAAGGCCGAAGGTGTACAGAACCTGATGCTCCGTATGCTCGTTGTAACAGGCGTACCATTTCTCGGGGATTGGCAGCGCGTAACGAGTTCTCTCACATCATAATATCCTGCGATACGACCCATTTTGAAACAATTAAAAAGCCGGAAATGTCCGGAAAATGCCAAAGGTGTACAGAACCCGTTGCTCCGTATGCTCGTTGTAATGGGCGAACCATTTTTCGGGGATTGGCAGCGTGCAGCGAGTTCTCACAAATCATAATATCCTGCGATACGACCCGTTTTTAATCACATAAAATGCCGGAAATGTATGGAAAAGGCCGAAGGTGTACAGAACCTGATGCTACGTATACTCGTTGTAAGGCGCGTACCATTTCTCGGGGATTGGCAGCGCGCAACGAGGTCTCACACATCATAATATCCTGCGATACGACCCTTTTTGAAACAATTAAAAAGCCGGAAATATCCGGAAAAGGCCGAAGGTGTACAGAACCCGTTGCTCCGTATGCTCGTTGTAATGGGCGTACCATTTTTCGGGGATTGGCAGCGTGCAGCGAGTTCTCACACCTCATAATATCCTGCGATATACCCATTTTGAAACTATTAAAAAGCCGAAACTGGCCGGAAAAGGCCGAATATGTACTAGACAGGATTCTCCGCATGCTCGTTGTAATGGATGTACCATTCTTCGGGGATTGGCAGCGCGCAACGAGTTCTCTCACATCATAATATCATGATATACGGCCCATTTTGAAACAATGAAAAAGCCGGAAATGTCCGGAAAAGGCCGAAGGTGTACAGAACCCGTTGCTCCGTATGCTCGTTGTAATGGGCGTACCATTTTTCGGGGATTTCCAGCGTGCAGCCAGTTCTCACACCTCATAATATCCTGCGATACGACCCATTTTGAAACTATTAACAAGCCGAAACTGGCCGGAAAAGGCCGAATATGTACTAGACAGGATTCTCCGCATGCTCGTTGTAATGGAAGTACCATTCTTCGGGGATTGGCAGCGCGCAACGAGTTCTCTCACATCATAATATCCTGATATACGGCCCATTTTGAAACAATTAAAAAGCCGGAAATGTCCGGAAAAGGCCGAAGTTGTACAGAACCTGATGCTCCGTATGCTCGTTGTAATGGATGTACCATTCTTCGGGGATTGGCAGCGCGCAACGAGTTCTCTCACATCATAATATCGCGCGATGCGACTCATTTTGAAACTATTAAAAAGGCGAAACTGGCCGGAAAAGGCCGAATATGTACAAGACAGGATTCTCGTCATGCTCGTTGTAATGGAAGTACCATTCTTCGGGGATTTGCAGCGAGCAACGAGTTCCCTCACATCATAATATCCTGCTATACGGCCCGTTTTTAATCACATAAAATGCCGGAGATGTCCGGAAAAGGCCGAAGGTGTACAGAACCCAATGCTCCGTTTGCTCGTTGTAATGGAAGTACCATTTTTGGGGGGTTGGCAGAGAGCAACTGGTTCTTACACATCATAATATCCTGATATACGGCCCATTTTGAAACAATTAGAAAGCCGGAAATATCCGGAAAAGGCCGAAGGTGTACAGAACCCGTTGCTCCGTATGTTCGTTGTAATGGGCGTACAATTTTTCGGGGATTGGCAGCGTGCAGCGTGATCTCACACATCATAATATCCTGCGATACGACCCTTTTTGAAACAATTAAAAAGCCGGAAATATCCGGAAAAGGCCGAAGGTGTACAGAACCCGTTGCTCCGTATGCTCGTTGTAATGGGCGTACAATTTTTCGGGGATTGGCAGCGTGCAGCGAGATCTCACACATCATAATATCCTGCGATACGACTCATTTTGAAACTATTAAAAAGCCGAAACTGGCCGGAAAAGGCCGAATATGTACAAGACAGGATTCTCCGCATGCTCATTGTAATGGAAGTACAATTCTTCGGGGATTGGCAGCGCGCAACGAGTTCTCTCACATTATAATATGCTGATATACGGCCCATTTGAAACAATTAAAAAGCCGGAAATGTCCGGAAAAGGCCGAAGGTGTACAGAACCCGTTGCTCCCTTTGCTTGTTGTAATGGAAGTACCATTTTTGGGGGGTTGGCAGAGAGGAACTGGTTCTTACACATCATAATATCCTGATATACGGCCCATTTTTGATCACTTAAAATGCCGGAAATGTCCGGAAAAGGCCGAAGGTGTACAGAACCTGATGCTCCGTATGCTCGTTGTAAGGGGCGTACCATTTCTCGGGGATTGGCAGCGCGTAACGAGTTCTCTCACATCATAATATCCTGAAATACGGCCCATTTTGAAACAATTAAAAAGCCGGAAATGTCCGGAAAAGGGCGAAGGTGTACAGAACCTGATGCTCCGTATGCTCCTTGTAATGGAAGTACCATTTTTGGGGGGTTGGCAGCGTGCAGCGAGTTCTCACACATCATAATATCCTGCGATACGACCCATTTTGACACAACTAAAATGACGAAACTGGCCGGAAAAGGCCGAATATGTACATGACAGGATTCTCCGCATGCTCGTTGTATTGGAAGTACCTTTCTTCCGGGATTGGCAGCGCGCACCGAGTTCCCTCACATCATAATATCCTGCTATACGGCCCGTTTTTAATCACATAAAATGCCGGAGATGTCCGGAAAAGGCCGAAGGTGTACAGAACCTGATGCTCCGTATGCTCGTTGTAATGGAAGTACCATTCTTCGGGGATTGGCAGCGCGCAACGAGTTCTCTCACATCATAATATCCTGCGATACGACCCATTTTGAAACAATTAAAAAGCCGGAAATGTCCGGAAAATGCCAAAGGTGTACAGAACCCGTTGCTCCGTATGCTCGTTGTAATGGGCGTACCATTTTTCGGGGATTGGCAGCGTGCAGCGAGTTCTCACACCTCATAATATCCTGCGATACGACTCATTTTGAAACTATTAAAAAGCCGAAACTGGCCGGAAAAGGCCGAATATGTACAAGACAGGATTCTCGTCATGCTCGTTGTAATGGAAGTACCATTCTTCGGGGATTGGCAGCGTGCAGCGAGTTCTCACACCTCATAATATCCTGCGATACGACTCATTTTGAAACTATTAAAAAGCCGACACTGGCCGGAAAAGGCCGAATATGTACAAGACAGGATTCTCGTCATGCTCGTTGTAATGGAAGTACCATTCTTCGGGGATTTGCAGCGCGCAACGAGTTCCCTCACATCATAATATCCTGCTATACGGCCCGTTTTTAATCACATAAAATGGCGGAGATGTCCGGAAAAGGCCGAAGGTGTACAGAACCCAATGCTCCGTTTGCTCGTTGTAATGGAAGTACCATTTTTGGGAGGTTGGCAGAGAGCAACTGGTTCTTACACATCATAATATCCTGATATACGGCCCATTTTGATACATTTAAAAAGGCGGAAATGTCCGGAAAAGGCCGAAGGTGTACAGAACCTGATGCTCCGTATGCTCGTTGTAATGGAAGTACCATTCTTCGGGGATTGGCAGCGCGCAACGAGTTCTCTCACATCATAATATCCTGCGATACGACCCATTTTGAAACAATTAAAAAGCCGGAAATGTCCGGAAAATGCCAAAGGTGTACAGAACCCGTTGCTCCGTATGCTCGTTGTAATGGGCGTACCATTTTTCGGGGATTGGCAGCGTGCAGCGAGTTCTCACACCTCATAATATCCTGCGATACGACCTATTTTGAAACTATTAAAAAGCCGAAACTGGCCGGAAAAGGCCGAATATGTACAAGACAGGATTCTCGTCATGCTCGTTGTAATGGAAGTACCATTCTTCGGGGATTTGTAGCGCGCAACGAGTTCCCTGACATCATAATATCCTGCTATACGGCCCGTTTTTAATCACATAAAATGCCGGAGATGTCCGGAAAAGGCCGAAGGTGTACAGAACCCAATGCTCCGTTTGCTCGTTGTAATGGAAGTACCATTTTTGGGGGTTGGCAGAGAGCAACTGGTTCTTACACATCATAATATCCTGATATACGGCCCATTTTGAAACAATTAAAAAGCCGGAAATGTCCGGAAAAGGCCGAAGGTGTACAGAACCCGTTGCTCCGTATGCTCGTTGTAATGGGCGTACCATTTTTCGGGGATTGGCAGCGTGCAGCGAGATCTCACACATCATAATATCCTGCGATACGACCCTTTTTGAAACAATTAAAAAGCCGGAAATATCCGGAAAAGGCCGAAGGTGTACAGAACCCGTTGCTCCGTATGCTCGTTGTAGTGGGCGTACCATTTTTCGGGGATTGGCAGCGTGCAGCGAGTTCTCTCACCTCATAATATCCTGCGAAACGACTCATTTTGAAACTATTAAAAAGCCGAAACTTGCCGGAAAAGGCCGAATATGTACAAGACAGTATTCTCCGCATGCTCGTTGTATTGGAAGTACCATTCTTCGGGGAATGGCAGCGCGCAACGTGTTCTCTCACATCATAATATCCTGATATACGGCCCATTTTGAAACAATTAAAAAGCCGGAAATGTCCGGAAAAGGCCGAAGTTGTACAGAACCCGTTGCTCCGTATGCTCGTTGTAATGGAAGGACCATTTTTGGGGGATTGGCAACGCTCAACGAGTTTTTACGCATCATAATATCCTGCTATTCGGCCCATTTTTGATCACTTAAAATGCCGGAAATGTCCGGAAAAGGCCGAAGGTGTACAGAACCTGATGCTCCGTATGCTCGTTGTAACAGGCGTACCATTTCTCGGGGATTGGCACCGCGTAACGAGTTCTCTCACATCATAATATCCTGCGATACGACCCATTTTGAAACAATTAAAAAGCCGGAAATGTCCGGAAAATGCCAAAGGTGTACAGAACCCGTTGCTCCGTATGCTCGTTGTAATGGGCGTACCATTTTTCGGGGATTGGCAGCGTGCAGCGAGTTCTCACACATCATAATATCCTGCGATACGACCCGTTTTTAATCACATAAAATGCCGGAAATGTATGGAAAAGGCCGAAGGTGTACAGAACCTGATGCTACGTATACTCGTTGTAAGGCGCGTACCATTTCTCGGGGATTGGCAGCGCACAACGAGGTCTCACACATCATAATATCCTGCGATACGACCCTTTTTGAAACAATTAAAAAGCCGGAAATATCCGGAAAAGGCCGAAGGTGTACAGAACCCGTTGCTCCGTATGCTCGTTGTAATGGGCGTACCATTTTTCGGGGATTGGCAGCGTGCAGCGAGTTCTCACACCTCATAATATCCTGCGATATACCCATTTTGAAACTATTAAAAAGCCGAAACTGGCCGGAAAAGGCCGAATATGTACTAGACAGGATTCTCCGCATGCTCGTTGTAATGGATGTACCATTCTTCGGGGATTGGCAGCGCGCAACGAGTTCTCTCACATCATAATATCATGATATACGGCCCATTTTGAAACAATTAGAAAGCCGGTAATATCCGGAAAAGGCCGAAGGTGTACAGAACCCGTTGCTCCGTATGTTCGTTGTAATGGGCGTACAATTTTTCGGGGATTGGCAGCGTGCAGCGTGATCTCACACATCATAATATCCTGCGATACGACCCTTTTTGAAACAATTAAAAAGCCGGAAATATCCGGAAAAGGCCGAAGGTGTACAGAACCCGTTGCTCCGTATGCTCGTTGTAATGGGCGTACAATTTTTCGGGGATTGGCAGCGTGCAGCGAGATCTCACACATCATAATATCCTGCGATACGACTCATTTTGAAACTATTAAAAAGCCGAAACTGGCCGGAAAAGGCCGAATATGTACAAGACAGGATTCTCCGCATGCTCATTGTAATGGAAGTACAATTCTTCGGGGATTGGCAGCGCGCAACGAGTTCTCTCACATTATAATATGCTGATATACGGCCCATTTGAAACAATTAAAAAGCCGGAAATGTCCGGAAAAGGCCGAAGGTGTACAGAACCCGTTGCTCCCTTTGCTTGTTGTAATGGAAGTACCATTTTTGGGGGGTTGGCAGAGAGGAACTGGTTCTTACACATCATAATATCCTGATATACGGCCCATTTTTGATCACTTAAAATGCCGGAAATGTCCGGAAAAGGCCGAAGGTGTACAGAACCTGATGCTCCGTATGCTCGTTGTAAGGGGCGTACCATTTCTCGGGGATTGGCAGCGCGTAACGAGTTCTCTCACATCATAATATCCTGAAATACGGCCCATTTTGAAACAATTAAAAAGCCGGAAATGTCCGGAAAAGGGCGAAGGTGTACAGAACCTGATGCTCCGTATACTCCTTGTAATGGAAGTACCATTTTTGGGGGGTTGGCAGCGTGCAGCGAGTTCTCACACATCATAATATCCTGCGATACGACCCATTTTGAAACAACTAAAAAGACGAAACTGGCCGGAAAAGGCCGAATATGTACATGACAGGATTCTCCGCATGCTCGTTGTATTGGAAGTACCTTTCTTCGGGGATTGGCAGCGCGCACCGAGTTCCCTCACATCATAATATCCTGCTATACGGCCCGTTTTTAATCACATAAAATGCCGGAGATGTCCGGAAAAGGCCGAAGGTGTACAGAACCTGATGCTCCGTATGCTCGTTGTAATGGAAGTACCATTCTTCGGGGATTGGCAGCGCGCAACGAGTTCTCTCACATCATAATATCCTGCGATACGACCCATTTTGAAACAATTAAAAAGCCGGAAATGTCCGGAAAATGCCAAAGGAGTACAGAACCCGTTGCTCCGTATGCTCGTTGTAATGGGCGTACCATTTTTCGGGGATTGGCAGCGTGCAGCGAGTTCTCACACCTCATAATATCCTGCGATACGACTCATTTTGAAACTATTAAAAAGCCGAAACTGGCCGGAAAAGGCCGAATATGTACAAGACAGGATTCTCGTCATGCTCGTTGTAATGGAAGTACCATTCTTCGGGGATTGGCAGCGTGCAGCGAGTTCTCACACCTCATAATATCCTGCGATACGACTCATTTTGAAACTATTAAAAAGCCGACACTGGCCGGAAAAGGCCGAATATGTACAAGACAGGATTCTCGTCATGCTCGATGTAATGGAAGTACCATTCTTCGGGGATTTGCAGCGCGCAACGAGTTCCCTCACATCATAATATCCTGCTATACGGCCCGTTTTTAATCACATAAAATGGCGGAGATGTCCGGAAAAGGCCGAAGGTGTACAGAACCCAATGCTCCGTTTGCTCGTTGTAATGGAAGTACCATTTTTGGGAGGTTGGCAGAGAGCAACTGGTTCTTACACATCATAATATCCTGATATACGGCCCATTTTGATACATTTAAAAAGCCGGAAATGTCCGGAAAAGGCCGAAGGTGTACAGAACCTGATGCTCCGTATGCTCGTTGTAATGGAAGTACCATTCTTCGGGGATTGGCAGCGCGCAACGAGTTCTCTCACATCATAATATCCTGCGATACGACCCATTTTGAAACAATTAAAAAGGCGGAAATGTCCGGAAAATGCCAAAGGTGTACAGAACCCGTTGCTCCGTATGCTCGTTGTAATGGGCGTACCATTTTTCGGGGATTGGCAGCGTGCAGCGAGTCCTCACACCTCATAATATCCTGCGATACGACCTATTTTGAAACTATTAAAAAGCCGAAACTGGCCGGAAAAGGCCGAATATGTACAAGACAGGATTCTCGTCATGCTCGTTGTAATGGAAGTACCATTCTTCGGGGATTTGTAGCGCGCAACGAGTTCCCTGACATCATAATATCCTGCTATACGGCCCGTTTTTAATCACATAAAATGCCGGAGATGTCCGGAAAAGGCCGAAGGTGTACAGAACCCAATGCTCCGTTTGCTCGTTGTAATGAAAGTACCATTTTTGGGGGTTGGCAGAGAGCAACTGGTTCTTACACATCATAATATCCTGATATACGGCCCATTTTGAAACAATTAAAAAGCCGGAAATGTCCGGAAAAGGCCGAAGGTGTACAGAACCCGTTGCTCCGTATGCTCGTTGTAATGGGCGTACCATTTTTCGGGGATTGGCAGCGTGCAGCGAGATCTCACACATCATAATATCCTGCGATACGACCCTTTTTGAAACAATTAAAAAGCCGGAAATATCCGGAAAAGGCCGAAGGTGTAGAGAACCCGTTGCTCCGTATGCTCGTTGTAATGGAAGGACCATTTTTGGGGGATTGGCAGCGTGCAGCGAGTTCTCACACCTCATAATATCCTGCGAAACGACTCATTTTGAAACTATTAAAAAGCCGAAACTTGCCGGAAAAGGCCGAATATGTAAAAGACAGGATTCTCGTCATGCTCGTTGTAATGGAAGTACCATTCTTCGGGGATTTGCAGCGCGCAACGAGTTCCCTCACATCATAATATCCTGCTATACGGCCCGTTTTTGATCACATAAAATGCCGGCGATGTCCGGAAAATGCCGAAGGTGTACAGAACCCGTTGCTCCGTATGCTCGTTGTAATGGAAGGACCATTTTTGGGGGATTGGCAGCGTGCAGCGAGTTCTCACACATCATAATATCCTGCGATACGACCCGTTTTTAATCACATAAAATGCCGGAAATGTTCGGAAAAGGCCGAAGGTGTACAGAACCTGATGCTACGTATACTCGTTGTAAGGGGCGTTCCATTTCTCGGGGATTGGCTGCGCGTAACGAGTTCTCTCACATCATAATATCCTGATATACGGCCCATTTTGAAACAATTAAAAAGCCGGAAATGTCCGGAAAAGGCCGAAGGTATACAGAACCCGTTGCTCCGTATGCTCGTTGTAGTGGGCGTACCATTTTTCGGGGATTGGCAGCGTGCAGCGAGTTCTCTCACCTCATAATATCCTGCGAAACGACTCATTTTGAAACTATTAAAAAGCCGAAACTTGCCGGAAAAGGCCGAATATGTACAAGACAGTATTCTCCGCATGCTCGTTGTATTGGAAGTACCATTCTTCGGGGAATGGCAGCGCGCAACGTGTTCTCTCACATCATAATATCCTGATATACGGCCCATTTTGAAACAATTAAAAAGCCGGAAATGTCCGGAAAAGGCCGAAGTTGTACAGAACCCGTTGCTCCCTTTGCTTGTTGTAATGGAAGTACCATTTTTGGGGGGTTGGCAGAGAGCAACTGGTTCTTACACATCATAATATCCTGATATACGGCCCATTTTTGATCACTTAAAATGCCGGAAATGTCCGGAAAAGGCCGAAGGTGTACAGAACCTGATGCTCCGTATGCTCGTTGTAATAGGCGTACCATTTTTCGGGGATTTCCAGCGTGCAGCCAGTTCTCACACCTCATAATATCCTGCGATACGACCCATTTTGAAACTATTAAAAAGCCGAAACTGGCCGGAAATGGCCGAATATGTACAAGACAGGATTCTCCGCATGCTCGTTGTAATGGAAGTACCATTCTTCGGGGATTGGCAGCGCGCAACGAGTTCTCTCACATCGTAATATCCTGCTATACGGCCCGTTTTTAATCACATAAAATGCCGGAGATGTCCGGAAAAGGCAGAAGGTGTACAGAACCCGATGCTCCGTTTGCTCGTTGTAATGGAAGTACCATTTTTCGGGGATGGGCAGCGTGCAGCGTGTTCTCATACATCATAATAACCTGCGATACGACCCATTTTGAAACAATTAAAAAGACGAAACTGCCCGGGAAAGGCCGAATATGTACAAGACAGGATTCTCCGCATGCTCGTTGTAATGGAAGTACCATTCTTCGGGGATTTGCAGCGCGCAACGAGTTCCCTCACATCATAATATCCTGCTATACGGCCCGTTTTTAATCACATAAAATGCCGGAAATGTCCGGAAAAGGCCGAAGGTGTACAGAACCCGTTGCTCCGTATGCTCGTTGTAATGGGCGTACCATTTTTCGGGGATTGGAAGCGTGCAGCGAGATCTCACACATCATAATATCGTGCGATACGACCCTTTTTGAAACAATTAAAAAGCCGGAAATATCCGGAAAAGGCCGAAGGTTTACAGAACCCGATGCTCCGTATGCTCGTTGTAAGGGAAGGACCATTTTTGGGGGGTTGGCAGAGAGCAACTGGTTCTTACACATCATAATATCCTGATATACGGCCCATTTTGAAACAATTAAAAAGCCGGAAATATCCGGAAAAGGCCGAAGGTGTACAGAACCCGTTGCTCCGTATGCTCGTTGTAATGGGCGTACAATTTTTCGGGGATTGGCAGCGTGCAGCGAGATCTCACACATCATAATATCCTGCGATACGACCCTTTTTGAAACAATTAAAAAGCCGGAAATATCCGGAAAAGGCCGAATATGTACAAGACAGGATTCTCCGCATGCTCATTGTAATGGAAGTACCATTCTTCGGGGATTGGTAGCGCTGAACGAGTTCTCTCACATCATAATATCCTGATATACGGCCCATTTGAAACAATTAAAAAGCCGGAAATGTCCGGAAAAGGCCGAAGGTGTACAGAACCCGTTGCTCCCTTTGCTTGTTGTAATGGAAGTACCATTTTTGGGGGGTTGGCAGAGAGGAACTGGTTCTTACACATCATAATATCCTGATATACGGCCCATTTTTGATCACTTAAAATGCCGGAAATGTCCGGAAAAGGCCGAAGGTGTACAGAACCTGATGCTCCGTATGCTCGTTGTAATAGGCGTACCATTTTTCGGGGATTTCCAGCGTGCAGCCAGTTCTCACACCTCATAATATCCTGCGATACGACCCATTTTGAAACAATTAAAAAGACGAAACTGCCCGGGAAAGGCCGAATATGTACAAGACAGGATTCTCCGCATGCTCGTTGTAATGGAAGTACCATTCTTCGGGGATTTGCAGCGCGCAACGAGTTCCCTCACATCATAATATCCTGCTATACGGCCCGTTTTTAATCACATAAAATGCCGGCGATGTCCGGAAAAGGCCGAAGGTGTACAGAACCCGATGCTCCGTTTGCTCGTTGTAATGGAAGTACCATTTTTGGGGGGTTGGCAGAGAGCAACGAGTTCTCTCACATCATAATATCCTGCGATACGACCCGTTTTGAAACAATAAAATAGCCGGAAATGTCCGGAAAATGCCGAAGGTGTACAGAACCCGTTGCTCCGTATGCTCGTTGTAATGGAAGGGCCATTTTTGGGGGATTGGAAACGCTCAACGCGTTTTTACACATCATAATATCCTGCTATTCGGCCCATTTTGAAGCAATTAAAAAGCCGGAAATATCCGGAAAAGGCCGAAGGTGTGCAGAACCTGATGCTACTTATACTCGCTGTAAGGGGCGTACCATTCCTCGGGGATTGGCAGCGCGCAACGAGGTCTCACACATAATAATATCCTGCGATACGACCCTCTTTGAAACTATTAAAAAGCAAGAAATATCCGGAAAAGGCCGAAGGTGTACAGAACCCGTTGCTCCGTATGCTCGTTGTAATGGGCGAACCATTTTTCGGGGATTGGCTGCGTGCAGCGAGATCTCACACATCATAATATCCTGCGATACGACCCGTTTTTAGTCACATAAAATGCTGGAAATGTCCGGAATAGGCCGAAGGTGTACAGAACCTGATGCTACGTATACTCGTTGTAAGGGGCGTACCATTTCTCGGGGATTGGCAGCGCGTAACGAGTTCTGTCACATCATAATATCCTGATATACGGCCCATTTTGAAACAATTAAAAAGCCGGAAATGTCCGGAAAAGGCCGAAGGTGTACAGAACCCGTTGCTCCGTATGCTCGTTGTAGTGGGCGTACCATTTTTCGGGGATTGGCAGCGTGCAGCGAGTTCTCACACCTCATAATATCCTGCGATACGACTCATTTTGAAACTATTAAAAAGCCGAAACTGGCCGGAAAAGGCCGAATATGTACAAGACAGGATTCTCCGCAATGCTCATTGTAATGGAAGTACCATTCTTCGGGGATTGGCAGCGCGCAACGAGTTCTCTCACATCATAATATCCTGATATACGGCCCATTTGAAACAATTAAAAAGCCGGAAATGTCCGGTAAAGGCCGAAGGTGTACAGAACCCGTTGCTCCCTTTGCTTGTTGTAATGGAAGTACCATTTTTGGGGGGTTGGCAGAGAGGAACTGGTTCTTACACATCATAATATCCTGATATACGGCCCATTTTTGATCACTTAAAATGCCGGAAATGTCCGGAAAAGGCCGTAGGTGTACAGAACCTGATGCTCCGTATGCTCGTTGTAAGGGGCGTACCATTTCTCGGGGATTGGCAGCGCGTAACGAGTTCTCTCACATCATAATATCCTGAAATACGGCCCAATTTGAAACAATTAAAAAGCCGGAAATGTCCGGAAAAGGGCGAAGGTGTACAGAACCTGATGCTCCGTATGCTCG
Organism: Bombus muscorum; assembly: GCA_963971185.1. Lineage (NCBI taxonomy): Eukaryota > Metazoa > Arthropoda > Insecta > Hymenoptera > Apidae > Bombus > Bombus muscorum. The sequence goes on along the minus strand of OZ020130.1, from coordinate 9,156,570 downwards.
TTGTAATGGAAGTACCATTCTTCGGGGATTGGCAGCGCGCAACGAGTTCTCTCACATCATAATATCCTGCGATACGACCCATTTTGTAACAATTAAAAAGCCGGAAATGTCCGGAAAATGCCAAAGGTGTATAGAACCCGTTGCTCCATATGCTCGTTGTAATGGGCGTACCATTTTGCGGGGATTGGCAGCGTGCTGCGAGTTCTCACACCTCATAATATCCTGCGATACGACCCATTTTGAAACTATTAAAAAGCCGAAACTGGCCGGGAAAGGCCGAATATGTACAAGACAGGATTCTCCGCATGCTCGTTGTAATGGATGTACCATTCTTCGGGGATTGGCAGCGCGCAACGAGTTCTCTCACGTCATAATATCCCGCGATACGACCCATTTTGAAACAATTAAAAAGACGAAACTGGCCGGAAAAGGCCGAATATGTACAAGACAGGATTCTCCGCATGCTCGTTGTATTGGAAGTACCATTCTTCGGGGATTGGCAGCGCGCACCGAGTTCCCTCACATCATAATATCCTGCTATACGGCCCGTTTTTAGTCACATAAAATGCCGGAGATGTCCGGAAAAGGCCGAAGGTGTACAGAACCCGATGCTCCGTTTGCTCGTTGTAATGGAAGTACCATTTTTGGGGGGTTGGCAGCGTGCAGCGAGTTCTCACACATCATAATATCCTGCGATACGACCCATTTTGAAACAACTAAAAAGACGAATCTGGCCGGAAAAGGCCGAATATGTACATGACAGGATTCTCCGCATGCTCGTTGTATTGGAAGTACCATTCTTCGGGGATTGGCAGCGCGCACCGAGTTCCCTCACATCATAATATCCTGCTATACGGCCCGTTTTTAATCAGATAAAATGCCGGAGATGTCCGGAAAAGGCCGAAGGTGTACAGAACCCGATGCTCCGTTTGCTCGTTGTAATGGAAGTACCATTTTTGGGGGGTTGGCAGAGAGCAACTGGCTCTTACACATCATGATAATCTGATATACGGCCCATTTTGAAACAATTAAAAAGCCGGGAATGTCCGGAAAAGGCCGAAGGTGTACAGAACCCGTTGCTCCGTATGCTCGTTGTACTGGGCGTACCATTTTTTGGGGATTGGAAGCGTGCAGCGAGATCTCACACATCATAATATCGCGCGATACGACCCATTTTGAAACAATTAAAAAGCCGGCAATGTCCGGAAAATGCCAAAGGTGTACAGAACCCGTTGCTCCGTATGCTCGTTGTAATGGGCGTACCATTTTTCGGGGATTGGCAGCGTGCAGCGAGTTCTCACACCTCATAATATCCTGCGATACGACTCATTTTGAAACTATTAAAAAGCCGAAACTGGCCGGAAAAGGCCGAATATGTACAAGACAGGATTCTCGTCATGCTCGTTGTAATGGAAGTACCATTCTTCGGGGATTGGCAGCGTGCAGCGAGTTCTCACACCTCATAATATCCTACGATACGACTCATTTTGAAACTATTAAAAAGCCGAAACTGGCCGGAAAAGGCCGAATATGTACAAGACAGGATTCTCGTCATGCTCGTTGTAATGGAAGTACCATTCTTCGGGGATTTGCAGCGCGCAACGAGTTCCCTCACATCATAATATCCTGCTATACGGCCCGTTTTTAATCACATAAAATGGCGGAGATGTCCGGAAAAGGCCGAAGGTGTACAGAACCCAATGCTCCGTTTGCTCGTTGTAATGGAAGTACCATTTTTGGGGGGTTGGCAGAGAGCAACTGGTTCTTACACATCATAATATCCTGATATACGGCCCATTTTGAAACATTTAAAAAGCCGGAAATGTCCGGAAAAGGCCGAAGGTGTACAGAACCTGATGCTCCGTATGCTCGTTGTAATGGAAGTACCATTCTTCGGGGATTGGCAGCGCGCAACGAGTTCTCTCACATCTTAATATCCTGCGATACGACCCATTTTGAAACAATTAAAAAGCCGGAAATGTCCGGAAAATGCCAAAGGTGTACAGAACCCGTTGCTCCGTATGCTCGTTGTAATGGAAGGACCATTTTTGGGGGATTGGCAGCGTGCTGCGAGTTCTCCCACCTCATAATATCCTGCGAAACGACTCATTTTGAAACTATTAAAAAGCCGAAACTTGCCGGAAAAGGCCGAATATGTACATGACAGGATTCTCCGCATGCTCGTTGTAATGGAAGTACCATTCTTCGGGGATTGGCAGCGCGCACCGAGTTCCCTCACATCTTAATATCCTGCGATACGACCCATTTTGAAACAATTAAAAAGCCGGAAATGTCCGGAAAATGCCAAAGGTGTACAGAACCCGTTGCTCCGTATGCTCGTTGTAATGGAAGGACCATTTTTGGGGGATTGGCAGCGTGCTGCGAGTTCTCCCACCTCATAATATCCTGCGAAACGACCCATTTTGAAACAATTAAAAAGCCGGAAATGTCCGGAAAATGCCAAAGGTGTACAGAACCCGTTGCTCCGTATGCTCGTTGTAATGGAAGGACCATTTTTGGGGGATTGGCAGCGTGCAGCGAGTTCTCACACATCATAATATCCTGCGATACGACCCTTTTTTAATCACATAAAATGCCGGAAATGTTCGGAAAAGGCCGAAGGTGTACAGAACCTGATGCTACGTATACTCGTGTAAGGGGCGTTCCATTTCTCGGGGATTGGCTGCGCGTAACGAGTTCTCTCACATCATAATATCCTGATATACGGCCCATTTTGAAACTATTAAAAAGCCGAAACTTGCCGGAAAAGGCCGAATATGTACAAGACAGTATTCTCCGCATGCTCGTTGTATTGGAAGTACCATTCTTCGGGGAATGGCAGCGCGCAACGAGTTCTCTCACATCATAATATCCTGATATACGGCCCATTTTGAAACAATTAAAAAGCCGGAAATGTCCGGAAAAGGCCGAAGGTGTACAGAACCCGTTGCTCCGTATGCTCGTTGTACTGGGAGTACCATTTTTCGGGGATTGGAAGCGTGCAGCGAGATCTCACACATCATAATATCGTGCGATACGACCCATTTTGAAACAATTAAAAAGCCGGAAATGTCCGGAAAATGCCAAAGGTGTACAGAACCCGTTGCTCCGTATGCTCGATGTAATGGGCGTACCATTTTTCGGGGATTGGCAGCGTGCAGCGAGTTCTCACACCTCATAATATCCTGCGATACGACTCATTTTGAAACTATTAAAAAGCCGAAACTGGCCGGAAAAGGCCGAATATGTAAAAGACAGGATTCTCGTCATGCTCGTTGTAATGGAAGTACCATTTTTCGGGGATTTGCAGCGCGCAACGAGTTCCCTCACATCATAATATCCTGCTATACGGCCCGTTTTTAATCACATAAAATGCCGGCGATGTCCGGAAAAGGCCGAAGGTGTACAGAACCCGATGCTCCGTTTGCTCGTTGTAATGGAAGTACCATTTTTGGGGGGTTGGCAGAGAGCAACGAGTTCTCTCACATCATAATATCCTGCGATACGACCCGTTTTGAAACAATAAAATAGCCGGAAATGTCCGGAAAATGCCGAAGGTGTACAGAACCCGTTGCTCCGTATGCTCTTTGTAATGGAAGGACCATTTTTGGGGGATTGGCAGCGTGCAGCGAGTTCTCACACATCATAATATCCTGCGATACGACCCTTTTTTAATCACATAAAATGCCGGAAATGTTCGGAAAAGGCCGAAGGTGTACAGAACCTGATGCTACGTATACTCGTTGTAAGGGGCGTTCCATTTCTCGGGGATTGGCTGCGCGTAACGAGTTCTCTCACATCATAATATCCTGATATACGGCCCATTTTGAAACTATTAAAAAGCCGAAACTTGCCGGAAAAGGCCGAAGGTATACAGAACCCGTTGCTCCGTATGCTCGTTGTAGTGGGCGTACCATTTTTCGGGGATTGGCAGCGTGCAGCGAGATCTCACACATCATAATATCCTGCGATACGACCCTTTTTGAAACAATTAAAAAGCCGGAAATATCCGGAAAAGGCCGAAGGTGTACAGAACCCGTTGCTCCGTATGCTCGTTGTAATGGAAGGGCCATTTTTGGGGGATTGGAAACGCTCAACGCGTTTTTACACATCATAATATCCTGCTATTCGGCCCATTTTGAAGCAATTAAAAAGCCGGAAATATCCGGAAAAGGCCGAAGGTGTGCAGAACCTGATGCTACGTATACTCGCTGTAAGGGGCGTACCATTCCTCGGGGATTGGCAGCGCGCAACGAGGTCTCACACATAATAATATCCTGCGATACGACCCTCTTTGAAACTATTAAAAAGCAAGAAATATCCGGAAAAGGCCGAAGGTGTACAGAACCCGTTGCTCCGTATGCTCGTTGTAATGGGCGAACCATTTTTCGGGGATTGGCTGCGTGCAGCGAGATCTCACACATCATAATATCCTGCGATACGACCCGTTTTTAGTCACATAAAATGCTGGAAATGTCCGGAATAGGCCGAAGGTGTACAGAACCTGATGCTACGTATACTCGTTGTAAGGGGCGTACCATTTCTCGGGGATTGGCAGCGCGTAACGAGTTCTGTCACATCATAATATCCTGATATACGGCCCATTTTGAAACAATTAAAAAGCCGGAAATGTCCGGAAAAGGCCGAAGGTGTACAGAACCCGTTGCTCCGTTTGCTCGTTGTAATGGAAGTACCATTTTTGGGGGGTAGGCAGCGTGCAGCGAGTTCTCACACATCATAATATCCTGCGATACGACCCATTTTGAAACAACTAAAAAGACGAATCTGGCCAGAAAAGGCCGAATATGTACATGACAGGATTCTCCGCATGCTCGTTGTATTGGAAGTACCATTCTTCGGGGATTGGCAGCGCGCAACGAGTTCTCTCACATCATAATATCCTGATATACGGCCCATTTGAAACAATTAAAAAGCCGGAAATGTCCGGTAAAGGCCGAAGGTGTACAGAACCCGTTGCTCCCTTTGCTTGTTGTAATGGAAGTAACATTTTTGGGGGGTTGGCAGAGAGGAACTGGTTCTTACACATCATAATATCCTGATATACGGCCCATTTTTGATCACTTAAAATGCCGGAAATGTCCGGAAAAGGCCGTAGGTGTACAGAACCTGATGCTCCGTATGCTCGTTGTAAGGGGCGTACCATTTCTCGGGGATTGGCAGCGCGTAACGAGTTCTCTCACATCATAATATCCTGAAATACGGCCCAATTTGAAACAATTAAAAAGCCGGAAATGTCCGGAAAAGGGCGAAGGTGTACAGAACCTGATGCTCCGTATGCTCGTTGTAATGGAAGTACCATTCTTCGGGGATTGGCAGCGCGCAACGAGTTCTCTCACATCATAATATCCTGCGATACGACCCATTTTGTAACAATTAAAAAGCCGGAAATGTCCGGAAAATGCCAAAGGTGTATAGAACCCGTTGCTCCATATGCTCGTTGTAATGGGCGTACCATTTTGCGGGGATTGGCAGCGTGCTGCGAGTTCTCACACCTCATAATATCCTGCGATACGACCCATTTTGAAACAATTAAAAAGACGAAACTGGCCGGAAAAGGCCGAATATGTACAAGACAGGATTCTCCGCATGCTCGTTGTATTGGAAGTACCATTCTTCGGGGATTGGCAGCGCGCACCGAGTTCCCTCACATCATAATATCCTGCTATACGGCCCGTTTTTAGTCACATAAAATGCCGGAGATGTCCGGAAAAGGCCGAAGGTGTACAGAACCCGATGCTCCGTTTGCTCGTTGTAATGGAAGTACCATTTTTGGGGGGTTGGCAGCGTGCAGCGAGTTCTCACACATCATAATATCCTGCGATACGACCCATTTTGAAACAACTAAAAAGACGAATCTGGCCGGAAAAGGCCGAATATGTACATGACAGGATTCTCCGCATGCTCGTTGTATTGGAAGTACCATTCTTCGGGGATTGGCAGCGCGCACCGAGTTCCCTCACATCATAATATCCTGCTATACGGCCCGTTTTTAATCAGATAAAATGCCGGAGATGTCCGGAAAAGGCCGAAGGTGTACAGAACCCGATGCTCCGTTTGCTCGTTGTAATGGAAGTACCATTTTTGGGGGGTTGGCAGAGAGCAACTGGCTCTTACACATCATAATAATCTGATATACGGCCCATTTTGAAACAATTAAAAAGCCGGGAATGTCCGGAAAAGGCCGAAGGTGTACAGAACCCGTTGATCCGTATGCTCGTTGTAGTGGGCGTACCATTTTTCGGGAATTGGCAGCGTGCAGCGAGATCTCACACGTCATAATACCCTGCGATACGACCCTTTTTGAAACAATTAAAAAGCCGGAAATATCCGGAAAAGGCCGAAGGTGTACAGAACCCGTTGCTCCGTATGCTCGTTGTAATGGAAGGGCCACTTTTGGGGGATTGGAAACGCTCAACGCGTTTTTACACATCATAATATCCTGCTATTCGGCCCATTTTGAAGCAATTAAAAAGCCGGAAATATCCGGAAAAGGCCGAAGGTGTGCAGAACCTGATGCTACGTATACTCGCTGTAAGGGGCGTACCATTCCTCGGGGATTGGCAGCGCGCAACGAGGTCTCACACATAATAATATCCTGCGATACGACCCTCTTTGAAACTATTAAAAAGCAAGAAATATCCGGAAAAGGCCGAAGGTGTACAGAACCCGTTGCTCCGTATGCTCGTTGTAATGGGCGAACCATTTTTCGGGGATTGGCTGCGTGCAGCGAGATCTCACACATCATAATATCCTGCGATACGACCCGTTTTTAGTCACATAAAATGCTGGAAATGTCCGGAATAGGCCGAAGGTGTACAGAACCTGATGCTACGTATACTCGTTGTAAGGGGCGTACCATTTCTCGGGGATTGGCAGCGCGTAACGAGTTCTGTCACATCATAATATCCTGATATACGGCCCATTTTGAAACAATTAAAAAGCCGGAAATGTCCGCAAAAGGCCGAAGGTGTGCAGAACCCGTTGCTCCGTTTGCTCGTTGTAATGGAAGTACCATTTTTGGGGGGTAGGCAGCGTGCAGCGAGTTCTCACACATCATAATATCCTGCGATACGACCCATTTTGAAACAACTAAAAAGACGAATCTGGCCGGAAAAGGCCGAATATGTACATGACAGGATTCTCCGCATGCTCGTTGTATTGGAAGTACCATTCTTCGGGGATTGGCAGCGCGCAACGAGTTCTCTCACATCATAATATCCTGATATACGGCCCATTTGAAACAATTAAAAAGCCGGAAATGTCCGGTAATGGCCGAAGGTGTACAGAACCCGTTGCTCCCTTTGCTTGTTGTAATGGAAGTACCATTTTTGGGGGGTTGGCAGAGAGGAACTGGTTCTAACACATCATAATATCCTGATATACGGCCCATTTTTGATCACTTAAAATGCCGGAAATGTCCGGAAAAGGCCGTAGGTGTACAGAACCTGATGCTCCGTATGCTCGTTGTAAGGGGCGTACCATTTCTCGGGGATTGGCAGCGCGTAACGAGTTCTCTCACATCATAATATCCTGAAATACGGCCCAATTTGAAACAATTAAAAAGCCGGAAATGTCCGGAAAAGGGCGAAGGTGTACAGAACCTGATGCTCCGTATGCTCGTTGTAATGGAAGTACCATTCTTCGGGGATTGGCAGCGCGCAACGAGTTCTCTCACATCATAATATCCTGCGATACGACCCATTTTGTAACAATTAAAAAGCCGGAAATGTCCGGAAAATGCCAAAGGTGTATAGAACCCGTTGCTCCATATGCTCGTTGTAATGGGCGTACCATTTTGCGGGGATTGGCAGCGTGCTGCGAGTTCTCACACCTCATAATATCCTGCGATACGACCCATTTTGAAACAATTAAAAAGACGAAACTGGCCGGAAAAGGCCGAATATGTACAAGACAGGATTCTCCGCATGCTCGTTGTATTGGAAGTACCATTCTTCGGGGATTGGCAGCGCGCACCGAGTTCCCTCACATCATAATATCCTGCTATACGGCCCGTTTTTAGTCACATAAAATGCCGGAGATGTCCGGAAAAGGCCGAAGGTGTACAGAACCCGATGCTCCGTTTGCTCGTTGTAATGGAAGTACCATTTTTGGGGGGTTGGCAGCGTGCAGCGAGTTCTCACACATCATAATATCCTGCGATACGACCCATTTTGAAACAACTAAAAAGACGAATCTGGCCGGAAAAGGCCGAATATGTACATGACAGGATTCTCCGCATGCTCGTTGTATTGGAAGTACCATTCTTCGGGTATTGGCAGCGCGCACCGAGTTCCCTCACATCATAATATCCTGCTATACGGCCCGTTTTTAATCAGATAAAATGCCGGAGATGTCCGGAAAAGGCCGAAGGTGTACAGAACCCGATGCTCCGTTTGCTCGTTGTAATGGAAGTACCATTTTTGGGGGGTTGGCAGAGAGCAACTGGCTCTTACACATCATAATAATCTGATATACGGCCCATTTTGAAACAATTAAAAAGCCGGGAATGTCCGGAAAAGGCCGAAGGTGTACAGAACCCGTTGCTCCGTATGCTCGTTGTACTGGGCGTACCATTTTTTGGGGATTGGAAGCGTGCAGCGAGATCTCACACATCATAATATCTCGCGATACGACCCATTTTGAAACAATTAAAAAGCCGGAAATGTCCGGAAAATGCCAAAGGTGTACAGAACCCGTTGCTCCGTATGCTCGTTGTAATGGGCGTACCATTTTTCGGGGATTGGCAGCGTGCAGCGAGTTCTCACACCTCATAATATCCTGCGATACGACTCATTTTGAAACTATTAAAAAGCCGAAACTGGCCGGAAAAGGCCGAATATGTACAAGACAGGATTCTCGTCATGCTCGTTGTAATGGAAGTACCATTCTTCGGGGATTGGCAGCGTGCAGCAAGTTCTCACACCTCATAATATCCTGCGATACGACTCATTTTGAAACTATTAAAAAGCCGAAACTGGCCGGAAAAGGCCGAATATGTACAAGACAGGATTCTCGTCATGCTCGTTGTAATGGAAGTACCATTCTTCGGGGATTTGCAGCGCGCAACGAGTTCCCTCACATCATAATATCCTGCTATACGGCCCGTTTTTAATCACATAAAATGGCGGAGTGGCCGGAAAAGGCTGAAGGTGTACAGAACCCAATGCTCCGTTTGCTCGTTGTAATGGAAGTACCATTTTTGGGGGGTTGGCAGAGAGCAACTGGTTCTTACACATCATAATATCCTGATATACGGCCCATTTTGAAACATTTAAAAAGCCGGAAATGTCCGGAAAAGGCCGAAGGTGTACAGAACCTGATGCTCCGTATGCTCGTTGTAATGGAAGTACCATTCTTCGGGGATTGGCAGCGCGCAACGAGTTCTCTCACATCTTAATATCCTGCGATACGACCCATTTTGAAACAATTAAAAAGCCGGAAATGTCCGGAAAATGCCAAAGGTGTACAGAACCCGTTGCTCCGTATGCTCGTTGTAATGGAAGGACCATTTTTGGGGGATTGGCAGCGTGCTGCGAGTTCTCACACCTCATAATATCCTGCGAAACGACTCATTTTGAAACTATTAAAAAGCCGAAACTTGCCGGAAAAGGCCGAATATGTAAAAGACAGGATTCTCGTCATGCTCGTTGTAATGGAAGTACCATTCTTCGGGGATTTAGAGCGCGCAACGAGTTTCCTCACATCATAATATCCTGCTATACGGCCCGTTTTTAATCACATAAAATGCCGGCGATGTCCGGAAAAGGCCGAAGGTGTACAGAACCCGATGCTCCGTTTGCTCGTTGTAATGGAAGTACCATTTTTGGGGGGTTGGCAGAGAGCAACGAGTTCTCTCACATCATAATATCCTGCGATACGACCCGTTTTGAAACAATAAAATAGCCGGAAATGTCCGGAAAATGCCGAAGGTGTACAGAACCCGTTGCTCCGTATGCTCGTTGTAATGGAAGGACCATTTTTGGGGGATTGGCAGCGTGCAGCGAGTTCTCACACATCATAATATCCTGCGATACGACCCTTTTTTAATCACATAAAATGCCGGAAATGTTCGGAAAAGGCCGAAAGTGTACAGAACCTGATGCTACGTATACTCGTTGTAAGGGGCGTTCCATTTCTCGGGGATTGGCTGCGCGTAACGAGTTCTCTCACATCATAATATCCTGATATACGGCCCATTTTGAAACTATTAAAAAGCCGAAACTTGCCGGAAAAGGCCGAATATATACAAGACAGTATTCTCCGCATGCTCGTTGTATTGGAAGTACCATTCTTCGGGGAATGGCAGCGCGCAACGAGTTCTCTCACATCATAATATCCTGATATACGGCCCATTTTGAAACAATTAAAAAGCCGGAAATGTCCGGAAAAGGCCGAAGGTGTACAGAACCCGTTGCTCCGTATGCTCGTTGTAATGGGCGTACCATTATTCGGGGATTGGCAGCGTGCAGCGAGATCTCACACATCATAATATCCTGCGATACGACCCTTTTTGAAACAATTAAAAAGCCGGAAATGTCCGGAAAAGGCCGAAGGTATACAGAACCCGTTGCTCCGTTTGCTCGTTGTAATGGAAGTACCATGTTTGGGGGGTAGGCACCGTGCAGCGAGTTCTCACACATCATAATATCCTGCGATACGACCCATTTTGAAACAACTAAAAAGACGAATCTGGCCGGAAAAGGCCGAATATGTACATGACAGGATTCTCCGCATGCTCGTTGTATTGGAAGTACCATTCATCGGGGATTGGCAGCGCGCACCGAGTTCCCTCACATCATAATATCCTGCTATACGGCCCGTTTTTAATCACATAAAATGCCGGAGATGTCCGGAAAAGGCCGAAGGTGTACAGAACCCGATGCTCCGTTTGCTCGTTGTAATGGAAGTACCATTTTTGGGGGGTTGGCAGAGAGCAACTGGCTCTTACACATCATAATAATCTGATATACGGCCCATTTTGAAACAATTAAAAAGCCGGAAATGTCCGGAAAAGGCCGAAGGTGTACAGAACCCGTTGCTCCGTATGCTCGTTGTACTGGGAGTACCATTTTTCGGGGATTGGAAGCGTGCAGCGAGATCTCACACATCATAATATCGTGCGATACGACCCATTTTGAAACAATTAAAAAGCCGGAAATGTCCGGAAAATGCCAAAGGTGTACAGAACCCGTTGCTCCGTATGCTCGTTGTAATGGGCGTACCATTTTTCGGGGATTGGCAGCGTGCAGCGAGTTCTCACACCTCATAATATCCTGCGATACGACTCATTTTGAAACTATTAAAAAGCCGAAACTGGCCGGAAAAGGCCGAATATGTACAAGACAGGATTCTCGTCATGCTCGTTGTAATGGAAGTACCATTCTTCGGGGATTGGCAGCGTGCAGCGAGATCTCACACATCATAATATCCTGCGATACGACCCTTTTTGAAACAATTGAAAAGCCGGAAAAATCCGGAAAAGGCCGAAGGTGTACAGAACCCGTTGCTCCGTATGCTCGTTGTAATGGAAGGACCATTTTTGGGGGATTGGCAGCGTGCAGCGAGTTCTCACACCTCATAATATCCTGCGAAACGACTCATGTTGAAACTATTAAAAAGCCGAAACTTGCCGGAAAAGGCCGAATATGTAAAAGACAGGATTCTCGTCATGCTCGTTGTAATGGAAGTACCATTCTTCGGGGATTTGCAGCGCGCAACGAGTTCCCTCACATCATAATATCCTGCTATACGGCCCGTTTTTAATCACATAAAATGCCGGCGATGTCCGGAAAAGGCCGAAGGTGTACAGAACCCGATGCTCCGTTTGCTCGTTGTAATGGAAGTACCATTTTTGGGGGGTTGGCAGAGAGCAACGAGTTCTCTCACATCATAATATCCTGCGATACGACCCGTTTTGAAACAATAAAATAGCCGGAAATGTCCGGAAAATGCCGAAGGTGTACAGAACCCGTTGCTCCGTATGCTCGTTGTAATGGAAGGACCATTTTTGGGGGATTGGCAGCATGCAGCGAGTTCTCACACATCATAATATCCTGCGATACGACCCTTTTTTAATCACATAAAATGCCGGAAATGTTCGGAAAAGGCCGAAGGTGTACAGAACCTGATGCTACGTATACTCGTTGTAAGGGGCGTTCCATTTCTCGGGGATTGGCTGCGCGTAACGAGTTCTCTCACATCATAATATCCTGATATACGGCCCATTTTGAAACTATTAAAAAGCCGAAACTTGCCGGAAAAGGCCGAAGGTATACAGAACCCGTTGCTCCGTATGCTCGTTGTAGTGGGCGTACCATTTTTCGGGGATTGGCAGCGTGCAGCGAGTTCTCACACCTCATAATATCCTGCGAAACGACTCATTTTGAAACTATTAAAAAGCCGAAACTTGCCGGAAAAGGCCGAATATGTACAAGACAGTATTCTCCGCATGCTCGTTGTATTGGAAGTACCATTCTTCGGGGAATGGCAGCGCGCAACGAGTTCTCTCACATCATAATATCCTGATATACGGCCCATTTTGAAACAATTAAAAAGCCGGAAATGTCCGGAAAAGGCCGAAGGTGTACAGAACCCGTTGCTCCGTATGCTCGTTGTAATGGGCGTACCATTTTTCGGGGATTGGCAGCGTGCAGCGAGATCTCACACATCATAATATCCTGCGATACGACCCTTTTTGAAACAATTAAAAAGCCGGAAATATCCGGAAAAGGCCGAAGGTGTACAGAACCCGTTGCTCCGTATGCTCGTTGTAATGGAAGGACCATTTTTGGGGGATTGGCAGCGTGCAGCGAGTTCCCACACCTCATAATATCCTGCGAAACGACTCATTTTGAAACTATTAAAAAGCCGAAACTTGCCGGAAAAGGCCGAATATGTAAAAGACAGGATTCTCGTCATGCTCGTTGTAATGGATGTACCATTTTTCGGGGATTGGCAGCGCGCAACGAGTTCTCTCACATCATAATATCCTGATATACGGCCCATTTTGAAACAATTAAAAAGCCGGAAATGTCCGGAAAAGGCCGAAGGTGTACAGAACCCGTTGCTCCCTTTGCTTGTTGTAATGGAAGTACCATTTTTGGGGGGTTGGCAGAGAGCAACTGGTTCTTACACATCATAATATCCTGATATACGGCCCATTTTGAAGCAATTAAAAAGCCGGAAATGTCCGGAAAAGGCCGAAGGTGTACAGAACCCGTTGCTCCGTATGCTCGTTGTAATGGGCGTACCATTTTTCGGGGATTTCCAGCGTGCAGCCAGTTCTCACACCTCATAATATCCTGCGATACGACCCATTTTGAAACTATTAAAAAGCCGAAACTGGCCGGAAATGGCCGAATATGTACAAGACAGGATTCTCCGCATGCTCGTTGTAATGGAAGTACCATTCTTCGGGGATTGGCAGCGCGCAACGAGTTCTCTCACATCATAATATCCTGCTATACGGCCCGTTTTTAATCACATAAAATGCCGGAGATGTCCGGAAAAGGCCGAAGGTGTACAGAACCCAATGCTCCGTTTGCTCGTTGTAATGGAAGTACCATTTTTGGGGGATTTCCAGCGTGCAACCAGTTCTCACACCTCATAATATCCTGCGATACGACCCATTTTGAAACTATTAAAAAGCCGAAACTGGCCGGAAAAGGCCGAATATGTACAAGACAGGATTCTCCGCATGCTCGTTGTAATGGGCGTACCATTTTTCGGGGATTGGCAGCGTGCAGCGAGATCTCACACATCATAATATCCTGCGATACGACCCTTTTTGAAACAATTAAAAAGCCGGAAATATCCGGAAAAGGCCGAAGGTGTACAGAACCCGTTGCTCCGTATGCTCGTTGTAATGGAAGGACCATTTTTGGGGGATTGGCAGCGTGCAGCGAGTTCTCACACCTCATAATATCCTGCGAAACGACTCATTTTGAAACTATTAAAAAGCCGAAACTTGCCGGAAAAGGCCGAATATGTAAAAGACAGGATTCTCGTCATGCTCGTTGTAATGGATGTACCATTTTTCGGGGATTGGCAGCGCGCAACGAGTTCTCTCACATCATAGTATCCTGATATACGGCCCATTTTGAAACAATTAAAAAGCCGGAAATGTCCGGAAAAGGCCGAAGGTGTACAGAACCCGTTGCTCCCTTTGCTTGTTGTAATGGAAGTACCATTTTTGGGGGGTTGGCAGAGAGCAACTGGTTCTTACACATCATAATATCCTGATATACGGCCCATTTTGAAGCAATTAAAAAGCCGGAAATGTCCGGAAAAGGCCGAAGGTGTACAGAACCCGTTGCTCCGTATGCTCGTTGTAATGGGCGTACCATTTTTCGGGGATTTCCAGCGTGCAGCCAGTTCTCACACCTCATAATATCCTGCGATACGACCCATTTTGAAACTATTAAAAAGCCGAAACTGGCCGGAAATGGCCGAATATGTACAAGACAGGATTCTCCGCATGCTCGTTGTAATGGAAGTACCATTTTTCGGGGATTGGCAGCGCGCAACGAGTTCTCTCACATCATAATATCCTGCTATACGGCCCGTTTTTAATCACATAAAATGCCGGAGATGTCCGGAAAAGGCCGAAGGTGTACAGAACCCAATGCTCCGTTTGCTCGTTGTAATGGTAGTACCATTTTTGGGGGTTGGCAGAGAGCAACTGGTTCTTACACATAATAATATCCTGATATACGGCCCATTTTGAAACAATTAAAAAGCCGGAAATGTCCGGAAAAGGCCGAAGGTGTACAGAACCCGTTGCTCCGTATGCTCGTTGTAATGGGCGTACCATTTTTCGGGGATTGGCAGCGTGCAGCGAGATCTCACACATCATATTAACCTGCGATACGACCCTTTTTTAAACAATTAAAAAGCCGGAAATATCCGGAAAAGGCCGAAGGTGTACAGAACCCGTTGCTCCGTATGCTCGTTGTAATGGAAGGACCATTTTTGGGGGATTGGCAACGCCCAACGCGTTTTTACACATCATAATATCATGCTATTCGGCCCATTTTTGATCACTTAAAATGCCGGAAATGTCCGGAAAAGGCCGAAGATGTACAGAACCTGATGCTCCGTATGCTCGTTGTAAGGGGCGTACCATTTCTCGGGGATTGGCAGCGCGTAACGAGTTATCTCATAACATAATATCCTGAAATACGGCCCATTTTGAAACAATTAAAAAGCCGGAAATGTCCGGAAAAGGCCGAAGGTGTACAGAACCTGATGCTCCGTATGCTCGTTGTAATGGAAGTACCATTCTTCGGGGATTGGCAGCGCGCAACGAGTTCTCTCACATCATAATATCCTGCGATACGACCCATTTTGAAACAATTAAAAAGCCGGAAATGTCCGGAAAAGGCCGAAGGTGTACAGAACCCGTTGCTCCCTTTGCTTGTTGTAATGGAAGTACCATTTTTGGGGGGTTGGCAGAGAGCAACTGGTTCTTACACATCATAATATCCTGATATACGGCCCTTTTTGAAACAATTAAAAAGCCGGAAATATCCGGAAAAGGCCGAAGGTGTACAGAACCCGTTGCTCCCTTTGCTTGTTGTAATGGAAGTACCATTTTTGGGGGGTTGGCAGAGAGCAACTGGTTCTTACACATCATAATATCCTGATATACGGCCCGTTTTTAATCACATAAAATGCCGGAGATGTCCGGAAAAGGCCGAAGGTGTACAGAACCCAATGCTCCGTTTGCTCGTTGTAATGGTAGTACCATTTTTGGGGGTTGGCAGAGAGCAACTGGTTCTTACACATAATAATATCCTGATATACGGCCCATTTTGAAACAATTAAAAAGCCGGAAATGTCCGGAAAAGGCCGAAGGTGTACAGAACCCGTTGCTCCGTATGCTCGTTGTAATGGGCGTACCATTTTTCGGGGATTGGCAGCGTGCAGCGAGATCTCACACATCATATTAACCTGCGATACGACCCTTTTTTAAACAATTAAAAAGCCGGAAATATCCGGAAAAGGCCGAAGGTGTACAGAACCCGTTGCTCCGTATGCTCGTTGTAATGGAAGGACCATTTTTGGGGGGTTGGCAGAGAGCAACTGGTTCTTACACATCATAATATCCTGATATACGGCCCTTTTTGAAACAATAAAAAAGCCGGAAATATCCGGAAAAGGCCGAAGGTGTACAGAACCCGTTGCTCCCTTTGCTTGTTGTAATGGAAGTACCATTTTTGGGGGGTTGGCAGAGAGCAACTGGTTCTTACACATCATAATATCCTGATATACGGCCCGTTTTTAATCACATAAAATGCCGGAGATGTCCGGAAAAGGCCGAAGGTGTACAGAACCCAATGCTCCGTTTGCTCGTTGTAATGGAAGTACCATTTTTGGGGGATTTCCAGCGTGCAACCAGTTCTCACACCTCATAATATCCTGCGATACGACCGATTTTGAAACTATTAAAAAGCCGAAACTGGCCGGAAATGGCCGAATATGTACAAGACAGGATTCTCCGCATGCTCGTTGTAATGCAAGTACCATTCTTCGGGGATTGGCAGCGCGCAACGAGTTCTCTCACATCATAATATCCTGCTCTACGGCCCGTTTTTAATCACATAAAATGCCGGAGATGTCCGGAAAAGGCCGAAGGTGTACAGAACCCAATGCTCCGTTTGCTCGTTGTAATGGAAGTACCATTTTTGGGGGGTTGGCAGAGAGCAACTGGTTCTTACACATCATAATATGCTGATATACGGCCCATTTTGAAACAATTAAAAAGCCGGAAATATCCGGAAAAGGCCGAAGGTGTACAGAACCCGTTGCTCCGTATGCTCGTTGTAATGGAAGGACCATTTTTGGGGGATTGGCAGCGTGCAGCGAGTTCTCACACCTCATAATATCCTGCGAAACGACTCATTTTGAAACTATTAAAAAGCCGAAACTGGCCGGAAAAGGCCGAATATGTAAAAGACAGGATTCTCGTCATGCTCGTTGTAATGGATGTACCATTTTTCGGGGATTGGCAGCGCGCAACGAGTTCTCTCACATCATAATATCCTGATATACGGCCCATTTTGAAACTATTAAAAAGCCGAAACTTGCCGGAAAAGGCCGAAGGTATACAGAACCCGTTGCTCCCTTTGCTTGTTGTAATGGAAGTACCATTTTTGGGGGGTTGGCAGAGAGCAACTGGTTCTTACACATCATAATATCCTGATATACGGCCCTTTTTGAAACAATAAAAAAGCCGGAAATATCCGGAAAAGGCCGAAGGTGTACAGAACCCGTTGCTCCCTTTGCTTGTTGTAATGGAAGTACCATTTTTGGGGGGTTGGCAGAGAGCAACTGGTTCTTACACATCATAATATCCTGATATACGGCCCGTTTTTAATCACATAAAATGCCGGAGATGTCCGGAAAAGGCCGAAGGTGTACAGAACCCAATGCTCCGTTTGCTCGTTGTAATGGAAGTACCATTTTTGGGGGATTTCCAGCGTGCAACCAGTTCTCAAACCTCATAATATCCTGCGATACGACCGATTTTGAAACTATTAAAAAGCCGAAACTGGCCGGAAATGGCCGAATATGTACAAGACAGGATTCTCCGCATGCTCGTTGTAATGCAAGTACCATTCTTCGGGGATTGGCAGCGCGCAACGAGTTCTCTCACATCATAATATCCTGCTCTACGGCCCGTTTTTAATCACATAAAATGCCGGAGATGTCCGGAAAAGGCCGAAGGTGTACAGAACCCAATGCTCCGTTTGCTCGTTGTAATGGAAGTACCATTTTTGGGGGGTTGGCAGAGAGCAACTGGTTCTTACACATCATAATATCCTGATATACGGCCCATTTTGAAACAATTAAAAAGCCGGAAATATCCGGAAAAGTCCGAAGGTGTACAGAACCCGTTGCTCCGTATGCTCGTTGTAATGGAAGGACCATTTTTGGGGGATTGGCAGCGTGCAGCGAGTTCTCACACCTCATAATATCCTGCGAAACGACTCATTTTGAAACTATTAAAAAGCCGAAACTGGCCGGAAAAGGCCGAATATGTAAAAGACAGGATTCTCGTCATGCTCGTTGTAATGGATGTACCATTTTTCGGGGATAGGCAGCGCGCAACGAGTTCTCTCACATCATAATATCCTGATATACGGCCCATTTTGAAACTATTAAAAAGCCGAAACTTGCCGGAAAAGGCCGAAGGTATACAGAACCCGTTGCTCCGTATGCTCGTTGTAGTGGGCGTACCATTTTTCGGGGATTGGCAGCGTGCAGCGAGTTCTCACACCTCATAATATCCTGCTATTCTGCCCGTTTTTGATCACTTAATATGCCGGAAATGTCCGGAAAAGGCCGAAGATGTACAGAACCTGATGCTCCGTATGCTCGTTGTAAGGGGCGTACCATTCCTCGGGGATTGGCAGCGCGCAACGAGTTCTCTCACATCATAATATCCTGCGATACGACCCATTTTGAAACAATTAAAAAGCCGGAAATGTCCGGAAAAGGCCGAAGGTGTACAGAACCTGATGCTCCGTATGCTCGTTGTATTGGAAGTACCATTCCTCGGGGATTGGCAGCGCGCAACGAGTTCTCTCACATCATAATATCCTGCGATACGACCCATTTTGAAACAATTAAAAAGCCGGAAATGTCCGGAAAATGCCAAAGGTGTACAGAACCCGTTGCTCCGTATGCTCGTTGTAATGGGCGTACCATTTTTCGGGGATTGGCAGCGTGCAGCCAGTTCTCACACCTCATAATAACCTGCGATACGACCCATTTTGAAACTATTAAAAAGCCGAAACTGGTCGGAAAAGGCCGAATATGCACAAGACAGGATTCTCCGCATGCTCGTTGTAATGGATGTACCATTTTTCGGGGATTGGCAGCGCGCAACGAGTTCTCTCACATCATAATATCCTGATATACGGCCCATTTTGAAACAATTAAAAAGCCGGAAATGTCCGGAAAAGGCCGAAGGTGTACAGAACCCGTTGCTCCGTATGCTCGTTGTAGTGGGCGTACCATTTTTCGGGGATTGGCAGCGTGCAGCGAGTTCTCACACCTCATAATATCCTGCTATTCTGCCCGTTTTTGATCACTTAATATGCCGGAAATGTCCGGAAAAGGTCGAAGATGTACAAGACAGGATTCTCCGCATGCTCGTTGTAATGCAAGTACCATTCTTCGGGGATTGGCAGCGCGCAACGAGTTCTCTCACATCATAATATCCTGCTCTACGGCCCGTTTTTAATCACATAAAATGCCGGAGATGTCCGGAAAAGGCCGAAGGTGTACAGAACCCAATGCTCCGTTTGCTCGTTGTAATGGAAGTACCATTTTTGGGGGGTTGGCAGAGAGCAACTGGTTCTTACACATCATAATATCCTGATATACGGCCCATTTTGAAACAATTAAAAAGCCGGAAATATCCGGAAAAGTCCGAAGGTGTACAGAACCCGTTGCTCCGTATGCTCGTTGTAATGGAAGGACCATTTTTGGGGGATTGGCAGCGTGCAGCGAGTTCTCACACCTCATAATATCCTGCGAAACGACTCATTTTGAAACTATTAAAAAGCCGAAACTGGCCGGAAAAGGCCGAATATGTAAAAGACAGGATTCTCGTCATGCTCGTTGTAATGGATGTACCATTTTTCGGGGATTGGCAGCGCGCAACGAGTTCTCTCACATCATAATATCCTGATATACGGCCCATTTTGAAACTATTAAAAAGCCGAAACTTGCCGGAAAAGGCCGAAGGTATACAGAACCCGTTGCTCCGTATGCTCGTTGTAGTGGGCGTACCATTTTTCCGGGATTGGCAGCGTGCAGCGAGTTCTCACACCTCATAATATCCTGCTATTCTGCCCGTTTTTGATCACTTAATATGCCGGAAATGTCCGGAAAAGGCCGAAGATGTACAGAACCTGATGCTCCGTATGCTCGTTGTAAGGGGCGTACCATTTCTCGGGGATTGGCAGCGCGTAACGAGTTATCTCATAACATAATATCCTGAAAAACGGCCCATTTTGAAACAATTAAAAAGCCGGAAATGTCCGGAAAAGGCCGAAGGTGTACAGAACCTGATGCTCCGTATGCTCGTTGTAATGGAAGTACCATTCCTCGGGGATTGGCAGCGCTCAACGAGTTCTCTCACATCATAATATCCTGCGATACGACCCATTTTGAAACAATTAAAAAGCCGGAAATGTCCGGAAAATGCCATAGGTGTACAGAACCCGTTGCTCCGTATGCTCGTTGTAATGGGCGTACCATTTTTCGGGGATTGGCAGCGTGCAGCGAGTTCTCACACCTCATAATAACCTGCGATACGACCCATTTTGAAACTATTAAAAAGCCGAAACTGGTCGGAAAAGGCCGAATATGCACAAGACAGGATTCTCCGCATGCTCGTTGTAATGGATGTACCATTTTTCGGGGATTGGCAGCGCGCAACGAGTTCTCTCACATCATAATATCCTGATATACGGCCCATTTTGAAACAATTAAAAAGCCGGAAATGTCCGGAAAAGGCCGAAGGTGTACAGCACCCGTTGCTCCCTTTGCTTGTTGTAATGGAAGTACCATTTTTGGGGGGTTGGCAGAGAGCAACTGGTTCTTACACATCATAATATCCTGATATACGGCCCATTTTGAAACAATTAAAAAGCCGGAAATATCCGGAAAAGTCCGAAGGTGTACAGAACCCGTTGCTCCGTATGCTCGTTGTAATGGAAGGACCATTTTTGGGGGATTGGCAGCGTGCAGCGAGTTCTCACACCTCATAATATCCTGCGAAACGACTCATTTTGAAACTATTAAAAAGCCGAAACTGGCCGGAAAAGGCCGAATATGTAAAAGACAGGATTCTCGTCATGCTCGTTGTAATGGATGTACCATTTTTCGGGGATTGGCAGCGCGCAACGAGTTCTCTCACATCATAATATCCTGATATACGGCCCATTTTGAAACTATTAAAAAGCCGAAACTTGCCGGAAAAGGCCGAAGGTATACAGAACCCGTTGCTCCGTATGCTCGTTGTAGTGGGCGTACCATTTTTCGGGGATTGGCAGCGTGCAGCGAGTTCTCACACCTCATAATATCCTGCTATTCTGCCCGTTTTTGATCACTTAATATGCCGGAAATGTCCGGAAAAGGCCGAAGATGTACAGAACCTGACGCTCCGTATGCTCGTTGTAAGGGGCGTACCATTTCTCGGGGATTGGCAGCGCGTAACGAGTTATCTCATAACATAATATCCTGAAATACGGCCCATTTTGAAACAATTAAAAAGCCGGAAATGTCCGGAAAAGGCCGAAGGTGTACAGAACCTGATGCTCCGTATGCTCGTTGTAATGGAAGTACCATTCCTCGGGGATTGGCAGCGCGCAACGAGTTCTCTCACATCATAATATCCTGCGATACGACCCATTTTGAAACAATTAAAAAGCCGGAAATGTCCGGAAAATGCCAAAGGTGTACAGAACCCGTTGCTCCGTATGCTCGTTGTAATGGGCGTACCATTTTTCGGGGATTGGCAGCGTGCAGCCAGTTCTCACACCTCATAATAACCTGCGATACGACCCATTTTGAAACTATTAAAAAGCCGAAACTGGTCGGAAAAGGCCGAATATGCACAAGACAGGATTCTCCGCATGCTCGTTGTAATGGATGTACCATTTTTCGGGGATTGGCAGCGCGCAACGAGTTCTCTCACATCATAATATCCTGATATACGGCCCATTTTGATACAATTAAAAAGCCGGAAATGTCCGGAAAAGGCCGAAGGTGTACAGAACCCGTTGCTCCGTATGCTCGTTGTAGTGGGCGTACCATTTTTCGGGGATTGGCAGCGTGCAGCGAGTTCTCACACCTCATAATATCCTGCTATTCTGCCCGTTTTTGATCACTTAATATGCCGGAAATGTCCGGAAAAGGCCGAAGATGTACAAGACAGGATTCTCCGCATGCTCGTTGTAATGCAAGTACCATTCTTCGGGGATTGGCAGCGCGCAACGAGTTCTCTCACATCATAATATCCTGCTCTACGGCCCGTTTTTAATCACATAAAATGCCGGAGATGTCCGGAAAAGGCCGAAGGTGTACAGAACCCAATGCTCCGTTTGCTCGTTGTAATGGAAGTACCATTTTTGGGGGGTTGGCAGAGAGCAACTGGTTCTTACACATCATAATATCCTGATATACGGCCCATTTTGAAACAATTAAAAAGCCGGAAATATCCGGAAAAGTCCGAAGGTGTACAGAACCCGTTGCTCCGTATGCTCGTTGTAATGGAAGGACCATTTTTGGGGGATTGGCAGCGTGCAGCGAGTTCTCACACCTCATAATATCCTGCGAAACGACTCATTTTGAAACTATTAAAAAGCCGAAACTGGCCGGAAAAGGCCGAATATGTAAAAGACAGGATTCTCGTCATGCTCGTTGTAATGGATGTACCATTTTTCGGGGATTGGCAGCGCGCAACGAGTTCTCTCACATCATAATATCCTGATATACGGCCCATTTTGAAACTATTAAAAAGCCGAAACTTGCCGGAAAAGGCCGAAGGTATACAGAACCCGTTGCTCCGTATGCTCGTTGTAGTGGGCGTACCATTTTTCGGGGATTGGCAGCGTGCAGCGAGTTCTCACACCTCATAATATCCTGCTATTCTGCCCGTTTTTGATCACTTAATATGCCGGAAATGTCCGGAAAAGGCCGAAGATGTACAGAACCTGATGCTCCGTATGCTCGTTGTAAGGGGCGTACCATTTCTCGGGGATTGGCTGCGCGGAACGAGTTATCTCATAACATAATATCCTGAAATGCGGCCCATTTTGAAACAATTAAAAAGCCGGAAATGTCCGGAAAAGGCCGAAGGTGTACAGAACCTGATTCTCCGTATGCTCGTTGTAATGGAAGTACCATTCCTAGGGGATTGGCAGCGCGCAACGAGTTCTCTCACATCATAATATCCTGCGATACGACCCATTTTGAAACAATTAAAAAGCCGGAAATGTCCGGAAAATGCCATAGGTGTACAGAACCCGTTGCTCCGTATGCTCGTTGTAATGGGCGTACCATTTTTCGGGGATTGGCAGCGTGCAGCCAGTTCTCACACCTCATAATATCCTGCGATACGACCCATTTTGAAACTATTAAAAAGCCGAAACTGGCCGGAAATGGCCGAATATGTACAAGACAGGATTCTCCGCATGCTCGTTGTAATGGAAGTACCATTCTTCGGGGATAGGCAGCGCGCAACGAGTTCTCTCACATCATAATATCCTGATATACGGCCCATTTTGAAACAATTAAAAAGCCGGAAATGTCCGGAAAAGGCCGAAGGTGTACAGAACCCGTTGCTCCCTTTGCTTGTTGTAATGGAAGTACCATTTTTGGGGGGTTGGCAGAGAGCAACTGGTTCTTACACATCATAATATCCTGATATACGGCCCTTTTTGAAACAATTAAAAAGCCGGAAATATCCGGAAAAGGCCGAAGGTGTACAGAACCCGTTGCTCCCTTTGCTTGTTGTAATGGAAGTACCATTTTTGGGGGGTTGGCAGAGAGCAACTGGTTCTTACACATCATAATATCCTGATATACGGCCCGTTTTTAATCACATAAAATACCGGAGATGTCCGGAAAAGGCCGAAGGTGTACAGAACCCAATGCTCCGTTTGCTCGTTGTAATGGAAGTACCATTTTTGGGGGATTTCCAGCGTGCAACCAGTTCTCACACCTCATAATATCCTGCGATACGACCGATTTTGAAACTATTAAAAAGCCGAAACTGGCCGGAAATGGCCGAATATGTACAAGACAGGATTCTCCGCATGCTCGTTGTAATGCAAGTACCATTCTTCGGGGATTGGCAGCGCGCAACGAGTTCTCTCACATCATAATATCCTGCTCTACGGCCCGTTTTTAATCACATAAAATGCCGGAGATGTCCGGAAAAGGCCGAAGGTGTACAGAACCCAATGCTCCGTTTGCTCGTTGTAATGGAAGTACCATTTTTGGGGGGTTGGCAGAGAGCAACTGGTTCTTACACATCATAATATCCTGATATACGGCCCATTTTGAAACAATTAAAAAGCCGGAAATATCCGGAAAAGGCCGAAGGTGTACAGAACCCGTTGCTCCGTATGCTCGTTGTAATGGAAGGACCATTTTTGGGGGATTGGCAGCGTGCAGCGAGTTCTCACACCTCATAATATCCTGCGAAACGACTCATTTTGAAACTATTAAAAAGCCGAAACTGGCCGGAAAAGGCCGAATATGTAAAAGACAGGATTCTCGTCATGCTCGTTGTAATGGATGTACCATTTTTCGGGGATTGGCAGCGCGCAACGAGTTCTCTCACATCATAATATCCTGATATACGGCCCATTTTGAAACTATTAAAAAGCCGAAACTTGCCGGAAAAGGCCGAAGGTATACAGAACCCGTTGCTCCGTATGCTCGTTGTAGTGGGCGTACCATTTTTCGGGGATTGGCAGCGTGCAGCGAGTTCTCACACCTCATAATATCCTGCTATTCTGCCCGTTTTTGATCACTTAATATGCCGGAAATGTCCGGAAAAGGCCGAAGGTGTACAGAACCTGATGCTCCGTATGCTCGTTGTAGTGGGCGTACCATTTTTCGGGGATTGGCAGCACGTAACGTGTTCTCTCTCATCATAATATCCTGCTATTCTGCCCGTTTTTGATCACTTAATATGCCGGAAATATCCGGAAAAGGCCGAAGGTGTACAGAACCCGTTGCTCCGTATGCTCGTTGTAATGGAATTACCATTTTTGGGGGATTGGCAACGCTCAACGCGTTTTTACACATCATAATATCCTGCTATTCGGCCCATTTTTGATCACTTAAAATGCCGGAAATGTCCGGAAAAGGCCGAAGGTGTACAGAACCTGATGCTCCGTATGCTCGTTGTAAGGGGCGTACCATTTCTCGGGGATTGGCAGCACGTAACGTGTTCTCTCTCATCATAATATCCTGATAAACGGCACATTTAGAAACAATTAAAAAGCCGGAAATGTCCGGAAAAGGCCGAAGGTGTACAGAACCCGTTGCTCCGTATGCTCGTTGTAGTGGGCGTACCATTTTTCGGGGGTTGGCAGCGTGCAGCGAGATCTCAAACATCATAATATCCTGCGATACGACCCTTTTTGAAACAATTAAAAAGCCGGTAATATCCGGAAAAGGCCGAAGGTGTACAGAACCCGTTGCTCCGTATGCTCGTTGTAATGGAAGTACCATTCTTCGGGGATTGGCAGCGCGCAACGAGTTCTCTCACATCATAATATCCTGCTATACGGCCCGTTTTTAATCACATAAAATGCCGGAGATGTCCGGAAAAGGCCGAAGGTGTACAGAACCCAATGCTCCGTTTGCTCGTTGTAATGGAAGTACCATTTTTGGGGGGTTGGCAGAGAGCAACTGGTTCTTACACATCATAATATCCTGATATACGGCCCATTTTGAAACAGTTAAAAAGCCGGAAATATCCGGAAAAGGCCGAAGGTGTACAGAACCCGTTGCTCCGTATGCTCGTTGTAATGGAATTACCATTTTTGGGGGATTGGCAACGCTCAACGCGTTTTTACACATCATAATATCCTGCGATACGACTCATTTTGAAACTATAAAAAGCCGAAACTGGCCGGAAAAGGCCGAATATGTACCAGACAGGATTCTCCTCATGCTCGTTGTAATGGAATTTACCAATCTTCGGGGATTTGCAGCGCGCAACGAGTTCCCTCACATCATAATATCCTGCTATACGGCCCGTATTTAATCACATAAAATGCCGGAGATGTCCGGAAAAGGCCGAAGGTGTACAGAACCCAATGCTCCGTTTGCTCGTTGTAATGGAAGTACCATTTTTGGGGGGTTGGCAGAGAGCAACTGGTTCTTACACATCATAATATCCTGATATACGGCCCATTTTGAAACAATTAAAAAGCCGGAAATATACGGAAAAGGCCGAAGGTGTACAGAACCCGTTGCTCCGTATGCTCGTTGTAATGGAATTACCATTTTTGGGGGATTGGCAACGCTCAACGCGTTTTTACACATCATAATATCCTGCTATTCGGCCCATTTTTGATCACTTAAAATGCCGGAAATGTCCGGAAAAGGCCGAAGGTGTACAGAACCTGATGCTCCGTATGCTCGTTGTAAGGGGCGTACCATTTCTCGGGGATTGGCAGCACGTAACGTGTTCTCTCTCATCATAATATCCTGATAAACGGCACATTTAGAATCAATTAAAAAGCCGGACATGTCCGGAAAAGGCCGAAGGTGTACAGAACCCGTTGCTCCCTTTGCTTGTTGTAATGGAAGTACCATTTTTGGGGGGTTGGCAGAGAGCAACTGGTTCTTACACATCATAATATCCTGATATACGGCCCCTATTGAAGCAATTAAAAAGCCAGAAATGTCCGGAAAAGGCCGAAGGTGTACAGAACCCGCTGCTCCGTATGCTCGTTGTAATGGGCGTACCATTTTTCGGGGATTTCCAGCGTGCAGCCAGTTCTCACACCTCATAATATCCTGCGATACGACCCATTTTGAAACTATTAAAAAGCCGAAACTGGCCGGAAATGGCCGAATATGTACAAGTCAGGATTCTCCGCATGCTCGTTGTAATGGAAGTACCATTCTTCGGGGATTGGCAGCGCGCAACGAGTTCTCTCACATCATAATATCCTGCTATACGGCCCGTTTTTAATCACATAAAATGCCGGAGATGTCCGGAAAAGGCCGAAGGTGTACAGAACCCAATGCTCCGTTTGCTCGTTGTAATGGAAGTACCATTTTTGGGGGGTTGGCAGAGAGCAACTGGTTCTTACACATCATAATATCCTGATATACGGCCCATTTTGAAACAATTAAAAAGCCGGAAATATCCGGAAAAGGCCGAAGGTGTACAGAACCCGCTGCTCCGTATGCTCGTTGTAATGGGCGTACCTTTTTTCGGGGATTTCCAGCGTGCAACCAGTTCTCACACCTCATAATATCCTGCGATACGACCCATTTTGAAACTATTAAAAAGCCGAAACTGGCCGGAAAAGGCCGAATATGTACAAGACAGGATTCTCCGCATGCTCGTTGTAATGGATGTACCATTCTTCGGGGATTGGCAGCGCGCAACGAGTTCTCTCACATCATAATATCGCACGATACGACCCATTTTGAAATAATTAAAAAGCCGGAAATGTCCGGAAAATGCCGAAGGTGTACAGAACCCGTTGCTCCGTATGCTCTTTGTAATGGAAGGACCATTTTTGGGGGATTGGCAGCGTGCAGCGAGTTCTCACACCTCATAATATCCTGCGATACGACTCATTTTGAAACTATTAAAAAGCCGAAACTGGCCGGAAAAGGCCGAATATGTACAAGACAGGATTCTCGTCATGCTCGTTGTAATGGAAGTACCATTCCTCGGGGATTTGCAGCTCGCAACGAGTTCCCTCACATCATAATATCCTGATATACGGCCCATTTTGAAACAATTAAAAAGCCGGAAATGTCCGGAAAAGGCCGAAGGTGTACAGAACCCGTTGCTCCCTTTGCTTGTTGTAATGGAAGTACCATATTTGGGGGGTTGGCAGAGAGCAACTGGTTCTTACACATCATAATATCCTGATATACGGCCCATTTTGAAACAATTAAAAAGCCGGAAATATCCGGAAAAGGCCGAAGGTGTACAGAACCCGCTGCTCCGTATGCTCGTTGTAATGGGCGTACCATTTTTCGGGGATTTCCAGCGTGCAACCAGTTCTCACACCTCATAATAACCTGCGATACGACCCATTTTGAAACTATTAAAAAGCCGAAACTGGTCGGAAAAGGCCGAATATGCACAAGACAGGATTCTCCGCATGCTCGTTGTAATGGATGTACCATTTTTCGGGGATTGGCAGCGCGCAACGAGTTCTCTCACATCATAATATCCTGATATACGGCCCATTTTGAAACAATTAAAAAGCCGGAAATGTCCGGAAAAGGCCGAAGGTGTACAGAACCCGTTGCTCCGTATGCTCGTTGTAGTGGGCGTACCATTTTTCGGGGATTGGCAGCGTGCAGCGAGTTCTCACACCTCATAATATCCTGCGATTCTGCCCGTTTTTGATCACTTAATATGCCGGAAATGTCCGGAAAAGGCCGAAGATGTACAAGACAGGATTCTCCGCATGCTCGTTGTAATGCAAGTACCATTCTTCGGGGATTGGCAGCGCGCAACGAGTTCTCTCACATCATAATATCCTGCTCTACGGCCCGTTTTTAATCACATAAAATGCCGGAGATGTCCGGAAAAGGCCGAAGGTGTACAGAACCCAATGCTCCGTTTGCTCGTTGTAATGGAAGTACCATTTTTGGGGGGTTGGCAGAGAGCAACTGGTTCTTACACATCATAATATCCTGATATACGGCCCATTTTGAAACAATTAAAAAGCCGGAAATATCCGGAAAAGTCCGAAGGTGTACAGAACCCGTTGCTCCGTATGCTCGTTGTAATGGAAGGACCATTTTTGGGGGATTGGCAGCGTGCAGCGAGTTCTCACACCTCATAATATCCTGCGAAACGACTCATTTTGAAACTATTAAAAAGCCGAAACTGGCCGGAAAAGGCCGAATATGTAAAAGACAGGATTCTCGTCATGCTCGTTGTAATGGATGTACCATTTTTCGGGGATTGGCAGCGCGCAACGAGTTCTCTCACATCATAATATCCTGATATACGGCCCATTTTGAAACTATTAAAAAGCCGAAACTTGCCGGAAAAGGCCGAAGGTATACAGAACCCGTTGCTCCGTATGCTCGTTGTACTGGGCGTACCATTTTTCGGGGATTGGCAGCGTGCAGCGAGTTCTCACACCTCATAATATCCTGCTATTCTGCCCGTTTTTGAACACTTAATATGCCGGAAATGTCCGGAAAAGGCCGAAGATGTACAGAACCTGATGCTCCGTATGCTCGTTGTAAGGGGCGTACCATTTCTCGGGGATTGGCAGCGCGTAACGAGTTATCTCATAACATAATATCCTGAAATACGGCCCATTTTGAAACAATTAAAAAGCCGGAAATGTCCGGAAAAGGCCGAAGGTGTACAGAACCTGATTCTGCGTATGCTCGTTGTAATGGAAGTACCATTCCTCGGGGATTGGCAGCGCGCAACGAGTTCTCTCACATCATAATATCCTGCGATACGACCCATTTTGAAACAATTAAAAAGCCGGAAATGTCCGGAAAATGCCATAGGTGTACAGAACCCGTTGCTCCGTATGCTCGTTGTAATGGGCGTACCATTTTTCGGGGATTGGCAGCGTGCAGCCAGTTCTCACACCTCATAATATCCTGCGATACGACCCATTTTGAAACTATTAAAAAGCCGAAACTGGCCGGAAATGGCCGAATATGTACAAGACAGGATTCTCCGCATGCTCGTTGTAATGGAAGTACCATTCTTCGGGGATAGGCAGCGCGCAACGAGTTCTCTCACATCATAATATCCTGATATACGGCCCATTTTGAAACAATTAAAAAGCCGGAAATGTCCGGAAAAGGCCGAAGGTGTACAGAACCCGTTGCTCCCTTTGCTTGTTGTAATGGAAGTACCATTTTTGGGGGGTTGGCAGAGAGCAACTGGTTTTTACACATCATAATATCCTGATATACGGCCCGTTTTTAATCACATAAAATGCCGGAGATGTCCGGAAAAGGCCGAAGGTGTACAGAACCCAATGCTCCGTTTGCTCGTTGTAATGGAAGTACCATTTTTGGGGGATTTCCAGCGTGCAACCAGTTCTCACACCTCATAATATCCTGCGATACGACCGATTTTGAAACTATTAAAAAGCCGAAACTGGCCGGAAATGGCCGAATATGTACAAGACAGGATTCTCCGCATGCTCGTTGTAATGCAAGTACCATTCTTCGGGGATTGGCAGCGCGCAACGAGTTCTCTCACATCATAATATCCTGCTCTACGGCCCGTTTTTAATCACATAAAATGCCGGAGATGTCCGGAAAAGGCCGAAGGTGTACAGAACCCAATGCTCCGTTTGCTCGTTGTAATGGAAGTACCATTTTTGGGGGGTTGGCAGAGAGCAACTGGTTCTTACACATCATAATATCCTGATATACGGCCCATTTTGAAACAATTAAAAAGCCGGAAATATCCGGAAAAGGCCGAAGGTGTACAGAACCCGTTGCTCCGTATGCTCGTTGTAATGGAAGGACCATTTTTGGGGGATTGGCAGCGTGCAGCGAGTTCTCACACCTCATAATATCCTGCGAAACGACTCATTTTGAAACTATTAAAAAGCCGAAACTGGCCGGAAAAGGCCGAATATGTAAAAGACAGGATTCTCGTCATGCTCGTTGTAATGGATGTACCATTTTTCGGGGATTGGCAGCGCGCAACGAGTTCTCTCACATCATAATATCCTGATATACGGCCCATTTTGAAACTATTAAAAAGCCGAAACTTGCCAGAAAAGGCCGAAGGTATACAGAACCCGTTGCTCCGTATGCTCGTTGTAGTGGGCGTACCATTTTTCGGGGATTGGCAGCGTGCAGCGAGTTCTCACACCTCATAATATCCTGCTATTCTGCCCGTTTTTGATCACTTAATATGCCGGAAATGTCCGGAAAAGGCCGAAGGTGTACAGAACCTGATGCTCCGTATGCTCGTTGTAGTGGGCGTACCATTTTTCGGGGATTGGCAGCACGTAACGTGTTCTCTCTCATCATAATATCCTGCTATTCTGCCCGTTTTTGATCACTTAATATGCCGGAAATATCCGGAAAAGGCCGAAGGTGTACAGAACCCGTTGCTCCGTATGCTCGTTGTAATGGAATTACCATTTTTGGGGGATTGGCAACGCTCAACGCGTTTTTACACATCATAATATCCTGCTATTCGGCCCATTTTTGATCACTTAAAATGCCGGAAATGTCCGGAAAAGGCCGAAGGTGTACAGAACCTGATGCTCCGTATGCTCGTTGTAAGGGGCGTACCATTTCTCGGGGATTGGCAGCACGTAACGTGTTCTCTCTCATCATAATATCCTGATAAACGGCACATTTAGAAACAATTAAAAAGCCGGAAATGTCCGGAAAAGGCCGAAGGTGTACAGAACCCGTTGCTCCGTATGCTCGTTGTAGTGGGCGTACCATTTTTCGGGGGTTGGCAGCGTGCAGCGAGATCTCAAACATCATAATATCCTGCGATACGACCCTTTTTGAAACAATTAAAAAGCCGGTAATATCCGGAAAAGGCCGAAGGTGTACAGAACCCGTTGCTCCGTATGCTCGTTGTAATGGAAGTACCATTCTTCGGGGATTGGCAGCGCGCAACGAGTTCTCTCACATCATAATATCCTGCTATACGGCCCGTTTTTAATCACATAAAATGCCGGAGATGTCCGGAAAAGGCCGAAGGTGTACAGAACCCAATGCTCCGTTTGCTCGTTGTAATGGGCGTACCATTTTTGGGGGATTTCCAGCGTGCAACCAGTTCTCACACCTCATAATATCCTGCGATACGACCGATTTTGAAACTATTAAAAAGCCGAAACTGGCCGGAAATGGCCGAATATGTACAAGACAGGATTCTCCGCATGCTCGTTGTAATGGAAGTACCATTCTTCGGGGATAGGCAGCGCGCAACGAGTTCTCTCACATCATAATATCCTGATATACGGCCCATTTTGAAACAATTAAAAAGCCGGAAATGTCCGGAAAAGGCCGAAGGTGTACAGAACCCAATGCTCCGTTTGCTCGTTGTAATGGAAGTACCATTTTTGGGGGGTTGGCAGAGAGCAACTGGTTCTTACACATCATAATATCCTGATATACGGCCCATTTTGAAACAATTAAAAAGCCGGAAATATCCGGAAAAGTCCGAAGGTGTACAGAACCCGTTGCTCCGTATGCTCGTTGTAATGGAAGGACCATTTTTGGGGGATTGGCAGCGTGCAGCGAGTTCTCACACCTCATAATATCCTGCGAAACGACTCATTTTGAAACTATTAAAAAGCCGAAACTGGCCGGAAAAGGCCGAATATGTAAAAGACAGGATTCTCGTCATGCTCGTTGTAATGGATGTACCATTTTTCGGGGATTGGCAGCGCGCAACGAGTTCTCTCACATCATAATATCCTGATATACGGCCCATTTTGAAACTATTAAAAAGCCGAAACTTGCCGGAAAAGGCCGAAGGTATACAGAACCCGTTGCTCCGTATGCTCGTTGTACTGGGCGTACCATTTTTCGGGGATTGGCAGCGTGCAGCGAGTTCTCACACCTCATAATATCCTGCTATTCTGCCCGTTTTTGAACACTTAATATGCCGGAAATGTCCGGAAAAGGCCGAAGATGTACAGAACCTGATGCTCCGTATGCTCGTTGTAAGGGGCGTACCATTTCTCGGGGATTGGCAGCGCGTAACGAGTTATCTCATAACATAATATCCTGAAATACGGCCCATTTTGAAACAATTAAAAAGCCGGAAATGTCCGGAAAAGGCCGAAGGTGTACAGAACCTGATTCTGCGTATGCTCGTTGTAATGGAAGTACCATTCCTCGGGGATTGGCAGCGCGCAACGAGTTCTCTCACATCATAATATCCTGCGATACGACCCATTTTGAAACAATTAAAAAGCCGGAAATGTCCGGAAAATGCCATAGGTGTACAGAACCCGTTGCTCCGTATGCTCGTTGTAATGGGCGTACCATTTTTCGGGGATTGGCAGCGTGCAGCCAGTTCTCACACCTCATAATATCCTGCGATACGACCCATTTTGAAACTATTAAAAAGCCGAAACTGGCCGGAAATGGCCGAATATGTACAAGACAGGATTCTCCGCATGCTCGTTGTAATGGAAGTACCATTCTTCGGGGATAGGCAGCGCGCAACGAGTTCTCTCACATCATAATATCCTGATATACGGCCCATTTTGAAACAATTAAAAAGCCGGAAATGTCCGGAAAAGGCCGAAGGTGTACAGAACCCGTTGCTCCCTTTGCTTGTTGTAATGGAAGTACCATTTTTGGGGGGTTGGCAGAGAGCAACTGGTTTTTACACATCATAATATCCTGATATACGGCCCGTTTTTAATCACATAAAATGCCGGAGATGTCCGGAAAAGGCCGAAGGTGTACAGAACCCAATGCTCCGTTTGCTCGTTGTAATGGAAGTACCATTTTTGGGGGATTTCCAGCGTGCAACCAGTTCTCACACCTCATAATATCCTGCGATACGACCGATTTTGAAACTATTAAAAAGCCGAAACTGGCCGGAAATGGCCGAATATGTACAAGACAGGATTCTCCGCATGCTCGTTGTAATGCAAGTACCATTCTTCGGGGATTGGCAGCGCGCAACGAGTTCTCTCACATCATAATATCCTGCTCTACGGCCCGTTTTTAATCACATAAAATGCCGGAGATGTCCGGAAAAGGCCGAAGGTGTACAGAACCCAATGCTCCGTTTGCTCGTTGTAATGGAAGTACCATTTTTGGGGGGTTGGCAGAGAGCAACTGGTTCTTACACATCATAATATCCTGATATACGGCCCATTTTGAAACAATTAAAAAGCCGGAAATATCCGGAAAAGGCCGAAGGTGTACAGAACCCGTTGCTCCGTATGCTCGTTGTAATGGAAGGACCATTTTTGGGGGATTGGCAGCGTGCAGCGAGTTCTCACACCTCATAATATCCTGCGAAACGACTCATTTTGAAACTATTAAAAAGCCGAAACTGGCCGGAAAAGGCCGAATATGTAAAAGACAGGATTCTCGTCATGCTCGTTGTAATGGATGTACCATTTTTCGGGGATTGGCAGCGCGCAACGAGTTCTCTCACATCATAATATCCTGATATACGGCCCATTTTGAAACTATTAAAAAGCCGAAACTTGCCAGAAAAGGCCGAAGGTATACAGAACCCGTTGCTCCGTATGCTCGTTGTAGTGGGCGTACCATTTTTCGGGGATTGGCAGCGTGCAGCGAGTTCTCACACCTCATAATATCCTGCTATTCTGCCCGTTTTTGATCACTTAATATGCCGGAAATGTCCGGAAAAGGCCGAAGGTGTACAGAACCTGATGCTCCGTATGCTCGTTGTAGTGGGCGTACCATTTTTCGGGGATTGGCAGCACGTAACGTGTTCTCTCTCATCATAATATCCTGCTATTCTGCCCGTTTTTGATCACTTAATATGCCGGAAATATCCGGAAAAGGCCGAAGGTGTACAGAACCCGTTGCTCCGTATGCTCGTTGTAATGGAATTACCATTTTTGGGGGATTGGCAACGCTCAACGCGTTTTTACACATCATAATATCCTGCTATTCGGCCCATTTTTGATCACTTAAAATGCCGGAAATGTCCGGAAAAGGCCGAAGGTGTACAGAACCTGATGCTCCGTATGCTCGTTGTAAGGGGCGTACCATTTCTCGGGGATTGGCAGCACGTAACGTGTTCTCTCTCATCATAATATCCTGATAAACGGCACATTTAGAAACAATTAAAAAGCCGGAAATGTCCGGAAAAGGCCGAAGGTGTACAGAACCCGTTGCTCCGTATGCTCGTTGTAGTGGGCGTACCATTTTTCGGGGGTTGGCAGCGTGCAGCGAGATCTCAAACATCATAATATCCTGCGATACGACCCTTTTTGAAACAATTAAAAAGCCGGTAATATCCGGAAAAGGCCGAAGGTGTACAGAACCCGTTGCTCCGTATGCTCGTTGTAATGGAAGTACCATTCTTCGGGGATTGGCAGCGCGCAACGAGTTCTCTCACATCATAATATCCTGCTATACGGCCCGTTTTTAATCACATAAAATGCCGGAGATGTCCGGAAAAGGCCGAAGGTGTACAGAACCCAATGCTCCGTTTGCTCGTTGTAATGGAAGTACCATTTTTGGGGGGTTGGCAGAGAGCAACTGGTTCTTACACATCATAATATCCTGATATACGGCCCATTTTGAAACAGTTAAAAAGCCGGAAATATCCGGAAAAGGCCGAAGGTGTACAGAACCCGTTGCTCCGTATGCTCGTTGTAATGGAATTACCATTTTTGGGGGATTGGCAACGCTCAACGCGTTTTTACACATCATAATATCCTGCGATACGACTCATTTTGAAACTATAAAAAGCCGAAACTGGCCGGAAAAGGCCGAATATGTACCAGACAGGATTCTCCTCATGCTCGTTGTAATGGAATTTACCAATCTTCGGGGATTTGCAGCGCGCAACGAGTTCCCTCACATCATAATATCCTGCTATACGGCCCGTATTTAATCACATAAAATGCCGGAGATGTCCGGAAAAGGCCGAAGGT
The DNA here is from genome assembly GCA_963971185.1 of Bombus muscorum. Lineage (NCBI taxonomy): Eukaryota > Metazoa > Arthropoda > Insecta > Hymenoptera > Apidae > Bombus > Bombus muscorum. The sequence goes on along the minus strand of OZ020130.1, from coordinate 9,121,192 downwards.
GTACAGAACCTGATGCTCCGTATGCTCGTTGTAAGGGGCGTACCATTTCTCGGGGATTGGCAGCACGTAACGTGTTCTCTCTCATCATAATATCCTGATAAACGGCACATTTAGAATCAATTAAAAAGCCGGACATGTCCGGAAAAGGCCGAAGGTGTACAGAACCCGTTGCTCCCTTTGCTTGTTGTAATGGAAGTACCATTTTTGGGGGGTTGGCAGAGAGCAACTGGTTCTTACACATCATAATATCCTGATATACGGCCCCTATTGAAGCAATTAAAAAGCCAGAAATGTCCGGAAAAGGCCGAAGGTGTACAGAACCCGCTGCTCCGTATGCTCGTTGTAATGGGCGTACCATTTTTCGGGGATTTCCAGCGTGCAGCCAGTTCTCACACCTCATAATATCCTGCGATACGACCCATTTTGAAACTATTAAAAAGCCGAAACTGGCCGGAAATGGCCGAATATGTACAAGTCAGGATTCTCCGCATGCTCGTTGTAATGGAAGTACCATTCTTCGGGGATTGGCAGCGCGCAACGAGTTCTCTCACATCATAATATCCTGCTATACGGCCCGTTTTTAATCACATAAAATGCCGGAGATGTCCGGAAAAGGCCGAAGGTGTACAGAACCCAATGCTCCGTTTGCTCGTTGTAATGGAAGTACCATTTTTGGGGGGTTGGCAGAGAGCAACTGGTTCTTGCACATCATAATATCCTGATATACGGCCCATTTTGAAACAATTAAAAAGCCGGAAATATCCGGAAAAGGCCGAAGGTGTACAGAACCCGCTGCTCCGTATGCTCGTTGTAATGGGCGTACCTTTTTTCGGGGATTTCCAGCGTGCAACCAGTTCTCACACCTCATAATATCCTGCGATACGACCCATTTTGAAACTATTAAAAAGCCGAAACTGGCCGGAAAAGGCCGAATATGTACAAGACAGGATTCTCCGCATGCTCGTTGTAATGGATGTACCATTCTTCGGGGATTGGCAGCGCGCAACGAGTTCTCTCACATCATAATATCGCACGATACGACCCATTTTGAAATAATTAAAAAGCCGGAAATGTCCGGAAAATGCCGAAGGTGTACAGAACCCGTTGCTCCGTATGCTCTTTGTAATGGAAGGACCATTTTTGGGGGATTGGCAGCGTGCAGCGAGTTCTCACACCTCATAATATCCTGCGATACGACTCATTTTGAAACTATTAAAAAGCCGAAACTGGCCGGAAAAGGCCGAATATGTACAAGACAGGATTCTCGTCATGCTCGTTGTAATGGAAGTACCATTCCTCGGGGATTTGCAGCTCGCAACGAGTTCCCTCACATCATAATATCCTGATATACGGCCCATTTTGAAACAATTAAAAAGCCGGAAATGTCCGGAAAAGGCCGAAGGTGTACAGAACCCGTTGCTCCCTTTGCTTGTTGTAATGGAAGTACCATATTTGGGGGGTTGGCAGAGAGCAACTGGTTCTTACACATCATAATATCCTGATATACGGCCCATTTTGAAACAATTAAAAAGCCGGAAATATCCGGAAAAGTCCGAAGGTGTACAGAACCCGCTGCTCCGTATGCTCGTTGTAATGGGCGTACCATTTTTCGGGGATTTCCAGCGTGCAACCAGTTCTCACACCTCATAATATCCTGCGATACGACCCATTTTGAAACTATTAAAAAGCCGAAACTGGCCGGAAATGGCCGAATATGTACAAGACAGGATTCTCCGCATGCTCGTTGTAATGGAAGTACCATTCTTCGGGGATTGGCAGCGCGCAACGAGTTCTCTCACATCATAATATCCTGCTATACGGCCCGTTTTGAAACAATTAAAAAGCCGGAAATGTCCGGAAAAGGCCGAAGGTGTACAGAACCCGTTGCTCCCTTTGCTTGTTGTAATGGAAGTACCATATTTGGGGGGTTGGCAGAGAGCAACTGGTTCTTACACATCATAATATCCTGATATACGGCCCATTTTGAAACAATTAAAAAGCCGGAAATATCCGGAAAAGGCCGAAGGTGTACAGAACCCGCTGCTCCGTATGCTCGTTGTAATGGGCGTACCATTTTTCGGGGATTTCCAGCGTGCAACCAGTTCTCACACCTCATAATATCCTGCGATACGACCCATTTTGAAACTATTAAAAAGCCGAAACTGGCCGGAAATGGCCGAATATGTACAAGACAGGATTCTCCGCATGCTCGTTGTAATGGAAGTACCATTCTTCGGGGATTGGCAGCGCGCAACGAGTTCTCTCACATCATAATATCCTGCTATACGGCCCGTTTTGAAACAATTAAAAAGCCGAAACTGGCCGGAAAAGGCCGAAAATGTACAAGACAGGATTCTCCGGATGCTGGTTGTATTGGAAGTACCATTCTTCGGGGATTGGCAGCGCGCACCGTGTTCTCTCACATCATAATATCCTGCTATTCTGCCCGTTTTTGATCACTTAATATGCCGGAAATGTCCTGAAAAGGCCGAAGGTGTACAGAACCTGATGCTCCGTATGCTCGTTGTAAGGGGCGTACCATTTCTCGGGGATTGGCAGCGCGTAACGTGTTCTCTCACATCATAATATCCTGCGATACGACCCATTTTGAAACAATTAAAAAGCCGGAAATGTCCGGAAAATGCCAAAGGTGTACAGAACCCGTTGCTCCGTATGCTCGTTGTAATGGAAGTACCATTCTTCGGGGATTGGCAGCGCGCAACGAGTTCTCTCACATCATAATATCCTGCGATACGACCCATTTTGAAACAATTAAAAAGCCGGAAATGTCCGGAAAATGCCAAAGGTGTACAGAACCCGTTGCTCCGTATGCTCGTTGTAATGGGCGTACCATTTTTCGGGGAATGCCAGCGTGCAGCGAGTTCTCACACCTCATAATATCCTGCGATACGACCCATTTTGAAACTATTAAAAAGCCGAAACTGGTCGGAAAAGGCCGAATATGCACAAGACAGGATTCTCCGCATGCTCGTTGTAATGGATGTACCATTTTTCGGGGATTGGCAGCGCGCAACGAGTTCTCTCACATCATAATATCCTGATATACGGCCCATTTTGAAACAATTAAAAAGCCGGAAATGTCCGGAAAAGGCCGAAGGTGTACAGAACCCGTTGCTCCCTTTGCTTGTTGTAATGGAAGTACCATTTTTGGGGGGTTGGCAGAGAGCAACTGGATCTTACACCTCATAATATCCTGATATACGGCCCATTTTGAAGCAATTAAAATGCCGGAAATGTCCGGAAAAGGCCGAAGGTGTACAGAACCCGTTGCTCCGTATGCTCGTTGTAATGGGCGTACCATTTTTCGGGAATTTCCAGCGTGCAGCCAGTTCTCACACCTCATAATATCCTGCGATACGACCCATTTTGAAACTATTAAAAAGCCGAAACTGGCCGGAAATGGCCGAATATGTACAAGACAGGATTCTCCGCATGCTCGTTGTAATGGAAGTACCATTCTTCGGGGATAGGCAGCGCGCAACGAGTTCTCTCACATCATAATATCCTGATATACGGCCCATTTTGAAACAATTAAAAAGCCGGAAATGTCCGGAAAAGGCCGAAGGTGTACAGAACCCGTTGCTCCCTTTGCTTGTTGTAATGGAAGTACCATTTTTGGGGGGTTGGCAGAGAGCAACTGGTTCTTACACATCATAATATCCTGATATACGGCCCCTATTGAAGCAATTAAAAAGCCGGAAATGTCCGGAAAAGGCCGAAGGTGTACAGAACCCGCTGCTCCGTATGCTCGTTGTAATGGGCGTACCATTTTTCGGGGATTTCCAGCGTGCAGCCAGTTCTCACACCTCATAATATCCTGCGATACGACCCATTTTGAAACTATTAAAAAGCCGAAACTGGCCGGAAATGGCCGAATATGTACAAGACAGGATTCTCCGTATGCTCGTTGTAATGGAAGTACCATTCTTCGGGGATTGGCAGCGCGCAACGAGTTCTCTCACATCATAATATCCTGCTATACGGCCCGTTTTTAATCACATAAAATGCCGGAGATGTCCGGAAAAGGCCGAAGGTGTACAGAACCCAATGCTCCGTTTGCTCGTTGTAATGGAAGTACCATTTTTGGGGGGTTGGCAGAGAGCAACTGGTTCTTACACATCATAATATCCTGATATACGGCCCATTTTGAAACAATTAAAAAGCCGGAAATATCCGGAAAAGGCCGAAGGTGTACAGAACCCGTTGCTCCGTATGCTCGTTGTAATGGAATTACCATTTTTGGGGGATTGGCAACGCTCAACGCGTTTTTACACATCATAATATCCTGCGATACGACTCATTTTGAAACTATTAAAAAGCCGAAACTGGCCGGAAAAGGCCGAATATGTACCAGACAGGATTCTCGTCATGCTCGTTGTAATGGAAGTACCATTCTTCGGGGATTTGCAGCGCGCAACGAGTTCCCTCACATCATAATATCCTGCTATACGGCCCGTTTTTAATCACATAAAATGCCGGAGATGTCCGGAAAAGGCCGAAGGTGTACAGAACCTGATGCTCCGTATGCTCGTTGTAATGGAAGTACCATTCTTCGGGGATTGGCAGCGCGCAACGAGTACTCTCACATCATAATATCCTGCGATACGACCCATTTTGAAACAATTAAAAAGCCGGAAATGTCCGGAAAATGCCAAAGGTGTACAGAACCCGTTGCTCCGTATGCTCGTTGTAATGGGCGTACCATTTTTCGGGGATTGGCAGCGTGCAGCGAGTTCTCACACCTCATAATATCCAGCGATACGACCCATTTTGAAACTATTAAAAAGCCGAAACTGGTCGGAAAAGGCCGAATATGTACAAGACAGGATTCTCCGCATGCTCGTTGTAATGGAAGTACCATTCTTCGGGGATTGGCTGCGCGCAACGAGTTCTCTCACATCATAATATCCTGCGATACGACCCATTTTGAAACAATTAAAAAGCCGAAACTGGCCGGAAAAGGCCGAAAATGTACAAGACAGGATTCTCCGGATGCTGGTTGTATTGGAAGTACCATTCTTCGGGGATTGGCAGCGCGGACCGTGTTCTCTCACATCATAATATCCTGCTATTCTGCCCGTTTTTGATCACTTAATATGCCGGAAATGTCCGGAAAAGGCCGAAGGTGTACAGAACCTGATGCTCCGTATGCTCGTTGTAAGGGGCGTACCATTTCTCGGGGATTGGCAGCGCGTAACGTGTTCTCTCACATCATAATATCCTGATAAACGGCACATTTTGAAACAATTAAAAAGCCGCAAATGTCCGGAAAAGGCCGAAGGTGTACAGAACCCGTTGCTCCGTATGCTCGTTGTAGTGGGCGTACCATTTTTCGGGGATTGGCAGCGTGCAGCGAGATCTCAAACATCATAATATCCTGCGATACGACCCTTTTTGAAACAATTAAAAAGCCGGTAATATCCGGAAAAGGCCGAAGGTGTACAGAACCCGTTGCTCCGTATGCTCGTTGTAATGGAAGGTCCATTTTTGGGGGATTGGCAGCATGCAGCGAGTTCTCACACCTCATAATATCCTGCGAAACGACTCATTTTGAAACTATTAAAATGCCGAAACTTGCCGGAAAAGGCCGAATATGTACAAGACAGGATTCTCCGCATGCTCGTTGTAATGGAAGTACCATTCTTCGGGGATTGGCTGCGCGCAACGAGTTCTCTCACATCATAATATCCTGATATACGGCCCATTTTGAAACAATTAAAAAGCCGGAGATGTCCGGAAAAGGCCGAAGGTGTACAGAACCTGATGCTCCGTATGCTCGTTGTAATGGAAGTACCATTCTTCGGGGATTGGCAGCGCGCAACGAGTTCTCTCACATCATAATATCCTGCGATACGACCCATTTTGAAACAATTAAAAAGCCGGAAATGTCCGGAAAAGGCCGAATATGTACAAAACAGGATTCTCCGCATGCTCGTTGTAATGGATGTACCATTTTTCGGGGATTGGCAGCGCGCAACGAGTTCTCTCACATCATAATATCCTGATATACGGCCCATTTTGAAACAATTAAAAAGCCGGAAATGTCCGGAAAAGGCCGAAGGTGTACAGAACCCAATGCTCCGTTTGCTCGTTGTAATGGAAGTACCATTTTTGGGGGGTTGGCAGAGAGCAACTGGTTCTTACACATCATAATATCCTGATATACGGCCCATTTTGAAACAATTAAAAAGCCGGAAATATCCGGAAAAGGCCGAAGGTGTACAGAACCCGCTGCTCCGTATGCTCGTTGTAATGGGCGTACCATTTTTCGGGGATTTCCAGCGTGCAGCCAGTTCTCACACCTCATAATATCCTGCGATACGACCCATTTTGAAACTATTAAAAAGCCGAAACTGGCCGGAAATGGCCGAATATGTACAAGACAGGATTCTCCGCATGCTCGTTGTAATGGAAGTACCATTCTTCGGGGATTGGCAGCGCGCAACGAGTTCTCTCACATCATAATATCCTGCTATTCTGCCCGTTTTTGATCACTTAATATGCCGGAAATGTCCGGAAAAGGCCGAAGGTGTACAGAACCTGATGCTCCGTATGCTCGTTGTAAGGGGCGTACCATTTCTCGGGGATTGGCAGCGCATAACGTGTTCTCTCACATCATAATATCCTGATAAACGGCACATTTTGAAACAATTAAAAAGCCGGAAATGTCCGGAAAAGGCCGAAGGTGTACAGAACCTGATGCTCCGTATGCTCGTTGTAAGGGGCGTACCATTTCTCGGGGATTGGCAGCGCGTAACGTGTTCTCTCACATCATAATATCCTGATAAACGGCACAATTTGAAACAATTAAAAAGCCGGAAATGTCCGGAAAAGGCCGAAGGTGTACAGAACCCGTTGCTCCGTATGCTCGTTGTAGTGGGCGTACCATTTTTCGGGGATTGGCAGCGTGCAGCGAGTTCTCACACCTCATAATATCCTGCGATACGACTCATTTTGAAACTATTAAAAAGCCGAAACTGGCCGGAAAAGGCCGAATATGTACAAGACAGGATTCTCGTCATGCTCGTTGTGATGGATGTACCATTCTTCGGGGATTGGCAGCGCGCAACGAGTTCTCTCACATCATAATATCGCGCGATACGACCCATTTTGAAACAATTAAAAAGCCGGAAATGTCCGGAAAATGCCGAAGGTGTACAGAACCCGTTGCTCCGTATGCTCGTTGTAATGGAAGGACCATTTTTGGGGGATTGGCAGCGTGCAGCGAGTTCTCACACCTCATAATATCCTGCGATACGACTCATTTTGAAACTTTTAAAAAGCCGAAACTGGCCGGAAAATGCCGAATATGTACAAGACAGGATTCTCGTCATGCTCGTTGTAATGGAAGTACCATTCTTCGGGGATTTGCAGCGCGCAACGAGTTCCCTCACATCATAATATCCTGCTATACGGCCCGTTTTTAATCACATAAAATGCCGGAGATGTCCGGAAAAGGCCGAAGGTGTACAGAACCCAATGCTCCGTTTGCCCGTTGTAATGGAAGTACCATTTTTGGGGGGTTGGCAGAGAGCAACTGGTTCTTACACATAATAATATCCTGATATACGGCCCATTTTGAAACAATTAAAAAGCCGGAAATGTCCGGAAAAGGCCGAAGGTTTACAGAACCCGTTGCTCCGTATGCTCGTTGTAATGGGCGTACCATTTTTAGGGGATTGGCAGCGTGCAGCGAGATCTCACACATCATAATATCCTGCGATACGACCCTTTTTTAAACAATTAAAAAGCCGGAAATATCCGGAAAAGGCCGAAGGTGTACAGAACCCGTTGCTCCGTATGCTCGTTGTAATGGAAGGACCATTTTTGGGGGATTGGCAACGCTCAACGCGTTTTTACACATCATAATATCATGCTATTCGGCCCATTTTTGATCACTTAAAATGCCGGAAATGTCCGGAAAAGGCCGAAGATGTACAGAACCTGATGCTCCGTATGCTCGTTGTAAGGGGCGTACCATTTCTCGGGGATTGGCAGCGCGTAACGAGTTATCTCATATCATAATATCCTGAAATACGGCCCATTTTGAAACAATTAAAAAGCCGGAAATGTCCGGAACAGGCCGAAGGTGTACAGAACCTGATGCTCCGTATGCTCGTTGTAATGGAAGTACCATTCTTCGGGGATTGGCAGCGCGCAACGAGTTCTCACACCTCATAATATCCTGCGAAACGACTCATTTTGAAACTATTAAAATGCCGAAAGTTGCCGGAAAAGGCCGAATATGTACAAGACAGGATTCTCCGCATGCTCGTTGTAATGGAAGTACCATTCTTCGGGGATTGGCTGCGCGCAACGAGTTCTCTCACATCATAATATCCTGCGATACGACCCATTTTGAAACAATTAAAAAGCCGAAACTGGCCGGAAAAGGCCGAAAATGTACAAGACAGGATTCTCCGGATGCTGGTTGTATTGGAAGTACCATTCTTCGGGGATTGGCAGCGCGCACCGTGTTCTCTCACATCATAATATCCTGCTATTCTGCCCGTTTTTGATCACTTAATATGCCGGAAATGTCCGGAAAAGGCCGAAGGTGTACAGAACCTGATGCTCCGTATGCTCGTTGTAAGGGGCGTACCATTTCTCGGGGATTGGCAGCGCGTAACGTGTTCTCTCACATCATAATATCCTGATAAACGGCACATTTTGAAACAATTAAAAAGCTGGAAATGTCCGGAAAAGGCCGAAGGTGTACAGAACCCGTTGCTCCGTATGCTCGTTGTAGTGGGCGTACCATTTTTCGGGGATTGGCAGCGTGCAGCGAGATCTCAAACATCATAATATCCTGCGATACGACCCTTTTTGAAACAATTAAAAAGCCGGTAATATCCGGAAAAGGCCGAAGGTGTACAGAACCCGTTGCTCCGTATGCTCGTTGTAATGGAAGGTCCATTTTTGGGGGATTGGCAGCGTGCAGCGAGTTCTCACACCTCATAATATCCTGCGAAACGACTCATTTTGCAACTATTAAAATGCCGAAACTTGCCGGAAAAGGCCGAATATGTACAAGACAGGATTCTCCGCATGCTCGTTGTAATGGAAGTACCATTCTTCGGGGATTGGCTGCGCGCAACGAGTTCTCTCACATCATAATATCCTGATATACGGCCCATTTTGAAACAATTAAAAAGCCGGAGATGTCCGGAAAAGGCCGAAGGTGTACAGAACCTGATGCTCCGTATGCTCGTTGTAATGGAAGTACCATTCTTCGGGGATTGGCAGCGCGCAACGAGTTCTCTCACATCATAATATCCTGCGATACGACCCACTTTGTAACAATTAAAAAGCCGGAAATGTCCGGAAAATGCCAAAGGTGTACAGAACCCGTTGCTCCGTATGCTCGTTGTAATGGGCGTACCATTTTTCGGGGATTGGCAGCGTGCAGCGAGTTCTCACACCTCATAATATCCTGCGATACGACCCATTTTGAAACTATTAAAAAGCCGAAACTGGTCGGAAAAGGCCGAATATGTACAAAACAGGATTCTCCGCATGCTCGTTGTAATGGATGTACCATTTTTCGGGGATTGGCAGCGCGCAACGAGTTCTCTCACATCATAATATCCTGATATACGGCCCATTTTGAAACAATTAAAAAGCCGGAAATGTCCGGAAAAGGCCGAAGGTGTACAGAACCCGTTGCTCCGTATGCTCGTTGTAATGGGCGTACCATTTTTGGGGGATTTCCAGCGTGCAGCCAGTTCTCACACCTCATAATATCCTGCGATACGACCCATTTTGAAACTATTAAAAAGCCGAAACTGGCCGGAAATGGCCGAATATGTACAAGACAGGATTCTCCGCATGCTCGTTGTAATGGAAGTACCATTCTTCGGGGATAGGCAGCGCGCAACGAGATCTCTCACATCATAATATCCTGATATACGGCCCATTTTGAAACAATTAAAAAGCCGGAAATGTCCGGAAAAGGCCGAAGGTATACAGAACCCAATGCTCCGTTTGCTCGTTGTAATGGAAGTACCATTTTTGGGGGGTTGGCAGAGAGCAACTGGTTCTTACACATCATAATATCCAGATATACGGCCCATTTTGAAACAATTAAAAAGCCGGAAATATCCGGAAAAGGCCGAAGGTGTACAGAACCCGCTGCTCCGTATGCTCGTTGTAATGGGCGTACCATTTTTCGGGGATTTCCAGCGTGCAGCCAGTTCTCACACCTCATAATATCCTGCGATACGACCCATTTTGAAACTATTAAAAAGCCGAAACTGGCCGGAAATGGCCGAATATGTACAAGACAGGATTCTCCGCATGCTCGTTGTAATGGAAGTACCATTCTTCGGGGATTTGCAGCGCGCAACGAGTTCCCTCACATCATAATATCCTGCGATACGACCCATTTTGAAACAATTAAAAAGCCGGAAATGTCCGGAAAATGCCAAAGGTGTACAGAACCCGTTGCTCCGTATGCTCGTTGTAATGGGCGTACCATTTTTCGGGGATTGGCAGCGTGCAGCGAGTTCTCACACCTCATAATATCCTGCGATACGACCCATTTTGAAACTATTAAAAAGCCGAAACTGGTCGGAAAAGGCCGAATATGTACAAGACAGGATTCTCCGCATGCTCGTTGTAATGGAAGTACCATTCTTCGGGGATTGGCTGCGCGCAACGGGTTCTCTCACATCATAATATCCTGCGATACGACCCATTTTGAAACAATTAAAAAGCCGAACTGGCCGGAAAAGGCCGAAAATGTACAAGACAGGATTCTCCGGATGCTGGTTGTATTGGAAGTACCATTCTTCGGGGATTGGCAGCGCGCACCGTGTTCTCTCACATCATAATATCCTGCTATTCTGCCCGTTTTTGATCACTTAATATGCCGGAAATGTCCGGAAAAGGCCGAAGGTGTACAGAACCTGATGCTCCGTATGCTCGTTGTAAGGGGCGTACCATTTCTCGGGGATTGGCAGCGCGTAACGTGTTCTCTCACATCATAATATCCTGATAAACGGCACATTTTGAAACAATTAAAAAGCCGGAAATGTCCGGAAAAGGCCGAAGGTGTACAGAACCCGTTGCTCCGTATGCTCGTTGTAGTGGGCGTACCATTTTTCGGGGATTGGCAGCGTGCAGCGAGATCTCAAACATCATAATATCCTGCGATACGACCCTTTTTGAAACAATTAAAAAGCCGGTAATATCCGGAAAAGGCCGAAGGTGTACAGAACCCGTTGCTCCGTATGCTCGTTGTAATGGAAGGTCCATTTTTGGGGGATTGGCAGCGTGCAGCGAGTTCTCACACCTCATACTATCCTGCAAAACGACTCATTTTGATACTATTAAAATGCCGAAACTTGCCGGAAAAGGCCGAATATGTACAAGACAGGATTCTCCGCATGCTCGTTGTAATGGAAGTACCATTCTTCGGGGATTGGCTGCGCGCAACGAGTTCTCTCACATCATAATATCCTGATATACGGCCCATTTTGAAACAATTAAAAAGCCGGAGATGTCCGGAAAAGGCCGAAGGTGTACAGAACCTGATGCTCCGTATGCTCGTTGTAATGGAAGTACCATTCTTCGGGGATTGGCAGCGCGCAACGAGTTCTCTCACATCATAATATCCTGCGATACGACCCATTTTGAAACAATTAAAAAGCCGGAAATGTCCGGAAAATGCCAAAGGTGTACAGAACCCGTTGCTCCGTATGCTCGTTGTAATGGGCGTACCATTTTTCGGGGATTGGCAGCGTGCAGCGAGTTCTCACACCTCATAATATCCTGCGATACGACCCATTTTGAAACTATTAAAAAGCCGAAACTGGTCGGAAAAGGCCGAATATGTACAAAACAGGATTCTCCGCATGCTCGTTGTAATGGATGTACCATTTTTCGGGGATTGGCAGCGCGCAACGAGTTCTCTCACATCATAATATCCTGATATACGGCCCATTTTGAAACAATTAAAAAGCCGGAAATGTCCGGAAAAGGCCGAAGGTGTACAGAACCCGTTGCTCCGTATGCTCGTTGTAATGGGCGTACCATTTTTGGGGGATTTCCAGCGTGCAGCCAGTTCTCACACCTCATAATATCCTGCGATACGACCCATTTTGAAACTATTAAAAAGCCGAAACTGGCCGGAAATGGCCGAATATGTACAAGACAGGATTCTCCGCATGCTCGTTGTAATGGAAGTACCATTCTTCGGGGATAGGCAGCGCGCAACGAGTTCTCTCACATCATAATATCCTGATATACGGCCCATTTTGAAACAATTAAAAAGCCGGAAATGTCCGGAAAAGGCCGAAGGTGTACAGAACCCAATGCTCCGTTTGCTCGTTGTAATGGAAGTACCATTTTTGGGGGGTTGGCAGAGAGCAACTGGTTCTTACACATCATAATATCCTGATATACGGCCCATTTTGAAACAATTAAAAATCCGGAAATATCCGGAAAAGGCCGAAGGTGTACAGAACCCGCTGCTCCGTATGCTCGTTGTAATGGGCGTACCATTTTTCGGGGATTTCCAGCGTGCAGCCAGTTCTCACACCTCATAATATCCTGCGATACGACCCATTTTGAAACTATTAAAAAGCCGAAACTGGCCGGAAATGGCCGCATATGTACAAGACAGGATTCTCCGCATGCTCGTTGTAATGGAAGTACCATTCTTCGGGGATTGGCAGCGCGCAACGAGTTCTCTCACATCATAATATCCTGCTATACGGCCCGTTTTGAAACAATTAAAAAGCCGAAACTGGCCGGAAAAGGCCGAAAATGTACAAGACAGGATTCTCCGGATGCTGGTTGTATTGGAAGTACCATTCTTCTGGGATTGGCAGCGCGCACCGTGTTCTCTCACATCATAATATCCTGCTATTCTGCCCGTTTTTGATCACTTAATATGCCGGAAATGTCCGGAAAAGGCCGAAGGTGTACAGAACCTGATGCTCCGTATGCTCGTTGTAAGGGGCGTACCATTTCTCGGGGATTGGCAGCGCGTAACGTGTTCTCTCACATCATAATATCCTGAAATACGGCCCATTTTGAAACAATTAAAAAGCCGGAAATGTCCGGAAAAGGCCGAAGGTGTACAGAACCTGATGCTCCGTATGCTCGTTGTAATGGAAGTACCATTCTTCGGGGATTGGCAGCGCGCAACGAGTTCTCTCACATCATAATATCCTGCTATACGGCCCGTTTTTAATCACATAAAATGCCGGAGATGTCCGGAAAAGGCCGAAGGTGTACAGAACCCAATGCTCCGTTTGCTCGTTGTAATGGAATTACCATTTTTGGGGGATTGGCAACGCTCAACGCGTTTTTACACATCATAATATCCTGCGATACGACTCATTTTGAAACTATAAAAAGCCGAAACTGGCCGGAAAAGGCCGAATATGTACCAGACAGGATTCTCGTCATGCTCGTTGTAATGGAAGTACCATTCTTCGGGGATTTGCAGCGCGCAACGAGTTCCCTCACATCATAATATCCTGCTATACGGCCCGTTTTTAATCACATAAAATGCCGGAGATGTCCGGAAAAGGCCGAAGGTGTACAGAACCCAATGCTCCGTTTGCTCGTTGTCATGGAAGTACCATTTTTGGGGGGTTGGCAGAGAGCAACTGGTTCTTACACATCATAATATCCTGATATACGGCCCATTTTGAAACAATTAAAAAGCCGGAAATATCCGGAAAAGGCCGAAGGTGTACAGAACCCGTTGCTCCGTATGCTCGTTGTAATGGAATTACCATTTTTGGGGGATTGGCAACGCTCAACGCGTTTTTACACATCATAATATCCTGCTATTCGGCCCATTTTTGATCACTTAAAATGCCGGAAATGTCCGGAAAAGGCCGAAGGTGTACAGAACCTGATGCTCCGTATGCTCGTTGTAAGGGGCGTACCATTTCTCGGGGATTGGCAGCACGTAACGTGTTCTCTCTCATCATAATATCCTGATAAACGGCACATTTAGAAACAATTAAAAAGCCGGAAATGTCCGGAAAAGGCCGAAGGAGTACAGAACCCGTTGCTCCGTATGCTCGTTGTAGTGGGCGTACCATTTTTCGGGGATTGGCAGCGTGCAGCGAGATCTCAAACATCATAATATCCTGCGATACGACCCTTTTTGAAACAATTAAAAAGCCGAAACTGGCCGGAAAAGGCCGAAAATGTACAAGACAGGATTCTCCGGATGCTGGTTGTATTGGAAGTACCATTCTTCGGGGATTGGCAGCGCGCACCGTGTTCTCTCACATCATAATATCCTGCTATTCTGCCCGTTTTTGATCACTTAATATGCCGGAAATGTCCGGAAAAGGCCGAAGGTGTACAGAACCTGATGCTCCGTATGCTCGTTGTAAGGGGCGTACCATTTCTCGGGGATTGGCAGCGCGTAACGTGTTCTCTCACATCATAATATCCTGATAAACGGCACATTTTGAAACAATTGAAAAGCCGGAAATGTCCGGAAAAGGCCGAAGGTGTACAGAACCCGTTGCTCCGTATGCTCGTTGTAGTGGGCGTACCATTTTTCGGGGATTGGCAGCGTGCAGCGAGATCTCAAACATCATAATATCCTGCGATACGACCCTTTTTGAAACAATTAAAAAGCCGGTAATATCCGGAAAAGGCCGAAGGTGTACAGAACCCGTTGCTCCGTATGCTCGTTGTAATGGGCGTACCATTTTTCGGGGATTGGCAGCGTGCAGCGAGTTCTCACACCTCATACTATCCTGCGAAACGACTCATTTTGATACTATTAGAATGCCGAAACTTGCCGGAAAAGGCCGAATATGTACAAGACAGGATTCTCCGCATGCTCGTTGTAATGGAAGTACCATTCTTCGGGGATTGGCTGCGCGCAACGAGTTCTCTCACATCATAATATCCTGATATACGGCCCATTTTGAAACAATTAAAAAGCCGGAGATGTCCGGAAAAGGCCGAAGGTGTACAGAACCTGATGCTCCGTATGCTCGTTGTAATGGAAGTACCATTCTTCGGGGATTGGCAGCGCGCAACGAGTTCTCTCACATCATAATATCCTGCGATACGACCCATTTTGAAACAAGTAAAAAGCCGGAAATGTCCGGAAAATGCCAAAGGTGTACAGAACCCGTTGCTCCGTATGCTCGTTGTAATGGGCGTACCATTTTTCGGGGATTGGCAGCGTGCAGCGAGTTCTCACACCTCATAATATCCTGCGATACGACCCATTTTGAAACTATTAAAAAGCCGAAACTGGTCGGAAAAGGCCGAATATGTACAAAACAGGATTCTCCGCATGCTCGTTGTAATGGATGTACCATTTTTCGGGGATTGGCAGCGCTCAACGAGTTCTCTCACATCATAATATCCTGATATACGGCCCATTTTGAAACAATTAAAAAGCCGGAAATGTCCGGAAAAGGCCGAAGGTGTACAGAACCCGTTGCTCCGTATGCTCGTTGTAATGGGCGTACCATTTTTGGGGGATTTCCAGCGTGCAGCCAGTTCTCACACCTCATAATATCCTGCGATACGACCCATTTTGAAACTATTAAAAAGCCGAAACTGACCGGAAATGGCCGAATATGTACAAGACAGGATTCTCCGCATGCTCGTTGTAATGGAAGTACCATTCTTCGGGGATAGGCAGCGCGCAACGAGTTCTCTCACATCATAATATCCTGATATACGGCCCATTTTGAAACAATTAAAAAGCCGGAAATGTCCGGAAAAGGCCGAAGGTGTACAGAACCCAATGCTCCGTTTGCTCGTTGTAATGGAAGTACCATTTTTGGGGGGTTGGCAGAGAGCAACTGGTTCTTACACATCATAATATCCTGATATACGGCACATTTTGAAACAATTAAAAAGCCGGAAATATCCGGAAAAGGCCGAAGGTGTACAGAACCCGCTGCTCCGTATGCTCGTTGTAATGGGCGTACCATTTTTCGGGGATTTCCAGCGTGCAGCCAGTTCTCACACCTCATAATATCCTGCGATACGACCCATTTTGAAACTATTAAAAAGCCGTAACTGGCCGGAAATGGCCGAATATGTACAAGACAGGATTCTCCGCATGCTCGTTGTAATGGAAGTACCATTCTTCGGGGATTGGCAGCGCGCAACGAGTTCTCTCACATCATAATATCCTGCTATACGGCCCGTTTTGAAACAATTAAAAAGCCGAAACTGGCCGGAAAAGGCCGAAAATGTACAAGACAGGATTCTCCGGATGCTGGTTGTATTGGAAGTACCATTCTTCTGGGATTGGCAGCGCGCACCGTGTTCTCTCACATCATAATATCCTGCTCTTCTGCCCGTTTTTGATCACTTAATATGCCGGAAATGTCCGGAAAAGGCCGAAGGTGTACAGAACCTGATGCTCCGTATGCTCGTTGTAAGGGGCGTACCATTTCTCGGGGATTGGCAGCGCGTAACGTGTTCTCTCACATCATAATATCCTGAAATACGGCCCATTTTGAAACAATTAAAAAGCCGGAAATGTCCGGAAAAGGCCGAAGGTGTACAGAACCTGATGCTCCGTATGCTCGTTGTAATGGAAGTACCATTCTTCGGGGATTGGCAGCGCGCAACGAGTTCTCTCACATCATAATATCCTGCTATACGGCCCGTTTTTAATCACATAAAATGCTGGAGATGTCCGGAAAAGGCCGAAGGTGTACAGAACCCAATGCTCCGTTTGCTCGTTGTAATGGAAGTACCATTTTTGGGGGGTTGGCAGAGAGCAACTGGTTCTTACACATCATAATATCCTGATATACGGCCCATTTTGAAACAATTAAAAAGCCGGAAATATCCGGAAAAGGCCGAAGGTGTACAGAACCCGTTGCTCCGTATGCTCGTTGTAATGGAATTACCATTTTTGGGGGATTGGCAACGCTCAACGCGTTTTTACACATCATAATATCCTGCGATACGACTCATTTTGAAACTATAAAAAGCCGAAACTGGCCGGAAAAGGCCGAATATGTACCAGACAGGATTCTCGTCATGCTCGTTGTAATGGAAGTACCATTCTTCGGGGATTGGCAGCGTGCAGCGAGATCTCAAACATCATAATATCCTGCGATGCGACCCTTTTTGAAACAATTAAAAAGCCGGTAATATCCGGAAAAGGCCGAAAATGTACAAGACAGGATTCTCCGCATGCTCGTTGTGATGGATGTACCATTCTTCGGGGATTGGCAGCGCGCAACGAGTTCTCTCACATCATAATATCGCGCGATACGACCCATTTTGAAACAATTAAAAAGCCGGAAATGTCCGGAAAATGCCGAAGGTGTACAGAACCCGTTGCTCCGTATGCTCGTTGTAATGGAAGGACCATTTTTGGGGGATTGGCAGCGTGCAGCGAGTTCTCACACCTCATAATATCCTGCGATACGACTCATTTTGAAACTATTAAAAAGCCGAAACTGGCCGGAAAAGGCCGAATATGTACAAGACAGGATTCTCGTCATGCTCGTTGTAATGGAAGTACCATTCTTCGGGGATTTGCAGCGAACGACGAGGTCCCTCACATCATAATATCCTGCTATACGGCCCGTTTTTAATCACATAAAATGCCGGAGATGTCCGGAAAAGGCCGAAGGTGTACAGAACCCAATGCTCCGTTTGCTCGTTGTAATGGAAGTACCATTTTTGGGGGGTTGGCAGAGAGCAACTGGATCTTACACCTCATAATATCCTGATATACGGCCCATTTTGAAGCAATTAAAAAGCCGGAAATGTCCGGAAAAGGCCGAAGGTGTACAGAACCAATTGCTCCGTATGCTCGTTGTAATGGGCGTACCATTTTTCGGGGATTTCCAGCGTGCAGCCAGTTCTCACACCTCATAATATCCTGCGATACGACCCATTTTGAAACTATTAAAAAGCCGAAACTGGCCGGAAATGGCCGAATATGTACAAGACAGGATTCTCCGCATGCTCGTTGTAATGGAAGTACCATTCTTCGGGGATAGGCAGCGCGCAACGAGTTCTCTCACATCATAATATCCTGATATACGGCCCATTTTGAAACAATTAAAAAGCCGGAAATGTCCGGAAAAGGCCGAAGGTGTACAGAACCCGTTGCTCCCTTTGCTTGTTGTAATGGAAGTACCATTTTTGGGGGGTTGGCAGAGAGCAACTGGTTCTTACACATCATAATATCCTGATATACGGCCCCTATTGAAGCAATTAAAAAGCCGGAAATATCCGGAAAAGGCCGAAGGTGTACAGAACCCGTTGCTCCGTATGCTCGTTGTAATGGAATTACCATTTTTGGGGGATTGGCAACGCTCAACGCGTTTTTACACATCATAATATCCTGCGATACGACTCATTTTGAAACTATTAAAAAGCCGAAACTGGCCGGAAAAGGCCGAATATGTACCAGACAGGATTCTCGTCATGCTCGTTGTAATGGAAGTACCATTCTTCGGGGATTTGCAGCGCGCAACGAGTTCCCTCACATCATAATATCCTGCTATACGGCCCGTTTTTAATCACATAAAAGGCCGGAGATGTCCGGAAAAGGCCGAAGGTTCACAGAACCTGATGCTCCGTATGCTCGTTGTAATGGAAGTACCATTCTTCGGGGATTGGCAGCGCGCAACGAGTACTCTCACATCATAATATCCTGCGATACGACCCATTTTGAAACAATTAAAAAGCCGGAAATGTCCGGAAAATGCCAAAGGTGTACAGAACCCGTTGCTCCGTATGCTCGTTGTAATGGGCGTACCATTTTTCGGGGTTTGGCAGCGTGCAGCGAGTTCTCACACCTCATAATATCCTGCGATACGACCCATTTTGAAACTATTAAAAAGCCGAAACTGGTCGGAAAAGGCCGAATATGTACAAGACAGGATTCTCCGCATGCTCGTTGTAATGGATGTACCATTTTTCGGGGATTGGCAGCGCGCAACGAGTTCTCTCACATCATAATATCCTGCGATACGACTCATTTTGAAACTATTAAAAAGCCGAAACTGGCCGGAAAAGGACGAATATGTACAAGACAGGATTCTCCGCATGCTCGTTGTAATGGAAGTACCATTCTTCGGGGATAGGCTGCGCGCAACGAGTTCTCTCACATCATAATATCCTGCGATACGACCCATTTTGAAACAATTAAAAAGCCGAAACTGGCCGGAAAAGGCCGAAAATGTACAAGACAGGATTCTCCGGATGCTGGTTGTATTGGAAGTACCATTCTTCGGGGATTGGCAGCGCGCACCGTGTTCTCTCACATCATAATATCCTGCTATTCTGCCCGTTTTTGATCACTTAATATGCCGGAAATGTCCGGAAAAGGCCGAAGGTGTACAGAACCTGATGCTCCGTATGCTCGTTGTAAGGGGCGTACCATTTCTCGGGGATTGGCAGCGCGTAACGTGTTCTCTCACATCATAATATCCTGATAAACGGCACATTTTGAAACAATTAAAAAGCCGGAAATGTCCGGAAAAGGCCGAAGGTGTACAGAACCCGTTGCTCCGTATGCTCGTTGTAGTGGGCGTACCATTTTTCGGGGATTGGCAGCGTGCAGCGAGATCTCAAACATCATAATATCCTGCGATACGACCCTTTTTGAAACAATTAAAAAGCCGGTAATATCCGGAAAAGGCCGAAGGTGTACAGAACCCGTTGCTCCGTATGCTCGTTGTAATGGAAGGTCCATTTTTGGGGGATTGGCAGCGTGCAGCGAGTTCTCACACCTCATAATATCCTGCGAAACGACTCATTTTGAAACTATTAAAATGCCGAAACTTGCCGGAAAAGGCCGAATATGTACAAGACAGGATTCTCCGCATGCTCGTTGTAATGGAAGTACCATTCTTCGGGGATTGGCTGCGCGCAACGAGTTCTCTCACATCATAATATCCTGATATACGGCCCATTTTGAAACAATTAAAAAGCCGGAGATGTCCGGAAAAGGTCGAAGGTGTACAGAACCCAATGCTCCGTTTGCTCGTTGTAATGGAAGTACCATTTTTGGGGGGTTGGCAGAGAGCAACTGGTTCTTACACATCATAATATCCTGATATACGGCCCATTTTGAAACAATTAAAAAGCCGGGAATATCCGGAAAAGGCCGAAGGTGTACAGAACACGTTGCCCGTATGCTCGTTGTAATGGAATTACCATTTTTGGGGGATTGGCAATGCTCAACGCGTTTTTACACATCATAATATCCTGCGATACGACTCATTTTGAAACTATTAAAAAGCCGAAACTGGCCGGAAAAGGCCGAATATGTACCAGACAGGATTCTCGTCATGCTCGTTGAAATGGAAGTACCATTCTTCGGGGATTTGCAGCGCGCAACGAGTTCCCTCACATCATAATATCCTGCTATACGGCCCGTTTTTAATCACATAAAATGCCGGAGATGTCCGGAAAAGGCCGAAGGTGTACAGAACCCAATGCTCCGTTTGCTCGTTGTAATGGAAGTACCATTTTTGGGGGGTTGGCAGAGAGCAACTGTTTCTTACACATCATAATATCCTGATATACGGCCCATTTTGAAACAACTAAAAAGCCGGAAATATCCGGAAAAGGCCGAAGGTGTACAGAACCCGTTGCTCCGTATGCTCGTTGTAATGGAATAACCATTTTTGTGGGATTGGCAACGCTCAACGCGTTTTCACACATCATAATATCCTGCTATTCGGCCCATTTTTGATCACTTAAAATGCCGGAAATGTCCGGAAAAGGCCGAAGGTGTACAGAAGCTGATGCTCCGTATGCTCGTTGTAAGGGGCGTACCATTTCTCGGGGATTGGCAGCGCGTAACGTGTTCTCTCTCATCATAATATCCTGATAAACGGCACATTTTGAAACAATTAAAAAGCCGGAAATGTCCGGAAAAGGCCGAAGGTGTACAGAACCCGTTGCTCCGTATGCTCGTTGTAGTGGGCGTACCATTTTTCGGGGATTGGCAGCGTGCAGCGAGTTCTCACACCTCATAATATCCTGCGATACGACTCATTTTGAAACTATTAAAAAGCCGAAACTGGCCGGAAAAGGCCGAATATGTACAAGACAGGATTCTCCGCATGCTCGTTGTAATGGAAGTACCATTCTTCGGGGATTGGCTGCGCGCAACGAGTTCCCTCACATCATAATATCCTGCGATACGACCCATTTTGAAACAATTAAAAAGCCGAAACTGGCCGGAAAAGGCCGAAAATGTACAAGACAGGATTCTCCGGATGCTGGTTGTATTGGAAGTACCATTCTTCGGGGATTGGCAGCGCGCACCGTGTTCTCTCACATCATAATATCCTGCTATTCTGCCCGTTTTTGATCACTTAATATGCCGGAAATGTCCGGAAAAGGCCGAAGGTGTACAGAAACTGATGCTCCGTATGCTCGTTGTAAGGGGCGTACCATTTCTCGGGGATTGGCAGCGCGTAACGTGTTCTCTCACATCATAATATCCTGATATACGGCCCATTTTGAAGCAATTAAAAAGCCGGAAATGTCCGGAAAAGGCCGAAGGTGTACAGAACCCGTTGCTCCCTTTGCTTGTTGTAATGGAAGTACCATTTTTGGGGGGTTGGCAGAGAGCAACTGGTTCTTACACATCATAATATCCTGATATACGACCCTTTTTGAAACAATTAAAAAGCCGGAAATATCCGGAAAAGGCCGAAGGTGTACAGAACCCGTTGCTCCGTATGCTCGTTGTAATGGAAGGACCATTTTTGGGGGATTGGCAGCGTGCAGCGAGTTCTCACACCTCATAATATCCTGCGAAACGACTCATTTTGAAACTATTAAAAAGCCGAAACTTGCCGGAAAAGGCCGAATATGTAAAAGACATGATTCTCCGCATGCTCGTTGTAATGGAAGTACCATTCTTCGGAGATTGGCAGCGCGCAACGAGTTCTCTCACATCATAATATCCTGCTATACGTCCCATTTTGAAACCATTAAAAAGCCGGAGATGTCCGGAAAAGGCCGAAGGTGTACAGAACCTGATGCTCCGTATGCTCGTTGTAATGGAAGTACCATTCTTCGGGGATTGGCAGCGCGCAACGAGTTCTCTCACATCATAATATCCTGCGATACGACCCATTTTGAAACAATTAAAAAGCCGGAAATGTCCGGAAAATGCCAAAGGTATACAGAACCCGTTGCTCCGTATGCTCGTTGTAATGGGCGTACCATTTTTCGGGGATTGGCAGCGTGCAGCGAGTTCTCACACCTCATAATATCCTGCGATACGACCCATTTTGAAACTATTAAAAAGCCGAAACTGGTCGGAAAAGGCAGAATATGTACAAAACAGGATTCTCCGCATGCTCGTTGTAATGGATGTACCATTTTTCGGGGATTGGCAGCGCGCAACGAGTTCTCTCACATCATAATATCCTGATATACGGCCCATTTTGAAACAATTAAAAAGCCGGAAATGTCCGGAAAAGGCCGAAGGTGTACAGAACCCGTTGCTCCCTTTGCTTGTTGTAATGGAAGTACCATTTTTGGGGGGTTGGCAGAGAGCAACTGGTTCTTACACATCATAATATCCTGATATACGGCCCCTATTGAAGCAATTAAAAAGCCGGAAATGTCCGGAAAAGGCCGAAGGTGTACAGAACCCGTTGCTCCGTATGCTCGTTGTAATGGGCGTAGCATTTTTCGGGGATTGGCAGCGTGCAGCGAGATCTCACACATCATAATATCCTGCGATACGACCCTTTTTGAAACAATTAAAAAGCCGGAAATATCCGGAAAAGGCCGAAGGTGTACAGAACCCGTTGCTCCGTATGCTCGTTGTAATGGAAGGACCATTTTTGGGGGATTGGCAGCGTGCAGCGAGTTCTCACACCTCATAATATCCTGCGAAACGACTCATTTTGAAACTATTAAAAAGCCGAAACTTGCCGGAAAAGGCCGAATATGTAAAAGACATGATTCTCCGCATGCTCGTTGTAATGGAAGTACCATTCTTCGGAGATTGGCAGCGCGCAACGAGTTCTCTCACATCATAATATCCTGCTATACGGCCCATTTTGAAACCATTAAAAAGCCGGAGATGTCCGGAAAAGGCCGAAGGTGTACAGAACCTGATGCTCCGTATGCTCGTTGTAATGGAAGTACCATTCTTCGGGGATTGGCAGCGCGCAACGAGTTCTCTCACATCATAATATCCTGCGATACGACCCATTTTGAAACAATTAAAAAGCCGGAAATGTCCGGAAAATGCCAAAGGTGTACAGAACCCGTTGCTCCGTATGCTCGTTGTAATGGGCGTACCATTTTTCGGGGATTGGCAGCGTGCAGCGAGTTCTCACACCTCATAATATCCTGCGATACGACCCATTTTGAAACTATTAAAAAGCCGAAACTGGTCGGAAAAGGCAGAATATGTACAAAACAGGATTCTCCGCATGCTCGTTGTAATGGATGTACCATTTTTCGGGGATTGGCAGCGCGCTACGAGTTCTCTCACATCATAATATCCTGATATACGGCCCATTTTGAAACAATTAAAAAGCCGGAAATGTCCGGAAAAGGCCGAAGGTGTACAGAACCCGTTGCTCCGTATGCTCGTTGTAATGGGCGTACCATTTTTGGGGGATTTCCAGCGTGCAGCCAGTTCTCACACCTCATAATATCCTGCGATACGACCCATTTTGAAACTATTAAAAAGCCGAAACTGGCCGGAAATGGCCGAATATGTACAAGACAGGATTCTCCGCATGCTCGTTGTAATGGAAGTACCATTCTTCGGGGATAGGCAGCGCGCAACGAGTTCTCTCACATCATAATATCCTGATATACGGCCCATTTTGAAACAATTAAAAAGCCGGAAATGTCCGGAAAAGGCCGAAGGTGTACAGAACCCAATGCTCCGTTTGCTCGTTGTAATGGAAGTACCATTTTTGGGGGGTTGGCAGAGAGCAACTGGTTCTTACACATCATAATATCCTGATATACGGCCCATTTTGAAACAATTAAAAAGCCGGAAATATCCGGAAAAGGCCGAAGGTGTACAGAACCCGCTGCTCCGTATGCTCGTTGTAATGGGCGTACCATTTTTGGGGGATTTCCAGCGTGCAGCCAGTTCTCACACCTCATAATATCCTGCGATACGGCCCATTTTGAAACAATTAAAAAGCCGGAAATGTCCGGAAAAGGCCGAAGGTGTACAGAACCCGTTGCTCCCTTTGCTTGTTGTAATGGAAGTACCATTTTTGGGGGGTTGGCAGAGAGCAACTGGTTCTTACACATCATAATATCCTGATATACGGCCCATTTTGAAACAATTAAAAAGCCGGAAATATCCGGAAAAGGCCGAAGGTGTACAGAACCCGTTGCTCCGTATGCTCGTTGTAATGGAATTACCATTTTTGGGGGATTGGCAACGCTCAACGCGTTTTTACACATCATAATATCCTGCGATACGACTCATTTTGAAACTATAAAAAGCCGAAACTGGCCGGAAAAGGCCGAATATGTACCAGACAGGATTCTCGTCATGCTCGTTGTAATGGAAGTACCATTCTTCGGGGATTGGCAGCGTGCAGCGAGATCTCAAACATCATAATATCCTGCGATACGACCCTTTTTGAAACAATTAAAAAGCCGGTAATATCCGGAAAAGGCCGAAAATGTACAAGACAGGATTCTCCGCATGCTCGTTGTGATGGATGTACCATTCTTCGGGGATTGGCAGCGCGCAACGAGTTCTCTCACATCATAATATCGCGCGATACGACCCATTTTGAAACAATTAAAAAGCCGGAGATGTCCGGAAAAGGCCGAAGGTGTACAGAACCTGATGCTCCGTATGCTCGTTGTAAGGGGCGTACCATTTCTCGGGGATTGGCAGCGCGTAACGTGTTCTCTCACATCATAATATCCTGATAAACGGCACATTTTGAAACAATTAAAAAGCCGGAAATGTCCGGAAAAGGCCGAAGGTGTACAGAACCCGTTGCTCCGTATGCTCGTTGTAGTGGGCGTACCATTTTTCGGGGATTGGCAGCGTGCAGCGAGATCTCAAACATCATAATATCCTGCGATACGACCCTTTTTGAAACAATTAAAAAGCCGGTAATATCCGGAAAAGGCCGAAGGTGTACAGAACCCGTTGCTCCGTATGCTCGTTGTAATGGAAGGTCCATTTTTGGGGGATTGGCAGCGTGCAGCGAGTTCTCACACCTCATAATATCCTGCGAAACGACTCATTTTGAAACTATTAAAATGCCGAAACTTGCCGGAAAAGGCCGAATATGTACAAGACAGGATTCTCCGCATGCTCGTTGTAATGGAAGTACCATTCTTCGGGGATTGGCTGCGCGCAACGAGTTCTCTCACATCATAATATCCTGATATACGGCCCATTTTGAAACAATTAAAAAGCCGGAGATGTCCGGAAAAGGCCGAAGGTGTACAGAACCTGATGCTCCGTATGCTCGTTGTAATGGAAGTACCATTCTTCGGGGATTGGCAGCGCGCAACGAGTTCTCTCACATCATAATATCCTGCGATACGACCCATTTTGAAACAATTAAAAAGCCGGAAATGTCCGGAAAATGCCAAAGGTGTACAGAACCCGTTGCTCCGTATGCTCGTTGTAATGGGCGTACCATTTTTCGGGGATTGGCAGCTTGCAGCGAGTTCTCACACCTCATAATATCCTGCGATACGACCCATTTTGAAACTATTAAAAAGCCGAAACTGGTCGGAAAAGGCCGAATATGTACAAAACAGGATTATCCGCATGCTCGTTGTAATGGATGTACCATTCTTCGGGGATTGGCAGCGCGCAACGAGTTCTCTCACATCATAATATCCTGCTATACGGCCCGTTTTTAATCACATAAAATGCCGGAGATGTCCGGAAAAGGTCGAAGGTGTACAGAACCCAATGCTCCGTTTGCTCGTTGTAATGGAAGTACCATTTTTGGGGGGTTGGCAGAGAGCAACTGGTTCTTACACATCATAATATCCTGATATACGGCCCATTTTGAAACAATTAAAAAGCCGGGAATATCCGGAAAAGGCCGAAGGTGTACAGAACCCGTTGCCCGTATGCTCGTTGTAATGGAATTACCATTTTTGGGGGATTGGCAATGCTCAACGCGTTTTTACACATCATAATATCCTGCGATACGACTCATTTTGAAACTATTAAAAAGCCGAAACTGGCCGGAAAAGGCCGAATATGTACCAGACAGGATTCTCGTCATGCTCGTTGAAATGGAAGTACCATTCTTCGGGGATTTGCAGCGCGCAACGAGTTCCCTCACATCATAATATCCTGCTATACGGCCCGTTTTTAATCACATAAAATGCCGGAGATGTCCGGAAAAGGCCGAAGGTGTACAGAACCCAATGCTCCGTTTGCTCGTTGTAATGGAAGTACCATTTTTGGGGGGTTGGCAGAGAGCAACTGTTTCTTACACATCATAATATCCTGATATACGGCCCATTTTGAAACAATTAAAAAGCCGGAAATATCCGGAAAAGGCCGAAGGTGTACAGAAGCTGATGCTCCGTATGCTCGTTGTAAGGGGCGTACCATTTCTCGGGGATTGGCAGCGCGTAACGTGTTCTCTCTCATCATAATATCCTGATATACGGCCCATTTTGAAGCAATTAAAAAGCCGGAAATGTCCGGAAAAGGCCGAAGGTGTACAGAACCCGTTGCTCCGTATGCTCGTTGTAGTGGGCGTACCATTTTTCGGGGATTGGCAGCGTGCAGCGAGTTCTCACACCTCATAATATCCTGCGATACGACTCATTTTGAAACTATTAAAAAGCCGAAACTGGCCGGAAAAGGCCGAATATGTACAAGACAGGATTCTCCGCATGCTCGTTGTAATGGAAGTACCATTCTTCGGGGATTGGCTGCGCGCAACGAGTTCCCTCACATCATAATATCCTGCGATACGACCCATTTTGAAACAATTAAAAAGCCGAAACTGGCCGGAAAAGGCCGAAAATGTACAAGACAGGATTCTCCGGATGCTGGTTGTATTGGAAGTACCATTCTTCGGGGATTGGCAGCGCGCACCGTGTTCTCTCACATCATAATATCCTGCTATTCTGCCCGTTTTTGATCACTTAATATGCCGGAAATGTCCGGAAAAGGCCGAAGGTGTACAGAAACTGATGCTCCGTATGCTCGTTGTAAGGGGCGTACCATTTCTCGGGGATTGGCAGCGCGTAACGTGTTCTCTCACATCATAATATCCTGATATACGGCCCATTTTGAAGCAATTAAAAAGCCGGAAATGTCCGGAAAAGGCCGAAGGTGTACAGAACCCGTTGCTCCGTATGCTCGTTGTAATGGGCGTACCTTTTTTCTGGGATTTCCAGCGTGCAGCCAGTTCTCACACCTCATAATATCCTGCGATACGAACCATTTTGAAACTATTAAAAAGCCGAAACTGGCCGGAAATGGCCGAATATGTACAAGACAGGATTCTCCGCATGCTCGTTGTAATGGAAGTACCATTCTTCGGGGATTGGCAGCGCGCAACGAGTTCTCTCACATCATAATATCCTGATATACGGCCCATTTTGAAACAATTAAAAAGCCGGAAATGTCCGGAAAAGGCCGAAGGTGTACAGAACCCGTTGCTCCGTATGCTCGTTGTAATAGGCGTAGCATTTTTCGGGGATTGGCAGCGTGCAGCGAGATCTCACACATCATAATATCCTGCGATACGACCCTTTTTGAAACAATTAAAAAGCCGGAAATATCCGGAAAAGGCCGAAGGTGTACAGAACCCGTTGCTCCGTATGCTCGTTGTAATGGAAGGACCATTTTTGGGGGATTGGCAGCGTGCAGCGAGTTCTCACACCTCATAATATCCTGCGAAACGACTCATTTTGAAACTATTAAAAAGCCGAAACTTGCCGGAAAAGGCCGAATATGTAAAAGACATGATTCTCCGCATGCTCGTTGTAATGGAAGTACCATTCTTCGGAGATTGGCAGCGCGCAACGAGTTCTCTCACTTCATAATATCCTGCTATACGGCCCATTTTGAAACCATTAAAAAGCCGGAGATGTCCGGAAAAGGCCGAAGGTGTACAGAACCTGATGCTCCGTATGCTCGTTGTAATGGAAGTACCATTCTTCGGGGATTGGCAGCGCGCAACGAGTTCTCTCACATCATAATATCCTGCGATACGACCCATTTTGAAACAATTAAAAAGCCGGAAATGTCCGGAAAATGCCAAAGGTGTACAGAACCCGTTGCTCCGTATGCTCGTTGTAATGGGCGTACCATTTTTCGGGGATTGGCAGCGTGCAGCGAGTTCTCACACCTCATAATATCCTGCGATACGACCCATTTTGAAACTATTAAAAAGCCGAAACTGGTCGGAAAAGGCAGAATATGTACAAAACAGGATTCTCCGCATGCTCGTTGTAATGGATGTACCATTTTTCGGGGATTGGCAGCGCGCAACGAGTTCTCTCACATCATAATATCCTGCTATTCTGCCCGTTTTTGATCACTTAATATGCCGGAAATGTCCGGAAAAGGCCGAAGGTGTACAGAACCTGATGCTCCGTATGCTCGTTGTAAGGGGCGTACCATTTCTCGGGGATTGGCAGCGCGTAACGTGTTCTCTCACATCATAATATCCTGATATACGGCCCATTTTGAAGCAATTAAAAAGCCGGAAATGTCCGGAAAAGGCCGAAGGTGTACAGAACCCGTTGCTCCGTATGCTCGTTGTAATGGGCGTACCTTTTTTCTGGGATTTCCAGCGTGCAGCCAGTTCTCACACCTCATAATATCCTGCGATACGAACCATTTTGAAACTATTAAAAAGCCGAAACTGGCCGGAAATGGCCGAATATGTACAAGACAGGATTCTCCGCATGCTCGTTGTAATGGAAGTACCATTCTTCGGGGATTGGCAGCGCGCAACGAGTTCTCTCACATCATAATATCCTGATATACGGCCCATTTTGAAACAATTAAAAAGCCGGAAATGTCCGGAAAAGGCCGAAGGTGTACAGAACCCGTTGCTCCCTTTGCTTGTTGTAATGGAAGTACCATTTTTGGGGGGTTGGCAGAGAGCAACTGGTTCTTACACATCATAATATCCTGATATACGGCCCCTATTGAAGCAATTAAAAAGCCGGAAATGTCCGGAAAAGGCCGAAGGTGTACAGAACCCGTTGCTCCGTATGCTCGTTGTAATGGGCGTAGCATTTTTCGGGGATTGGCAGCGTGCAGCGAGATCTCACACATCATAATATCCTGCGATACGACCCTTTTTGAAACAATTAAAAAGCCGGAAATATCCGGAAAAGGCCGAAGGTGTACAGAACCCGTTGCTCCGTATGCTCGTTGTAATGGAAGGACCATTTTTGGGGGATTGGCAGCGTGCAGCGAGTTCTCACACCTCATAATATCCTGCGAAACGACTCATTTTGAAACTATTAAAAAGCCAAAACTTGCCGGAAAAGGCCGAATATGTAAAAGACATGATTCTCCGCATGCTCGTTGTAATGGAAGTACCATTCTTCGGAGATTGGCAGCGCGCAACGAGTTCTCTCACATCATAATATCCTGATATACGGCCCACTTTGAAACAATTAAAAAGCCGGAAATGTCCGGAAAAGGCCGAAGGTGTACAGAACCCGTTGCTCCCTTTGCTTGTTGTAATGGAAGTACCATTTTTGGGGGGTTGGCAGAGAGCAACTGGTTCTTACACATCATAATATCCTGATATACGGCCCATTTTGAAGCAATTAAAAAGCCGGAGATGTCCGGAAAAGGCCGAAGGTGCACAGAACCCGTTGCTCCGTATGCTCGTTGTAATGGGCGTACCATTTTTCGGGGATTGGCAGCGTGCAGCGAGCTCTCACACCTCATAATACCCTGCGATACGACTCATTTTGAAACTATTAAAAAGCCGAAACTGGCCGGAAAAGGCCGAATATGTACAAGACAGGATTCTCCGCATGCTCGTTGTAATGGATGTACCATTTTTCGGGGATTGGCAGCGCGCAACGAGTTCTCTCACATCATAATATCCTGCTATACGGCCCGTTTTTAATCACATAAAATGCCGGCGATGTCCGGAAAAGGCCGAAGGTGTACAAAACCCGATGCTCCCTTTGCTCGTTGTAGTGGGCGTACCATTTTTCGGGGATTGGCAGCGTGCAGCGAGCTCTCACACCTCATAATACCCTGCGATACGACTCATTTTGAAACTATTAAAAAGCCGAAACTGGCCGGAAAAGGCCGAATATGTACAAGACAGGATTCTCCGCATGCTCGTTGTAATGGATGTACCATTTTTCGGGGATTGGCAGCGCGCAACGAGTTCTCTCACATCATAATATCCTGCTATACGGCCCGTTTTTAATCACATAAAATGCCGGCGATGTCCGGAAAAGGCCGAAGGTGTACAAAACCCGATGCTCCGTTTGCTCGTTGTAATGGAAGTACCATTTTTGGGGGGTTGGCAGAGAGCAACGAGTTCTCTCACATCATAATATCCTGCGATACGACCCGTTTTGAAACAATAAAATAGCCGGAAATGTCCGGAAAATGCCGAAGGTGTACAGAACCTGATGCTCCGTATGCTCGTTGTAATGGAAGTACCATTCTTCGGGGATTGGCAGCGCGCAACGAGTTCTCTCACATCATAATATCCTGCGATACGACCCATTTTGAAACAATTAAAAAGCCGGAAATGTCCGGAAAATGCCAAAGGTGTACAGAACCCGTTGCTCCGTATGCTCGTTGTAATGGGCGTACCATTTTTCGGGGATTGGCAGCGTGCAGCGAGTTCTCACACCTCATAATATCCTGCGATACGACCCATTTTGAAACTATTAAAAAGCCGAAACTGGTCGGAAAAGGCCGAATATGTACAAAACAGGATTCTCCGCATGCTCGTTGTAATGGATGTACCATTTTTCGGGGATTGGCAGCGCGCAACGAGTTCTCTCACATCATAATATCTTGATATACGGCCCATTTTGAAACTATTAAAAAGCCGAAACTGGCCGGAAAAGGCCGAATATGTACCAGACAGGATTCTCGTCATGCTCGTTGAAATGGAAGTACCATTCTTCGGGGATTTGCAGCGCGCAACGAGTTCCCTCACATCATAATATCCTGCTATACGGCCCGTTTTTAATCACATAAAATGCCGGAGATGTCCGGAAAAGGCCGAAGGTGTACAGAACCCAATGCTCCGTTTGCTCGTTGTAATGGAAGTACCATTTTTGGGGGGTTGGCAGAGAGCAACTGTTTCTTACACATCATAATATCCTGATATACGGCCCATTTTGAAACAATTAAAAAGCCGGAAATATCCGGAAAAGGCCGAAGGTGTACAGAACCCGTTGCTCCGTATGCTCGTTGTAATGGAATTACCATTTTTGTGGGATTGGCAACGCTCAACGCGTTTTTACACATCATAATATCCTGCTATTCGGCCCATTTTTGATCACTTAAAATGCCGGAAATGTCCGGAAAAGGCCGAAGGTGTACAGAAGCTGATGCTCCGTATGCTCGTTGTAAGGGGCGTACCATTTCTCGGGGATTGGCAGCGCGTAACGTGTTCTCTCTCATCATAATATCCTGATAAACGGCACATTTTGAAACAATTAAAAAGCCGGAAATGTCCGGAAAAGGCCGAAGGTGTACAGAGCCCGTTGCTCCGTATGCTCGTTGTAGTGGGCGTACCATTTTTCGGGGATTGGCAGCGTGCAGCGAGTTCTCACACCTCATAATATCCTGCGATACGACACATTTTGAAACTATTAAAAAGCCGAAACTGGCCGGAAAAGGCCGAATATGTACAAGACAGGATTCTCCGCATGCTCGTTGTAATGGATGTACCATTTTTCGGGGATTGGCAGCGCGCAACGAGTTCTCTCACATCATAATATCCTGCTATACGGCCCGTTTTTAATCACATAAAATGCCGGCGATGTCCGGAAAAGGCCGAAGGTGTACAAAACCCGATGCTCCCTTTGCTCGTTGTAGTGGGCGTACCATTTTTCGGGGATTGGCAGCGTGCAGCGAGCTCTCACACCTCATAATACCCTGCGATACGACTCATTTTGAAACTATTAAAAAGCCGAAACTGGCCGGAAAAGGCCGAATATGTACAAGACAGGATTCTCCGCATGCTCGTTGTAATGGATGTACCATTTTTCGGGGATTGGCAGCGCGCAACGAGTTCTCTCACATCATAATATCCTGCTATACGGCCCGTTTTTAATCACATAAAATGCCGGCGATGTCCGGAAAAGGCCGAAGGTGTACAAAACCCGATGCTCCGTTTGCTCGTTGTAATGGAAGTACCATTTTTGGGGGGTTGGCAGAGAGCAACGAGTTCTCTCACATCATAATATCCTGCGATACGACCCGTTTTGAAACAATAAAATAGCGGGAAATGTCCGGAAAATGCCGAAGGTGTACAGAACCTGATGCTCCGTATGCTCGTTGTAATGGAAGTACCATTCTTCGGGGATTGGCAGCGCGCAACGAGTTCTCTCACATCATAATATCCTGCGATACGACCCATTTTGAAACAATTAAAAAGCCGGAAATGTCCGGAAAATGCCAAAGGTGTACAGAACCCGTTGCTCCGTATGCTCGTTGTAATGGGCGTACCATTTTTCGGGGATTGGCAGCGTGCAGCGAGTTCTCACACCTCATAATATCCTGCGATACGACCCATTTTGAAACTATTAAAAAGCCGAAACTGGTCGGAAAAGGCCGAATATGTACAAAACAGGATTCTCCGCATGCTCGTTGTAATGGATGTACCATTTTTCGGGGATTGGCAGCGCGCAACGAGTTCTCTCACATCATAATATCTTGATATACGGCCCATTTTGAAACTATTAAAAAGCCGAAACTGGCCGGAAAAGGCCGAATATGTACCAGACAGGATTCTCGTCATGCTCGTTGAAATGGAAGTACCATTCTTCGGGGATTTGCAGCGCGCAACGAGTTCCCTCACATCATAATATCCTGCTATACGGCCCGTTTTTAATCACATAAAATGCCGGAGATGTCCGGAAAAGGCCGAAGGTGTACAGAACCCAATGCTCCGTTTGCTCGTTGTAATGGAAGTACCATTTTTGGGGGGTTGGCAGAGAGCAACTGTTTCTTACACATCATAATATCCTGATATACGGCCCATTTTGAAACAATTAAAAAGCCGGAAATATCCGGAAAAGGCCGAAGGTGTACAGAACCCGTTGCTCCGTATGCTCGTTGTAATGGAATTACCATTTTTGTGGGATTGGCAACGCTCAACGCGTTTTTACACATCATAATATCCTGCTATTCGGCCCATTTTTGATCACTTAAAATGCCGGAAATGTCCGGAAAAGGCCGAAGGTGTACAGAAGCTGATGCTCCATATGCTCGTTGTAAGGGGCGTACCATTTCTCGGGGATTGGCAGCGCGTAACGTGTTCTCTCTCATCATAATATCCTGATAAACGGCACATTTTGAAACAATTAAAAAGCCGGAAATGTCCGGAAAAGGCCGAAGGTGTACAGAGCCCGTTGCTCCGTATGCTCGTTGTAGTGGGCGTACCATTTTTCGGGGATTGGCAGCGTGCAGCGAGTTCTCACACCTCATAATATCCTGCGATACGACACATTTTGAAACTATTAAAAAGCCGAAACTGGCCGGAAAAGGCCGAATATGTACAAGACAGGATTCTCCGCATGCTCGTTGTAATGGAAGTACCATTCTTCGGGGATTGGCTGCGCGCAACGGGTTCTCTCACATCATAATATCCTGCGATACGACCCATTTTGAAACAATTAAAAAGCCGAAACTGGCCGGAAAAGGCCGAAAATGTACAAGACAGGATTCTCCGGATGCTGGTTGTATTGGAAGTACCATTCTTCGGGGATTGGCAGCGCGCACCGTGTTCTCTCACATCATAATATCCTGCTATTCTGCCCGTTTTTGATCACTTAATATGCCGGAAATGTCCGGAAAAGGCCGAAGGTGTACAGAACCTGATGCTCCGTATGCTCGTTGTAAGGGGCGTACCATTTCTCGGGGATTGGCAGCGCGTAACGTGTTCTCTCACATCATAATATCCTGATATACGGCCCATTTTGAAGCAATTAAAAAGCCGGAAATGTCCGGAAAAGGCCGAAGGTGTACAGAACCCGTTGCTCCGTATTCTCGTTGTAATGGGCGTACCTTTTTTCTGGGATTTCCAGCGTGCAGCCAGTTCTCACACCTCATAATATCCTGCGATACGAACCATTTTGAAACTATTAAAAAGCCGAAACTGGCCGGAAATGGCCGAATATGTACAAGACAGGATTCTCCGCATGCTCGTTGTAATGGAAGTACCATTCTTCGGGGATTGGCAGCGCGCAACGAGTTCTCTCACATCATAATATCCTGATATACGGCCCATTTTGAAACAATTAAAAAGCCGGAAATGTCCGGAAAAGGCCGAAGGTGTACAGAACCCGTTGCTCCCTTTGCTTGTTGTAATGGAAGTACCATTTTTGGGGGGTTGGCAGAGAGCAACTGGTTCTTACACATCATAATATCCTGATATACGGCCCCTATTGAAGCAATTAAAAAGCCGGAAATGTCCGGAAAAGGCCGAAGGTGTACAGAACCCGTTGCTCCGTATGCTCGTTGTAATGGGCGTAGCATTTTTCGGGGATTGGCAGCGTGCAGCGAGATCTCACACATCATAATATCCTGCGATACGACACTTTTTCAAACAATTAAAAAGCCGGAAATATCCGGAAAAGGCCGAAGGTGTACAGAACCCGTTGCTCCGTATGCTCGTTGTAATGGAAGGACCATTTTTGGGGGATTGGCAGCGTGCAGCGAGTTCTCACACCTCATAATATCCTGCGAAACGACTCATTTTGAAACTATTAAAAAGCCGAAACTTGCCGGAAAAGGCCGAATATGTAAAAGACATGATTCTCCGCATGCTCGTTGTAATGGAAGTACCATTCTTTGGAGCTTGGCAGCGCGCAACGAGTTCTCTCACATCATAATATCCTGCTATACGGCCCATTTTGAAACCATTAAAAAGCCGGAGATGTCCGGAAAAGGCCGAAGGTTCACAGAACCTGATGCTCCGTATGCTCGTTGTAATGGAAGTACCATTCTTCGGGGATTGGCAGCGCGCAACGAGTACTCTCACATCATAATATCCTGCGATACGACCCATTTTGAAACAATTAAAAAGCCGGAAATGTCCGGAAAATGCCAAAGGTGTACAGAACCCGTTGCTCCGTATGCTCGTTGTAATGGGCGTACCATTTTTCGGGGATTGGCAGCGTGCAGCGAGTTCTCACACCTCATAATATCCTGCGATACGACCCATTTTGAAACTATTAAAAAGCCGAAACTGGTCGGAAAAGGCCGAATATGTACAAGACAGGATTCTCCGCATGCTCGTTGTAATGGATGTACCATTTTTCGGGGATTGGCAGCGCGCAACGAGTTCTCTCACATCATAATATCCTGCGATACGACTCATTTTGAAACTATTAAAAAGCCGAAACTGGCCGGAAAAGGACGAATATGTACAAGACAGGATTCTCCGCATGCTCGTTGTAATGGAAGTACCATTCTTCGGGGATAGGCTGCGCGCAACGAGTTCTCTCACATCATAATATCCTGCGATACGACCCATTTTGAAACAATTAAAAAGCCGAAACTGGCCGGAAAAGGCCGAAAATGTACAAGACAGGATTCTCCGGATGCTGGTTGTATTGGAAGTACCATTCTTCGGGGATTGGCAGCGCGCACCGTGTTCTCTCACATCATAATATCCTGCTATTCTGCCCGTTTTTGATCACTTAATATGCCGGAAATGTCCGGAAAAGGCCGAAGGTGTACAGAACCTGATGCTCCGTATGCTCGTTGTAAGGGGCGTACCATTTCTCGGGGATTGGCAGCGCGTAACGTGTTCTCTCACATCATAATATCCTGATATACGGCCCATTTTGAAGCAATTAAAAAGCCGGAAATGTCCGGAAAAGGCCGAAGGTGTACAGAACCCGTTGCTCCGTATGCTCGTTGTAATGGGCGTACCTTTTTTCTGGGATTTCCAGCGTGCAGCCAGTTCTCACACCTCATAATATCCTGCGATACGAACCATTTTGAAACTATTAAAAAGCCGAAACTGGCCGGAAATGGCCGAATATGTACAAGACAGGATTCTCCGCATGCTCGTTGTAATGGAAGTACCATTCTTCGGGGATTGGCAGCGCGCAACGAGTTCTCTCACATCATAATATCCTGATATACGGCCCATTTTGAAACAATTAAAAAGCCGGAAATGTCCGGAAAAGGCCGAAGGTGTACAGAACCCGTTGCTCCCTTTGCTTGTTGTAATGGAAGTACCATTTTTGGGGGGTTGGCAGAGAGCAACTGGTTCTTACACATCATAATATCCTGATATACGGCCCCTATTGAAGCAATTAAAAAGCCGGAAATGTCCGGAAAAGGCCGAAGGTGTACAGAACCCGTTGCTCCGTATGCTCGTTGTAATGGGCGTAGCATTTTTCGGGGATTGGCAGCGTGCAGCGAGATCTCACACATCATAATATCCTGCGATACGACCCTTTTTGAAACAATTAAAAAGCCGGAAATATCCGGAAAAGGCCGAAGGTGTACAGAACCCGTTGCTCCGTATGCTCGTTGTAATGGAAGGACCATTTTTGGGGGATTGGCAGCGTGCAGCGAGTTCTCACACCTCATAATATCCTGCGAAACGACTCATTTTGAAACTATTAAAAAGCCGAAACTTGCCGGAAAAGGCCGAATATGTAAAAGACATGATTCTCCGCATGCTCGTTGTAATGGAAGTACCATTCTTCGGAGATTGGCAGCGCGCAACGAGTTCTCTCACATCATAATATCCTGCTATACGGCCCATTTTGAAACCATTAAAAAGCCGGAGATGTCCGGAAAAGGCCGAAGGTGTACAGAACCTGATGCTCCGTATGCTCGTTGTAATGGAAGTACCATTCTTCGGGGATTGGCAGCGCGCAACGAGTTCTCTCACATCATAATATCCTGCGATACGACCCATTTTGAAACAATTAAAAAGCCGGAAATGTCCGGAAAATGCCAAAGGTGTACAGAACCCGTTGCTCCGTATGCTCGTTGTAATGGGCGTACCATTTTTCGGGGATTGGCAGCGTGCTGCGAGTTCTCACACCTCATAATATCCTGCGATACGACCCATTTTGAAACTATTAAAAAGCCGAAACTGGTCGGAAAAGGCAGAATATGTACAAAACAGGATTCTCCGCATGCTCGTTGTAATGGATGTACCATTTTTCGGGGATTGGCAGCGCGCAACGAGTTCTCTCACATCATAATATCCTGATATACGGCCCATTTTGAAACAAATAAAAAGCCGGAAATGTCCGGAAAAGGCCGAAGGTGTACAGAACCCGTTGCTCCGTATGCTCGTTGTAATGGGCGTACCATTTTTGGGGGATTTCCAGCGTGCAGCCAGTTCTCACACCTCATAATATCCTGCGATACGACCCATTTTGAAACTATTAAAAAGCCGAAACTGGCCGGAAATGGCCGAATATGTACAAGACAGGATTCTCCGCATGCTCGTTGTAATGGAAGTACCATTCTTCGGGGATAGGCAGCGCGCAACGAGTTCTCTCACATCATAATATCCTGATATACGGCCCATTTTGAAACAATTAAAAAGCCGGAAATGTCCGGAAAATGCCAAAGGTGTACAGAACCCGTTGCTCCGTATGCTCGTTGTAATGGGCGTACCATTTTTCGGGGATTGGCAGCGTGCAGCGAGTTCTCACACCTCATAATATCCTGCGATACGACCCATTTTGAAACTATTAAAAAGCCGAAACTGGTCGGAAAAGGCCGAATATGTACAAAACAGGATTCTCCGCATGCTCGTTGTAATGGATGTACCATTTTTCGGGGATTGGCAGCGCGCAACGAGTTCTCTCACATCATAATATCCTGATATACGGCCCATTTTGAAACAATTAAAAAGCCGGAAATGTCCGGAAAAGGCCGAAGTTGTACAGAACCCAATGCTCCGTTTGCTCGTTGTAATGGAAGTACCATTTTTGGGGGGTTGGCAGAGAGCAACTGGTTCTTACACATCATAATAACCTGATATACGGCCCATTTTGAAACAATTAAAAAGGCGGAAATATCCGGAAAAGGCCGAAGGTGTACAGAACCCGCTGCTCCGTATGCTCGTTGTAATGGGCGTACCATTTTTCGGGGATTTCCAGCGTGCAGCCAGTTCTCACACCTCATAATATCCTGCGATACGACCCATTTTGAAACTATTAAAAAGCCGAAACTGGCCGGAAATGGCCGAATATGTACAAGACAGGATTCTCCGCATGCTCGTTGTAATGGAAGTACCATTCTTCGGGGATTGGCAGCGCGCAACGAGTTCTCTCACATCATAATATCCTGCTATACGGCCCGTTTTTAATCACATAAAATGCCGGAGATGTCCGGAAAAGTTCGAAGGTGTACAGAACCCAATGCTACGTTTGCTCGTTGTAATGGAAGTACCATTTTTGGGGGGTTGGCAGAGAGCAACTGGTTCTTACACATCATAATATCCTGATATACGGCCCATTTTGAAACAATTAAAAAGCCGGGAATATCCGGAAAAGGCCGAAGGTGTACAGAACCCGTTGCCCGTATGCTCGTTGTAATGGAATTACTATTTTTGGGGGATTGGCAACGCTCAACGCGTTTTTACACATCATAATATCCTGCGATACGACTCATTTTGAAACTATTAAAAAGCCGAAACTGGCCGGAAAAGGCCGAATATGTACAAGACAGGATTCTCCGCATGCTCGTTGTAATGGAAGTACCATTCTTCGGGGATTGGCTGCGCGCAACGAGTTCTCTCACATCATAATATCCTGCGATACGACCAATTTTGAAACAATTAAAAAGCCGAAACTGGCCGGAAAAGGCCGAAAATGTACAAGACAGGATTCTCCGGATGCTGGTTGTATTGGAAGTACCATTCTTCGGGAATTGGCAGCGCGCACCGTGTTCTCTCACATCATAATATCCTGCTATTCTGCCCGTTTTTGATCACTTAATATGCCGGAAATGTCCGGAAAAGGCCGAAGGTGTACAGAACCTGATGCTCCGTATGCTCGTTGTAAGGGGCGTACCATTTCTCGGGGATTGGCAGCGCGTAACGTGTTCTCTCACATCATAATATCCTGATATACGGCCCATTTTGAAGCAATTAAAAAGCCGGAAATGTCCGGAAAAGGCCGAAGGTGTACAGAACCCGTTGCTCCGTATGCTCGTTGTAATGGGCGTACCATTTTTCTGGGATTTCCAGCGTGCAGCCAGTTCTCACACCTCATAATATCCTGCGATACGAACCATTTTGAAACTATTAAAAAACCGAAACTGGCCGGAAATGGCCGAATATGTACAAGACAGGATTCTCCGCATGCTCGTTGTAATGGAAGTACCATTCTTCGGGGATAGGCAGCGCGCAACGAGTTCTCTCTCATCATAATATCCTGATAAACGGCACATTTTGAAACAATTAAAAAGCCGGAAATGTCCGGAAAAGGCCGAAGGTGTACAGAGCCCGTTGCTCCGTATGCTCGTTGTAATGGAAGTACCATTTTTGGGGGGTTGGCAGAGAGCAACTGTTTCTTACACATCATAATATCCTGATATACGGCCCATTTTGAAACAATTAAAAAGCCGGAAATATCCGGAAAAGGCCGAAGGTGTACAGAACCCGTTGCTCCGTATGCTCGTTGTAATGGAATTACCATTTTTGTGGGATTGGCAACGCTCAACGCGTTTTTACACATCATAATATCCTGCTATTCGGCCCATTTTTGATCACTTAAAATGCCGGAAATGTCCGGAAAAGGCCGAAGGTGTACAGAAGCTGATGCTCCGTATGCTCGTTGTAAGGGGCGTACCATTTCTCGGGGATTGGCAGCGCGTAACGTGTCCTCTCTCATCATAATATCCTGATAAACGGCACATTTTGAAACAATTAAAAAGCCGGAAATGTCCGGAAAAGGCCGAAGGTGTACAGAGCCCGTTGCTCCGTATGCTCGTTGTAGTGGGCGTACCATTTTTCGGGGATTGGCAGCGTGCAGCGAGTTCTCACACCTCATAATATCCTGCGATACGACTCATTTTGAAACTATTAAAAAGCCGAAACTGGCCGGAAAAGGCCGAAAATGTACAAGACAGGATTCTCCGCATGCTCGTTGTAATGGAAGTACCATTCTTCGGGGATTGGCTGCGCGCAACGAGTTCTCTCACATCATAATATCCTGCGATACGACCCATTTTGAAACAATTAAAAAGCCGAAACTGGCCGGAAAAGGCCGAAAATGTACAAGACAGGATTCTCCGGATGCTGGTTGTATTGGAAGTACCATTCTTCGGGAATTGGCAGCGCGCACCGTGTTCTCTCACATCATAATATCCTGCTATTCTGCCCGTTTTTGATCACTTAATATGCCGGAAATGTCCGGAAAAGGCCGAAGGTGTACAGAACCTGATGCTCCGTATGCTCGTTGTAAGGGGCGTACCATTTCTCGGGGATTGGCAGCGCGTAACGTGTTCTCTCACATCATAATATCCTGATATACGGCCCATTTTGAAGCAATTAAAAAGCCGGAAATGTCCGGAAAAGGCCGAAGGTGTACAGAACCCGTTGCTCCGTATGCTCGTTGTAATGGGCGTACCATTTTTCTGGGATTTCCAGCGTGCAGCCAGTTCTCACACCTCATAATATCCTGCGATACGAACCATTTTGAAACTATTAAAAAACCGAAACTGGCCGGAAATGGCCGAATATGTACAAGACAGGATTCTCCGCATGCTCGTTGTAATGGAAGTACCATTCTTCGGGGATTGGCAGCGCGCAACGAGTTCTCTCACATCATAATATCCTGATATACGGCCCATTTTGAAACAATTAAAAAGCCGGAAATGTCCGGAAGAGGCCGAAGGTGTACAGAACCCAATGCTCCGTTTGCTCGTTGTAATGGAAGTACCATTTTTGGGGGGTTGGCAGAGAGCAACTGTTTCTTACACATCATAATATCCTGATATACGGCCCATTTTGAAACAATTAAAAAGCCGGAAATATCCGGAAAAGGCCGAAGGTGTACAGAACCCGTTGCTCCGTATGCTCGTTGTAATGGAATTACCATTTTTGTGGGATTGGCAACGCTCAACGCGTTTTTACACATCATAATATCCTGCTATTCGGCCCATTTTTGATCACTTAAAATGCCGGAAATGTCCGGAAAAGGCCGAAGGTGTACAGAAGCTGATGCTCCGTATGCTCGTTGTAAGGGGCGTACCATTTCTCGGGGATTGGCAGCGCGTAACGTGTTCTCTCTCATCATAATATCCTGATAAACGGCACATTTTGAAACAATTAAAAAGCCGGAAATGTCCGGAAAAGGCCGAAGGTGTACAGAGCCCGTTGCTCCGTATGCTCGTTGTAGTGGGCGTACCATTTTTCGGGGATTGGCAGCGTGCAGCGAGTTCTCACACCTCATAATATCCTGCGATACGACTCATTTTGAAACTATTAAAAAGCCGAAACTGGCCGGAAAAGGCCGAATATGTACAAGACAGGATTCTCCGCATGCTCGTTGTAATGGAAGTACCATTCTTCGGGGATTGGCTGCGCGCAACGAGTTCTCTCACATCATAATATCCTGCGATACGACCCATTTTGAAACAATTAAAAAGCCGAAACTGGCCGGAAAAGGCCGAAAATGTACAAGACAGGATTCTCCGGATGCTGGTTTATTGGAAGTACCATTCTTCGGGGATTGGCAGCGCGCACCGTGTTCTCTCACATCATAATATCCTGCTATTCTGCCCGTTTTTGATCACTTAATATGCCGGAAATGTCCGGAAAAGGCCGAAGGTGTACAGAACCTGATGCTCCGTATGCTCGTTGTAAGGGGCGTACCATTTCTCGGGGATTGGCAGCGCGTAACGTGTTCTCTCACATCATAATATCCTGATATACGGCCCATTTTGAAGCAATTAAAAAGCCGGAAATGTCCGGAAAAGGCCGAAGGTGTACAGAGCCCGTTGCTCCGTATGCTCGTTGTAATGGGCGTACCATTTTCTGGAATTTCCAGCGTGCAGCCAGTTCTCACACCTCATAATATCCTGCGATACGAACCATTTTGAAACTATTAAAAAGCCGAAACTGGCCGGAAATGGCCGAATATGTACAAGACAGGATTCTCCGCATGCTCGTTGTAATGGAAGTACCATTCTTCGGGGATTGGCAGCGCGCAACGAGTTCTCTCACATCATAATATCCTGATATACGGCCCATTTTGAAACAATTAAAAAGCCGGAAATGTCCGGAAAAGGCCGAAGGTGTACAGAACCCGTTGCTCCCTTTGCTTGTTGTAATGGAAGTACCATTTTTGGGGGGTTGGCAGAGAGCAACTGGTTCTTACACATCATAATATCCTGATATACGGCCCCTATTGAAGCAATTAAAAAGCCGGAAATGTCCGGAAAAGGCCGAAGGTGTACAGAACCCGTTGCTCCGTATGCTCGTTGTAATGGGCGTAGCATTTTTCGGGGATTGGCAGCGTGCAGCGAGATCTCACACATCATAATATCCTGCGATACGACCCTTTTTGAAACAATTAAAAAGCCGGAAATATCCGGAAAAGGCCGAAGGTGTACAGAACCCGTTGCTCCGTATGCTCGTTGTAATGGAAGGACCATTTTTGGGGGATTGGCAGCGTGCAGCGAGTTCTCACACCTCATAATATCCTGCGAAACGACTCATTTTGAAACTATTAAAAAGCCGAAACTTGCCGGAAAAGGCCGAATATGTAAAAGACATGATTCTCCGCATGCTCGTTGTAATGGAAGTACCATTCTTCGGAGATTGGCAGCGCGCAACGAGTTCTCTCACATCATAATATCCTGCTATACGGCCCATTTTGAAACCATTAAAAAGCCGGAGATGTCCGGAAAAGGCCGAAGGTGTACAGAACCTGATGCTCCGTATGCTCGTTGTAATGGAAGTACCATTCTTCGGGGATTGGCAGCGCGCAACGAGTTCTCTCACATCATAATATCCTGCGATACGACCCATTTTGAAACAATTAAAAAGCCGGAAATGTCCGGAAAATGCCAAAGGTGTACAGAACCCGTTGCTCCGTATGCTCGTTGTAATGGGCGTACCATTTTTCGGGGATTGGCAGCGTGCTGCGAGTTCTCACACCTCATAATATCCTGCGATACGACCCATTTTGAAACTATTAAAAAGCCGAAACTGGTCGGAAAAGGCAGAATATGTACAAAACAGGATTCTCCGCATGCTCGTTGTAATGGATGTACCATTTTTCGGGGATTGGCAGCGCGCAACGAGTTCTCTCACATCATAATATCCTGATATACGGCCCATTTTGAAACAATTAAAAAGCCGGAAATGTCCGGAAAAGGCCGAAGGTGTACAGAACCCGTTGCTCCGTATGCTCGTTGTAATGGGCGTACCATTTTTGGGGGATTTCCAGCGTGCAGCCAGTTCTCACACCTCATAATATCCTGCGATACGACCCATTTTGAAACTATTAAAAAGCCGAAACTGGCCGGAAATGGCCGAATATGTACAAGACAGGATTCTCCGCATGCTCGTTGTAATGGAAGTACCATTCTTCGGGGATAGGCAGCGCGCAACGAGTTCTCTCACATCATAATATCCTGATATACGGCCCATTTTGAAACAATTAAAAAGCCGGAAATGTCCGGAAAATGCCAAAGGTGTACAGAACCCGTTGCTCCGTATGCTCGTTGTAATGGGCGTACCATTTTTCGGGGATTGGCAGCGTGCAGCGAGTTCTCACACCTCATAATATCCTGCGATACGACCCATTTTGAAACTATTAAAAAGCCGAAACTGGTCGGAAAAGGCCGAATATGTACAAGACAGGATTCTCCGCATGCTCGTTGTAATGGAAGTACCATTCTTCGGGGATTGGCAGCGCGCAACGAGTTCTCTCACATCATAATATCCTGATATACGGCCCATTTTGAAACAATTAAAAAGCCGGAAATGTCCGGAAGAGGCCGAAGGTGTACAGAACCCAATGCTCCGCTTGCTCGTTGTAATGGAAGTACCATTTTTGGGGGGTTGGCAGAGAGCAACTGTTTCTTACACATCATAATATCCTGATATACGGCCCATTTTGAAACAATTAAAAAGCCGGAAATATCCGGAAAAGGCCGAAGGTGTACAGAACCCGTTGCTCCGTATGCTCGTTGTAATGGAATTACCATTTTTGTGGGATTGGCAACGCTCAACGCGTTTTTACACATCATAATATCCTGCTATTCGGCCCATTTTTGATCACTTAAAATGCCGGAAATGTCCGGAAAAGGCCGAAGGTGTACAGAAGCTGATGCTCCGTATGCTCGTTGTAAGGGGCGTACCATTTCTCGGGGATTGGCAGCGCGTAACGAGTTCTCTCACATCATAATATCCTGATATACGGCCCATTTTGAAACAATTAAAAAGCCGGAAATGTCCGGAAAAGGCCGAAGGTGTACAGAACCCGTTGCTCCGTATGGTCGTTGTAATGGGCGTACCATTTATCGGGGATTGGCAGCGTGCAGCCAGTTCTCACACCTCATAATATCCTGCGATACGACTCATTTTGAAACTATTAAAAAGCCGAAACTGGCCGGAAAAGGCCGAATATGTACAAGACAGGATTCTCCGCATGCTCGTTGTAATGGAAGTACCATTCTTC
The DNA here is from genome assembly GCA_963971185.1 of Bombus muscorum. Classification (NCBI taxonomy): domain Eukaryota; kingdom Metazoa; phylum Arthropoda; class Insecta; order Hymenoptera; family Apidae; genus Bombus; species Bombus muscorum. Next base: position 9,076,378 of record OZ020130.1, on the reverse strand, counting down.
GGGGATTGGCTGCGCGCAACGAGTTCTCTCACATCATAATATCCTGCGATACGACCCATTTTGAAACAATTAAAAAGCCGAAACTGGCCGGAAAAGGCCGAAAATGTACAAGACAGGATTCTCCGGATGCTGGTTTATTGGAAGTACCATTCTTCGGGGATTGGCAGCGCGCACCGTGTTCTCTCACATCATAATATCCTGCTATTCTGCCCGTTTTTGATCACTTAATATGCCGGAAATGTCCGGAAAAGGCCGAAGGTGTACAGAACCTGATGCTCCGTATGCTCGTTGTAAGGGGCGTACCATTTCTCGGGGATTGGCAGCGCGTAACGTGTTCTCTCACATCATAATATCCTGATATACGGCCCATTTTGAAGCAATTAAAAAGCCGGAAATGTCCGGAAAAGGCCGAAGGTGTACAGAGCCCGTTGCTCCGTATGCTCGTTGTAATGGGCGTACCATTTTCTGGAATTTCCAGCGTGCAGCCAGTTCTCACACCTCATAATATCCTGCGATACGAACCATTTTGAAACTATTAAAAAGCCGAAACTGGCCGGAAATGGCCGAATATGTACAAGACAGGATTCTCCGCATGCTCGTTGTAATGGAAGTACCATTCTTCGGGGATTGGCAGCGCGCAACGAGTTCTCTCACATCATAATATCCTGATATACGGCCCATTTTGAAACAATTAAAAAGCCGGAAATGTCCGGAAAAGGCCGAAGGTGTACAGAACCCGTTGCTCCCTTTGCTTGTTGTAATGGAAGTACCATTTTTGGGGGGTTGGCAGAGAGCAACTGGTTCTTACACATCATAATATCCTGATATACGGCCCCTATTGAAGCAATTAAAAAGCCGGAAATGTCCGGAAAAGGCCGAAGGTGTACAGAACCCGTTGCTCCGTATGCTCGTTGTAATGGGCGTAGCATTTTTCGGGGATTGGCAGCGTGCAGCGAGATCTCACACATCATAATATCCTGCGATACGACCCTTTTTGAAACAATTAAAAAGCCGGAAATATCCGGAAAAGGCCGAAGGTGTACAGAACCCGTTGCTCCGTATGCTCGTTGTAATGGAAGGACCATTTTTGGGGGATTGGCAGCGTGCAGCGAGTTCTCACACCTCATAATATCCTGCGAAACGACTCATTTTGAAACTATTAAAAAGCCGAAACTTGCCGGAAAAGGCCGAATATGTAAAAGACATGATTCTCCGCATGCTCGTTGTAATGGAAGTACCATTCTTCGGAGATTGGCAGCGCGCAACGAGTTCTCTCACATCATAATATCCTGCTATACGGCCCATTTTGAAACCATTAAAAAGCCGGAGATGTCCGGAAAAGGCCGAAGGTGTACAGAACCTGATGCTCCGTATGCTCGTTGTAATGGAAGTACCATTCTTCGGGGATTGGCAGCGCGCAACGAGTTCTCTCACATCATAATATCCTGCGATACGACCCATTTTGAAACAATTAAAAAGCCGGAAATGTCCGGAAAATGCCAAAGGTGTACAGAACCCGTTGCTCCGTATGCTCGTTGTAATGGGCGTACCATTTTTCGGGGATTGGCAGCGTGCTGCGAGTTCTCACACCTCATAATATCCTGCGATACGACCCATTTTGAAACTATTAAAAAGCCGAAACTGGTCGGAAAAGGCAGAATATGTACAAAACAGGATTCTCCGCATGCTCGTTGTAATGGATGTACCATTTTTCGGGGATTGGCAGCGCGCAACGAGTTCTCTCACATCATAATATCCTGATATACGGCCCATTTTGAAACAATTAAAAAGCCGGAAATGTCCGGAAAAGGCCGAAGGTGTACAGAACCCGTTGCTCCGTATGCTCGTTGTAATGGGCGTACCATTTTTGGGGGATTTCCAGCGTGCAGCCAGTTCTCACACCTCATAATATCCTGCGATACGACCCATTTTGAAACTATTAAAAAGCCGAAACTGGCCGGAAATGGCCGAATATGTACAAGACAGGATTCTCCGCATGCTCGTTGTAATGGAAGTACCATTCTTCGGGGATAGGCAGCGCGCAACGAGTTCTCTCACATCATAATATCCTGATATACGGCCCATTTTGAAACAATTAAAAAGCCGGAAATGTCCGGAAAATGCCAAAGGTGTACAGAACCCGTTGCTCCGTATGCTCGTTGTAATGGGCGTACCATTTTTCGGGGATTGGCAGCGTGCAGCGAGTTCTCACACCTCATAATATCCTGCGATACGACCCATTTTGAAACTATTAAAAAGCCGAAACTGGCCGGAAATGGCCGAATATGTACAAGACAGGATTCTCCGCATGCTCGTTGTAATGGAAGTACCATTCTTCGGGGATAGGCAGCGCGCAACGAGTTCTCTCACATCATAATATCCTGATATACGGCCCATTTTGAAACAATTAAAAAGCCGGAAATGTCCGGAAAAGGCCGAAGGTGTACAGAACCCAATGCTCCGTTTGCTCGTTGTAATGGAAGTACCATTTTTGGGGGGTTGGCAGAGAGCAACTGGTTCTTACACATCATAATATCCTGATATACGGCCCATTTTGAAACAATTAAAAAGCCGGAAATATCCGGAAAAGGCCGAAGGTGTACAGAACCCGCTGCTCCGTATGCTCGTTGTAATGGGCGTACCATTTTTCGGGGATTTCCAGCGTGCAGCCAGTTCTCACACCTCATAATATCCTGCGATACGACCCATTTTGAAACTATTAAAAAGCCGAAACTGGCCGGAAATGGCCGAATATGTACAAGACAGGATTCTCCGCATGCTCGTTGTAATGGAAGTACCATTCTTCGGGGATTGGCAGCGCGCAACGAGTTCTCTCACATCATAATATCCTGCTATACGGCCCGTTTTTAATCACATAAAATGCCGGAGATGTCCGGAAAAGGTCGATGGTGTACAGAACCCAATGCTCCGTTTGCTCGTTGTAATGGAAGTACCATTTTTGGGGGGTTGGCAGAGAGCAACTGGTTCTTACACATCATAATATCCTGATATACGGCCCATTTTGAAACAATTAAAAAGCCGGGAATATCCGGAAAAGGCCGAAGGTGTACAGAACCCGTTGCCCGTATGCTCGTTGTAATGGAATTACCATTTTTGGGGGATTGGCAACGCTCAACGCGTTTTTACACATCATAATATCCTGCGATACGACCCATTTTGAAACAATTAAAAAGCCGAAACTGGCCGGAAAAGGCCGAAAATGTACAAGACAGGATTCTCCGGATGCTGGTTGTATTGGAAGTACCATTCTTCGGGGATTGGCAGCGCGCACCGTGTTCTCTCACATCATAATATCCTGCTATTCTGCCCGTTTTTGATCACTTAATATGCCGGAAATGTCCGGAAAAGGCCGAAGGTGTACAGAACCTGATGCTCCGTATGCTCGTTGTAAGGGGCGTACCATTTCTCGGGAATTGGCAGCGCGTAACGTGTTCTCTCACATCATAGTATCCTGATATACGGCCCATTTTGAAGCAATTAAAAAGCCGGAAATGTCCGGAAAATGCCGAAGGTGTACAGAACCCGTTGCTCCGTATGCTCGTTGTAATGGGCGTACCATTTTTCGGGGATTGGCAGCGTGCAGCGAGCTCTCACACCTCATAATATCCTGCGATACGACTCATTTTGAAACTATTAAAAAGCCGAAACTGGCCGGAAAATGCCAAAGGTGTACAGAACCCGTTGCTCCGTATGCTCGTTGTAATGGGCGTACCATTTTTCGGGGATTGGCAGCGTGCAGCGAGTTCTCACACCTCATAATATCCTGCGATACGACCCATTTTGAAACTATTAAAAAGCCGAAACTGGTCGGAAAAGGCCGGATATGTACAAAACAGGATTCTCCGCATGCTCGTTGTAATGGATGTACCATTTTTCGGGGATTGGCAGCGCGCAACGAGTTCTCTCGCATCATAATATCCTGATATACGGCCCATTTTGAAACAATTAAAAAGCCGGAAATGTCCGGAAAAGGCCGAAGGTGTACAGAACCCGTTGCTCCGTATGCTCGTTGTAATGGGCGTACCATTTTTGGGGGATTTCCAGCGTGCAGCCAGTTCTCACACCTCATAATATCCTGCGATACGACCCATTTTGAAACTATTAAAAAGCCGAAACTGGCCGGAAATGGCCGAATATGTACAAGACAGGATTCTCCGCATGCTCGTTGTAATGGAAGTACCATTCTTCGGGGATAGGCAGCGCGCAACGAGTTCTCTCACATCATAATATCCTGATATACGGCCCATTTTGAAACAATTAAAAAGCCGGAAATGTCCGGAAAAGGCCGAAGGTGTACAGAACCCAATGCTCCGTTTGCTCGTTGTAATGGAAGTACCATTTTTGGGGGGTTGGCAGAGAGCAACTGGTTCTTACACATCATAATATCCTGATATACGGCCCATTTTGAAACAATTAAAAAGCCGGAAATATCCGGAAAAGGCCGAAGGTGTACAGAACCCGCTGCTCCGTATGCTCGTTGTAATGGGCGTACCATTTTTCGGGGATTTCCAGCGTGCAGCCAGTTCTCCACCTCATAATATCCTGCGATACGACCCATTTTGAAACTATTAAAAAGCCGAAACTGGCCGGAAATGGCCGAATATGTACAAGACAGGATTCTCCGCATGCTCGTTGTAATGGAAGTACCATTCTTCGGGGATTGGCAGCGCGCAACGTGTTCTCTCACATCATAATATCCTGCTATACGGCCCGTTTTTAATCACATAAAATGCCGGAGATGTCCGGAAAAGGTCGAAGGTGTACAGAACCCAATGCTCCGTTTGCTCGTTGTAATGGAAGTACAATTTTTGGGGGGTTGGCAGAGAGCAACTGGTTCTTACACATCATAATATCCTGATATACGGCCCATTTTGAAACAATTAAAAAGCCGGGAATATCCGGAAAAGGCCGAAGGTGTACAGAACACGTTGCCCGTATGCTCGTTGTAATGGAATTACCATTTTTGGGGGATTGGCAACGCTCAACGCGTTTTTACACATCATAATATCCTGCGATACGACTCATTTTGAAACTATTAAAAAGCCGAAACTGGCCGGAAAAGGCCGAATATGTACAAGACAGGATTCTCCGCATGCTCGTTGTAATGGAAGTACCATTCTTCGGGGATTGGGTGCGCGCAACGAGTTCTCTCACATCATAATATCCTGCGATACGACCCATTTTGAAACAATTAAAAAGCCGAAACTGGCCGGAAAAGGCCGAAAATGTACAAGACAGGATTCTCCGGATGCTGGTTGTATTGGAAGTACCATTCTTCGGGGATTGGCAGCGCGCACCGTGTTCTCTCACATCATAATATCCTGCTATTCTGCCCGTTTTTGATCACTTAATATGCCGGAAATGTCCGGAAAAGGCCGAAGGTGTACAGAACCTGATGCTCCGTATGCTCGTTGTAAGGGGCGTACCATTTCTCGGGGATTGGCAGCGCGTAACGTGTTCTCTCACATCATAATATCCTGATATACGGCCCATTTTGAAGCAATTAAAAAGCCGGAAATGTCCGGAAAAGGCCGAAGGTGTACAGAACCCGTTGCTCCATATGCTCGTTGTAATGGGCGTACCATTTTTCTGGGATTTCCAGCGTGCAGCCAGTTCTCACACCTCATAATATCCTGCGATACGAACCTTTTTGAAACTATTAAAAAACCGAAACTGGCCGGAAATGGCCGAATATGTACAAGACAGGATTCTCCGCATGCTCGTTGTAATGGAAGTACCATTCTTCGGGGATTGGCAGCGCGCAACGAGTTCGCTCACATCATAATATCCTGATATACGGCCCATTTTGAAACAATTAAAAAGCCGGAAATGTCCGGAAGAGGCCGAAGGTGTACAGAACCCGTTGCTCCCTTTGCTTGTTGTAATGGAAGTACCATTTTTGGGGGGTTGGCAGAGAGCAGCTGGTTCTTACACATCATAATATCCTGATATACGGCCCATTTTGAAGCAATTAAAAAGCCGGAGATGTCCGGAAAAGGCCGAAGGTGTACAGAACCCGTTGCTCCGTATGCTCGTTGTAATGGGCGTACCATTTTTCGGGGATTTCCAGCGTGCAGCCAGTTCTCACACCTCATAATATCCTGCGATACGACCCATTTTGAAACTATTAAAAAGCCGAAACTGGCCGGAAATGGCCGAATATGTACAAGACAGGATTCTCCGCATGCTCGTTGTAATGGAAGTACCATTCTTCGGGGATTGGCAGCGCGCAACGAGTACTCTCACATCATAATATCCTGCTATACGGCCCGTTTTTAATCACATAAAATGCCGGCGATGTCCGGAAAAGGCCGAAGGTGTACAGAACCCGATGCTCCGTGTGCTCGTTGTAATGGAAGTACCATTTTTGGGGGGGTTGGCAGAGAGCAACGAGTTCTCTCACATCATAATATCCTGCGATACGACCCGTTTTGAAACAATAAAATAGCCGGAAATGTCCGGAAAATGCCGAAGGTGTACAGAACCTGATGCTCCGTATGCTCGTTGTAATGGAAGTACCATTCTTCGGGGATTGGCAGCGCGCAACGAGTTCTCTCACATCATAATATCCTGCGATACGACCCATTTTGAAACAATTAAAAAGCCGGAAATGTCCGGAAAATGCCAAAGGTGTACAGAACCCGTTGCTCCGTATGCTCGTTGTAATGGGCGTACCATTTTTCGGGGATTGGCAGCGTGCAGCGAGTTCTCACACCTCATAATATCCTGCGATACGACCCATTTTGAAACTATTAAAAAGCCGAAACTGGCCGGAAAAGGCCGAATATGTACCAGACAGGATTCTCGTCATGCTCGTTGAAATGGAAGTACCATTCTTCGGGGATTTGCAGCGCGCAACGAGTTCCCTCACATCATAATATCCTGCTATACGGCCCGTTTTTAATCACATAAAATGCCGGAGATGTCCGGAAAAGGCCGAAGGTGTACAGAACCCAATGCTCCGTTTGCTCGTTGTAATGGAAGTACCATTTTTGGGGGGTTGGCAGAGAGCAACTGTTTCTTACACATCATAATATCCTGATATACGGCCCATTTTGAAACAATTAAAAAGCCGGAAATATCCGGAAAAGGCCGAAGGTGTACAGAACCCGTTGCTCCGTATGCTCGTTGTAATGGAATTACCATTTTTGTGGGATTGGCAACGCTCAACGCGTTTTTACACATCATAATATCCTGCTATTCGGCCCATTTTTGATCACTTAAAATGCCGGAAATGTCCGGAAAAGGCCGAAGGTGTACAGAAGCTGATGCTCCGTATGCTCGTTGTAAGGGGCGTACCATTTCTCGGGGATTGGCAGCGCGTAACGTGTTCTCTCTCATCATAATATCCTGATAAACGGCACATTTTGAAACAATTAAAAAGCCGGAAATGTCCGGAAAAGGCCGAAGGTGTACAGAACCCGTTGCTCCGTATGCTCGTTGTAGTGGGCGTACCATTTTTCGGGGATTGGCAGCGTGCAGCGAGTTCTCACACCTCATAATATCCTGCGATACGACTCATTTTGAAACTATTAAAAAGCCGAAACTGGCCGGAAAAGGCCGAATATGTACAAGACAGGATTCTCCGCATGCTCGTTGTAATGGAAGTACCATTCTTCGGGGATTGGCAGCGCGCAACGAGTTCTCTCACATCATAATATACTGATATACGGCCCACTTTGAAACAATTAAAAAGCCGGAAATATCCGGAAAAGGCCGAAGGTGTACAGAACCCGTTGCTCCGTATGCTCGTTGTAATGGAAGGACCATTTTTGGGGGATTGGCAGCGTGCAGCGAGTTCTCACACCTCATAATATCCTGCGAAACGACTCATTTTGAAACTATTAAAAAGCCGAAACTTGCCGGAAAAGGCCGAATATGTAAAAGACATGATTCTCCGCATGCTCGTTGTAATGGAAGTACCATTCTTTGGAGATTGGCAGCGCGCAACGAGTTCTCTCACATCATAATATCCTGCTATACGGCCCATTTTGAAACCATTAAAAAGCCGGAGATGTCCGGAAAAGGCCGAAGGTGTACAGAACCTGATGCTCCGTATGCTCGTTGTAATGGAAGTACCATTCTTCGGGGATTGGCAGCGCGCAACGAGTTCTCTCACATCATAATATCCTGATATACGGCCCATTTTGAAACAATTAAAAAGCCGGAAATGTCCGGAAAAGGCCGAAGGTGTACAGAACCCGTTGCTCCGTATGCTCGTTGTAATGGGCGTACCATTTTTGGGGGATTTCCAGCGTGCAGCCAGTTCTCACACCTCATAATATCCTGCGATACGACCCATTTTGAAACTATTAAAAAGCCGAAACTGGCCGGAAACGGCCGAATATGTACAAGACAGGATTCTCCGCATGCTCGTTGTAATGGAAGTACCATTCTTCGGGGATAGGCAGCGCGCAACGAGTTCTCTCACATCATAATATCCTGATATACGGCCCATTTTGAAACAATTAAAAAGCCGGAAATGTCCGGAAAAGGCCGAAGGTGTACAGAACCCAATGCTCCGTTTGTTCGTTGTAATGGAAGTACCATTTTTGGGGGGTTGGCAGAGAGCAACTGGTTCTTACACATCATAATATCCTGATATACGGCCCATTTTGAAACAATTAAAAAGCCGGAAATATCCGGAAAAGGCCGAAGGTGTACAGAACCCGCTGCTCCGTATGCTCGTTGTAATGGGCGTACCATTTTTCGGGGATTTCCAGCGTGCAGCCAGTTCTCACACCTCATAATATCCTGCGATACGACCCATTTTGAAACTATTAAAAAGCCGAAACTGGCCGGAAATGGCCGAATATGTACAAGACAGGATTCTCCGCATGCTCGTTGTAATGGAAGTACCATTCTTCGGGGATTGGCAGCGCGCAACGAGTTCTCTCACATCATAATATCCTGCTATACGGCCCATTTTGAAACAATTAAAAAGCCGGGAATATCCGGAAAAGGCCGAAGGTGTACAGAACCCGTTGCCCGTATGCTCGTTGTAATGGAATTACCATTTTTGGGGGATTGGCAACGCTCAACGCGTTTTTACACATCATAATATCCTGCGATACGACTCATTTTGAAACTATTAAAAAGCCGAAACTGGCCGGAAAAGGCCGAATATGTACAAGACAGGATTCTCCGCATGCTCGTTGTAATGGAAATACCATTCTTCGGGGATTGGCTGCGCGCAACGAGTTCTCTCACATCATAATATCCTGCGATACGACCCATTTTGAAACTATTAAAAAGCCGAAACTGGCCGGAAAAGGCCGAATATGTACAAGACAGGATTCTCCGCATGCTCGTTGTAATGGAAGTACCATTCTTCGGGGATTGGCAGCGCGCAACGAGTACTCTCACATCATAATATCCTGCTATACGGCCCGTTTTTAATCACATAAAATGCCGGAGATGTCCGGAAAAGGCCGAAGGTGTACAGAACCCGATGCCCCGTTTGCTCGTTGTAATGGAAGTACCATTTTTCGGGGATGGGCAGCGTGCAGCGAGTTCTCACACCTCATAATATCCTGCGAAACGACTCATTTTGAAACTATTAAAAAGCCGAAACTTGCCGGAAAAGGCCGAATATGTACAAGACAGGATTCTCCGCATGCTCGTTGTAATGGAAGTACCATTCTTCGGGGATTGGCAGCGCGCAACGAGTTCTCTCACATCATAATATCCTGATATACGGCCCACTTTGAAACAATTAAAAAGCCGGAAATGTCCGGAAAAGGCCGAAGGTGTACAGAACCCGTTGCTCCCTTTGCTCGTTGTAGTGGGCGTACCATTTTTCGGGGATTGGCAGCGTGCAGCGAGCTCTCACACCTCATAATATCCTGCGATACGACTCATTTTGAAACTATTAAAAAGCCGAAACTGGCCGGAAAAGGCCGAATATGTACAAGACAGGATTCTCCGCATGCTCGTTGTAATGGAAGTACCATTCTTCGGGGATTGGCAGCGCGCAACGAGTACTCTCACATCATAATATCCTGCTATACGGCCCGTTTTTAATCACATAAAATGCCGGAGATGTCCGGAAAAGGCCGAAGGTGTACAGAACCCGATGCCCCGTTTGCTCGTTGTAATGGTAGTACCATTTTTCGGGGATGGGCAGCGTGCAGCGAGTTCTCACACCTCATAATATCCTGCGAAACGACTCATTTTGAAACTATTAAAAAGCCGAAACTTGCCGGAAAAGGCCGAATATGTACAAGACAGGATTCTCCGCATGCTCGTTGTAATGGAAGTACCATTCTTCGGGGATTGGCAGCGCGCAACGAGTTCTCTCACATCATAATATACTGATATACGGCCCACTTTGAAACAATTAAAAAGCCGGAAATGTCCGGAAAAGGCCGAAGGTGTACAGAACCCGTTGCTCCCTTTGCTCGTTGTAGTGGGCGTACCATTTTTCGGGGATTGGCAGCGTGCAGCGAGCTCTCACACCTCATAATATCCTGCGATACGACTCATTTTGAAACTATTAAAAAGCCGAAACTGGCCGGAAAAGGCCGAATATGTACAAGACAGGATTCTCCGCATGCTCGTTGTAATGGAAGTACCATTCTTCGGGGATTGGCTGCGCGCAAACGAGTTCTCTCACATCATAATATCCTGCGATACGACCCATTTTGAAACAATTAAAAAGCCGGAAATGTCCGGAAAAGGCCGAAGGTGTACAGAACCCGTTGCTCCCTTTGCTTGTTGTAATGGAAGTACCATTTTTGGGGGGTTGGCAGAGAGCAACTGGTTCTTACACATCATAATATCCTGATATACGGCCCCTATTGAAGCAATTAAAAAGCCGGAAATGTCCGGAAAAGGCCGAAGGTGTACAGAACCCGTTGCTCCGTATGCTCGTTGTAATGGGCGTAGCATTTTTCGGGGATTGGCAGCGTGCAGCGAGATCTCACACATCATAATATCCTGCGATACGACCCTTTTTGAAACAATTAAAAAGCCGGAAATATCCGGAAAAGGCCGAAGGTGTACAGAACCCGTTGCTCCGTATGCTCGTTGTAATGGAAGGACCATTTTTGGGGGATTGGCAGCGTGCAGCGAGTTCTCACACCTCATAATATCCTGCGAAACGACTCATTTTGAAACTATTAAAAAGCCGAAACTTGCCGGAAAAGGCCGAATATGTAAAAGACATGATTCTCCGCATGCTCGTTGTAATGGAAGTACCATTCTTTGGAGATTGGCAGCGCGCAACGAGTTCTCTCACATCATAATATCCTGCTATACGGCCCATTTTGAAACCATTAAAAAGCCGGAGATGTCCGGAAAAGGCCGAAGGTGTACAGAACCTGATGCTCCGTATGCTCGTTGTAATGGAAGTACCATTCTTCGGGGATTGGCAGCGCGCAACGAGTTCTCTCACATCATAATATCCTGCGATACGACCCATTTTGAAATAATTAAAAAGCCGGAAATGTCCGGAAAATGCCAAAGGTGTACAGAACCCGTTGCTCCGTATGCTCGTTGTAATGGGCGTACCATTTTTGGGGGATTTCCAGCGTGCAGCCAGTTCTCACACCTCATAATATCCTGCGATACGACCCATTTTGAAACTATTAAAAAGCCGAAACTGGCCGGAAATGGCCGAATATGTACAAGACAGGATTCTCCGCATGCTCGTTGTAATGGAAGTACCATTCTTCGGGGATAGGCAGCGCGCAACGAGTTCTCTCACATCATAATATCCTGATATACGGCCCATTTTGAAACAATTAAAAAGCCGGAAATGTCCGGAAAAGGCCGAAGGTGTACAGAACCCAATGCTCCCTTTGCTCGTTGTAATGGAAGTACCATTTTTGGGGGGTTGGCAGAGAGCAACTGGTTCTTACACATCATAATATCCTGATATACGGCCCATTTTGAAACAATTAAAAAGCCGGAAATATCCGGAAAAGGCCGAAGGTGTACAGAACCCGCTGCTCCGTATGCTCGTTGTAATGGGCGTACCATTTTTCGGATATTTCCAGCGTGCAGCCAGTTCTCACACCTCATAATATCCTGCGATACGACCCATTTTGAAACTATTAAAAAGCCGAAACTGGCCGGAAATGGCCGAATATGTACAAGACAGGATTCTCCGCATGCTCGTTGTAATGGAAGTACCATTCTTCGGGGATTGGCAGCGCGCAACGAGTTCTCTCACATCATAATATCCTGCTATACGGCCCGTTTTTAATCACATAAAATGCCGGAGATGTCCGGAAAAGGTCGAAGGTGTACAGAACCCAATGCTCCGTTTGCTCGTTGTAATGGAAGTACCATTTTTGGGGGGTTGGCAGAGAGCAACTGGTTCTTACACATCATAATATCCTGATATACGGCCCATTTTGAAACAATTAAAAAGCCGGGAATATCCGGAAAAGGCCGAAGGTGTACAGAACCCGTTGCCCGTATGCTCGTTGTAATGGAATTACCATTTTTGGGGGATTGGCAACGCTCAACGCGTTTTTACACATCATAATATCCTGCGATACGACCCATTTTGAAACAATTAAAAAGCCGGAAATGTCCGGAAAAGGCCGAAGGTGTACAGAACCCGTTGCTCCCTTTGCTTGTTGTAATGGAAGTACCATTTTTGGGGGGTTGGCAGAGAGCAACTGGTTCTTACACATCATAATATCCTGATATACGGCCCCTATTGAAGCAATTAAAAAGCCGGAAATGTCCGGAAAAGGCCGAAGGTGTACAGAACCCGTTGCTCCGTATGCTCGTTGTAATGGGCGTAGCATTTTTCGGGGATTGGCAGCGTGCAGCGAGATCTCACACATCATAATATCCTGCGATACGACCCTTTTTGAAACAATTAAAAAGCCGGAAATATCCGGAAAAGGCCGAAGGTGTACAGAACCCGTTGCTCCGTATGCTCGTTGTAATGGAAGGACCATTTTTGGGGGATTGGCAGCGTGCAGCGAGTTCTCACACCTCATAATATCCTGCGAAACGGCTCATTTTGAAACTATTAAAAAGCCGAAACTTGCCGGAAAAGGCCGAATATGTAAAAGACATGATTCTCCGCATGCTCGTTGTAATGGAAGTACCATTCTTTGGAGATTGGCAGCGCGCAACGAGTTCTCTCACATCATAATATCCTGCTATACGGCCCATTTTGAAACCATTAAAAAGCCGGAGATGTCCGGAAAAGGCCGAAGGTGTACAGAACCTGATGCTCCGTATGCTCGTTGTAATGGAAGTACCATTCTTCGGGGATTGGCAGCGCGCAACGAGTTCTCTCACATCATAATATCCTGCGATACGACCCATTTTGAAACAATTAAAAAGCCGGAGATGTCCGGAAAATGCCAAAGGTGTACAGAACCCGTTGCTCCGTATGCTCGTTGTAATGGGCGTACCATTTTTCGGGGATTGGCAGCGTGCAGCGAGTTCTCACACCTCATAATATCCTGCGATACGACCCATTTTGAAACTATTAAAAAGCCGAAACTGGTCGGAAAAGGCAGAATATGTACAAAACAGGATTCTCCGCATGCTCGTTGTAATGGATGTACCATTTTTCGGGGATTGGCAGCGCGCAACGAGTTCTCTCACATCATAATATCCTGATATACGGCCCATTTTGAAACAATTAAAAAGCCGGAAATGTCCGGAAAAGGCCGAAGGTGTACAGAACCCGTTGCTCCGTATGCTCGTTGTAATGGGCGTACCATTTTTGGGGGATTTCCAGCGTGCAGCCAGTTCTCACACCTCATAATATCCTGCGATACGACCCATTTTGAAACTATTAAAAAGCCGAAACTGGCCGGAAATGGCCGAATATGTACAAGACAGGATTCTCCGCATGATCGTTGTAATGGAAGTACCATTCTTCGGGGATAGGCAGCGCGCAACGAGTTCTCTCACATCATAATATCCTGATATACGGAACATTTTGAAACAATTAAAAAGCCGGAAATGTCCGGAAAAGGCCGAAGGTGTACAGAACCCAATGCTCCGTTTGCTCGTTGTAATGGAAGTACCATTTTTGGGGGGTTGGCAGAGAGCAACTGGTTCTTACACATCATAATATCCTGATATACGGCCCATTTTGAAACAATTAAAAAGCCGGAAATATCCGGAAAAGGCCGAAGGTGTACAGAACCCGCTGCTCCGTATGCTCGTTGTAATGGGCGTACCATTTTTCGGGGATTTCCAGCGTGCAGCCAGTTCTCACACCTCATAATATCCTGCGATACGACCCATTTTGAAACTATTAAAAAGCCGAAACTGGCCGGAAATGGCCGAATATGTACAAGACAGGATTCTCCGCATGCTCGTTGTAATGGAAGTACCATTCTTCGGGGATTGGCAGCGCGCAACGAGTTCTCTCACATCTTAATATCCTGCTATACGGCCCGTTTTTAATCACATAAAATGCCGGAGATGTCCGGAAAAGGTCGAAGGTGTACAGAACCCAATGCTCCGTTTGCTCGTTGTAATGGAAGTACCATTTTTGGGGGGTTGGCAGAGAGCAACTGGTTCTTACACATCATAATATCCTGATATACGGCCCATTTTGAAACAATTAAAAAGCCGGGAATATCCGGAAAAGGCCGAAGGTGTACAGAACCCGTTGCCCGTATGCTCGTTGTAATGGAATTACCATTTTTGGGGGATTGGCAACGCTCAACGCGTTTTTACACATCATAATATCCTGCGATACGACTCATTTTGAAACTATTAAAAAGCCGAAACTGGCCGGAAAAGGCCGAATATGTACAAGACAGGATTCTCCGCATGCTCGTTGTAATGGAAATACCATTCTTCGGGGATTGGCTGCGCGCAACGAGTTCTCTCACATCATAATATCCTGCGATACGACCCATTTTGAAACAATTAAAAAGCCGAAACTGGCCGGAAAAGGCCGAAAATGTACAAGACAGGATTCTCCGGATGCTGGTTTGTATTGGAAGTACCATTCTTCGGGGATTGGCAGCGCGCACCGTGTTCTCTCACATCATAATATCCTGCTATTCTGCCCGTTTTTGATCACTTAATATGCCGGAAATGTCCGGAAAAGGCCGAAGGTGTACAGAACCTGATGCTCCGTATGCTCGTTGTAAGGGGCGTACCATTTCTCGGGGATTGGCAGCGCGTAACGTGTTCTCTCACATCATAATATCCTGATATACGGCCCATTTTGAAGCAATTAAAAAGCCGGAAATGTCCGGAAAAGGCCGAAGGTGTACAGAACCCGTTGCTCCGTATGCTCGTTGTAATGGGCGTACCATTTTTCGGGGATTGGCAGCGTGCAGCGAGCTCTCACACCTCATAATATCCTGCGATACGACTCATTTTGAAACTATTAAAAAGCCGAAACTGGCCGGAAAAGGCCGAATATGTACAAGACAGGATTCTCCGCATGCTCGTTGTAATGGAAGTACCATTCTTCGGGGATTGGCAGCGCGCAACGAGTACTCTCACATCATAATATCCTGCTATACGGCCCGTTTTTAATCACATAAAATGCCGGAGATGTCCGGAAAAGGCCGAAGGTGTACAGAACCCGATGCCCCGTTTGCTCGTTGTAATGGAAGTACCATTTTTCGGGGATGGGCAGCGTGCAGCGAGTTCTCACACCTCATAATATCCTGCGAAACGACTCATTTTGAAACTATTAAAAAGCCGAAACTTGCCGGAAAAGGCCGAATATGTACAAGACAGGATTCTCCGCATGCTCGTTGTAATGGAAGTACCATTCTTCGGGGATTGGCAGCGCGCAACGAGTTCTCTCACATCATAATATCCTGATATACGGCCCACTTTGAAACAATTAAAAAGCCGGAAATGTCCGGAAAAGGCCGAAGGTGTACAGAACCCGTTGCTCCCTTTGCTCGTTGTAGTGGGCGTACCATTTTTCGGGGATTGGCAGCGTGCAGCGAGCTCTCACACCTCATAATATCCTGCGATACGACTCATTTTGAAACTATTAAAAAGCCGAAACTGGTCGGAAAAGGCCGAATATGTACAAGACAGGATTCTCCGCATGCTCGTTGTAATGGAAGTACCATTCTTCGGGGATTGGCTGCGCGCAAACGAGTTCTCTCACATCATAATATCCTGCGATACGACCCATTTTGAAACAATTAAAAAGCCGAAACTGGCCGGAAAAGGCCGAAATTGTACAAGACAGGATTCTCCGGAAGCTGGTTGTATTGGAAGTACCATTCTTCGGGGATTGGCAGCGCGCACCGTGTTCTCTCACATCATAATATCCTGCTATTCTGCCCGTTTTTGATCACTTAATATGCCGGAAATGTCCGGAAAAGGCCGAAGGTGTACAGAACCTGATGCTCCGTATGCTCGTTGTAAGGGGCGTACCATTTCTCGGGGATTGGCAGCGCGTAACGTGTTCTCTCACATCATAATATCCTGATATACGGCCCATTTTGAAGCAATTAAAAAGCCGGAAATGTCCGGAAAAGGCCGAAGGTGTACAGAACCCGTTGCTCCGTATGCTCGTTGTAATGGGCGTACCATTTTTCTGGAATTTCCAGCGTGCAGCCAGTTCTCACACCTCATAATATCCTGCGATACGAACCATTTTGAAACTATTAAAAAGCCGAAACTGGCCGGAAATGGCCGAATATGTACAAGACAGGATTCTCCGCATGCTCGTTGTAATGGAAGTACCATTCTTCGGGGATTGGCAGCGCGCAACGAGTTCTCTCACATCATAATATCCTGATATACGGCCCATTTTGAAACAATTAAAAAGCCGGAAATGTCCGGAAAAGGCCGAAGGTGTACAGAACCCGTTGCTCCCTTTGCTTGTTGTAATGGAAGTACCATTTTTGGGGGGTTGGCAGAGAGCAACTGGTTCTTACACATCATAATATCCTGATATACGGCCCCTATTGAAGCAATTAAAAAGCCGGAAATGTCCGGAAAAGGCCGAAGGTGTACAGAACCCGTTGCTCCGTATGCTCGTTGTAATGGGCGTAGCATTTTTCGGGGATTGGCAGCGCGCAACGAGTTCTCTCACATCATAACATCCTGCGATACGACCCATTTTGAAACAATTAAAAAGCCGGAAATGTCCGGAAAAGGCCGAAGGTGTACAGAACCCGTTGCTCCGTATGCTCGTTGTAATGGGCGTACCATTTTTGGGGGATTTCCAGCGTGCAGCCAGTTCTCACACCTCATAATATCCTGCGATACGACCCATTTTGAAACTATTAAAAAGCCGAAACTGGCCGGAAATGGCCGAATATGTACAAGACAGGATTCTCCGCATGCTCGTTGTAATGGAAGTACCATTCTTCGGGGATAGGCAGCGCGCAACGAGTTCTCTCACATCATAATATCCTGATATACGGCCCATTTTGAAACAATTAAAAAGCCGGAAATGTCCGGAAAAGGCCGAAGGTGTACAGAACCCAATGCTCCGTTTGCTCGTTGTAATGGAAGTACCATTTTTGGGGGGTTGGCAGAGAGCAACTGGTTCTTACACATCATAATATCCTGATATACGGCCCATTTTGAAACAATTAAAAAGCCGGAAATATCCGGAAAAGGCCGAAGGTGTACAGAACCCGCTGCTCCGTATGCTCGTTGTAATGGGCGTACCATTTTTCAGGGATTTCCAGCGTGCAGCCAGTTCTCCACCTCATAATATCCTGCGATACGACCCATTTTGAAACTATTAAAAAGCCGAAACTGGCCGGAAATGGCCGAATATGTACAAGACAGGATTCTCCGCATGCTCGTTGTAATGGAAGTACCATTCTTCGGGGATTGGCAGCGCGCAACGAGTTCTCTCACATCATAATATCCTGCTATACGGCCCGTTTTTAATCACATAAAATGCCGGAGATGTCCGGAAAAGGTCGAAGGTGTACAGAACCCAATGCTCCGTTTGCTCGTTGTAATGGAAGTACCATTTTTGGGGGGTTGGCAGAGAGCAACTGGTTCTTAAAAATTAAAAAGCCGGGAATATCCGGAAAAGGCCGAAGGTGTACAGAACCCGTTGCCCGTATGCTCGTTGTAATGGAATTACCATTTTTGGGGGATTGGCAGCGTGCAGCGAGTTCTCACACCTCATAATATCCTGCGAAACGACTCATTTTGAAACTATTAAAAAGCCGAAACTTGCCGGAAAAGGCCGAATATGTAAAAGACATGATTCTCCGCATGCTCGTTGTAATGGAAGTACCATTCTTTGGAGATTGGCAGCGCGCAACGAGTTCTCTCACATCATAATATCCTGCTATACGGCCCATTTTGAAACCATTAAAAAGCCGGAGATGTCCGGAAAAGGCCGAAGGTGTACAGAACCTGATGCTCCGTATGCTCGTTGTAATGGAAGTGACCATTCTTCGGGGATTGGCAGCGCGCAACGAGTTCTCTCACATCATAATATCCTGCGATACGACCCATTTTGAAACAATTAAAAAGCCGGAAATGTCCGGAAAATGCCAAAGGTGTACAGAACCCGATGCCCCGTTTGCTCGTTGTAATGGAAGTACCATTTTTCGGGGATGGGCAGCGTGCAGCGAGTTCTCACACCTCATAATATCCTGCGAAACGACTCATTTTGAAACTATCAAAAAGACGAAACTTGCCGGAAAAGGCCGAATATGTACAAGACAGGATTCTCCGCATTCTCGTTGTAATGGAAGTACCATTCTTCGGGGATTGGCAGCGCGCAACGAGTTCGCTCACATCATAATATCCTGATATACGGCCCACTTTGAAACAATTAAAAAGCCGGAAATGTCCGGAAAAGGCCGAAGGTGTACAGAACCCGTTGCTCCCTTTGCTCGTTGTAGTGGGCGTACCATTTTTCGGGGATTGGCAGCGTGCAGCGAGTTCTCACACCTCATAATATCCTGCGATACGACTCATTTTGAAACTATTAAAAAGCCGAAACTGGCCGGAAAAGGCCGAATATGTACAAGACAGGATTCTCGTCATGCTCGTTGTAATGGAAGTACCATTCTTCGGGGATTTGCAGCGCGCAACGAGTTCCCTCACATCATAATATCCTGCTATACGGCCCGTTTTTAATCAAATAAAATGCCGGCGATGTCCGGAAAAGGCCGAAGGTGTACAGAACCCGATGCTCCGTTTGCTCGTTGTAATGGAAGTACCATTTTTGGGGGGTTGGCAGAGAGCAACGAGTTCTCTCACATCATAATGTCCTGCGATACGACCCGTTTTGAAACAATAAAATAGCCGGAAATGTCCGGAAAATGCCGAAGGTGTACAGAACCTGATGCTCCGTATGCTCGTTGTAATGGAAGTACCATTCTTCGGGGATTGGCAGCGCGCAACGAGTTCTCTCACATCATAATATCCTGCGATACGACCCATTTTGAAACAATTAAAAAGCCGGAAATGTCCGGAAAATGCCAAAGGTGTACAGAACCCGTTGCTCCGTATGCTCGTTGTAATGGGCGTACCATTTTTCGGGGATTGGCAGCGTGCAGCGAGTTCTCACACCTCATAATATCCTGCGATACGACCCATTTTGAAACTATTAAAAAGCCGAGACTGGTCGGAAAAGGCCGAATATGTACAAAACAGGATTCTCCGCATGCTCGTTGTAATGGATGTACCATTTTTCGGGGATTGGCAGCGCGCAACGAGTTCTCTCACATCATAATATCCTGATATACGGCCCATTTTGAAACTATTAAAAAGCCGAAACTGGCCGGAAAAGGCCGAATATGTACCAGACAGGATTCTCGTCATGCTCGTTGAAATGGAAGTACCATTCTTCGGGGATTTGCAGCGCGCAACGAGTTCCCTCACATCATAATATCCTGCTATACGGCCCGTTTTTAATCACATAAAATGCCGGAGATGTCCGGAAAAGGCCGAAGGTGTACAGAACCCAATGCTCCGTTTGCTCGTTGTAATGGAAGTACCATTTTTGGGGGGTTGGCAGAGAGCAACTGTTTCTTACACATCATAATATCCTGATATACGGCCCATTTTGAAACAATTAAAAAGCCGGAAATATCCGGAAAAGGCCGAAGGTGTACAGAACCCGTTGCTCCGTATGCTCGTTGTAATGGAATTACCATTTTTGTGGGATTGGCAACGCTCAACGCGTTTTTACACATCATAATATCCTGCTATTCGGCCCATTTTGAAGCAATTAAAAAGCCGGAAATGTCCGGAAAAGGCCGAAGGTGTACAGAACCCGTTGCTCCGTATGCTCGTTGTAATGGGCGTACCTTTTTTCTGGGATTTCCAGCGTGCAGCCAGTTCTCACACCTCATAATATCCTGCGATACGAACCATTTTGAAACTATTAAAAAGCCGAAACTGGCCGGAAATGGCCGAATATGTACAAGACAGGATTCTCCGCATGCTCGTTGTAATGGAAGTACCATTCTTCGGGGATTGGCAGCGCGCAACGAGTTCTCTCACATCATAATATCCTGATATACGGCCCATTTTGAGACAATTAAAAAGCCGGAAATGTCCGGAAAAGGCCGAAGGTGTACAGAACCCGTTGCTCCCTTTGCTTGTTGTAATGGAAGTACCATTTTTGGGGGGTTGGCAGAGAGCAACTGGTTCTTACACATCATAATATCCTGATATACGGCCCCTATTGAAGCAATTAAAAAGCCGGAAATGTCCGGAAAAGGCCGAAGGTGTACAGAACCCGTTGCTCCGTATGCTCGTTGTAATGGGCGTAGCATTTTTCGGGGATTGGCAGCGTGCAGCGAGATCTCACACATCATAATATCCTGCGATACGACCCTTTTTGAAACAATTAAAAAGCCGGAAATATCCGGAAAAGGCCGAAGGTGTACAGAACCCGTTGCTCCGTATGCTCGTTGTAATGGAAGGACCATTTTTGGGGGATTGGCAGCGTGCAGCGAGTTCTCACACCTCATAATATCCTGCGAAACGACTCATTTTGAAACTATTAAAAAGCCGAAACTTGCCGGAAAAGGCCGAATATGTAAAAGACATGATTCTCCGCATGCTCGTTGTAATGGAAGTACCATTCTTTGGAGATTGGCAGCGCGCAACGAGTTCTCTCACATCATAATATCCTGCTATACGGCCCATTTTGAAACCATTAAAAAGCCGGAGATGTCCGGAAAAGGCCGAAGGTGTACAGAACCTGATGCTCCGTATGCTCGTTGTAATGGAAGTACCATTCTTCGGGGATTGGCAGCGCGCAACGAGTTCTCTCACATCATAATATCCTGCGATACGACCCATTTTGAAACAATTAAAAAGCCGGAAATGTCCGGAAAATGCCAAAGGTGTACAGAACCCGTTGCTCCGTATGCTCGTTGTAATGGGCGTACCATTTTTCGGGGATTGGCAGCGTGCAGCGAGTTCTCACACCTCATAATATCCTGCGATACGACCCATTTTGAAACTATTAAAAAGCCGAAACTGGTCGGAAAAGGCAGAATATGTACAAAACAGGATTCTCCGCATGCTCGTTGTAATGGATGTACCATTTTTCGGGGATTGGCAGCGCGCAACGAGTTCTCTCACATCATAATATCCTGATATACGGCCCATTTTGAAACAATTAAAAAGCCGGAAATGTCCGGAAAAGGCCGAAGGTGTACAGAACCCGTTGCTCCGTATGCTCGTTGTAATGGGCGTACCATTTTTGGGGGATTTCCAGCGTGCAGCCAGTTCTCACACCTCATAATATCCTGCGATACGACCCATTTTGAAACTATTAAAAAGCCGAAACTTGCCGGAAATGGCCGAATATGTACAAGACAGGATTCTCCGCATGCTCGTTGTAATGGAAGTACCATTCTTCGGGGATAGGCAGCGCGCAACGAGTTCTCTCACATCATAATATCCTGATATACAGCCCATTTTGAAACAATTAAAAAGCCGGAAATGTCCGGAAAAGGCCGAAGGTGTACAGAACCCAATGCTCCGTTTGCTCGTTGTAATGGAAGTACCATTTTTGGGGGGTTGGCAGAGAGCAACTGGTTCTTACACATCATAATATCCTGATATACGGCCCATTTTGAAACAATTAAAAAGCCGGAAATATCCGGAAAAGGCCGAAGGTGTACAGAACCCGCTGCTCCGTATGCTCGTTGTAATGGGCGTACCATTTTTCGGGGATTTCCAGCGTGCAGCCAGTTCTCACACCTCATAATATCCTGCGATACGACCCATTTTGAAACTATTAAAAAGCCGAAACTGGCCGGAAATGGCCGAATATGTACAAGACAGGATTCTCCGCATGCTCGTTGTAATGGAAGTACCATTCTTCGGGGATTGGCAGCGCGCAACGAGTTCTCTCACATCATAATATCCTGCTATACGGCCCGTTTTTAATCACATAAAATGCCGGAGATGTCCGGAAAAGGTCGAAGGTGTACAGAACCCAATGCTCCGTTTGCTCGTTGTAATGGAAGTACCATTTTTGGGGGGTTGGCAGAGAGCAACTGGTTCTTAAAAATTAAAAAGCCGGGAATATCCGGAAAAGGCCGAAGGTGTACAGAACCCGTTGCCCGTATGCTCGTTGTAATGGAATTACCATTTTTGGGGGATTGGCAGCGTGCAGCGAGTTCTCACACCTCATAATATCCTGCGAAACGACTCATTTTGAAACTATTAAAAAGCCGAAACTTGCCGGAAAAGGCCGAATATGTAAAAGACATGATTCTCCGCATGCTCGTTGTAATGGAAGTACCATTCTTTGGAGATTGGCAGCGCGCAACGAGTTCTCTCACATCATAATATCCTGCTATACGGCCCATTTTGAAACCATTAAAAAGCCGGAGATGTCCGGAAAAGGCCGAAGGTGTACAGAACCTGATGCTCCGTATGCTCGTTGTAATGGAAGTGACCATTCTTCGGGGATTGGCAGCGCGCAACGAGTTCTCTCACATCATAATATCCTGCGATACGACCCATTTTGAAACAATTAAAAAGCCGGAAATGTCCGGAAAATGCCAAAGGTGTACAGAACCCGTTGCTCCGTATGCTCGTTGTAATGGGCGTACCATTTTTCGGGGATTGGCAGCGTGCAGCGAGTTCTCACACCTCATAATATCCTGCGATACGACCCATTTTGAAACTATTAAAAAGCCGAAACTGGTCGGAAAAGGCAGAATATGTACAAAACAGGATTCTCCGCATGCTCGTTGTAATGGATGTACCATTTTTCGGGGATTGGCAGCGCGCAACGAGTTCTCTCACATCATAATATCCTGATATACGGCCCATTTTGAAACAATTAAAAAGCCGGAAATGTCCGGAAAAGGCCGAAGGTGTACAGAACCCAATGCTCCGTTTGCTCGTTGTAATGGAAGTACCATTTTTGGGGGGTTGGCAGAGAGCAACTGGTTCTTACACATCATAATATCCTGATATACGGCCCATTTTGAAACAATTAAAAAGTCGGAAATATCCGGAAAAGGCCGAAGGTGTACAGAACCCGCTGCTCCGTATGCTCGTTGTAATGGGCGTACCATTTTTCGGGGATTTCCAGCGTGCAGCCAGTTCTCACACCTCATAATATCCTGCGATACGACCCATTTTGAAACTATTAAAAAGCCGAAACTGGCCGGAAATGGCCGAATATGTACAAGACAGGATTCTCCGCATGCTCGTTGTAATGGAAGTACCATTCTTCGGGGATTGGCAGCGCGCAACGAGTTCTCTCACATCATAATATCCTGCTATACGGCCCGTTTTTAATCACATAAAATGCCGGAGATGTCCGGAAAAGGTCGAAGGTGTACAGAACCCAATGCTCCGTTTGCTCGTTGTAATGGAAGTACCATTTTTGGGGGGTTGGCAGAGAGCAACTGGTTCTTACACATCATAATATCCTGATATACGGCCCATTTTGAAACAATTAAAAAGCCGGGAATATCCGGAAAAGGCCGAAGGTGTACAGAACCCGTTGCCCGTATGCTCGTTGTAATGGAATTACCATTTTTGGGGGATTGGCAACGCTCAACGCGTTTTTACACATCATAATATCCTGCGATACGACTCATTTTGAAACTATTAAAAAGCCGAAACTGGCCGGAAAAGGCCGAATATGTACAAGACAGGATTCTCCGCATGCTCGTTGTAATGGAAATACCATTCTTCGGGGATTGGCTGCGCGCAACGAGTTCTCTCACATCATAATATCCTGCGATACGACCCATTTTGAAACAATTAAAAAGCCGAAACTGGCCGGAAAAGGCCGAAAATGTACAAGACAGGATTCTCCGGATGCTGGTTGTATTGGAAGTACCATTCTTCGGGGATTGGCAGCGCGCACCGTGTTCTCTCACATCATAATATCCTGCTATTCTGCCCGTTTTTGATCACTTAATATGCCGGAAATGTCCGGAAAAGGCCGAAGGTGTACAGAACCTGATGCTCCGTATGCTCGTTGTAAGGGGCGTACCATTTCTCGGGGATTGGCAGCGCGTAACGTGTTCTCTCACATCATAATATCCTGATATACGGCCCATTTTGAAGCAATTAAAAAGCCGGAAATGTCCGGAAAAGGCCGAAGGTGTACAGAACCCGTTGCTCCGTATGCTCGTTGTAATGGGCGTACCTTTTTTCTGGGATTTCCAGCGTGCAGCCAGTTCTCACACCTCATAATATCCTGCGATACGAACCATTTTGAAACTATTAAAAAGCCGAAACTGGCCGGAAATGGCCGAATATGTACAAGACAGGATTCTCCGCATGCTCGTTGTAATGGAAGTACCATTCTTCGGGGATTGGCAGCGCGCAACGAGTTCTCTCACATCATAATATCCTGATATACGGCCCATTTTGAAACAATTAAAAAGCCGGAAATGTCCGGAAAAGGCCGAAGTTGTACAGAACCCGTTGCTCCCTTTGCTTGTTGTAATGGAAGTACCATTTTTGGGGGGTTGGCAGAGAGCAACTGGTTCTTACACATCATAATATCCTGATATACGGCCCCTATTGAAGCAATTTAAAAGCCGGAAATGTCCGGAAAAGGCCGAAGGTGTACAGAACCCGTTGCTCCGTATGCTCGTTGTAATGGGCGTAGCATTTTTCGGGGATTGGCAGCGTGCAGCGAGATCTCACACATCATAATATCCTGCGATACGACCCTTTTTGAAACAATTAAAAAGCCGGAAATATCCGGAAAAGGCCGAAGGTGTACAGAACCCGTTGCTCCGTATGCTCGTTGTAATGGAAGGACCATTTTTGGGGGATTGGCAGCGTGCAGCGAGTTCTCACACCTCATAATATCCTGCGAAACGACTCATTTTGAAACTATTAAAAAGCCGAAACTTGCCGGAAAAGGCCGAATATGTAAAAGACATGATTCTCCGCATGCTCGTTGTAATGGAAGTACCATTCTTCGGAGATTGGCAGCGCGCAACGAGTTCTCTCACATCATAATATCCTGCTATACGGCCCAATTTGAAACCATTAAAAAGCCGGAGATGTCCGGAAAAGGCCGAAGGTGTACAGAACCTGATGCTCCGTATGCTCGTTGTAATGGAAGTACCATTCTTTGGAGATTGGCAGCGCGCAACGAGTTCTCTCACATCATAATATCCTGCTATACGGCCCATTTTGAAACCATTAAAAAGCCGGAGATGTCCGGAAAAGGCCGAAGGTGTACAGAACCTGATGCTCCGTATGCTCGTTGTAATGGAAGTGACCATTCTTCGGGGATTGGCAGCGCGCAACGAGTTCTCTCACATCATAATATCCTGCGATACGACCCATTTTGAAACAATTAAAAAGCCGGAAATGTCCGGAAAATGCCAAAGGTGTACAGAACCCGTTGCTCCGTATGCTCGTTGTAATGGGCGTACCATTTTTCGGGGATTGGCAGCGTGCAGCGAGTTCTCACACCTCATAATATCCTGCGATACGACCCATTTTGAAACTATTAAAAAGCCGAAACTGGTCGGAAAAGGCAGAATATGTACAAAACAGGATTCTCCGCATGCTCGTTGTAATGGATGTACCATTTTTCGGGGATTGGCAGCGCGCAACGAGTTCTCTCACATCATAATATCCTGATATACGGCCCATTTTGAAACAATTAAAAAGCCGGAAATGTCCGGAAAAGGCCGAAGGTGTACAGAACCCGTTGCTCCGTATGCTCGTTGTAATGGGCGTACCATTTTTGGGGGATTTCCAGCGTGCAGCCAGTTCTCACACCTCATAATATCCTGCGATACGACCCATTTTGAAACTATTAAAAAGCCGAAACTGGCCGGAAATGGCCGAATATGTACAAGACAGGATTCTCCGCATGCTCGTTGTAATGGAAGTACCATTCTTCGGGGATAGGCAGCGCGCAACGAGTTCTCTCACATCATAATATCCTGATATACGGCCCATTTTGAAACAATTAAAAAGCCGGAAATGTCCGGAAAAGGCCGAAGGTGTACAGAACCCAATGCTCCGTTTGCTCGTTGTAATGGAAGTACCATTTTTGGGGGGTTGGCAGAGAGCAACTGGTTCTTACACATCATAATATCCTGATATACGGCCCATTTTGAAACAATTAAAAAGTCGGAAATATCCGGAAAAGGCCGAAGGTGTACAGAACCCGCTGCTCCGTATGCTCGTTGTAATGGGCGTACCATTTTTCGGGGATTTCCAGCGTGCAGCCAGTTCTCACACCTCATAATATCCTGCGATACGACCCATTTTGAAACTATTAAAAAGCCGAAACTGGCCGGAAATGGCCGAATATGTACAAGACAGGATTCTCCGCATGCTCGTTGTAATGGAAGTACCATTCTTCGGGGATTGGCAGCGCGCAACGAGTTCTCTCACATCATAATATCCTGCTATACGGCCCGTTTTTAATCACATAAAATGCCGGAGATGTCCGGAAAAGGTCGAAGGTGTACAGAACCCAATGCTCCGTTTGCTCGTTGTAATGGAAGTACCATTTTTGGGGGGTTGGCAGAGAGCAACTGGTTCTTACACATCATAATATCCTGATATACGGCCCATTTTGAAACAATTAAAAAGCCGGGAATATCCGGAAAAGGCCGAAGGTGTACAGAACCCGTTGCCCGTATGCTCGTTGTAATGGAATTACCATTTTTGGGGGATTGGCAACGCTCAACGCGTTTTTACACATCATAATATCCTGCGATACGACTCATTTTGAAACTATTAAAAAGCCGAAACTGGCCGGAAAAGGCCGAATATGTACAAGACAGGATTCTCCGCATGCTCGTTGTAATGGAAATACCATTCTTCGGGGATTGGCTGCGCGCAACGAGTTCTCTCACATCATAATATCCTGCGATACGACCCATTTTGAAACAATTAAAAAGCCGAAACTGGCCGGAAAAGGCCGAAAATGTACAAGACAGGATTCTCCGGATGCTGGTTGTATTGGAAGTACCATTCTTCGGGGATTGGCAGCGCGCACCGTGTTCTCTCACATCATAATATCCTGCTATTCTGCCCGTTTTTGATCACTTAATATGCCGGAAATGTCCGGAAAAGGCCGAAGGTGTACAGAACCTGATGCTCCGTATGCTCGTTGTAAGGGGCGTACCATTTCTCGGGGATTGGCAGCGCGTAACGTGTTCTCTCACATCATAATATCCTGATATACGGCCCATTTTGAAGCAATTAAAAAGCCGGAAATGTCCGGAAAAGGCCGAAGGTGTACAGAACCCGTTGCTCCGTATGCTCGTTGTAATGGGCGTACCTTTTTTCTGGGATTTCCAGCGTGCAGCCAGTTCTCACACCTCATAATATCCTGCGATACGAACCATTTTGAAACTATTAAAAAGCCGAAACTGGCCGGAAATGGCCGAATATGTACAAGACAGGATTCTCCGCATGCTCGTTGTAATGGAAGTACCATTCTTCGGGGATTGGCAGCGCGCAACGAGTTCTCTCACATCATAATATCCTGATATACGGCCCATTTTGAAACAATTAAAAAGCCGGAAATGTCCGGAAAAGGCCGAAGTTGTACAGAACCCGTTGCTCCCTTTGCTTGTTGTAATGGAAGTACCATTTTTGGGGGGTTGGCAGAGAGCAACTGGTTCTTACACATCATAATATCCTGATATACGGCCCCTATTGAAGCAATTTAAAAGCCGGAAATGTCCGGAAAAGGCCGAAGGTGTACAGAACCCGTTGCTCCGTATGCTCGTTGTAATGGGCGTAGCATTTTTCGGGGATTGGCAGCGTGCAGCGAGATCTCACACATCATAATATCCTGCGATACGACCCTTTTTGAAACAATTAAAAAGCCGGAAATATCCGGAAAAGGCCGAAGGTGTACAGAACCCGTTGCTCCGTATGCTCGTTGTAATGGAAGGACCATTTTTGGGGGATTGGCAGCGTGCAGCGAGTTCTCACACCTCATAATATCCTGCGAAACGACTCATTTTGAAACTATTAAAAAGCCGAAACTTGCCGGAAAAGGCCGAATATGTAAAAGACATGATTCTCCGCATGCTCGTTGTAATGGAAGTACCATTCTTCGGAGATTGGCAGCGCGCAACGAGTTCTCTCACATCATAATATCCTGCTATACGGCCCAATTTGAAACCATTAAAAAGCCGGAGATGTCCGGAAAAGGCCGAAGGTGTACAGAACCTGATGCTCCGTATGCTCGTTGTAATGGAAGTACCATTCTTCGGGGATTGGCAGCGCGCAACGAGTTCTCTCACATCATAATATCCTGCGATACGACCCATTTTGAAACAATTAAAAAGCCGCAAATGTCCGGAAAATGCCAAAGGTGTACAGAACCCGTTGCTCCGTATGCTCGTTGTAATGGGCGTACCATTTTTCGGGGATTGGCAGCGTGCAGCGAGTTCTCACACCTCATAATATCCTGCGATACGACCCATTTTGAAACTATTAAAAAGCCGAAACTGGTCGGAAAAGGCAGAATATGTACAAAACAGGATTCTCCGCATGCTCGTTGTAATGGATGTACCATTTTTCGGGGATTGGCAGCGCGCAACGAGTTCTCTCACATCATAATATCCTGATATACGGCCCATTTTGAAACAATTAAAAAGCCGGAAATGTCCGGAAAAGGCCGAAGGTGTACAGAACCCGTTGCTCCGTATGCTCGTTGTAATGGGCGTACCATTTTTGGGGGATTTCCAGCGTGCAGCGAGTTCTCACACCTCATAATATCCTGCGATACGACCCATTTTGAAACTATTAAAAAGCCGAAACTGGTCGGAAAAGGCCGAATATGTACAAAACAGGATTCTCCGCATGCTCGTTGTAATGGATGTACCATTTTTCGGGGATTGGCAGCGCGCAACGAGTTCTCTCACATCATAATATCCTGATATACGGCCCATTTTGAAACAATTAAAAAGCCGGAAATGTCCGGAAAAGGCCGAAGTTGTACAGAACCCAATGCTCCGTTTGCTCGTTGTAATGGAAGTACCATTTTTGGGGGGTTGGCAGAGAGCAACTGGTTCTTACACATCATAATATCCTGATATACGGCCCATTTTGAAACAATTAAAAAGGCGGAAATATCCGGAAAAGGCCGAAGGTGTACAGAACCCGCTGCTCCGTATGCTCGTTGTAATGGGCGTACCATTTTTCGGGGATTTCCAGCGTGCAGCCAGTTCTCACACCTCATAATATCCTGCTATACGACCCATTTTGAAACTATTAAAAAGCCGAAACTGGCCGGAAATGGCCGAATATGTACAAGACAGGATTCTCCGCATGCTCGTTGTAATGGAAGTACCATTCTTCGGGGATTGGCAGCGCGCAACGAGTTCTCTCACATCATAATATCCTGCTATACGGCCCGTTTTTAATCACATAAAATGCCGGAGATGTCCGGAAAAGGTCGAAGGTGTACAGAACCCAATGCTCCGTTTGCTCGTTGTAATGGAAGTACCATTTTTGGGGGGTTGGCAGAGAGCAACTTGTTCTTACACATCATAATATCCTGATATACGGCCCATTTTGAAACAATTAAAAAGCCGGGAATATCCGGAAAAGGCCGAAGGTGTACAGAACCCGTTGCCCGTATGCTCGTTGTAATGGAATTACCATTTTTGGGGGATTGGCAACGCTCAACGCGTTTTTACACATCATAATATCCTGCGATACGACTCATTTTGAAACTATTAAAAAGCCGAAACTGGCCGGAAAAGGCCGAATATGTACAAGACAGGATTCTCCGCATGCTCGTTGTAATGGAAGTACCATTCTTCGGGGATTGGCTGCGCGCAACGAGTTCTCTCACATCATAATATCCTGCGATACGACCCATTTTGAAACAATTAAAAAGCCGAAACTGGCCGGAAAAGGCCGAAAATGTACAAGACAGGATTCTCCGGATGCTGGTTGTATTGGAAGTACCATTCTTCGGGAATTGGCAGCGCGCACCGTGTTCTCTCACATCATAATATCCTGCTATTCTGCCCGTTTTTGATCACTTAATATGCCGGAAATGTCCGGAAAAGGCCGAAGGTGTACAGAACCTGATGCTCCGTATGCTCGTTGTAAGGGGCGTACCATTTCTCGGGGATTGGCAGCGCGTAACGTGTTCTCTCACATCATAATATCCTGATATACGGCCCATTTTGAAGCAATTAAAAAGCCGGAAATGTCCGGAAAAGGCCGAAGGTGTACAGAACCCGTTGATCCGTATGCTCGTTGTAATGGGCGTACCATTTTTCTGGGATTTCCAGCGTGCAGCCAGTTCTCACACCTCATAATATCCTGCGATACGAACCATTTTGAAACTATTAAAAAACCGAAACTGGCCGGAAATGGCCGAATATGTACAAGACAGGATTCTCCGCATGCTCGTTGTAATGGAAGTACCATTCTTCGGGGATTGGCAGCGCGCAACGAGTTCTCTCACATCATAATATCCTGATATACGGCCCATTTTGAAACAATTAAAAAGCCGGAAATGTCCGGAAGAGGCCGAAGGTGTACAGAACCCGTTGCTCCCTTTGCTTGTTGTAATGGAAGTACCATTTTTGGGGGGTTGGCAGAGAGCAACTGGTTCTTACACATCATAATATCCTGATATACGGCCCCTATTGAAGCAATTAAAAAGCCGGAAATGTCCGGAAAAGGCCGAAGGTGTACAGAACCCGTTGCTCCGTATGCACGTTGTAATGGGCGTAGCATTTTTCGGGGATTGGCAGCGTGCAGCGAGATCTCACACATCATAATATCCTGCGATACGACCCTTTTTGAAACAATTAAAAAGCCGGAAATATCCGGAAAAGGCCGAAGGTGTACAGAACCCGTTGCTCCGTATGCTCGTTGTAATGGAAGGACCATTTTTGGGGGATTGGCAGCGTGCAGCGAGTTCTCACACCTCATAATATCCTGCGAAACGACTCATTTTGAAACTATTAAAAAGCCGAAACTTGCCGGAAAAGGCCGAATATGTAAAAGACATGATTCTCCGCATGCTCGTTGTAATGGAAGTACCATTCTTCGGGGATTTGCAGCGCGCAACGAGTTCCCTCACATCATAATATCCTGCTATACGGCCCGTTTTTAATCACATAAAATGCCGGCGATGTCCGGAAAAGGCCGAAGGTGTACAGAACCTGATGCTCCGTATGCTCGTTGTAATGGAAGTACCATTCTTCGGGGATTGGCAGCGCGCAACGAGTTCCCTCACATCATAATATCCTGCGATACGACCCATTTTGAAACAATTAAAAAGCCGGAAATGTCCGGAAAATGCCAAAGGTGTACAGAACCCGTTGCTCCGTATGCTCGTTGTAATGGGCGTACCATTTTTCGGGGATTGGCAGCGTGCAGCGAGTTCTCACACCTCATAATATCCTGCGATACGACCCATTTTGAAACTATTAAAAAGCCGAAACTGGTCGGAAAAGGCAGAATATGTACAAGACAGGATTCTCCGCATGCTCGTTGTAATGGATGTACCATTTTTCGGGGATTGGCAGCGCGCAACGAGTTCTCTCACATCATAATATCCTGATATACGGCCCATTTTGAAACAATTAAAAAGCCGGAAATGTCCGGAAAAGGCCGAAGGTGTACAGAACCCGTTGCTCCGTATGCTCGTTGTAATGGGCGTACCATTTTTGGGGGATTTCCAGCGTGCAGCCAGTTCTCACACCTCATAATATCCTGCGATACGACCCATTTTGAAACTATTAAAAAGCCGAAACTGGCCGGAAATGGCCGAATATGTACAAGACAGGATTCTCCGCATGCTCGTTGTAATGGAAGTACCATTCTTCGGGGATAGGCAGCGCGCAACGAGTTCTCTCACATCATAATATCCTGATATACGGCCCATTTTGAAACAATTAAAAAGCCGGAAATGTCCGGAAAAGGCCGAAGGTGTACAGAACCCAATGCTCCGTTTGCTCGTTGTAATGGAAGTACCATTTTTGGGGGGTTGGCAGAGAGCAACTGGTTCTTACACATCATAATATCCTGATATACGGCCCATTTTGAAACAATTAAAAAGCCGGAAATATCCGGAAAAGGCCGAAGGTGTACAGAACCCGCTGCTCCGTATGCTCGTTGTAATGGGCGTACCATTTTTCGGGGATTTCCAGCGTGCAGCGAGTTCTCACACCTCATAATATCCTGCGATACGACCCATTTTGAAACTATTAAAAAGCCGAAACTGGTCGGAAAAGGCCGAATATGTACAAAACAGGATTCTCCGCATGCTCGTTGTAATGGATGTACCATTTTTCGGGGATTGGCAGCGCGCAACGAGTTCTCTCACATCATAATATCCTGATATACGGCCCATTTTGAAACAATTAAAAAGCCGGAAATGTCCGGAAAAGGCCGAAAATGTACAAGACAGGATTCTCCGGATGCTGGTTGTATTGGAAGTACCATTCTTCGGGAATTGGCAGCGCGCACCGTGTTCTCTCACATCATAATATCCTGCTATTCTGCCCGTTTTTGATCACTTAATATGCCGGAAATGTCCGGAAAAGGCCGAAGGTGTACAGAACCTGATGCTCCGTATGCTCGTTGTAAGGGGCGTACCATTTCTCGGGGATTGGCAGCGCGTAACGTGTTCTCTCACATCATAATATCCTGATATACGGCCCATTTTGAAGCAATTAAAAAGCCGGAAATGTCCGGAAAAGGCCGAAGGTGTACAGAACCCGTTGATCCGTATGCTCGTTGTAATGGGCGTACCATTTTTCTGGGATTTCCAGCGTGCAGCCAGTTCTCACACCTCATAATATCCTGCGATACGAACCATTTTGAAACTATTAAAAAACCGAAACTGGCCGGAAATGGCCGAATATGTACAAGACAGGATTCTCCGCATGCTCGTTGTAATGGAAGTACCATTCTTCGGGGATTGGCAGCGCGCAACGAGTTCTCTCACATCATAATATCCTGATATACGGCCCATTTTGAAACAATTAAAAAGCCGGAAATGTCCGGAAGAGGCCGAAGGTGTACAGAACCCGTTGCTCCCTTTGCTTGTTGTAATGGAAGTACCATTTTTGGGGGGTTGGCAGAGAGCAACTGGTTCTTACACATCATAATATCCTGATATACGGCCCCTATTGAAGCAATTAAAAAGCCGGAAATGTCCGGAAAAGGCCGAAGGTGTACAGAACCCGTTGCTCCGTATGCACGTTGTAATGGGCGTAGCATTTTTCGGGGATTGGCAGCGTGCAGCGAGATCTCACACATCATAATATCCTGCGATACGACCCTTTTTGAAACAATTAAAAAGCCGGAAATATCCGGAAAAGGCCGAAGGTGTACAGAACCCGTTGCTCCGTATGCTCGTTGTAATGGAAGGACCATTTTTGGGGGATTGGCAGCGTGCAGCGAGTTCTCACACCTCATAATATCCTGCGAAACGACTCATTTTGAAACTATTAAAAAGCCGAAACTTGCCGGAAAAGGCCGAATATGTAAAAGACATGATTCTCCGCATGCTCGTTGTAATGGAAGTACCATTCTTCGGGGATTTGCAGCGCGCAACGAGTTCCCTCACATCATAATATCCTGCTATACGGCCCGTTTTTAATCACATAAAATGCCGGCGATGTCCGGAAAAGGCCGAAGGTGTACAGAACCCAATGCTCCGTTTGCTCGTTGTAATGGAAGTACCATTTTTGGGGGGTTGGCAGAGAGCAACTGGTTCTTACACATCATAATATCCTGATATACGACCCATTTTGAAACAATTAAAAAGCCGGGAATATCCGGAAAAGGCCGAAGGTGTACAGAACCCGTTGCCCGTATGCTCGTTGTAATGGAATTACCATTTTTGGGGGATTGGCAACGCTCAACGCGTTTTTACACATCATAATATCCTGCGATACGACTCATTTTGAAACTATTAAAAAGCCGAAACTGGCCGGAAAAGGCCGAATATGTACAAGACAGGATTCTCCGCATGCTCGTTGTAATGGAAGTACCATTCTTCGGGGATTGGCTGCGCGCAACGAGTTCTCTCACATCATAATATCCTGCGATACGACCCATTTTGAAACAATTAAAAAGCCGAAACTGGCCGGAAAAGGCCGAAAATGTACAAGACAGGATTCTCCGGATGCTGGTTGTATTGGAAGTACCATTCTTCGGGAATTGGCAGCGCGCACCGTGTTCTCTCACATCATAATATCCTGCTATTCTGCCCGTTTTTGATCACTTAATATGCCGGAAATGTCCGGAAAAGGCCGAAGGTGTACAGAACCTGATGCTCCGTATGCTCGTTGTAAGGGGCGTACCATTTCTCGGGGATTGGCAGCGCGTAACGTGTTCTCTCACATCATAATATCCTGATATACGGCCCATTTTGAAGCAATTAAAAAGCCGGAAATGTCCGGAAAAGGCCGAAGGTGTACAGAACCCGTTGATCCGTATGCTCGTTGTAATGGGCGTACCATTTTTCTGGGATTTCCAGCGTGCAGCCAGTTCTCACACCTCATAATATCCTGCGATACGAACCATTTTGAAACTATTAAAAAACCGAAACTGGCCGGAAATGGCCGAATATGTACAAGACAGGATTCTCCGCATGCTCGTTGTAATGGAAGTACCATTCTTCGGGGATTGGCAGCGCGCAACGAGTTCTCTCACATCATAATATCCTGATATACGGCCCATTTTGAAACAATTAAAAAGCCGGAAATGTCCGGAAGAGGCCGAAGGTGTACAGAACCCGTTGCTCCCTTTGCTTGTTGTAATGGAAGTACCATTTTTGGGGGGTTGGCAGAGAGCAACTGGTTCTTACACATCATAATATCCTGATATACGGCCCCTATTGAAGCAATTAAAAAGCCGGAAATGTCCGGAAAAGGCCGAAGGTGTACAGAACCCGTTGCTCCGTATGCACGTTGTAATGGGCGTAGCATTTTTCGGGGATTGGCAGCGTGCAGCGAGATCTCACACATCATAATATCCTGCGATACGACCCTTTTTGAAACAATTAAAAAGCCGGAAATATCCGGAAAAGGCCGAAGGTGTACAGAACCCGTTGCTCCGTATGCTCGTTGTAATGGAAGGACCATTTTTGGGGGATTGGCAGCGTGCAGCGAGTTCTCACACCTCATAATATCCTGCGAAACGACTCATTTTGAAACTATTAAAAAGCCGAAACTTGCCGGAAAAGGCCGAATATGTAAAAGACATGATTCTCCGCATGCTCGTTGTAATGGAAGTACCATTCTTCGGGGATTTGCAGCGCGCAACGTGTTCCCTCACATCATAATATCCTGCTATACGGCCCGTTTTTAATCACATAAAATGCCGGCGATGTCCGGAAAAGGCCGAAGGTGTACAGAACCTGATGCTCCGTATGCTCGTTGTAATGGAAGTACCATTCTTCGGGGATTGGCAGCGCGCAACGAGTTCCCTCACATCATAATATCCTGCGATACGACCCATTTTGAAACAATTAAAAAGCCGGAAATGTCCGGAAAATGCCAAAGGTGTACAGAACCCGTTGCTCCGTATGCTCGTTGTAATGGGCGTACCATTTTTCGGGGATTGGCAGCGTGCAGCGAGTTCTCACACCTCATAATATCCTGCGATACGACCCATTTTGAAACTATTAAAAAGCCGAAACTGGTCGGAAAAGGCAGAATATGTACAAGACAGGATTCTCCGCATGCTCGTTGTAATGGATGTACCATTTTTCGGGGATTGGCAGCGCGCAACGAGTTCTCTCACATCATAATATCCTGATATACGGCCCATTTTGAAACAATTAAAAAGCCGGAAATGTCCGGAAAAGGCCGAAGGTGTACAGAACCCGTTGCTCCGTATGCTCGTTGTAATGGGCGTACCATTTTTGGGGGATTTCCAGCGTGCAGCCAGTTCTCACACCTCATAATATCCTGCGATACGACCCATTTTGAAACTATTAAAAAGCCGAAACTGGCCGGAAATGGCCGAATATGTACAAGACAGGATTCTCCGCATGCTCGTTGTAATGGAAGTACCATTCTTCGGGGATAGGCAGCGCGCAACGAGTTCTCTCACATCATAATATCCTGATATACGGCCCATTTTGAAACAATTAAAAAGCCGGAAATGTCCGGAAAAGGCCGAAGGTGTACAGAACCCAATGCTCCGTTTGCTCGTTGTAATGGAAGTACCATTTTTGGGGGGTTGGCAGAGAGCAACTGGTTCTTACACATCATAATATCCTGATATACGGCCCATTTTGAAACAATTAAAAAGCCGGAAATATCCGGAAAAGGCCGAAGGTGTACAGAACCCGCTGCTCCGTATGCTCGTTGTAATGGGCGTACCATTTTTCGGGGATTTCCAGCGTGCAGCGAGTTCTCACACCTCATAATATCCTGCGATACGACCCATTTTGAAACTATTAAAAAGCCGAAACTGGTCGGAAAAGGCCGAATATGTACAAAACAGGATTCTCCGCATGCTCGTTGTAATGGATGTACCATTTTTCGGGGATTGGCAGCGCGCAACGAGTTCTCTCACATCATAATATCCTGATATACGGCCCATTTTGAAACAATTAAAAAGCCGGAAATGTCCGGAAAAGGCCGAAGTTGTACAGAACCCAATGCTCCGTTTGCTCGTTGTAATGGAAGTACCATTTTTGGGGGGTTGGCAGAGAGCAACTGGTTCTTACACATCATAATATCCTGATATACGGCCCATTTTGAAACAATTAAAAAGGCGGAAATATCCGGAAAAGGCCGAAGGTGTACAGAACCCGCTGCTCCGTATGCTCGTTGTAATGGGCGTACCATTTTTCGGGGATTTCCAGCGTGCAGCCAGTTCTCACACCTCATAATATCCTGCGATACGACCCATTTTGAAACTATTAAAAAGCCGAAACTGGCCGGAAATGGCCGAATATGTACAAGACAGGATTCTCCGCATGCTCGTTGTAATGGAAGTACCATTCTTCGGGGATTGGCAGCGCGCAACGAGTTCTCTCACATCATAATATCCTGCTATACGGCCCGTTTTTAATCACATAAAATGCCGGAGATGTCCGGAAAAGGTCGAAGGTGTACAGAACCCAATGCTCCGTTTGCTCGTTGTAATGGAAGTACCATTTTTGGGGGGTTGGCAGAGAGCAACTGGTTCTTACACATCATAATATCCTGATATACGGCCCATTTTGAAACAATTAAAAAGCCGGGAATATCCGGAAAAGGCCGAAGGTGTACAGAACCCGTTGCCCGTATGCTCGTTGTAATGGAATTACCATTTTTGGGGGATTGGCAACGCTCAACGCGTTTTTACACATCATAATATCCTGCGATACGACTCATTTTGAAACTATTAAAAAGCAGAAACTGGCCGGAAAAGGCCGAATATGTACAAGACAGGATTCTCCGCATGCTCGTTGTAATGGAAGTACCATTCTTCGGGGATTGGCTGCGCGCAACGAGTTCTCTCACATCATAATATCCTGCGATACGACCCATTTTGAAACAATTAAAAAGGCGAAACTGGCCGGAAAAGGCCGAAAATGTACAAGACAGGATTCTCCGGATGCTGGTTGTATTGGAAGTACCATTCTTCGGGAATTGGCAGCGCGCACCGTGTTCTCTCACATCATAATATCCTGCTATTCTGCCCGTTTTTGATCACTTAATATGCCGGAAATGTCCGGAAAAGGCCGAAGGTGTACAGAACCTGATGCTCCGTATGCTCGTTGTAAGGGGCGTACCATTTCTCGGGGATTGGC
The DNA here is from genome assembly GCA_963971185.1 of Bombus muscorum. NCBI lineage: Eukaryota > Metazoa > Arthropoda > Insecta > Hymenoptera > Apidae > Bombus > Bombus muscorum. The sequence continues at coordinate 9,038,229 of OZ020130.1, read as the reverse complement.
AGCGCGTAACGTGTTCTCTCACATCATAATATCCTGATATACGGCCCATTTTGAAGCAATTAAAAAGCCGGAAATGTCCGGAAAAGGCCGAAGGTGTACAGAACCCGTTGATCCGTATGCTCGTTGTAATGGGCGTACCATTTTTCTGGGATTTCCAGCGTGCAGCCAGTTCTCACACCTCATAATATCCTGCGATACGAACCATTTTGAAACTATTAAAAAACCGAAACTGGCCGGAAATGGCCGAATATGTACAAGACAGGATTCTCCGCATGCTCGTTGTAATGGAAGTACCATTCTTCGGGGATTGGCAGCGCGCAACGAGTTCTCTCACATCATAATATCCTGATATACGGCCCATTTTGAAACAATTAAAAAGCCGGAAATGTCCGGAAGAGGCCGAAGGTATACAGAACCCGTTGCTCCCTTTGCTTGTTGTAATGGAAGTACCATTTTTGGGGGGTTGGCAGAGAGCAACTGGTTCTTACACATCATAATATCCTGATATACGGCCCCTATTGAAGCAATTAAAAAGCCGGAAATGTCCGGAAAAGGCCGAAGGTGTACAGAACCCGTTGCTCCGTATGCACGTTGTAATGGGCGTAGCATTTTTCGGGGATTGGCAGCGTGCAGCGAGATCTCACACATCATAATATCCTGCGATACGACCCTTTTTGAAACAATTAAAAAGCCGGAAATATCCGGAAAAGGCCGAAGGTGTACAGAACCCGTTGCTCCGTATGCTCGTTGTAATGGAAGGACCATTTTTGGGGGATTGGCAGCGTGCAGCGAGTTCTCACACCTCATAATATCCTGCGAAACGACTCATTTTGAAACTATTAAAAAGCCGAAACTTGCCGGAAAAGGCCGAATATGTAAAAGACATGATTCTCCGCATGCTCGTTGTAATGGAAGTACCATTCTTCGGGGATTTGCAGCGCGCAACGAGTTCCCTCACATCATAATATCCTGCTATACGGCCCGTTTTTAATCACATAAAATGCCGGCGATGTCCGGAAAAGGCCGAAGGTGTACAGAACCTGATGCTCCGTATGCTCGTTGTAATGGAAGTACCATTCTTCGGGGATTGGCAGCGCGCAACGAGTTCCCTCACATCATAATATCCTGCGATACGACCCATTTTGAAACAATTAAAAAGCCGGAAATGTCCGGAAAATGCCAAAGGTGTACAGAACCCGTTGCTCCGTATGCTCGTTGTAATGGGCGTACCATTTTTCGGGGATTGGCAGCGTGCAGCGAGTTCTCACACCTCATAATATCCTGCGATACGACCCATTTTGAAACTATTAAAAAGCCGAAACTGGTCGGAAAAGGCAGAATATGTACAAGACAGGATTCTCCGCATGCTCGTTGTAATGGATGTACCATTTTTCGGGGATTGGCAGCGCGCAACGAGTTCTCTCACATCATAATATCCTGATATACGGCCCATTTTGAAACAATTAAAAAGCCGGAAATGTCCGGAAAAGGCCGAAGGTGTACAGAACCCGTTGCTCCGTATGCTCGTTGTAATGGGCGTACCATTTTTGGGGGATTTCCAGCGTGCAGCCAGTTCTCACACCTCATAATATCCTGCGATACGACCCATTTTGAAACTATTAAAAAGCCGAAACTGGCCGGAAATGGCCGAATATGTACAAGACAGGATTCTCCGCATGCTCGTTGTAATGGAAGTACCATTCTTCGGGGATAGGCAGCGCGCAACGAGTTCTCTCACATCATAATATCCTGATATACGGCCCATTTTGAAACAATTAAAAAGCCGGAAATGTCCGGAAAAGGCCGAAGGTGTACAGAACCCAATGCTCCGTTTGCTCGTTGTAATGGAAGTACCATTTTTGGGGGGTTGGCAGAGAGCAACTGGTTCTTACACATCATAATATCCTGATATACGGCCCATTTTGAAACAATTAAAAAGCCGGAAATATCCGGAAAAGGCCGAAGGTGTACAGAACCCGCTGCTCCGTATGCTCGTTGTAATGGGCGTACCATTTTTCGGGGATTTCCAGCGTGCAGCCAGTTCTCACACCTCATAATATCCTGCGATACGACCCATTTTGAAACTATTAAAAAGCCGAAACTGGCCGGAAATGGCCGAATATGTACAAGACAGGATTCTCCGCATGCTCGTTGTAATGGAAGTACCATTCTTCGGGGATTGGCAGCGCGCAACGAGTTCTCTCACATCATAATATCCTGCTATACGGCCCGTTTTTAATCACATAAAATGCCGGAGATGTCCGGAAAAGGTCGAAGGTGTACAGAACCCAATGCTCCGTTTGCTCGTTGTAATGGAAGTACCATTTTTGGGGGGTTGGCAGAGAGCAACTGGTTCTTACACATCATAATATCCTGATATACGACCCATTTTGAAACAATTAAAAAGCCGGGAATATCCGGAAAAGGCCGAAGGTGTACAGAACCCGTTGCCCGTATGCTCGTTGTAATGGAATTACCATTTTTGGGGGATTGGCAACGCTCAACGCGTTTTTACACATCATAATATCCTGCGATACGACTCATTTTGAAACTATTAAAAAGCCGAAACTGGCCGGAAAAGGCCGAATATGTACAAGACAGGATTCTCCGCATGCTCGTTGTAATGGAAATACCATTCTTCGGGGATTGGCTGCGCGCAACGAGTTCTCTCACATCATAATATCCTGCGATACGACCCATTTTGAAACAATTAAAAAGCCGAAACTGGCCGGAAAAGGCCGAAAATGTACAAGACAGGATTCTCCGGATGCTGGTTGTATTGGAAGTACCATTCTTCGGGGATTGGCAGCGCGTAACGTGTTCTCTCACATCCTAATATCCTGATATACGGCCCATTTTGAAGCAATTAAAAAGCCGGAAATGTCCGGAAAAGGCCGAAGGTGTACAGAACCCGTTGCTCCGTATGCTCGTTGTAATGGGCGTACCATTTTTCGGGGATTGGCAGCGTGCAGCGAGCTCTCACACCTCATAATATCCTGCGATACGACTCATTTTGATACTATTAAAAAGCAGAAACTGGCCGGAAAAGGCCGAATATGTACAAGACAGGATTCTCCGCATGCTCGTTGTAATGGAAGTACCATTCTTCGGGGATTGGCAGCGCGCAACGAGTACTCTCACATCATAATATCCTGCTATACGGCCCGTTTTTAATCACATAAAATGCCGGAGATGTCCGGAAAAGGCCGAAGGTGTACAGAACCCGTTGCTCCGTATGCTCGTTGTAATGGAAGTACCATTTTTCGGGGATTGGCAGCGTGCAGCGAGCTCTCACACCTCATAATATCCTGCGATACGACCCATTTTGAAACTATTAAAAAGCCGAAACTGGCCGGAAATGGCCGAATATGTACAAGACAGGATTCTCCGCATGCTCGTTGTAATGGAAGTACCATTCTTCGGGGATAGGCAGCGCGCAACGAGTTCTCTCACATCATAATATCCTGATATACGGCCCATTTTGAAACAATTAAAAAGCCGGAAATGTCCGGAAAAGGCCGAAGGTGTACAGAACCCAATGCTCCGTTTGCTCGTTGTAATGGAAGTACCATTTTTGGGGGGTTGGCAGAGAGCAACTGGTTCTTACACATCATAATATCCTGATATACGGCCCATTTTGAAACAATTAAAAAGCCGGAAATATCCGGAAAAGGCCGAAGGTGTACAGAACCCGCTGCTCCGTATGCTCGTTGTAATGGGCGTACCATTTTTGGGGGATTTCCAGCGTGCAGCCAGTTCTCACACCTCATAATATCCTGCGATACGGCCCATTTTGAAACAATTAAAAAGCCGGAAATGTCCGGAAAAGGCCGAAGGTGTACAGAACCCGTTGCTCCCTTTGCTTGTTGTAATGGAAGTACCATTTTTGGGGGGTTGGCAGAGAGCAACTGGTTCTTACACATCATAATATCCTGATATACGGCCCCTATTGAAGCAATTAAAAAGCCGGAAATGTCCGGAAAAGGCCGAAGGTGTACAGAACCCGTTGCTCCGTATGCTCGTTGTAATGGGCGTAGCATTTTTCGGGGATTGGCAGCGCGCAACGAGTTCTCTCACATCATAATATCCTGCGATACGACCCATTTTGAAACAATTAAAAAGCCGGAAATGTCCGGAAAATGCCAAAGGTGTACAGAACCCGTTGCTCCGTATTCTCGTTGTAATGGGCGTACCATTTTTCGGGGATTGGCAGCGTGCAGCGAGTTCTCACACCTCATAATATCCTGCGATACGACCCATTTTGAAACTATTAAAAAGCCGAAACTGGTCGGAAAAGGCCGAATATGTACAAAACAGGATTCTCCGCATGCTCGTTGTAATGGATGTACCATTTTTCGGGGATTGGCAGCGCGCAACGAGTTCTCTCACATCATAATATCCTGATATACGGCCCATTTTGAAACAATTAAAAAGCCGGAAATGTCCGGAAAAGGCCGAAGTTGTACAGAACCCAATGCTCCGTTTGCTCGTTGTAATGGAAGTACCATTTTTGGGGGGTTGGCAGAGAGCAACTGGTTCTTACACATCATAATATCCTGATATACGGCCCATTTTGAAGCAATTAAAAAGCCGGAGATGTCCGGAAAAGGCCGAAGGTGTACAGAAGCCGTTGCTCCGTATGCTCGTTGTAATGGGCGTACCATTTTTCGGGGATTTCCAGCGTGCAGCCAGTTCTCACACCTCATAATATCCTGCGATACGACCCATTTTGAAACTATTAAAAAGCCGAAACTGGCCGGAAATGGCCGAATATGTACAAGACAGGATTCTCCGCATGCTCGTTGTAATGGAAGTACCATTCTTCGGGGATTGGCAGCGCGCAACGAGTACTCTCACATCATAATATCTTGCTATACGGCCCGTTTTTAATCACATAAAATGCCGGAGATGTCCGGAAAAGGCCGATGGTGTACAGAACCCGATGCCCCGTTTGCTCGTTGTAATGGAAGTACCATTTTTCGGGGATGGGCAGCGTGCAGCGAGTTCTCACACCTCATAATATCCTGCGAAACGACTCATTTTGAAACTATTAAAAAGCCGAAACTTGCCGGAAAAGGCCGAATATGTACAAGACAGGATTCTCCGCATGCTCGTTGTAATGGAAGTACCATTCTTCGGGGATTGGCAGCGCGCAACGAGTTCTCTCACATCATAATATCCTGATATACGGCCCACTTTGAAACAATTAAAAAGCCGGAAATGTCCGGAAAAGGCCGATGGTGTACAGAACCCGATGCCCCGTTTGCTCGTTGTAATGGAAGTACCATTTTTCGGGGATGGGCAGCGTGCAGCGAGTTCTCACACCTCATAATATCCTGCGAAACGACTCATTTTGAAACTATTAAAAAGCCGAAACTTGCCGGAAAAGGCCGAATATGTACAAGACAGGATTCTCCGCATGCTCGTTGTAATGGAAGTACCATTCTTCGGGGATTGGCAGCGCGCAACGAGTTCTCTCACATCATAATATCCTGATATACGGCCCACTTTGAAACAATTAAAAAGCCGGAAATGTCCGGAAAAGGCCGAAGGTGTACAGAACCCGTTGCTCCCTTTGCTCGTTGTAGTGGGCGTACCATTTTTCGGGGATTGGCAGCGTGCAGCGAGATCTCACACATCATAATATCCTGCGATACGACCCTTTTTGAAACAATTAAAAAGCCGGAAATATCCGGAAAAGGCCGAAGGTGTACAGAACCCGTTGCTCCGTATGCTCGTTGTAATGGAAGGACCATTTTTGGGGGATTGGCAGCGTGCAGCGAGTTCTCACACCTCATAATATCCTGCGAAACGACTCATTTTGAAACTATTAAAAAGCCAAAACTTGCCGGAAAAGGCCGAATATGTAAAAGACATGATTCTCCGCATGCTCGTTGTAATGGAAGTACCATTCTTCGGAGATTGGCAGCGCGCAACGAGTTCTCTCACGTCATAATATCCTGATATACGGCCCACTTTGAAACAATTAAAAAGCCGGAAATGTCCGGAAAAGGCCGAAGGTGTACAGAACCCGTTGCTCCCTTTGCTTGTTGTAATGGAAGTACCATTTTTGGGGGGTTGGCAGAGAGCAACTGGTTCTTACACATCATAATATCCTGATATACGGCCCATTTTGAAGCAATTAAAAAGCCGGAGATGTCCGGAAAAGGCCGAAGGTGTACAGAACCCGTTGCTCCATATGCTCGTTGTAATGGGCGTACCATTTTTCGGGGATTTCCAGCGTGCAGCCAGTTCTCACACCTCATAATATCCTGCGATACGACCCATTTTGAAACTATTAAAAAGCCGAAACTGGCCGGAAATGGCCGAATATGTACAAGACAGGATTCTCCGCATGCTCGTTGTAATGGAAGTACCATTCTTCGGGGATTGGCAGCGCGCAACTAGTACTCTCACATCATAATATCCTGCTATACGGCCCGTTTTTAATCACATAAAATGCCGGAGATGTCCGGAAAAGGCCGAAGGTGTACAGAACCCGATGCCCCGTTTGCTCGTTATAATGGAAGTACCATTTTTCGGGGATGGGCAGCGTGCAGCGAGTTCTCACACCTCATAATATCCTGCGAAACGACTCATTTTGAAACTATTAAAAAGCTGAAACTTGCCGGAAAAGGCCGAATATGTACAAGACAGGATTCTCCGCATTCTCGTTGTAATGGAAGTACCATTCTTCGGGGATTGGCAGCGCGCAACGAGTTCGCTCACATCATAATATCCTGATATACGGCCCACTTTGAAACAATTAAAAAGCCGGAAATGTCCGGAAAAGGCCGAAGGTGTACAGAACCCGTTGCTCCCTTTGCTCGTTGTAGTGGGCGTACCATTTTTCGGGGATTGGCAGCGTGCAGCGAGCTCTCACACCTCATAATACCCTGCGATACGACTCATTTTGAAACTATTAAAAAGCCGAAACTGGCCGGAAAAGGCCGAATATGTACAAGACAGGATTCTCGTCATGCTCGTTGTAATGGAAGTACCATTCTTCGGGGATTTGCAGCGCGCAACGAGTTCCCTCACATCATAATATCCTGCTATACGGCCCGTTTTTAATCACATAAAATGCCGGCGATGTCCGGAAAAGGCCGAAGGTGTACAGAACCTGATGCTCCGTATGCTCGTTGTAATGGAAGTACCATTCTTCGGGGATTGGCAGCGCGCAACGAGTTCTCTCACATCATAATATCCTGCGATACGACCCATTTTGAAACAATTAAAAAGCCGGAAATGTCCGGAAAATGCCAAAGGTGTACAGAACCCGTTGCTCCGTATGCTCGTTGTAATGGGCGTACCATTTTTCGGGGATTGGCAGCGTGCAGCGAGTTCTCACACCTCATAATATCCTGCGATACGACCCATTTTGAAACTATTAAAAAGCCGAAACTGGTCGGAAAAGGCAGAATATGTACAAGACAGGATTCTCCGCATGCTCGTTGTAATGGATGTACCATTTTTCGGGGATTGGCAGCGCGCAACGAGTTCTCTCACATCATAATATCCTGATATACGGCCCATTTTGAAACAATTAAAAAGCCGGAAATGTCCGGAAAAGGCCGAAGGTGTACAGAACCCGTTGCTCCGTATGCTCGTTGTAATGGGCGTACCATTTTTGGGGGACTTCCAGCGTGCAGCCAGTTCTCACACCTCATAATATCCTGCGATACGACCCATTTTGAAACTATTAAAAAGCCGAAACTGGCCGGAAATGGCCGAATATGTACAAGACAGGATTCTCCGCATGCTCGTTGTAATGGAAGTACCATTCTTCGGGGATAGGCAGCGCGCAACGAGTTCTCTCACATCATAATATCCTGATATACGGCCCATTTTGAAACAATTAAAAAGCCGGAAATGTCCGGAAAAGGCCGAAGGTGTACAGAACCCAATGCTCCGTTTGCTCGTTGTAATGGAAGTACCATTTTTGGGGGGTTGGCAGAGAGCAACTGGTTCTTACACATCATAATATCCTGATATACGGCCCATTTTGAAACAATTAAAAAGCCGGAAATATCCGGAAAAGGCCGAATGTGTACAGAACCCGCTGCTCCGTATGCTCGTTGTAATGGGCGTACCATTTTTCGGGGATTTCCAGCGTGCAGCCAGTTCTCACACCTCATAATATCCTGCGATACGACCCATTTTGAAACTATTAAAAAGCCGAAACTGGCCGGAAATGGCCGAATATGTACAAGACAGGATTCTCCGCATGCTCGTTGTAATGGAAGTACCATTCTTCGGGGATTGGCAGCGCGCAACGAGTTCTCTCACATCATAATATCCTGCTATACGGCCCGTTTTTAATCACATAAAATGCCGGAGATGTCCGGAAAAGGTCGAAGGTGTACAGAACCCAATGCTCCGTTTGCTCGTTGTAATGGAAGTACCATTTTTGGGGGGTTGGCAGAGAGCAACTGGTTCTTACACATCATAATATCCTGATATACGACCCATTTTGAAACAATTAAAAAGCCGGGAATATCCGGAAAAGGCCGAAGGTGTACAGAACCCGTTGCCCGTATGCTCGTTGTAATGGAATTACCATTTTTGGGGGATTGGCAACGCTCAACGCGTTTTTACACATCATAATATCCTGCGATACGACTCATTTTGAAACTATTAAAAAGCCGAAACTGGCCGGAAAAGGCCGAATATGTACAAGACAGGATTCTCCGCATGCTCGTTGTAATGGAAATACCATTCTTCGGGGATTGGCTGCGCGCAACGAGTTCTCTCACATCATAATATCCTGCGATACGACCCATTTTGAAACAATTAAAAAGCCGAAACTGGCCGGAAAAGGCCGAAAATGTACAAGACAGGATTCTCCGGATGCTGGTTGTATTGGAAGTACCATTCTTCGGGGATTGGCAGCGCGTAACGTGTTCTCTCACATCCTAATATCCTGATATACGGCCCATTTTGAAGCAATTAAAAAGCCGGAAATGTCCGGAAAAGGCCGAAGGTGTACAGAACCCGTTGCTCCGTATGCTCGTTGTAATGGGCGTACCATTTTTCGGGGATTGGCAGCGTGCAGCGAGCTCTCACACCTCATAATATCCTGCGATACGACTCATTTTGATACTATTAAAAAGCAGAAACTGGCCGGAAAAGGCCGAATATGTACAAGACAGGATTCTCCGCATGCTCGTTGTAATGGAAGTACCATTCTTCGGGGATTGGCAGCGCGCAACGAGTACTCTCACATCATAATATCCTGCTATACGGCCCGTTTTTAATCACATAAAATGCCGGAGATGTCCGGAAAAGGCCGAAGGTGTACAGAACCCGATGCCCCGTTTGCTCGTTGTAATGGAAGTACCATTTTTCGGGGATGGGCAGCGTGCAGCGAGTTCTCACACCTCATAATATCCTGCGAAACGACTCATTTTGAAACTATTAAAAAGCCGAAACTTGCCGGAAAAGGCCGAATATGTACAAGACAGGATTCTCCGCATGCTCGTTGTAATGGAAGTACCATTCTTCGGGGATTGGCAGCGCGCAACGAGTTCTCTCACATCATAATATCCTGAAATACGGCCCACTTTGAAACAATTAAAAAGCCGGAAATGTCCGGAAAAGGCCGAAGGTGTACAGAACCCGTTGCTCCCTTTGCTCGTTGTAGTGGGCGTACCATTTTTCGGGGATTGGCAGCGTGCAGCGAGCTCTCACACCTCATAATATCCTGCGATACGACTCATTTTGAAACTATTAAAAAGCCGAAACTGGCCGGAAAAGGCCGAATATGTACAAGACAGGATTCTCCGCATGCTCGTTGTAATGGAAGTACCATTCTTCGGGGATTGGCTGCGCGCAAACGAGTTCTCTCACATCATAATATCCTGCGATACGACCCATTTTGAAACAATTAAAAAGCCGAAACTGGCCGGAAAAGGCCGAAATTGTACAAGACAGGATTCTCCGGATGCTGGTTGTATTGGAAGTACCATTCTTCGGGGATTGGCAGCGCGCACCGTGTTCTCTCACATCATAATATCCTGCTATTCTGCCCGTTTTTGATCACTTAATATGCCGGAAATGTCCGGAAAAGGCCGAAGGTGTACAGAACCTGATGCTCCGTATGCTCGTTGTAAGGGGCGTACCATTTCTCGGGGATTGGCAGCGCGTAACGTGTTCTCTCACATCATAATATCCTGATATACGGCCCATTTTGAAGCAATTAAAAAGCCGGAAATGTCCGGAAAAGGCCGAAGGTGTACAGAACCCGTTGCTCCGTATGCTCGTTGTAATGGGCGTACCATTTTTCTGGAATTTCCAGCGTGCAGCCAGTTCTCACACCTCATAATATCCTGCGATACGAACCATTTTGAAACTATTAAAAAGCCGAAACTGGCCGGAAATGGCCGAATATGTACAAGACAGGATTCTCCGCATGCTCGTTGTAATGGAAGTACCATTCTTCGGGGATTGGCAGCGCGCAACGAGTTCTCTCACATCATAATATCCTGATATACGGCCCATTAGGAAACAATTAAAAAGCCGGAAATGTCCGGAAAAGGCCGAAGGTGTACAGAACCCGTTGCTCCCTTTGCTTGTTGTAATGGAAGTACCATTTTTGGGGGGTTGGCAGAGAGCAACTGGTTCTTACACATCATAATATCCTGATATACGGCCCCTATTGAAGCAATTAAAAAGCCGGAAATGTCCGGAAAAGGCCGAAGGTGTACAGAACCCGTTGCTCCGTATGCTCGTTGTAATGGGCGTAGCATTTTTCGGGGATTGGCAGCGCGCAACGAGTTCTCTCACATCATAATATCCTGCGATACGACCCATTTTGAAACAATTAAAAAGCCGGAAATGTCCGGAAAATGCCAAAGGTGTACAGAACCCGTTGCTCCGTATGCTCGTTGTAATGGGCGTACCATTTTTCGGGGATTGGCAGCGTGCAGCGAGTTCTCACACCTCATAATATCCTGCGATACGACCCATTTTGAAACTATTAAAAAGCCGAAACTGGTCGGAAAAGGCAGAATATGTACAAAACAGGATTCTCCGCATGCTCGTTGTAATGGATGTACCATTTTTCGGGGATTGGCAGCGCGCAACGAGTTCTCTCACATCATAATATCCTGATATACGGCCCATTTTGAAACAATTAAAAAGCCGGAAATGTCCGGAAAAGGCCGAAGGTGTACAGAACCCGTTGCTCCGTATGCTCGTTGTAATGGGCGTACCATTTTTGGGGGATTTCCAGCGTGCAGCCAGTTCTCACACCTCATAATATCCTGCGATACGACCCATTTTGAAACTATTAAAAAGCCGAAACTGGCCGGAAATGGCCGAATATGTACAAGACAGGATTCTCCGCATGCTCGTTGTAATGGAAGTACCATTCTTCGGGGATAGGCAGCGCGCAACGAGTTCTCTCACATCATAATATCCTGATATACAGCCCATTTTGAAACAATTAAAAAGCCGGAAATGTCCGGAAAAGGCCGAAGGTGTACAGAACCCAATGCTCCGTTTGCTCGTTGTAATGGAAGTACCATTTTTGGGGGGTTGGCAGAGAGCAACTGGTTCTTACACATCATAATATCCTGATATACGGCCCATTTTGAAACAATTAAAAAGCCGGAAATATCCGGAAAAGGCCGAAGGTGTACAGAACCCGCTGCTCCGTATGCTCGTTGTAATGGGCGTACCATTTTTCGGGGATTTCCAGCGTGCAGCCAGTTCTCACACCTCATAATATCCTGCGATACGACCCATTTTGAAACTATTAAAAAGCCGAAACTGGCCGGAAATGGCCGAATATGTACAAGACAGGATTCTCCGCATGCTCGTTGTAATGGAAGTACCATTCTTCGGGGATTGGCAGCGCGCAACGAGTTCTCTCACATCATAATATCCTGCTATACGGCCCGTTTTTAATCACATAAAATGCCGGAGATGTCCGGAAAAGGTCGAAGGTGTACAGAACCCAATGCTCCGTTTGCTCGTTGTAATGGAAGTACCATTTTTGGGGGGTTGGCAGAGAGCAACTGGTTCTTACACATCATAATGTCCTGATATACGGCCCATTTTGAAACAATTAAAAAGCCGGGAATATCCGGAAAAGGCCGAAGGTGTACAGAACCCGTTGCCCGTATGCTCGTTGTAATGGAATTACCATTTTTGGGGGATTGGCAACGCTCAACGCATTTTTACACATCATAATATCCTGCGATACGACTCATTTTGAAACTATTAAAAAGCCGAAACTGGCCGGAAAAGGCCGAATATGTACAAGACAGGATTCTCCGCATGCTCGTTGTAATGGAAATACCATTCTTCGGGGATTGGCTGCGCGCAACGAGTTCTCTCACATCATAATATCCTGCGATACGACCCATTTTGAAACAATTAAAAAGCCGAAACTGGCCGGAAAAGGCCGAAAATGTACAAGACAGGATTCTCCGGATGCTGGTTGTATTGGAAGTACCATTCTTCGGGGATTGGCAGCGCGCACCGTGTTCTCTCACATCATAATATCCTGCTATTCTGCCCGTTTTTGATCACTTAATATGCCGGAAATGTCCGGAAAAGGCCGAAGGTGTACAGAACCTGATGCTCCGTATGCTCGTTGTAAGGGGCGTACCATTTCTCGGGGATTGGCAGCGCGTAACGTGTTCTCTCACATCATAATATCCTGATATACGGCCCATTTTGAAGCAATTAAAAAGCCGGAAATGTCCGGAAAAGGCCGAAGGTGTACAGAACCCGATGCCCCGTTTGCTCGTTGTAATGGAAGTACCATTTTTCGGGGATGGGCAGCGTGCAGCGAGATCTCACACCTCATAATATCCTGCGAAACGACTCATTTTGAAACTATTAAAAAGCCGAAACTTGCCGGAAAAGGCCGAATATGTACAAGACAGGATTCTCCGCATGCTCGTTGTAATGGAAGTACCATTCTTCGGGGATTGGCAGCGCGCAACGAGTTCTCTCACATCATAATATCCTGATATACGGCCCACTTTGAAACAATTAAAAAGCCGGAAATGTCCGGAAAAGGCCGAAGGTGTACAGAACCCGTTGCTCCCTTTGCTCGTTGTAGTGGGCGTACCATTTTTCGGGGATTGGCAGCGTGCAGCGAGCTCTCACACCTCATAATATCCTGCGATACGACTCATTTTGAAACAATTAAAAAGCCGAAACTGGCCGGAAAAGGCCGAATATGTACAAGACAGGATTCTCCGCATGCTCGTTGTAATGGAAGTACCATTCTTCGGGGATTGGCTGCGCGCAAACGAGTTCTCTCACATCATAATATCCTGCGATACGACCCATTTTGAAACAATTAAAAAGCCGAAACTGGCCGGAAAAGGCCGAAATTGTACAAGACAGGATTCTCCGGATGCTGGTTGTATTGGAAGTACCATTCTTCGGGGATTGGCAGCGCGCACCGTGTTCTCTCACATCATAATATCCTGCTATTCTGCCCGTTTTTGATCACTTAATATGCCGGAAATGTCCGGAAAAGGCCGAAGGTGTACAGAACCTGATGCTCCGTATGCTCGTTGTAAGGGGCGTACCATTTCTCGGGGATTGGCAGCGCGTAACGTGTTCTCTCACATCATAATATCCTGATATACGGCCCATTTTGAAGCAATTAAAAAGCCGGAAATGTCCGGAAAAGGCCGAAGGTGTACAGAACCCGTTGCTCCGTATGCTCGTTGTAATGGGCGTACCATTTTTCTGGAATTTCCAGCGTGCAGCCAGTTCTCACACCTCATAATATCCTGCGATACGAACCATTTTGAAACTATTAAAAAGCCGAAACTGGCCGGAAATGGCCGAATATGTACAAGACAGGATTCTCCGCATGCTCGTTGTAATGGATGTACCATTCTTCGGGGATTGGCAGCGCGCAACGAGTTCTCTCACATCATAATATCCTGATATACGGCCCATTTTGAAACAATTAAAAAGCCGGAAATGTCCGGAAAAGGCCGAAGGTGTACAGAACCCGTTGCTCCGTATGCTCGTTGTAATGGGCGTACCATTTTTGGGGGATTTCCAGCGTGCAGCCAGTTCTCACACCTCATAATATCCTGCGATACGACCCATTTTGAAACTATTAAAAAGCCGAAACTGGCCGGAAATGGCCGAATATGTACAAGACAGGATTCTCCGCATGCTCGTTGTAATGGAAGTACCATTCTTCGGGGATAGGCAGCGCGCAACGAGTTCTCTCACATCATAATATCCTGATATACGGCCCATTTTGAAACAATTAAAAAGCCGGAAATGTCCGGAAAAGGCCGAAGGTGTACAGAACCCAATGCTCCGTTTGCTCGTTGTAATGGAAGTACCATTTTTGGGGGGTTGGCAGAGAGCAACTGGTTCTTACACATCATAATATCCTGATATACGGCCCATTTTGAAACAATTAAAAAGCCGGAAATATCCGGAAAAGGCCGAAGGTGTACAGAACCCGCTGCTCCGTATGCTCGTTGTAATGGGCGTACCATTTTTCGGGGATTTCCAGCGTGCAGCCAGTTCTCACACCTCATAATATCCTGCGATACGACCCATTTTGAAACTATTAAAAAGCCGAAACTGGCCGGAAATGGCCGAATATGTACAAGACAGGATTCTCCGCATGCTCGTTGTAATGGAAGTACCATTCTTCGGAGATTGGCAGCGCGCAACGAGTTCTCTCACATCATAATATCCTGCTATACGGCCCGTTTTTAATCACATAAAATGCCGGAGATGTCCGGAAAAGGTCGAAGGTGTACAGAACCCAATGCTCCGTTTGCTCGTTGTAATGGAAGTACCATTTTTGGGGAGTTGGCAGAGAGCAACTGGTTCTTACACATCATAATATCCTGATATACGGCCCATTTTGAAACAATTAAAAAGCCGGGAATATCCGGAAAAGGCCGAAGGTGTACAGAACCCGTTGCCCGTATGCTCGTTGTAATGGAATTACCATTTTTGGGGGATTGGCAACGCTCAACGCGTTTTTACACATCATAATATCCTGCGATACGACTCATTTTGAAACTATTAAAAAGCCGAAACTGGCCGGAAAAGGCCGAATATGTACAAGACAGGATTCTCCGCATGCTCGTTGTAATGGAAATACCATTCTTCGGGGATTGGCTGCGCGCAACGAGTTCTCTCACATCATAATATCCTGCGATACGACCCATTTTGAAACAATTAAAAAGGCGAAACTGGCCGGAAAAGGCCGAAAATGTACAAGACAGGATTCTCCGGATGCTGGTTGTATTGGAAGTACCATTCTTCGGGGATTGGCAGCGCGCACCGTGTTCTCTCACATCATAATATCCTGCTATTCTGCCCGTTTTTGATCACTTAATATGCCGGAAATGTCCGGAAAAGGCCGAAGGTGTACAGAACCTGATGCTCCGTATGCTCGTTGTAAGGGGCGTACCATTTCTCGGGGATTGGCAGCGCGTAACGTGTTCTCTCACATCATAATATCCTGATATACGGCCCATTTTGAAGCAATTAAAAAGACGGAAATGTCCGGAAAAGGCCGAAGGTGTACAGAACCCGTTGCTCCGTATGCTCGTTGTAATGGGCGTACCATTTTTCGGGGATTGGCAGCGTGCAGCGAGCTCTCACACCTCATAATATCCTGCGATACGACTCATTTTGAAACTATTAAAAAGCCGAAACTGGCCGGAAAAGGCCGAATATGTACAAGACAGGATTCTCCGCATGCTCGTTGTAATGGATGTACCATTTTTCGGGGATTGGCAGCGCGCAACGAGTTCTCTCACATCATAATATCCTGATATACGGCCCATTTTGAAACAATTAAAAAGCCGGAAATGTCCGGAAAAGGCCGAAGGTGTACAGAACCCGTTGCTCCGTATGCTCGTTGTAATGGGCGTACCATTTTTGGGGGATTTCCAGCGTGCAGCCAGTTCTCACACCTCATAATATCCTGCGATACGACCCATTTTGAAACTATTAAAAAGCCGAAACTGGCCGGAAATGGCCGAATATGTACAAGACAGGATTCTCCGCATGCTCGTTGTAATGGAAGTACCATTCTTCGGGGATAGGCAGCGCGCAACGAGTTCTCTCACATCATAATATCCTGATATACGGCCCATTTTGAAACAATTAAAAAGCCGGAAATGTCCGGAAAAGGCCGAAGGTGTACAGAACCCAATGCTCCGTTTGCTCGTTGTAATGGAAGTACCATTTTTGGGGGGTTGGCAGAGAGCAACTGGTTCTTACACATCATAATATCCTGATATACGGCCCATTTTGAAACAATTAAAAAGCCGGAAATATCCGGAAAAGGCCGAAGGTGTACAGAACCCGCTGCTCCGTATGCTCGTTGTAATGGGCGTACCATTTTTCGGGGATTTCCAGCGTGCAGCCAGTTCTCACACCTCATAATATCCTGCGATACGACCCATTTTGAAACTATTAAAAAGCCGAAACTGGCCGGAAATGGCCGAATATGTACAAGACAGGATTCTTCGCATGCTCGTTGTAATGGAAGTACCATTCTTCGGGGATTGGCAGCGCGCAACGAGTTCTCTCACATCATAATATCCTGCTATACGGCCCGTTTTTAATCACATAAAATGCCGGAGATGTCCGGAAAAGGTCGAAGGTGTACAGAACCCAATGCTCCGTTTGCTCGTTGTAATGGAAGTACCATTTTTGGGGGGTTGGCAGAGAGCAACTGGTTCTTACACATCATAATATCCTGATATACGGCCCATTTTGAAACAATTAAAAAGCCGGGAATATCCGGAAAAGGCCGAAGGTGTACAAAACCCGTTGCCCGTATGCTCGTTGTAATGGAATTACCATTTTTGGGGGATTGGCAACGCTCAACGCGTTTTTACACATCATAATATCCTGCGATACGACCCATTTTGAAACAATTAAAAAGCCGAAACTGGCCGGAAAAGGCCGAATATGTACAAGACAGGATTCTCCGCATGCTCGTTGTAATGGAAATACCATTCTTCGGGGATTGGCTGCGCGCAACGAGTTCTCTCACATCATAATATCCTGCGATACGACCCATTTTGAAACAATTAAAAAGGCGAAACTGGCCGGAAAAGGCCGAAAATGTACAAGACAGGATTCTCCGGATGCTGGTTGTATTGGAAGTACCATTCTTCGGGGATTGGCAGCGCGCACCGTGTTCTCTCACATCATAATATCCTGCTATTCTGCCCGTTTTTGATCACTTAATATGCCGGAAATGTCCGGAAAAGGCCGAAGGTGTACAGAACCTGATGCTCCGTATGCTCGTTGTAAGGGGCGTACCATTTCTCGGGGATTGGCAGCGCGTAACGTGTTCTCTCACATCATAATATCCTGATATACGGCCCATTTTGAAGCAATTAAAAAGACGGAAATGTCCGGAAAAGGCCGAAGGTGTACAGAACCCGTTGCTCCGTATGCTCGTTGTAATGGGCGTACCATTTTTCGGGGATTGGCAGCGTGCAGCGAGCTCTCACACCTCATAATATCCTGCGATACGACTCATTTTGAAACTATTAAAAAGCCGAAACTGGCCGGAAAAGGCCGAATATGTACAAGACAGGATTCTCCGCATGCTCGTTGTAATGGATGTACCATTTTTCGGGGATTGGCAGCGCGCAACGAGTTCTCTCACATCATAATATCCTGATATACGGCCCATTTTGAAACAATTAAAAAGCCGGAAATGTCCGGAAAAGGCCGAAGGTGTACAGAACCCGTTGCTCCGTATGCTCGTTGTAATGGGCGTACCATTTTTGGGGGATTTCCAGCGTGCAGCCAGTTCTCACACCTCATAATATCCTGCGATACGACCCATTTTGAAACTATTAAAAAGCCGAAACTGGCCGGAAATGGCCGAATATGTACAAGACAGGATTCTCCGCATGCTCGTTGTAATGGAAGTACCATTCTTCGGGGATAGGCAGCGCGCAACGAGTTCTCTCACATCATAATATCCTGATATACGGCCCATTTTGAAACAATTAAAAAGCCGGAAATGTCCGGAAAAGGCCGAAGGTGTACAGAACCCAATGCTCCGTTTGCTCGTTGTAATGGAAGTACCATTTTTGGGGGGTTGGCAGAGAGCAACTGGTTCTTACACATCATAATATCCTGATATACGGCCCATTTTGAAACAATTAAAAAGCCGGAAATATCCGGAAAAGGCCGAAGGTGTACAGAACCCGCTGCTCCGTATGCTCGTTGTAATGGGCGTACCATTTTTCGGGGATTTCCAGCGTGCAGCCAGTTCTCACACCTCATAATATCCTGCGATACGACCCATTTTGAAACTATTAAAAAGCCGAAACTGGCCGGAAATGGCCGAATATGTACAAGACAGGATTCTTCGCATGCTCGTTGTAATGGAAGTACCATTCTTCGGGGATTGGCAGCGCGCAACGAGTTCTCTCACATCATAATATCCTGCTATACGGCCCGTTTTTAATCACATAAAATGCCGGAGATGTCCGGAAAAGGTCGAAGGTGTACAGAACCCAATGCTCCGTTTGCTCGTTGTAATGGAAGTACCATTTTTGGGGGGTTGGCAGAGAGCAACTGGTTCTTACACATCATAATATCCTGATATACGGCCCATTTTGAAACAATTAAAAAGCCGGGAATATCCGGAAAAGGCCGAAGGTGTACAAAACCCGTTGCCCGTATGCTCGTTGTAATGGAATTACCATTTTTGGGGGATTGGCAACGCTCAACGCGTTTTTACACATCATAATATCCTCCGATACGACTCATTTTGAAACTATTAAAAAGCCGAAACTGGCCGGAAAAGGCCGAATATGTACAAGACAGGATTCTCCGCATGCTCGTTGTAATGGAAATACCATTCTTCGGGGATTGGCTGCGCGCAACGAGTTCTCTCACATCATAATATCCTGCGAAACGACTCATTTTGAAACTATTAAAAAGCCGAAACTTGCCGGAAAAGGCCGAATATGTACAAGACAGGATTCTCCGCATGCTCGTTGTAATGGAAGTACCATTCTTCGGGGATTGGCAGCGCGCAACGAGTTCTCTCACATCATAATATCCTGATATACGGCCCACTTTGAAACAATTAAAAAGCCGGAAATGTCCGGAAAAGGCCGAAGGTGTACAGAACCCGTTGCTCCCTTTGCTCGTTGTAGTGGGCGTACCATTTTTCGGGGATTGGCAGCGTGCAGCGAGCTCTCACACCTCATAATATCCTGCGATACGACTCATTTTGAAACTATTAAAAAGCCGAAACTGGCCGGAAAAGGCCGAATATGTACAAGACAGGATTCACCGCATGCTCGTTGTAATGGAAGTACCATTCTTCGGGGATTGGCTGCGCGCAAACGAGTTCTCTCACATCATAATATCCTGCGATACGACCCATTTTGAAACAATTAAAAAGCCGAAACTGGCCGGAAAAGGCCGAAATTGTACAAGACAGGATTCTCCGGATGCTGGTTGTATTGGAAGTACCATTCTTCGGGGATTGGCAGCGCGCACCGTGTTCTCTCATATCATAATATCCTGCTATTCTGCCCGTTTTTGATCACTTAATATGCCGGAAATGTCCGGAAAAGGCCGAAGGTGTACAGAACCTGATGCTCCGTATGCTCGTTGTAAGGGGCGTACCATTTCTCGGGGATTGGCAGCGCGTAACGTGTTCTCTCACATCATAATATCCTGATATACGGCCCATTTTGAAGCAATTAAAAAGCCGGAAATGTCCGGAAAAGGCCGAAGGTGTACAGAACCCGTTGCTCCGTATGCTCGTTGTAATGGGCGTACCATTTTTCTGGAATTTCCAGCGTGCAGCCAGTTCTCACACCTCATAATATCCTGCGATACGAACCATTTTGAAACTATTAAAAAGCCGAAACTGGCCGGAAATGGCCGAATATGTACAAGACAGGATTCTCCGCATGCTCGTTGTAATGGAAGTACCATTCTTCGGGGATTGGCAGCGCGCAACGAGTTCTCTCACATCATAATATCCTGATATACGGCCCATTTTGAAACAATTAAAAAGCCGGAAATGTCCGGAAAAGGCCGAAGGTGTACAGAACCCGTTGCTCCCTTTGCTTGTTGTAATGGAAGTACCATTTTTGGGGGGTTGGCAGAGAGCAACTGGTTCTTACACATCATAATATCCTGATATACGGCCCCTATTGAAGCAATTAAAAAGCCGGAAATGTCCGGAAAAGGCCGAAGGTGTACAGAACCCGTTGCTCCGTATGCTCGTTGTAATGGGCGTAGCATTTTTCGGGGATTGGCAGCGCGCAACGAGTTCTCTCACATCATAATATCCTGCGATACGACCCATTTTGAAACAATTAAAAAGCCGGAAATGTCCGGAAAATGCCAAAGGTGTACAGAACCCGTTGCTCCGTATGCTCGTTGTAATGGGCGTACCATTTTTCGGGGATTGGCAGCGTGCAGCGAGTTCTCACACCTCATAATATCCTGCGATACGACCCATTTTGAAACTATTAAAAAGCCGAAACTGGTCGGAAAAGGCCGGATATGTACAAAACAGGATTCTCCGCATGCTCGTTGTAATGGATGTACCATTTTTCGGGGATTGGCAGCGTGCAGCGAGATCTCACACATCATAATATCCTGCGATACGACCTTTTTTAAACAATTAAAAAGCCGGAAATATCCGGAAAAGGCAGAAGGTGTACAGAACCCGTTGCTCCGTATGCTCGTTGTAATGGAAGGACCATTTTTGGGGGATTGGCAACGCTCAACGCGTTTTTACACATCATAATATCATGCTATTCGGCCCATTTTTGATCACTTAAAATGCCGGAAATGTCCGGAAAAGGCCGAAGATGTACAGAACCTGATGCTCCGTATGCTCGTTGTAAGGGGCGTACCATTTTTCGGGGATTGGCAGCGCGCAACGAGTTCTCTCACATCATAATATCCTGATATACGGCCCATTTTGAAACAATTAAAAAGCCGGAAATGTCCGGAAAAGGCCGAAGGTGTACAGAACCCGTTGCTCCGTATGCTCGTTGTAATGGGCGTACCATTTTTGGGGGATTTCCAGCGTGCAGCCAGTTCTCACACCTCATAATATCCTGCGATACGACCCATTTTGAAACTATTAAAAAGCCGAAACTGGTCGGAAAAGGCCGGATATGTACAAAACAGGATTCTCCGCATGCTCGTTGTAATGGATGTACCATTTTTCGGGGATTGGCAGCGTGCAGCGAGATCTTACACATCATAATATCCTGCGATACGACCCTTTTTTAAACAATTAAAAAGCCGGAAATATCCGGAAAAGGCAGAAGGTGTACAGAACCCGTTGCTCCGTATGCTCGTTGTAATGGAAGGACCATTTTTGGGGGATTGGCAACGCTCAACGCGTTTTTACACATCATAATATCATGCTATTCGGCCCATTTTTGATCACTTAAAATGCCGGAAATGTCCGGAAAAGGCCGAAGATGTACAGAACCTGATGCTCCGTATGCTCGTTGTAATGGAAGTACCATTCCTCGGGGATTGGCAGCGCGCAACGAGTTCTCTCACATCATAATATCCTGATATACGGCCCATTTTGAAACAATTAAAAAGCCGGAAATGTCCGGAAAAGGCCGAAGGTGTACAGAACCCGTTGCTCCCTTTGCTTGTTGTAATGGAAGTACCATTTTTGGGGGGTTGGCAGAGAGCAACTGGTTCTTACACATCATAATATCCTGATATACGGCCCCTATTGAAGCAATTAAAAAGCCGGAAATGTCCGGAAAAGGCCGAAGGTGTACAGAACCCGTTGCTCCGTATGCTCGTTGTAATGGGCGTAGCATTTTTCGGGGATTGGCAGCGCGCAACGAGTTCTCTCACATCATAATATCCTGCGATACGACCCATTTTGAAACAATTAAAAAGCCGGAAATGTCCGGAAAATGCCAAAGGTGTACAGAACCCGTTGCTCCGTATGCTCGTTGTAATGGGCGTACCATTTTTCGGGGATTGGCAGCGTGCAGCGAGTTCTCACACCTCATAATATCCTGCGATACGACCCATTTTGAAACTATTAAAAAGCCGAAACTGGTCGGAAAAGGCCGGATATGTACAAAACAGGATTCTCCGCATGCTCGTTGTAATGGATGTACCATTTTTCGGGGATTGGCAGCGTGCAGCGAGATCTCACACATCATAATATCCTGCGATACGACCTTTTTAAACAATTAAAAAGCCGGAAATATCCGGAAAAGGCAGAAGGTGTACAGAACCCGTTGCTCCGTATGCTCGTTGTAATGGAAGGACCATTTTTGGGGGATTGGCAACGCTCAACGCGTTTTTACACATCATAATATCATGCTATTCGGCCCATTTTTGATCACTTAAAATGCCGGAAATGTCCGGAAAAGGCCGAAGATGTACAGAACCTGATGCTCCGTATGCTCGTTGTAAGGGGCGTACCATTTTTCGGGGATTGGCAGCGCGCAACGAGTTCTCTCACATCATAATATCCTGATATACGGCCCATTTTGAAACAATTAAAAAGCCGGAAATGTCCGGAAAAGGCCGAAGGTGTACAGAACCCGTTGCTCCGTATGCTCGTTGTAATGGGCGTACCATTTTTGGGGGATTTCCAGCGTGCAGCCAGTTCTCACACCTCATAATATCCTGCGATACGACCCATTTTGAAACTATTAAAAAGCCGAAACTGGTCGGAAAAGGCCGGATATGTACAAAACAGGATTCTCCGCATGCTCGTTGTAATGGATGTACCATTTTTCGGGGATTGGCAGCGTGCAGCGAGATCTTACACATCATAATATCCTGCGATACGACCCTTTTTTAAACAATTAAAAAGCCGGAAATATCCGGAAAAGGCAGAAGGTGTACAGAACCCGTTGCTCCGTATGCTCGTTGTAATGGAAGGACCATTTTTGGGGGATTGGCAACGCTCAACGCGTTTTTACACATCATAATATCATGCTATTCGGCCCATTTTTGATCACTTAAAATGCCGGAAATGTCCGGAAAAGGCCGAAGATGTACAGAACCTGATGCTCCGTATGCTCGTTGTAATGGAAGTACCATTCCTCGGGGATTGGCAGCGCGCAACGAGTTCTCTCACATCATAATATCCTGATATACGGCCCATTTTGAAACAATTAAAAAGCCGGAAATGTCCGGAAAAGGCCGAAGGTGTACAGAACCCGTTGCTCCCTTTGCTTGTTGTAATGGAAGTACCATTTTTGGGGGGTTGGCAGAGAGCAACTGGTTCTTACACATCATAATATCCTGATATACGGCCCCTATTGAAGCAATTAAAAAGCCGGAAATGTCCGGAAAAGGCCGAAGGTGTACAGAACCCGTTGCTCCGTATGCTCGTTGTAATGGGCGTAGCATTTTTCGGGGATTGGCAGCGCGCAACGAGTTCTCTCACATCATAATATCCTGCGATACGACCCATTTTGAAACAATTAAAAAGCCGGAAATGTCCGGAAAATGCCAAAGGTGTACAGAACCCGTTGCTCCGTATGCTCGTTGTAATGGGCGTACCATTTTTCGGGGATTGGCAGCGTGCAGCGAGTTCTCACACCTCATAATATCCTGCGATACGACCCATTTTGAAACTATTAAAAAGCCGAAACTGGTCGGAAAAGGCCGGATATGTACAAAACAGGATTCTCCGCATGCTCGTTGTAATGGATGTACCATTTTTCGGGGATTGGCAGCGTGCAGCGAGATCTCACACATCATAATATCCTGCGATACGACCCTTTTTTAAACAATTAAAAAGCCGGAAATATCCGGAAAAGGCAGAAGGTGTACAGAACCCGTTGCTCCGTATGCTCGTTGTAATGGAAGGACCATTTTTGGGGGATTGGCAACGCTCAACGCGTTTTTACACATCATAATATCATGCTATTCGGCCCATTTTTGATCACTTAAAATGCCGGAAATGTCCGGAAAAGGCCGAAGATGTACAGAACCTGATGCTCCGTATGCTCGTTGTAAGGGGCGTACCATTTTTCGGGGATTGGCAGCGCGCAACGAGTTCTCTCACATCATAATATCCTGATATACGGCCCATTTTGAAACAATTAAAAAGCCGGAAATGTCCGGAAAAGGCCGAAGGTGTACAGAACCCGTTGCTCCCTTTGCTTGTTGTAATGGAAGTACCATTTTTGGGGGGTTGGCAGAGAGCAACTGGTTCTTACACATCATAATATCCTGATATACGGCCCCTATTGAAGCAATTAAAAAGCCGGAAATGTCCGGAAAAGGCCGAAGGTGTACAGAACCCGTTGCTCCGTATGCTCGTTGTAATGGGCGTAGCATTTTTCGGGGATTGGCAGCGTGCAGCGAGATCTCACACATCATAATATCCTGCGATACGACCCTTTTTGAAACAATTAAAAAGCCGGAAATATCCGGAAAAGGCCGAAGGTGTACAGAACCCGTTGCTCCGTATGCTCGTTGTAATGGAAGGACCATTTTTGGGGGATTGGCAGCGTGCAGCGAGTTCTCACACCTCATAATATCCTGCGAAACGACTCATTTTGAAACTATTAAAAAGCCGAAACTTGCCGGAAAAGGCCGAATATGTAAAAGACATGATTCTCCGCATGCTCGTTGTAATGGAAGTACCATTCTTCGGAGATTGGCAGCACGCAACGAGTTCTCTCACATCATAATATCCTGCTATACGGCCCATTTTGAAACCATTAAAAAGCCGGAGATGTCCGGAAAAGGCCGAAGGTGTACAGAACCTGATGCTCCGTATGCTCGTTGTAATGGAAGTACCATTCTTCGGGGATTGGCAGCGCGCAACGAGTTCTCTCACATCATAATATCCTGATATACGGCCCATTTTGAAACAATTAAAAAGCCGGAAATGTCCGGAAAATGCCAAAGGTGTACAGAACCCGTTGCTCCGTATGCTCGTTGTAATGGGCGTACCATTTTTCGGGGATTGGCAGCGTGCAGCCAGTTCTCACACCTCATAATATCCTGCGATACGACCCATTTTGAAACTATTAAAAAGCCGAAACTGGCCGGAAATGGCCGAATATGTACAAGACAGGATTCTCCGCATGCTCGTTGTAATGGAAGTACCATTCTTCGGGGATTGGCAGCGCGCAACGAGTTCTCTCACATCATAATATCCTGCTATACGGCCCGTTTTTAATCACATAAAATGCCGGAGATGTCCGGAAAAGGTCGAAGGTGTACAGAACCCAATGCTCCGTTTGCTCGTTGTAATGGAAGTACCATTTTTGGGGTGTTGGCAGAGAGCAACTGGTTCTTACACATCATAATATCCTGATATACGGCCCATTTTGAAACAATTAAAAAGCCGGGAATATCCGGAAAAGGCCGAAGGTGTACAGAACCCGTTGCCCGTATGCTCGTTGTAATGGAATTACCATTTTTGGGGGATTGGCAACGCTCAACGCGTTTTTACACATCATAATATCCTGCGATACGACTCATTTTGAAACTATTAAAAAGCCGAAACTGGCCGGAAAAGGCCGAATATGTACAAGACAGGATTCTCCGCATGCTCGTTGTAATGGAAATACCATTCTTCGGGGATTGGCTGCGCGCAACGAGTTCTCTCACATCATAATATCCTGCGATACGACCCATTTTGAAACAATTAAAAAGCCGAAACTGGCCGGAAAAGGCCGAAAATGTACAAGACAGGATTCTCCGGATGCTGGTTGTATTGGAAGTACCATTCTTCGGGGATTGGCAGCGCGCACCGTGTTCTCTCACATCATAATATCCTGCTATTCTGCCCGTTTTTGATCACTTAATATGCCGGAAATGTCCGGAAAAGGCCGAAGGTGTACAGAACCTGATGCTCCGTATGCTCGTTGTAAGGGGCGTACCATTTCTCGGGGATTGGCAGCGCGTAACGTGTTCTCTCACATCATAATATCCTGATATACGGCCCATTTTGAAGCAATTAAAAAGCCGGAAATGTCCGGAAAAGGCCGAAGGTGTACAGAACCCGTTGCTTCGTATGCTCGTTGTAATGGGCGTACCATTTTTCGGGGATTGGCAGCGTGCAGCGAGCTCTCACACCTCATAATATCCTGCGATACGACTCATTTTGAAACTATTAAAAAGCCGAAACTGGCCGGAAAAGGCCGAATATGTACAAGACAGGATTCTCCGCATGCTCGTTGTAATGGAAGTACCATTCTTCGGGGATTGGCAGCGCGCAACGAGTACTCTCACATCATAATATCCTGCTATACGGCCCGTTTTTAATCACATAAAATGCCGGAGATGTCCGGAAAAGGCCGAAGGTGTACAGAACCCGATGCCCCGTTTGCTCGTTGTAATGGAAGTACCATTTTTCGGGGATTGGCAGCGTGCAGCCAGTTCTCACACCTCATAATATCCTGCGATACGACCCATTTTGAAACTATTAAAAAGCCGAAACTGGCCGGAAATGGCCGAATATGTACAAGACAGGATTCTCCGCATGCTCGTTGTAATGGAAGTACCATTCTTCGGGGATTGGCAGCGCGCAACGAGTTCTCTCACATCATAATATCCTGCTATACGGCCCGTTTTTAATCACATAAAATGCCGGAGATGTCCGGAAAAGGTCGAAGGTGTACAGAACCCAATGCTCCGTTTGCTCGTTGTAATGGAAGTACCATTTTTGGGGGGTTGGCAGAGAGCAACTGGTTCTTACACATCATAATATCCTTATATACGGCCCATTTTGAAACAATTAAAAAGCCGGGAATATCCGGAAAAGGCCGAAGGTGTACAGAACCCGTTGCCCGTATGCTCGTTGTAATGGAATTACCATTTTTGGGGGATTGGCAACGCTCAACGCGTTTTTACACATCATAATATCCTGCGATACGTCTCATTTTGAAACTATTAAAAAGCCGAAACTGGCCGGAAAAGGCCGAATATGTACAAGACAGGATTCTCCGCATGCTCGTTGTAATGGAAATACCATTCTTCGGGGATTGGCTGCGCGCAACGAGTTCTCTCACATCATAATATCCTGCGATACGACCCATTTTGAAACAATTAAAAAGCCGAAACTGGCCGGAAAAGGCCGAAAATGTACAAGACAGGATTCTCCGGATGCTGGTTGTATTGGAAGTACCATTCTTCGGGGATTGGCAGCGCGCACCGTGTTCTCTCACATCATAATATCCTGCTATTCTGCCCGTTTTTGATCACTTAATATGCCGGAAATGTCCGGAAAAGGCCGAAGGTGTACAGAACCTGATGCTCCGTATGCTCGTTGTAAGGGGCGTACCATTTCTCGGGGATTGGCAGCGCGTAACGTGTTCTCTCACATCATAATATCCTGATATACGGCCCATTTTGAAGCAATTAAAAAGCCGGAAATGCCCGGAAAAGGCCGAAGGTGTACAGAACCCGTTGCTCCGTATGCTCGTTGTAATGGGCGTACCATTTTTCGGGGATTGGCAGCGTGCAGCGAGCTCTCACACCTCATAATATCCTGCGATGCGACTCATTTTGAAACTATTAAAAAGCCGAAACTGGACGGAAAAGGCCGAATATGTACAAGACAGGATTCTCCGCATGCTCGTTGTAATGGAAGTACCATTCTTCGGGGATTGGCAGCGCGCAACGAGTACTCTCACATCATAATATCCTGCTATACGGCCCGTTTTTAATCACATAAAATGCCGGAGATGTCCGGAAAAGGCCGAAGGTGTACAGAACCCGATGCCCCGTTTGCTCGTTGTAATGGAAGTAACATTTTTCGGGGATGGGCAGCGTGCAGCGAGTTCTCACACCTCATAATATCCTGCGAAACGACTCATTTTGAAACTATTAAAAAGCCGAAACTTGCCGGAAAAGGCCGAATATGTACAAGACAGGATTCTCCGCATGCTCGTTGTAATGGAAGTACCATTCTTCGGGGATTGGCAGCGCGCAACGAGTTCTCTCACATCATAATATCCTGATATACGGCCCACTTTGAAACAATTAAAAAGCCGGAAATGTCCGGAAAAGGCCGAAGGTGTACAGAACCCGTTGCTCCCTTTGCTCGTTGTAGTGGGCGTACCATTTTTCGGGGATTGGCAGCGTGCAGCGAGCTCTCACACCTCATAATATCCTGCGATACGACTCATTTTGAAACTATTAAAAAGCCGAAACTGGCCGGAAAAGGCCGAATATGTACAAGACAGGATTCTCCGCATGCTCGTTGTAATGGAAGTACCATTCTTCGGGGATTGGCTGCGCGCAAACGAGTTCTCTCACATCATAATATCCTGCGATACGACCCATTTTGAAACAATTAAAAAGCCGAAACTAGCCGGAAAAGGCCGAAATTGTACAAGACAGGATTCTCCGGATGCTGGTTGTATTGGAAGTACCATTCTTCGGGGATTGGCAGCGCGCACCGTGTTCTCTCACATCATAATATCCTGCTATTCTGCCCGTTTTTGATCACTTAATATGCCGGAAATGTCCGGAAAAGGCCGAAGGTGTACAGAACCTGATGCTCCGTATGCTCGTTGTAAGGGGCGTACCATTTCTCGGGGATTGGCAGCGCGTAACGTGTTCTCTCACATCATAATATCCTGATATACGGCCCATTTTGAAGCAATTAAAAAGCCGGAAATGTCCGGAAAAGGCCGAAGGTGTACAGAACCCGTTGCTCCGTATGCTCGTTGTAATGGGCGTAGCATTTTTCGGGGATTGGCAGCGCGCAACGAGTTCTCTCACATCATAATATCCTGCGATACGACCCATTTTGAAACAATTAAAAAGCCGGAAATGTCCGGAAAATGCCAAAGGTGTACAGAACCCGTTGCTCCGTATGCTCGTTGTAATGGGCGTACCATTTTTCGGGGATTGGCAGCGTGCAGCGAGTTCTCACACCTCATAATATCCTGCGATACGACCCATTTTGAAACTATTAAAAAGCCGAAACTGGTCGGAAAAGGCCGGATATGTACAAAACAGGATTCTCCGCATGCTCGTTGTAATGGATGTACCATTTTTCGGGGATTGGCAGCGTGCAGCGAGATCTCACACATCATAATATCCTGCGATACGACCCTTTTTTAAACAATTAAAAAGCCGGAAATATCCGGAAAAGGCAGAAGGTGTACAGAACCCGTTGCTCCGTATGCTCGTTGTAATGGAAGGACCATTTTTGGGGGATTGGCAA
Source organism: Bombus muscorum (assembly GCA_963971185.1). Classification (NCBI taxonomy): domain Eukaryota; kingdom Metazoa; phylum Arthropoda; class Insecta; order Hymenoptera; family Apidae; genus Bombus; species Bombus muscorum. Next base: position 9,009,062 of record OZ020130.1, on the reverse strand, counting down.
CGCTCAACGCGTTTTTACACATCATAATATCATGCTCTTCGGCCCATTTTTGATCACTTAAAATGCCGGAAATGTCCGGAAAAGGCCGAAGGTGTACAGAACCCGTTGCTCCGAATGCTCGTTGTAATGGGCGTACCATTTTTGGGGGATTTCCAGCGTGCAGCCAGTTCTCACACCTCATAATATCCTGCGATACGACCCATTTTGAAACTATTAAAAAGCCGAAACTGGCCGGAAATGGCCGAATATGTACAAGACAGGATTCTCCGCATGCTCGTTGTAATGGAAGTACCATTCTTCGGGGATAGGCAGCGCGCAACGAGTTCTCTCACATCATAATATCCTGATATACGGCCCATTTTGAAACAATTAAAAAGCCGGAAATGTCCGGAAAAGGCCGAAGGTGTACAGAACCCAATGCTCCGTTTGCTCGTTGTAATGGAAGTACCATTTTTGGGGGGTTGGCAGAGAGCAACTGGTTCTTACACATCATAATATCCTGATATACGGCCCATTTTGAAACAATTAAAAAGCCGGAAATATCCGGAAAAGGCCGAAGGTGTACAGAACCCGCTGCTCCGTATGCTCGTTGTAATGGGCGTACCATTTTTCGGGGATTTCCAGCGTGCAGCCAGTTCTCACACCTCATAATATCCTGCGATACGACCCATTTTGAAACTATTAAAAAGCCGAAACTGGCCGGAAATGGCCGAATATGTACAAGACAGGATTCTCCGCATGCTCGTTGTAATGGAAGTACCATTCTTCGGAGATTGGCAGCGCGCAACGAGTTCTCTCACATCATAATATCCTGCTATACGGCCCGTTTTTAATCACATAAAATGCCGGAGATGTCCGGAAAAGGTCGAAGGTGTACAGAACCCAATGCTCCGTTTGCTCGTTGTAATGGAAGTACCATTTTTGGGGGGTTGGCAGAGAGCAACTGGTTCTTACACATCATAATATCCTGATATACGGCCCATTTTGAAACAATTAAAAAGCCGGGAATATCCGGAAAAGGCCGAAGGTGTACAGAACCCGTTGCCTGTATGCTCGTTGTAATGGAATTACCATTTTTGGGGGATTGGCAACGCTCAACGCGTTTTTACACATCATAATATCCTGCGATACGACTCATTTTGAAACTATTAAAAAGCCGAAACTGGCCGGAAAAGGCCGAATATGTACAAGACAGGATTCTCCGCATGCTCGTTGTAATGGAAATACCATTCTTCGGGGATTGGCTGCGCGCAACGAGTTCTCTCACATCATAATATCCTGCGATACGACCCATTTTGAAACAATTAAAAAGCCGAAACTGGCCGGAAAAGGCCGAAAATGTACAAGACAGGATTCTCCGGATGCTGGTTGTATTGGAAGTACCATTCTTCGGGGATTGGCAGCGCGCACCGTGTTCTCTCACATCATAATATCCTGCTATTCTGCCCGTTTTTGATCACTTAATATGCCGGAAATGTCCGGAAAAGGTCGAAGGTGTACAGAACCCAATGCTCCGTTTGCTCGTTGTAATGGAAGTACCATTTTTGGGGGGTTGGCAGAGAGCAACTGGTTCTTACACATCATAATATCCTGATATACGGCCCATTTTGAAACAATTAAAAAGCCGGGAATATCCGGAAAAGGCCGAAGGTGTACAGAACCCGTTGCCCGTATGCTCGTTGTAATGGAATTACCATTTTTGGGGGATTGGCAACGCTCAACGCGTTTTTACACATCATAATATCCTGCGATACGACTCATTTTGAAACTATTAAAAAGCCGAAACTGGCCGGAAAAGGCCGAATATGTACAAGACAGGATTCTCCGCATGCTCGTTGTAATGGAAATACCATTCTTCGGGGATTGGCTGCGCGCAACGAGTTCTCTCACATCATAATATCCTGCGATACGACCCATTTTGAAACAATTAAAAAGCCGAAACTGGCCGGAAAAGGCCGAAAATGTACAAGACAGGATTCTCCGGATGCTGGTTGTATTGGAAGTACCATTCTTCGGGGATTGGCAGCGCGCACCGTGTTCTCTCACATCATAATATCCTGCTATTCTGCCCGTTTTTGATCACTTAATATGCCGGAAATGTCCGGAAAAGGCCGAAGGTGTACAGAACCTGATGCTCCGTATGCTCGTTGTAAGGGGCGTACCATTTCTCGGGGATTGGCAGCGCGTAACGTGTTCTCTCACATCATAATATCCTGATATACGGCCCATTTTGAAGCAATTAAAAAGCCGGAAATGTCCGGAAAAGGCCGAAGGTGTACAGAACCCGTTGCTCCGTATGCTCGTTGTAATGGGCGTACCATTTTTCGGGGATTGGCAGCGTGCAGCGAGCTCTCACACCTCATAATATCCTGCGATGCGACTCATTTTGAAACTATTAAAAAGCCGAAACTGGCCGGAAAAGGCCGAATATGTACAAGACAGGATTCTCCGCATGCTCGTTGTAATGGAAGTACCATTCTTCGGGGATTGGCAGCGCGCAACGAGTACTCTCACATCATAATGTCCTGCTATACGGCCCGTTTTTAATCACATAAAATGCCGGAGATGTCCGGAAAAGGCCGAAGGTGTACAGAACCCGATGCCCCGTTTGCTCGTTGTAATGGAAGTACCATTTTTCGGGGATGGGCAGCGTGCAGCGAGTTCTCACACCTCATAATATCCTGCGAAACGACTCATTTTGAAACTATTAAAAAGCCGAAACTTGCCGGAAAAGGCCGAATATGTACACGACAGGATTCTCCGCATGCTCGTTGTAATGGAAGTACCATTCTTCGGGGATTGGCAGCGCGCAACGAGTTCTCTCACATCATAATATCCTGATATACGGCCCACTTTGAAACAATTAAAAAGCCGGAAATGTCCGGAAAAGGCCGAAGGTGTACAGAACCCGTTGCTCCCTTTGCTCGTTGTAGTGGGCGTACCATTTTTCGGGGATTGGCAGCGTGCAGCGAGCTCTCACACCTCATAATATCCTGCGATACGACTCATTTTGAAACTATTAAAAAGCCGAAACTGGCCGGAAAAGGCCGAATATGTACAAGACAGGATTCTCCGCATGCTCGTTGTAATGGAAGTACCATTCTTCGGGGATTGGCTGCGCGCAAACGAGTTCTTTCACATCATAATATCCTGCGATACGACCCATTTTGAAACAATTAAAAAGCCGAAACTGGCCGGAAAAGGCCGAAATTGTACAAGACAGGATTCTCCGGATGCTGGTTGTATTGGAAGTACCATTCTTCGGGGATTGGCAGCGCGCACCGTGTTCTCTCACATCATAATATCCTGCTATTCTGCCCGTTTTTGATCACTTAATATGCCGGAAATGTCCGGAAAAGGCCGAAGGTGTACAGAACCTGATGCTCCGTATGCTCGTTGTAAGGGGCGTACCATTTCTCGGGGATTGGCAGCGCGTAAAGTGTTCTCTCACATCATAATATCCTGATATACGGCCCATTTTGAAACTATTAAAAAGCCGAAACTGGTCGGAAAAGGCAGAATATGTACAAAACAGGATTCTCGGCATGCTCGTTGTAATGGATGTACCATTTTTCGGGGATTGGCAGCGCGCAACGAGTTCTCTCACATCATAATATCCTGATATACGGCCCATTTTGAAACAATTAAAAAGCCGGAAATGTCCGGAAAAGGCCGAAGGTGTACAGAACCCGTTGCTCCGTATGCTCGTTGTAATGGGCGTACCATTTTTGGGGGATTTCCAGCGTGCAGCCAGTTCTCACACCTCATAATATCCTGCGATACGACCCATTTTGAAACTATTAAAAAGCCGAAACTGGCCGGAAATGGCCGAATATGTACAAGACAGGATTGTCCGCATGCTCGTTGTAATGGAAGTACCATTCTTCGGGGATAGGCAGCGCGCAACGAGTTCTCTCACATCATAATATCCTGATATACGGCCCATTTTGAAACAATTAAAAAGCCGGAAATGTCCGGAAAAGGCCGAAGGTGTACAGAACCCAATGCTCCGTTTGCTCGTTGTAATGGAAGTACCATTTTTGGGGGGTTGGCAGAGAGCAACTGGTTCTTACACATCATAATATCCTGATATACGGCCCATTTTGAAACAATTAAAAAGCCGGAAATATCCGGAAAAGGCCGAAGGTGTACAGAACCCGCTGCTCCGTATGCTCGTTGTAATGGGCGTACCATTTTTCGGGGATTTCCAGCGTGCAGCCAGTTCTCACACCTCATAATATCCTGCGATACGACCCATTTTGAAACTATTAAAAAGCCGAAACTGGCCGGAAATGGCCGAATATGTACAAGACAGGATTCTCCGCATGCTCGTTGTAATTGAAGTACCATTCTTCGGGGATTGGCAGCGCGCAACGAGTTCTCTCACATCATAATATCCTGCTATACGGCCCGTTTTTAATCACATAAAATGCCGGAGATGTCCGGAAAAGGTCGAAGGTGTACAGAACCCAATGCTCCGTTTGCTCGTTGTAATGGAAGTACCATTTTTGGGGGGTTGGCAGAGAGCAACTGGTTCTTACACATCATAATATCCTGATATACGGCCCATTTTGAAACAATTAAAAAGCCGGGAATATCCGGAAAAGGCCGAAGGTGTACAGAACCCGTTGCCCGTATGCTCGTTGTAATGGAATTACCATTTTTGGGGGATTGGCAACGCTCAACGCGTTTTTACACATCATAATATCCTGCGATACGACTCATTTTGAAACTATTAAAAAGCCGAAACTGGCCGGAAAAGGCCGAATATGTACAAGACAGGATTCTCCGCATGCTCGTTGTAATGGAAGTACCATTCTTCGGGGATTGGCAGCGCGCAACGAGTACTCTCACATCATAATATCCTGCTATACGGCCCGTTTTTAATCACATAAAATGCCGGAGATGTCCGGAAAAGGCCGAAGGTGTACAGAACCCGATGCCCCGTTTGCTCGTTGTAATGGAAGTACCATTTTTCGGGGATGGGCAGCGTGCAGCGAGTTCTCACACCTCATAATATCCTGCGAAACGACTCATTTTGAAACTATTAAAAAGCCGAAACTTGCCGGAAAAGGCCGAATATGTACAAGACAGGATTCTCCGCATGCTCGTTGTAATGGAAGTACCATTCTTCGGGGATTGGCAGCGCGCAACGAGTTCTCTCACATCATAATATCCTGATATACGGCCCACTTTGAAACAATTAAAAAGCCGGAAATGTCCGGAAAAGGCCGAAGGTGTACAGAACCCGTTGCTCCCTTTGCTCGTTGTAGTGGGCGTACCATTTTTCGGGGATTGGCAGCGTGCAGCGAGCTCTCACACCTCATAATATCCTGCGATGCGACTCATTTTGAAACTATTAAAAAGCCGAAACTGGCCGGAAAAGGCCGAATATGTACAAGACAGGATTCTCCGCATGCTCGTTGTAATGGAAGTACCATTCTTCGGGGATTGGCAGCGCGCAACGAGTTCTCTCACATCATAATATCCTGATATACGGCCCATTTTGAAACAATTAAAAAGCCGGAAATGTCCGGAAAAGGCCGAAGGTGTACAGAACCCGTTGCTCCCTTTGCTTGTTGTAATGGAAGTACCATTTTTGGGGGGTTGGCAGAGAGCAACTGGTTCTTACACATCATAATATCCTGATATACGGCCCCTATTGAAGCAATTAAAAAGCCGGAAATGTCCGGAAAAGGCCGAAGGTGTACAGAACCCGTTGCTCCGTATGCTCGTTGTAATGGGCGTAGCATTTTTCGGGGATTGGCAGCGCGCAACGAGTTCTCTCACATCATAATATCCTGCGATACGACCCATTTTGAAACAATTAAAAAGCCGGAAATGTCCGGAAAATGCCAAAGGTGTACAGAACCCGTTGCTCCGTATGCTCGTTGTAATGGGCGTACCATTTTTCGGGGATTGGCAGCGTGCAGCGAGTTCTCACACCTCATAATATCCTGCGATACGACCCATTTTGAAACTATTAAAAAGCCGAAACTGGTCGGAAAAGGCCGGATATGTACAAAACAGGATTCTCCGCATGCTCGTTGTAATGGATGTACCATTTTTCGGGGATTGGCAGCGTGCAGCGAGATCTCACACATCATAATATCCTGCGATACGACGCTTTTTTAAACAATTAAAAAGCCGGAAATATCCGGAAAAGGCAGAAGGTGTACAGAACCCGTTGCTCCGTATGCTCGTTGTAATGGAAGGACCATTTTTGGGGGATTGGCAACGCTCAACGCGTTTTTACACATCATAATATCATGCTATTCGGCCCATTTTTGATCACTTAAAATGCCGGAAATGTCCGGAAAAGGCCGAAGGTGTACAGAACCCGTTGCTCCGTATGCTCGTTGTAATGGAAGGACCATTTTTGGGGGATTGGCAACGCTCAACGCGTTTTTACACATCATAATATCATGCTAGTCGGCCCATTTTTGATCACTTAAAATGCCGGAAATGTCCGGAAAAGGCCGAAGATGTACAGAACCTGATGCTCCGTATGCTCGTTGTAAGGGGCGTACCATTTTTCGGGGATTGGCAGCGCGCAACGAGTTCTCTCACATCATAATATCCTGATATACGGCCCATTTTGAAACAATTAAAAAGCCGGAAATGTCCGGAAAAGGCCGAAGGTGTACAGAACCCGTTGCTCCGTATGCTCGTTGTAATGGGCGTACCATTTTTGGGGGATTTCCAGCGTGCAGCCAGTTCTCACACCTCATAATATCCTGCGATACGACCCATTTTGAAACTATTAAAAAGCCGAAACTGGTCGGAAAAGGCCGGATATGTACAAAACAGGATTCTCCGCATGCTCGTTGTAATGGATGTACCATTTTTCGGGGATTGGCAGCGTGCAGCGAGATCTCACACATCATAATATCCTGCGATACGACCCTTTTTTAAACAATTAAAAAGCCGGAAATATCCGGAAAAGGCAGAAGGTGTACAGAACCCGTTGCTCCGTATGCTCGTTGTAATGGAAGGACCATTTTTGGGGGATTGGCAACGCTCAACGCGTTTTTACACATCATAATATCATGCTATTCGGCCCATTTTTGATCACTTAAAATGCCGGAAATGTCCGGAAAAGGCCGAAGATGTACAGAACCTGATGCTCCGTATGCTCGTTGTAAGGGGCGTACCATTTTTCGGTGATTGGCAGCGCGCAACGAGTTCTCTCACATCATAATATCCTGATATACGGCCCATTTTGAAACAATTAAAAAGCCGGAAATGTCCGGAAAAGGCCGAATATGTACAAGACAGGATTCTCCGCATGCTCGTTGTAATGGAAGTACCATTCTTCGGGGATTGGCAGCGCGCAACGAGTTCTCTCACATCATAATATCCTGCTATACGGCCCGTTTTTAATCACATAAAATGCCGGAGATGTCCGGAAAAGGTCGAAGGTGTACAGAACCCAATGCTCCGTTTGCTCGTTGTAATGGAAGTACCATTTTTGGGGGGTTGGCAGAGAGCAACTGGTTCTTACACATCATAATATCCTGATATACGGCCCATTTTGAAACAATTAAAAAGCCGGGAATATCCGGAAAAGGCCGAAGGTGTACAGAACCCGTTGCCCGTATGCTCGTTGTAATGGAATTACCATTTTTGGGGGATTGGCAACGCTCAACGCGTTTTTACACATCATAATATCCTGCGATACGACTCATTTTGAAACTATTAAAAAGCCGAAACTGGCCGGAAAAGGCCGAATATGTACAAGACAGGATTCTCCGCATGCTCGTTGTAATGGAAATACCATTCTTCGGGGATTGGCTGCGCGCAACGAGTTCTCTCACATCATAATATCCTGCGATACGACCCATTTTGAAACAATTAAAAAGCCGAAACTGGCCGGAAAAGGCCGAAAATGTACAAGACAGGATTCTCCGGATGCTGGTTGTATTGGAAGTACCATTCTTCGGGGATTGGCAGCGCGCACCGTGTTCTCTCACATCATAATATCCTGCTATTCTGCCCGTTTTTGATCACTTAATATGCCGGAAATGTCCGGAAAAGGCCGAAGGTGTACAGAACCTGATGCTCCGTATGCTCGTTGTAAGGGGCGTACCATTTCTCGGGGATTGGCAGCGCGTAACGTGTTCTCTCACATCATAATATCCTGATATACGGCCCATTTTGAAGCAATTAAAAAGCCGGAAATGTCCGGAAAAGGCCGAAGGTGTACAGAACCCGTTGCTCCGTATGCTCGTTGTAATGGGCGTACCATTTTTCTGGGATTTCCAGCGTGCAGCCAGTTCTCACACCTCATAATATCCTGCGATACGAACCATTTTGAAACTATTAAAAAGCCGAAACTGGCCGGAAATGGCCGAATATGTACAAGACAGGATTCTCCGCATGCTCGTTGTAATGGAAGTACCATTCTTCGGGGATTGGCAGCGCGCAACGAGTTCTCTCACATCATAATATCCTGATATACGGCCCATTTTGAAACAATTAAAAAGCCGGAAATGTCCGGAAAAGGCCGAAGGTGTACAGAACCCGTTGCTCCCTTTGCTTGTTGTAATGGAAGTACCATTTTTGGGGGGTTGGCAGAGAGCAACTGGTTCTTACACATCATAATATCCTGATATACGGCCCCTATTGAAGCAATTAAAAAGCCGGAAATGTCCGGAAAAGGCCGAAGGTGTACAGAACCCGTTGCTCCGTATGCTCGTTGTAATGGAAGGACCATTTTTGGGGGATTGGCAGCGTGCAGCGAGTTCTCACACCTCATAATATCCTGCGAAACGACTCGTTTTGAAACTATTAAAAAGCCGAAACTTGCCGGAAAAGGCCGAATATGTAAAAGACATGATTCTCCGCATGCTCGTTGTAATGGAAGTACCATTCTTCGGAGATTGGCAGCGCGCAACGAGTTCTCTCACATCATAATATCCTGCTATACGGCCCATTTTGAAACCATTAAAAAGCCGGAGATGTCCGGAAAAGGCCGAAGGTGTACAGAACCTGATGCTCCGTATGCTCGTTGTAATGGAAGTACCATTCTTCGGGGATTGGCAGCGCGCAACGAGTTCTCTCACATCATAATATCCTGCGATACGACCCATTTTGAAACAATTAAAAAGCCGGAAATGTCCGGAAAATGCCAAAGGTGTACAGAACCCGTTGCTCCGTATGCTCGTTGTAATGGGCGTACCATTTTTCGGGGACTGGCAGCGTGCAGCGAGTTCTCACACCTCATAATATCCTGCGATACGACCCATTTTGAAACTATTAAAAAGCCGAAACTGGTCGGAAAAGGCAGAATATGTACAAAACAGGATTCTCCGCATGCTCGTTGTAATGGATGTACCATTTTTCGGGGATTGGCAGCGCGCAACGAGTTCTCTCACATCATAATATCCTGATATACGGCCCATTTTGAAACAATTAAAAAGCCGGAAATGTCCGGAAAAGGCCGAAGGTGTACAGAACCCGTTGCTCCGTATGCTCGTTGTAATGGGCGTACCATTTTTGGGGGATTTCCAGCGTGCAGCCAGTTCTCACACCTCATAATATCCTGCGATACGACCCATTTTGAAACTATTAAAAAGCCGAAACTGGCCGGAAATGGCCGAATATGTACAAGACAGGATTCTCCGCATGCTCGTTGTAATGGAAGTACCATTCTTCGGGGATAGGCAGCGCGCAACGAGTTCTCTCACATCATAATATCCTGATATACGGCCCATTTTGAAACAATTAAAAAGCCGGAAATGTCCGGAAAAGGCCGAAGGTGTACAGAACCCAATGCTCCGTTTGCTCGTTGTAATGGAAGTACCATTTTTGGGGGGTTGGCAGAGAGCAACTGGTTCTTACACATCATAATATCCTGATATACGGCCCATTTTGAAACAATTAAAAAGCCGGAAATATCCGGAAAAGGCCGAAGGTGTACAGAACCCGCTGCTCCGTATGCTCGTTGTAATGGGCGTACCATTTTTGGGGGATTTCCAGCGTGCAGCCAGTTCTCACACCTCATAATATCCTGCGATACGGCCCATTTTGAAACAATTAAAAAGCCGGAAATGTCCGGAAAAGGCCGAAGGTGTACAGAACCCGTTGCTCCCTTTGCTTGTTGTAATGGAAGTACCATTTTTGGGGGGTTGGCAGAGAGCAACTGGTTCTTACACATCATAATATCCTGATATACGGCCCCTATTGAAGCAATTAAAAAGCCGGAAATGTCCGGAAAAGGCCGAAGGTGTACAGAACCCGTTGCTCCGTATGCTCGTTGTAATGGGCGTAGCATTTTTCGGGGATTGGCAGCGCGCAACGAGTTCTCTCACATCATAATATCCTGCGATACGACCCATTTTGAAACAATTAAAAAGCCGGAAATGTCCGGAAAATGCCAAAGGTGTACAGAACCCGTTGCTCCGTATGCTCGTTGTAATGGGCGTACCATTTTTCGGGGATTGGCAGCGTGCAGCGAGTTCTCACACCTCATAATATCCTGCGATACGACCCATTTTGAAACTATTAAAAAGCCGAAACTGGTCGGAAAAGGCCGAATATGTACAAAACAGGATTCTCCGCATGCTCGTTGTAATGGATGTACCATTTTTCGGGGATTGGCAGCGCGCAACTAGTTCTCTCACATCATAATATCCTGATATACGGCCCATTTTGAAACAATTAAAAAGCCGGAAATGTCCGGAAAAGGCCGAAGTTGTACAGAACCCAATGCTCCGTTTGCTCGTTGTAATGGAAGTACCATTTTTGGGGGGTTGGCAGAGAGCAACTGGTTCTTACACATCATAATATCCTGATATACGGCCCATTTTGAAACAATTAAAAAGGCGGAAATATCCGGAAAAGGCCGAAGGTGTACAGAACCCGCTGCTCCGTATGCTCGTTGTAATGGGCGTACCATTTTTCGGGGATTTCCAGCGTGCAGCCAGTTCTCACACCTCATAATATCCTGCGATACGACCCATTTTGAAACTATTAAAAAGCCGAAACTGGCCGGAAATGGCCGAATATGTACAAGACAGGATTCTCCGCATGCTCGTTGTAATGGAAGTACCATTCTTCGGGGATTGGCAGCGCGCAACGAGTTCTCTCACATCATAATATCCTGCTATACGGCCCGTTTTTAATCACATAAAATGCCGGACATGTCCGGAAAAGGTCGAAGGTGTACAGAACCCAATGCTCCGTTTGCTCGTTGTAATGGAAGTACCATTTTTGGGGGGTTGGCAGAGAGCAACTGGTTCTTACACATCATAATATCCTGATATACGGCCCATTTTGAAACAATTAAAAAGCCGGGAATATCCGGAAAAGGCCGAAGGTGTACAGAACCCGTTGCCCGTATGCTCGTTGTAATGGAATTACCATTTTTGGGGGATTGGCAACGCTCAACGCCTTTTTCACACATCATAATATCCTGCGATACGACTCATTTTGAAACTATTAAAAAGCCGAAACTGGCCGGAAAAGGCCGAATATGTACAAGACAGGATTCTCCGCATGCTCGTTGTAATGGAAGTACCATTCTTCGGGGATTGGCTGCGCGCAACGAGTTCTCTCACATCATAATATCCTGCGATACGACCCATTTTGAAACAATTAAAAAGCCGAAACTGGCCGGAAAAGGCCGAAAATGTACAAGACAGGATTCTCCGGATGCTGGTTGTATTGGAAGTACCATTCTTCGGGAATTGGCAGCGCGCACCGTGTTCTCTCACATCATAATATCCTGCTATTCTGCCCGTTTTTGATCACTTAATATGCCGGAAATGTCCGGAAAAGGCCGAAGGTGTACAGAACCTGATGCTCCGTATGCTCGTTGTAAGGGGCGTACCATTTCTCGGGGATTGGCAGCGCGTAACGTGTTCTCTCACATCATAATATCCTGATATACGGCCCATTTTGAAGCAATTAAAAAGCCGGAAATGTCCGGAAAAGGCCGAAGGTGTACAGAACCCGTTGCTCCGTATGCTCGTTGTAATGGGCGTACCATTTTTCTGGAATTTCCAGCGTGCAGCCAGTTCTCACACCTCATAATATCCTGCGATACGAACCATTTTGAAACTATTAAAAAGCCGAAACTGGCCGGAAATGGCCGAATATGTACAAGACAGGATTCTCCGCATGCTCGTTGTAATGGAAGTACCATTCTTCGGGGATTGGCAGCGCGCAACGAGTTCTCTCACATCATAATATCCTGATATACGGCCCATTTTGAAACAATTAAAAAGCCGGAAATGTCCGGAAAAGGCCGAAGGTGTACAGAACCCGTTGCTCCCTTTGCTTGTTGTAATGGAAGTACCATTTTTGGGGGGTTGGCAGAGAGCAACTGGTTCTTACACATCATAATATCCTGATATACGGCCCCTATTGAAGCAATTAAAAAGCCGGAAATGTCCGGAAAAGGCCGAAGGTGTACAGAACCCGTTGCTCCGTATGCTCGTTGTAATGGGCGTAGCATTTTTCGGGGATTGGCAGCGCGCAACGAGTTCTCTCACATCATAATATCCTGCGATACGACCCATTTTGAAACAATTAAAAAGCCGGAGATGTCCGGAAAATGCCAAAGGTGTACAGAACCCGTTGCTCCGTATGCTCGTTGTAATGGGCGTACCATTTTTCGGGGATTGGCAGCGTGCAGCGAGTTCTCACACCTCATAATATCCTGCGATACGACCCATTTTGAAACTATTAAAAAGCCGAAACTGGTCGGAAAAGGCCGGATATGTACAAAACAGGATTCTCCGCATGCTCGTTGTAATGGATGTACCATTTTTCGGGGATTGGCAGCGTGCAGCGAGATCTCACACATCATAATATCCTGCGATACGACCCTTTTTTAAACAATTAAAAAGCCGGAAATATCCGGAAAAGGCAGAAGGTGTACAGAACCCGTTGCTCCGTATGCTCGTTGTAATGGAAGGACCATTTTTGGGGGATTGGCAACGCTCAACGCGTTTTTACACATCATAATATCATGCTCTTCGGCCCATTTTTGATCACTTAAAATGCCGGAAATGTCCGGAAAAGGCCGAAGATGTACAGAACCTGATGCTCCGTATGCTCGTTGTAAGGGGCGTACCATTTCTCGGGGATTGGCAGCGCGTAACGAGTTATCTCATATCATAATATCCTGAAATACGGCCCATTTTGAAACAATTAAAAAGCCGGAAATGTCCGGAAAAGGCCGAAGGTGTACAGAACCTGATGCTCCGTATGCTCGTTGTAATGGAAGTACCATTCTTCGGGGATTGGCAGCGCGCAACGAGTTCTCTCACATCATAATATCCTGCTATACGGCCCGTTTTTAATCACATAAAATGCCGGAGATGTCCGGAAAAGGTCGAAGGTATACAGAACCCAATGCTCCGTTTGCTCGTTGTAATGGAAGTACCATTTTTGGGGGGTTGGCAGAGAGCAACTGGTTCTTACACATCATAATATCCTGATATACGGCCCATTTTGAAACAATTAAAAAGCCGGGAATATCCGGAAAAGGCCGAAGGTGTACAGAACCCGTTGCCCGTATGCTCGTTGTAATGGAATTACCATTTTTGGGGGATTGGCAACGCTCAACGCGTTTTTACACATCATAATATCCTGCGATACGACTCATTTTGAAACTATTAAAAAGCCGAAACTGGCCGGAAAAGGCCGAATATGTACAAGACAGGATTCTCCGCATGCTCGTTGTAATGGAAATACCATTCTTCGGGGATTGGCTGCGCGCAACGAGTTCTCTCACATCATAATATCCTGCGATACGACCCATTTTGAAACAATTAAAAAGCCGAAACTGGCCGGAAAAGGCCGAAAATGTACAAGACAGGATTCTCCGGATGCTGGTTGTATTGGAAGTACCATTCTTCGGGGATTGGCAGCGCGCACCGTGTTCTCTCACATCATAATATCCTGCTATTCTGCCCGTTTTTGATCACTTAATATGCCGGAAATGTCCGGAAAAGGCCGAAGGTGTACAGAACCTGATGCTCCGTATGCTCGTTGTAATGGGCGTACCATTTTTCGGGGATTGGCAGCGTGCAGCGAGTTCTCACACCTCATAATATCCTGCGATACGACCCATTTTGAAACTATTAAAAAGCCGAAACTGGTCGGAAAAGGCCGAATATGTACAAAACAGGATTCTCCGCATGCTCGTTGTAATGGATGTACCATTTTTCGGGGATTGGCAGCGCGCAACTAGTTCTCTCACATCATAATATCCTGATATACGGCCCATTTTGAAACAATTAAAAAGCCGGAAATGTCCGGAAAAGGCCGAAGTTGTACAGAACCCAATGCTCCGTTTGCTCGTTGTAATGGAAGTACCATTTTTGGGGGGTTGGCAGAGAGCAACTGGTTCTTACACATCATAATATCCTGATATACGGCCCATTTTGAAACAATTAAAAAGGCGGAAATATCCGGAAAAGGCCGAAGGTGTACAGAACCCGCTGCTCCGTATGCTCGTTGTAATGGGCGTACCATTTTTCGGGGATTTCCAGCGTGCAGCCAGTTCTCACACCTCATAATATCCTGCGATACGACCCATTTTGAAACTATTAAAAAGCCGAAACTGGCCGGAAATGGCCGAATATGTACAAGACAGGATTCTCCGCATGCTCGTTGTAATGGAAGTACCATTCTTCGGGGATTGGCAGCGCGCAACGAGTTCTCTCACATCATAATATCCTGCTATACGGCCCGTTTTTAATCACATAAAATGCCGGACATGTCCGGAAAAGGTCGAAGGTGTACAGAACCCAATGCTCCGTTTGCTCGTTGTAATGGAAGTACCATTTTTGGGGGGTTGGCAGAGAGCAACTGGTTCTTACACATCATAATATCCTGATATACGGCCCATTTTGAAACAATTAAAAAGCCGGGAATATCCGGAAAAGGCCGAAGGTGTACAGAACCCGTTGCCCGTATGCTCGTTGTAATGGAATTACCATTTTTGGGGGATTGGCAACGCTCAACGCGTTTTTACACATCATAATATCCTGCGATACGACTCATTTTGAAACTATTAAAAAGCCGAAACTGGCCGGAAAAGGCCGAATATGTACAAGACAGGATTCTCCGCATGCTCGTTGTAATGGAAGTACCATTCTTCGGGGATTGGCTGCGCGCAACGAGTTCTCTCACATCATAATATCCTGCGATACGACCCATTTTGAAACAATTAAAAAGCCGAAACTGGCCGGAAAAGGCCGAAAATGTACAAGACAGGATTCTCCGGATGCTGGTTGTATTGGAAGTACCATTCTTCGGGAATTGGCAGCGCGCACCGTGTTCTCTCACATCATAATATCCTGCTATTCTGCCCGTTTTTGATCACTTAATATGCCGGAAATGTCCGGAAAAGGCCGAAGGTGTACAGAACCTGATGCTCCGTATGCTCGTTGTAAGGGGCGTACCATTTCTCGGGGATTGGCAGCGCGTAACGTGTTCTCTCACATCATAATATCCTGATATACGGCCCATTTTGAAGCAATTAAAAAGCCGGAAATGTCCGGAAAAGGCCGAAGGTGTACAGAACCCGTTGCTCCGTATGCTCGTTGTAATGGGCGTACCATTTTTCTGGAATTTCCAGCGTGCAGCCAGTTCTCACACCTCATAATATCCTGCGATACGAACCATTTTGAAACTATTAAAAAGCCGAAACTGGCCGGAAATGGCCGAATATGTACAAGACAGGATTCTCCGCATGCTCGTTGTAATGGAAGTACCATTCTTCGGGGATTGGCAGCGCGCAACGAGTTCTCTCACATCATAATATCCTGATATACGGCCCATTTTGAAACAATTAAAAAGCCGGAAATGTCCGGAAAAGGCCGAAGGTGTACAGAACCCGTTGCTCCCTTTGCTTGTTGTAATGGAAGTACCATTTTTGGGGGGTTGGCAGAGAGCAACTGGTTCTTACACATCATAATATCCTGATATACGGCCCCTATTGAAGCAATTAAAAAGCCGGAAATGTCCGGAAAAGGCCGAAGGTGTACAGAACCCGTTGCTCCGTATGCTCGTTGTAATGGGCGTAGCATTTTTCGGGGATTGGCAGCGCGCAACGAGTTCTCTCACATCATAATATCCTGCGATACGACCCATTTTGAAACAATTAAAAAGCCGGAGATGTCCGGAAAATGCCAAAGGTGTACAGAACCCGTTGCTCCGTATGCTCGTTGTAATGGGCGTACCATTTTTCGGGGATTGGCAGCGTGCAGCGAGTTCTCACACCTCATAATATCCTGCGATACGACCCATTTTGAAACTATTAAAAAGCCGAAACTGGTCGGAAAAGGCCGGATATGTACAAAACAGGATTCTCCGCATGCTCGTTGTAATGGATGTACCATTTTTCGGGGATTGGCAGCGTGCAGCGAGATCTCACACATCATAATATCCTGCGATACGACCCTTTTTTAAACAATTAAAAAGCCGGAAATATCCGGAAAAGGCAGAAGGTGTACAGAACCCGTTGCTCCGTATGCTCGTTGTAATGGAAGGACCATTTTTGGGGGATTGGCAACGCTCAACGCGTTTTTACACATCATAATATCATGCTCTTCGGCCCATTTTTGATCACTTAAAATGCCGGAAATGTCCGGAAAAGGCCGAAGATGTACAGAACCTGATGCTCCGTATGCTCGTTGTAAGGGGCGTACCATTTCTCGGGGATTGGCAGCGCGTAACGAGTTATCTCATATCATAATATCCTGAAATACGGCCCATTTTGAAACAATTAAAAAGCCGGAAATGTCCGGAAAAGGCCGAAGGTGTACAGAACCTGATGCTCCGTATGCTCGTTGTAATGGAAGTACCATTCTTCGGGGATTGGCAGCGCGCAACGAGTTCTCTCACATCATAATATCCTGCTATACGGCCCGTTTTTAATCACATAAAATGCCGGAGATGTCCGGAAAAGGTCGAAGGTGTACAGAACCCAATGCTCCGTTTGCTCGTTGTAATGGAAGTACCATTTTTGGGGGGTTGGCAGAGAGCAACTGGTTCTTACACATCATAATATCCTGATATACGGCCCATTTTGAAACAATTAAAAAGCCGGGAATATCCGGAAAAGGCCGAAGGTGTACAGAACCCGTTGCCCGTATGCTCGTTGTAATGGAATTACCATTTTTGGGGGATTGGCAACGCTCAACGCGTTTTTACACATCATAATATCCTGCGATACGACTCATTTTGAAACTATTAAAAAGCCGAAACTGGCCGGAAAAGGCCGAATATGTACAAGACAGGATTCTCCGCATGCTCGTTGTAATGGAAATACCATTCTTCGGGGATTGGCTGCGCGCAACGAGTTCTCTCACATCATAATATCCTGCGATACGACCCATTTTGAAACAATTAAAAAGCCGAAACTGGCCGGAAAAGGCCGAAAATGTACAAGACAGGATTCTCCGGATGCTGGTTGTATTGGAAGTACCATTCTTCGGGGATTGGCAGCGCGCACCGTGTTCTCTCACATCATAATATCCTGCTATTCTGCCCGTTTTTGATCACTTAATATGCCGGAAATGTCCGGAAAAGGCCGAAGGTGTACAGAACCTGATGCTCCGTATGCTCGTTGTAAGGGGCGTACCATTTCTCGGGGATTGGCAGCGCGTAACGTGTTCTCTCACATCATAATATCCTGATATACGGCCCATTTTGAAGCAATTAAAAAGCCGGAAATGTCCGGAAAAGGCCGAAGGTGTACAGAACCCGTTGCTCCGTATGCTCGTTGTAATGGGCGTACCATTTTTCGGGGATTGGCAGCGTGCAGCGAGCTCTCTCACATCATAATATCCTGATATACGGCCCATTTTGAAACAATTAAAAAGCCGGAAATGTCCGGAAAATGCCAAAGGTGTACAGAACCCGTTGCTCCGTATGCTCGTTGTAATGGGCGTACCATTTTTCGGGGATTGGCAGCGTGCAACCAGTTCTCACACCTCATAATATCCTGCGATGCGACTCATTTTGAAACTATTAAAAAGCCGAAACTGGCCGGAAAAGGCCGAATATGTACAAGACAGGATTCTCCGCATGCTCGTTGTAATGGAAGTACCATTCTTCGGGGATTGGCAGCGCGCAACGAGTACTCTCACATCATAATATCCTGCTATACGGCCCGTTTTTAATCACATAAAATGCCGGAGATGTCCGGAAAAGGCCGAAGGTGTACAGAACCCGATGCCCCGTTTGCTCGTTGTAATGGAAGTAACATTTTTCGGGGATGGGCAGCGTGCAGCGAGTTCTCACACCTCATAATATCCTGCGAAACGACTCATTTTGAAACTATTAAAAAGCCGAAACTTGCCGGAAAAGGCCGAATATGTACAAGACAGGATTCTCCGCATGCTCGTTGTAATGGAAGTACCGTTCTTCGGGGATTGGCAGCGCGCAACGAGTTCTCTCACATCATAATATCCTGATATACGGCCCACTTTGAAACAATTAAAAAGCCGGAAATGTCCGGAAAAGGCCGAAGGTGTACAGAACCCGTTGCTCCCTTTGCTCGTTGTAGTGGGCGTACCATTTTTCGGGGATTGGCAGCGTGCAGCGAGCTCTCACACCTCATAATATCCTGCGATACGACTCATTTTGAAACTATTAAAAAGCCGAAACTGGCCGGAGAAGGCCGAATATGTACAAGACAGGATTCTCCGCATGCTCGTTGTAATGGAAGTACCATTCTTCGGGGATTGGCTGCGCGCAAACGAGTTCTCTCACATCATAATATCCTGCGATACGACCCATTTTGAAACAATTAAAAAGCCGAAACTGGCCGGAAAAGGCCGAAATTGTACAAGACAGGATTCTCCGGATGCTGGTTGTATTGGAAGTACCATTCTTCGGGGATTGGCAGCGCGCACCGTGTTCTCTCACATCATAATATCCTGCTATTCTGCCCGTTTTTGATCACTTAATATGCCGGAAATGTCCGGAAAAGGCCGAAGGTGTACAGAACCTGATGCTCCGTATGCTCGTTGTAAGGGGCGTACCATTTCTCGGGGATTGGCAGCGCGTAACGTGTTCTCTCACATCATAATATCCTGATATACGGCCCATTTTGAAGCAATTAAAAAGCCGGAAATGTCCGGAAAAGGCCGAAGGTGTACAGAACCCGTTGCTCCGTATGCTCGTTGTAATGGGCGTACCATTTTTCTGGAATTTCCAGCGTGCAGCCAGTTCTCACACCTCATAATATCCTGCGATACGAACCATTTTGAAACTATTAAAAAGCCGAAACTGGCCGGAAATGGCCGAATATGTACAAGACAGGATTCTCCGCATGCTCGTTGTAATGGAAGTACCATTCTTCGGGGATTGGCAGCGCGCAACGAGTTCTCTCACATCATAATATCCTGATATACGGCCCATTTTGAAACAATTAAAAAGCCGGAAATGTCCGGAAAAGGCCGAAGGTGTACAGAACCCGTTGCTCCCTTTGCTTGTTGTAATGGAAGTACCATTTTTGGGGGGTTGGCAGAGAGCAACTGGTTCTTACACATCATAATATCCTGATATACGGCCCCTATTGAAGCAATTAAAAAGCCGGAAATGTCCGGAAAAGGCCGAAGGTGTACAGAACCCGTTGCTCCGTATGCTCGTTGTAATGGGCGTAGCATTTTTCGGGGATTGGCAGCGCGCAACGAGTTCTCTCACATCATAATATCCTGCGATACGACCCATTTTGAAACAATTAAAAAGCCGGAAATGTCCGGAAAATGCCAAAGGTGTACAGAACCCGTTGCTCCGTATGCTCGTTGTAATGGGCGTACCATTTTTCGGGGATTGGCAGCGTGCAGCGAGTTCTCACACCTCATAATATCCTGCGATACGACCCATTTTGAAACTATTAAAAAGCCGAAACTGGTCGGAAAAGGCCGGATATGTACAAAACAGGATTCTCCGCATGCTCGTTGTAATGGATGTACCATTTTTCGGGGATTGGCAGCGTGCAGCGAGATCTCACACATCATAATATCCTGCGATACGACCCCTTTTTAAACAATTAAAAAGCCGGAAATATCCGGAAAAGGCAGAAGGTGTACAGAACCCGTTGCTCCGTATGCTCGTTGTAATGGAAGGACCATTTTTGGGGGATTGGCAACGCTCAACGCGTTTTTACACATCATAATATCATGCTCTTCGGCCCATTTTTGATCACTTAAAATGCCGGAAATGTCCGGAAAAGGCCGAAGATGTACAGAACCTGATGCTCCGTATGCTCGTTGTAAGGGGCGTACCATTTCTCGGGGATTGGCAGCGCGTAACGAGTTATCTCATATCATAATATCCTGAAATACGGCCCATTTTGAAACAATTAAAAAGCCGGAAATGTCCGGAAAAGGCCGAAGGTGTACAGAACCTGATGCTCCGTATGCTCGTTGTAATGGAAGTACCATTCTTCGGGGATTGGCAGCGCGCAACGAGTTCTCTCACATAATAATATCCTGCTATACGACCCATTTTGAAACAATTAAAAAGCCGGAAATGTCCGGAAAATGCCAAAGGTGTACAGAACCCGTTGCTCCGTATGCTCGTTGTAATGGGCGTACCATTTTTCGGGGATTGGCAGCGTGCAGCGAGTTCTCACACCTCATAATATCCTGCGATACGACCCATTTTGAAGCTATTAAAAAGCCGAAACTGGTCGGAAAAGGCAGAATATGTACAAAACAGGATTCTCCGCATGCTCGTTGTAATGGATGTACCATTTTTCGGGGATTGGCAGCGCGCAACGAGTTCTCTCACATCATAATATCCTGATATACGGCCCATTTTGAAACAATTAAAAAGCCGGGAATATCCGGAAAAGGCCGAAGGTGTACAGAACCCGTTGCTCCCTTTGCTTGTTGTAATGGAAGTACCATTTTTGGGGGGTTGGCAGAGAGCAACTGGTTCTTACACATCATAATATCCTGATATACGGCCCCTATTGAAGCAATTAAAAAGCCGGAAATGTCCGGAAAAGGCCGAAGGTGTACAGAACCCGTTGCTCCGTATGCTCGTTGTAATGGGCGTACCATTTTTCTGGAATTTCCAGCGTGCAGCCAGTTCTCACACCTCATAATATCCTGCGATACGAACCATTTTGAAACTATTAAAAAGCCGAAACTGGCCGGAAATGGCCGAATATGTACAAGACAGGATTCTCCGCATGCTCGTTGTAATGGAAGTACCATTCTTCGGGGATTGGCAGCGCGCAACGAGTTCTCTCACATCATAATATCCTGATATACGGCCCATTTTGAAACAATTAAAAAGCCGGAAATGTCCGGAAAAGGCCGAAGGTGTACAGAACCCGTTGCTCCCTTTGCTTGTTGTAATGGAAGTACCATTTTTGGGGGGTTGGCAGAGAGCAACTGGTTCTTACACATCATAATATCCTGATATACGGCCCCTATTGAAGCAATTAAAAAGCCGGAAATGTCCGGAAAAGGCCGAAGGTGTACAGAACCCGTTGCTCCGTATGCTCGTTGTAATGGGCGTAGCATTTTTCGGGGATTGGCAGCGCGCAACGAGTTCTCTCACATCATAATATCCTGCGATACGACCCATTTTGAAACAATTAAAAAGCCGGAAATGTCCGGAAAATGCCAAAGGTGTACAGAACCCGTTGCTCCGTATGCTCGTTGTAATGGGCGTACCATTTTTCGGGGATTGGCAGCGTGCAGCGAGTTCTCACACCTCATAATATCCTGCGATACGACCCATTTTGAAACTATTAAAAAGCCGAAACTGGTCGGAAAAGGCCGGATATGTACAAAACAGGATTCTCCGCATGCTCGTTGTAATGGATGTACCATTTTTCGGGGATTGGCAGCGTGCAGCGAGATCTCACACATCATAATATCCTGCGATACGACCCCTTTTTAAACAATTAAAAAGCCGGAAATATCCGGAAAAGGCAGAAGGTGTACAGAACCCGTTGCTCCGTATGCTCGTTGTAATGGAAGGACCATTTTTGGGGGATTGGCAACGCTCAACGCGTTTTTACACATCATAATATCATGCTCTTCGGCCCATTTTTGATCACTTAAAATGCCGGAAATGTCCGGAAAAGGCCGAAGATGTACAGAACCTGATGCTCCGTATGCTCGTTGTAAGGGGCGTACCATTTCTCGGGGATTGGCAGCGCGTAACGAGTTATCTCATATCATAATATCCTGAAATACGGCCCATTTTGAAACAATTAAAAAGCCGGAAATGTCCGGAAAAGGCCGAAGGTGTACAGAACCTGATGCTCCGTATGCTCGTTGTAATGGAAGTACCATTCTTCGGGGATTGGCAGCGCGCAACGAGTTCTCTCACATAATAATATCCTGCTATACGACCCATTTTGAAACAATTAAAAAGCCGGAAATGTCCGGAAAATGCCAAAGGTGTACAGAACCCGTTGCTCCGTATGCTCGTTGTAATGGGCGTACCATTTTTCGGGGATTGGCAGCGTGCAGCGAGTTCTCACACCTCATAATATCCTGCGATACGACCCATTTTGAAGCTATTAAAAAGCCGAAACTGGTCGGAAAAGGCAGAATATGTACAAAACAGGATTCTCCGCATGCTCGTTGTAATGGATGTACCATTTTTCGGGGATTGGCAGCGCGCAACGAGTTCTCTCACATCATAATATCCTGATATACGGCCCATTTTGAAACAATTAAAAAGCCGGGAATATCCGGAAAAGGCCGAAGGTGTACAGAACCCGTTGCCCGTATGCTCGTTGTAATGGAATTACCATTTTTGGGGGATTGGCAACGCTCAACGCGTTTTTACACATCATAATATCCTGCGATACGACTCATTTTGAAACTATTAAAAAGCCGAAACTGGCCGGAAAAGGCCGAATATGTACAAGACAGGATTCTCCGCATGCTCGTTGTAATGGAAATACCATTCTTCGGGGATTGGCTGCGCGCAACGAGTTCTCTCACATCATAATATCCTGCGATACGACCCATTTTGAAACAATTAAAAAGCCGAAACTGGCCGGAAAAGGCCGAAAATGTACAAGACAGGATTCTCCGGATGCTGGTTGTATTGGAAGTACCATTCTTCGGGGATTGGCAGCGCGCACCGTGTTCTCTCACATCATAATATCCTGCTATTCTGCCCGTTTTTGATCACTTAATATGCCGGAAATGTCCGGAAAAGGCCGAAGGTGTACAGAACCTGATGCTCCGTATGCTCGTTGTAAGGGGCGTACCATTTCTCGGGGATTGGCAGCGCGTAACGTGTTCTCTCACATCATAATATCCTGATATACGGCCCACTTTGAAGCAATTAAAAAGCCGGAAATGTCCGGAAAAGGCCGAAGGTGTACAGAACCCGTTGCTCCGTATGCTCGTTGTAATGGGCGTACCATTTTTCGGGGATTGGCAGCGTGCAGCGAGCTCTCACACCTCATAATATCCTGCGATACGACTCATTTTGAAACTATTAAAAAGCCGAAACTGGCCGGAAAAGGCCGAATATGTACAAGACAGGATTCTCCGCATGCTCGTTGTAATGGATGTACCATTTTTCGGGGATTGGCAGCGCGCAACGAGTTCTCTCACATCATAATATCCTGATATACGGCCCATTTTGAAACAATTAAAAAGCCGGAAATGTCCGGAAAAGTCCGAAGGTGTACAGAACCCGTTGCTCCGTATGCTCGTTGTAATGGGCGTACCATTTTTGGGGGATTTCCAGCGTGCAGCCAGTTCTCACACCTCATAATATCCTGCGATACGACCCATTTTGAAACTATTAAAAAGCCGAAACTGGCCGGAAATGGCCGAATATGTACAAGACAGGATTCTCCGCATGCTCGTTGTAATGGAAGTACCATTCTTCGGGGATAGGCAGCGCGCAACGAGTTCTCTCACATCATAATATCCTGATATACGGCCCATTTTGAAACAATTAAAAAGCCGGAAATGTCCGCAAAAGGCCGAAGGTGTACAGAACCCAATGCTCCGTTTGCTCGTTGTAATGGAAGTACCATTTTTGGGGGGTTGGCAGAGAGCAACTGGTTCTTACACATCATAATATCCTGATATACGGCCCATTTTGAAACAATTAAAAAGCCGGAAATATCCGGAAAAGGCCGAAGGTGTACAGAACCCGCTGCTCCGTATGCTCGTTGTAATGGGCGTACCATTTTTCGGGGATTTCCAGCGTGCAGCCAGTTCTCACACCTCATAATATCCTGCGATACGACCCATTTTGAAACTATTAAAAAGCCGAAACTGGCCGGAAATGGCCGAATATGTACAAGACAGGATTCTCCGCATGCTCGTTGTAATGGAAGTACCATTCTTCGGGGATTGGCAGCGCGCAACGAGTTCTCTCACATCATAATATCCTGCTATACGGCCCGTTTTTAATCACATAAAATGCCGGAGATGTCCGGAAAAGGTCGAAGGTGTACAGAACCCAATGCTCCGTTTGCTCGTTGTAATGGAAGTACCATTTTTGGGGGGTTGGCAGAGAGCAACTGGTTCTTACACATCATAATATCCTGATATACGGCCCATTTTGAAACAATTAAAAAGCTGGGAATATCCGGAAAAGGCCGAAGGTGTACAGAACCCGTTGCCCGTATGCTCGTTGTAATGGAATTACCATTTTTGGGGGATTGGCAACGCTCAACGCGTTTTTACACATCATAATATCCTGCGATACGACTCATTTTGAAACTATTAAAAAGCCGAAACTGGCCGGAAAAGGCCGAATATGTACAAGACAGGATTCTCCGCATGCTCGTTGTAATGGAAATACCATTCTTCGGGGATTGGCTGCGCGCAACGAGTTCTCTCACATCATAATATCCTGCGATACGACCCATTTTGAAACAATTAAAAAGCCGAAACTGGCCGGAAAAGGCCGAAAATGTACAAGACAGGATTCTCCGGATGCTGGTTGTATTGGAAGTACCATTCTTCGGGGATTGGCAGCGCGCACCGTGTTCTCTCACATCATAATATCCTGCTATTCTGCCCGTTTTTGATCACTTAATATGCCGGAAATGTCCGGAAAAGGCCGAAGGTGTACAGAACCTGATGCTCCGTATGCTCGTTGTAAGGGGCGTACCATTTCTCGGGGATTGGCAGCGCGTAACGTGTTCTCTCACATCATAATATCCTGATATACGGCCCATTTTGAAGCAATTAAAAAGCCGGAAATGTCCGGAAAAGGCCGAAGGTGTACAGAACCCGTTGCTCCGTATGCTCGTTGTAATGGGCGTACCATTTTTCGGGGATTGGCAGCGTGCAGCGAGCTCTCACACCTCATAATATCCTGCGATGCGACTCATTTTGAAACTATTAAAAAGCCGAAACTGGCCGGAAAAGGCCGAATATGTACAAGACAGGATTCTCCGCATGCTCGTTGTAATGGAAGTACCATTCTTCGGGGATTGGCAGCGCGCAACGAGTACTCTCACATCATAATGTCCTGCTATACGGCCCGTTTTTAATCACATAAAATGCCGGAGATGTCCGGAAAAGGCCGAAGGTGTACAGAACCCGATGCCCCGTTTGCTCGTTGTAATGGAAGTACCATTTTTCGGGGATGGGCAGCGTGCAGCGAGTTCTCACACCTCATAATATCCTGCGAAACGACTCATTTTGAAACTATTAAAAAGCCGAAACTTGCCGGAAAAGGCCGAATATGTACACGACAGGATTCTCCGCATGCTCGTTGTAATGGAAGTACCATTCTTCGGGGATTGGCAGCGCGCAACGAGTTCTCTCACATCATAATATCCTGATATACGGCCCACTTTGAAACAATTAAAAAGCCGGAAATGTCCGGAAAAGGCCGAAGGTGTACAGAACCCGTTGCTCCCTTTGCTCGTTGTAGTGGGCGTACCATTTTTCGGGGATTGGCAGCGTGCAGCGAGCTCTCACACCTCATAATATCCTGCGATACGACTCATTTTGAAACTATTAAAAAGCCGAAACTGGTCGGAAAAGGCCGAATATGTACAAGACAGGATTCTCCGCATGCTCGTTGTAATGGAAGTACCATTCTTCGGGGATTGGCTGCGCGCAAACGAGTTCTCTCACATCATAATATCCTGCGATACGACCCATTTTGAAACAATTAAAAAGCCGAAACTGGCCGGAAAAGGCCGAAATTGTACAAGACAGTATTCTCCGGATGCTGGTTGTATTGGAAGTACCATTCTTCGGGGATTGGCAGCGCGCACCGTGTTCTCTCACATCATAATATCCTGCTATTCTGCCCGTTTTTGATCACTTAATATGCCGGAAATGTCCGGAAAAGGCCGAAGGTGTACAGAACCTGATGCTCCGTATGCTCGTTGTAAGGGGCGTACCATTTCTCGGGGATTGGCAGCGCGTAACGTGTTCTCTCACATCATAATATCCTGATATACGGCCCATTTTGAAGCAATTAAAAAGCCGGAAATGTCCGGAAAAGGCCGAAGGTGTACAGAACCCGTTGCTCCGTATGCTCGTTGTAATGGGCGTACCATTTTTCTGGAATTTCCAGCGTGCAGCCAGTTCTCACACCTCATAATATCCTGCGATACGAACCATTTTGAAACTATTAAAAAGCCGAAACTGGCCGGAAATGGCCGAATATGTACAAGACAGGATTCTCCGCATGCTCGTTGTAATGGAAGTACCATTCTTCGGGGATTGGCAGCGCGCAACGAGTTCTCTCACATCATAATATCCTGATATACGGCCCATTTTGAAACAATTAAAAAGCCGGAAATGTCCGGAAAAGGCCGAAGGTGTACAGAACCCGTTGCTCCCTTTGCTTGTTGTAATGGAAGTACCATTTTTGGGGGGTTGGCAGAGAGCAACTGGTTCTTACACATCATAATATCCTGATATACGGCCCCTATTGAAGCAATTAAAAAGCCGGAAATGTCCGGAAAAGGCCGAAGGTGTACAGAACCCGTTGCTCCGTATGCTCGTTGTAATGGGCGTAGCATTTTTCGGGGATTGGCAGCGCGCAACGAGTTCTCTCACATCATAATATCCTGCGATACGACCCATTTTGAAACAATTAAAAAGCCGGAAATGTCCGGAAAATGCCAAAGGTGTACAGAACCCGTTGCTCCGTATGCTCGTTGTAATTGGTGTACCATTTTTCGGGGATTGGCAGCGTGCAGCGAGTTCTCACACCTCATAATATCCTGCGATACGACCCATTTTGAAACTATTAAAAAGCCGAAACTGGTCGGAAAAGGCCGGATATGTACAAAACAGGATTCTCCGCATGCTCGTTGTAATGGATGTACCATTTTTCGGGGATTGGCAGCGTGCAGCGAGATCTCACACATCATAATATCCTGCGATACGACCCTTTTTTAAACAATTAAAAAGCCGGAAATATCCGGAAAAGGCAGAAGGTGTACAGAACCCGTTGCTCCGTATGCTCGTTGTAATGGAAGGACCATTTTTGGGGGATTGGCAACGCTCAACGCGTTTTTACACATCATAATATCATGCTATTCGGCCCATTTTTGATCACTTAAAATGCCGGAAATGTCCGGAAAAGGCCGAAGATGTACAGAACCTGATGCTCCGTATGCTCGTTGTAAGGGGCGTACCATTTCTCGGGGATTGGCAGCGCGTAACGAGTTATCTCATATCATAATATCCTGAAATACGGCCCATTTTGAAACAATTAAAAAGCCGGAAATGTCCGGAAAAGGCCGAAGGTGTACAGAACCTGATGCTCCGTATGCTCGTTGTAATGGAAGTACCATTCTTCGGGGATTGGCAGCGCGCAACGAGTTCTCTCACATCATAATATCCTGCGATACGACCCATTTTGAAACAATTAAAAAGCCGGAAATGTCCGGAAAATGCCAAAGGTGTACAGAACCCGTTGCTCCGTATGCTCGTTGTAATGGGCGTACCATTTTTCGGGGATTGGCAGCGTGCAGCGAGTTCTCACACCTCATAATATCCTGCGATACGACCCATTTTGAAACTATTAAAAAGCCGAAACTGGTCGGAAAAGGCAGAATATGTACAAAACAGGATTCTCCGCATGCTCGTTGTAATGGATGTACCATTTTTCGGGGATTGACAGCGCGCAACGAGTTCTCTCACATCATAATATCCTGATATACGGCCCATTTTGAAACAATTAAAAAGCCGGAAATGTCCGGAAAAGGCCGAAGGTGTACAGAACCCGTTGCTCCGTATGCTCTTTGTAATGGGCGTACCATTTTTGGGGGATTTCCAGCGTGCAGCCAGTAATCACACCTCATAATATCCTGCGATACGACCCATTTTGAAACTATTAAAAAGCCGAAACTGGCCGGAAATGGCCGAATATGTACAAGACAGGATTCTCCGCATGCTCGTTGTAATGGAAGTACCATTCTTCGGGGATAGGCAGCGCGCAACGAGTTCTCTCACATCATAATATCCTGATATACGGCCCATTTTGAAACAATTAAAAAGCCGGAAATGTCCGGAAAAGGCCGAAGGTGTACAGAACCCAATGCTCCGTTTGCTCGTTGTAATGGAAGTACCATTTTTGGGGGGTTGGCAGAGAGCAACTGGTTCTTACACATCATAATATCCTGATATACGGCCCATTTTGAAACAATTAAAAAGCCGGAAATATCCGGAAAAGGCCGAAGGTGTACAGAACCCGCTGCTCCGTATGCTCGTTGTAATGGGCGTACCATTTTTCGGGGATTTCCAGCGTGCAGCCAGTTCTCACACCTCATAATATCCTGCGATACGACTCATTTTGAAACTATTAAAAAGCCGAAACTGGCCGGAAAAGGCCGAATATGTACAAGACAGGATTCTCCGCATGCTCGTTGTAATGGATGTACCATTTTTCGGGGATTGGCAGCGCGCAACGAGTTCTCTCACATCATAATATCCTGATATACGGCCCATTTTGAAACAATTAAAAAGCCGGAAATGTCCGGAAAAGGCCGAAGGTGTACAGAACCCGTTGCTCCGTATGCTCGTTGTAATGGGCGTACCATTTTTGGGGGATTTCCAGCGTGCAGCCAGTTCTCACACCTCATAATATCCTGCGATACGACCCATTTTGAAACTATTAAAAAGCCGAAACTGGCCGGAAATGGCCGAATATGTACAAGACAGGATTCTCCGCATGCTCGTTGTAATGGAAGTACCATTCTTCGGGGATAGGCAGCGCGCAACGAGTTCTCTCACATCATAATATCCTGATATGCGGCCCATTTTGAAACAATTAAAAAGCCGGAAATGTCCGGAAAAGGACGAAGGTGTACAGAACCCAATGCTCCGTTTGCTCGTTGTAATGGAAGTACCATTTTTGGGGGGTTGGCAGAGAGCAACTGGTTCTTACACATCATAATATCCTGATATACGGCCCATTTTGAAACAATTAAAAAGCCGGAAATGTCCGGAAAAGGCCGAAGGTGTACAGAACCCGTTGCTCCGTATGCTCGTTGTAATGGGCGTACCATTTTTGGGGGATTTCCAGCGTGCAGCCAGTTCTCACACCTCATAATATCCTGCGATACGACCCATTTTGAAACTATTAAAAAGCCGAAACTGGCCGGAAATGGCCGAATATGTACAAGACAGGATTCTCCGCATGCTCGTTGTAATGGAAGTACCATTCTTCGGGGATAGGCAGCGCGCAACGAGTTCTCTCACATCATAATATCCTGATATACGGCCCATTTTGAAACAATTAAAAAGCCGGAAATGTCCGGAAAAGGCCGAAGGTGTACAGAACCCAATGCTCCGTTTGCTCGTTGTAATGGAAGTACCATTTTTGGGGGGTTGGCAGAGAGCAACTGGTTCTTACACATCATAATATCCTGATATACGGCCCAGTTTGAAACAATTAAAAAGCCGGAAATATCCGGAAAAGGCCGAAGGTGTACAGAACCCGCTGCTCCGTATGCTCGTTGTAATGGGCGTACCATTTTTCGGGGATTTCCAGCGTGCAGCCAGTTCTCACACCTCATAATATCCTGCGATACGACCCATTTTGAAACAATTAAAAAGCCGGAAATGTCCGGAAAATGCCAAAGGTGTACAGAACCCGTTGCTCCGTATGCTCGTTGTAATGGGCGTACCATTTTTCGGGGATTGGCAGCGTGCAGCGAGTTCTCACACCTCATAATATCCTGCGATACGACCCATTTTGAAACTATTAAAAAGCCGAAACTGGTCGGAAAAGGCCGGATATGTACAAAACAGGATTCTCCGCATGCTCGTTGTAATGGATGTACCATTTTTCGGGGATTGGCAGCGTGCAGCGAGATCTCACACATCATAATATCCTGCGATACGACCCTTTTTGAAACAATTAAAAAGCCGGAAATATCCGGAAAAGGCCGAAGGTGTACAGAACCCGTTGCTCCGTATGCTCGTTTTAATGGAAGGACCATTTTTGGGGGATTGGCAGCGTGCAGCGAGTTCTCACACCTCATAATATCCTGCGAAACGACTCATTTTGAAACTATTAAAAAGCCGAAACTTGCCGGAAAAGGCCGAATATGTAAAAGACATGATTCTCCGCATGCTCGTTGTAATGGAAGTACCATTCTTCGGGGATTGGCTGCGCGCAACGAGTTCTCTCACATCATAATATCCTGCGATACGACCCATTTTGAAACAATTAAAAAGCCGAAACTGGCCGGAAAAGGCCGAAAATGTACAAGACAGTATTCTCCGGATGCTGGTTGTATTGGAAGTACCATTCTTCGGGGATTGGCAGCGCGCAACGAGTTCTCTCACATCATAATATCCTGCGATACGACCCATTTTGAAACAATTAAAAAGCCGGAAATGTCCGGAAAATGCCAAAGGTGTACAGAACCCGTTGCTCCGTATGCTCGTTGTAATGGGCGTACCATTTTTCGGGGATTGGCAGCGTGCAGCGAGTTCTCACACCTCATAATATCCTGCGATACGACCCATTTTGAAACTATTAAAAAGCCGAAACTGGTCGGAAAAGGCAGAATATGTACAAAACAGGATTCTCGGCATGCTCGTTGTAATGGATGTACCATTTTTCGGGGATTGGCAGCGCGCAACGAGTTCTCTCACATCATAATATCCTGATATACGGCCCATTTTGAAACAATTAAAAAGCCGGAAATGTCCGGAAAAGGCCGAAGGTGTACAGAACCCGTTGCTCCGTATGCTCGTTGTAATGGGCGTACCATTTTTGGGGGATTTCCAGCGTGCAGCCAGTTCTCACACCTCATAATATCCTGCGATACGACCCATTTTGAAACTATTAAAAAGCCGAAACTGGCCGGAAATGGCCGAATATGTACAAGACAGGATTCTCCGCATGCTCGTTGTAATGGAAGTACCATTCTTCGGGGATAGGCAGCGCGCAACAGTTCTCTCACATCATAATATCCTGATATACGGCCCATTTTGAAACAATTAAAAAGCCGGAAATGTCCGGAAAAGGCCGAAGGTGTACAGAACCCAATGCTCCGTTTGCTCGTTGTAATGGAAGTACCATTTTTGGGGGGTTGGCAGAGAGCAACTGGTTCTTACACATCATAATATCCTGATATACGGCCCATTTTGAAACAATTAAAAAGCCGGAAATATCCGGAAAAGGCCGAAGGTGTACAGAATCCGCTGCTCCGTATGCTCGTTGTAATGGGCGTACCATTTTTCGGGGATTTCCAGCGTGCAGCCAGTTCTCACACCTCATAATATCCTGCGATACGACCCATTTTGAAACTATTAAAAAGCCGAAACTGGCCGGAAATGGCCGAATATGTACAAGACAGGATTCTCCGCATGCTCGTTGTAATGGAAGTACCATTCTTCGGGGATTGGCAGCGCGCAACGAGTTCTCTCACATCATAATATCCTGCTATACGGCCCGTTTTTAATCACATAAAATGCCGGAGATGTCCGGAAAAGGTCGAAGGTGTACAGAACCCAATGCTCCGTTTGCTCGTTGTAATGGAAGTACCATTTTTGGGGGGTTGGCAGAGAGCAACTGGTTCTTACACATCATAATATCCTGATATACGGCCCATTTTGAAACAATTAAAAAGCCGGGAATATCCGGAAAAGGCCGAAGGTGTACAGAACCCGTTGCCCGTATGCTCGTTGTAATGGAATTACCATTTTTGGGGGATTGGCAACGCTCAACGCGTTTTTACACATCATAATATCCTGCGATACGACTCATTTTGAAACTATTAAAAAGCCGAAACTGGCCGGAAAAGGCCGAAATTGTACAAGACAGGATTCTCCGGATGCTGGTTGTATTGGAGGTACCATTCTTCGGGGATTGGCAGCGCGCACCGTGTTCTCTCACATCATAATATCCTGCTATTCTGCCCGTTTTTGATCACTTAATATGCCGGAAATGTCCGGAAAAGGCCGAAGGTGTACAGAACCTGATGCTCCGTATGCTCGTTGTAAGGGGCGTACCATTTCTCGGGGATTGGCAGCGCGTAACGTGTTCTCTCACATCATAATATCCTGATATACGGCCCATTTTGAAGCAATTAAAAAGCCGGAAATGTCCGGAAAAGGCCGAAGGTGTACAGAACCCGTTGCTCCGTATGCTCGTTGTAATGGGCGTACCATTTTTCTGGAATTTCCAGCGTGCAGCCAGTTCTCACACCTCATAATATCCTGCGATACGAACCATTTTGAAACTATTAAAAAGCCGAAACTGGCCGGAAATGGCCGAATATGTACAAGACAGGATTCTCCGCATGCTCGTTGTAATGGAAGTACCATTCTTCGGGGATTGGCAGCGCGCAACGAGTTCTCTCACATCATAATATCCTGATATACGGCCCATTTTGAAACAATTAAAAAGCCGGAAATGTCCGGAAAAGGCCGAAGGTGTACAGAACCCGTTGCTCCCTTTGCTTGTTGTAATGGAAGTACCATTTTTGGGGGGTTGGCAGAGAGCAACTGGTTCTTACACATCATAATATCCTGATATACGGCCCCTATTGAAGCAATTAAAAAGCCGGAAATGTCCGGAAAAGGCCGAAGGTGTACAGAACCCGTTGCTCCGTATGCTCGTTGTAATGGGCGTAGCATTTTTCGGGGATTGGCAGCGCGCAACGAGTTCTCTCACATCATAATATCCTGCGATACGACCCATTTTGAAACAATTAAAAAGCCGGAAATGTCCGGAAAATGCCAAAGGTGTACAGAACCCGTTGCTCCGTATGCTCGTTGTAATGGGTGTACCATTTTTCGGGGATTGGCAGCGTGCAGCGAGTTCTCACACCTCATAATATCCTGCGATACGACCCATTTTGAAACTATTAAAAAGCCGAAACTGGTCGGAAAAGGCCGGATATGTACAAAACAGGATTCTCCGCATGCTCGTTGCAATGGATGTACCATTTTTCGGGGATTGGCAGCGTGCAGCGAGATCCCACACATCATAATATCCTGCGATACGACCCTTTTTTAAACAATTAAAAAGCCGGAAATATCCGGAAAAGGCAGAAGGTGTACAGAACCCGTTGCTCCGTATGCTCGTTGTAATGGAAGGACCATTTTTGGGGGATTGGCAACGCTCAACGCGTTTTTACACATCATAATATCATGCTATTCGGCCCCTTTTTGATCACTTAAAATGCCGGAAATGTCCGGAAAAGGCCGAAGATGTACAGAACCTGATGCTCCGTATGCTCGTTGTAAGGGGCGTACCATTTCTCGGGGATTGGCAGCGCGTAACGAGTTATCTCATATCATAATATCCTGAAATACGGCCCATTTTGAAACAATTAAAAAGCCGGAAATGTCCGGAAAAGGCCGAAGGTGTACAGAACCTGATGCTCCGTATGCTCGTTGTAATGGAAGTACCATTCTTCGGGGATTGGCAGCGCGCAACGAGTTCTCTCACATCATAATATCCTGCGATACGACCCATTTTGAAACAATTAAAAAGCCGAAACTGGCCGGAAATGGCCGAATATGTACAAGACAGGATTCACCGCATGCTCGTTGTAATGGAAGTACCATTCTTCGGGGATAGGCAGCGCGCAACGAGTTCTCTCACATCATAATATCCTGATATACGGCCCATTTTGAAACAATTAAAAAGCCGGAAATGTCCGGAAAAGGCCGAAGGTGTACAGAACCCAATGCTCCGTTTGCTCGTTGTAATGGAAGTACCATTTTTGGGGGGTTGGCAGAGAGCAACTGGTTCTTACACATCATAATATCCTGATATACGGCCCATTTTGAAACAATTAAAAAGCCGGAAATATCCGGAAAAGGCCGAAGGTGTACAGAACCCGCTGCTCCTTATGCTCGTTGTAATGGGCGTACCATTTTTCGGGGATTTCCAGCGTGCAGCCAGTTCTCACACCTCATAATATCCTGCGATACGACTCATTTTGAAACTATTAAAAAGCCGAAACTGGCCGGAAAAGGCCGAATATGTACAAGACAGGATTCTCCGCATGCTCGTTGTAATGGATGTACCATTTTTCGGGGATTGGCAGCGCGCAACGAGTTCTCTCACATCATAATATCCTGATATACGGCCCATTTTGAAACAATTAAAAAGCCGGAAATGTCCGGAAAAGGCCGAAGGTGTACAGAACCCGTTGCTCCGTATGCTCGTTGTAATGGGCGTACCATTTTTGGGGGATTTCCAGCGTGCAGCCAGTTCTCACACCTCATAATATCCTGCGATACAACCCATTTTGAAACTATTAAAAAGCCGAAACTGGCCGGAAATGGCCGAATATGTACAAGACAGGATTCTCCGCATGCTCGTTGTAATGGAAGTACCATTCTTCGGGGATAGGCAGCGCGCAACGAGTTCTCTCACATCATAATATCCTGATATGCGGCCCATTTTGAAACAATTAAAAAGCCGGAAATGTCCGGAAAAGGACGAAGGTGTACAGAACCCAATGCTCCGTTTGCTCGTTGTAATGGAAGTACCATTTTTGGGGGGTTGGCAGAGAGCAACTGGTTCTTACACATCATAATATCCTGATATACGGCCCATTTTGAAACAATTAAAAAGCCGGAAATGTCCGGAAAAGGCCGAAGGTGTACAGAACCCGTTGCTCCGTATGCTCGTTGTAATGGGCGTACCATTTTTGGGGGATTTCCAGCGTGCAGCCAGTTCTCACACCTCATAATATCCTGCGATACGACCCATTTTGAAACTATTAAAAAGCCGAAACTGGCCGGAAATGGCCGAATATGTACAAGACAGGATTCTCCGCATGCTCGTTGTAATGGAAGTACCATTCTTCGGGGATAGGCAGCGCGCAACGAGTTCTCTCACATCATAATATCCTGATATACGGCCCATTTTGAAACAATTAAAAAGCCGGAAATGTCCGG
This sequence comes from Bombus muscorum, assembly GCA_963971185.1. Lineage (NCBI taxonomy): Eukaryota > Metazoa > Arthropoda > Insecta > Hymenoptera > Apidae > Bombus > Bombus muscorum. The sequence continues at coordinate 8,973,735 of OZ020130.1, read as the reverse complement.
AAAAGGCCGAAGGTGTACAGAACCCAATGCTCCGTTTGCTCGTTGTAATGGAAGTACCATTTTTGGGGGGTTGGCAGAGAGCAACTGGTTCTTACACATCATAATATCCTGATATACGGCCCATTTTGAAACAATTAAAAAGCCGGAAATATCCGGAAAAGGCCGAAGGTGTACAGAACCCGCTGCTCCGTATGCTCGTTGTAATGGGCGTACCATTTTTCGGGGATTTCCAGCGTGCAGCCAGTTCTCACACCTCATAATATCCTGCGATACGACCCATTTTGAAACAATTAAAAAGCCGGAAATGTCCGGAAAATGCCAAAGGTGTACAGAACCCGTTGCTCCGTATGCTCGTTGTAATGGGCGTACCATTTTTCGGGGATTGGCAGCGTGCAGCGAGTTCTCACACCTCATAATATCCTGCGATACGACCCATTTTGAAACTATTAAAAAGCCGAAACTGGTCGGAAAAGGCAGAATATGTACAAAACAGGATTCTCGGCATGCTCGTTGTAATGGATGTACCATTTTTCGGGGATTGGCAGCGCGCAACGAGTTCTCTCACATCATAATATCCTGATATACGGCCCATTTTGAAACAATTAAAAAGCCGGAAATGTCCGGAAAAGGCCGAAGGTGTACAGAACCCGTTGCTCCGTATGCTCGTTGTAATGGGCGTACCATTTTTGGGGGATTTCCAGCGTGCAGCCAGTTCTCACACCTCATAATATCCTGCGATACGACCCATTTTGAAACTATTAAAAAGCCGAAACTGGCCGGAAATGGCCGAATATGTACAAGACAGGATTCTCCGCATGCTCGTTGTAATGGAAGTACCATTCTTCGGGGATAGGCAGCGCGCAACGAGTTCTCTCACATCATAATATCCTGATATACGGCCCATTTTGAAACAATTAAAAAGCCGGAAATGTCCGGAAAAGGCCGAAGGTGTACAGAACCCAATGCTCCGTTTGCTCGTTGTAATGGAAGTACCATTTTTGGGGGGTTGGCAGAGAGCAACTGGTTCTTACACATCATAATATCCTGATATACGGCCCATTTTGAAACAATTAAAAAGCCGGAAATATCCGGAAAAGGCCGAAGGTGTACAGAACCCGCTGCTCCGTATGCTCGTTGTAATGGGCGTACCATTTTTCGGGGATTTCCAGCGTGCAGCCAGTTCTCACACCTCATAATATCCTGCGATACGACCCATTTAGAAACTATTAAAAAGCCGAAACTGGCCGGAAATGGCCGAATATGTACAAGACAGGATTCTCCGCATGCTCGTTGTAATGGAAGTACCATTCTTCGGGGATTGGCAGCGCGCAACGAGTTCTCTCACATCATAATATCCTGCTATACGGCCCGTTTTTAATCACATAAAATGCCGGAGATGTCCGGAAAAGGTCGAAGGTGTACAGAACCCAATGCTCCGTTTGCTCGTTGTAATGGAAGTACCATTTTTGGGGGGTTGGCAGAGAGCAACTGGTTCTTACACATCATAATATCCTGATATACGGCCCATTTTGAAACAATTAAAAAGCCGGGAATATCCGGAAAAGGCCGAAGGTGTACAGAACCCGTTGCCCGTATGCTCGTTGTAATGGAATTACCATTTTTGGGGGATTGGCAACGCTCAACGCGTTTTTACACATCATAATATCCTGCGATACGACTCATTTTGAAACTATTAAAAAGCCGAAACTGGCCGGAAAAGGCCGAATATGTACAAGACAGGATTCTCCGCATGCTCGTTGTAATGGAAATACCATTCTTCGGGGATTGGCTGCGCGCAACGAGTTCTCTCACATCATAATATCCTGCGATACGACCCATTTTGAAACAATTAAAAAGCCGAAACTGGCCGGAAAAGGCCGAAAATGTACAAGACAGGATTCTCCGGATGCTGGTTGTATTGGAAGTACCATTCTTCGGGGATTGGCAGCGCGCACCGTGTTCTCTCACATCATAATATCCTGCTATTCTGCCCGTTTTTGATCACTTAATATGCCGGAAATGTCCGGAAAAGGCCGAAGGTGTACAGAACCTGATGCTCCGTATGCTCGTTGTAAGGGGCGTACCATTTCTCGGGGATTGGCAGCGCGTAACGTGTTCTCTCACATCATAATATCCTGATATACGGCCCATTTTGAAGCAATTAAAAAGCCGGAAATGTCCGGAAAAGGCCGAAGGTGTACAGAACCCGTTGCTCCGTATGCTCGTTGTAATGGGCGTACCATTTTTCGGGGATTGGCAGCGTGCAGCGAGCTCTCACACCTCATAATATCCTGCGATACGACTCATTTTGAAACTATTAAAAAGCCGAAACTGGCCGGAAAAGGCCGAATATGTACAAGACAGGATTCTCCGCATGCTCGTTGTAATGGAAGTACCATTCTTCGGGGATTGGCAGCGCGCAACGAGTACTCTCACATCATAATATCCTGCTATACGGCCCGTTTTTAATCACATAAAATGCCGGAGATGTCCGGAAAAGGCCGAAGGTGTACAGAACCCGATGCCCCGTTTGCTCGTTGTAATGGAAGTACCATTTTTCGGGGATGGGCAGCGTGCAGCGAGTTCTCACACCTCATAATATCCTGCGAAACGACTCATTTTGAAACTATTAAAAAGCCGAAACTTGCCGGAAAAGGCCGAATATGTACAAGACAGGATTCTCCGCATGCTCGTTGTAATGGAAGTACCATTCTTCGGGGATTGGCAGCGCGCAACGAGTTCTCTCACATCATAATATCCTGATATACGGCCCACTTTGAAACAATTAAAAAGCCGGAAATGTCCGGAAAAGGCCGAAGGTGTACAGAACCCGTTGCTCCCTTTGCTCGTTGTAGTGGGCGTACCATTTTTCGGGGATTGGCAGCGTGCAGCGAGCTCTCACACCTCATAATATCCTGCGATACGACTCATTTTGAAACTATTAAAAAGCCGAAACTGGCCGGAAAAGGCCGAATATGTACAAGACAGGATTCTCCGCATGCTCGTTGTAATGGAAGTACCATTCTTCGGGGATTGGCAGCGCGCAACGAGTTCTCTCACATCATAATATCCTGATATACGGCCCATTTTGAAACAATTAAAAAGCCGGAAATGTCCGGAAAAGGCCGAAGGTGTACAGAACCCGTTGCTCCCTTTGCTTGTTGTAATGGAAGTACCATTTTTGGGGGGTTGGCAGAGAGCAACTGGTTCTTACACATCATAATATCCTGATATACGGCCCCTATTGAAGCAATTAAAAAGCCGGAAATGTCCGGAAAAGGCCGAAGGTGTACAGAACCCGTTGCTCCGTATGCTCGTTGTAATGGGCGTAGCATTTTTCGGGGATTGGCAGCGCGCAACGAGTTCTCTCACATCATAATATCCTGCGATACGACCCATTTTGAAACAATTAAAAAGCCGGAAATGTCCGGAAAATGCCAAAGGTGTACAGAACCCGTTGCTCCGTATGCTCGTTGTAATGGGCGTACCATTTTTCGGGGATTGGCAGCGTGCAGCGAGTTCTCACACCTCATAATATCCTGCGATACGACCCATTTTGAAACTATTAAAAAGCCGAAACTGGTCGGAAAAGGCCGGATATGTACAAAACAGGATTCTCCGCATGCTCGTTGTAATGGATGTACCATTTTTCGGGGATTGGCAGCGTGCAGCGAGATCTCACACATCATAATATCCTGCGATACGACGCTTTTTTAAACAATTAAAAAGCCGGAAATATCCGGAAAAGGCAGAAGGTGTACAGAACCCGTTGCTCCGTATGCTCGTTGTAATGGAAGGACCATTTTTGGGGGATTGGCAACGCTCAACGCGTTTTTACACATCATAATATCATGCTATTTGGCCCATTTTTGATCACTTAAAATGCCGGAAATGTCCGGAAAAGGCCGAAGGTGTACAGAACCCGTTGCTCCGTATGCTCGTTGTAATGGAAGGACCATTTTTGGGGGATTGGCAACGCTCAACGCGTTTTTACACATCATAATATCATGCTATTCGGCCCATTTTTGATCACTTAAAATGCCGGAAATGTCCGGAAAAGGCCGAAGATGTACAGAACCTGATGCTCCGTATGCTCGTTGTAAGGGGCGTACCATTTTTCGGGGATTGGCAGCGTGCAACGAGTTCTCTCACATCATAATATCCTGATATACGGCCCATTTTGAAACAATTAAAAAGCCGGAAATGTCCGGAAAAGGCCGAAGGTGTACAGAACCCGTTGCTCCGTATGCTCGTTGTAATGGGCGTACCATTTTTGGGGGATTTCCAGCGTGCAGCCAGTTCTCACACCTCATAATATCCTGCGATACGACCCATTTTGAAACTATTAAAAAGCCGAAACTGGTCGGAAAAGGCCGGATATGTACAAAACAGGATTCTCCGCATGCTCGTTGTAATGGATGTACCATTTTTCGGGGATTGGCAGCGTGCAGCGAGATCTCACACATCATAATATCCTGCGATACGACCCTTTTTTAAACAATTAAAAAGCCGGAAATATCCGGAAAAGGCAGAAGGTGTACAGAACCCGTTGCTCCGTATGCTCGTTGTAATGGAAGGACCATTTTTGGGGGATTGGCAACGCTCAACGCGTTTTTACACATCATAATATCATGCTATTCGGCCCATTTTTGATCACTTAAAATGCCGGAAATGTCCGGAAAAGGCCGAAGATGTACAGAACCTGATGCTCCGTATGCTCGTTGTAATGGAAGTACCATTCTTCGGGGATAGGCAGCGCGCAACGAGTTCTCTCACATCATAATATCCTGATATACGGCCCATTTTGAAACAATTAAAAAGCCGGAAATGTCCGGAAAAGGCCGAAGGTGTACAGAACCCAATGCTCCGTTTGCTCGTTGTAATGGAAGTACCATTTTTGGGGGGTTGGCAGAGAGCAACTGGTTCTTACACATCATAATATCCTGATATACGGCCCATTTTGAAACAATTAAAAAGCCGGAAATATCCGGAAAAGGCCGAAGGTGTACAGAACCCGCTGCTCCGTATGCTCGTTGTAATGGGCGTACCATTTTTCGGGGATTTCCAGCGTGCAGCCAGTTCTCACACCTCATAATATCCTGCGATACGACCCATTTTGAAACAATTAAAAAGCCGGAAATGTCCGGAAAATGCCAAAGGTGTACAGAACCCGTTGCTCCGTATGCTCGTTGTAATGGGCGTACCATTTTTCGGGGATTGGCAGCGTGCAGCGAGTTCTCACACCTCATAATATCCTGCGATACGACCCATTTTGAAACTATTAAAAAGCCGAAACTGGTCGGAAAAGGCAGAATATGTACAAAACAGGATTCTCGGCATGCTCGTTGTAATGGATGTACCATTTTTCGGGGATTGGCAGCGCGCAACGAGTTCTCTCACATCATAATATCCTGATATACGGCCCATTTTGAAACAATTAAAAAGCCGGAAATGTCCGGAAAAGGCCGAAGGTGTACAGAACCCGTTGCTCCGTATGCTCGTTGTAATGGGCGTACCATTTTTGGGGGATTTCCAGCGTGCAGCCAGTTCTCACACCTCATAATATCCTGCGATACGACCCATTTTGAAACTATTAAAAAGCCGAAACTGGCCGGAAATGGCCGAATATGTACAAGACAGGATTCTCCGCATGCTCGTTGTAATGGAAGTACCATTCTTCGGGGATAGGCAGCGCGCAACGAGTTCTCTCACATCATAATATCCTGATATACGGCCCATTTTGAAACAATTAAAAAGCCGGAAATGTCCGGAAAAGGCCGAAGGTGTACAGAACCCAATGCTCCGTTTGCTCGTTGTAATGGAAGTACCATTTTTGGGGGGTTGGCAGAGAGCAACTGGTTCTTACACATCATAATATCCTGATATACGGCCCATTTTGAAACAATTAAAAAGCCGGAAATATCCGGAAAAGGCCGAAGGTGTACAGAACCCGCTGCTCCGTATGCTCGTTGTAATGGGCGTACCATTTTTCGGGGATTTCCAGCGTGCAGCCAGTTCTCACACCTCATAATATCCTGCGATACGACCCATTTAGAAACTATTAAAAAGCCGAAACTGGCCGGAAATGGCCGAATATGTACAAGACAGGATTCTCCGCATGCTCGTTGTAATGGAAGTACCATTCTTCGGGGATTGGCAGCGCGCAACGAGTTCTCTCACATCATAATATCCTGCTATACGGCCCGTTTTTAATCACATAAAATGCCGGAGATGTCCGGAAAAGGTCGAAGGTGTACAGAACCCAATGCTCCGTTTGCTCGTTGTAATGGAAGTACCATTTTTGGGGGGTTGGCAGAGAGCAACTGGTTCTTACACATCATAATATCCTGATATACGGCCCATTTTGAAACAATTAAAAAGCCGGGAATATCCGGAAAAGGCCGAAGGTGTACAGAACCCGTTGCCCGTATGCTCGTTGTAATGGAATTACCATTTTTGGGGGATTGGCAACGCTCAACGCGTTTTTACACATCATAATATCCTGCGATACGACTCATTTTGAAACTATTAAAAAGCCGAAACTGGCCGGAAAAGGCCGAATATGTACAAGACAGGATTCTCCGCATGCTCGTTGTAATGGAAATACCATTCTTCGGGGATTGGCTGCGCGCAACGAGTTCTCTCACATCATAATATCCTGCGATACGACCCATTTTGAAACAATTAAAAAGCCGAAACTGGCCGGAAAAGGCCGAAAATGTACAAGACAGGATTCTCCGGATGCTGGTTGTATTGGAAGTACCATTCTTCGGGGATTGGCAGCGCGCACCGTGTTCTCTCACATCATAATATCCTGCTATTCTGCCCGTTTTTGATCACTTAATATGCCGGAAATGTCCGGAAAAGGCCGAAGGTGTACAGAACCTGATGCTCCGTATGCTCGTTGTAAGGGGCGTACCATTTCTCGGGGATTGGCAGCGCGTAACGTGTTCTCTCACATCATAATATCCTGATATACGGCCCATTTTGAAGCAATTAAAAAGCCGGAAATGTCCGGAAAAGGCCGAAGGTGTACAGAACCCGTTGCTCCGTATGCTCGTTGTAATGGGCGTACCATTTTTCGGGGATTGGCAGCGTGCAGCGAGCTCTCACACCTCATAATATCCTGCGATACGACTCATTTTGAAACTATTAAAAAGCCGAAACTGGCCGGAAAAGGCCGAATATGTACAAGACAGGATTCTCCGCATGCTCGTTGTAATGGAAGTACCATTCTTCGGGGATTGGCAGCGCGCAACGAGTACTCTCACATCATAATATCCTGCTATACGGCCCGTTTTTAATCACATAAAATGCCGGAGATGTCCGGAAAAGGCCGAAGGTGTACAGAACCCGATGCCCCGTTTGCTCGTTGTAATGGAAGTACCATTTTTCGGGGATGGGCAGCGTGCAGCGAGTTCTCACACCTCATAATATCCTGCGAAACGACTCATTTTGAAACTATTAAAAAGCCGAAACTTGCCGGAAAAGGCCGAATATGTACAAGACAGGATTCTCCGCATGCTCGTTGTAATGGAAGTACCATTCTTCGGGGATTGGCAGCGCGCAACGAGTTCTCTCACATCATAATATCCTGATATACGGCCCACTTTGAAACAATTAAAAAGCCGGAAATGTCCGGAAAAGGCCGAAGGTGTACAGAACCCGTTGCTCCCTTTGCTCGTTGTAGTGGGCGTACCATTTTTCGGGGATTGGCAGCGTGCAGCGAGCTCTCACACCTCATAATATCCTGCGATACGACTCATTTTGAAACTATTAAAAAGCCGAAACTGGCCGGAAAAGGCCGAATATGTACAAGACAGGATTCTCCGCATGCTCGTTGTAATGGAAGTACCATTCTTCGGGGATTGGCAGCGCGCAACGAGTTCTCTCACATCATAATATCCTGATATACGGCCCATTTTGAAACAATTAAAAAGCCGGAAATGTCCGGAAAAGGCCGAAGGTGTACAGAACCCGTTGCTCCCTTTGCTTGTTGTAATGGAAGTACCATTTTTGGGGGGTTGGCAGAGAGCAACTGGTTCTTACACATCATAATATCCTGATATACGGCCCCTATTGAAGCAATTAAAAAGCCGGAAATGTCCGGAAAAGGCCGAAGGTGTACAGAACCCGTTGCTCCGTATGCTCGTTGTAATGGGCGTAGCATTTTTCGGGGATTGGCAGCGCGCAACGAGTTCTCTCACATCATAATATCCTGCGATACGACCCATTTTGAAACAATTAAAAAGCCGGAAATGTCCGGAAAATGCCAAAGGTGTACAGAACCCGTTGCTCCGTATGCTCGTTGTAATGGGCGTACCATTTTTCGGGGATTGGCAGCGTGCAGCGAGTTCTCACACCTCATAATATCCTGCGATACGACCCATTTTGAAACTATTAAAAAGCCGAAACTGGTCGGAAAAGGCCGGATATGTACAAAACAGGATTCTCCGCATGCTCGTTGTAATGGATGTACCATTTTTCGGGGATTGGCAGCGTGCAGCGAGATCTCACACATCATAATATCCTGCGATACGACGCTTTTTTAAACAATTAAAAAGCCGGAAATATCCGGAAAAGGCAGAAGGTGTACAGAACCCGTTGCTCCGTATGCTCGTTGTAATGGAAGGACCATTTTTGGGGGATTGGCAACGCTCAACGCGTTTTTACACATCATAATATCATGCTATTTGGCCCATTTTTGATCACTTAAAATGCCGGAAATGTCCGGAAAAGGCCGAAGGTGTACAGAACCCGTTGCTCCGTATGCTCGTTGTAATGGAAGGACCATTTTTGGGGGATTGGCAACGCTCAACGCGTTTTTACACATCATAATATCATGCTATTCGGCCCATTTTTGATCACTTAAAATGCCGGAAATGTCCGGAAAAGGCCGAAGATGTACAGAACCTGATGCTCCGTATGCTCGTTGTAAGGGGCGTACCATTTTTCGGGGATTGGCAGCGTGCAACGAGTTCTCTCACATCATAATATCCTGATATACGGCCCATTTTGAAACAATTAAAAAGCCGGAAATGTCCGGAAAAGGCCGAAGGTGTACAGAACCCGTTGCTCCGTATGCTCGTTGTAATGGGCGTACCATTTTTGGGGGATTTCCAGCGTGCAGCCAGTTCTCACACCTCATAATATCCTGCGATACGACCCATTTTGAAACTATTAAAAAGCCGAAACTGGTCGGAAAAGGCCGGATATGTACAAAACAGGATTCTCCGCATGCTCGTTGTAATGGATGTACCATTTTTCGGGGATTGGCAGCGTGCAGCGAGATCTCACACATCATAATATCCTGCGATACGACCCTTTTTTAAACAATTAAAAAGCCGGAAATATCCGGAAAAGGCAGAAGGTGTACAGAACCCGTTGCTCCGTATGCTCGTTGTAATGGAAGGACCATTTTTGGGGGATTGGCAACGCTCAACGCGTTTTTACACATCATAATATCATGCTATTCGGCCCATTTTTGATCACTTAAAATGCCGGAAATGTCCGGAAAAGGCCGAAGATGTACAGAACCTGATGCTCCGTATGCTCGTTGTAAGGGGCGTACCATTTTTCGGGGATTGGCAGCGCGCAACGAGTTCTCTCACATCATAATATCCTGATATACGGCCCATTTTGAAACAATTAAAAAGCCGGAAATGTCCGGAAAAGGCCGAATATGTACAAGACAGGATTCTCCGCATGCTCGTTGTAATGGAAGTACCATTCTTCGGGGATTGGCAGCGCGCAACGAGTTCTCTCACATCATAATATCCTGCTATACGGCCCGTTTTTAATCACATAAAATGCCGGAGATGTCCGGAAAAGGTCGAAGGTGTACAGAACCCAATGCTCCGTTTGCTCGTTGTAATGGAAGTACCATTTTTGGGGGGTTGGCAGAGAGCAACTGGTTCTTACACATCATAATATCCTGATATACGGCCCATTTTGAAACAATTAAAAAGCCGGGAATATCCGGAAAAGGCCGAAGGTGTACAGAACCCGTTGCCCGTATGCTCGTTGTAATGGAATTACCATTTTTGGGGGATTGGCAACGCTCAACGCGTTTTTACACATCATAATATCCTGCGATACGACTCATTTTGAAACTATTAAAAAGCCGAAACTGGCCGGAAAAGGCCGAATATGTACAAGACAGGATTCTCCGCATGCTCGTTGTAATGGAAATACCATTCTTCGGGGATTGGCTGCGCGCAACGAGTTCTCTCACATCATAATATCCTGCGATACGACCCATTTTGAAACAATTAAAAAGCCGAAACTGGCCGGAAAAGGCCGAAAATGTACAAGACAGGATTCTCCGGATGCTGGTTGTATTGGAAGTACCATTCTTCGGGGATTGGCAGCGCGCACCGTGTTCTCTCACATCATAATATCCTGCTATTCTGCCCGTTTTTGATCACTTAATATGCCGGAAATGTCCGGAAAAGGCCGAAGGTGTACAGAACCTGATGCTCCGTATGCTCGTTGTAAGGGGCGTACCATTTCTCGGGGATTGGCAGCGCGTAACGTGTTCTCTCACATCATAATATCCTGATATACGGCCCATTTTGAAGCAATTAAAAAGCCGGAAATGTCCGGAAAAGGCCGAAGGTGTACAGAACCCGTTGCTCCGTATGCTCGTTGTAATGGGCGTACCATTTTTCTGGGATTTCCAGCGTGCAGCCAGTTCTCACACCTCATAATATCCTGCGATACGAACCATTTTGAAACTATTAAAAAGCCGAAACTGGCCGGAAATGGCCGAATATGTACAAGACAGGATTCTCCGCATGCTCGTTGTAATGGAAGTACCATTCTTCGGGGATTGGCAGCGCGCAACGAGTTCTCTCACATCATAATATCCTGATATACGGCCCATTTTGAAACAATTAAAAAGCCGGAAATGTCCGGAAAAGGCCGAAGGTGTACAGAACCCGTTGCTCCCTTTGCTTGTTGTAATGGAAGTACCATTTTTGGGGGGTTGGCAGAGAGCAACTGGTTCTTACACATCATAATATCCTGATATACGGCCCCTATTGAAGCAATTAAAAAGCCGGAAATGTCCGGAAAAGGCCGAAGGTGTACAGAACCCGTTGCTCCGTATGCTCGTTGTAATGGGCGTAGCATTTTTCGGGGATTGGCAGCGTGCAGCGAGATCTCACACATCATAATATCCTGCGATACGACCCTTTTTGAAACAATTAAAAAGCCGGAAATATCCGGAAAAGGCCGAAGGTGTACAGAACCCGTTGCTCCGTATGCTCGTTGTAATGGAAGGACCATTTTTGGGGGATTGGCAGCGTGCAGCGAGTTCTCACACCTCATAATATCCTGCGAAACGACTCATTTTGAAACTATTAAAAAGCCGAAACTTGCCGGAAAAGGCCGAATATGTAAAAGACATGATTCTCCGCATGCTCGTTGTAATGGAAGTACCATTCTTCGGAGATGGGCAGCGCGCAACGAGTTCTCTCACATCATAATATCCTGCTATACGGCCCATTTTGAAACCATTAAAAAGCCGGAGATGTCCGGAAAAGGCCGAAGGTGTACAGAACCTGATGCTCCGTATGCTCGTTGTAATGGAAGTACCATTCTTCGGGGATTGGCAGCGCGCAACGAGTTCTCTCACATCATAATATCCTGATATACGGCCCATTTTGAAACAATTAAAAAGCCGGAAATGTCCGGAAAAGGCCGAAGGTGTACAGAACCCGTTGCTCCGTATGCTCGTTGTAATGGGCGTACCATTTTTGGGGGATTTCCAGCGTGCAGCCAGTTCTCACACCTCATAATATCCTGCGATACGACCCATTTTGAAACTATTAAAAAGCCGAAACTGGTCGGAAAAGGCCGGATATGTACAAAACAGGATTCTCCGCATGCTCGTTGTAATGGAAGTACCATTTTTGGGGGGTTGGCAGAGAGCAACTGGTTCTTACACATCATAATATCCTGATATACGGCCCATTTTGAAACAATTAAAAAGCCGGAAATATCCGGAAAAGGCCGAAGGTGTACAGAACCCGCTGCTCCGTATGCTCGTTGTAATGGGCGTACCATTTTTGGGGGATTTCCAGCGTGCAGCCAGTTCTCACACCTCATAATATCCTGCGATACGGCCCATTTTGAAACAATTAAAAAGCCGGAAATGTCCGGAAAAGGCCGAAGGTGTACAGAACCCGTTGCTCCCTTTGCTTGTTGTAATGGAAGTACCATTTTTGGGGGGTTGGCAGAGAGCAACTGGTTCTTACACATCATAATATCCTGATATACGGCCCCTATTGAAGCAATTAAAAAGCCGGAAATGTCCGGAAAAGGCCGAAGGTGTACAGAACCCGTTGCTCCGTATGCTCGTTGTAATGGGCGTAGCATTTTTCGGGGATTGGCAGCGCGCAACGAGTTCTCTCACATCATAATATCCTGCGATACGACCCATTTTGAAACAATTAAAAAGCCGGAAATGTCCGGAAAATGCCAAAGGTGTACAGAACCCGTTGCTCCGTATGCTCGTTGTAATGGGCGTACCATTTTTCGGGGATTGGCAGCGTGCAGCGAGTTCTCACACCTCATAATATCCTGCGATACGACCCATTTTGAAACTATTAAAAAGCCGAAACTGGTCGGAAAAGGCCGAATATGTACAAAACAGGATTCTCCGCATGCTCGTTGTAATGGATGTACCATTTTTCGGGGATTGGCAGCGCGCAACGAGTTCTCTCACATCATAATATCCTGATATACGGCCCATTTTGAAACAATTAAAAAGCCGGAAATGTCCGGAAAAGGCCGAAGTTGTACAGAACCCAATGCTCCGTTTGCTCGTTGTAATGGAAGTACCATTTTTGGGGGGTTGGCAGAGAGCAACTGGTTCTTACACATCATAATATCCTGATATACGGCCCATTTTGAAACAATTAAAAAGGCGGAAATATCCGGAAAAGGCCGAAGGTGTACAGAACCCGCTGATCCGTATGCTCGTTGTAATGGGCGTACCATTTTTCGGGGATTTCCAGCGTGCAGCCAGTTCTCACACCTCATAATATCCTGCGATACGACCCATTTTGAAACTATTAAAAAGCCGAAACTGGCCGGAAATGGCCGAATATGTACAAGACAGGATTCTCCGCATGCTCGTTGTAATGGAAGTACCATTCTTCGGGGATTGGCAGCGCGCAACGAGTTCTCTCACATCATAATATCCTGCTATACGGCCCGTTTTTAATCACATAAAATGCCGGACATGTCCGGAAAAGGTCGAAGGTGTACAGAACCCAATGCTCCGTTTGCTCGTTGTAATGGAAGTACCATTTTTGGGGGGTTGGCAGAGAGCAACTCGTTCTTACACATCATAATATCCTGATATACGGCCCATTTTGAAACAATTAAAAAGCCGGGAATATCCGGAAAAGGCCGAAGGTGTACAGAACCCGTTGCCCGTATGCTCGTTGTAATGGAATTACCATTTTTGGGGGATTGGCAACGCTCAACGCGTTTTTACACATCATAATATCCTGCGATACGACTCATTTTGAAACTATTAAAAAGCCGAAACTGGCCGGAAAAGGCCGAATATGTACAAGACAGGATTCTCCGCATGCTCGTTGTAATGGAAGTACCATTCTTCGGGGATTGGCTGCGCGCAACGAGTTCTCTCACATCATAATATCCTGCGATACGACCCATTTTGAAACAATTAAAAAGCCGAAACTGGCCGGAAAAGGCCGAAAATGTACAAGACAGGATTCTCCGGATGCTGGTTGTATTGGAAGTACCATTCTTCGGGAATTGGCAGCGCGCACCGTGTTCTCTCACATCATAATATCCTGCTATTCTGTCCGTTTTTGATCACTTAATATGCCGGAAATGTCCGGAAAAGGCCGAAGGTGTACAGAACCTGATGCTCCGTATGCTCGTTGTAAGGGGCGTACCATTTCTCGGGGATTGGCAGCGCGTAACGTGTTCTCTCACATCATAATATCCTGATATACGGCCCATTTTGAAGCAATTAAAAAGCCGGAAATGTCCGGAAAAGGCCGAAGGTGTACAGAACCCGTTGCTCCGTATGCTCGTTGTAATGGGCGTACCATTTTTCTGGAATTTCCAGCGTGCAGCCAGTTCTCACACCTCATAATATCCTGCGATACGAACCATTTTGAAACTATTAAAAAGCCGAAACTGGCCGGAAATGGCCGAATATGTACAAGACAGGATTCTCCGCATGCTCGTTGTAATGGAAGTACCATTCTTCGGGGATTGGCAGCGCGCAACGACTTCTCTCACATCATAATATCCTGATATACGGCCCATTTTGAAACAATTAAAAAGCCGGAAATGTCCGGAAAAGGCCGAAGGTGTACAGAACCCGTTGCTCCCTTTGCTTGTTGTAATGGAAGTACCATTTTTGGGGGGTTGGCAGAGAGCAACTGGTTCTTACACATCATAATATCCTGATATACGGCCCCTATTGAAGCAATTAAAAAGCCGGAAATGTCCGGAAAAGGCCGAAGGTGTACAGAACCCGTTGCTCCGTATGCTCGTTGTAATGGGCGTAGCATTTTTCGGGGATTGGCAGCGCGCAACGAGTTCTCTCACATCATAATATCCTGCGATACGACCCATTTTGAAACAATTAAAAAGCCGGAAATGTCCGGAAAATGCCAAAGGTGTACAGAACCCGTTGCTCCGTATGCTCGTTGTAATGGGCGTACCATTTTTCGGGGATTGGCAGCGTGCAGCGAGTTCTCACACCTCATAATATCCTGCGATACGACCCATTTTGAAACTATTAAAAAGCCGAAACTGGTCGGAAAAGGCCGGATATGTACAAAACAGGATTCTCCGCATGCTCGTTGTAATGGATGTACCATTTTTCGGGGATTGGCAGCGTGCAGCGAGATCTCACACATCATAATATCCTGCGATACGACCCTTTTTTAAACAATTAAAAAGCCGGAAATATCCGGAAAAGGCAGAAGGTGTACAGAACCCGTTGCTCCGTATGCTCGTTGTAATGGAAGGACCATTTTTGGGGGATTGGCAACGCTCAACGCGTTTTTACACATCATAATATCATGCTCTTCGGCCCATTTTTGATCACTTAAAATGCTGGAAATGTCCGGAAAAGGCCGAAGATGTACAGAACCTGATGCTCCGTATGCTCGTTGTAAGGGGCGTACCATTTCTCGGGGATTGGCAGCGCGTAACGAGTTATCTCATATCATAATATCCTGAAATACGGCCCATTTTGAAACAATTAAAAAGCCGGAAATGTCCGGAAAAGGCCGAAGGTGTACAGAACCTGATGCTCCGTATGCTCGTTGTAATGGAAGTACCATTCTTCGGGGATTGGCAGCGCGCAACGAGTTCTCTCACATCATAATATCCTGCGATACGACCCATTTTGAAACAATTAAAAAGCCGGAAATGTCCGGAAAATGCCAAAGGTGTACAGAACCCGTTGCTCCGTATGCTCGTTGTAATGGGCGTACCATTTTTCGGGGATTGGCAGCGTGCAGCGAGTTCTCACACCTCATAATATCCTGCGATACGACCCATTTTGAAGCTATTAAAAAGCCGAAACTGGTCGGAAAAGGCAGAATATGTACAAAACAGGATTCTCCGCATGCTCGTTGTAATGGATGTACCATTTTTCGGGGATTGGCAGCGCGCAACGAGTTCTCTCACATCATAATATCCTGATATACGGCCCATTTTGAAACAATTAAAAAGCCGGAAATGTCCGGAAAAGGCCGAAGGTGTACAGAACCCGTTGCTCCGAATGCTCGTTGTAATGGGCGTACCATTTTTGGGGGATTTCCAGCGTGCAGCCAGTTCTCACACCTCATAATATCCTGCGATACGACCCATTTTGAAACTATTAAAAAGCCGAAACTGGCCGGAAATGGCCGAATATGTACAAGACAGGATTCTCCACATGCTCGTTGTAATGGAAGTACCATTCTTCGGGGATAGGCAGCGCGCAACGAGTTCTCTCACATCATAATATCCTGATATACGGCCCATTTTGAAACAATTAAAAAGCCGGAAATGTCCGGAAAAGGCCGAAGGTGTACAGAACCCAATGCTCCGTTTGCTCGTTGTAATGGAAGTACCATTTTTGGGGGGTTGGCAGAGAGCAACTGGTTCTTACACATCATAATATCCTGATATACGGCCCATTTTGAAACAATTAAAAAGCCGGAAATATCCGGAAAAGGCCGAAGGTGTACAGAACCCGCTGCTCCGTATGCTCGTTGTAATGGGCGTACCATTTTTCGGGGATTTCCAGCGTGCAGCCAGTTCTCACACCTCATAATATCCTGCGATACGACCCATTTTGAAACTATTAAAAAGCCGAAACTGGCCGGAAATGGCCGAATATGTACAAGACAGGATTCTCCGCATGCTCGTTGTAATGGAAGTACCATTCTTCGGAGATTGGCAGCGCGCAACGAGTTCTCTCACATCATAATATCCTGCTATACGGCCCGTTTTTAATCACATAAAATGCCGGAGATGTCCGGAAAAGGTCGAAGGTGTACAGAACCCAATGCTCCGTTTGCTCGTTGTAATGGAAGTACCATTTTTGGGGGGTTGGCAGAGAGCAACTGGTTCTTACACATCATAATATCCTGATATACGGCCCATTTTGAAACAATTAAAAAGCCGGGAATATCCGGAAAAGGCCGAAGGTGTACAGAACCCGTTGCCCGTATGCTCGTTGTAATGGAATTACCATTTTTGGGGGATTGGCAACGCTCAACGCGTTTTTACACATCATAATATCCTGCGATACGACTCATTTTGAAACTATTAAAAAGCCGAAACTGGCCGGAAAAGGCCGAATATGTACAAGACAGGATTCTCCGCATGCTCGTTGTAATGGAAATACCATTCTTCGGGGATTGGCTGCGCGCAACGAGTTCTCTCACATCATAATATCCTGCGATACGACCCATTTTGAAACAATTAAAAAGCCGAAACTGGCCGGAAAAGGCCGAAAATGTACAAGACAGGATTCTCCGGATGCTGGTTGTATTGGAAGTACCATTCTTCGGGGATTGGCAGCGCGCACCGTGTTCTCTCACATCATAATATCCTGCTATTCTGCCCGTTTTTGATCACTTAATATGCCGGAAATGTCCGGAAAAGGCCGAAGGTGTACAGAACCTCATGCTCCGTATGCTCGTTGTAAGGGGCGTACCATTTCTCGGGGATTGGCAGCGCGTAACGTGTTCTCTCACATCATAATATCCTGATATACGGCCCATTTTGAAGCAATTAAAAAGCCGGAAATGTCCGGAAAAGGCCGAAGGTGTACAGAACCCGTTGCTCCGTATGCTCGTTGTAATGGGCGTACCATTTTTCGGGGATTGGCAGCGTGCAGCGAGCTCTCACACCTCATAATATCCTGCGATACGACTCATTTTGAAACTATTAAAAAGCCGAAACTGGCCGGAAAAGGCCGAATATGTACAAGACAGGATTCTCCGCATGCTCGTTGTAATGGATGTACCATTTTTCGGGGATTGGCAGCGCGCAACGAGTTCTCTCACATCATAATATCCTGATATACGGCCCATTTTGAAACAATTAAAAAGCCGGAAATGTCCGGAAAAGGCCGAAGGTGTACAGAACCCGTTGCTCCGTATGCTCGTTGTAATGGGCGTACCATTTTTGGGGGATTTCCAGCGTGCAGCCAGTTCTCACACCTCATAATATCCTGCGATACGACCCATTTTGAAACTATTAAAAAGCCGAAACTGGCCGGAAATGGCCGAATATGTACAAGACAGGATTCTCCGCATGCTCGTTGTAATGGAAGTACCATTCTTCGGGGATAGGCAGCGCGCAACGAGTTCTCTCACATCATAATATCCTGATATACGGCCCATTTTGAAACAATTAAAAAGCCGGGAATATCCGGAAAAGGCCGAAGGTGTACAGAACCCGTTGCCCGTATGCTCGTTGTAATGGAATTACCATTTTTGGGGGATTGGCAACGCTCAACGCGTTTTTACACATCATAATATCCTGCGATACGACTCATTTTGAAACTATTAAAAAGCCGAAACTGGCCGGAAAAGGCCGAATATGTACAAGACAGGATTCTCCGCATGCTCGTTGTAATGGAAATACCATTCTTCGGGGATTGGCTGCGCGCAACGAGTTCTCTCACATCATAATATCCTGCGATACGACCCATTTTGAAACAATTAAAAAGCCGAAACTGGCCGGAAAAGGCCGAAAATGTACAAGACAGGATTCTCCGGATGCTGGTTGTATTGGAAGTACCATTCTTCGGGGATTGGCAGCGCGCACCGTGTTCTCTCACATCATAATATCCTGCTATTCTGCCCGTTTTTGATCACTTAATATGCCGGAAATGTCCGGAAAAGGCCGAAGGTGTACAGAACCTGATGCTCCGTATGCTCGTTGTAAGGGGCGTACCATTTCTCGGGGATTGGCAGCGCGTAACGTGTTCTCTCACATCATAATATCCTGATATACGGCCCATTTTGAAGCAATTAAAAAGCCGGAAATGTCCGGAAAAGGCCGAAGGTGTACAGAACCCGTTGCTCCGTATGCTCGTTGTAATGGGCGTACCATTTTTCGGGGATTGGCAGCGTGCAGCGAGCTCTCACACCTCATAATATCCTGCGATACGACTCATTTTGAAACTATTAAAAAGCCGAAACTGGCCGGAAAAGGCCGAATATGTACAAGACAGGATTCTCCGCATGCTCGTTGTAATGGATGTACCATTTTTCGGGGATTGGCAGCGCGCAACGAGTTCTCTCACATCATAATATCCTGATATACGGCCCATTTTGAAACAATTAAAAAGCCGGAAATGTCCGGAAAAGGCCGAAGGTGTACAGAACCCGTTGCTCCGTATGCTCGTTGTAATGGGCGTACCATTTTTGGGGGATTTCCAGCGTGCAGCCAGTTCTCACACCTCATAATATCCTGCGATACGACCCATTTTGAAACTATTAAAAAGCCGAAACTGGCCGGAAATGGCCGAATATGTACAAGACAGGATTCTCCGCATGCTCGTTGTAATGGAAGTACCATTCTTCGGGGATAGGCAGCGCGCAACGAGTTCTCT
This sequence comes from Bombus muscorum, assembly GCA_963971185.1. NCBI lineage: Eukaryota > Metazoa > Arthropoda > Insecta > Hymenoptera > Apidae > Bombus > Bombus muscorum. The sequence continues at coordinate 8,954,615 of OZ020130.1, read as the reverse complement.
CACATCATAATATCCTGATATACGGCCCATTTTGAAACAATTAAAAAGCCGGAAATGTCCGCAAAAGGCCGAAGGTGTACAGAACCCAATGCTCCGTTTGCTCGTTGTAATGGAAGTACCATTTTTGGGGGGTTGGCAGAGAGCAACTGGTTCTTACACATCATAATATCCTGATATACGGCCCATTTTGAAACAATTAAAAAGCCGGAAATATCCGGAAAAGGCCGAAGGTGTACAGAACCCGCTGCTCCGTATGCTCGTTGTAATGGGCGTACCATTTTTCGGGGATTTCCAGCGTGCAGCCAGTTCTCACACCTCATAATATCCTGCGATACGACCCATTTTGAAACTATTAAAAAGCCGAAACTGGCCGGAAATGGCCGAATATGTACAAGACAGGATTCTCCGCATGCTCGTTGTAATGGAAGTACCATTCTTTGGGGATTGGCAGCGCGCAACGAGTTCTCTCACATCATAATATCCTGCTATACGGCCCGTTTTTAATCACATAAAATGCCGGAGATGTCCGGAAAAGGTCGAAGGTGTACAGAACCCAATGCTCCGTTTGCTCGTTGTAATGGAAGTACCATTTTTGGGGGGTTGGCGGAGAGCAACTGGTTCTTACACATCATAATATCCTGATATACGGCCCATTTTGAAACAATTAAAAAGCCGGGAATATCCGGAAAAGGCCGAAGGTGTACAGAACCCGTTGCCCGTATGCTCGTTGTAATGGAATTACCATTTTTGGGGGATTGGCAACGCTCAACGCGTTTTTACACATCATAATATCCTGCGATACGACTCATTTTGAAACTATTAAAAAGCCGAAACTGGCCGGAAAAGGCCGAATATGTACAAGACAGGATTCTCCGCATGCTCGTTGTAATGGAAATAGCATTCTTCGGGGATTGGCTGCGCGCAACGAGTTCTCTCACATCATAATATCCTGCGATACGACCCATTTTGAAACAATTAAAAAGCCGAAACTGGCCGGAAAAGGCCGAAAATGTACAAGACAGGATTCTCCGGATGCTGGTTGTATTGGAAGTACCATTCTTCGGGGATTGGCAGCGCGCACCGTGTTCTCTCACATCATAATATCCTGCTATTCTGCCCGTTTTTGATCACTTAATATGCCGGAAATGTCCGGAAAAGGCCGAAGGTGTACAGAACCTGATGCTCCGTATGCTCGTTGTAAGGGGCGTACCATTTCTCGGGGATTGGCAGCGCGTAACGTGTTCTCTCACATCATAATATCCTGATATACGGCCCATTTTGAAGCAATTAAAAAGCCGGAAATGTCCGGAAAAGGCCGAAGGTGTACAGAACCCGTTGCTCCGTATGCTCGTTGTAATGGGCGTACCATTTTTCGGGGATTGGCAGCGTGCAGCGAGCTCTCACACCTCATAATATCCTGCGATGCGACTCATTTTGAAACTATTAAAAAGCCGAAACTGGCCGGAAAAGGCCGAATATGTACAAGACAGGATTCTCCGCATGCTCGTTGTAATGGAAGTACCATTCTTCGGGGATTGGCAGCGCGCAACGAGTACTCTCACATCATAATGTCCTGCTATACGGCCCGTTTTTAATCACATAGAATGCCGGAGATGTCCGGAAAAGGCCGAAGGTGTACAGAACCCGATGCCCCGTTTGCTCGTTGTAATGGAAGTACCATTTTTCGGGGATGGGCAGCGTGCAGCGAGTTCTCACACCTCATAATATCCTGCGAAACGACTCATTTTGAAACTATTAAAAAGCCGAAACTTGCCGGAAAAGGCCGAATATGTACACGACAGGATTCTCCGCATGCTCGTTGTAATGGAAGTACCATTCTTCGGGGATTGGCAGCGCGCAACGAGTTCTCTCACATCATAATATCCTGATATACGGCCCACTTTGAAACAATTAAAAAGCCGGAAATGTCCGGAAAAGGCCGAAGGTGTACAGAACCCGTTGCTCCCTTTGCTCGTTGTAGTGGGCGTACCATTTTTCGGGGATTGGCAGCGTGCAGCGAGCTCTCACACCTCATAATATCCTGCGATACGACTCATTTTGAAACTATTAAAAAGCCGAAACTGGCCGGAAAAGGCCGAATATGTACAAGACAGGATTCTCCGCATGCTCGTTGTAATGGAAGTACCATTCTTCGGGGATTGGCTGCGCGCAAACGAGTTCTCTCACATCATAATATCCTGCGATACGACCCATTTTGAAACAATTAAAAAGCCGAAACTGGCCGGAAAAGGCCGAAATTGTACAAGACAGGATTCTCCGGATGCTGGTTGTATTGGAAGTACCATTCTTCGGGGATTGGCAGCGCGCACCGTGTTCTCTCACATCATAATATCCTGCTATTCTGCCCGTTTTTGATCACTTAATATGCCGGAAATGTCCGGAAAAGGCCGAAGGTGTACAGAACCTGATGCTCCGTATGCTCGTTGTAAGGGGCGTACCATTTCTCGGGGATTGGCAGCGCGTAACGTGTTCTCTCACATCATAATATCCTGATATACGGCCCATTTTGAAGCAATTAAAAAGCCGGAAATGTCCGGAAAAGGCCGAAGGTGTACAGAACCCGTTGCTCCGTATGCTCGTTGTAATGGGCGTACCATTTTTCTGGAATTTCCAGCGTGCAGCCAGTTCTCACACCTCATAATATCCTGCGATACGAACCATTTTGAAACTATTAAAAAGCCGAAACTGGCCGGAAATGGCCGAATATGTACAAGACAGGATTCTCCGCATGCTCGTTGTAATGGAAGTACCATTCTTCGGGGATTGGCAGCGCGCAACGAGTTCTCTCACATCATAATATCCTGATATACGGCCCATTTTGAAACAATTAAAAAGCCGGAAATGTCCGGAAAAGGCCGAAGGTGTACAGAACCCGTTGCTCCCTTTGCTTGTTGTAATGGAAGTACCATTTTTGGGGGGTTGGCAGAGAGCAACTGGTTCTTACACATCATAATATCCTGATATACGGCCCCTATTGAAGCAATTAAAAAGCCGGAAATGTCCGGAAAAGGCCGAAGGTGTACAGAACCCGTTGCTCCGTATGCTCGTTGTAATGGGCGTAGCATTTTTCGGGGATTGGCAGCGCGCAACGAGTTCTCTCACATCATAATATCCTGCGATACGACCCATTTTGAAACAATTAAAAAGCCGGAAATGTCCGGAAAATGCCAAAGGTGTACAGAACCCGTTGCTCCGTATGCTCGTTGTAATGGGTGTACCATTTTTCGGGGATTGGCAGCGTGCAGCGAGTTCTCACACCTCATAATATCCTGCGATACGACCCATTTTGAAACTATTAAAAAGCCGAAACTGGTCGGAAAAGGCCGGATATGTACAAAACAGGATTCTCCGCATGCTCGTTGTAATGGATGTACCATTTTTCGGGGATTGGCAGCGTGCAGCGAGATCTCACACATCATAATATCCTGCGATACGACCCTTTTTTAAACAATTAAAAAGCCGGAAATATCCGGAAAAGGCAGAAGGTGTACAGAACCCGTTGCTCCGTATGCTCGTTGTAATGGAAGGACCATTTTTGGGGGATTGGCAACACTCAACGCGTTTTTACACATCATAATATCATGCTATTCGGCCCATTTTTGATCACTTAAAATGCCGGAAATGTCCGGAAAAGGCCGAAGATGTACAGAACCTGATGCTCCGTATGCTCGTTGTAAGGGGCGTACCATTTCTCGGGGATTGGCAGCGCGTAACGAGTTATCTCATATCATAATATCCTGAAATACGGCCCATTTTGAAACAATTAAAAAGCCGGAAATGTCCGGAAAAGGCCGAAGGTGTACAGAACCTGATGCTCCGTATGCTCGTTGTAATGGAAGTACCATTCTTCGGGGATTGGCAGCGCGCAACGAGTTCTCTCACATCATAATATCCTGCGATACGACCCATTTTGAAACAATTAAAAAGCCGGAAATGTCCGGAAAATGCCAAAGGTGTACAGAACCCGTTGCTCCGTATGCTCGTTGTAATGGGCGTACCATTTTTCGGGGATTGGCAGCGTGCAGCGAGTTCTCACACCTCATAATATCCTGCGATACGACCCATTTTGAAACTATTAAAAAGCCGAAACTGGTCGGAAAAGGCAGAATATGTACAAAACAGGATTCTCCGCATGCTCGTTGTAATGGATGTACCATTTTTCGGGGATTGACAGCGCGCAACGAGTTCTCTCACATCATAATATCCTGATATACGGCCCATTTTGAAACAATTAAAAAGCCGGAAATGTCCGGAAAAGGCCGAAGGTGTACAGAACCCGTTGCTCCGTATGTTCTTTGTAATGGGCGTACCATTTTTGGGGGATTTCCAGCGTGCAGCCAGTAATCACACCTCATAATATCCTGCGATACGACCCATTTTGAAACTATTAAAAAGCCGAAACTGGCCGGAAATGGCCGAATATGTACAAGACAGGATTCTCCGCATGCTCGTTGTAATGGAAGTACCATTCTTCGGGGATAGGCAGCGCGCAACGAGTTCTCTCACATCATAATATCCTGATATACGGCCCATTTTGAAACAACTAAAAAGCCGGAAATGTCCGGAAAAGGCCGAAGGTGTACAGAACCCAATGCTCCGTTTGCTCGTTGTAATGGAAGTACCATTTTTGGGGGGTTGGCAGAGAGCAACTGGTTCTTACACATCATAATATCCTGATATACGGCCCATTTTGAAACAATTAAAAAGCCGGAAATATCCGGAAAAGGCCGAATATGTACAAGACAGGATTCTCCGCATGCTCGTTGTAATGGAAGTACCATTCTTCGGGGATTGGCTGCGCGCAAACGAGTTCTCTCACATCATAATATCCTGCGATACGACCCATTTTGAAACAATTAAAAAGCCGAAACTGGCCGGAAAAGGCCGAAATTGTACAAGACAGGATTCTCCGGATGCTGGTTGTATTGGAAGTACCATTCTTCGGGGATTGGCAGCGCGCACCGTGTTCTCTCACATCATAATATCCTGCTATTCTGCCCGTTTTTGATCACTTAATATGCCGGAAATGTCCGGAAAAGGCCGAAGGTGTACAGAACCTGATGCTCCGTATGCTCGTTGTAAGGGGCGTACCATTTCTCGGGGATTGGCAGCGCGTAACGTGTTCTCTCACATCATAATATCCTGATATACGGCCCATTTTGAAGCAATTAAAAAGCCGGAAATGTCCGGAAAAGGCCGAAGGTGTACAGAACCCGTTGCTCCGTATGCTCGTTGTAATGGGCGTACCATTTTTCTGGAATTTCCAGCGTGCAGCCAGTTCTCACACCTCATAATATCCTGCGATACGAACCATTTTGAAACTATTAAAAAGCCGAAACTGGCCGGAAATGGCCGAATATGTACAAGACAGGATTCTCCGCATGCTCGTTGTAATGGAAGTACCATTCTTCGGGGATTGGCAGCGCGCAACGAGTTCTCTCACATCATAATATCCTGATATACGGCCCATTTTGAAACAATTAAAAAGCCGGAAATGTCCGGAAAAGGCCGAAGGTGTACAGAACCCGTTGCTCCCTTTGCTTGTTGTAATGGAAGTACCATTTTTGGGGGGTTGGCAGAGAGCAACTGGTTCTTACACATCATAATATCCTGATATACGGCCCCTATTGAAGCAATTAAAAAGCCGGAAATGTCCGGAAAAGGCCGAAGGTGTACAGAACCCGTTGCTCCGTATGCTCGTTGTAATGGGCGTAGCATTTTTCGGGGATTGGCAGCGCGCAACGAGTTCTCTCACATCATAATATCCTGCGATACGACCCATTTTGAAACAATTAAAAAGCCGGAAATGTCCGGAAAATGCCAAAGGTGTACAGAACCCGTTGCTCCGTATGCTCGTTGTAATGGGTGTACCATTTTTCGGGGATTGGCAGCGTGCAGCGAGTTCTCACACCTCATAATATCCTGCGATACGACCCATTTTGAAACTATTAAAAAGCCGAAACTGGTCGGAAAAGGCCGGATATGTACAAAACAGGATTCTCCGCATGCTCGTTGTAATGGATGTACCATTTTTCGGGGATTGGCAGCGTGCAGCGAGATCTCACACATCATAATATCCTGCGATACGACCCTTTTTTAAACAATTAAAAAGCCGGAAATATCCGGAAAAGGCAGAAGGTGTACAGAACCCGTTGCTCCGTATGCTCGTTGTAATGGAAGGACCATTTTTGGGGGATTGGCAACACTCAACGCGTTTTTACACATCATAATATCATGCTATTCGGCCCATTTTTGATCACTTAAAATGCCGGAAATGTCCGGAAAAGGCCGAAGATGTACAGAACCTGATGCTCCGTATGCTCGTTGTAAGGGGCGTACCATTTCTCGGGGATTGGCAGCGCGTAACGAGTTATCTCATATCATAATATCCTGAAATACGGCCCATTTTGAAACAATTAAAAAGCCGGAAATGTCCGGAAAAGGCCGAAGGTGTACAGAACCTGATGCTCCGTATGCTCGTTGTAATGGAAGTACCATTCTTCGGGGATTGGCAGCGCGCAACGAGTTCTCTCACATCATAATATCCTGCGATACGACCCATTTTGAAACAATTAAAAAGCCGGAAATGTCCGGAAAATGCCAAAGGTGTACAGAACCCGTTGCTCCGTATGCTCGTTGTAATGGGCGTACCATTTTTCGGGGATTGGCAGCGTGCAGCGAGTTCTCACACCTCATAATATCCTGCGATACGACCCATTTTGAAACTATTAAAAAGCCGAAACTGGCCGGAAATGGCCGAATATGTACAAGACAGGATTCTCCGCATGCTCGTTGTAATGGAAGTACCATTCTTCGGGGATAGGCAGCGCGCAACGAGTTCTCTCACATCATAATATCCTGATATGCGGCCCATTTTGAAACAATTAAAAAGCCGGAAATGTCCGGAAAAGGACGAAGGTGTACAGAACCCAATGCTCCGTTTGCTCGTTGTAATGGAAGTACCATTTTTGGGGGGTTGGCAGAGAGCAACTGGTTCTTACACATCATAATATCCTGATATACGGCCCATTTTGAAACAATTAAAAAGCCGGAAATGTCCGGAAAAGGCCGAAGGTGTACAGAACCCGTTGCTCCGTATGCTCGTTGTAATGGGCGTACCATTTTTGGGGGATTTCCAGCGTGCAGCCAGTTCTCACACCTCATAATATCCTGCGATACGACCCATTTTGAAACTATTAAAAAGCCGAAACTGGCCGGAAATGGCCGAATATGTACAAGACAGGATTCTCCGCATGCTCGTTGTAATGGAAGTACCATTCTTCGGGGATAGGCAGCGCGCAACGAGTTCTCTCACATCATAATATCCTGATATACGGCCCATTTTGAAACAATTAAAAAGCCGGAAATGTCCGGAAAAGGCCGAAGGTGTACAGAACCCAATGCTCCGTTTGCTCGTTGTAATGGAAGTACCATTTTTCGGGGATTTCCAGCGTGCAGCCAGTTCTCACACCTCATAATATCCTGCGATACGACCCATTTTGAAACAATTAAAAAGCCGGAAATGTCCGGAAAATGCCAAAGGTGTACAGAACCCGTTGCTCCGTATGCTCGTTGTAATGGGCGTACCATTTTTCGGGGATTGGCAGCGTGCAGCGAGTTCTCACACCTCATAATATCCTGCGATACGACCCATTTTGAAACTATTAAAAAGCCGAAACTGGTCGGAAAAGGCAGAATATGTACAAAACAGGATTCTCGGCATGCTCGTTGTAATGGATGTACCATTTTTCGGGGATTGGCAGCGCGCAACGAGTTCTCTCACATCATAATATCCTGATATACGGCCCATTTTGAAACAATTAAAAAGCCGGAAATGTCCGGAAAAGGCCGAAGGTGTACAGAACCCGTTGCTCCGTATGCTCGTTGTAATGGGCGTACCATTTTTGGGGGATTTCCAGCGTGCAGCCAGTTCTCACACCTCATAATATCCTGCGATACGACCCATTTTGAAACTATTAAAAAGCCGAAACTGGCCGGAAATGGCCGAATATGTACAAGACAGGATTCTCCGCATGCTCGTTGTAATGGAAGTACCATTCTTCGGGGATAGGCAGCGCGCAACGAGTTCTCTCACATCATAATATCCTGATATACGGCCCATTTTGAAACAATTAAAAAGCCGGAAATGTCCGGAAAAGGCCGAAGGTGTACAGAACCCAATGCTCCGTTTGCTCGTTGTAATGGAAGTACCATTTTTGGGGGGTTGGCAGAGAGCAACTGGTTCTTACACATCATAATATCCTGATATACGGCCCACTTTGAAACAATTAAAAAGCCGGAAATATCCGGAAAAGGCCGAAGGTGTACAGAACCCGCTGCTCCGTATGCTCGTTGTAATGGGCGTACCATTTTTCGGGGATTTCCAGCGTGCAGCCAGTTCTCACACCTCATAATATCCTGCGATACGACCCATTTTGAAACTATTAAAAAGCCGAAACTGGCCGGAAATGGCCGAATATGTACAAGACAGGATTCTCCGCATGCTCGTTGTAATGGAAGTACCATTCTTCGGGGATTGGCAGCGCGCAACGAGTTCTCTCACATCATAATATCCTGCTATACGGCCCGTTTTTAATCACATAAAATGCCGGAGATGTCCGGAAAAGGTCGAAGGTGTACAGAACCCAATGCTCCGTTTGCTCGTTGTAATGGAAGTACCATTTTTGGGGGGTTGGCGGAGAGCAACTGGTTCTTACACATCATAATATCCTGATATACGGCCCATTTTGAAACAATTAAAAAGCCGGGAATATCCGGAAAAGGCCGAAGGTGTACAGAACCCGTTGCCCGTATGCTCGTTGTAATGGAATTACCATTTTTGGGGGATTGGCAACGCTCAACGCGTTTTTACACATCATAATATCCTGCGATACGACTCATTTCGAAACTATTAAAAAGCCGAAACTGGCCGGAAAAGGCCGAATATGTACAAGACAGGATTCTCCGCATGCTCGTTGTAATGGAAATAGCATTCTTCGGGGATTGGCTGCGCGCAACGAGTTCTCTCACATCATAATATCCTGCGATACGACCCATTTTGAAACAATTAAAAAGCCGAAACTGGCCGGAAAAGGCCGAAAATGTACAAGACAGGATTCTCCGGATGCTGGTTGTATTGGAAGTACCATTCTTCGGGGATTGGCAGCGCGCACCGTGTTCTCTCACATCATAATATCCTGCTATTCTGCCCGTTTTTGATCACTTAATATGCCGGAAATGTCCGGAAAAGGCCGAAGGTGTACAGAACCTGATGCTCCGTATGCTCGTTGTAAGGGGCGTACCATTTCTCGGGGATTGGCAGCGCGTAACGTGTTCTCTCACATCATAATATCCTGATATACGGCCCATTTTGAAGCAATTAAAAAGCCGGAAATGTCCGGAAAAGGCCGAAGGTGTACAGAACCCGTTGCTCCGTATGCTCGTTGTAATGGGCGTACCATTTTTCGGGGATTGGCAGCGTGCAGCGAGCTCTCACACCTCATAATATCCTGCGATGCGACTCATTTTGAAACTATTAAAAAGCCGAAACTGGCCGGAAAAGGCCGAATATGTACAAGACAGGATTCTCCGCATGCTCGTTGTAATGGAAGTACCATTCTTCGGGGATTGGCAGCGCGCAACGAGTACTCTCACATCATAATGTCCTGCTATACGGCCCGTTTTTAATCACATAGAATGCCGGAGATGTCCGGAAAAGGCCGAAGGTGTACAGAACCCGATGCCCCGTTTGCTCGTTGTAATGGAAGTACCATTTTTCGGGGATGGGCAGCGTGCAGCGAGTTCTCACACCTCATAATATCCTGCGAAACGACTCATTTTGAAACTATTAAAAAGCCGAAACTTGCCGGAAAAGGCCGAATATGTACACGACAGGATTCTCCGCATGCTCGTTGTAATGGAAGTACCATTCTTCGGGGATTGGCAGCGCGCAACGAGTTCTCTCACATCATAATATCCTGATATACGGCCCACTTTGAAACAATTAAAAAGCCGGAAATGTCCGGAAAAGGCCGAAGGTGTACAGAACCCGTTGCTCCCTTTGCTCGTTGTAGTGGGCGTACCATTTTTCGGGGATTGGCAGCGTGCAGCGAGCTCTCACACCTCATAATATCCTGCGATACGACTCATTTTGAAACTATTAAAAAGCCGAAACTGGCCGGAAAAGGCCGAATATGTACAAGACAGGATTCTCCGCATGCTCGTTGTAATGGAAGTACCATTCTTCGGGGATTGGCTGCGCGCAAACGAGTTCTCTCACATCATAATATCCTGCGATACGACCCATTTTGAAACAATTAAAAAGCCGAAACTGGCCGGAAAAGGCCGAAATTGTACAAGACAGGATTCTCCGGATGCTGGTTGTATTGGAAGTACCATTCTTCGGGGATTGGCAGCGCGCACCGTGTTCTCTCACATCATAATATCCTGCTATTCTGCCCGTTTTTGATCACTTAATATGCCGGAAATGTCCGGAAAAGGCCGAAGGTGTACAGAACCTGATGCTCCGTATGCTCGTTGTAAGGGGCGTACCATTTCTCGGGGATTGGCAGCGCGTAACGTGTTCTCTCACATCATAATATCCTGATATACGGCCCATTTTGAAGCAATTAAAAAGCCGGAAATGTCCGGAAAAGGCCGAAGGTGTACAGAACCCGTTGCTCCGTATGCTCGTTGTAATGGGCGTACCATTTTTCTGGAATTTCCAGCGTGCAGCCAGTTCTCACACCTCATAATATCCTGCGATACGAACCATTTTGAAACTATTAAAAAGCCGAAACTGGCCGGAAATGGCCGAATATGTACAAGACAGGATTCTCCGCATGCTCGTTGTAATGGAAGTACCATTCTTCGGGGATTGGCAGCGCGCAACGAGTTCTCTCACATCATAATATCCTGATATACGGCCCATTTTGAAACAATTAAAAAGCCGGAAATGTCCGGAAAAGGCCGAAGGTGTACAGAACCCGTTGCTCCCTTTGCTTGTTGTAATGGAAGTACCATTTTTGGGGGGTTGGCAGAGAGCAACTGGTTCTTACACATCATAATATCCTGATATACGGCCCCTATTGAAGCAATTAAAAAGCCGGAAATGTCCGGAAAAGGCCGAAGGTGTACAGAACCCGTTGCTCCGTATGCTCGTTGTAATGGGCGTAGCATTTTTCGGGGATTGGCAGCGCGCAACGAGTTCTCTCACATCATAATATCCTGCGATACGACCCATTTTGAAACAATTAAAAAGCCGGAAATGTCCGGAAAATGCCAAAGGTGTACAGAACCCGTTGCTCCGTATGCTCGTTGTAATGGGTGTACCATTTTTCGGGGATTGGCAGCGTGCAGCGAGTTCTCACACCTCATAATATCCTGCGATACGACCCATTTTGAAACTATTAAAAAGCCGAAACTGGTCGGAAAAGGCCGGATATGTACAAAACAGGATTCTCCGCATGCTCGTTGTAATGGATGTACCATTTTTCGGGGATTGGCAGCGTGCAGCGAGATCTCACACATCATAATATCCTGCGATACGACCCTTTTTTAAACAATTAAAAAGCCGGAAATATCCGGAAAAGGCAGAAGGTGTACAGAACCCGTTGCTCCGTATGCTCGTTGTAATGGAAGGACCATTTTTGGGGGATTGGCAACACTCAACGCGTTTTTACACATCATAATATCATGCTATTCGGCCCATTTTTGATCACTTAAAATGCCGGAAATGTCCGGAAAAGGCCGAAGATGTACAGAACCTGATGCTCCGTATGCTCGTTGTAAGGGGCGTACCATTTCTCGGGGATTGGCAGCGCGTAACGAGTTATCTCATATCATAATATCCTGAAATACGGCCCATTTTGAAACAATTAAAAAGCCGGAAATGTCCGGAAAAGGCCGAAGGTGTACAGAACCTGATGCTCCGTATGCTCGTTGTAATGGAAGTACCATTCTTCGGGGATTGGCAGCGCGCAACGAGTTCTCTCACATCATAATATCCTGCGATACGACCCATTTTGAAACAATTAAAAAGCCGGAAATGTCCGGAAAATGCCAAAGGTGTACAGAACCCGTTGCTCCGTATGCTCGTTGTAATGGGCGTACCATTTTTCGGGGATTGGCAGCGTGCAGCGAGTTCTCACACCTCATAATATCCTGCGATACGACCCATTTTGAAACTATTAAAAAGCCGAAACTGGTCGGAAAAGGCAGAATATGTACAAAACAGGATTCTCCGCATGCTCGTTGTAATGGATGTACCATTTTTCGGGGATTGACAGCGCGCAACGAGTTCTCTCACATCATAATATCCTGATATACGGCCCATTTTGAAACAATTAAAAAGCCGGAAATGTCCGGAAAAGGCCGAAGGTGTACAGAACCCGTTGCTCCGTATGTTCATTGTAATGGGCGTACCATTTTTGGGGGATTTCCAGCGTGCAGCCAGTAATCACACCTCATAATATCCTGCGATACGACCCATTTTGAAACTATTAAAAAGCCGAAACTGGCCGGAAATGGCCGAATATGTACAAGACAGGATTCTCCGCATGCTCGTTGTAATGGAAGTACCATTCTTCGGGGATAGGCAGCGCGCAACGAGTTCTCTCACATCATAATATCCTGATATACGGCCCATTTTGAAACAACTAAAAAGCCGGAAATGTCCGGAAAAGGCCGAAGGTGTACAGAACCCAATGCTCCGTTTGCTCGTTGTAATGGAAGTACCATTTTTGGGGGGTTGGCAGAGAGCAACTGGTTCTTACACATCATAATATCCTGATATACGGCCCATTTTGAAACAATTAAAAAGCCGGAAATATCCGGAAAAGGCCGAATATGTACAAGACAGGATTCTCCGCATGCTCGTTGTAATGGAAGTACCATTCTTCGGGGATTGGCTGCGCGCAAACGAGTTCTCTCACATCATAATATCCTGCGATACGACCCATTTTGAAACAATTAAAAAGCCGAAACTGGCCGGAAAAGGCCGAAATTGTACAAGACAGGATTCTCCGGATGCTGGTTGTATTGGAAGTACCATTCTTCGGGGATTGGCAGCGCGCACCGTGTTCTCTCACATCATAATATCCTGCTATTCTGCCCGTTTTTGATCACTTAATATGCCGGAAATGTCCGGAAAAGGCCGAAGGTGTACAGAACCTGATGCTCCGTATGCTCGTTGTAAGGGGCGTACCATTTCTCGGGGATTGGCAGCGCGTAACGTGTTCTCTCACATCATAATATCCTGATATACGGCCCATTTTGAAGCAATTAAAAAGCCGGAAATGTCCGGAAAAGGCCGAAGGTGTACAGAACCCGTTGCTCCGTATGCTCGTTGTAATGGGCGTACCATTTTTCTGGAATTTCCAGCGTGCAGCCAGTTCTCACACCTCATAATATCCTGCGATACGAACCATTTTGAAACTATTAAAAAGCCGAAACTGGCCGGAAATGGCCGAATATGTACAAGACAGGATTCTCCGCATGCTCGTTGTAATGGAAGTACCATTCTTCGGGGATTGGCAGCGCGCAACGAGTTCTCTCACATCATAATATCCTGATATACGGCCCATTTTGAAACAATTAAAAAGCCGGAAATGTCCGGAAAAGGCCGAAGGTGTACAGAACCCGTTGCTCCCTTTGCTTGTTGTAATGGAAGTACCATTTTTGGGGGGTTGGCAGAGAGCAACTGGTTCTTACACATCATAATATCCTGATATACGGCCCCTATTGAAGCAATTAAAAAGCCGGAAATGTCCGGAAAAGGCCGAAGGTGTACAGAACCCGTTGCTCCGTATGCTCGTTGTAATGGGCGTAGCATTTTTCGGGGATTGGCAGCGCGCAACGAGTTCTCTCACATCATAATATCCTGCGATACGACCCATTTTGAAACAATTAAAAAGCCGGAAATGTCCGGAAAATGCCAAAGGTGTACAGAACCCGTTGCTCCGTATGCTCGTTGTAATGGGTGTACCATTTTTCGGGGATTGGCAGCGTGCAGCGAGTTCTCACACCTCATAATATCCTGCGATACGACCCATTTTGAAACTATTAAAAAGCCGAAACTGGTCGGAAAAGGCCGGATATGTACAAAACAGGATTCTCCGCATGCTCGTTGTAATGGATGTACCATTTTTCGGGGATTGGCAGCGTGCAGCGAGATCTCACACATCATAATATCCTGCGATACGACCCTTTTTTAAACAATTAAAAAGCCGGAAATATCCGGAAAAGGCAGAAGGTGTACAGAACCCGTTGCTCCGTATGCTCGTTGTAATGGAAGGACCATTTTTGGGGGATTGGCAACACTCAACGCGTTTTTACACATCATAATATCATGCTATTCGGCCCATTTTTGATCACTTAAAATGCCGGAAATGTCCGGAAAAGGCCGAAGATGTACAGAACCTGATGCTCCGTATGCTCGTTGTAAGGGGCGTACCATTTCTCGGGGATTGGCAGCGCGTAACGAGTTATCTCATATCATAATATCCTGAAATACGGCCCATTTTGAAACAATTAAAAAGCCGGAAATGTCCGGAAAAGGCCGAAGGTGTACAGAACCTGATGCTCCGTATGCTCGTTGTAATGGAAGTACCATTCTTCGGGGATTGGCAGCGCGCAACGAGTTCTCTCACATCATAATATCCTGCGATACGACCCATTTTGAAACAATTAAAAAGCCGGAAATGTCCGGAAAATGCCAAAGGTGTACAGAACCCGTTGCTCCGTATGCTCGTTGTAATGGGCGTACCATTTTTCGGGGATTGGCAGCGTGCAGCGAGTTCTCACACCTCATAATATTCTGCGATACGACCCATTTTGAAACTATTAAAAAGCCGAAACTGGCCGGAAATGGCCGAATATGTACAAGACAGGATTCTCCGCATGCTCGTTGTAATGGAAGTACCATTCTTCGGGGATAGGCAGCGCGCAACGAGTTCTCTCACATCATAATATCCTGATATGCGGCCCATTTTGAAACAATTAAAAAGCCGGAAATGTCCGGAAAAGGACGAAGGTGTACAGAACCCAATGCTCCGTTTGCTCGTTGTAATGGAAGTACCATTTTTGGGGGGTTGGCAGAGAGCAACTGGTTCTTACACATCATAATATCCTGATATACGGCCCATTTTGAAACAATTAAAAAGCCGGAAATGTCCGGAAAAGGCCGAAGGTGTACAGAACCCGTTGCTCCGTATGCTCGTTGTAATGGGCGTACCATTTTTGGGGGATTTCCAGCGTGCAGCCAGTTCTCACACCTCATAATATCCTGCGATACGACCCATTTTGAAACTATTAAAAAGCCGAAACTGGCCGGAAATGGCCGAATATGTACAAGACAGGATTCTCCGCATGCTCGTTGTAATGGAAGTACCATTCTTCGGGGATAGGCAGCGCGCAACGAGTTCTCTCACATCATAATATCCTGATATACGGCCCATTTTGAAACAATTAAAAAGCCGGAAATGTCCGGAAAAGGCCGAAGGTGTACAGAACCCAATGCTCCGTTTGCTCGTTGTAATGGAAGTACCATTTTTCGGGGATTTCCAGCGTGCAGCCAGTTCTCACACCTCATAATATCCTGCGATACGACCCATTTTGAAACAATTAAAAAGCCGGAAATGTCCGGAAAATGCCAAAGGTGTACAGAACCCGTTGCTCCGTATGCTCGTTGTAATGGGCGTACCATTTTTCGGGGATTGGCAGCGTGCAGCGAGTTCTCACACCTCATAATATCCTGCGATACGACCCATTTTGAAACTATTAAAAAGCCGAAACTGGTCGGAAAAGGCAGAATATGTACAAAACAGGATTCTCGGCATGCTCGTTGTAATGGATGTACCATTTTTCGGGGATTGGCAGCGCGCAACGAGTTCTCTCACATCATAATATCCTGATATACGGCCCATTTTGAAACAATTAAAAAGCCGGAAATGTCCGGAAAAGGCCGAAGGTGTACAGAACCCGTTGCTCCGTATGCTCGTTGTAATGGGCGTACCATTTTTGGGGGATTTCCAGCGTGCAGCCAGTTCTCACACCTCATAATATCCTGCGATACGACCCATTTTGAAACTATTAAAAAGCCGAAACTGGCCGGAAATGGCCGAATATGTACAAGACAGGATTCTCCGCATGCTCGTTGTAATGGAAGTACCATTCTTCGGGGATAGGCAGCGCGCAACGAGTTCTCTCACATCATAATATCCTGATATACGGCCCATTTTGAAACAATTAAAAAGCCGGAAATGTCCGGAAAAGGCCGAAGGTGTACAGAACCCAATGCTCCGTTTGCTCGTTGTAATGGAAGTACCATTTTTGGGGGGTTGGCAGAGAGCAACTGGTTCTTACACATCATAATATCCTGATATACGGCCCATTTTGAAACAATTAAAAAGCCGGAAATATCCGGAAAAGGCCGAAGGTGTACAGAACCCGCTGCTCCGTATGCTCGTTGTAATGGGCGTACCATTTTTCGGGGATTTCCAGCGTGCAGCCAGTTCTCACACCTCATAATATCCTGCGATACGACCCATTTTGAAACTATTAAAAAGCCGAAACTGGCCGGAAATGGCCGAATATGTACAAGACAGGATTCTCCGCATGCTCGTTGTAATGGAAGTACCATTCTTCGGGGATTGGCAGCGCGCAACGAGTTCTCTCACATCATAATATCCTGCTATACGGCCCGTTTTTAATCACATAAAATGCCGGAGATGTCCGGAAAAGGTCGAAGGTGTACAGAACCCAATGCTCCGTTTGCTCGTTGTAATGGAAGTACCATTTTTGGGGGGTTGGCAGAGAGCAACTGGTTCTTACACATCATAATATCCTGATATACGGCCCATTTTGAAACAATTAAAAAGCCGGGAATATCCGGAAAAGGCCGAAGGTGTACAGAACCCGTTGCCCGTATGCTCGTTGTAATGGAATTACCATTTTTGGGGGATTGGCAACGCTCAACGCGTTTTTACACATCATAATATCCTGCGATACGACTCATTTCGAAACTATTAAAAAGCCGAAACTGGCCGGAAAAGGCCGAATATGTACAAGACAGGATTCTCCGCATGCTCGTTGTAATGGAAATACCATTCTTCGGGGATTGGCTGCGCGCAACGAGTTCTCTCACATCATAATATCCTGCGATACGACCCATTTTGAAACAATTAAAAAGCCGAAACTGGCCGGAAAAGGCCGAAAATGTACAAGACAGGATTCTCCGGATGCTGGTTGTATTGGAAGTACCATTCTTCGGGGATTGGCAGCGCGCACCGTGTTCTCTCACATCATAATATCCTGCTATTCTGCCCGTTTTTGATCACTTAATATGCCGGAAATGTCCGGAAAAGGCCGAAGGTGTACAGAACCTGATGCTCCGTATGCTCGTTGTAAGGGGCGTACCATTTCTCGGGGATTGGCAGCGCGTAACGTGTTCTCTCACATCATAATATCCTGATATACGGCCCATTTTGAAGCAATTAAAAAGCCGGAAATGTCCGGAAAAGGCCGAAGGTGTACAGAACCCGTTGCTCCGTATGCTCGTTGTAATGGGCGTACCATTTTTCGGGGATTGGCAGCGTGCAGCGAGCTCTCACACCTCATAATATCCTGCGATACGACTCATTTTGAAACTATTAAAAAGCCGAAACTGGCCGGAAAAGGCCGAATATGTACAAGACAGGATTCTCCGCATGCTCGTTGTAATGGAAGTACCATTCTTCGGGGATTGGCAGCGCGCAACGAGTACTCTCACATCATAATATCCTGCTATACGGCCCGTTTTTAATCACATAAAATGCCGGAGATGTCCGGAAAAGGCCGAAGGTGTACAGAACCCGATGCCCCGTTTGCTCGTTGTAATGGAAGTACCATTTTTCGGGGATGGGCAGCGTGCAGCGAGTTCTCACACCTCATAATATCCTGCGAAACGACTCATTTTGAAACTATTAAAAAGCCGAAACTTGCCGGAAAAGGCCGAATATGTACAAGACAGGATTCTCCGCATGCTCGTTGTAATGGAAGTACCATTCTTCGGGGATTGGCAGCGCGCAACGAGTTCTCTCACATCATAATATCCTGATATACGGCCCACTTTGAAACAATTAAAAAGCCGGAAATGTCCGGAAAAGGCCGAAGGTGTACAGAACCCGTTGCTCCCTTTGCTCGTTGTAGTGGGCGTACCATTTTTCGGGGATTGGCAGCGTGCAGCGAGCTCTCACACCTCATAATATCCTGCGATACGACTCATTTTGAAACTATTAAAAAGCCGAAACTGGCCGGAAAAGGCCGAATATGTACAAGACAGGATTCTCCGCATGCTCGTTGTAATGGAAGTACCATTCTTCGGGGATTGGCAGCGCGCAACGAGTTCTCTCACATCATAATATCCTGATATACGGCCCATTTTGAAACAATTAAAAAGCCGGAAATGTCCGGAAAAGGCCGAAGGTGTACAGAACCCGTTGCTCCCTTTGCTTGTTGTAATGGAAGTACCATTTTTGGGGGGTTGGCAGAGAGCAACTGGTTCTTACACATCATAATATCCTGATATACGGCCCCTATTGAAGCAATTAAAAAGCCGGAAATGTCCGGAAAAGGCCGAAGGTGTACAGAACCCGTTGCTCCGTATGCTCGTTGTAATGGGCGTAGCATTTTTCGGGGATTGGCAGCGCGCAACGAGTTCTCTCACATCATAATATCCTGCGATACGACCCATTTTGAAACAATTAAAAAGCCGGAAATGTCCGGAAAATGCCAAAGGTGTACAGAACCCGTTGCTCCGTATGCTCGTTGTAATGGGCGTACCATTTTTCGGGGATTGGCAGCGTGCAGCGAGTTCTCACACCTCATAATATCCTGCGATACGACCCATTTTGAAACTATTAAAAAGCCGAAACTGGTCGGAAAAGGCCGGATATGTACAAAACAGGATTCTCCGCATGCTCGTTGTAATGGATGTACCATTTTTCGGGGATTGGCAGCGTGCAGCGAGATCTCACACATCATAATATCCTGCGATACGACGCTTTTTTAAACAATTAAAAAGCCGGAAATATCCGGAAAAGGCAGAAGGTGTACAGAACCCGTTGCTCCGTATGCTCGTTGTAATGGAAGGACCATTTTTGGGGGATTGGCAACGCTCAACGCGTTTTTACACATCATAATATCATGCTATTCGGCCCATTTTTGATCACTTAAAATGCCGGAAATGTCCGGAAAAGGCCGAAGGTGTACAGAACCCGTTGCTCCGTATGCTCGTTGTAATGGAAGGACCATTTTTGGGGGATTGGCAACGCTCAACGCGTTTTTACACATCATAATATCATGCTATTCGGCCCATTTTTGATCACTTAAAATGCCGGAAATGTCCGGAAAAGGCCGAAGATGTACAGAACCTGATGCTCCGTATGCTCGTTGTAAGGGGCGTACCATTTTTCGGGGATTGGCAGCGCGCAACGAGTTCTCTCACATCATAATATCCTGATATACGGCCCATTTTGAAACAATTAAAAAGCCGGAAATGTCCGGAAAAGGCCGAAGGTGTACAGAACCCGTTGCTCCGTATGCTCGTTGTAATGGGCGTACCATTTTGGGGGGATTTCCAGCGTGCAGCCAGTTCTCACACCTCATAATATCCTGCGATACGACCCATTTTGAAACTATTAAAAAGCCGAAACTGGTCGGAAAAGGCCGGATATGTACAAAACAGGATTCTCCGCATGCTCGTTGTAATGGATGTACCATTTTTCGGGGATTGGCAGCGTGCAGCGAGATCTCACACATCATAATATCCTGCGATACGACCCTTTTTTAAACAATTAAAAAGCCGGAAATATCCGGAAAAGGCAGAAGGTGTACAGAACCCGTTGCTCCGTATGCTCGTTGTAATGGAAGGACCATTTTTGGGGGATTGGCAACGCTCAACGCGTTTTTACACATCATAATATCATGCTATTCGGCCCATTTTTGATCACTTAAAATGCCGGAAATGTCCGGAAAAGGCCGAAGATGTACAGAACCTGATGCTCCGTATGCTCGTTGTAAGGGGCGTACCATTTTTCGGGGATTGGCAGCGCGCAACGAGTTCTCTCACATCATAATATCCTGATATACGGCCCATTTTGAAACAATTAAAATGCCGGAAATGTCCGGAAAAGGCCGAATATGTACAAGACAGGATTCTCCGCATGCTCGTTGTAATGGAAGTACCATTCTTCGGGGATTGGCAGCGCGCAACGAGTTCTCTCACATCATAATATCCTGCTATACGGCCCGTTTTTAATCACATAAAATGCCGGAGATGTCCGGAAAAGGTCGAAGGTGTACAGAACCCAATGCTCCGTTTGCTCGTTGTAATGGAAGTACCATTTTTGGGGGGTTGGCAGAGAGCAACTGGTTCTTACACATCATAATATCCTGATATACGGCCCATTTTGAAACAATTAAAAAGCCGGGAATATCCGGAAAAGGCCGAAGGTGTACAGAACCCGTTGCCCGTATGCTCGTTGTAATGGAATTACCATTTTTGGGGGATTGGCAACGCTCAACGCGTTTTTACACATCATAATATCCTGCGATACGACTCATTTTGAAACTATTAAAAAGCCGAAACTGGCCGGAAAAGGCCGAATATGTACAAGACAGGATTCTCCGCATGCTCGTTGTAATGGAAATACCATTCTTCGGGGATTGGCTGCGCGCAACGAGTTCTCTCACATCATAATATCCTGCGATACGACCCATTTTGAAACAATTAAAAAGCCGAAACTGGCCGGAAAAGGCCGAAAATGTACAAGACAGGATTCTCCGGATGCTGGTTGTATTGGAAGTACCATTCTTCGGGGATTGGCAGCGCGCACCGTGTTCTCTCACATCATAATATCCTGCTATTCTGCCCGTTTTTGATCACTTAATATGCCGGAAATGTCCGGAAAAGGCCGAAGGTGTACAGAACCTGATGCTCCGTATGCTCGTTGTAAGGGGCGTACCATTTCTCGGGGATTGGCAGCGCGTAACGTGTTCTCTCACATCATAATATCCTGATATACGGCCCATTTTGAAGCAATTAAAAAGCCGGAAATGTCCGGAAAAGGCCGAAGGTGTACAGAACCCGTTGCTCCGTATGCTCGTTGTAATGGGCGTACCATTTTTCGGGGATTGGCAGCGTGCAGCGAGCTCTCACACCTCATAATATCCTGCGATACGACTCATTTTGAAACTATTAAAAAGCCGAAACTGGCCGGAAAAGGCCGAATATGTACAAGACAGGATTCTCCGCATGCTCGTTGTAATGGAAGTACCATTCTTCGGGGATTGGCAGCGCGCAACGAGTACTCTCACATCATAATATCCTGCTATACGGCCCGTTTTTAATCACATAAAATGCCGGAGATGTCCGGAAAAGGCCGAAGGTGTACAGAACCCGATGCCCCGTTTGCTCGTTGTAATGGAAGTACCATTTTTCGGGGATGGGCAGCGTGCAGCCAGTTCTCACACCTCATAATATCCTGCGATACGGCCCATTTTGAAACAATTAAAAAGCCGGAAATGTCCGGAAAAGGCCGAAGGTGTACAGAACCCGTTGCTCCCTTTGCTTGTTGTAATGGAAGTACCATTTTTGGGGGGTTGGCAGAGAGCAACTGGTTCTTACACATCATAATATCCTGATATACGGCCCATTTTGAAACAATTAAAAAGCCGGAAATATCCGGAAAAGGCCGAAGGTGTACAGAACCCGCTGCTCCGTATGCTCGTTGTAATGGGCGTACCATTTTTGGGGGATTTCCAGCGTGCAGCCAGTTCTCACACCTCATAATATCCTGCGATACGGCCCATTTTGAAACAATTAAAAAGCCGGAAATGTCCGGAAAAGGCCGAAGGTGTACAGAACCCGTTGCTCCCTTTGCTTGTTGTAATGGAAGTACCATTTTTGGGGGGTTGGCAGAGAGCAACTGGTTCTTACACATCATAATATCCTGATATACGGCCCCTATTGAAGCAATTAAAAAGCCGGAAATGTCCGGAAAAGGCCGAAGGTGTACAGAACCCGTTGCTCCGTATGCTCGTTGTAATGGGCGTACCATTTTTCGGGGATTGGAAGCGTGCAGCGAGATCTCACACATCATAATATCGTGCGATACGACCCTTTTTGAAACAATTAAAAAGCCGGAAATATCCGGAAAAGGCCGAAGGTGTACAGAACCCGTTGCTCCGTATGCTCGTTGTAATGGAAGGACTATTTTTGGGGGATTGGCAACGCTCAATGCGTTTTTACACATCATAATATCCTGCTATTCGGCCCATTTTTGATCACTTAAAATGCCGGAAATGTCCGGAAAAGGCCGAAGGTGTACAGAACCTGATGCTCCGTATGCTCGTTGTAATGGAAGTACCATTCTTCGGGGATTGGCAGCGCGCAACGAGTTCTCTCACATCATAATATCCTGCGATACGACCCATTTTGAAACAATTAAAAAGCCGGAAATGTCCGGAAAATGCCAAAGGTGTACAGAACCCGTTCCTCCGTATGCTCGTTGTAATGGGCGTACCATTTTTCGGGGATTGGCAGCGTGCAGCGAGTTCTGACACCTCATAATATCCTGCGATACGACCCATTTTGAAACTATTAAAAAGCCGAAACTGGCCGGAAAAGGCCGAATATGTACAAGACAGGATTCTCCGCATGCTCGTTGTAATGGATGTACCATTCTTCGGGGATTGGCAGCTCGCAACGAGTTCTCTCACATCATAATATCCCGCGATACGACCCGTTTTTAATCACATAAAATGCCGGAAATGTCCGGAAAAGGCCGAAGGTGTACAGAACCGGTTGCTCCGTATGCTCGTTGTAATGGAAGGACCATTTTTCGGGGATTGGCAGCGTGCAGCGAGTTCTCACACATCATAATATCCTGCGATACGACCCGTTTTTAATCACTTAAAATGCCGGAAATGTCCGGAAAAGGCCGAAGGTGTACAGAACCTGATGCTCCGTATGCTCGTTGTAAGGGGCGTACCATTTCTCGGGGATTGGCAGCGCGTAACGTGTTCTCTCACATCATAATATCCTGATATACGGCCCATTTTGAAGCAATTAAAAAGCCGAAATGTCCGGAAAAGGCCGAAGGTGTACAGAACCCGTTGCTCCGTATGCTCGTTGTAATGGGCGTACCATTTTTCTGGGATTTCCAGCGTGCAGCCAGTTCTCACACCTCATAATATCCTGCGATACGAACCATTTTGAAACTATTAAAAAACCGAAACTGGCCGGAAATGGCCGAATATGTACAAGACAGGATTCTCCGCATGCTCGTTGTAATGGAAGTACCATTCTTCGGGGATTGGCAGCGCGCAACGAGTTCTCTCACATCATAATATCCTGATATACGGCCCATTTTGAAACAATTAAAAAGCCGGAAATGTCCGGAAGAGGCCGAAGGTGTACAGAACCCGTTGCTCCCTTTGCTTGTTGTAATGGAAGTACCATTTTTCGGGGATTGGCAGCGCGCAACGAGTTCTCTCACATCATAATATCCTGATATACGGCCCATTTTGAAACAATTAAAAAGCCGGAAATGTCCGGAAAAGGCCGAAGGTGTACAGAACCCGTTGCTCCGTATGCTCGTTGTAATGGGCGTACCATTTTTGGGGGATTTCCAGCGTGCAGCCAGTTCTCACACCTCATAATATCCTGCGATACGACCCATTTTGAAACTATTAAAAAGCCGAAACTGGACGGAAATGGCCGAATATGTACAAGACAGGATTCTCCGCATGCTCGTTGTAATGGAAGTACCATTCTTCGGGGATAGGCAGCGCGCAACGAGTTCTCTCACATCATAATATCCTGATATACGGCCCATTTTGAAACAATTAAAAAGCCGGAAATGTCCGGAAAAGGCCGAAGGTGTACAGAACCCAATGCTCCGTTTGCTCGTTGTAATGGAAGTACCATTTTTGGGGGGTTGGCAGAGAGCAACTGGTTCTTACACATCATAATATCCTGATATACGGCCCATTTTGAAACAATTAAAAAGCCGGAAAAGGCCGAAGGTGTACAGAACCCGCTGCTCCGTATGCTCGTTGTAATGGGCGTACCATTTTTGGGGGATTTCCAGCGTGCAGCCAGTTCTCACACCTCATAATATCCTGCGATACGGCCCATTTTGAAACAATTAAAAAGCCGGAAATGTCCGGAAAAGGCCGAAGGTGTACAGAACCCGTTGCTCCCTTTGCTTGTTGTAATGGAAGTACCATTTTTGGGGGGTTGGCAGAGAGCAACTGGTTCTTACACATCATAATATCCTGATATACGGCCCCTATTGAAGCAATTAAAAAGCCGGAAATGTCCGGAAAAGGCCGAAGGTGTACAGAACCCGTTGCTCCGTATGCTCGTTGTAATGGGCGTAGCATTTTTCGGGGATTGGCAGCGCGCAACGAGTTCTCTCACATCATAATATCCTGCGATACGACCCATTTTGAAACAATTAAAAAGCCGGAAATGTCCGGAAAATGCCAAAGGTGTACAGAACCCGTTGCTCCGTATGCTCGTTGTAATGGGCGTACCATTTTTCGGGGATTTCCAGCGTGCAGCCAGTTCTCACACCTCATAATATCCTGCGATACGACCCATTTTGAAACTATAAAAAAGCCGAAACTGGCCGGAAATGGCCGAATATGTACAAGACAGGATTCTCCGCATGCTCGTTGTAATGGAAGTACCATTCTTCGGGGATTGGCTGCGCGCAACGAGTTCTCTCACATCATAATATCCTGCGATACGACCCATTTTGAAACAATTAAAAAGCCGAAACTGGCCGGAAAAGGCCGAAAATGTACAAGACAGGATTCTCCGGATGCTGGTTGTATTGGAAGTACCATTCTTCGGGAATTGGCAGCGCGCACCGTGTTCTCTCACATCATAATATCCTGCTATTCTGCCCGTTTTTGATCACTTAATATGCCGGAAATGTCCGGAAAAGGCCGAAGGTGTACAGAACCTGATGCTCCGTATGCTCGTTGTAAGGGGCGTACCATTTCTCGGGGATTGGCAGCGCGTAACGTGTTCTCTCACATCATAATATCCTGATATACGGCCCATTTTGAAGCAATTAAAAAGCCGGAAATGTCCGGAAAAGGCCGAAGGTGTACAGAACCCGTTGCTCCGTATGCTCGTTGTAATGGGCGTACCATTTTTCTGGGATTTCCAGCGTGCAGCCAGTTCTCACACCTCATAATATCCTGCGATACGAACCATTTTGAAACTATTAAAAAACCGAAACTGGCCGGAAATGGCCGAATATGTACAAGACAGGATTCTCCGCATGCTCGTTGTAATGGAAGTACCATTCTTCGGGGATTGGCAGCGCGCAACGAGTTCTCTCACATCATAATATCCTGATATACGGCCCATTTTGAAACAATTAAAAAGCCGGAAATGTCCGGAAGAGGCCGAAGGTGTACAGAACCCGTTGCTCCCTTTGCTTGTTGTAATGGAAGTACCATTTTTCGGGGATTGGCAGCGCGCAACGAGTTCTCTCACATCATAATATCCTGATATACGGCCCATTTTGAAACAATTAAAAAGCCGGAAATGTCCGGAAAAGGCCGAAGGTGTACAGAACCCGTTGCTCCGTATGCTCGTTGTAATGGGCGTACCATTTTTGGGGGATTTCCAGCGTGCAGCCAGTTCTCACACCTCATAATATCCTGCGATACGACCCATTTTGAAACTATTAAAAAGCCGAAACTGGACGGAAATGGCCGAATATGTACAAGACAGGATTCTCCGCATGCTCGTTGTAATGGAAGTACCATTCTTCGGGGATAGGCAGCGCGCAACGAGTTCTCTCACATCATAATATCCTGATATACGGCCCATTTTGAAACAATTAAAAAGCCGGAAATGTCCGGAAAAGGCCGAAGGTGTACAGAACCCAATGCTCCGTTTGCTCGTTGTAATGGAAGTACCATTTTTGGGGGGTTGGCAGAGAGCAACTGGTTCTTACACATCATAATATCCTGATATACGGCCCATTTTGAAACAATTAAAAAGCCGGAAATATCCGGAAAAGGCCGAAGGTGTACAGAACCCGCTGCTCCGTATGCTCGTTGTAATGGGCGTACCATTTTTGGGGGATTTCCAGCGTGCAGCCAGTTCTCACACCTCATAATATCCTGCGATACGGCCCATTTTGAAACAATTAAAAAGCCGGAAATGTCCGGAAAAGGCCGAAGGTGTACAGAACCCGTTGCTCCCTTTGCTTGTTGTAATGGAAGTACCATTTTTGGGGGGTTGGCAGAGAGCAACTGGTTCTTACACATCATAATATCCTGATATACGGCCCCTATTGAAGCAATTAAAAAGCCGGAAATGTCCGGAAAAGGCCGAAGGTGTACAGAACCCGTTGCTCCGTATGCTCGTTGTAATGGGCGTAGCATTTTTCGGGGATTGGCAGCGCGCAACGAGTTCTCTCACATCATAATATCCTGCGATACGACCCATTTTGAAACAATTAAAAAGCCGGAAATGTCCGGAAAATGCCAAAGGTGTACAGAACCCGTTGCTCCGTATGCTCGTTGTAATGGGCGTACCATTTTTCGGGGATTGGCAGCGTGCAGCGAGTTCTCACACCTCATAATATCCTGCGATACGACCCATTTTGAAACTATTAAAAAGCCGAAACTGGTCGGAAAAGGCCGAATATGTACAAAACAGGATTCTCCGCATGCTCGTTGTAATGGATGTACCATTTTTCGGGGATTGGCAGCGCGCAACGAGTTCTCTCACATCATAATATCCTGATATACGGCCCATTTTGAAACAATTAAAAAGCCGGAAATGTCCGGAAAAGGCCGAAGTTGTACAGAACCCAATGCTCCGTTTGCTCGTTGTAATGGAAGTACCATTTTTGGGGGGTTGGCAGAGAGCAACTGGTTCTTACACATCATAATATCCTGATATACGGCCCATTTTGAAACAATTAAAAAGGCGGAAATATCCGGAAAAGGCCGAAGGTGTACAGAACCCGCTGCTCCGTATGCTCGTTGTAATGGGCGTACCATTTTTCGGGGATTTCCAGCGTGCAGCCAGTTCTCACACCTCATAATATCCTGCGATACGACCCATTTTGAAACTATTAAAAAGCCGAAACTGGCCGGAAATGGCCGAATATGTACAAGACAGGATTCTCCGCATGCTCGTTGTAATGGAAGTACCATTCTTCGGGGATTGGCAGCGCGCAACGAGTTCTCTCACATCATAATATCCTGCTATACGGCCCGTTTTTAATCACATAAAATGCCGGACATGTCCGGAAAAGGTCTAAGGTGTACAGAACCCAATGCTCCGTTTGCTCGTTGTAATGGAAGTACCATTTTTGGGGGGTTGGCAGAGAGCAACTGGTTCTTACACATCATAATATCCTGATATACGGCCCATTTTGAAACAATTAAAAAGCCGGGAATATCCGGAAAAGGCCGAAGGTGTACAGAACCCGTTGCTCCGTATGCTCGTTGTAATGGGCGTAGCATTTTTCGGGGATTGGCAGCGCGCAACGAGTTCTCTCACATCATAATATCCTGCGATACGACCCATTTTGAAACAATTAAAAAGCCGGAAATGTCCGGGAAATGCCAAAGGTGTACAGAACCCGTTGCTCCGTATGCTCGTTGTAATGGGCGTACCATTTTTCGGGGATTGGCAGCGTGCAGCGAGTTCTCACACCTCATAATATCCTGCGATACGACCCATTTTGAAACTATTAAAAAGCCGAAACTGGTCGGAAAAGGCCGAATATGTACAAAACAGGATTCTCCGCATGCTCGTTGTAATGGATGTACCATTTTTCGGGGATTGGCAGCGCGCAACGAGTTCTCTCACATCATAATATCCTGATATACGGCCCATTTTGAAACAATTAAAAAGCCGGAAATGTCCGGAAAAGGCCGAAGTTGTACAGAACCCAATGCTCCGTTTGCTCGTTGTAATGGAAGTACCATTTTTGGGGGGTTGGCAGAGAGCAACTGGTTCTTACACATCATAATATCCTGATATACGGCCCATTTTGAAACAATTAAAAAGGCGGAAATATCCGGAAAAGGCCGAAGGTGTACAGAACCCGCTGCTCCGTATGCTCGTTGTAATGGGCGTACCATTTTTCGGGGATTTCCAGCGTGCAGCCAGTTCTCACACCTCATAATATCCTGCGATACGACCCATTTTGAAACTATTAAAAAGCCGAAACTGGCCGGAAATGGCCGAATATGTACAAGACAGGATTCTCCGCATGCTCGTTGTAATGGAAGTACCATTCTTCGGGGATTGGCAGCGCGCAACGAGTTCTCTCACATCATAATATCCTGCTATACGGCCCGTTTTTAATCACATAAAATGCCGGACATGTCCGGAAAAGGTCTAAGGTGTACAGAACCCAATGCTCCGTTTGCTCGTTGTAATGGAAGTACCATTTTTGGGGGGTTGGCAGAGAGCAACTGGTTCTTACACATCATAATATCCTGATATACGGCCCATTTTGAAACAATTAAAAAGCCGGGAATATCCGGAAAAGGCCGAAGGTGTACAGAACCCGTTGCTCCGTATGCTCGTTGTAATGGGCGTAGCATTTTTCGGGGATTGGCAGCGCGCAACGAGTTCTCTCACATCATAATATCCTGCGATACGACCCATTTTGAAACAATTAAAAAGCCGGAAATGTCCGGGAAATGCCAAAGGTGTACAGAACCCGTTGCTCCGTATGCTCGTTGTAATGGGCGTACCATTTTTCGGGGATTGGCAGCGTGCAGCGAGTTCTCACACCTCATAATATCCTGCGATACGACCCATTTTGAAACTATTAAAAAGCCGAAACTGGTCGGAAAAGGCCGAATATGTACAAAACAGGATTCTCCGCATGCTCGTTGTAATGGATGTACCATTTTTCGGAGATTGGCAGCGCGCAACGAGTTCTCTCACATCATAATATCCTGATATACGGCCCATTTTGAAACAATTAAAAAGCCGGAAATGTCCGGAAAAGGCCGAAGTTGTACAGAACCCAATGCTCCGTTTGCTCGTTGTAATGGAAGTACCATTTTTGGGGGGTTGGCAGAGAGCAACTGGTTCTTACACATCATAATATCCTGATATACGGCCCATTTTGAAACAATTAAAAAGGCGGAAATATCCGGAAAAGGCCGAAGGTGTACAGAACCCGCTGCTCCGTATGCTCGTTGTAATGGGCGTACCATTTTTCGGGGATTTCCAGCGTGCAGCCAGTTCTCACACCTCATAATATCCTGCGATACGACCCATTTTGAAACTATTAAAAAGCCGAAACTGGCCGGAAATGGCCGAATATGTACAAGACAGGATTCTCCGCATGCTCGTTGTAATGGAAGTACCATTCTTCGGGGATTGGCAGCGCGCAACGAGTTCTCTCACATCATAATATCCTGCTATACGGCCCGTTTTTAATCACATAAAATGCCGGACATGTCCGGAAAAGGTCTAAGGTGTACAGAACCCAATGCTCCGTTTGCTCGTTGTAATGGAAGTACCATTTTTGGGGGGTTGGCAGAGAGCAACTGGTTCTTACACATCATAATATCCTGATATACGGCCCATTTTGAAACAATTAAAAAGCCGGGAATATCCGGAAAAGGCCGAAGGTGTACAGAACCCGTTGCCCGTATGCTCGTTGTAATGGAATTACCATTTTTGGGGGATTGGCAACGCTCAACGCGTTTTTACACATCATAATATCCTGCGATACGACTCATTTTGAAACTATTAAAAAGCCGAAACTGGCCGGAAAAGGCCGAATATGTACAAGACAGGATTCTCCGCATGCTCGTTGTAATGGAAGTACCATTCTTCGGGGATTGGCTGCGCGCAACGAGTTCTCTCACATCATAATATCCTGCGATACGACCCATTTTGAAACAATTAGAAAGCCGAAACTGGCCGGAAAAGGCCGAAAATGTACAAGACAGGATTCTCCGGATGCTGGTTGTATTGGAAGAACCATTCTTCGGGAATTGGCAGCGCGCACCGTGTTCTCTCACATCATAATATCCTGCTATTCTGCCCGTTTTTGATCACTTAATATGCCGGAAATGTCCGGAAAAGGCCGAAGGTGTACAGAACCTGATGCTCCGTATGCTCGTTGTAAGGGGCGTACCATTTCGCGGGGATTGGCAGCGCGTAACGTGTTCTCTCACATCATAATATCCTGATATACGGCCCATTTTGAAGCAATTAAAAAGCCGGAAATGTCCGGAAAAGGCCGAAGGTGTACAGAACCCGTTGCTCCGTATGCTCGTTGTAATGGGCGTACCATTTTTCTGGGATTTCTAGCGTGCAGCCAGTTCTCACACCTCATAATATCCTGCGATACGAACCATTTTGAAACTATTAAAAAACCGAAACTGGCCGGAAATGGCCGAATATGTACAAGACAGGATTCTCCGCATGCTCGTTGTAATGGAAGTACCATTCTTCGGGGATTGGCAGCGCGCAACGAGTTCTCTCACATCATAATATCCTGATATACGGCCCATTTTGAAACAATTAAAAAGCCGGAAATGTCCGGAAGAGGCCGAAGGTGTACAGAACCCGTTGCTCCCTTTGCTTGTTGTAATGGAAGTACCATTTTTGGGGGGTTGGCAGAGAGCAACTGGTTCTTACACATCATAATATCCTGATATACGGCCCCTATTGAAGCAATTAAAAAGCCGGAAATGTCCGGAAAAGGCCGAAGGTGTACAGAACCCGTTGCTCCGTATGCACGTTGTAATGGGCGTAGCATTTTTCGGGGATTGGCAGCGTGCAGCGAGATCTCACACATCATAATATCCTGCGATACGACCCTTTTTGAAACAATTAAAAAGCCGGAAATATCCGGAAAAGGCCGAAGGTGTACAGAACCCGTTGCTCCGTATGCTCGTTGTAATGGAAGGACCATTTTTGGGGGATTGGCAGCGTGCAGCGAGTTCTCACACCTCATAATATCCTGCGAAACGACTCATTTTGAAACTATTAAAAAGCCGAAACTTGCCGGAAAAGGTCGAATATGTAAAAGACATGATTCTCCGCATGCTCGTTGTAATGGAAGTACCATTCTTCGGAGATTGGCAGCGCGCAACGAGTTCTCTCACATCATAATATCCTGATATACGGCCCACTTTGAAACAATTAAAAAGCCGGAAATGCCCGGAAAAGGCCGAAGGTGTACAGAACCCGTTGCTCCCTTTGCTTGTTGTAATGGAAGTACCATTTTTGGGGGGTTGGCAGAGAGCAACTGGTTCTTACACATCATAATATCCTGACATACGGCCCATTTTGAAGCAATTAAAAAGCCGGAGATGTCCGGAAAAGGCCGAAGGTGTACAGAACCCGTTGCTCCGTATGCTCGTTGTAATGGGCGTACCATTTTTCAGGGATTTCCAGCGTGCAGCCAGTTCTCACACCTCATAATATCCTGCGATACGACCCATTTTGAAACTATTAAAAAGCCGAAACTGGCCGGAAATGGCCGAATATGTACAAGACAGGATTCTCCGCATGCTCGTTGTAATGGAAGTACCATTCTTCGGGGATTGGCAGCGCGCAACGAGTACTCTCACATCATAATATCTTGCTATACGGCCCGTTTTTAATCACATAAAATGCCGGAGATGTCCGGAAAAGGCCGATGGTGTACAGAACCCGATGCCCCGTTTGCTCGTTGTAATGGAAGTACCATTTTTCGGGGATGGGCAGCGTGCAGCGAGTTCTCACACCTCATAATATCCTGCGAAACGACTCATTTTGAAACTATTAAAAAGCCGAAACTTGCCGGAAAAGGCCGAATATGTACAAGACAGGATTCTCCGCATGCTCGTTGTAATGGAAGTACCATTCTTCGGGGATTGGCAGCGCGCAACGAGTTCTCTCACATCATAATATCCTGTTATACGGCCCACTTTGAAACAATTAAAAAGCCGGAAATGTCCGGAAAAGGCCGAAGGTGTACAGAACCCGTTGCTCCCTTTGCTCGTTGTAGTGGGCGTACCATTTTTCAGGGATTGGCAGCGTGCAGCGAGATCTCACACATCATAATATCCTGCGATACGACCCTTTTTGAAACAATTAAAAAGCCGGAAATATCCGGAAAAGGCCGAAGGTGTACAGAACCCGTTGCTCCGTATGCTCGTTGTAATGGAAGGACCATTTTTGGGGGATTGGCAGCGTGCAGCGAGTTCTCACACCTCATAATATCCTGCGAAACGACTCATTTTGAAACAATTAAAAAGCCGGAAATGTCCGGAAAAGGCCGAAGGTGTACAGAACCCGTTGCTCCCTTTGCTTGTTGTAATGGAAGTACCATTTTTGGGGGGTTGGCAGAGAGCAACTGGTTCTTACACATCATAATATCCTGATATACGGCCCATTTTGAAGCAATTAAAAAGCCGGAGATGTCCGGAAAAGGCCGAAGGTGTACAGAACCCGTTGCTCCCATTGCTTGTTGTAATGGAAGTACCATTCTTCGGGGATTGGCAGCGCGCAACGAGTTCTCTCACATCATAATATCCTGCTATACGGCCCGTTTTTAATCACATAAAATGCCGGACATGTCCGGAAAAGGTCGAAGGTGTACAGAACCCGTTGCTCCGTATGCTCGTTGTAATGGAAGTACCATTTTTGGGGGGTTGGCAGAGAGCAACTGGTTCTTACACATCATAATATCCTGATATACGGCCCATTTTGAAACAATTAAAAAGCCGGGAATATCCGGAAAAGGCCGAAGGTGTACAGAACCCGTTGCCCGTATGCTCGTTGTAATGGAATTACCATTTTTGGGGGATTGGCAACGCTCAACGCGTTTTTACACATCATAATATCCTGCGATACGACTCATTTTGAAACTATTAAAAAGCCGAAACTGGCCGGAAAAGGCCGAATATGTACAAGACAGGATTCTCCGCATGCTCGTTGTAATGGAAGTACCATTCTTCGGGGATTGGCTGCGCGCAACGAGTTCTCTCACATCATAATATCCTGCGATACGACCCATTTTGAAACAATTAAAAAGCCGAAACTGGCCGGAAAAGGCCGAAAATGTACAAGACAGGATTCTCCGGATGCTGGTTGTATTGGAAGAACCATTCTTCGGGAATTGGCAGCGCGCACCGTGTTCTCTCACATCATAATATCCTGCTATTCTGCCCGTTTTTGATCACTTAATATGCCGGAAATGTCCGGAAAAGGCCGAAGGTGTACAGAACCTGATGCTCCGTATGCTCGTTGTAAGGGGCGTACCATTTCGCGGGGATTGGCAGCGCGTAACGTGTTCTCTCACATCATAATATCCTGATATACGGCCCATTTTGAAGCAATTAAAAAGCCGGAAATGTCCGGAAAAGGCCGAAGGTGTACAGAACCCGTTGCTCCGTATGCTCGTTGTAATGGGCGTACCATTTTTCTGGGATTTCCAGCGTGCAGCCAGTTCTCACACCTCATAATATCCTGCGATACGAACCATTTTGAAACTATTAAAAAACCGAAACTGGCCGGAAATGGCCGAATATGTACAAGACAGGATTCTCCGCATGCTCGTTGTAATGGAAGTACCATTCTTCGGGGATTGGCAGCGCGCAACGAGTTCTCTCACATCATAATATCCTGATATACGGCCCATTTTGAAACAATTAAAAAGCCGGAAATGTCCGGAAGAGGCCGAAGGTGTACAGAACCCGTTGCTCCCTTTGCTTGTTGTAATGGAAGTACCATTTTTGGGGGGTTGGCAGAGAGCAACTGGTTCTTACACATCATAATATCCTGATATACGGCCCCTATTGAAGCAATTAAAAAGCCGGAAATGTCCGGAAAAGGCCGAAGGTGTACAGAACCCGTTGCTCCGTATGCACGTTGTAATGGGCGTAGCATTTTTCGGGGATTGGCAGCGTGCAGCGAGATCTCACACATCATAATATCCTGCGATACGACCCTTTTTGAAACAATTAAAAAGCCGGAAATATCCGGAAAAGGCCGAAGGTGTACAGAACCCGTTGCTCCGTATGCTCGTTGTAATGGAAGGACCATTTTTGGGGGATTGGCAGCGTGCAGCGAGTTCTCACACCTCATAATATCCTGCGAAACGACTCATTTTGAAACTATTAAAAAGCCGAAACTTGCCGGAAAAGGTCGAATATGTAAAAGACATGATTCTCCGCATGCTCGTTGTAATGGAAGTACCATTCTTCGGAGATTGGCAGCGCGCAACGAGTTCTCTCACATCATAATATCCTGATATACGGCCCACTTTGAAACAATTAAAAAGCCGGAAATGCCCGGAAAAGGCCGAAGGTGTACAGAACCCGTTGCTCCCTTTGCTTGTTGTAATGGAAGTACCATTTTTGGGGGGTTGGCAGAGAGCAACTGGTTCTTACACATCATAATATCCTGACATACGGCCCATTTTGAAGCAATTAAAAAGCCGGAGATGTCCGGAAAAGGCCGAAGGTGTACAGAACCCGTTGCTCCGTATGCTCGTTGTAATGGGCGTACCATTTTTCAGGGATTTCCAGCGTGCAGCCAGTTCTCACACCTCATAATATCCTGCGATACGACCCATTTTGAAACTATTAAAAAGCCGAAACTGGCCGGAAATGGCCGAATATGTACAAGACAGGATTCTCCGCATGCTCGTTGTAATGGAAGTACCATTCTTCGGGGATTGGCAGCGCGCAACGAGTACTCTCACATCATAATATCTTGCTATACGGCCCGTTTTTAATCACATAAAATGCCGGAGATGTCCGGAAAAGGCCGATGGTGTACAGAACCCGATGCCCCGTTTGCTCGTTGTAATGGAAGTACCATTTTTCGGGGATGGGCAGCGTGCAGCGAGTTCTCACACCTCATAATATCCTGCGAAACGACTCATTTTGAAACTATTAAAAAGCCGAAACTTGCCGGAAAAGGCCGAATATGTACAAGACAGGATTCTCCGCATGCTCGTTGTAATGGAAGTACCATTCTTCGGGGATTGGCAGCGCGCAACGAGTTCTCTCACATCATAATATCCTGTTATACGGCCCACTTTGAAACAATTAAAAAGCCGGAAATGTCCGGAGAAGGCCGAAGGTGTACAGAACCCGTTGCTCCCTTTGCTCGTTGTAGTGGGCGTACCATTTTTCGGGGATTGGCAGCGTGCAGCGAGATCTCACACATCATAATATCCTGCGATACGACCCTTTTTGAAACAATTAAAAAGCCGGAAATATCCGGAAAAGGCCGAAGGTGTACAGAACCCGTTGCTCCGTATGCTCGTTGTAATGGAAGGACCATTTTTGGGGGATTGGCAGCGTGCAGCGAGTTCTCACACCTCATAATATCCTGCGAAACGACTCATTTTGAAACAATTAAAAAGCCGGAAATGTCCGGAAAAGGCCGAAGGTGTACAGAACCCGTTGCTCCCTTTGCTTGTTGTAATGGAAGTACCATTTTTGGGGGGTTGGCAGAGAGCAACTGGTTCTTACACATCATAATATCCTGATATACGGCCCATTTTGAAGCAATTAAAAAGCCGGAGATGTCCGGAAAAGGCCGAAGGTGTACAGAACCCGTTGCTCCCATTGCTTGTTGTAATGGAAGTACCATTCTTCGGGGATTGGCAGCGCGCAACGAGTTCTCTCACATCATAATATCCTGCTATACGGCCCGTTTTTAATCACATAAAATGCCGGACATGTCCGGAAAAGGTCGAAGGTGTACAGAACCCAATGCTCCGTTTGCTCGTTGTAATGGAAGTACCATTTTGGGGGGGTTGGCAGAGAGCAACTGGTTCTTACACATCATAATATCCTGATATACGGCCCATTTTGAAACAATTAAAAAGCCGGGAATATCCGGAAAAGGCCGAAGGCGTACAGAACCCGTTGCCCGTATGCTCGTTGTAATGGAATTACCATTTTTGGGGGATTGGCAACGCTCAACGCGTTTTTACACATCATAATATCCTGCGATACGACTCATTTTGAAACTATTAAAAAGCCGAAACTGGCCGGAAAAGGCCGAATATGTACAAGACAGGATTCTCCGCATGCTCGTTGTAATGGAAGTACCATTCTTCGGGGATTGGCTGCGCGCAACGAGTTCTCTCACATCATAATATCCTGCGATACGACCCATTTTGAAACAATTAAAAAGCCGAAACTGGCCGGAAAAGGCCGAAAATGTACAAGACAGGATTCTCCGGATGCTGGTTGTATTGGAAGTACCATTCTTCGGGAATTGGCAGCGCGCACCGTGTTCTCTCACATCATAATATCCTGCTATTTTGCCCGTTTTTGATCACTTAATATGCCGGAAATGTCCGGAAAAGGCCGAAGGTGTACAGAACCTGATGCTCCGTATGCTCGTTGTAAGGGGCGTACCATTTCTCGGGGATTGGCAGCGCGTAACGTGTTCTCTCACATCATAATATCCTGATATACGGCCCATTTTGAAGCAATTAAAAAGCCGGAAATGTCCGGAAAAGGCCGAAGGTGTACAGAACCCGTTGCTCCGTATGCTCGTTGTAATGGGCGCACCATTTTTCTGGGATTTCCAGCGTGCAGCCAGTTCTCACACCTCATAATATCCTGCGATACGAACCATTTTGAAACTATTAAATAACCGAAACTGGCCGGAAATGGCCGAATATGTACAAGACAGGATTCTCCGCATGCTCGTTGTAATGGAAGTACCATTCTTCGGGGATTGGCAGCGCGCAACGAGTTCTCTCACATCATAATATCCTGATATACGGCCCATTTTGAAACAATTAAAAAGCCGGAAATGTCCGGAAGAGGCCGAAGGTGTACAGAACCCGTTGCTCCCTTTGCTTGTTGTAATGGAAGTACCATTTTTCGGGGATTGGCAGCGCGCAACGAGTTCTCTCACATCATAATATCCTGATATACGGCCCATTTTGAAACAATTAAAAAGCCGGAAATGTCCGGAAAAGGCCGAAGGTGTACAGAACCCGTTGCTCCGTATGCTCGTTGTAATGGGCGTACCATTTTTGGGGGATTTCCAGCGTGCAGCCAGTTCTCACACCTCATAATATCCTGCGATACGACCCATTTTGAAACTATTAAAAAGCCGAAACTGGCCGGAAATGGCCGAATATGTACAAGACAGGATTCTCCGCATGCTCGTTGTAATGGAAGTACCATTCTTCGGGGATAGGCAGCGCGCAACGAGTTCTCTCACATCATAATATCCTGATATACGGCCCATTTTGAAACAATTAAAAAGCCGGAAATGTCCGGAAAAGGCCGAAGGTGTACAGAACCCAATGCTCCGTTTGCTCGTTGTAATGGAAGTACCATTTTTGGGGGGTTGGCAGAGAGCAACTGGTTCTTACACATCATAATATCCTGATATACGGCCCATTTTGAAACAATTAAAAAGCCGGAAATATCCGGAAAAGGCCGAAGGTGTACAGAACCCGCTGCTCCGTATGCTCGTTGTAATGGGCGTACCATTTTGGGGGGATTTCCAGCGTGCAGCCAGTTCTCACACCTCATAATATCCTGCGATACGGCCCATTTTGAAACAATTAAAAAGCCGGAAATGTCCGGAAAAGGCCGAAGGTGTACAGAACCCGTTGCTCCCTTTGCTTGTTGTAATGGAAGTACCATTTTTGGGGGGTTGGCAGAGAGCAACTGGTTCTTACACATCATAATATCCTGATATACGGCCCCTATTGAAGCAATTAAAAAGCCGGAAATGTCCGGAAAAGGCCGAAGGTGTACAGAACCCGTTGCTCCGTATGCTCGTTGTAATGGGCGCACCATTTTTCTGGGATTTCCAGCGTGCAGCCAGTTCTCACACCTCATAATATCCTGCGATACGAACCATTTTGAAACTATTAAAAAGCCGAAACTGGCCGGAAAAGGCCGAAAATGTACAAGACAGGATTCTCCGGATGCTGGTTGTATTGGAAGTACCATTCTTCGGGAATTGGCAGCGCGCACCGTGTTCTCTCACATCATAATATCCTGCTATTCTGCCCGTTTTTGATCACTTAATATGCCGGAAATGTCCGGAAAAGGCCGAAGGTGTACAGAACCTGATGCTCCGTATGCTCGTTGTAAGGGGCGTACCATTTCTCGGGGATTGGCAGCGCGTAACGTGTTCTCTCACATCATAATATCCTGATATACGGCCCATTTTGAAGCAATTAAAAAGCCGGAAATGTCCGGAAAAGGCCGAAGGTGTACAGAACCCGTTGCTCCGTATGCTCGTTGTAATGGGCGTACCATTTTTCTGGGATTTCCAGCGTGCAGCCAGTTCTCACACCTCATAATATCCTGCGATACGAACCATTTTGAAACTATTAAAAAACCGAAACTGGCCGGAAATGGCCGAATATGTACAAGACAGGATTCTCCGCATGCTCGTTGTAATGGAAGTACCATTCTTCGGGGATTGGCAGCGCGCAACGAGTTCTCTCACATCATAATATCCTGATATACGGCCCATTTTGAAACAATTAAAAAGCCGGAAATGTCCGGAAGAGGCCGAAGGTGTACAGAACCCGTTGCTCCCTTTGCTTGTTGTAATGGAAGTACCATTTTTGGGGGGTTGGCAGAGAGCAACTGGTTCTTACACATCATAATATCCTGATATACGGCCCCTATTGAAGCAATTAAAAAGCCGGAAATGTCCGGAAAAGGCCGAAGGTGTACAGAACCCGTTGCTCCGTATGCACGTTGTAATGGGCGTAGCATTTTTCGGGGATTGGCAGCGTGCAGCGAGATCTCACACATCATAATATCCTGCGATACGACCCTTTTTGAAACAATTAAAAAGCCGGAAATATCCGGAAAAGGCCGAAGGTGTACAGAACCCGTTGCTCCGTATGCTCGTTGTAATGGAAGGACCATTTTTGGGGGATTGGCAGCGTGCAGCGAGTTCTCACACCTCATAATATCCTGCGAAACGACTCATTTTGAAACTATTAAAAAGCCGAAACTTGCCGGAAAAGGTCGAATATGTAAAAGACATGATTCTCCGCATGCTCGTTGTAATGGAAGTACCATTCTTCGGAGATTGGCAGCGCGCAACGAGTTCTCTCACATCATAATATCCTGATATACGGCCCACTTTGAAACAATTAAAAAGCCGGAAATGCCGGGAAAAGGCCGAAGGTGTACAGAACCCGTTGCTCCCTTTGCTTGTTGTAATGGAAGTACCATTTTTGGGGGGTTGGCAGAGAGCAACTGGTTCTTACACATCATAATATCCTGATATACGGCCCATTTTGTAGCAATTAAAAAGCCGGAGATGTCCGGAAAAGGCCGAAGGTGTACAGAACCCGTTGCTCCGTATGCTCGTTGTAATGGGCGTACCATTTTTCGGGGATTTCCAGCGTGCAGCCAGTTCTCACACCTCATAATATCCTGCGATACGACCCATTTTGAAACTATTAAAAAGCCGAAACTGCCCGGAAATGGCCGAATATGTACAAGACAGGATTCTCCGCATGCTCGTTGTAATGGAAGTACCATTCTTCGGGGATTGGCAGCGCGCAACGAGTACTCTCACATCATAATATCTTGCTATACGGCCCGTTTTTAATTACATAAAATGCCGGAGATGTCCGGAAAAGGCCGATGGTGTACAGAACCCGATGCCCCGTTTGCTCGTTGTAATGGAAGTACCATTTTTCGGGGATGGGCAGCATGCAGCGAGTTCTCACGCCTCATAATATCCTGCGAAACGACTCATTTTGAAACTATTAAAAAGCCGAAACTTGCCGGAAAAGGCCGAATATGTAAAAGACATGATTCTCCGCATGCTCGTTGTAATGGAAGTACCATTCTTTGGAGATTGGCAGCGCGCAACGAGTTCTCTCACATCATAATATCCTGCTATACGGCCCATTTTGAAACCATTAAAAAGCCGGAGATGTCCGGAAAAGGCCGAAGGTGTACAGAACCTGATGCTCCGTATGCTCGTTGTAATGGAAGTACCATTCTTCGGGGATTGGCAGCGCGCAACGAGTTCTCTCACATCATAATATCCTGCGATACGACCCATTTTGAAACAATTAAAAAGCCGGAAATGTCCGGAAAATGCCAAAGGTGTACAGAACCCGTTGCTCCGTATGCTCGTTGTAATGGGCGTACCATTTTTCGGGGATTGGCAGCGTGCAGCGAGTTCTCACACCTCATAATATCCTGCGATACGACCCATTTTGAAACTATTAAAAAGCCGAAACTGGTCGGAAAAGGCAGAATATGTACAAAACAGGATTCTCCGCATGCTCGTTGTAATGGAAGTACCATTCTTCGGGGATTGGCAGCGCGCAACGAGTTCTCTCACATCATAATATCCTGATATACGGCCCACTTTGAAACAATTAAAAAGCCGGAAATGCCCGGAAAAGGCCGAAGGTGTACAGAACCCGTTGCTCCCTTTGCTTGTTGTAATGGAAGTACCATTTTTGGGGGGTTGGCAGAGAGCAACTGGTTCTTACACATCATAATATCCTGATATACGGCCCATTTTGTAGCAATTAAAAAGCCGGAGATGTCCGGAAAAGGCCGAAGGTGTACAGAACCCGTTGCTCCGTATGCTCGTTGTAATGG
This sequence comes from Bombus muscorum, assembly GCA_963971185.1. NCBI lineage: Eukaryota > Metazoa > Arthropoda > Insecta > Hymenoptera > Apidae > Bombus > Bombus muscorum. The sequence continues at coordinate 8,913,956 of OZ020130.1, read as the reverse complement.
GCGTACCATTTTTCGGGGATTTCCAGCGTGCAGCCAGTTCTCACACCTCATAATATCCTGCGATACGACCCATTTTGAAACTATTAAAAAGCCGAAACTGGCCGGAAATGGCCGAATATGTACAAGACAGGATTCTCCGCATGCTCGTTGTAATGGAAGTACCATTCTTCGGGGATTGGCAGCGCGCAACGAGTACTCTCACATCATAATATCTTGCTATACGGCCCGTTTTTAATTACATAAAATGCCGGAGATGTCCGGAAAAGGCCGATGGTGTACAGAACCCGATGCCCCGTTTGCTCGTTGTAATGGAAGTACCATTTTTCGGGGATGGGCAGCGTGCAGCGAGTTCTCACACCTCGTAATATCCTGCGAAACGACTCATTTTGAAACTATTAAAAAGCCGAAACTTGCCGGAAAAGGCCGAATATGTAAAAGACATGATTCTCCGCATGCTCGTTGTAATGGAAGTACCATTCTTTGGAGATTGGCAGCGCGCAACGAGTTCTCTCACATCATAATATCCTGCTATACGGCCCATTTTGAAACCATTAAAAAGCCGGAGATGTCCGGAAAAGGCCGAAGGTGTACAGAACCTGATGCTCCGTATGCTCGTTGTAATGGAAGTACCATTCTTCGGGGATTGGCAGCGCGCAACGAGTTCTCTCACATCATAATATCCTGCGATACGACCCATTTTGAAACAATTAAAAAGCCGGAAATGTCCGGAAAATGCCAAAGGTGTACAGAACCCGTTGCTCCGTATGCTCGTTGTAATGGGCGTACCATTTTTCGGGGATTGGCAGCGTGCAGCGAGTTCTCACACCTCATAATATCCTGCGATACGACCCATTTTGAAACTATTAAAAAGCCGAAACTGGTCGGAAAAGGCAGAATATGTACAAAACAGGATTCTCCGCATGCTCGTTGTAATGGATGTACCATTTTTCGGGGATTGGCAGCGCGCAACGAGTTCTCTCACATCATAATATCCTGATATACGGCCCATTTTGAAACAATTAAGAAGCCGGAAATGTCCGGAAAAGGCCGAAGGTGTACAGAACCCGTTGCTCCGTATGCTCGTTGTAATGGGCGTACCATTTTTGGGGGATTTCCAGCGTGCAGCTAGTTCTCACACCTCATAATATCCTGCGATACGACCCATTTTGAAACTATTAAAAAGCCGAAACTGGCCGGAAATGGCCGAATATGTACAAGACAGGATTCTCCGCATGCTCGTTGTAATGGAAGTACCATTCTTCGGGGATAGGCAGCGCGCAACGAGTTCTCTCACATCATAATATCCTGATATACGGCCCATTTTGAAACAATTAAAAAGCCGGAAATGTCCGGAAAAGGCCGAAGGTGTACAGAACCCAATGCTCCGTTTGCTCGTTGTAATGGAAGTACCATTTTTGGGGGGTTGGCAGAGAGCAACTGGTTCTTACACATCATAATATCCTGATATACGGCCCATTTTGAAACAATTAAAAAGCCGGAAATATCCGGAAAAGGCCGAAGGTGTACAGAACCCGCTGCTCCGTATGCTCGTTGTAATGGGCGTACCATTTTTCGGGGATTTCCAGCGTGCAGCCAGTTCTCACACCTCATAATATCCTGCGATACGACCCATTTTGAAACTATTAAAAAGCCGAAACTGGCCGGAAATGGCCGAATATGTACAAGACAGGATTCTCCGCATGCTCGTTGTAATGGAAGTACCATTCTTCGGGGATTGGCAGCGCGCAACGAGTTCTCTCACATCATAATATCCTGCTATACGGCCCGTTTTTAATCACATAAAATGCCGGAGATGTCCGGAAAAGGTCGAAGGTGTACAGAACCCAATGCTCCGTTTGCTCGTTGTAATGGAAGTACCATTTTTGGGGGGTTGGCAGAGAGCAACTGGTTCTTACACATCATAATATCCTGATATACGGCCCATTTTGAAACAATTAAAAAGCCGGGAATATCCGGAAAAGGCCGAAGGTGTACAGAACCCGTTGCCCGTATGCTCGTTGTAATGGAATTACCATTTTTGGGGGATTGGCAACGCTCAACGCGTTTTTACACATCATAATATCCTGCGATACGACTCATTTTGAAACTATTAAAAAGCCGAAACTGGCCGGAAAAGGCCGAATATGTACAAGACAGGATTCTCCGCATGCTCGTTGTAATGGAAATACCATTCTTCGGGGATTGGCTGCGCGCAACGAGTTCTCTCACATCATAATATCCTGCGATACGACCCATTTTGAAACAATTAAAAAGCCGAAACTGGCCGGAAAAGGCCGAAAATGTACAAGACAGGATTCTCCGGATGCTGGTTGTATTGGAAGTACCATTCTTCGGGGATTGGCAGCGCGCACCGTGTTCTCTCACATCATAATATCCTGCTATTCTGCCCGTTTTTGATCACTTAATATGCCGGAAATGTCCGGAAAAGGCCGAAGGTGTACAGAACTTGATGCTCCGTATGCTCGTTGTAAGGGGCGTACCATTTCTCGGGGATTGGCAGCGCGTAACGTGTTCTCTCACATCATAATATCCTGATATACGGCCCATTTTGAAGCAATTAAAAAGCCGGAAATGTCCGGAAAAGGCCGAAGGTGTACAGAACCCGTTGCTCCGTATGCTCGTTGTAATGGGCGTACCATTTTTCGGGGATTGGCAGCGTGCAGCGAGCTCTCACACCTCATAATATCCTGCGATACGACTCATTTTGAAACTATTAAAAAGCCGAAACTGGCCGGAAAAGGCCGAATATGTACAAGACAGGATTCTCCGCATGCTCGTTGTAATGGAAGTACCATTCTTCGGGGATTGGCAGCGCGCAACGAGTACTCTCACATCATAATATCCTGCTATACGGCCCGTTTTTAATCACATAAAATGCCGGAGATGTCCGGAAAAGGCCGAAGGTGTACAGAACCCGATGCCCCGTTTGCTCGTTGTAATGGAAGTACCATTTTTCGGGGATGGGCAGCGTGCAGCGAGTTCTCACACCTCATAATATCCTGCGAAACGACTCATTTTGATACTATTAAAAAGCCGAAACTTGCCGGAAAAGGCCGAATATGTACAAGACAGGATTCTCCGCATGCTCGTTGTAATGGAAGTACCATTCTTCGGGGATTGGCAGCGCGCAACGAGTTCTCTCACATCATAATATCCTGATATACGGCCCACTTTGAAACAATTAAAAAGCCGGAAATGTCCGGAAAAGGCCGAAGGTGTACAGAACCCGTTGCTCCCTTTGCTCGTTGTAGTGGGCGTACCATTTTTCGGGGATTGGCAGCGTGCAGCGAGCTCTCACACCTCATAATATCCTGCGATACGACTCATTTTGAAACTATTAAAAAGCCGAAACTGGCCGGAAAAGGCCGAATATGTACAAGACAGGATTCTCCGCACGCTCGTTGTAATGGAAGTACCATTCTTCGGAGATTGGCTGCGCGCAAACGAGTTCTCTCACATCATAATATCCTGCGATACGACCCATTTTGAAACAATTAAAAAGCCGAAACTGGCCGGAAAAGGCCGAAATTGTACAAGACAGGATTCTCCGGATGCTGGTTGTATTGGAAGTACCATTCTTCGGGGATTGGCAGCGCGCACCGTGTTCTCTCACATCATAATATCCTGCTATTCTGCCCGTTTTTGATCACTTAATATTCCGGAAATGTCCGGAAAAGGCCGAAGGTGTACAGAACCTGATGCTCCGTATGCTCGTTGTAAGGGGCGTACCATTTCTCGGGGATTGGCAGCGCGTAACGTGTTCTCTCACATCATAATATCCTGATATACGGCCCATTTTGAAGCAATTAAAAAGCCGGAAATGTCCGGAAAAGGCCGAAGGTGTACAGAACCCGTTGCTCCGTATGCTCGTTGTAATGGGCGTACCATTTTTCTGGAATTTCCAGCGTGCAGCCAGTTCTCACAGCTCATAATATCCTGCGATACGAACCATTTTGAAACTATTAAAAAGCCGAAACTGGCCGGAAATGGCCGAATATGTACAAGACAGGATTCTCCGCATGCTCGTTGTAATCGAAGTACCATTCTTCGGGGATTGGCAGCGCGCAACGAGTTCTCTCACATCATAATATCCTGCGATACGACCCATTTTGAAACAATTAAAAAGCCGAAACTGGCCGGAAAAGGCCGAAATTGTACAAGACAGGATTCTCCGGATGCTGGTTGTATTGGAAGTACCATTCTTCGGGGATTGGCAGCGCGCACCGTGTTCTCTCACATCATAATATCCTGCTATTCTGCCCGTTTTTGATCACTTAATATGCCGGAAATGTCCGGAAAAGGCCGAAGGTGTACAGAACCTGATGCTCCGTATGCTCGTTGTAAGGGGCGTACCATTTCTCGGGGATTGGCAGCGCGTAACGTGTTCTCTCACATCATAATATCCTGATATACGGCCCATTTTGAAGCAATTAAAAAGCCGGAAATGTCCGGAAAAGGCCGAAGGTGTACAGAACCCGTTGCTCCGTATGCTCGTTGTAATGGGCGTACCATTTTTCTGGAATTTCCAGCGTGCAGCCAGTTCTCACACCTCATAATATCCTGCGATACGAACCATTTTGAAACTATTAAAAAGCCGAAACTGGCCGGAAATGGCCGAATATGTACAAGACAGGATTCTCCGCATGCTCGTTGTAATGGAAGTACCATTCTTCGGGGATTGGCAGCGCGCAACGAGTTCTCTCACATCATAATATCCTGATATACGGCCCATTTTGAAACAATTAAAAAGCCGGAAATGTCCGGAAAAGGCCGAAGGTGTACAGAACCCGTTGCTCCCTTTGCTTGTTGTAATGGAAGTACCATTTTTGGGGGGTTGGCAGAGAGCAACTGGTTCTTACACATCATAATATCCTGATATACGGCCCCTATTGAAGCAATTAAAAAGCCGGAAATGTCCGGAAAAGGCCGAAGGTGTACAGAACCCGTTGCTCCGTATGCTCGTTGTAATGGGCGTAGCATTTCTCGGGGATTGGCAGCGCGCAACGAGTTCTCTCACATCATAATATCCTGCGATACGACCCATTTTGAAACAATTAAAAAGCCGGAAATGTCCGGAAAATGCCAAAGGTGTACAGAACCCGTTGCTCCGTATGCTCGTTGTAATGGGCGTACCATTTTTCGGGGATTGGCAGCGCGTAACGAGTTATCTCATATCATAATATCCTGAAATACGGCCCATTTTGAAACAATTAAAAAGCCGGAAATGTCCGGAAAAGGCCGAAGGTGTACAGAACCTGATGCTCCGTATGCTCGTTGTAATGGAAGTACCATTCTTCGGGGATTGGCAGCGCGCAACGAGTTCTCTCACATCATAATATCCTGCGATACGACCCATTTTGAAACAATTAAAAAGCCGGAAATGTCCGGAAAATGCCAAAGGTGTACAGAACCCGTTGCTCCGTATGCTCGTTGTAATGGGCGTACCATTTTTCGGGGAATGGCTGCGTGCAGCGAGTTCTCACACCTCATAATATCCTGCGATACGACCCATTTTGAAACTATTAAAAAGCCGAAACTGGTCGGAAAAGGCCGAATATGCACAAGACAGGATTCTCCGCATGCTCGTTGTAATGGATGTACCATTTTTCGGGGATTGGCAGCGCGCAACGAGTTCTCTCACATCATAATATCCTGATATACGGCCCATTTTGAAACAATTAAAAAGCCGGAAATGTCCGGAAAAGGCCGAAGGTGTACAGAACCCGTTGCTCCCTTTGCTTGTTGTAATGGAAGTACCATTTTTGGGGGGTTGGCAGAGAGCAACTGGATCTTACACCTCATAATATCCTGATATACGGCCCATTTTGAAGCAATTAAAAAGCCGGAAATGTCCGGAAAAGGCCGAAGGTGTACAGAACCAATTGCTCCGTATGCTCGTTGTAATGGGCGTACCATTTTTCGGGGATTTCCAGCGTGCAGCCAGTTCTCACACCTCATAATATCCTGCGATACGACCCATTTTGAAACTATTAAAAAGCCGAAACTGGCCGGAAATGGCCGAATATGTACAAGACAGGATTCTCCGCACGCTCGTTGTAATGGAAGTACCATTCTTCGGGGATTGGCAGCGCGCACCGTGTTCTCTCACATCATAATATCCTGCTATTCTGCCCGTTTTTGATCACTTAATATTCCGGAAATGTCCGGAAAAGGCCGAAGGTGTACAGAACCTGATGCTCCGTATGCTCGTTGTAAGGGGCGTACCATTTCTCGGGGATTGGCAGCGCGTAACGTGTTCTCTCACATCATAATATCCTGATATACGGCCCATTTTGAAGCAATTAAAAAGCCGGAAATGTCCGGAAAAGGCCGAAGGTGTACAGAACCCGTTGCTCCGTATGCTCGTTGTAATGGGCGTACCATTTTTCTGGAATTTCCAGCGTGCAGCCAGTTCTCACAGCTCATAATATCCTGCGATACGAACCATTTTGAAACTATTAAAAAGCCGAAACTGGCCGGAAATGGCCGAATATGTACAAGACAGGATTCTCCGCATGCTCGTTGTAATGGAAGTACCATTCTTCGGGGATTGGCAGCGCGCAACGAGTTCTCTCACATCATAATATCCTGCGATACGACCCATTTTGAAACAATTAAAAAGCCGAAACTGGCCGGAAAAGGCCGAAATTGTACAAGACAGGATTCTCCGGATGCTGGTTGTATTGGAAGTACCATTCTTCGGGGATTGGCAGCGCGCACCGTGTTCTCTCACATCATAATATCCTGCTATTCTGCCCGTTTTTGATCACTTAATATGCCGGAAATGTCCGGAAAAGGCCGAAGGTGTACAGAACCTGATGCTCCGTATGCTCGTTGTAAGGGGCGTACCATTTCTCGGGGATTGGCAGCGCGTAACGTGTTCTCTCACATCATAATATCCTGATATACGGCCCATTTTGAAGCAATTAAAAAGCCGGAAATGTCCGGAAAAGGCCGAAGGTGTACAGAACCCGTTGCTCCGTATGCTCGTTGTAATGGGCGTACCATTTTTCTGGAATTTCCAGCGTGCAGCCAGTTCTCACACCTCATAATATCCTGCGATACGAACCATTTTGAAACTATTAAAAAGCCGAAACTGGCCGGAAATGGCCGAATATGTACAAGACAGGATTCTCCGCATGCTCGTTGTAATGGAAGTACCATTCTTCGGGGATTGGCAGCGCGCAACGAGTTCTCTCACATCATAATATCCTGATATACGGCCCATTTTGAAACAATTAAAAAGCCGGAAATGTCCGGAAAAGGCCGAAGGTGTACAGAACCCGTTGCTCCCTTTGCTTGTTGTAATGGAAGTACCATTTTTGGGGGGTTGGCAGAGAGCAACTGGTTCTTACACATCATAATATCCTGATATACGGCCCCTATTGAAGCAATTAAAAAGCCGGAAATGTCCGGAAAAGGCCGAAGGTGTACAGAACCCGTTGCTCCGTATGCTCGTTGTAATGGGCGTAGCATTTCTCGGGGATTGGCAGCGCGCAACGAGTTCTCTCACATCATAATATCCTGCGATACGACCCATTTTGAAACAATTAAAAAGCCGGAAATGTCCGGAAAATGCCAAATGTGTACAGAACCCGTTGCTCCGTATGCTCGTTGTAATGGGCGTACCATTTTTCGGGGATTGGCAGCGCGTAACGAGTTATCTCATATCATAATATCCTGAAAAACGGCCCATTTTGAAACAATTAAAAAGCCGGAAATGTCCGGAAAAGGCCGAAGGTGTACAGAACCTGATGCTCCGTATGCTCGTTGTAATGGAAGTACCATTCTTCGGGGATTGGCAGCGCGCAACGAGTTCTCTCACATCATAATATCCTGCGATACGACCCATTTTGAAACAATTAAAAAGCCGGAAATGTCCGGAAAATGCCAAAGGTGTACAGAACCCGTTGCTCCGTATGCTCGTTGTAATGGGCGTACCATTTTTCGGGGAATGGCTGCGTGCAGCGAGTTCTCACACCTCATAATATCCTGCGATACGACCCATTTTGAAACTATTAAAAAGCCGAAACTGGTCGGAAAAGGCCGAATATGCACAAGACAGGATTCTCCGCATGCTCGTTGTAATGGATGTACCATTTTTCGGGGATTGGCAGCGCGCAACGAGTTCTCTCACATCATAATATCCTGATATACGGCCCATTTTGAAACAATTAAAAAGCCGGAAATGTCCGGAAAAGGCCGAAGGTGTACAGAACCCGTTGCTCCCTTTGCTTGTTGTAATGGAAGTACCATTTTTGGGGGGTTGGCAGAGAGCAACTGGATCTTACACCTCATAATATCCTGATATACGGCCCATTTTGAAGCAATTAAAAAGCCGGAAATGTCCGGAAAAGGCCGAAGGTGTACAGAACCAATTGCTCCGTATGCTCGTTGTAATGGGCGTACCATTTTTCGGGGATTTCCAGCGTGCAGCCAGTTCTCACACCTCATAATATCCTGCGATACGACCCATTTTGAAACTATTAAAAAGCCGAAACTGGCCGGAAATGGCCGAATATGTACAAGACAGGATTCTCCGCATGCTCGTTGTAATGGAAGTACCATTCTTCGGGGATAGGCAGCGCGCAACGAGTTCTCTCACATCATAATATCCTGATATACGGCCCATTTTGAAACAATTAAAAAGCCGGAAATGTCCGGAAAAGGCCGAAGGTGTACAGAACCCGTTGCTCCCTTTGCTTGTTGTAATGGAAGTACCATTTTTGGGGGGTTGGCAGAGAGCAACTGGTTCTTACACATCATAATATCCTGATATACGGCCCCTATTGAAGCAATTAAAAAGCCGGAAATATCCGGAAAAGGCCGAAGGTGTACAGAACCCGTTGCTCCGTATGCTCGTTGTAATGGAATTACCATTTTTGGGGGATTGGCAACGCTCAACGCGTTTTTACACATCATAATATCCTGCGATACGACTCATTTTGAAACTATTAAAAAGCCGAAACTGGCCGGAAAAGGCCGAATATGTACCAGACAGGATTCTCGTCATGCTCGTTGTAATGGAAGTACCATTCTTCGGGGATTTGCAGCGCGCAACGAGTTCCCTCACATCATAATATCCTGCTATACGGCCCGTTTTTAATCACATAAAAGGCCGGAGATGTCCGGAAAAGGCCGAAGGTTCACAGAACCTGATGCTCCGTATGCTCGTTGTAATGGAAGTACCATTCTTCGGGGATTGGCAGCGCGCAACGAGTACTCTCACATCATAGTATCCTGCGATACGACCCATTTTGAAACAATTAAAAAGCCGGAAATGTCCGGAAAATGCCAAAGGTGTACAGAACCCGTTGCTCCGCATGCTCGTTGTAATGGGCGTACCATTTTTCGAGGATTGGCAGCGTGCAGCGAGTTCTCACACCTCATAATATCCTGCGATACGACCCATTTTGAAACTATTAAAAAGCCGAAACTGGTCGGAAAAGGCCGAATATGTACAAGACAGGATTCTCCGCATGCTCGTTGTAATGGATGTACCATTTTTCGGGGATTGGCAGCGCGCAACGAGTTCTCTCACATCATAATATCCTGCGATACGACTCATTTTGAAACTATTAAAAAGCCGAAACTGGCCGGAAAAGGACGAATATGTACAAGACAGGATTCTCCGCATGCTCGTTGTAATGGAAGTACCATTCTTCGGGGATTGGCTGCGCGCAACGAGTTCTCTCACATCATAATATCCTGCGATACGACCCATTTTGAAACAATTAAAAAGCCGAAACTGGCCGGAAAAGGCCGAAAATGTACAAGACAGGATTCTCCGGATGCTGGTTGTATTGGAAGTACCATTCTTCGGGGATTGGCAGCGCGCACCGTGTTCTCTCACATCATAATATCCTGCTATTCTGCCCGTTTTTGATCACTTAATATGCCGGAAATGTCCGGAAAAGGCCGAAGGTGTACAGAACCTGATGCTCCGTATGCTCGTTGTAAGGGGCGTACCATTTCTCGGGGATTGGCAGCGCGTAACGTGTTCTCTCACATCATAATATCCTGATAAACGGCACATTTTGAAACAATTAAAAAGCCGGAAATGTCCGGAAAAGGCCGAAGGTGTACAGAACCCGTTGCTCCGTATGCTCGTTGTAGTGGGCGTACCATTTTTCGGGGATTGGCAGCGTGCAGCGAGATCTCAAACATCATAATATCCTGCGATACGACCCTTTTTGAAACAATTAAAAAGCCGGTAATATCCGGAAAAGGCCGAAGGTGTACAGAACCCGTTGCTCCGTATGCTCGTTGTAATGGAAGGTCCATTTTTGGGGGATTGGCAGCGTGCAGCGAGTTCTCACACCTCATAATATCCTGCGAAACGACTCATTTTGAAACTATTAAAATGCCGAAACTTGCCGGAAAAGGCCGAATATGTACAAGACAGGATTCTCCGCATGCTCGTTGTAATGGAAGTACCATTCTTCGGGGATTGGCTGCGCGCAACGAGTTCTCTCACATCATAATATCCTGATATACGGCCCATTTTGAAACAATTAAAAAGCCGGAGATGTCCGGAAAAGGCCGAAGGTGTACAGAACCTGATGCTCCGTATGCTCGTTGTAATGGAAGTACCATTCTTCGGGGATTGGCAGCGCGCAACGAGTTCTCTCACATCATAATATCCTGCGATACGACCCATTTTGAAACAATTAAAAAGCCGGAAATGTCCGGAAAATGCCAAAGGTGTACAGAACCCGTTGCTCCGTATGCTCGTTGTAATGGGCGTACCATTTTTCGGGGATTGGCAGCGTGCAGCGAGTTCTCATACCTCATAATATCCTGCGATACGACCCATTTTGAAACTATTAAAAAGCCGAAACTGGTCGGAAAAGGCCGAATATGTACAAAACAGGATTATCCGCATGCTCGTTGTAATGGATGTACCATTCTTCGGGGATTGGCAGCGCGCAACGAGTTCTCTCACATCATAATATCCTGCTATACGGCCCGTTTTTAATCACATAAAATGCCGGAGATGTCCGGAAAAGGTCGAAGGTGTACAGAACCCAATGCTCCGTTTGCTCGTTGTAATGGAAGTACCATTTTTGGGGGGTTGGCAGAGAGCAACTGGTTCTTACACATCATAATATCCTGATATACGGCCCATTTTGAAACAATTAAAAAGCCGGGAATATCCGGAAAAGGCCGAAGGTGTACAGAACCCGTTGCCCGTATGCTCGTTGTAATGGAATTACCATTTTTGGGGGATTGGCAATGCTCAACGCATTTTTACACATCATAATATCCTGCGATACGACTCATTTTGAAACTATTAAAAAGCCGAAACTGGCCGGAAAAGGCCGAATATGTACCAGACAGGATTCTCGTCATGCTCGTTGAAATGGAAGTACCATTCTTCGGGGATTTGCAGCGCGCAACGAGTTCCCTCACATCATAATATCCTGCTATACGGCCCGTTTTTAATCACATAAAATGCCGGAGATGTCCGGAAAAGGCCGAAGGTGTACAGAACCCAATGCTCCGTTTGCTCGTTGTAATGGAAGTACCATTTTTGGGGGGTTGGCAGAGAGCAACTGTTTCTTACACATCATAATATCCTGATATACGGCCCATTTTGAAACAATTAAAAAGCCGGAAATATCCGGAAAAGGCCGAAGGTGTACAGAACCCGTTGCTCCGTATGCTCGTTGTAATGGAATTACCATTTTTGTGGGATTGGCAACGCTCAACGCGTTTTCACACATCATAATATCCTGCTATTCGGCCCATTTTTGATCACTTAAAATGCCGGAAATGTCCGGAAAAGGCCGAAGGTGTACAGAAGCTGATGCTCCGTATGCTCGTTGTAAGGGGCGTACCATTTCTCGGGGATTGGCAGCGCGTAACGTGTTCTCTCTCATCATAATATCCTGATAAACGGCACATTTTGAAACAATTAAAAAGCCGGAAATGTCCGGAAAAGGCCGAAGGTGTACAGAACCCGTTGCTCCGTATGCTCGTTGTAGTGGGCGTACCATTTTTCGGGGATTGGCAGCGTGCAGCGAGTTCTCACACCTCATAATATCCTGCGATACGACTCATTTTGAAACTATTAAAAAGCCGAAACTGGCCGGAAAAGGCCGAATATGTACAAGACAGGATTCTCCGCATGCTCGTTGTAATGGAAGTACCATTCTTCGGGGATTGGCTGCGCGCAACGAGTTCTCTCACATCATAATATCCTGCGATACGACCCATTTTGAAACAATTAAAAAGCCGAAACTGGCCGGAAAAGGCCGAAAATGTACAAGACAGGATTCTCCGGATGCTGGTTGTATTGGAAGTACCATTCTTCGGGGATTGGCAGCGCGCACCGTGTTCTCTCACATCATAATATCCTGCTATTCTGCCCGTTTTTGATCACTTAATATGCCGGAAATGTCCGGAAAAGGCCGAAGGTGTACAGAACCTGATGCTCCGTATGCTCGTTGTAAGGGGCGTACCATTTCTCGGGGATTGGCAGCGCGTAACGTGTTCTCTCACATCATAATATCCTGATATACGGCCCATTTTGAAGCAATTAAAAAGCCGGAAATGTCCGGAAAAGGCCGAAGGTGTACAGAACCCGTTGCTCCGTATGCTCGTTGTAATGGGCGTACCTTTTTTCTGGGATTTCCAGCGTGCAGCCAGTTCTCACACCTCATAATATCCTGCGATACGAACCATTTTGAAACTATTAAAAAGCCGAAACTGGCCGGAAATGGCCGAATATGTACAAGACAGGATTCTCCGCATGCTCGTTGTAATGGAAGTACCATTCTTCGGGGATTGGCAGCGCGCAACGAGTTCTCTCACATCATAATATCCTGATATACGGCCCATTTTGAAACAATTAAAAAGCCGGAAATGTCCGGAAAAGGCCGAAGGTGTACAGAACCCGTTGCTCCGTATGCTCGTTGTAATGGGCGTAGCATTTTTCGGGGATTGGCAGCGTGCAGCGAGATCTCACACATCATAATATCCTGCGATACGACCCTTTTTGAAACAATTAAAAAGCCGGAAATATCCGGAAAAGGCCGAAGGTGTACAGAACCCGTTGCTCCGTATGCTCGTTGTAATGGAAGGACCATTTTTGGGGGATTGGCAGCGTGCAGCGAGTTCTCACACCTCATAATATCCTGCGAAACGACTCATTTTGAAACTATTAAAAAGCCGAAACTTGCCGGAAAAGGCCGAATATGTAAAAGACATGATTCTCCGCATGCTCGTTGTAATGGAAGTACCATTCTTCGGAGATTGGCAGCGCGCAACGAGTTCTCTCACATCATAATATCCTGCTATACGTCCCATTTTGAAACCATTAAAAAGCCGGAGATGTCCGGAAAAGGCCGAAGGTGTACAGAACCTGATGCTCCGTATGCTCGTTGTAATGGAAGTACCATTCTTCGGGGATTGGCAGCGCGCAACGAGTTCTCTCACATCATAATATCCTGCGATACGACCCATTTTGAAACAATTAAAAAGCCGGAAATGTCCGGAAAATGCCAAAGGTGTACAGAACCCGTTGCTCCGTATGCTCGTTGTAATGGGCGTACCATTTTTGGGGGATTTCCAGCGTGCAACCAGTTCTCACACCTCATAATATCCTGCGATACGACCCATTTTGAAACTATTAAAAAGCCGAAACTGGCCGGAAATGGCCGAATATTCACAAGACAGGATTCTCCGCATGCTCGTTGTAATGGAAGTACCATTCTTCGGGGATAGGCAGCGCGCAACGAGTTCTCTCACATCATAATATCCTGATATACGGCCCATTTTGAAACAATTAAAAAGCCGGAAATGTCCGGAAAAGGCCGAAGGTGTACAGAACCCAATGCTCCGTTTGCTCGTTGTAATGGAAGTACCATTTTTGGGGGGTTGGCAGAGAGCAACTGGTTCTTACACATCATAATATCCTGATATACGGCCCATTTTGAAACAATTAAAAAGCCGGAAATATCCGGAAAAGGCCGAAGGTGTACAGAACCCGCTGCTCCGTATGCTCGTTGTAATGGGCGTACCATTTTTGGGGGATTTCCAGCGTGCAGCCTGTTCTCACACCTCATAATATCCTGCGATACGGCCCATTTTGAAACAATTAAAAAGCCGGAAATGTCCGGAAAAGGCCGAAGGTGTACAGAACCCGTTGCTCCCTTTGCTTGTTGTAATGGAAGTACCATTTTTGGGGGGTTGGCAGAGAGCAACTGGTTCTTACACATCATAATATCCTGATATACGGCCCCTATTGAAGCAATTAAAAAGCCGGAAATGTCCGGAAAAGGCCGAAGGTGTACAGAACCCGTTGCTCCGTATGCTCGTTGTAATGGGCGTAGCATTTTTCGGGGATTGGCAGCGCGCAACGAGTTCTCTCACATCATAACATCCTGATATACGGCCCATTTTGAAACAATTAAAAAGCCGGAAATGTCCGGAAAAGGCCGAAGGTGTACAGAACCCGTTGCTCCGGATGCTCGTTGTAATGGGCGTACCATTTTTGGGGGATTTCCAGCGTGCAGCCAGTTCTCACACCTCATAATATCCTGCGATACGACCCATTTTGAAACTATTAAAAAGCCGAAACTGGCCGGAAATGGCCGAATATGTACAAGACAGGATTCTCCGCATGCTCATTGTAATGGAAGTACCATTCTTCGGGGATTGGCAGCGCGCAACGAGTTCTCTCACATCATAATATCCTGCTATACGGCCCGTTTTTAATCACATAAAATGCCGGAGATGTCCGGAAAAGGTCGAAGGTGTACAGAACCCAATGCTCCGTTTGCTCGTTGTAATGGAAGTACCATTTTTGGGGGGTTGGCAGAGAGCAACTGGTTCTTACACATCATAATATCCTGATATACGGCCCATTTTGAAACAATTAAAAAGCCGGGAATATCCGGAAAAGGCCGAAGGTGTACAGAACCCGTTGCCCGTATGCTCGTTGTAATGGAATTACCATTTTTGGGGGATTGGCAACGCTCAACGCGTTTTTACACATCATAATATCCTGCGATACGACTCATTTTGAAACTATTAAAAAGCCGAAACTGGCCGGAAAAGGCCGAATATGTACAAGACAGGATTCTCCGCATGCTCGTTGTAATGGAAGTACCATTCTTCGGGGATTGGCTGCGCGCAACGAGTTCTCTCACATCATAATATCCTGCGATACGACCCATTTTGAAACAATTAAAAAGCCGAAACTGGCCGGAAAAGGCCGAAAATGTACAAGACAGGATTCTCCGGATGCTGGTTGTATTGGAAGTACCATTCTTCGGGAATTGGCAGCGCGCACCGTGTTCTCTCACATCATAATATCCTGCTATTCTGCCCGTTTTTGATCACTTAATATGCCGGAAATGTCCGGAAAAGGCCGAAGGTGTACAGAACCTGATGCTCCGTATGCTCGTTGTAAGGGGCGTACCATTTTTCTGGGATTTCCAGCGTGCAGCCAGTTCTCACACCTCATAATATCCTGCGATACGAACCATTTTGAAACTATTAAAAAACCGAAACTGGCCGGAAATGGCCGAATATGTACAACACAGGATTCTCCGCATGCTCGTTGTAATGGAAGTACCATTCTTCGGGGATTGGCAGCGCGCAACGAGTTCTCTCACATCATAATATCCTGATATACGGCCCATTTTGAAACAATTAAAAAGCCGGAAATGTCCGGAAGAGGCCGAAGGTGTACAGAACCCGTTGCTCCCTTTGCTTGTTGTAATGGAAGTACCATTTTTGGGGGGTTGGCAGAGAGCAACTGGTTCTTACACATCATAATATCCTGATATACGGCCCCTATTGAAGCAATTAAAAAGCCGGAAATGTCCGGAAAAGGCCGAAGGTGTACAGAACCCGTTGCTCCGTATGCACGTTGTAATGGGCGTAGCATTTTTCGGGGATTGGCAGCGTGCAGCGAGATCTCACACATCATAATATCCTGCGATACGACCCTTTTTGAAACAATTAAAAAGCCGGAAATATCCGGAAAAGGCCGAAGGTGTACAGAACCCGTTGCTCCGTATACTCGTTGTAATGGAAGGACCATTTTTGGGGGATTGGCAGCGTGCAGCGAGTTCTCACACCTCTTAATATCCTGCGAAACGACTCATTTTGAAACTATTAAAAAGCCGAAACTTGCCGGAAAAGGTCGAATATGTAAAAGACATGATTCTCCGCATGCTCGTTGTAATGGAAGTACCATTCTTCGGAGATTGGCAGCGCGCAACGAGTTCTCTCACATCATAATATCCTGATATACGGCCCACTTTGAAACAATTAAAAAGCCGGAAATGTCCGGAAAAGGCCGAAGCTGTACAGAACCCGTTGCTCCCTTTGCTTGTTGTAATGGAAGTACCATTTTTGGGGGGTTGGCAGAGAGCAACTGGTTCTTACACATCATAATATCCTGATATACGGCCCATTTTGAAGCAATTAAAAAGCCGGAGATGTCCGGAAAAGGCCGAAGGTGTACAGAACCCGTTGCTCCGTATGCTCGTTGTAATGGGCGTACCATTTTTCGGGGATTTCCAGCGTGCAGCCAGTTCTCACACCTCATAATATCCTGCGATACGACCCATTTTGAAACTATTAAAAAGCCGAAACTGGCCGGAAATGGCCGAATATGTACAAGACAGGATTCTCCGCATGCTCGTTGTAATGGAAGTACCATTCTTCGGGGATTGGCAGCGCGCAACGAGTACTCTCACATCATAATATCTTGCTATACGGCCAGTTTTTAATCACATAAAATGCCGGAGATGTCCGGAAAAGGCCGATGGTGTACAGAACCCGATGCCCCGTTTGCTCGTTGTAATGGAAGTACCATTTTTCGGGGATGGGCAGCGTGCAGCGAGTTCTCACACCTCATAATATCCTGCGAAACGACTCATTTTGAAACTATTAAAAAACCGAAACTTGCCGGAAAAGGCCGAATATGTACAAGACAGGATTCTCCGCATGCTCGTTGTAATGGAAGTACCATTCTTCGGGGATTGGCAGCGCGCAACGAGTTCTCTCACATCATAATATCCTGATATACGGCCCACTTTGAAACAATTAAAAAGCCGGAAATGTCCGGAAAAGGCCGAAGGTGTACAGAACCCGTTGCTCCCTTTGCTCGTTGTAGTGGGCGTACCATTTTTCGGGGATTGGCAGCGTGCAGCGAGATCTCACACATCATAATATCCTGCGATACGACCCTTTTTGAAACAATTAAAAAGCCGGAAATATCCGGAAAAGGCCGAAGGTGTACAGAACCCGTTGCTCCGTATGCTCGTTGTAATGGGCGTACCATTTTTCGGGGATTTCCATCGTGCAGCCAGTTCTCACACCTCATAATATCCTGCGATACGACCCATTTTGAAACTATTAAAAAGCCGAAACTGGCCGGAAATGGCCGAATATGTACAAGACAGGATTCTCCGCATGCTCGTTGTAATGGAAGTACCATTCTTCGGGGATTGGCAGCGCGCAACGAGTACTCTCACATCATAATATCCTGCTATACGGCCCGTTTTTAATCACATAAAATGCCGGAGATGTCCGGAAAAGGCCGAAGGTGTACAGAACCCGATGCCCCGTTTGCTCGTTGTAATGGAAGTACCATTTTTCGGGGATGGGCAGCGTGCAGCGAGTTCTCACACCTCATAATATCCTGCGAAACGACTCATTTTGAAACTATTAAAAAGCCGAAACTTGCCGGAAAAGGCCGAATATGTACAAGACAGGATTCTCCGCATTCTCGTTGTAATGGAAGTACCATTCTTCGGGGATTGGCAGCGCGCAACGAGTTCGCTCACATCATAATATCCTGATATACGGCCCAATTTGAAACAATTAAAAAGCCGGAAATGTCCGGAAAAGGCCGAAGGTGTACAGAACCCGTTGCTCCCTTTGCTCGTTGTAGTGGGCGTACCATTTTTCGGGGATTGGCAGCGTGCAGCGAGCTCTCACACCTCATAATACCCTGCGATACGACTCATTTTGAAACTATTAAAAAGCCGAAACTGGCCGGAAAAGGCCGAATATGTACAAGACAGGATTCTCGTCATGCTCGTTGTAATGGAAGTACCATTCTTCGGGGATTTGCAGCGCGCAACGAGTTCCCTCACATCATAATATCCTGCTATACGGCCCGTTTTTAATCACATAAAATGCCGGCGATGTCCGGAAAAGGCCGAAGGTGTACAGAACCCGATGCTCCGTATGCTCGTTGTAATGGAAGTACCATTCTTCGGGGATTGGCAGCGCGCAACGAGTTCTCTCACATCATAATATCCTGCGATACGACCCATTTTGAAACAATTAAAAAGCCGGAAATGTCCGGAAAATGCCAAAGGTGTACAGAACCCGTTGCTCCGTATGCTCGTTGTAATGGGCGTACCATTTTTCGGGGATTGGCAGCGTGCAGCGAGTTCTCACACCTCATAATATCCTGCGATACGACCCATTTTGAAACTATTAAAAAGCCGAAACTGGCCGGAAAAGGCCGAATATGTACCAGACAGGATTCTCGTCATGCTCGTTGAAATGGAAGTACCATTCTTCGGGGATTTGCAGCGCGCAACGAGTTCCCTCACATCATAATATCCTGCTATACGGCCCGTTTTTAATCACATAAAATGCCGGAGATGTCCGGAAAAGGCCGAAGGTGTACAGAACCCAATGCTCCGTTTGCTCGTTGTAATGGAAGTACCATTTTTGGGGGGTTGGCAGAGAGCAGCGAGTTCTCACACCTCATAATATCCTGCGATACGACTCATTTTGAAACTATTAAAAAGCCGAAACTGGCCGGAAAAGGCCGAATATGTACAAGACAGGATTCTCCGCATGCTCGTTGTAATGGAAGTACCATTCTTCGGGGATTGGCTGCGCGCAACGAGTTCTCTCACATCATAATATCCTGCGATACGACCCATTTTGAAACAATTAAAAAGCCGAAACTGGCCGGAAAAGGCCGAAAATGTACAAGACAGGATTCTCCGGATGCTGGTTGTATTGGAAGTACCATTCTTCGGGGATTGGCAGCGCGCACCGTGTTCTCTCACATCATAATATCCTGCTATTCTGCCCGTTTTTGATCACTTAATATGCCGGAAATGTCCGGAAAAGGCCGAAGGTGTACAGAACCTGATGCTCCGTATGCTCGTTGTAAGGGGCGTACCATTTCTCGGGGATTGGCAGCGCGTAACGTGTTCTCTCACATCATAATATCCTGATATACGGCCCATTTTGAAGCAATTAAAAAGCCGGAAATGTCCGGAAAAGGCCGAAGGTGTACAGAACCCGATGCTCCGTATGCTCGTTGTAATGGAAGTACCATTCTTCGGGGATTGGCAGCGCGCAACGAGTTCTCTCACATCATAATATCCTGCGATACGACCCATTTTGAAACAATTAAAAAGCCGGAAATGTCCGGAAAATGCCAAAGGTGTACAGAACCCGTTGCTCCGTATGCTCTTTGTAATGGAAGGACCATTTTTGGGGGATTGGCAGCGTGCAGCGAGTTCTCACACCTCATAATATCCTGCGAAACGACTCATTTTGAAACTATTAAAAAGCCGAAACTTGCCGGAAAAGGCCGAATATGTAAAAGACATGATTCTCCGCATGCTCGTTGTAATGGAAGTACCATTCTTTGGAGATTGGCAGCGCGCAACGAGTTCTCTCACATCATAATATCCTGCTATACGGCCCATTTTGAAACCATTAAAAAGCCGGAGATGTCCGGAAAATGCCGAAGGTGTACAGAACCTGATGCTCCGTATGCTCGTTGTAATGGAAGTACCATTCTTCGGGGATTGGCAGCGCGCAACGAGTTCTCTCACATCATAATATCCTGCGATACGACCCATTTTGAAACAATTAAAAAGCCGGAAATGTCCGGAAAATGCCAAAGGTGTACAGAACCCGTTGCTCCGTATGCTCGTTGTAATGGGCGTACCATTTTTCGGGGATTGGCAGCGTGCAGCGAGTTCTCACACCTCATAATATCCTGCGATACGACCCATTTTGAAACTATTAAAAAGCCGAAACTGGCCGGAAAAGGCCGAATATGTACCAGACAGGATTCTCGTCATGCTCGTTGAAATGGTAGTACCATTCTTCGGGGATTTGCAGCGCGCAACGAGTTCCCTCACATCATAATATCCTGCTATACGGCCCGTTTTTAATCACATAAAATGCCGGAGATGTCCGGAAAAGGCCGAAGGTGTACAGAACCCAATGCTCCGTTTGCTCGTTGTAATGGAAGTACCATTTTTGGGGGGTTGGCAGAGAGCAGCGAGTTCTCACACCTCATAATATCCTGCGATACGACTCATTTTGAAACTATTAAAAAGCCGAAACTGGCCGGAAAAGGCCGAATATGTACAAGACAGGATTCTCCGCATGCTCGTTGTAATGGAAGTACCATTCTACGGGGATTGGCTGCGCGCAACGAGTTCTCTCACATCATAATATCCTGCGATACGACCCATTTTGAAACAATTAAAAAGCCGAAACTGGCCGGAAAAGGCCGAAAATGTACAAGACAGGATTCTCCGGATGCTGGTTGTATTGGAAGTACCATTCTTCGGGGATTGGCAGCGCGCACCGTGTTCTCTCACATCATAATATCCTGCTATTCTGCCCGTTTTTGATCACTTAATATGCCGGAAATGTCCGGAAAAGGCCGAAGGTGTACAGAACCTGATGCTCCGTATGCTCGTTGTAAGGGGCGTACCATTTCTCGGGGATTGGCAGCGCGTAACGTGTTCTCTCACATCATAATATCCTGATATACGGCCCATTTTGAAGCAATTAAAAAGCCGGAAATGTCCGGAAAAGGCCGAAGGTGTACAGAACCCGTTGCTCCGTATGCTCGTTGTAATGGGCGTACCTTTTTTCTGGGATTTCCAGCGTGCAGCCAGTTCTCACACCTCATAATATCCTGCGATACGAACCATTTTGAAACTATTAAAAAGCCGAAACTGGCCGGAAATGGCCGAATATGTACAAGACAGGATTCTCCGCATGCTCGTTGTAATGGAAGTACCATTCTTCGGGGATTGGCAGCGCGCAACGAGTTCTCTCACATCATAATATCCTGATATACGGCCCATTTTGAAACAATTAAAAAGCCGGAAATGTCCGGAAAAGGCCGAAGGTGTACAGAACCCGTTGCTCCCTTTGCTTGTTGTAATGGAAGTACCATTTTTGGGGGGTTGGTAGAGAGCAACTGGTTCTTACACATCATAATATCCTGATATACGGCCCCTATTGAAGCAATTAAAAAGCCGGAAATGTCCGGAAAAGGCCGAAGGTGTACAGAACCCGTTGCTCCGTATGCTCGTTGTAATGGGCGTAGCATTTTTCGGGGATTGGCAGCGTGCAGCGAGATCTCACACATCATAATATCCTGCGATACGACCCTTTTTGAAACAATTAAAAAGCCGGAAATATCCGGAAAAGGCCGAAGGTGTACAGAACCCGTTGCTCCGTATGCTCTTTGTAATGGAAGGACCATTTTTGGGGGATTGGCAGCGTGCAGCGAGTTCTCACACCTCATAATATCCTGCGAAACGACTCATTTTGAAACTATTAAAAAGCCGAAACTTGCCGGAAAAGGCCGAATATGTAAAAGACATGATTCTCCGCATGCTCGTTGTAATGGAAGTACCATTCTTTGGAGATTGGCAGCGCGCAACGAGTTCTCTCACATCATAATATCCTGCTATACGGCCCATTTTGAAACCATTAAAAAGCCGGAGATGTCCGGAAAAGGCCGAAGGTGTACAGAACCTGATGCTCCGTATGCTCGTTGTAATGGAAGTACCATTCTTCGGGGATTGGCAGCGCGCAACGAGTTCTCTCACATCATAATATCCTGCGATACGACCCATTTTGAAACAATTAAAAAGCCGGAAATGTCCGGAAAATGCCAAAGGTGTACAGAACCCGTTGCTCCGTATGCTCGTTGTAATGGGCGTACCATTTTTCGGGGATTGGCAGCGTGCAGCGAGTTCTCACACCTCATAATATCCTGCGATACGACCCATTTTGAAACTATTAAAAAGCCGAAACTGGTCGGAAAAGGCCGGATATGTACAAAACAGGATTCTCCGCATGCTCGTTGTAATGGATGTACCATTTTTCGGGGATTGGCAGCGCGCAACGAGTTCTCTCACATCATAATATCCTGATATACGGCCCATTTTGAAACAATTAAAAAGCCGGAAATGTCCGGAAAAGGCCGAAGGTGTACAGAACCCGTTGCTCCGTATGCTCGTTGTAATGGGCGTACCATTTTTGGGGGATTTCCAGCGTGCAGCCAGTTCTCACACCTCATAATATCCTGCGATACGACCCATTTTGAAACTATTAAAAAGCCGAAACTGGCCGGAAATGGCCGAATATGTACAAGACAGGATTCTCCGCATGCTCGTTGTAATGGAAGTACCATTCTTCGGGGATAGGCAGCGCGCAACGAGTTCTCTCACATCATAATATCCTGATATACGGCCCATTTTGAAACAATTAAAAAGCCGGAAATGTCCGGAAAAGGCCGAAGGTGTACAGAACCCAATGCTCCGTTTGCTCGTTGTAATGGAAGTACCATTTTTGGGGGGTTGGCAGAGAGCAACTGGTTCTTACACATCATAATATCCTGATATACGGCCCATTTTGAAACAATTAAAAAGCCGGAAATATCCGGAAAAGTCCGAAGGTGTACAGAACCCGCTGCTCCGTATGCTCGTTGTAATGGGCGTACCATTTTTCGGGGATTTCCAGCGTGCAGCCAGTTCTCCACCTCATAATATCCTGCGATACGACCCATTTTGAAACTATTAAAAAGCCGAAACTGGCCGGAAATGGCCGAATATGTACAAGACAGGATTCTCCGCATGCTCGTTATAATGGAAGTACCATTCTTCGGGGATTGGCAGCGCGCAACGAGTTCTCTCACATCATAATATCCTGCTATACGGCCCGTTTTTAATCACATAAAATGCCGGAGATGTCCGGAAAAGGTCGAAGGTGTACAGAACCCAATGCTCCGTTTGCTCGTTGTAATGGAAGTACCATTTTTGGGGGGTTGGCAGAGAGCAACTGGTTCTTACACATCATAATATCCTGATATACGGCCCATTTTGAAACAATTAAAAAGCCGGGAATATCCGGAAAAGGCCGAAGGTGTACAGAACCCGTTGCCCGTATGCTCGTTATAATGGAATTACCATTTTTGGGGGACTGGCAACGCTCAACGCGTTTTTACACATCATAATATCCTGCGATACGACTCATTTTGAAACTATTAAAAAGCCGAAACTGGCCGGAAAAGGCCGAATATGTACAAGACAGGATTCTCCGCATGCTCGTTGTAATGGAAGTACCATTCTTCGGGGATTGGCTGCGCGCAACGAGTTCTCTCACATCATAATATCCTGCGATACGACCCATTTTGAAACAATTAAAAAGCCGAAACTGGCCGGAAAAGGCCGAAAATGTACAAGACAGGATTCTCCGGATGCTGGTTGTATTGGAAGTACCATTCTTCGGGGATTGGCAGCGCGCACCGTGTTCTCTCACATCATAATATCCTGCTATTCTGCCCGTTTTTGATCACTTAATATGCCGGAAATGTCCGGAAAAGGCCGAAGGTGTACAGAACCTGATGCTCCGTATGCTCGTTGTAACGAGCGTACCATTTCTCGGGGATTGGCAGCGCGTAACGTGTTCTCTCACATCATAATATCCTGATATACGGCCCATTTTGAAGCAATTAAAAAGCCGGAAATGTCCGGAAAAGGCCGAAGGTGTACAGAACCCGTTGCTCCGTATGCTCGTTGTAATGGGCGTACCATTTTTCTGGGATTTCCAGCGTGCAGCCAGTTCTCACACCTCATAATATCCTGCGATACGAACCATTTTGAAACTATTAAAAAACCGA
The DNA here is from genome assembly GCA_963971185.1 of Bombus muscorum. Lineage (NCBI taxonomy): Eukaryota > Metazoa > Arthropoda > Insecta > Hymenoptera > Apidae > Bombus > Bombus muscorum. The sequence continues at coordinate 8,889,997 of OZ020130.1, read as the reverse complement.
AACTGGCCGGAAATGGCCGAATATGTACAAGACAGGATTCTCCGCATGCTCGTTGTAATGGAAGTACCATTCTTCGGGGATTGGCAGCGCGCAACGAGTTCTCTCACATCATAATATCCTGATATACGGCCCATTTTGAAACAATTAAAAAGCCGGAAATGTCCGGAAGAGGCCGAAGGTGTACAGAACCCGTTGCTCCCTTTGCTTGTTGTAATGGAAGTACCATTTTTGGGGGGTTGGCAGAGAGCAACTGGTTCTTACACATCATAATATCCTGATATACGGCCCCTATTGAAGCAATTAAAAAGCCGGAAATGTCCGGAAAAGGCCGAAGGTGTACAGAACCCGTTGCTCCGTATGCTCGTTGTAATGGGCGTAGCATTTTTCGGGGATTGGCAGCGTGCAGCGAGATCTCACACATCATAATATCCTGCGATACGACCCTTTTTGAAACAATTAAAAAGCCGGAAATATCTGGAAAAGGCCGAAGGTGTACAGAACCCGTTGCTCCGTATGCTCGTTGTAATGGAAGGACCATTTTTGGGGGATTGGCAGCGTGCAGCGAGTTCTCACACCTCATAATATCCTGCGAAAGGACTCATTTTGAAACTATTAAAAAGCCGAAACTTGCCGGAAAAGGTCGAATATGTAAAAGACATGATTCTCCGCATGCTCGTTGTAATGGAAGTACCATTCTTCGGGGATTGGCAGCGCGCAACGAGTACTCTCACATCATAATATCCTGCTATACGGCCCGTTTTTAATCACATAAAATGCCGGAGATGTCCGGAAAAGGCCGAAGGTGTACAGAACCCGATGCCCCGTTTGCTCGTTGTAATGGAAGTACCATTTTTCGGGGATGGGCAGCGTGCAGCGAGTTCTCACACCTCATAATATCCTGCGAAACGACTCATTTTGAAACTATTAAAAAGCCGAAACTTGCCGGAAAAGGCCGAATATGTACAAGACAGGATTCTCCGCATTCTCGTTGTAATGGAAGTACCATTCTTCGGGGATTGGCAGCGCGCAACGAGTTCGCTCACATCATAATATCCTGATATACGGCCCACTTTGAAACAATTAAAAAGCCGGAAATGTCCGGAAAAGGCCGAAGGTGTACAGAACCCGTTGCTCCCTTTGCTCGTTGTAGTGGGCGTACCATTTTTCGGGGATTGGCAGCGTGCAGCGAGCTCTCACACCTCATAATACCCTGCGATACGACTCATTTTGAAACTATTAAAAAGCCGAAACTGGCCGGAAAAGGCCGAATATGTACAAGACAGGATTCTCGTCATGCTCGTTGTAATGGAAGTACCATTCTTCGGGGATTTGCAGCGCGCAACGAGTTCCCTCACATCATAATATCCTGCTATACGGCCCGTTTTTAATCACATAAAATGCCGGCGATGTCCGGAAAAGGCCGAAGGTGTACAGAACCCGTTGCTCCGTATGCTCGTTGTAATGGGCGTACCATTTTTCGGGGATTGGCAGCGTGCAGCGAGCTCTCACACCTCATAATACCCTGCGATACGACCCATTTTGAAACTATTAAAAAGCCGAAACTGGCCGGAAATGGCCGAATATGTACAAGACAGGATTCTCCGCATGCTCGTTGTAATGGAAGTACCATTCTTCGGGGATTGGCTGCGCGCAACGAGTTCTCTCACATCATAATATCCTGCGATACGACCCATTTTGAAACAATTAAAAAGCCGAAACTGGCCGGAAAAGGCCGAAAATGTACAAGACAGGATTCTCCGGATGCTGGTTGTATTGGAAGTACCATTCTTCGGGGATTGGCAGCGCGCACCGTGTTCTCTCACATCATAATATCCTGCTATTCTGCCCGTTTTTGATCAGTTAATATGCCGGAAATGTCCGGAAAAGGCCGAAGGTGTACAGAACCTGATGCTCCGTATGCTCGTTGTAAGGGGCGTACCATTTCTCGGGGATTGGCAGCGCGTAACGTGTTCTCTCACATCATAATATCCTGATATACGGCCCATTTTGAAGCAATTAAAAAGCCGGAAATGTCCGAAAAAGGCCGAAGGTGTACAGAACCCGTTGCTCCGTATGCTCGTTGTAATGGGCGTACCTTTTTTCTGGGATTTCCAGCGTGCAGCCAGTTCTCACACCTCATAATATCCTGCGATACGAACCATTTTGAAACTATTAAAAAGCCGAAACTGGCCGGAAATGGCCGAATATGTACAAGACAGGATTCTCCGCATGCTCGTTGTAATGGAAGTACCATTCTTCGGGGATTGGCAGCGCGCAACGAGTTCTCTCACATCATAATATCCTGATATACGGCCCATTTTGAAACAATTAAAAAGCCGGAAATGTCCGGAAAAGGCCGAAGGTGTACAGAACCCGTTGCTCCGTATGCTCGTTGTAATGGGCGTAGCATTTTTCGGGGATTGGCAGCGTGCAGCGAGATCTCACACATCATAATATCCTGCGATACGACCCTTTTTGAAACAATTAAAAAGCCGGAAATATCCGGAAAAGGCCGAAGGTGTACAGAACCCGTTCCTCCGTATGCTCTTTGTAATGGAAGGACCATTTTTGGGGGATTGGCAGCGTGCAGCGAGTTCTCACACCTCATAATATCCTGCGAAACGACTCATTTTGAAACTATTAAAAAGCCGAAACTTGCCGGAAAAGGCCGAATATGTAAAAGACATGATTCTCCGCATGCTCGTTGTAATGGAAGTACCATTCTTTGGAGATTGGCAGCGCGCAACGAGTTCTCTCACATCATAATATCCTGCTATACGGCCCATTTTGAAACCATTAAAAAGCCGGAGATGTCCGGAAAAGGCCGAAGGTGTACAGAACCTGATGCTCCGTATGCTCGTTGTAATGGAAGTACCATTCTTCGGGGATGGGCAGCGCGCAACGAGTTCTCTCACATCATAATATCCTGCGATACGACCCATTTTGAAACAATTAAAAAGCCGGAAATGTCCGGAAAATGCCAAAGGTGTACAGAACCCGTTGCTCCGTATGCTCGTTGTAATGGGCGTACCATTTTTCGGGGATTGGCAGCGTGCAGCGAGTTCTCACACCTCATAATATCCTGCGATACGACCCATTTTGAAACTATTAAAAAGCCGAAACTGGTCGGAAAAGGCCGGATATGTACAAAACAGGATTCTCCGCATGCTCGTTGTAATGGATGTACCATTTTTCGGGGATTGGCAGCGCGCAACGAGTTCTCTCACATCATAATATCCTGATATACGGCCCATTTTGAAACAATTAAAAAGCCGGAAATGTCCGGAAAAGGCCGAAGGTGTACAGAACCCGTTGCTCCGTATGCTCGTTGTAATGGGCGTACCATTTTTGGGGGATTTCCAGCGTGCAGCCAGTTCTCACACCTCATAATATCCTGCGATACGACCCATTTTGAAACTATTAAAAAGCCGAAACTGGCCGGAAATGGCCGAATATGTACAAGACAGGATTCTCCGCATGCTCGTTGTAATGGAAGTACCATTCTTCGGGGATAGGCAGCGCGCAACGAGTTCTCTCACATCATAATATCCTGATATACGGCCCATTTTGAAACAATTAAAAAGCCGGAAATGTCCGGAAAAGGCCGAAGGTGTACAGAACCCAATGCTACGTTTGCTCGTTGTAATGGAAGTACCATTTTAGGGGGGTTGGCAGAGAGCAACTGGTTCTTACACATCATAATATCCTGATATACGGCCCATTTTGAAACAATTAAAAAGCCGGAAATATCCGGAAAAGTCCGAAGGTGTACAGAACCCGCTGCTCCGTATGCTCGTTGTAATGGGCGTACCATTTTTCGGGGATTTCCAGCGTGCAGCCAGTTCTCCACCTCATAATATCCTGCGATACGACCCATTTTGAAACTATTAAAAAGCCGAAACTGGCCGGAAATGGCCGAATATGTACAAGACAGGATTCTCCGCATGCTCGTTGTAATGGAAGTACCATTCTTCGGGGATTGGCAGCGCGCAACGAGTTCTCTCACATCATAATATCCTGCTATACGGCCCGTTTTTAATCACATAAAATGCCGGAGATGTCCGGAAAAGGTCGAAGGTGTACAGAACCCAATGCTCCGTTTGCTCGTTGTAATGGAAGTACCATTTTTGGGGGGTTGGCAGAGAGCAACTGGTTCTTACACATCATAATATCCTGATATACGGCCCATTTTGAAACAATTAAAAAGCCGGGAATATCCGGAAAAGGCCGAAGGTGTACAGAACCCGTTGCCCGTATGCTCGTTGTAATGGAATTACCATTTTTGGGGGATTGGCAACGCTCAACGCGTTTTTACACATCATAATATCCTGCGATACGACTCATTTTGAAACTATTAAAAAGCCGAAACTGGCCGGAAAAGGCCGAATATGTACAAGACAGGATTCTCCGCATGCTCGTTGTAATGGAAGTACCATTCTTCGGGGATTGGCTGCGCGCAACGAGTTCTCTCACATCATAATATCCTGCGATACGACCCATTTTGAAACAATTAAAAAGCCGAAACTGGCCGGAAAAGGCCGAAAATGTACAAGACAGGATTCTCCGGATGCTGGTTGTATTGGAAGTACCATTCTTCGGGGATTGGCAGCGCGCACCGTGTTCTCTCACATCATAATATCCTGCTATTCTGCCCGTTTTTGATCACATAATATGCCGGAAATGTCCGGAAAAGGCCGAAGGTGTACAGAACCTGATGCTCCGTATGCTCGTTGTAAGGGGCGTACCATATCTCGGGGATTGGCAGCGCGTAACGTGTTCTCTCACATCATAATATCCTGATATACGGCCCATTTTGAAGCAATTAAAAAGCCGGAAATGTCCGGAAAAGGCCGAAGGTGTACAGAACCCGTTGCTCCGTATGCTCGTTGTAATGGGCGTACCATTTTTCTGGGATTTCCAGCGTGCAGCCAGTTCTCACACCTCATAATATCCTGCGATACGAACCATTTTGAAACTATTAAAAAACCGAAACTGGCCGGAAATGGCCGAATATGTACAAGACAGGATTCTCCGCATGCTCGTTGTAATGGAAGTACCATTCTTCGGGGATTGGCAGCGCGCAACGAGTTCTCTCACATCATAATATCCTGATATACGGCCCATTTTGAAACAATTAAAAAGCCGGAAATGTCCGGAAGAGGCCGAAGGTGTACAGAACCCGTTGCTCCCTTTGCTTGTTGTAATGGAAGTACCATTTTTGGGGGGTTGGCAGAGAGCAACTGGTTCTTACACATCATAATATCCTGATATACGGCCCCTATTGAAGCAATTAAAAAGCCGGAAATGTCCGGAAAAGGCCGAAGGTGTACAGAACCCGTTGCTCCGTATGCTCGTTGTAATGGGCGTAGCATTTTTCGGGGATTGGCAGCGTGCAGCGAGATCTCACACATCATAATATCCTGCGATACGACCCTTTTTGAAACAATTAAAAAGCCGGAAATATCCGGAAAAGGCCGAAGGTGTACAGAACCCGTTGCTCCGTATGCTCGTTGTAATGGAAGGACCATTTTTGGGGGATTGGCAGCGTGCAGCGAGTTCTCACACCTCATAATATCCTGCGAAAGGACTCATTTTGAAACTATTAAAAAGCCGAAACTTGCCGGAAAAGGTCGAATATGTAAAAGACATGATTCTCCGCATGCTCGTTGTAATGGAAGTACCATTCTTCGGAGATTGGCAGCGCGCAACGAGTTCTCTCACATCATAATATCCTGATATACGGCCCACTTTGAAACAATTAAAAAGCCGGAAATGTCCGGAAAAGGCCGAAGGTGTACAGAACCCGTTGCTCCGTATGATCGTTGTAATGGGCGTACCATTTTTCGGGGATTGGAAGCGTGCAGCGAGATCTCACGCATCATAATATCGTGCGATACGACCCTTTTTGAAACAATTAAAAAGCCGGAAATATCCGGAAAAGGCCGAAGGTGTACAGAACCCGATGCTCCGTATGCTCGTTGTAAGGGAAGGACCATTTTTGGGGGATCGGCAACGCTGAACGCGTTTTTACACATCATAATATCCTGCTATTCGGCCCGTTTTTGATCACATAAAATGCCGGAAATGTCCGGAAAAGGCCGAAGGTGTACAGAACCTAATGCTCCGTATGCTCGTTGTAAGGGGCGTACCATTTCTCGGGGATTGGCAGCGCGTAACGTGTTCTCTCACATCATAATATCCTGATAAACGGCACATTTTGAAACAATTAAAAAGCCGGAAAGGTCCGGAAAAGGCCGAAGGTGTACAGAACCCGTTGCTCCGTATGCTCGTTGTAATGGGCGTACCATTTTTCGGGGATTGGCAGCGTGCAGCGAGATCTCACACATCATAATATCCTGCGATATGACCCTTTTTGAAACAATTATAAAGCCGGAAATATCCGGAAAAGGCCGAAGGTGTACAGAACCCGTTGCGCCGTATGCTCGTTGTAATGGGCGTACCATTTTTCGGGGATTGGCAGCGTGCAGCCAGTTCTCACACCTCCTAATATCCTGCGATAAGACCCATTTTGATACTATTAAAAAGCCGAAACGGGCCGGAAATGGCCTAATATGTACAAGACAGGATTCTCCGCATGCTGGTTGTATTGGAAGTACCATTCTTCGGGGATTGGCAGCGCGCACCGAGTTCTCTCACATCATAATATCCTGCTATACGGCCCGTTTTTAATCACATAAAATGCCGGAGATGTCCGGAAAAGGCCGAAGGTGTACAGAACCCGATGCTCCGTTTGCTCGTTGTAATGGAAGTACCATTTTTGGGGGGTTGGCAGAGAGCAACGAGTTCTCTCACATCATAATATCCTGCGATACGGCCCATTTTGAAGCAATTAAAAAGCCGGAAATGTCCGGAAAAGGCCGAAGGTGTACAGAACCTGATGCTACGTATACTCGTTGTAAGGGGCGTTCCATTTCTCGGGGATTGGCAGCGCGTAACAAGTTCTCTCACATCATAATTTCCTCATATACGGCCCATTTTGAAACAATTAAAAATCCGGAAATGTCCGGAAAAGGCCGAAGGTGTACAGAACCCGTTGCTCCGTATGCTCGTTGTAGAGGGCGTACCATTTTTCGGGGATTGGCAGCGTGCAGCGAGTTCTCACACCTCACAATATCCTGCGAAACGACTCATTTTGAAACAATTAAAAAGCCGAAACTTGCCGGAAAAGGCCGAATATGTAAAAGACATGATTCTCCGCATGCTCGTTGTAATGGAAGTACCATTCTTTGGAGATTGGCAGCGCGCAACGAGTTCTCTCACATCATAATATCCTGCTATACGGCCCATTTTGAAACCATTAAAAAGCCGGAGATGTCCGGAAAAGGCCGAAGGTGTACAGAACCCGTTGCTCCGTATGCTCGTTGTAATGGGCGTACCATTTTTGGGGGATTACCAGCGTGCAGCCAGTTCTCACACCTCATAATATCCTGCGATACGACCCATTTTGAAACTATTAAAAAGCCGAAACTGGCCGGAAATGGCCGAATATGTACAAGACAGGATTCTCCGCATGCTCGTTGTAATGGAAGTACCATTCTTCGGGGATAGGCAGCGCGCAACGAGTTCTCTCACATCATAATATCCTGATATACGGCCCATTTTGAAACAATTAAAAAGCCGGAAATGTCCGGAAAAGGCCGAAGGTGTACAGAACCCAATGCTCCGTTTGCTCGTTGTAATGGAAGTACCATTTTTGGGGGGTTGGCAGAGAGCAACTGGTTCTTACACATCATAATATCCTGCTATTCGGCCCATTTTTGATCACTTAAAATGCCGGAAATGTCCGGAAAAGGCCGAAGGTGTACAGAACCTGATGCTCCGTATGCTCGTTGTAAGGGGCGTACCATTTCTCGGGGATTGGCAGCACGTAACGTGTTCGCTCTCATCATAATATCCTGATAAACGGCACATTTAGAAACAATTAAAAAGCCGGAAATGTCCGGAAAAGGCCGAAGGTGTACAGAACCCGTTGCTCCGTATGCTCGTTGTAGTGGGCGTACCATTTTTCGGGGATTGGCAGCTTGCAGCGAGATCTCAAACATCATAATATCCTGCGATACGACCCTTTTTGAAACAATTAAAAAGCCGGTAATATCCGGAAAAGGCCGAAGGTGTACAGAACCCGTTGCTCCGTATGCTCGTTGTAATGGAAGTACCATTCTTCGGGGATTGGCAGCGTGCAACGAGTTCTCTCACATCATAATATCCTGCTATACGGCCCGTTTTTAATCACATAAAATGCCGGAGATGTCCGGAAAAGGCCGAAGGTGTACAGAACCCAATGCTCCGTTTGCTCGTTGTAATGGAAGTACCATTTTTGGGGGGTTGGCAGAGAGCAACTGGTTCTTACACATCATAATATCCTGATATACGGCCCATTTTGAAACAATTAAAAAGCCGGAAATATCCGGAAAAGGCCGAAGGTGTACAGAACCCGTTGCTCCGTATGCTCGTTGTAATGGAATTACCATTTTTGGGGGATTGGCAACGCTCAACGCGTTTTTACACATCATAATATCCTGCGATACGACTCATTTTGAAACTATAAAAAGCCGAAACTGGCCGGAAAAGGCCGAATATGTACCAGACAGGATTCTCGTCATGCTCGTTGTAATGGAAGTACCATTCTTCGGGGATTTGCAGCGCGCAACGAGTTCCCTCACATCATAATATCCTGCTATACGGCCCGTTTTTCATCACATAAAATGCCGGAGATGTCCGGAAAAGGCCGAAGGTGTACAGAACCCAATGCTCCGTTTGCTCGTTGTCATGGAAGTACCATTTCTCGGGGATTGGCAGCGCGTAACGAGTTCTGTCACATCATAATATCCTGATATACGGCCCATTTTGAAACAATTAAAAAGCCGGAAATGTCCGGAAAAGGCCGAAGGTGTACAGAACCCGTTGCTCCGTATGCTCGTTGTAATGGAAGTACCATTCTTCGGGGATTGGCAGCGCGCAACGAGTTCTCTCACATCATAATATCCTGCGATACGACCCATTTTGAAACAATTAAAAAGCCGGAAATGTCCGGAAAATGCCAAAGGTGTACAGAACCCGTGGCTCCGTATGCTCGTTGTAATGGAAGGACCATTTTTGGGGGATTGGCAGCGTGCAGCGAGTTCTCACACCTCATAATATCCTGCGAAACGACTCATTTTGAAACTATTAAAAAGCCGAAACTTGCCGGAAAAGGCCGAATATGTAAAAGACAGGATTCTCGTCATGCTCGTTGTAATGGAAGTACCATTCTTCGGGGATTTGCAGCGCGCAACGAGTTCCCTCACATCATAATATCCTGCTATACGGCCCGTTTTTAATCACATAAAATGCCGGCGATGTCCGGAAAAGGCCGAAGGTGTACAGAACCCGATGCTCCGTTTGCTCGTTGTAATGGAAGTACCATTTTTGGGGGGTTGGCAGAGAGCAACGAGTTCTCTCACATCATAATATCCTGCGATACGACCCGTTTTGAAACAATAAAATAGCCGGAAATGTCCGGAAAATGCCAAAGGTGTACAGAACCCGTTGCTCCGTATGCTCGTTGTAATGGGCGTACCATTTTTCGGGGATTGGCAGCGTGCAGCGAGATCTCACACATCATAATATCCTGCGATACGACCCTTTTTGAAACAATTAAAAAGCCGGAAATATCCGGAAAAGGCCGAAGGTGTACAGAACCCGTTGCTCCGTATGCTCGTTGTAATGGAAGGACCATTTTTGGGGGATTGGCAGCGTGCAGCGAGTTCTCACACCTCATAATATCCTGCGAAACGACTCATTTTGAAACTATTAAAAAGCCGAAACTTGCCGGAAAAGGCCGAATATGTAAAAGACAGGATTCTCGTCATGCTCGTTGTAATGGAAGTACCATTCTTCGGGGATTTGCAGCGCGCAACGAGTTCCCTCACATCATAATATCCTGCTATACGGCCCGTTTTTAATCACATAAAATGCCGGCGATGTCCGGAAAAGGCCGAAGGTGTACAGAACCCGATGCTCCGTTTGCTCGTTGTAATGGAAGTACCATTTTTGGGGGGTTGGCAGAGAGCAACGAGTTCTCTCACATCATAATATCCTGCGATACGACCCGTTTTGAAACAATAAAATGGCCGGAAATGTCCGGAAAATGCCGAAGGTGTACAGAACCCGTTGCTCCGTATGCTCGTTGTAATGGAAGGACCATTTTTGGGGGATTGGCAGCGTGCAGCGAGTTCTCACACATCATAATATCCTGCGATACGACCCTTTTTTAATCACATAAAATGCCGGAAATGTTCGGAAAAGGCCGAAGGTGTACAGAACCTGACGCTACGTATACTCGTTGTAAGGGGCGTTCCATTTCTCGGGGATTGGCTGCGCGTAACGAGTTCTCTCACATCATAATATCCTGATATACGGCCCATTTTGAAACTATTAAAAAGCCGAAACTTGCCGGAAAAGGCCGAATATGTACAAGACAGGATTCTCCGCATGCTCGTTGTAATGGAAGTACCATTCTTCGCGGATAGGCAGCGCGCAACGAGTTCTCTCACATCATAATATCCTGGTATACGGCCCATTTTGAAACAATTAAAAAGCCGAAAATGTCCGGAAAAGGCCGAAGGTGTACAGAACCCGTTGCTCCCTTTGCTTGTTGTAATGGAAGTACCATTTTTGGGGGGTTGGCAGAGAGCAACTGGTTCTTACACATCATAATATCCTGATATACGGCCCCTATTGAAGCAATTAAAAAGCCGGAAATGTCCGGAAAAGGCCGAAGGTGTACAGAACCCGCTGCTCCGTATGCTCGTTGTAATGGGCGTACCATTTTTCGGGGATTTCCAGCGTGCAGCCAGTTCTCAAACCTCATAATATCCTGCGATACGACCCATTTTGAAACTATTAAAAAGCCGAAACTGGCCGGAAATGGCCGAATATGTACAAGACAGGATTCTCCGCATGCTCGTTGTAATGGAAGTACCATTCTTCGGGGATTGGCAGCGCGCAACGAGTTCTCTCACATCATAATATCCTGCTATACGGCCCGTTTTTAATCACATAAAATGCCGGAGATGTCCGGAAAAGGCCGAAGGTGTACAGAACCCAATGCTCCGTTTGCTCGTTGTAATGGAAGTACCATTTTTGGGGGGTTGGCAGAGAGCAACTGGTTCTTACACATCATAATATCCTGATATACGGCCCATTTTGAAACAATTAAAAAGCCGGAAATATCCGGAAAAGGCCGAAGGTGTACAGAACCCGCTGCTCCGTATGCTCGTTGTAATGGGCGTACCATTTTTCGGGGATTTCCAGCGTGCAACCAGTTCTCACACCTCATAATATCCTGCGATACGACCCATTTTGAAACTATTAAAAAGCCGAAACTGGCCGGAAAAGGCCGAATATGTACAAGACAGGATTCTCCGCATGCTCGTTGTAATGGATGTACCATTCTTCGGGGATTGGCAGCGCGCAACGAGTTCTCTCACATCATAATATCGCGCGATACGACCCATTTTGAAATAATTAAAAAGCCGGAAATGTCCGGAAAATGCCGAAGGTGTACAGAACCCGTTGCCCCGTATGCTCGTTGTAATGGAAGGACCATTTTTGGGGGATTGGCAGCGTGCAGCGAGTTCTCACACCTCATAATATCCTGCGGTACGACTCATTTTGAAACTATTAAAAAGCCGAAACTGGCCGGAAAAGGCCGAATATGTACAAGACAGGATTCTCGTCATGCTCGTTCTAATGGAAGTACCATTCCTCGGGGATTTGCAGCGCGCAACGAGTTCCCTCACATCATAATATCCTGCTATACGGCCCGTTTTTAATCACATAAAATGCCGGAGATGTCCGGAAAAGGCCGAAGGTGTATAGAACCCAATGCTCCGTTTGCTCGTTGTAATGGAAGTACCATTTTTGGGGGGTTGGCAGAGAGCAACTGGTTCTTACACATCATAATATCCTGATATACGGCCCATTTTGAAACAATTAAAAAGCCGGAAATATCCGGAAAAGGCCGAAGGTGTACAGAACCCCTTGCTCCGTATGCTCGTTGTAATGGAATTACCATTTTTGGGGGATTGGCAACGCTCAACGCGTTTTTACACATCATAATATCCTGCGATACGACTCATTTTGAAACTATAAAAAGCCGAAACTGGCCGGAAAAGGCCGAATATGTACCAGACAGGATTCTCGTCATGCTCGTTGTAATGGAAGTACCATTCTTCGGGGATTTGCAGCGCGCCACGAGTTCCCTCACATCATAATATCCTGCTATACGGCCCGTTTTTAATCACATAAAATGCCCGAGATGTCCGGAAAAGGCCGAAGGTGTACAGAACCCAATGCTCCGTTTGCTCGTTGTCATGGAAGTACCATTTTTGGGGGGTTGGCAGAGAGCAACTGGTTCTTACACATCATAATATCCTGATATACGGCCCATTTTGAAACAATTAAAAAGCCGGAAATATCCGGAAAAGGCCGAAGGTGTACAGAACCTGATGCTCCGTATGCTCGTTGTAAGGGGCGTACCATTTCTCGGGGATTGGCAGCACGTAACGTGTTCTCTCTCATCATAATATCCTGATAAACGGCACATTTAGAAACAATTAAAAAGCCGGAAATGTCCGGAAAAGGCCGAAGGTGTACAGAACCCGTTGCTCCGTATGCTCGTTGTAGTGGGCGTACCATTTTTCGGGGATTGGCAGCGTGCAGCGAGTTCTCACACCTCATAATATCCTGCGATACGACTCATTTTGAAACTATTAAAAAGCCGAAACTGGCCGGAAAAGGCCGAATATGTACAAGACAGGATTCTCCGCATGCTCGTTGTAATGGAAGTACCATTCTTCGGGGATTGGCTGCGCGCAACGAGTTCTCTCACATCATAATATCCTGCGATACGACCCATTTTGAAACAATTAAAAAGCCGAAACTGGCCGGAAAAGGCCGAAAATGTACAAGACAGGATTCTCCGGATGCTGGTTGTATTGGAAGTACCATTCTTCGGGGATTGGCAGCGCGCACCGTGTTCTCTCACATCATAATATCCTGCTATTCTGCCCGTATTTGATCACTTAATATGCCGGAAATATCCGGAAAAGGCCGAAGGTGTACAGAACCCGTTGCTCCGTATGCTCGTTGTAATGGAATTACCATTTTTGGGGGATTGGCAACGCTCAACGCGTTTTTACACATCATAATATCCTGCTATTCGGCCCATTTTTGATCACTTAAAATGCCGGAAATGTCCGGAAAAGGCCGAAGGTGTACAGAACCCAATGCTCCGTTTGCTCGTTGTAATGGAAGTACCATTTTTGGGGGATTTCCAGCGTGCAACCAGTTCTCACACCTCATAATATCCTGCGATACGACCCATTTTGAAACTATTAAAAAGCCGAAACTGGCCGGAAATGGCCGAATATGTACAAGACAGGATTCTCCGCATGCTCGTTGTAATGGAAGTACCATTCTTCGGGGATTGGCAGCGCGCAACGAGTTCTCTCACATCATAATATCCTGCTATACGGCCCGTTTTGAAACAATTAAAAAGCCGAAACTGGCCGGAAAAGGCCGAAAATGTACAAGACAGGATTCTCCGGATGCTGGTTGTATTGGAAGTACCATTCTTCGGGGATTGGCAGCGCGCACCGTGTTCTCTCACATCATAATATCCTGCTATTCTGCCCGTTTTTGATCACTTAATATGCCGGAAATGTCCGGAAAAGGCCGAAGGTGTACAGAACCTGATGCTCCGTATGCTCGTTGTAAGGGGCGTACCATTTCTCGGGGATTGGCAGCGCGTAACGTGTTCTCTCACATCATAATATCCTGATAAACGGCACATTTTGAAACAATTAAAAAGCCGGAAATGTCCGGAAAAGGCCGAAGGTGTACAGAACCCGTTGCTCCGTATGCTCGTTGTAGTGGGCGTACCATTTTTCGGGGATTGGCAGCGTGCAGCGAGATCTCTAACATCATAATATCCTGCGATACAACCCTTTTTGAAACAATTAAAAAGCCGGTAATATCCGGAAAAGGCCGAAGGTGTACAGAACCCGTTGCTCCGTATGCTCGTTGTAATGGAAGTACCATTCTTCGGGGATTGGCAGCGCGCAACGAGTTCTCTCACATCATAATATCCTGCTATACGGCCCGTTTTTAATCACATAAAATGCCGGAGATGTCCGGAAAAGGCCGAAGGTGTACAGAACCCAATGCTCCGTTTGCTCGTTGTAATGGAAGTACCATTTTTGGGGGGTTGGCAGAGAGCAACTGGTTCTTACACATCATAATATCCTGATATACGGCCCATTTTGAAACAATTAAAAAGCCGGAAATATCCGGAAAAGGCCGAAGGTGTACAGAACCCCTTGCTCCGTATGCTCGTTGTAATGGAATTACCATTTTTGGGGGATTGGCAACGCTCAACGCGTTTTTACACATCATAATATCCTGCGATACGACTCATTTTGAAACTATAAAAAGCCGAAACTGGCCGGAAAAGGCCGAATATGTACCAGACAGGATTCTCGTCATGCTCGTTGTAATGGAAGTACCATTCTTCGGGGATTTGCAGCGCGCCACGAGTTCCCTCACATCATAATATCCTGCTATACGGCCCGTTTTTAATCACATAAAATGCCCGAGATGTCCGGAAAAGGCCGAAGGTGTACAGAACCCAATGCTCCGTTTGCTCGTTGTCATGGAAGTACCATTTTTGGGGGGTTGGCAGAGAGCAACTGGTTCTTACACATCATAATATCCTGATATACGGCCCATTTTGAAACAATTAAAAAGCCGGAAATATCCGGAAAAGGCCGAAGGTGTACAGAACCTGATGCTCCGTATGCTCGTTGTAAGGGGCGTACCATTTCTCGGGGATTGGCAGCACGTAACGTGTTCTCTCTCATCATAATATCCTGATAAACGGCACATTTAGAAACAATTAAAAAGCCGGAAATGTCCGGAAAAGGCCGAAGGTGTACAGAACCCGTTGCTCCGTATGCTCGTTGTAGTGGGCGTACCATTTTTCGGGGATTGGCAGCGTGCAGCGAGTTCTCACACCTCATAATATCCTGCGATACGACTCATTTTGAAACTATTAAAAAGCCGAAACTGGCCGGAAAAGGCCGAATATGTACAAGACAGGATTCTCCGCATGCTCGTTGTAATGGAAGTACCATTCTTCGGGGATTGGCTGCGCGCAACGAGTTCTCTCACATCATAATATCCTGCGATACGACCCATTTTGAAACAATTAAAAAGCCGAAACTGGCCGGAAAAGGCCGAAAATGTACAAGACAGGATTCTCCGGATGCTGGTTGTATTGGAAGTACCATTCTTCGGGGATTGGCAGCGCGCACCGTGTTCTCTCACATCATAATATCCTGCTATTCTGCCCGTATTTGATCACTTAATATGCCGGAAATATCCGGAAAAGGCCGAAGGTGTACAGAACCCGTTGCTCCGTATGCTCGTTGTAATGGAATTACCATTTTTGGGGGATTGGCAACGCTCAACGCGTTTTTACACATCATAATATCCTGCTATTCGGCCCATTTTTGATCACTTAAAATGCCGGAAATGTCCGGAAAAGGCCGAAGGTGTACAGAACCCAATGCTCCGTTTGCTCGTTGTAATGGAAGTACCATTTTTGGGGGATTTCCAGCGTGCAACCAGTTCTCACACCTCATAATATCCTGCGATACGACCCATTTTGAAACTATTAAAAAGCCGAAACTGGCCGGAAATGGCCGAATATGTACAAGACAGGATTCTCCGCATGCTCGTTGTAATGGAAGTACCATTCTTCGGGGATTGGCAGCGCGCAACGAGTTCTCTCACATCATAATATCCTGCTATACGGCCCGTTTTGAAACAATTAAAAAGCCGAAACTGGCCGGAAAAGGCCGAAAATGTACAAGACAGGATTCTCCGGATGCTGGTTGTATTGGAAGTACCATTCTTCGGGGATTGGCAGCGCGCACCGTGTTCTCTCACATCATAATATCCTGCTATTCTGCCCGTTTTTGATCACTTAATATGCCGGAAATGTCCGGAAAAGGCCGAAGGTGTACAGAACCTGATGCTCCGTATGCTCGTTGTAAGGGGCGTACCATTTCTCGGGGATTGGCAGCGCGTAACGTGTTCTCTCACATCATAATATCCTGATAAACGGCACATTTTGAAACAATTAAAAAGCCGGAAATGTCCGGAAAAGGCCGAAGGTGTACAGAACCCGTTGCTCCGTATGCTCGTTGTAGTGGGCGTACCATTTTTCGGGGATTGGCAGCGTGCAGCGAGATCTCTAACATCATAATATCCTGCGATACAACCCTTTTTGAAACAATTAAAAAGCCGGTAATATCCGGAAAAGGCCGAAGGTGTACAGAACCCGTTGCTCCGTATGCTCGTTGTAATGGAAGTACCATTCTTCGGGGATTGGCAGCGCGCAACGAGTTCTCTCACATCATAATATCCTGCTATACGGCCCGTTTTTAATCACATAAAATGCCGGAGATGTCCGGAAAAGGCCGAAGGTGTACAGAACCCAATGCTCCGTTTGCTCGTTGTAATGGAAGTACCATTTTTGGGGGGTTGGCAGAGAGCAACTGGTTCTTACACATCATAATATCCTGATATACGGCCCATTTTGAAACAATTAAAAAGCCGGAAATATCCGGAAAAGGCCGAAGGTGTACAGAACCCGTTGCTCCGTATGCTCGTTGTAATGGAATTACCATTTTTGGGGGATTGGCAACACTCAACGCGTTTTTACACATCATAATATCCTGCGATACGACTCATTTTGAAACTATAAAAAGCCGAAACTGGCCGGAAAAGGCCGAATATGTACCAGACAGGATTCTCCTCATGCTCGTTGTAATGGAAGTACCTTTCTTCGGGGATTTGCAGCGCGCAACGAGTTCCCTCACATCATAATATCCTGCTATACGGCCCATTTTGAAACTATTAAAAAGCCGAAACTGGCCGGAAATGGCCGAATATGTACAAGACGGGATTCTCCGCATGCTCGTTGTAATGGAAGTACCATTCTTCGGGGATTGGCAGCGCGCAACGAGTTCTCTCACATCATAATATCCTGCTATTCTGCCCGTTTTTGATCACTTAATATGCCGGAAATGTCCGGAAAAGGCCGAAGGTGTACAGAACCTGATGCTCCGTATGCTCGTTGTAAGGGGCGTACCATTTCTCGGGGATTGGCAGCGCGTAACGTGTTCTCTCACATCATAATATCCTGATAAACGGCACATTTTGAAACAATTAAAAAGCCGGAAATGTCCGGAAAAGGCCGAAGGTGTACAGAAACCGTTGCTCCGTATGCTCGTTGTAGTGGGCGTACCATTTTTCGGGGATTGGCAGCGTGCAGCGAGATCTCAAACATCATAATATCCTGCGATACAACCCTTTTTGAAACAATTAAAAAGCCGGTAATATCCGGAAAAGGCCGAAGGTGTACAGAACCCGTTGCTCCGTATGCTCGTTGTAATGGAAGTACCATTCTTCGGGGATTGGCAGCGCGCAACGAGTTCTCTCACATCATAATATCCTGCTATACGGCCCGTTTTTAATCACATAAAATGCCGGAGATGTCCGGAAAAGGCCGAAGGTGTACAGAACCCAATGCTCCGTTTGCTCGTTGTAATGGAAGTACCATTTTTGGGGGGTTGGCAGAGAGCAACTGGTTCTTACACATCATAATATCCTGATATACGGCCCATTTTGAAACAATTAAAAAGCCGGAAATATCCGGAAAAGGCCGAAGGTGTACAGAACCCGTTGCTCCGTATGCTCGTTGTAATGGAATTACCATTTTTGGGGGATTGGCAACACTCAACGCGTTTTTACACATCATAATATCCTGCGATACGACTCATTTTGAAACTATAAAAAGCCGAAACTGGCCGGAAAAGGCCGAATATGTACCAGACAGGATTCTCCTCATGCTCGTTGTAATGGAAGTACCTTTCTTCGGGGATTTGCAGCGCGCAACGAGTTCCCTCACATCATAATATCCTGCTATACGGCCCATTTTGAAACTATTAAAAAGCCGAAACTGGCCGGAAATGGCCGAATATGTACAAGACAGGATTCTCCGCATGCTCGTTGTAATGGAAGTACCATTCTTCGGGGATTGGCAGCGCGCAACGAGTTCTCTCACATCATAATATCCTGCTATACGGCCCGTTTTTAATCACATAAAATGCCGGAGATGTCCGGAAAAGGCCGAAGGTGTACAGAACCCAATGCTCCGTTTGCTCGTTGTAATGGAAGTACCATTTTTGGGGGGTTGGCAGAGAGCAACTGCTTCTCACACATCATAATATCCTGATATACGGCCCATTTTGAAACAATTAAAAAGCCGGAAATGTCCGGAAAAGGCCGAAGGTGTACAGAACCCGTTGCTCCGTATGCTCGTTGTAATGGGCGTACCATTTTTCGGGGATTGGCAACGCTCAACGCGTTTTTACACATCATAATATCCTGCTATTCGGCCCATTTTTGATCACTTAAAATGCCGGAAATGTCCGGAAAAGGCCGAAGGTGTACAGAACCCGTTGCTCCGTATGCTCGTTGTAATGGAAGTACCATTCTTCGGGGATTGGCAGCGTGCAGCGAGATCTCAAACATAATAATATCCTGCGATACGACCCTTTTTGAAACAATTAAAAAGCCGGTAATATCCGGAAAAGGCCGAAGGTGTACAGAACCCGTTGCTCCGTATGCTCGTTGTAATGGGCGTACCATTTTTCGGGGATTGGCAGCGTGCAGCGAGTTCTCACACCTCATAATATCCTGCGATACGACCCATTTTGAAACTATTAAAAAGCCGAAACTGGCCGGAAAAGGCCGAATATGTACAAGACAGGATTCTCGTCATGCTCGTTGTAATGGAAGTACCATTCTTCGGGGATTTGCAGCGCGCAACGAGTTCCCTCACATCATAATATCCTGCTATACGGCCCGTTTTTAATCACATAAAATGCCGGAGATGTCCGGAAAAGGCCGAAGGTGTACAGAACCCAATGCTCCGTTTGCTCGTTGTAATGGAAGTACCATTTTTGGGGGGTTGGCAGAGAGCAACTGGTTCTTACACATCATAATATCCTGATATACGGCCCATTTTGAAACAACTAAAAAGCCGGAAATATCCGGAAAAGGCCGAAGGTGTACAGAACCCGTTGCTCCGTATACTCGTTGTAATGGAATTACCATTTTTGGGGGATTGGCAACGCTCAACGCGTTTTTACACATCATAATATCCTGCGATACGACTAATTTTGAAACTATAAAAAGCCGAAACTGGCCGGAAAAGGCCGAATATGTACCAGACAGGATTCTCGTCATGCTCGTTGTAATGGAAGTACCATTCTTCGGGGATTTGCAGCGCGCAACGAGTTCCCTCACATCATAATATCCTGCTATACGGCCCGTTTTTAATCACATAAAATGCCGGAGATGTCCGGAAAAGGCCGAAGGTGTACAGAACCCAATGCTCCGTTTGCTCGTTGTCATGGAAGTACCATTTTTGGGGGGTTGGCAGAGAGCAACTGGTTCTTACACATCATCATATCCTGATATACGGCCCATTTTGAAACAATTAAAAAGCCGGAAATATCCGGAAAAGGCCGAAGGTGTACAGAACCCGTTGCTCCGTATGCTCGTTGTAATGGAATTACCATTTTTGGGGGATTGGCAACGCTCAACGCGTTTTTACACATCATAATATCCTGCTATTCGGCCCATTTTTGATCACTTAAAATGCCGGAAATGTCCGGAAAAGGCCGAAGGTGTACAGAACCTGATGCTCCGTATGCTCGTTGTAAGGGGCGTACCATTTCTCGGGGATTGGCAGCACGTAACGTGTTCTCTCTCATCATAATATCCTGATAAACGGCACATTTAGAAACAATTAAAAAGCCGGAAATGTCCGGAAAAGGCCGAAGGTGTACAGAACCCGTTGCTCCGTATGCTCGTTGTAGTGGGCGTACCATTTTTCGGGGATTGGCAGCGTGCAGCGAGATCTCAAACATCATAATATCCTGCGATACAACCCTTTTTGAAACAATTAAAAAGCCGGTAATATCCGGAAAAGGCCGAAGGTGTACAGAACCCGTTGCGCCGTATGCTCGTTGTAATGGAAGTACCATTCTTCGGGGATTGGCAGCACGTAACGTGTTCTCTCTCATCATAATATCCTGATAAACGGCACATTTAGAAACAATTAAAAAGCCGAAACTGGCCGGAAATGGCCGAATATGTACAAGACAGGATTCTCCGCATGCTCGTTGTAATGGAAGTACCATTCTTCGGGGATTGGCAGCACGTAACGTGTTCTCTCTCATCATAATATCCTGATAAACGGCACATTTAGAAACAATTAAAAAGCCGGAAATGTCCGGAAAAGGCCGAAGGTGTACAGAACCCGTTGCTCCGTATGCTCGTTGTAGTGGGCGTACCATTTTTCGGGGATTGGCAGCGTGCAGCGAGTTCTCACACCTCATAATATCCTGCGATACGACTCATTTTGAAACTATTAAAAAGCCGAAACTGGCCGGAAAAGGCCGAATATGTACAAGACAGGATTCTCCGCATGCTCGTTGTAATGGAAGTACCATTCTTCGAGGATTGGCTGCGCACAACGAGTTCTCTCACATCATAATATCCTGCGATACGACCCATTTTGAAACAATTAAAAAGCCGAAACTGGCCGGAAAAGGCCGAAAATGTACAAGACAGGATTCTCCGGATGCTGGTTGTATTGGAAGTACCATTCTTCGGGGATTGGCAGCGCGCACCGTGTTCTCTCACATCATAATATCCTGCTATTCTGCCCGTTTTTGATCACTTAATATGCCGGAAATGTCCGGAAAAGGCCGAAGGTGTACAGAACCTGATGCTCCGTATGCTCGTTGTAAGGGGCGTACCATTTCTCGGGGATTGGCAGCGCGTAACGTGTTCTCTCACATCATAATATCCTGATAAACGGCACATTTTGAAACAATTAAAAAGCCGGAAATGTCCGGAAAAGGCCGAAGGTGTACAGAACCCGTTGCTCCGTATGCTCGTTGTGGTGGGCGTACCATTTTTCGGGGATTGGCAGCGTGCAGCGAGATCTCAAACATAATAATATCCTGCGATACGACCCTTTTTGAAACAATTAAAAAGCCGGTAATATCCGGAAAAGGCCGAAGGTGTACAGAACCCGTTGCTCCGTATGCTCGTTGTAATGGGCGTACCATTTTTCGGGGATTGGCAGCGTGCAGCGAGTTCTCACACCTCATAATATCCTGCGATACGACCCATTTTGAAACTATTAAAAAGCCGAAACTGGCCGGAAAAGGCCGAATATGTACAAGACAGGATTCTCGTCATGCTCGTTGTAATGGAAGTACCATTCTTCGGGGATTTGCAGCGCGCAACGAGTTCCCTCACATCATAATATCCTGCTATACGGCCCGTTTTTAATCACATAAAATGCCGGAGATGTCCGGAAAAGGCCGAAGGTGTACAGAACCCAATGCTCCGTTTGCTCGTTGTAATGGAAGTACCATTTTTGGGGGGTTGGCAGAGAGCAACTGGTTCTTACACATCATAATATCCTGATATACGGCCCATTTTGAAACAACTAAAAAGCCGGAAATATCCGGAAAAGGCCGAAGGTGTACAGAACCCGTTGCTCCGTATACTCGTTGTAATGGAATTACCATTTTTGGGGGATTGGCAACGCTCAACGCGTTTTTACACATCATAATATCCTGCGATACGACTAATTTTGAAACTATAAAAAGCCGAAACTGGCCGGAAAAGGCCGAATATGTACCAGACAGGATTCTCGTCATGCTCGTTGTAATGGAAGTACCATTCTTCGGGGATTTGCAGCGCGCAACGAGTTCCCTCACATCATAATATCCTGCTATACGGCCCGTTTTTAATCACATAAAATGCCGGAGATGTCCGGAAAAGGCCGAAGGTGTACAGAACCCAATGCTCCGTTTGCTCGTTGTCATGGAAGTACCATTTTTGGGGGGTTGGCAGAGAGCAACTGGTTCTTACACATCATCATATCCTGATATACGGTCCATTTTGAAACAATTAAAAAGCCGGAAATATCCGGAAAAGGCCGAAGGTGTACAGAACCCGTTGCTCCGTATGCTCGTTGTAATGGAATTACCATTTTTGGGGGATTGGCAACGCTCAACGCGTTTTTACACATCATAATATCCTGCTATTCGGCCCATTTTTGATCACTTAAAATGCCGGAAATGTCCGGAAAAGGCCGAAGGTGTACAGAACCTGATGCTCCGTATGCTCGTTGTAAGGGGCGTACCATTTCTCGGGGATTGGCAGCACGTAACGTGTTCTCTCTCATCATAATATCCTGATAAACGGCACATTTAGAAACAATTAAAAAGCCGGAAATGTCCGGAAAAGGCCGAAGGTGTACAGAACCCGTTGCTCCGTATGCTCGTTGTATTGGAAGTACCTTTCTTCGGGGATTTGCAGCGCGCAACGAGTTCCCTCACATCATAATATCCTGCTATACGGCCCATTTTGAAACTATTAAAAAGCCGAAACTGGCCGGAAATGGCCGAATATGTACAAGACAGGATTCTCCGCATGCTCGTTGTAATGGAAGTACCATTCTTCGGGGATTGGCAGCGCGCAACGAGTTCTCTCACATCATAATATCCTGCTATACGGCCCGTTTTTAATCACATAAAATGCCGGAGATGTCCGGAAAAGGCCGAAGGTGTACAGAACCCAATGCTCCGTTTGCTCGTTGTAATGGAAGTACCATTTTTGGGGGGTTGGCAGAGAGCAACTGCTTCTTACACATCATAATATCCTGATATACGGCCCATTTTGAAACAATTAAAAAGCAGGAAATGTCCGGAAAAGGCCGAAGGTGTACAGAACCCGTTGCTCCGTATGCTCGTTGTAATGGGCGTACCATTTTTCGGGGATTGGCAGCGTGCAGCGAGATCTCACACCTCATAATATCCTGCGATACGACCCATTTTGAAACTATTAAAAAGCCGAAACTGGCCGGAAATGGCCGAATATGTACAAGACAGGATTCTCCGCATGCTCGTTGTAATGGAAGTACCATTCTTCGGGGATTGGCAGCGCGCAACGAGTTCTCTGACATCATAATATCCTGCTATACGGCCCGTATTGAAACAATTAAAAAGCCGAAACTGGCCGGAAAAGGCCGAAAATGTACAAGACAGGATTCTCCGGATGCTGGTTGTATTGGAAGTACCATTCTTCGGGGATTGGCAGCGCGCACCGTGTTCTCTCACATCATAATATCCTGCTATTCTGCCCGTTTTTGATCACTTAATATGCCGGAAATGTCCGGAAAAGGCCGAAGGTGTACAGAACCTGATGCTCCGTATGCTCGTTGTAAGGGGCGTACCATTTCTCGGGGATTGGCAGCGCGTAACGTGTTCTCTCACATCATAATATCCTGATAAACGGCACATTTTGAAACAATTAAAAAGCCGGAAATGTCCGGAAAAGGCCGAAGGTGTACAGAACCCAATGCTCCGTTTGCTCGTTGTAATGGAAGTACCATTTTTGGGGGGTTGGCAGAGAGCAACTGCTTCTTACACATCATAATATCCTGATATACGGCCCATTTTGAAACAATTAAAAAGCCGGAAATGTCCGGAAAAGGCCGAAGGTGTACAGAACCCGTTGCTCCGTATGCTCGTTGTAATGGGCGTACCATTTTTCGGGGATTGGCAGCGTGCAGCGAGATCTCACACCTCATAATATCCTGCGATACGACCCATTTTGAAACTATTCAAAAGCCGAAACTGGCCGGAAATGGCCGAATATGTACAAGACAGGATTCTCCGCATGCTCGTTGTAATGGAAGTACCATTCTTCGGGGATTGGCAGCGCGCAACGAGTTCTCTGACATCATAATATCCTGCTATACGGCCCGTATTGAAACAATTAAAAAGCCGAAACTGGCCGGAAAAGGCCGAATATGTACCAGACAGGATTCTCGTCATGCTCGTTGTAATGGAAGTACCATTCTTCGGGGATTTGCAGCGCGCAACGAGTTCCCTCACATCATAATATCCTGCTATACGGCCCGTTTTTAATCACATAAAATGCCGGAGATGTCCGGAAAAGGCCGAAGGTGTACAGAACCCAATGCTCCGTTTGCTCGTTGTCATGGAAGTACCATTTTTGGGGGGTTGGCAGAGAGCAACTGGTTCTTACACATCATCATATCCTGATATACGGCCCATTTTGAAACAATTAAAAAGCCGGAAATATCCGGAAAAGGCCGAAGGTGTACAGAACCCGTTGCTCCGTATGCTCGTTGTAATGGAATTACCATTTTTGGGGGATTGGCAACGCTCAACGCGTTTTTACACATCATAATATCCTGCTATTCGGCCCATTTTTGATCACTTAAAATGCTGGAAATGTCCGGAAAAGGCCGAAGGTGTACAGAACCTGATGCTCCGTATGCTCGTTGTAAGGGGCGTACCATTTCTCGGGGATTGGCAGCACGTAACGTGTTCTCTCTCATCATAATATCCTGATAAACGGCACATTTAGAAACAATTAAAAAGCCGGAAATGTCCGGAAAAGGCCGAAGGTGTACAGAACCCGTTGCTCCGTATGCTCGTTGTATTGGAAGTACCTTTCTTCGGGGATTTGCAGCGCGCAACGAGTTCCCTCACATCATAATATCCTGCTATACGGCCCATTTTGAAACTATTAAAAAGCCGAAACTGGCCGGAAATGGCCGAATATGTACAAGACAGGATTCTCCGCATGCTCGTTGTAATGGAAGTACCATTCTTCGGGGATTGGCAGCGCGCAACGAGTTCTCTCACATCATAATATCCTGCTATACGGCCCGTTTTTAATCACATAAAATGCCGGAGATGTCCGGAAAAGGCCGAAGGTGTACAGAACCCAATGCTCCGTTTGCTCGTTGTAATGGAAGTACCATTTTTGGGGGGTTGGCAGAGAGCAACTGCTTCTTACACATCATAATATCCTGATATACGGCCCATTTTGAAACAATTAAAAAGCCGGAAATGTCCGGAAAAGGCCGAAGGTGTACAGAACCCGTTGCTCCGTATGCTCGTTGTAATGGGCGTACCATTTTTCGGGGATTGGCAGCGTGCAGCGAGATCTCACACCTCATAATATCCTGCGATACGACCCATTTTGAAACTATTAAAAAGCCGAAACTGGCCGGAAATGGCCGAATATGTACAAGACAGGATTCTCCGCATGCTCGTTGTAATGGAAGTACCATTCTTCGGGGATTGGCAGCGCGCAACGAGTTCTCTGACATCATAATATCCTGCTATACGGCCCGTATTGAAACAATTAAAAAGCCGAAACTGGCCGGAAAAGGCCGAAAATGTACAAGACAGGATTCTCCGGATGCTGGTTGTATTGGAAGTACCATTCTTCGGGGATTGGCAGCGCGCACCGTGTTCTCTCACATCATAATATCCTGCTATTCTGCCCGTTTTTGATCACTTAATATGCCGGAAATGTCCGGAAAAGGCCGAAGGTGTACAGAACCTGATGCTCCGTATGCTCGTTGTAAGGGGCGTACCATTTCTCGGGGATTGGCAGCGCGTAACGTGTTCTCTCACATCATAATATCCTGATAAACGGCACATTTTGAAACAATTAAAAAGCCGGAAATGTCCGGAAAAGGCCGAAGGTGTACAGAACCCAATGCTCCGTTTGCTCGTTGTAATGGAAGTACCATTTTTGGGGGGTTGGCAGAGAGCAACTGCTTCTTACACATCATAATATCCTGATATACGGCCCATTTTGAAACAATTAAAAAGCCGGAAATGTCCGGAAAAGGCCGAAGGTGTACAGAACCCGTTGCTCCGTATGCTCGTTGTAATGGGCGTACCATTTTTCGGGGATTGGCAGCGTGCAGCGAGATCTCACACCTCATAATATCCTGCGATACGACCCATTTTGAAACTATTCAAAAGCCGAAACTGGCCGGAAATGGCCGAATATGTACAAGACAGGATTCTCCGCATGCTCGTTGTAATGGAAGTACCATTCTTCGGGGATTGGCAGCGCGCAACGAGTTCTCTGACATCATAATATCCTGCTATACGGCCCGTATTGAAACAATTAAAAAGCCGAAACTGGCCGGAAAAGGCCGAAAATGTACAAGACAGGATTCTCCGGATGCTGGTTGTATTGGAAGTACCATTCTTCGGGGATTGGCAGCGCGCACCGTGTTCTCTCACATCATAATATCCTGCTATTCTGCCCGTTTTTGATCACTTAATATGCCGGAAATGTCCGGAAAAGGCCGAAGGTGTACAGAACCTGATGCTCCGTATGCTCGTTGTAAGGGGCGTACCATTTCTCGGGGATTGGCAGCGCGTAACGTGTTCTCTCACATCATAATATCCTGATAAACGGCACATTTTGAAACAATTAAAAAACCGGAAATGTCCGGAAAAGGCCGAAGGTGTACAGAACCCGTTGCTCCGTATGCTCGTTGTAGTGGGCGTACCATTTTTCGGGGATTGGCAGCGTGCAGCGAGATCTCAAACATCATAATATCCTGCGATACAACCCTTTTTGAAACAATTAAAAAGCCGGTAATATCCGGAAAAGGCCGAAGGTGTACAGAACCCGTTGCTCCGTATGCTCGTTGTAATGGAAGTACCATTCTTCGGGGATTGGCAGCGCGCAACGAGTTCTCTCACATCATAATATCCTGCTATACGGCCCGTTTTTAATCACATAAAATGCCGGAGATGTCCGGAAAAGGCCGAAGGTGTACAGAACCCAATGCTCCGTTTGCTCGTTGTAATGGAAGTACCATTTTTGGGGGGTTGGCAGAGAGCAACTGGTTCTTACACATCATAATATCCTGATATACGGCCCATTTTGAAACAATTAAAAAGCCGGAAATATCCGGAAAAGGCCGAAGGTGTACAGAACCCGTTGCTCCGTATGCTCGTTGTAATGGAATTACCATTTTTGGGGGATTGGCAACACTCAACGCGTTTTTACACATCATAATATCCTGCGATACGACTCATTTTGAAACTATAAAAAGCCGAAACTGGCCGGAAAAGGCCGAATATGTACCAGACAGGATTCTCCTCATGCTCGTTGTAATGGAAGTACCTTTCTTCGGGGATTTGCAGCGCGCAACGAGTTCCCTCACATCATAATATCCTGCTATACGGCCCGTTTTTAATCACATAAAATGCCGGAGATGTCCGGAAAAGGCCGAAGGTGTACAGAACCCAATGCTCCGTTTGCTCGTTGTAATGGAAGTACCATTTTTGGGGGGTTGGCAGAGAGCAACTGCTTCTTACACATCATAATATCCTGATATACGACCCATTTTGAAACAATTAAAAAGCCGGAAATGTCCGGAAAAGGCCGAAGGTGTACAGAACCCGTTGCTCCGTATGCTCGTTGTAATGGGCGTACCATTTTTCGGGGATTGGCAGCGTGCAGCGAGATCTCACACCTCATAATATCCTGCGATACGACCCATTTTGAAACTATTAAAAAGCCGAAACTGGCCGGAAATGGCCGAATATGTACAAGACAGGATTCTCCGCATGCTCGTTGTAATGGAAGTACCATTCTTCGGGGATTGGCAGCGCGCAACGAGTTCTCTGACATCATAATATCCTGCTATACGGCCCGTATTGAAACAATTAAAAAGCCGAAACTGGCCGGAAAAGGCCGAAAATGTACAAGACAGGATTCTCCGGATGCTGGTTGTATTGGAAGTACCATTCTTCGGGGATTGGCAGCGCGCACCGTGTTCTCTCACATCATAATATCCTGCTATTCTGCCCGTTTTTGATCACTTAATATGCCGGAAATGTCCGGAAAAGGCCGAAGGTGTACAGAACCTGATGCTCCGTATGCTCGTTGTAAGGGGCGTACCATTTCTCGGGGATTGGCAGCGCGTAACGTGTTCTCTCACATCATAATATCCTGATAAACGGCACATTTTGAAACAATTAAAAAGCCGGAAATGTCCGGAAAAGGCCGAAGGTGTACAGAACCCAATGCTCCGTTTGCTCGTTGTAATGGAAGTACCATTTTTGGGGGGTTGGCAGAGAGCAACTGCTTCTTACACATCATAATATCCTGATATACGGCCCATTTTGAAACAATTAAAAAGCCGGAAATGTCCGGAAAAGGCCGAAGGTGTACAGAACCCGTTGCTCCGTATGCTCGTTGTAATGGGCGTACCATTTTTCGGGGATTGGCAGCGTGCAGCGAGATCTCACACCTCATAATATCCTGCGATACGACCCATTTTGAAACTATTCAAAAGCCGAAACTGGCCGGAAATGGCCGAATATGTACAAGACAGGATTCTCCGCATGCTCGTTGTAATGGAAGTACCATTCTTCGGGGATTGGCAGCGCGCAACGAGTTCTCTGACATCATAATATCCTGCTATACGGCCCGTATTGAAACAATTAAAAAGCCGAAACTGGCCGGAAAAGGCCGAATATGTACCAGACAGGATTCTCGTCATGCTCGTTGTAATGGAAGTACCATTCTTCGGGGATTTGCAGCGCGCAACGAGTTCCCTCACATCATAATATCCTGCTATACGGCCCGTTTTTAATCACATAAAATGCCGGAGATGTCCGGAAAAGGCCGAAGGTGTACAGAACCCAATGCTCCGTTTGCTCGTTGTCATGGAAGTACCATTTTTGGGGGGTTGGCAGAGAGCAACTGGTTCTTACACATCATCATATCCTGATATACGGCCCATTTTGAAACAATTAAAAAGCCGGAAATATCCGGAAAAGGCCGAAGGTGTACAGAACCCGTTGCTCCGTATGCTCGTTGTAATGGAATTACCATTTTTGGGGGATTGGCAACGCTCAACGCGTTTTTACACATCATAATATCCTGCTATTCGGCCCATTTTTGATCACTTAAAATGCCAGAAATGTCCGGAAAAGGCCGAAGGTGTACAGAACCTGATGCTCCGTATGCTCGTTGTAAGGGGCGTACCATTTCTCGGGGATTGGCAGCACGTAACGTGTTCTCTCTCATCATAATATCCTGATAAACGGCACATTTAGAAACAATTAAAAAGCCGGAAATGTCCGGAAAAGGCCGAAGGTGTACAGAACCCGTTGCTCCGTATGCTCGTTGTATTGGAAGTACCTTTCTTCGGGGATTTGCAGCGCGCAACGAGTTCCCTCACATCATAATATCCTGCTATACGGCCCATTTTGAAACTATTAAAAAGCCGAAACTGGCCGGAAATGGCCGAATATGTACAAGACAGGATTCTCCGCATGCTCGTTGTAATGGAAGTACCATTCTTCGGGGATTGGCAGCGCGCAACGAGTTCTCTCACATCATAATATCCTGCTATACGGCCCGTTTTTAATAACATAAAATGCCGGAGATGTCCGGAAAAGGCCGAAGGTGTACAGAACCCAATGCTCCGTTTGCTCGTTGTAATGGAAGTACCATTTTTGGGGGGTTGGCAGAGAGCAACTGCTTCTTACACATCATAATATCCTGATATACGGCCCATTTTGAAACAATTAAAAAGCCGGAAATGTCCGGAAAAGGCCGAAGGTGTACAGAACCCGTTGCTCCGTATGCTCGTTGTAATGGGCGTACCATTTTTCGGGGATTGGCAGCGTGCAGCGAGATCTCACACCTCATAATATCCTGCGATACGACCCATTTTGAAACTATTAAAAAGCCGAAACTGGCCGGAAATGGCCGAATATGTACAAGACAGGATTCTCCGCATGCTCGTTGTAATGGAAGTACCATTCTTCGGGGATTGGCAGCGCGCAACGAGTTCTCTGACATCATAATATCCTGCTATACGGCCCGTATTGAAACAATTAAAAAGCCGAAACTGGCCGGAAAAGGCCGAAAATGTACAAGACAGGATTCTCCGGATGCTGGTTGTATTGGAAGTACCATTCTTCGGGGATTGGCAGCGCGCACCGTGTTCTCTCACATCATAATATCCTGCTATTCTGCCCGTTTTTGATCACTTAATATGCCGGAAATGTCCGGAAAAGGCCGAAGGTGTACAGAACCTGATGCTCCGTATGCTCGTTGTAAGGGGCGTACCATTTCTCGGGGATTGGCAGCGCGTAACGTGTTCTCTCACATCATAATATCCTGATAAACGGCACATTTTGAAACAATTAAAAAGCCGGAAATGTCCGGAAAAGGCCGAAGGTGTACAGAACCCAATGCTCCGTTTGCTCGTTGTAATGGAAGTACCATTTTTGGGGGGTTGGCAGAGAGCAACTGCTTCTTACACATCATAATATCCTGATATACGGCCCATTTTGAAACAATTAAAAAGCCGGAAATGTCCGGAAAAGGCCGAAGGTGTACAGAACCCGTTGCTCCGTATGCTCGTTGTAATGGGCGTACCATTTTTCGGGGATTGGCAGCGTGCAGCGAGATCTCACACCTCATAATATCCTGCGATACGACCCATTTTGAAACTATTCAAAAGCCGAAACTGGCCGGAAATGGCCGAATATGTACAAGACAGGATTCTCCGCATGCTCGTTGTAATGGAAGTACCATTCTTCGGGGATTGGCAGCGCGCAACGAGTTCTCTGACATCATAATATCCTGCTATACGGCCCGTATTGAAACAATTAAAAAGCCGAAACTGGCCGGAAAAGGCCGAAAATGTACAAGACAGGATTCTCCGGATGCTGGTTGTATTGGAAGTACCATTCTTCGGGGATTGGCAGCGCGCACCGTGTTCTCTCACATCATAATATCCTGCTATTCTGCCCGTTTTTGATCACTTAATATGCCGGAAATGTCCGGAAAAGGCCGAAGGTGTACAGAACCTGATGCTCCGTATGCTCGTTGTAAGGGGCGTACCATTTCTCGGGGATTGGCAGCGCGTAACGTGTTCTCTCACATCATAATATCCTGATAAACGGCACATTTTGAAACAATTAAAAAGCCGGAAATGTCCGGAAAAGGCCGAAGGTGTACAGAACCCGTTGCTCCGTATGCTCGTTGTAGTGGGCGTACCATTTTTCGGGGATTGGCAGCGTGCAGCGAGATCTCAAACATCATAATATCCTGCGATACAACCCTTTTTGAAACAATTAAAAAGCCGGTAATATCCGGAAAAGGCCGAAGGTGTACAGAACCCGTTGCTCCGTATGCTCGTTGTAATGGAAGTACCATTCTTCGGGGATTGGCAGCGCGCAACGAGTTCTCTCACATCATAATATCCTGCTATACGGCCCGTTTTTAATCACATAAAATGCCGGAGATGTCCGGAAAAGGCCGAAGGTGTACAGAACCCAATGCTCCGTTTGCTCGTTGTAATGGAAGTACCATTTTTGGGGGGTTGGCAGAGAGCAACTGGTTCTTACACATCATAATATCCTGATATACGGCCCATTTTGAAACAATTAAAAAGCCGGAAATATCCGGAAAAGGCCGAAGGTGTACAGAACCCGTTGCTCCGTATGCTCGTTGTAATGGAATTACCATTTTTGGGGGATTGGCAACACTCAACGCGTTTTTACACATCATAATATCCTGCGATACGACTCATTTTGAAACTATAAAAAGCCGAAACTGGCCGGAAAAGGCCGAATATGTACCAGACAGGATTCTCCTCATGCTCGTTGTAATGGAAGTACCTTTCTTCGGGGATTTGCAGCGCGCAACGAGTTCCCTCACATCATAATATCCTGCTATACGGCCCATTTTGAAACTATTAAAAAGCCGAAACTGGCCGGAAATGGCCGAATATGTACAAGACAGGATTCTCCGCATGCTCGTTGTAATGGAAGTACCATTCTTCGGGGATTGGCAGCGCGCAACGAGTTCTCTCACATCATAATATCCTGCTATACGGCCCGTTTTTAATCACATAAAATGCCGGAGATGTCCGGAAAAGGCCGAAGGTGTACAGAACCCAATGCTCCGTTTGCTCGTTGTAATGGAAGTACCATTTTTGGGGGGTTGGCAGAGAGCAACTGCTTCTTACACATCATAATATCCTGATATACGACCCATTTTGAAACAATTAAAAAGCCGGAAATGTCCGGAAAAGGCCGAAGGTGTACAGAACCCGTTGCTCCGTATGCTCGTTGTAATGGGCGTACCATTTTTCGGGGATTGGCAGCGTGCAGCGAGATCTCACACCTCATAATATCCTGCGATACGACCCATTTTGAAACTATTAAAAAGCCGAAACTGGCCGGAAATGGCCGAATATGTACAAGACAGGATTCTCCGCATGCTCGTTGTAATGGAAGTACCATTCTTCGGGGATTGGCAGCGCGCAACGAGTTCTCTGACATCATAATATCCTGCTATACGGCCCGTATTGAAACAATTAAAAAGCCGAAACTGGCCGGAAAAGGCCGAAAATGTACAAGACAGGATTCTCCGGATGCTGGTTGTATTGGAAGTACCATTCTTCGGGGATTGGCAGCGCGCACCGTGTTCTCTCACATCATAATATCCTGCTATTCTGCCCGTTTTTGATCACTTAATATGCCGGAAATGTCCGGAAAAGGCCGAAGGTGTACAGAACCTGATGCTCCGTATGCTCGTTGTAAGGGGCGTACCATTTCTCGGGGATTGGCAGCGCGTAACGTGTTCTCTCACATCATAATATCCTGATAAACGGCACATTTTGAAACAATTAAAAAGCCGGAAATGTCCGGAAAAGGCCGAAGGTGTACAGAACCCGTTGCTCCGTATGCTCGTTGTAGTGGGCGTACCATTTTTCGGGGATTGGCAGCGTGCAGCGAGATCTCAAACATCATAATATCCTGCGATACGACCCTTTTTGAAACAATTAAAAAGCCGGTAATATCCGGAAAAGGCCGAAGGTGTACAGAACCCGTTGCTCCGTATGCTCGTTGTAATGGAAGTACCATTCTTCGGGGATTGGCAGCGCGCAACGAGTTCTCTCACATCATAATATCCTGCTATACGGCCCGTTTTTAATCACATAAAATGCCGGAGATGTCCGGAAAAGGCCGAAGGTGTACAGAACCCAATGCTCCGTTTGCTCGTTGTAATGGAAGTACCATTTTTGGGGGGTTGGCAGAGAGCAACTGGTTCTTACACATCATAATATCCTGATATACGGCCCATTTTGAAACAACTAAAAAGCCGGAAATATCCGGAAAAGGCCGAAGGTGTACAGAACCCGTTGCTCCGTATACTCGTTGTAATGGAATTACCATTTTTGGGGGATTGGCAACGCTCAACGCGTTTTTACACATCATAATATCCTGCGATACGACTAATTTTGAAACTATAAAAAGCCGAAACTGGCCGGAAAAGGCCGAATATGTACCAGACAGGATTCTCGTCATGCTCGTTGTAATGGAAGTACCATTCTTCGGGGATTTGCAGCGCGCAACGAGTTCCCTCACATCATAATATCCTGCTATACGGCCCGTTTTTAATCACATAAAATGCCGGAGATGTCCGGAAAAGGCCGAAGGTGTACAGAACCCAATGCTCCGTTTGCTCGTTGTCATGGAAGTACCATTTTTGGGGGGTTGGCAGAGAGCAACTGGTTCTTACACATCATCATATCCTGATATACGGCCCATTTTGAAACAATTAAAAAGCCGGAAATATCCGGAAAAGGCCGAAGGTGTACAGAACCCGTTGCTCCGTATGCTCGTTGTAATGGAATTACCATTTTTGGGGGATTGGCAACGCTCAACGCGTTTTTACACATCATAATATCCTGCTATTCGGCCCATTTTTGATCACTTAAAATGCCGGAAATGTCCGGAAAAGGCCGAAGGTGTACAGAACCTGATGCTCCGTATGCTCGTTGTAAGGGGCGTACCATTTCTCGGGGATTGGCAGCACGTAACGTGTTCTCTCTCATCATAATATCCTGATAAACGGCACATTTAGAAACAATTAAAAAGCCGGAAATGTCCGGAAAAGGCCGAAGGTGTACAGAACCCGTTGCTCCGTATGCTCGTTGTAGTGGGCGTACCATTTTCCGGGGATTGGCAGCGTGCAGCGAGATCTCAAACATCATAATATCCTGCGATACGACCCTTTTTGAAACAATTAAAAAGCCGGTAATATCCGGAAAAGGCCGAAGGTGTACAGAACCCGTTGCTCCGTATGCCCGTTGTAATGGAAGTACCATTCTTCGGGGATTGGCAGCGCGCAACGATTTCTCTCACATCATAATATCCTGCTATACGGCCCGTTTTTAATCACATAAAATGCCGGAGATGTCCGGAAAAGGCCGAAGGTGTACAGAACCCAATGCTCCGTTTGCTCGTTGTAATGGAAGTACCATTTTTGGGGGGT
Source organism: Bombus muscorum (assembly GCA_963971185.1). Taxonomy (NCBI): domain Eukaryota; kingdom Metazoa; phylum Arthropoda; class Insecta; order Hymenoptera; family Apidae; genus Bombus; species Bombus muscorum. The sequence goes on along the minus strand of OZ020130.1, from coordinate 8,855,608 downwards.
TGGCAGAGAGCAACTGGTTCTTACACATCATAATATCCTGATATACGGCCCATTTTGAAACAATTAAAAAGCCGGAAATATCCGGAAAAGGCCGAAGGTGTACAGAACCCCTTGCTCCGTATGCTCGTTGTAATGGAATTACCATTTTTGGGGGATTGGCAACGCTCAACGCGTTTTTACACATCATAATATCCTGCGATACGACTCATTTTGAAACTATAAAAAGCCGAAACTGGCCGGAAAAGGCCGAATATGTACCAGACAGGATTCTCGTCATGCTCGTTGTAATGGAAGTACCATTCTTCGGGGATTTGCAGCGCGCCACGAGTTCCCTCACATCATAATATCCTGCTATACGGCCCGTTTTTAATCACATAAAATGCCGGAGATGTCCGGAAAAGGCCGAAGGTGTACAGAACCCAATGCTCCGTTTGCTCGTTGTCATGGAAGTACCATTTTTGGGGGGTTGGCAGAGAGCAACTGGTTCTTACACATCATAATATCCTGATATACGGCCCATTTTGAAACAATTAAAAAGCCGGAAATATCCGGAAAAGGCCGAAGGTGTACAGAACCTGATGCTCCGTATGCTCGTTGTAAGGGGCGTACCATTTCTCGGGGATTGGCAGCACGTAACGTGTTCTCTCTCATCATAATATCCTGATAAACGGCCCATTTTGAAACAATTAAAAAGCCGGAAATATCCGGAAAAGGCCGAAGGTGTACAGAACCCGTTGCTCCGTATGCTCGTTGTAGTGGGCGTACCATTTTTCGGGGATTGGCAGCGTGCAGCGAGTTCTCACACCTCATAATATCCTGCGATACGACTCATTTTGAAACTATTAAAAAGCCGAAACTGGCCGGAAAAGGCCGAATATGTACAAGACAGGATTCTCCGCATGCTCGTTGTAATGGAAGTACCATTCTTCGGGGATTGGCTGCGCGCAACGAGTTCTCTCACATCATAATATCCTGCGATACGACCCATTTTGAAACAATTAAAAAGCCGAAACTGGCCGGAAAAGGCCGAAAATGTACAAGACAGTATTCTCCGGATGCTGGTTGTATTGGAAGTACCATTCTTCGGGGATTGGCAGCGCGCACCGTGTTCTCTCACATCATAATATCCTGCTATTCTGCCCGTATTTGATCACTTAATATGCCGGAAATATCCGGAAAAGGCCGAAGGTGTACAGAACCCGTTGCTCCGTATGCTCGTTGTAATGGAATTACCATTTTTGGGGGATTGGCAACGCTCAACGCGTTTTTACACATCATAATATCCTGCTATTCGGCCCATTTTTGATCACTTAAAATGCCGGAAATGTCCGGAAAAGGCCGAAGGTGTACAGAACCTGATGCTCCGTATGCTCGTTGTAAGGGGCGTACCATTTCTCGGGGATTGGCAGCACGTAACGTGTTCTCTCTCATCATAATATCCTGATAAACGGCACATTTAGAAACAATTAAAAAGCCGGAAATGTCCGGAAAAGGCCGAAGGTGTACAGAACCCGTTGCTCCGTATGCTCGTTGTAGTGGGCGTACCATTTTTCGGGGATTGGCAGCGTGCAGCGAGTTCTCACACCTCATAATATCCTGCGATACGACTCATTTTGAAACTATTAAAAAGCCGAAACTGGCCGGAAAAGGCCGAATATGTACAAGACAGGATTCTCCGCATGCTCGTTGTAATGGAAGTACCATTCTTCGAGGATTGGCTGCGCACAACGAGTTCTCTCACATCATAATATCCTGCGATACGACCCATTTTGAAACAATTAAAAAGCCGAAACTGGCCGGAAAAGGCCGAAAATGTACAAGACAGGATTCTCCGGATGCTGGTTGTATTGGAAGTACCATTCTTCGGGGATTGGCAGCGCGCACCGTGTTCTCTCACATCATAATATCCTGCTATTCTGCCCGTTTTTGATCACTTAATATGCCGGAAATGTCCGGAAAAGGCCGAAGGTGTACAGAACCTGATGCTCCGTATGCTCGTTGTAAGGGGCGTACCATTTCTCGGGGATTGGCAGCGCGTAACGTGTTCTCTCACATCATAATATCCTGATAAACGGCACATTTTGAAACAATTAAAAAGCCGGAAATGTCCGGAAAAGGCCGAAGGTGTACAGAACCCGTTGCTCCGTATGCTCGTTGTGGTGGGCGTACCATTTTTCGGGGATTGGCAGCGTGCAGCGTGATCTCAAACATAATAATATCCTGCGATACGACCCTTTTTGAAACAATTAAAAAGCCGGTAATATCCGGAAAAGGCCGAAGGTGTACAGAACCCGTTGCTCCGTATGCTCGTTGTAATGGGCGTACCATTTTTCGGGGATTGGCAGCGTGCAGCGAGTTCTCACACCTCATAATATCCTGCGATACGACCCATTTTGAAACTATTAAAAAGCCGAAACTGGCCGGAAAAGGCCGAATATGTACAAGACAGGATTCTCCGCATGCTCGTTGTGATGGATGTACCATTCTTCGGGGATTGGCAGCGCGCAACGAGTTCTCTCACATCATAATATCGCGCGATACGACCCATTTTGAAACAATTAAAAAGCCGGAAATGTCCGGAAAATGCCGAAGGTGTACAGAACCCGTTGCTCCGTATGCTCGTTGTAATGGAAGGACCATTTTTGGGGGATTGGCAGCGTGCAGCGAGTTCTCACACCTCATAATATCCTGCGATACGACTCATTTTGAAACTATTAAAAAGCCGAAACTGGCCGGAAAAGGCCGAATATGTACAAGACAGGATTCTCGTCATGCTCGTTGTAATGGAAGTACCATTCTTCGGGGATTTGCAGCGCGCAACGAGTTCCCTCACATCATAATATCCTGATATACGGCCCATTTTGAAACAATTAAAAAGCCGGAAATGTCCGGAAAAGGCCGAAGGTGTACAGAACCCGTTGCTCCGTATGCTCGTTGTAATGGGCGTACCATTTTTGGGGGATTTCCAGCGTGCAGCCAGTTCTCACACCTCATAATATCCTGCGATACGACCCATTTTGAAACTATTAAAAAGCCGAAACTGGCCGGAAATGGCCGAATATGTACAAGACAGGATTCTCCGCATGCTCGTTGTAATGGAAGTACCATTCTTCGGGGATAGGCAGCGCGCAACGAGTTCTCTCACATCATAATATCCTGATATACGGCCCATTTTGAAACAATTAAAAAGCCGGAAATGTCCGGAAAAGGCCGAAGGTGTACAGAACCCAATGCTCCGTTTGCTCGTTGTAATGGAAGTACCATTTTTGGGGGGTTGGCAGAGAGCAACTGGTTCTTACACATCATAATATCCTGATATACGGCCCATTTTGAAACAATTAAAAAGCCGGAAATATCCGGAAAAGGCCGAAGGTGTACAGAACCCGCTGCTCCGTATGCTCGTTGTAATGGGCGTACCATTTTTGGGGGATTGGCAGCGTGCAGCGAGTTCTCTCACATCATAATATCCTGCGATACGACTCATTTTGAAACTATTAAAAAGCCGAAACTGGCCGGAAAAGGACGAATATGTACAAGACAGGATTCTCCGCATGCTCGTTGTAATGGAAGTACCATTCTTCGGGGATTGGCTGCGCGCAACGAGTTCTCTCACATCATAGTATCCTGCGATACGACCCATTTTGAAACAATTAAAAAGCCGAAACTGGCCGGAAAAGGCCGAAAATGTACAAGACAGGATTCTCCGGAGGCTGGTTGTATTGGAAGTACCATTCTTCGGGGATTGGCAGCGCGCACCGTGTTCTCTCACATCATAATATCCTGCTATTCTGCCCGTTTTTGATCACTTAATATGCCGGAAATGTCCGGAAAAGGCCGAAGGTGTACAGAACCTGATGCTCCGTATGCTCGTTGTAAGGGGCGTACCATTTCTCGGGGATTGGCAGCGCGTAACGTGTTCTCTCACATCATAATATCCTGATAAACGGCACATTTTGAAACAATTAAAAAGCCGGAAATGTCCGGAAAAGGCCGAAGGTGTACAGAACCCGTTGCTCCGTATGCTCGTTGTAGTGGGCGTACCATTTTTCGGGGATTGGCAGCGTGCAGCGAGATCTCAAACATCATAATATCCTGCGATACGACCCTTTTTGAAACAATTAAAAAGCCGGTAATATCCGGAAAAGCCCGAAGGTGTACAGAACCCGTTGCTCCGTATGCTCGTTGTAATGGAAGGTCCATTTTTGGGGGATTGGCATCGTGCAGCGAGTTCTCACACCTCATAATATCCTGCGAAACGACTCATTTAGAAACTATTAAAATGCCGAAACTTGCCGGAAAAGGCCGAATATGTACAAGACAGGATTCTCCGCATGCTCGTTGTAATGGAAGTACCATTCTTCGGGGATTGGCAGCGCGCAACGAGTTCTCTCACATCATAATATCCTGATATACGGCCCATTTTGAAACAATTAAAAAGCCGGAGATGTCCGGAAAAGGCCGAAGGTGTACAGAACCTGATGCTCCGTATGCTCGTTGTAATGGAAGTACCATTCTTCGGGGATTGGCAGCGCGCAACGAGTTCTCTCACATCATAATATCCTGCGATACGACCGACTTTGAAACAATTAAAAAGCCGGAAATGTCCGGAAAATGCCAAAGGTGTACAGAACCCGTTGCTCCGTATGCTCGTTGTAATGGGCGTACCATTTTTCGGGGATTGGCAGCGTGCAGCGAGTTCTCACACCTCATAATATCCTGCGATACGACCCATTTTGAAACTATTAAAAAGCCGAAACTGGTCGGAAAAGGCCGAATATGTACAAAACAGGATTCTCCGCATGCTCGTTGTAATGGATGTACCATTTTTCGGGGATTGGCAGCGCGCAACGAGTTCTCTCACATCATAATATCCTGATATACGGCCCATTTTGAAACAATTAAAAAGCCGGAAATGTCCGGAAAAGGCCGAAGGTGTACAGAACCCGTTGCTCCGTATGCTCGTTGTAATGGGCGTACCATTTTTGGGGGATTTCCAGCGTGCAGCCAGTTCTCACACCTCATAATATCCTGCGATACGACCCATTTTGAAACTATTAAAAAGCCGAAACTGGCCGGAAATGGCCGAATATGTACAAGACAGGATTCTCCGCATGCTCGTTGTAATGGAAGTACCATTCTTCGGGGATAGGCAGCGCGCAACGAGTTCTCTCACATCATAATATCCTGATATACGGCCCATTTTGAAACAATTAAAAAGCCGGAAATGTCCGGAAAAGGCCGAAGGTGTACAGAACCCAATGCTCCGTTTGCTCGTTGTAATGGAAGTACCATTTTTGGGGGGTTGGCAGAGAGCAACTGGTTCTTACACATCATAATATCCTGATATACGGCCCATTTTGAAACAATTAAAAAGCCGGAAATATCCGGAAAAGGCCGAAGGTGTACAGAACCCGCTGCTCCGTATGCTCGTTGTAATGGGCGTACCATTTTTGGGGGATTTCCAGCGTGCAGCCAGTTCTCACACCTCATAATATCCTGCGATACGACCCATTTTGAAACTATTAAAAAGCCGAAACTGGCCGGAAATGGCCGAATATGTACAAGACAGGATTCTCCGCATGCTCGTTGTAATGGAAGTACCATTCTTCGGGGATTGGCAGCGCGCAACGAGTTCTCACACCTCATAATATCCTGCGAAACGACTCATTTTGAAACTATTAAAATGCCGAAACTTGCCGGAAAAGGCCGAATATGTACAAGACAGGATTCTCCGCATGCTCGTTGTAATGGAAGTACCATTCTTCGGGGATTGGCTGCGCGCAACGAGTTCTCTCACATCATAATATCGCGCGATACGACCTATTTTGAAACAATTAAAAAGCCGGAAATGTCCGGAAAATGCCGAAGGTGTACAGAACCCGTTGCTCCGTATGCTCGTTGTAATGGAAGGACCATTTTTGGGGGATTGGCAGCGTGCAGCGAGTTCTCTCACATCATAATATCCTGCGATACGACTCATTTTGAAACTATTAAAAAGCCGAAACTGGCCGGAAAAGGACGAATATGTACAAGACAGGATTCTCCGCATGCTCGTTGTAATGGAAGTACCATTCTTCGGGGATTGGCTGCGCGCAACGAGTTCTCTCACATCATAGTATCCTGCGATACGACCCATTTTGAAACAATTAAAAAGCCGAAACTGGCCGGAAAAGGCCGAAAATGTACAAGACAGGATTCTCCGGATGCTGGTTGTATTGGAAGTACCATTCTTCGGGGATTGGCAGCGCGCACCGTGTTCTCTCACATCATAATATCCTGCTATTCTGCCCGTTTTTGATCACTTAATATGCCGGAAATGTCCGGAAAAGGCCGAAGGTGTACAGAACCTGATGCTCCGTATGCTCGTTGTAAGGGGCGTACCATTTCTCGGGGATTGGCAGCGCGTAACGTGTTCTCTCACATCATAATATCCTGATAAACGGCACATTTTGAAACAATTAAAAAGCCGGAAATGTCCGGAAAAGGCCGAAGGTGTACAGAACCCGTTGCTCCGTATGCTCGTTGTAGTGGGCGTACCATTTTTCGGGGATTGGCAGCGTGCAGCGAGATCTCAAACATCATAATATCCTGCGATACGACCCTTTTTGAAACAATTAAAAAGCCGGTAATATCCGGAAAAGGCCGAAGGTGTACAGAACCCGTTGCTCCGTATGCTCGTTGTAATGGAAGGTCCATTTTTGGGGGATTGGCATCGTGCAGCGAGTTCTCACACCTCATAATATCCTGCGAAACGACTCATTTAGAAACTATTAAAATGCCGAAACTTGCCGGAAAAGGCCGAATATGTACAAGACAGGATTCTCCGCATGCTCGTTGTAATGGAAGTACCATTCTTCGGGGATTGGCAGCGCGCAACGAGTTCTCTCACATCATAATATCCTGATATACGGCCCATTTTGAAACAATTAAAAAGCCGGAGATGTCCGGAAAAGGCCGAAGGTGTACAGAACCTGATGCTCCGTATGCTCGTTGTAATGGGCGTACCATTTTTCGGGGATTGGCAGCGTGCAGCGAGTTCTCACACCTCATAATATCCTGCGATACGACCCATTTTGAAACTATTAAAAAGCCGAAACTGGTCGGAAAAGGCCGAATATGTACAAAACAGGATTCTCCGCATGCTCGTTGTAATGGATGTACCATTTTTCGGGGATTGGCAGCGCGCAACGAGTTCTCTCACATCATAATATCCTGATATACGGCCCATTTTGAAACAATTAAAAAGCCGGAAATGTCCGGAAAAGGCCGAAGGTGTACAGAACCCGTTGCTCCGTATGCTCGTTGTAATGGGCGTACCATTTTTGGGGGATTTCCAGCGTGCAGCCAGTTCTCACACCTCATAATATCCTGCGATACGACCCATTTTGAAACTATTAAAAAGCCGAAACTGGCCGGAAATGGCCGAATATGTACAAGACAGGATTCTCCGCATGCTCGTTGTAATGGAAGTACCATTCTTCGGGGATAGGCAGCGCGCAACGAGTTCTCTCACATCATAATATCCTGATATACGGCCCATTTTGAAACAATTAAAAAGCCGGAAATGTCCGGAAAAGGCCGAAGGTGTACAGAACCCAATGCTCCGTTTGCTCGTTGTAATGGAAGTACCATTTTTGGGGGGTTGGCAGAGAGCAACTGGTTCTTACACATCATAATATCCTGATATACGGCCCATTTTGAAACAGTTAAAAAGCCGGAAATATCCGGAAAAGGCCGAAGGTGTACAGAACCCGCTGCTCCGTATGCTCGTTGTAATGGGCGTACCATTTTTGGGGGATTTCCAGCGTGCAGCCAGTTCTCACACCTCATAATATCCTGCGATACGACCCATTTTGAAACTATTAAAAAGCCGAAACTGGCCGGAAATGGCCGAATATGTACAAGACAGGATTCTCCGCATGCTCGTTGTAATGGAAGTACCATTCTTCGGGGATTGGCAGCGCGCAACGAGTTCTCTCACATCATAATATCCTGCTATACGGCCCGTTTTGAAACAATTAAAAAGCCGAAACTGGCCGGAAAAGGCCGAAAATGTACAAGACAGGATTCTCCGGATGCTGGTTGTAATGGAAGTACCATTCTTCGGGGATTGGCTGCGCGCAACGAGTTCTCTCACATCATAATATCGCGCGATACGACCTATTTTGAAACAATTAAAAAGCCGGAAATGTCCGGAAAATGCCGAAGGTGTACAGAACCCGTTGCTCCGTATGCTCGTTGTAATGGAAGGACCATTTTTGGGGGATTGGCAGCGTGCAGCGAGTTCTCTCACATCATAATATCCTGCGATACGACTCATTTTGAAACTATTAAAAAGCCGAAACTGGCCGGAAAAGGACGAATATGTACAAGACAGGATTCTCCGCATGCTCGTTGTAATGGAAGTACCATTCTTCGGGGATTGGCTGCGCGCAACGAGTTCTCTCACATCATAGTATCCTGCGATACGACCCATTTTGAAACAATTAAAAAGCCGAAACTGGCCGGAAAAGGCCGAAAATGTACAAGACAGGATTCTCCGGATGCTGGTTGTATTGGAAGTACCATTCTTCGGGGATTGGCAGCGCGCACCGTGTTCTCTCACATCATAATATCCTGCTATTCTGCCCGTTTTTGATCACTTAATATGCCGGAAATGTCCGGAAAAGGCCGAAGGTGTACAGAACCTGATGCTCCGTATGCTCGTTGTAAGGGGCGTACCATTTCTCGGGGATTGGCAGCGCGTAACGTGTTCTCTCACATCATAATATCCTGATAAACGGCACATTTTGAAACAATTAAAAAGCCGGAAATGTCCGGAAAAGGCCGAAGGTGTACAGAACCCGTTGCTCCGTATGCTCGTTGTAGTGGGCGTACCATTTTTCGGGGATTGGCAGCGTGCAGCGAGATCTCAAACATCATAATATCCTGCGATACGACCCTTTTTGAAACAATTAAAAAGCCGGTAATATCCGGAAAAGGCCGAAGGTGTACAGAACCCGTTGCTCCGTATGCTCGTTGTAATGGAAGGTCCATTTTTGGGGGATTGGCATCGTGCAGCGAGTTCTCACACCTCATAATATCCTGCGAAACGACTCATTTAGAAACTATTAAAATGCCGAAACTTGCCGGAAAAGGCCGAATATGTACAAGACAGGATTCTCCGCATGCTCGTTGTAATGGAAGTACCATTCTTCGGGGATTGGCAGCGCGCAACGAGTTCTCTCACATCATAATATCCTGATATACGGCCCATTTTGAAACAATTAAAAAGCCGGAGATGTCCGGAAAAGGCCGAAGGTGTACAGAACCTGATGCTCCGTATGCTCGTTGTAATGGGCGTACCATTTTTCGGGGATTGGCAGCGTGCAGCGAGTTCTCACACCTCATAATATCCTGCGATACGACCCATTTTGAAACTATTAAAAAGCCGAAACTGGTCGGAAAAGGCCGAATATGTACAAAACAGGATTCTCCGCATGCTCGTTGTAATGGATGTACCATTTTTCGGGGATTGGCAGCGCGCAACGAGTTCTCTCACATCATAATATCCTGATATACGGCCCATTTTGAAACAATTAAAAAGCCGGAAATGTCCGGAAAAGGCCGAAGGTGTACAGAACCCGTTGCTCCGTATGCTCGTTGTAATGGGCGTACCATTTTTGGGGGATTTCCAGCGTGCAGCCAGTTCTCACACCTCATAATATCCTGCGATACGACCCATTTTGAAACTATTAAAAAGCCGAAACTGGCCGGAAATGGCCGAATATGTACAAGACAGGATTCTCCGCATGCTCGTTGTAATGGAAGTACCATTCTTCGGGGATAGGCAGCGCGCAACGAGTTCTCTCACATCATAATATCCTGATATACGGCCCATTTTGAAACAATTAAAAAGCCGGAAATGTCCGGAAAAGGCCGAAGGTGTACAGAACCCAATGCTCCGTTTGCTCGTTGTAATGGAAGTACCATTTTTGGGGGGTTGGCAGAGAGCAACTGGTTCTTACACATCATAATATCCTGATATACGGCCCATTTTGAAACAGTTAAAAAGCCGGAAATATCCGGAAAAGGCCGAAGGTGTACAGAACCCGCTGCTCCGTATGCTCGTTGTAATGGGCGTACCATTTTTGGGGGATTTCCAGCGTGCAGCCAGTTCTCACACCTCATAATATCCTGCGATACGACCCATTTTGAAACTATTAAAAAGCCGAAACTGGCCGGAAATGGCCGAATATGTACAAGACAGGATTCTCCGCATGCTCGTTGTAATGGAAGTACCATTCTTCGGGGATTGGCAGCGCGCAACGAGTTCTCTCACATCATAATATCCTGCTATACGGCCCGTTTTGAAACAATTAAAAAGCCGAAACTGGCCGGAAAAGGCCGAAAATGTACAAGACAGGATTCTCCGGATGCTGGTTGTATTGGAAGTACCATTCTTCGGGGATTGGCAGCGCGCACCGTGTTCTCTCACATCATAATATCCTGCTATTCTGCCCGTTTTTGATCACTTAATATGCCGGAAATGTCCGGAAAAGGCCGAAGGTGTACAGAACCTGATGCTCCGTATGCTCGTTGTAAGGGGCGTACCATTTCTCGGGGATTGGCAGCGCGTAACGTGTTCTCTCACATCATAATATCCTGATAAACGGCACATTTTGAAACAATTAAAAAGCCGGAAATGTCCGGAAAAGGCCGAAGGTGTACAGAACCCGTTGCTCCGTGTGCTCGTTGTAATGGGCGTACCATTTTTGGGGGATTTCCAGCGTGCAGCCAGTTCTCACACCTCATAATATCCTGCGATACGACCCATTTTGAAACTATTAAAAAGCCGAAACTGGCCGGAAATGGCCGAATATGTACAAGACAGGATTCTCCGCATGCTCGTTGTAATGGAAGTACCATTCTTCGGGGATAGGCAGCGCGCAACGAGTTCTCTCACATCATAATATCCTGATATACGGCCCATTTTGAAACAATTAAAAAGCCGGAAATGTCCGGAAAAGGCCGAAGGTGTACAGAACCCAATGCTCCGTTTGCTCGTTGTAATGGAAGTACCATTTTTGGGGGGTTGGCAGAGAGCAACTGGTTCTTACACATCATAATATCCTGATATACGGCCCATTTTGAAGAAATTAAAAAGCCGGAAATGTCCGGAAAAGGCCGAATTTGTACAGAACCCGTTGCTCCGTATGCTCGTTGTAATGGAATTACCATTTTTGGGGGATTGGCAACGCTCAACGCGTTTTTACACATCATAATATCCTGCGATACGACCCATTTTGATACTATGAAAAAGCCGAAACTGGCCGGAAATGGCCGAATATGTACAAGACAGGATTCTCCGCATGCTCGTTGTATTGGAAACCATTCTTCGGGGATTGGCAGCGCGCACCGAGTTCCCTCACATCATAATATCCTGCTATACGGCCCGTTTTTAATCACATAAAATGCCGGAGATGTCCGGAAAAGGCCGAAGGTGTACAGAACCCAATGCTCCGTTTGCTCGTTGTAATGGAAGTACCATTTTTGGGGGGTTGGCAGAGAGCAACTGGTTCTTACACATCATAATATCCTGATATACGGCCCATTATGAAACAATTAAAAAGCCGGAAATATCCGGAAAAGGCCGAAGGTGTACAGAACCCGTTGCTCCGTATGCTCGTTGTAATGGAATTACCATTTTTGGGGGATTGGCAACGCTCAACGCGTTTTTACACATCATAATATCCTGCGATACGACCCATTTTGATACTATGAAAAAGCCGAAACTGGCCGGAAATGGCCGAATATGTACAAGACAGGATTCTCCGCATGCTCGTTGTATTGGAAGTACGATTCTTCGGGGATTGGCAGCGCGCACCGAGTTCTCTCACATCATAATATCCTGCTATACGGCCCGTTTTTAATCACATAAAATGCCGGAGATGTCCGGAAAAGGCCGAAGGTGTACTGAACCCGTTGCTCCGTATGCTCGTTGTAATGGGCGTACCATTTTTCGGGGATTGGCAGCGTGCAGCGAGTTCTCACACATCATAATATCCTGCGATACGACCCATTTTGAAACAATTAAAAAGACGAAACTGGCCGGAAAAGGCCGAATATGTACAAGACAGGATACTCCGCATGCTCGTTGTAATGGAAGTACCATTCTTCGGGGATTGGCAGCGCGCAACGAGTTCTCTCACATCATAATATCCTGATATACGGCCCATTTTGAAACAATTAAAAAGCCGGAAATGTCCGGAAAAGGCCGAAGGTGTACAGAACCCGTTGCTCCGTATGCTCGTTGTAATGGGCGTACCATTTTTCGGGGATTTCCAGCGTGCAGCCGGTTTTCACACCTCATAATATCCTGCGATACGGCCCGTTTTTAATCACATAAAATGCCGGAGATGTCCGGAAAAGGCCGAAGGTGTACAGAACCCAATGCTCCGTTTGCTCGTTGTAATGGAAGTACCATTTTTGGGGGGTTGGCAGAGAGCAACTGGTTCTTACACATCATAATATCCTGATATACGGCCCATTATGAAACAATTAAAAAGCCGGAAATATCCGGAAATGGCCGAATATGTACAAGACAGGATTCTCCGCATGCTCGTTGTATTGGAAACCATTCTTCGGGGATTGGCAGCGCGCACCGAGTTCCCTCACATCATAATATCCTGCTATACGGCCCGTTTTTAATCACATAAAATGCCGGAGATGTCCGGAAAAGGCCGAAGGTGTACAGAACCCAATGCTCCGTTTGCTCGTTGTAATGGAAGTACCATTTTTGGGGGGTTGGCAGAGAGCAACTGGTTCTTACACATCATAATATCCTGATATACGGCCCATTATGAAACAATTAAAAAGCCGGAAATATCCGGAAAAGGCCGAAGGTGTACAGAACCCGTTGCTCCGTATGCTCGTTGTAATGGAATTACCATTTTTGGGGGATTGGCAACGCTCAACGCGTTTTTACACATCATAATATCCTGCGATACGACCCATTTTGATACTATGAAAAAGCCGAAACTGGCCGGAAATGGCCGAATATGTACAAGACAGGATTCTCCGCATGCTCATTGTATTGGAAGTACGATTCTTCGGGGATTGGCAGCGCGCACCGAGTTCTCTCACATCATAATATCCTGCTATACGGCCCGTTTTTAATCACATAAAATGCCGGAGATGTCCGGAAAAGGCCGAAGGTGTACTGAACCCGTTGCTCCGTATGCTCGTTGTAATGGGCGTACCATTTTTCGGGGATTGGCAGCGTGCAGCGAGTTCTCACACATCATAATATCCTGCGATACGACCCATTTTGAAACAATTAAAAAGACGAAACTGGCCGGAAAAGGCCGAATATGTACAAGACAGGATACTCCGCATGCTCGTTGTAATGGAAGTACCATTCTTCGGGGATTGGCAGCGCGCAACGAGTTCTCTCACATCATAATATCCTGATATACAGCCCATTTTGAAACAATTAAAAAGCCGGAAATGTCCGGAAAAGGCCGAAGGTGTACAGAACCTGATGCTCCGTATGCTCGTTGTAATGGGCGTACCATTTTTCGGGGATTGGCAGCGTGCAGCGAGTTCTCACACCTCATAATATCCTGCGATACGACCCATTTTGAAACTATTAAAAAGCCGAAACTGGTCGGAAAAGGCCGAATATGTACAAAACAGGATTCTCCGCATGCTCGTTGTAATGGATGTACCATTTTTCGGGGATTGGCAGCGCGCAACGAGTTCTCTCACATCATAATATCCTGATATACGGCCCATTTTGAAACAATTAAAAAGCCGGAAATGTCCGGAAAAGGCCGAAGGTGTACAGAACCCGTTGCTCCGTATGCTCGTTGTAATGGGCGTACCATTTTTGGGGGATTTCCAGCGTGCAGCCAGTTCTCACACCTCATAATATCCTGCGATACGACCCATTTTGAAACTATTAAAAAGCCGAAACTGGCCGGAAATGGCCGAATATGTACAAGACAGGATTCTCCGCATGCTCGTTGTAATGGAAGTACCATTCTTCGGGGATAGGCAGCGCGCAACGAGTTCTCTCACATCATAATATCCTGATATACGGCCCATTTTGAAACAATTAAAAAGCCGGAAATGTCCGGAAAAGGCCGAAGGTGTACAGAACCCAATGCTCCGTTTGCTCGTTGTAATGGAAGTACCATTTTTGGGGGGTTGGCAGAGAGCAACTGGTTCTTACACATCATAATATCCTGATATACGGCCCATTTTGAAACAATTAAAAAGCCGGAAATATCCGGAAAAGGCCGAAGGTGTACAGAACCCGCTGCTCCGTATGCTCGTTGTAATGGGCGTACCATTTTTGGGGGATTTCCAGCGTGCAGCCAGTTCTCACACCTCATAATATCCTGCGATACGACCCATTTTGAAACTATTAAAAAGCCGAAACTGGCCGGAAATGGCCGAATATGTACAAGACAGGATTCTCCGCATGCTCGTTGTAATGGAAGTACCATTCTTCGGGGATTGGCAGCGCGTAACGAGTTCTCTCACATCATAATATCCTGCTATACGGCCCGTTTTGAAACAATTAAAAAGCCGAAACTGGCCGGAAAAGGCCGAAAATGTACAAGACAGGATTCTCCGGATGCTGGTTGTATTGGAAGTACCATTCTTCGGGGATTGGCAGCGCGCACCGTGTTCTCTCACATCATAATATCCTGCTATTCTGCCCGTTTTTGATCACTTAATATGCCGGAAATGTCCGGAAAAGGCCGAAGGTGTACAGAACCTGATGCTCCGTATGCTCGTTGTAAGGGGCGTACCATTTCTCGGGGATTGGCAGCGCGTAACGTGTTCTCTCACATCATAATATCCTGATAAACGGCACATTTTGAAACAATTAAAAAGCCGGAAATGTCCGGAAAAGGCCGAAGGTGTACAGAACCCGTTGCTCCGTGTGCTCGTTGTAATGGGCGTACCATTTTTGGGGGATTTCCAGCGTGCAGCCAGTTCTCACACCTCATAATATCCTGCGATACGACCCATTTTGAAACTATTAAAAAGCCGAAACTGGCCGGAAATGGCCGAATATGTACAAGACAGGATTCTCCGCATGCTCGTTGTAATGGAAGTACCATTCTTCGGGGATAGGCAGCGCGCAACGAGTTCTCTCACATCATAATATCCTGATATACGGCCCATTTTGAAACAATTAAAAAGCCGGAAATGTCCGGAAAAGGCCGAAGGTGTACAGAACCCAATGCTCCGTTTGCTCGTTGTAATGGAAGTACCATTTTTGGGGGGTTGGCAGAGAGCAACTGGTTCTTACACATCATAATATCCTGATATACGGCCCATTTTGAAGAAATTAAAAAGCCGGAAATGTCCGGAAAAGGCCGAATTTGTACAGAACCCGTTGCTCCGTATGCTCGTTGTAATGGAATTACCATTTTTGGGGGATTGGCAACGCTCAACGCGTTTTTACACATCATAATATCCTGCGATACGACCCATTTTGATACTATGAAAAAGCCGAAACTGGCCGGAAATGGCCGAATATGTACAAGACAGGATTCTCCGCATGCTCGTTGTATTGGAAACCATTCTTCGGGGATTGGCAGCGCGCACCGAGTTCCCTCACATCATAATATCCTGCTATACGGCCCGTTTTTAATCACATAAAATGCCGGAGATGTCCGGAAAAGGCCGAAGGTGTACAGAACCCAATGCTCCGTTTGCTCGTTGTAATGGAAGTACCATTTTTGGGGGGTTGGCAGAGAGCAACTGGTTCTTACACATCATAATATCCTGATATACGGCCCATTATGAAACAATTAAAAAGCCGGAAATATCCGGAAAAGGCCGAAGGTGTACAGAACCCGTTGCTCCGTATGCTCGTTGTAATGGAATTACCATTTTTGGGGGATTGGCAACGCTCAACGCGTTTTTACACATCATAATATCCTGCGATACGACCCATTTTGATACTATGAAAAAGCCGAAACTGGCCGGAAATGGCCGAATATGTACAAGACAGGATTCTCCGCATGCTCGTTGTATTGGAAGTACGATTCTTCGGGGATTGGCAGCGCGCACCGAGTTCTCTCACATCATAATATCCTGCTATACGGCCCGTTTTTAATCACATAAAATGCCGGAGATGTCCGGAAAAGGCCGAAGGTGTACTGAACCCGTTGCTCCGTATGCTCGTTGTAATGGGCGTACCATTTTTCGGGGATTGGCAGCGTGCAGCGAGTTCTCACACATCATAATATCCTGCGATACGACCCATTTTGAAACAATTAAAAAGACGAAACTGGCCGGAAAAGGCCGAATATGTACAAGACAGGATACTCCGCATGCTCGTTGTAATGGAAGTACCATTCTTCGGGGATTGGCAGCGCGCAACGAGTTCTCTCACATCATAATATCCTGATATACGGCCCATTTTGAAACAATTAAAAAGCCGGAAATGTCCGGAAAAGGCCGAAGGTGTACAGAACCCGTTGCTCCGTATGCTCGTTGTAATGGGCGTACCATTTTTCGGGGATTTCCAGCGTGCAGCCGGTTTTCACACCTCATAATATCCTGCGATACGGCCCGTTTTTAATCACATAAAATGCCGGAGATGTCCGGAAAAGGCCGAAGGTGTACAGAACCCAATGCTCCGTTTGCTCGTTGTAATGGAAGTACCATTTTTGGGGGGTTGGCAGAGAGCAACTGGTTCTTACACATCATAATATCCTGATATACGGCCCATTATGAAACAATTAAAAAGCCGGAAATATCCGGAAATGGCCGAATATGTACAAGACAGGATTCTCCGCATGCTCGTTGTATTGGAAACCATTCTTCGGGGATTGGCAGCGCGCACCGAGTTCCCTCACATCATAATATCCTGCTATACGGCCCGTTTTTAATCACATAAAATGCCGGAGATGTCCGGAAAAGGCCGAAGGTGTACAGAACCCAATGCTCCGTTTGCTCGTTGTAATGGAAGTACCATTTTTGGGGGGTTGGCAGAGAGCAACTGGTTCTTACACATCATAATATCCTGATATACGGCCCATTATGAAACAATTAAAAAGCCGGAAATATCCGGAAAAGGCCGAAGGTGTACAGAACCCGTTGCTCCGTATGCTCGTTGTAATGGAATTACCATTTTTGGGGGATTGGCAACGCTCAACGCGTTTTTACACATCATAATATCCTGCGATACGACCCATTTTGATACTATGAAAAAGCCG
Source organism: Bombus muscorum (assembly GCA_963971185.1). NCBI lineage: Eukaryota > Metazoa > Arthropoda > Insecta > Hymenoptera > Apidae > Bombus > Bombus muscorum. The sequence goes on along the minus strand of OZ020130.1, from coordinate 8,838,383 downwards.
AAACTGGCCGGAAATGGCCGAATATGTACAAGACAGGATTCTCCGCATGCTCATTGTATTGGAAGTACGATTCTTCGGGGATTGGCAGCGCGCACCGAGTTCTCTCACATCATAATATCCTGCTATACGGCCCGTTTTTAATCACATAAAATGCCGGAGATGTCCGGAAAAGGCCGAAGGTGTACTGAACCCGTTGCTCCGTATGCTCGTTGTAATGGGCGTACCATTTTTCGGGGATTGGCAGCGTGCAGCGAGTTCTCACACATCATAATATCCTGCGATACGACCCATTTTGAAACAATTAAAAAGACGAAACTGGCCGGAAAAGGCCGAATATGTACAAGACAGGATACTCCGCATGCTCGTTGTAATGGAAGTACCATTCTTCGGGGATTGGCAGCGCGCAACGAGTTCTCTCACATCATAATATCCTGATATACAGCCCATTTTGAAACAATTAAAAAGCCGGAAATGTCCGGAAAAGGCCGAAGGTGTACAGAACCCGTTGCTCCGTATGCTCGTTGTAATGGGCGTACCATTTTTCGGGGATTTCCAGCGTGCAGCCGGTTTTCACACCTCATAATATCCTGCGATACGACCCATTTTGATACTATGAAAAAGCCGAAACTGGCCGGAAATGGCCGAATATGTACAAGACAGGATTCTCCGCATGCTCGTTGAATTGGAAGTACCATTCTTCGGGGATTGGCAGCGCGCACCGAGTTCCCTCACATCATAATATCCTGCTATACGTCCCGTTTTTAATCACATAAAATGCCGGAGATGTCCGGAAAAGGCCGAAGGTGTACAGAACCCAATGCTCCGTTTGCTCGTTGTAATGGAAGTACCATTTTTGGGGGGTTGGCAGAGAGCAACTGGTTCTTACACATCATAATATCCTGATATACGGCCCATTTTGAAACAATTAAAAAGCCGGAAATATCCGGAAAAGGCCGAAGGTGTACAGAACCCGTTGCTCCGTATGCTCGTTGTAATGGAATTACCATTTTTGGGGGATTGGCAACGCTCAACGCGTTTTTACACATCATAATATCCTGCGATACGACTCATTTTGAAACTATTAAAAAGCCGAAACTTGCCGGAAAAGGCCGAATATGTACAAGACAGGATTCTCGTCATGCTCGTTGTAATGGAAGTACCATTCTTCGGGGATTTGCAGCGCGCAACGAGTTCCCTCACATCATAATATCCTGCTATACGGCCCGTTTTTAATCACATGAAATGCCGGAGATGTCCGGAAAAGGCCGAAGGTGTACAGAACCCAATGCTCCGTTTGCTCGTTGTAATGGAAGTACCATTTTTGGGGGGTTGGCAGAGAGCAACTGGTTCTTACACATCATAATATCCTGATATACGGCCCATTTTGAAACAATTAAAAGGCCGGAAATATCCGGAAAAGGCCGAAGGTGTACAGAACCCGTTGCTCCGTATGCTCGTTGTAATGGAAGGACCATTTTTGGGGGATTGGCAACGCTCGACGCGTTTTTACACATCATAATATCCTGCTATTCGGCCCATTTTTTGATCACTTAAAATGCCGGAAATGTCCGGAAAAGGCCGAAGGTGTACAGAACCTGATGCTCCGTATGCTCGTTGTAAGGGGCGTACCATTTCTCGGGGAATGGCAGCGCGTAACGTGTTCTCTCTCATCATAATATCCCGATAAACGGCACATTTTGAAACAATTAAAAAGCCGGAAATGTCCGGAAAAGGCCGAAGGTGTACAGAACCCGTTGCTCCGTACGCTCGTTGTAGTGGGCGTACCATTTTTCGGGGTTTGGCAGCGTGCAGCGAGTTCTCACACCTCATAATATCCTGCGGTACGACTCATTTTGAAACTATTAAAAAGACGAAACTGGCCGGAAAAGGCCGAATATGTACAAGACAGGATTCTCCGCATGCTCGTTGTAATGGAAGTACCGTTCTTCGGGGATTGGCAGCGCGCAACGAGTTCTCTCACATCATAATATCCTGATATACGGCCCATTTTGAAACAATTAAAAAGCCGGAAATGTCCGGAAAAGGCCGAAGGTGTACAGAACCCGTTGCTCCGTATGCTCGTTGTAATGGGCGTACCATTTTTCGGGGATTTCCAGCGTGCAGCCAGTTTTCACACCTCATAATATCCTGCGATACGACCCATTTTGATACTATGAAAAAGCCGAAACTGGCCGGAAATGGCCGAATATGTACAAGACAGGATTCTCCGCATGCTCGTTGAATTGGAAGTACCATTCTTCGGGGATTGGCAGCGCGCACCGAGTTCCCTCACATCATAATATCCTGCTATACGGCCCGTTTTTAATCACATAAAATGCCGGAGATGTCCGGAAAAGGCCGAAGGTGTACAGAACACGATGCTCCGTTTGCTCGTTGTAATGGAAGTACCATATTTGGGGGGTTGGCAGCGTGCAGCGAGTTCTCACACATCATAATATCCAGCTATACGGCCCGTTTTTAATCACATAAAATGCCGGAGATGTCCGGAAAAGGCCGAAGGTGTACAGAACCCAATGCTCCGTTTGCTCGTTGTAATGGAAGTACCATTTTTGGGGGGTTGGCAGAGAGCAACTGGTTCTTACACATCATAATATCCTGATATACGGCCCATTTTGAAACAATTAAAAAGCCGGAAATATCTGAAAAGGCCGAAGGTGTACAGAACCCGTTGCTCCGTATGCTCGTTGTAATGGAAGGACCATTTTTGGGGGATTGGCAACGCTCAACGCGTTTTTACACATCATAATATCCTGCTATTCGGCCCATTTTTGATCACTTAAAATGCCGGAAATGTCCGGAAAAGGCCGAAGGTGTACAGAACCTGATGCTCCGTATGCTCGTTGTAAGGGGCGTACCATTTCTCGGGGATTGGCAGCGCGTAACGTGTTCCCTCTCATCATAATATCCCGATAAGAGGCAGATTTTGAAACATTTAAAAAGCCGGAAATGTCCGGAAAAGGCCGAAGGTGTACAGAACCCGTTGCTCCGTATGCTCGTTGTAGTGGGCGTACCATTTTTCGGGGATTGGCAGCGTGCAGCGAGTTCTCACACCTCATAATATCCTGCGGTACGACTCATTTTGAAACTATTAAAAAGCCGAAACTGGCCGGAAAAGGCCGAATATGTACAAGACAGGATTCTCCGCATGCTCGTTGTAATGGATGTACCATTCTTCGGGGATTGGCAGCGCGCAACGAGTTCTCTCACATCATAATATCCTGCTATACGGCCCGTTTTTAATCACATAAAATGCCGGAGATGTCCGGAAAAGGCCGAAGGTGTACAGAACCCAATGCTCCGTTTGCTCGTTGTAATGGAAGTACCATTTTTGGGGGGTTGGCAGAGAGCAACTGGTTCTTACACATCATAATATCCTGATATACGGCCCATTTTGCAACAATTAAAAAGCCGGAAATATCCGGAAAAGGCCGAAGGTGTACAGAACCCGTTGCTCCGTATGCTCGTTGTAATGGAAGGACCATTTTTGGGGGATTGGCAACGCTCAACGCGTTTTTACACATCATAATATCCTGCTATTCGGCCCATTTTTGATCACTTAAAATGCCGGAAATGTCCGGAAAAGGCCGAAGGTGTACAGAACCTGATGCTCCGTATGCTCGTTGTAAGGGGCGTACCATTTCTCGGGGATTGGCAGGGCGTAACGTGTTCTCTCTCATCATAATATCCTGATAAACGGCACATTTTGTAACAATTAAAAAGCCGGAAATGTCCGGAAAAGGCCGAAGGTGTACAGAACCCGTTGCTCCGTATGCTCGTTGTAATGGGTGTACCATTTTTCGGGGATTTCCAGCGTGCAGCCAGTTCTCACACCTCATAATATCCTGCGATACGACCCATTTTGAAACTATTAAAAAGCCGAAACTGGCCGGAAATGGCCGAGTATGTACAAGACAGGATTCTCCGCATGGTCGTTGTAATGGAAGTACCATTCTTCGGGGATTGGCAGCGCGCAACGAGTTCTCTCACATCATATCCAGCTATACGGCCCGTTTTTAATCACATAAAATGTCGGAGATGACCGGAAAAGGCCGAAGGTGTACAGAACCCGTTGCTCCGTATGCTCGTTGTAATGGGCGTACCATTTTTCGGGGATTGGCAGCGTGCAGCGAGTTCTCACACATCATAATATCCTGCGATACGACCCATTTTGAAACAATTAAAAAGACGAAACTGGCCGGAAAAGGCCGAATATGTACAAGACAGGATTCTCCGCATGCTCGTTGTAATGGAAGTACCATTCTTCGGCGATTGGCAGCGCGCAACGAGTTCTCTCACATCATAATATCCTGATATACGGCCCATTTTGAAACAATTAAAAAGCCGGAAATGTCCGGAAAAGGCCGAAGGTGTACAGAACCCGTTGCTCCCTTTGCTTGTTGTAATGGAAGTACCATTTTTGGGGGGTTGGCTGAGAGCAACTGGTTCTTACACATCATAATATCCTGATATACGGCCCATTTTGAAGAAATTAAAAAGCCGGAAATGTCCGGAAAAGGCCGAAGGTGTACAGAACCCGTTGCTCCGTATGCTCGTTGTAATGGGCGTACCATTTTTCGGGGATTTCCAGCGTGCAGCCAGTTTTCACACCTCATAATATCCTGCGATACGACCCATTTTGAAACTATGAAAAAGCCGAAACTGGCCGGAAATGGCCGAATATGTACAAGACAGGATTCTCCGCATGCTCGTTGTATTGGAAGTACCATTCTTCGGGGATTGGCAGCGCGCACCGTGTTCCCTCACATCATAATATCCTGCTATACGGCCCGTTTTTAATCACATAAAATGCCGGAGATGTCCGGAAAAGGCCGAAGGTGTACAGAACCCGATGCTCCGTTTGCTCGTTGTAATGGAAGTACCATATTTGGGGGGTTGGCAGCGTGCAGCGAGTTCTCACACATCATAATATCCTGCTATACGGCCCGTTTTTAATCACATAAAATGCCGGAGATGTCCGGAAAAGGCCGAAGGTGTACAGAACCCAATGCTCCGTTTGCTCGTTGTAATGGAAGTACCATTTTTGGGGGGTTGGCAGAGAGCAACTGGTTCTTACACATCATAATATCCTGATATACGGCCCATTTTGAAGAAATTAAAAAGCCGGAAATGTCCGGAAAAGGCCGAAGGTGTACAGAACCCGTTGCTCCGCATGCTCGTTGTAATGGAAGTACCATTCTTCGGGGATTGGCTGCGCGTAACGAGTTCTCTCACATCATAATATCCTGCGATACGACCCATTTTGAAACAATTAAAAAGCCGAAACTGGCCGGAAAAGGCCGAAAATGTACAAGACAGGATTCTCCGGATGCTGGTTGTATTGGAAGTACCATTCTTCGGGGATTGGCAGCGCGCACCGTGTTCTCTCACATCATAATATCCTGCTAGTCTGCCCGTTTTTGATCACTTAATATGCCGGAAATGTCCGGAAAAGGCCGAAGGTGTACAGAACCTGATGCTCCGTATGCTCGTTGTAAGGGCCGTACCATTTTTCGGGGATGGGCAGCGTGCAGCGTGTTCTCACACATCATAATATCCTGCGATACGACCCATTTTGAAACAATTAAATAGCCGGAAATGTCCGGAAAAGGCCAAAGGTGTTCGGAACCCGTTGCTCCGTATGCTCGTTGTAATGGGCGTACCATTTTTCGGGGATTGGCAGCGTGCAGCGAGTTCTCACACATCATAATATCCTGCGATACGACCCATTTTGATACTATGAAAAAGCCGAAACTGGCCGGAAATGGCCGAATATGTACAAGACAGGATTCTCCGCATGCTCGTTGTATTGGAAGTACCATTCTTCGGGGATTGGCAGCGCGCACCGAGTTCCCTCACATCATAATATCCTGCTATACGGCCCGTTTTTAATCACATAAAATGCCGGAGATGTCCGGAAAAGGCCGAAGGTGTACAGAACCCAATGCTCCGTTTGCTCGTTGTAATGGAAGTACCATTTTTGGGGGGTTGGCAGAGAGCAACTGGTTCTTACACATCATAATATCCTGATATACTGCCCATTTTGAAACAATTAAAAAGCCGGAAATATCCGGAAAAGGCCGAAGGTGTACAGAACCCGTTGCTCCGTATGCTCGTTGTAATGGAAGGACCATTTTTGGGGGATTGGCAACGCTCAACGCGTTTTTACACATCATAATATCCTGCTATTCGGCCCATTTTTGATCACTTAAAATGCCGGAAATGTCCGGAAAAGGCCGAAGGTGTACAGAACCTGATGCTCCGTATGCTCGTTGTAAGGGGCGTACCATTTCTCGGGGATTGGCAGCGCGTAACGTGTTCTCTCTCATCATAATATCCTGATAAACGGCACATTTTGAAACAATTAAAAAGCCGGAAATGTCCGGAAAAGGCCGAAGGTGTACAGAACCCGTTGCTCTGTATGCTCGTTGTAGTGGGCGTACCATTTTTCGGGGATTGGCAGCGTGCAGCGAGTTCGCACACCTCATAATATCCTGCGATACGACTAATTTTGGAACAATTAAAAAGCCGAAACTGGCCGGAAAAGGCCAAAAATGTACAAGACAGGAATCTCCGGATGCTGGTTGTATTGGAAGTACCATTCTTCGGGGATTGGCAGCGCGCACCGTGTTCTCTCACATAATAATATCCTGCTATTCTGCCCGTTTTTGATCACTTAATATGCCGGAAATGTCCGGAAAAGGCCGAAGGTGTACAGAACCTGATGCTCCGTATGCTCGTTGTAAGGGGCGTACCATTTCTCGGGGATTGGCAGCGCGTAACGTGTTCTCTCACATCATAATATCCTGATATACGGCCCGTTTTTAATCACATAAAATGCCGGAGATGTCCGGAAAAGGCCGAAGGTGTACAGAAACCGATGCTCCGTTTGCTCGTTGTAATGGAAGTACCATTTTTGGGGGGTTGGCAGAGAGCAACTGGTTCTTACACATCATAATAATCTGATATACGGCCCATTTTGAAACAATTAAAAAGCCGGAAATGTCCGGAAAAGGCCGAAGGTGTACAGAACCCGTTGCTCCGTATGCTCGTTGTAATGGGCGTACCATTTTTCGGGGATTTCCAGCGTGCAGCCAGTTCTCACACCTCATAATATCCTGCGGTACGACCCATTTTGAAACTATTAAAAAGCCGAAACTGGCCGGAAATGGCCGAATATGTACAAGACAGGATTCTCCGCATGCTCGTTGTAATGGAAGTACCATTCTTCGGGGATTGGCAGCGCGCAACGAGTTCTCTCACATCATAATATCCTGCTATACGGCCCGTTTTTAATCACATAAAATGCCGGAGATGTCCGGAAAAGGCCGAAGGTGTACAGAACCCGATGCTCCGTTTGCTCGTTGTAATGGAAGTACCATTTTTCGGGGATGGGCAGCGTGCAGCGTGTTCTCACACATCATAATATCCTGCGATACGACCCATTTTGAAACAATTAAATAGCCGGAAATGTCCGGAAAAGGCCGAAGGTGTACAGAACCCGTTGCTCCGTATGCTCGTTGTAATGGGCGTACCATTTTTCGGGGATTGGCAGCGTGCAGCGAGTTCTCACACATCATAATATCCTGCGATACGACACATTTTGAAACAATTAAAAAGACGAAACTGGCCAGAAAAGGCCGAATATGTACAAGACAGGATTCTCCGCATGCTCGTTGTAATGGAAGTACCATTCTTCGGGGATTGGCAGCTCGTAACGAGTTCTCTCACATCATAATATCCTGCTATACGGCCCGTTTTTAATCACATGAAATGCCGGAGATGTCCGGAAAAGGCCGAAGGTGTACAGAACCCAATGCTCCGTTTACTCGTTGTAATGGAAGTACCATTTTTGGGGGGTTGGCAGAGAGCAACTGGTTCTTACACATCATAATATCCTGATATACGGCCCATTTTGAAACAATTAAAAAGCCGGAAATATCCGGAAAAGGCCGAAGGTGTACAGAACCCGTTGCTCCGTATGCTCGTTGTAATGGAAGGACCATTTTTGGGGGATTGGCAACGCTCAACGCGTTTTTACACATCATAATATCCTGCTATTCGCCCATTTTTGATCGCTTAAAATGCCGGAAATGTCCGGAAAAGGCCGAAGGTGTACAGAACCTGATGCTCCGTATGCTCGTTGTAAGGGGCGTACCATTTCTCGGGTATTGGCAGCGCGTAACGTGTTCTCTCTCATCATAATATCCTCATAAACGGCACATTTTGAAACAATTAAAAAGCCGGAAATGTCCGGAAAAGGCCGAAGGTGTACAGAACCCGTTGCTCCGTATGCTCGTTGTAATGGGCGTACCATTTTTCGGGGATTGGCAGCGTGCAGCGAGTTCTCACACCTCATAATATCCTGCGATACGACACATTTTGAAACTATTAAAAAGCCAAAACTGGCCGGAAAAGGCCGAATATGTACAAGACAGGATTCTCCGCATGCTCGTTGTAATGGAAGTACCATTCTTCGGGGATTGGCAGCGCGCAACGAGTTCTCTCTGAAACAAAAAAATAGCCGGATATGTCCGGAAAAGGCCGAAGGTGTACAGAACCGGTTGCTCCCTTTGCTTGTTGTAATGGAAGTACTGTTTTTGGGGGGTTGGCAGAGAGCAACTGGTTCTTACACATCATAACATCCTGATATACGGCCCATTTTGAAGCAATTAAAAAGCCGGAAATGTCCGGAAAAGGCCGAAGGTGTACAGAACCCGTTGCTCCGTATGCTCGTTGTAGTGGGCGTACCATTTTTCGGGGACTGGCAGCGTGCAGCGAGTTCTCACACCTCATAATATCCTGCGATACGACTCATTTTGAAACTATTAAAAATCCGAAACTGGCCGGAAAAGGCCGAATATGTACAAGACAGGATTCTCCGCATGCTCGTTGTAATGGAAGTACCATTCTTCGGGGATTGGCTGCGCGCAACGAGTTCTCTCACATCATAATATCCTGCGATACGACCCATTTTGAAACAATTAAAAAGCCGAAACTGGCCGGGAAAGGCCGAAAATGTACAAGACAGGATTCTCCGGATGCTGGTTGTATTGGAAGTACCATTCTTCGGGGATTGGCAGCGCGCACCGTGTTCTCTCACATCATAATATCCTGCTATTCTGCCCGTTTTTGATCACTTAATATGCCGGAAATGTCCGGAAAAGGCCGAAGGTGTACAGAACCTGATGCTGCGTATGCTCGTTGTAAGGGGCGTACCATTTCTCGGGGATTGGCAGCGCGTAACGTGTTCTCTCACATCATAATATCCTGATAAACGGCACATTTTGAAACAATTAAAAAGCCGGAAATGTCCGGAAAAGGCCGAAGGTGTTCGGAACCCGTTGCTCCGTATGCTCGTTGTAATGGGCGTACCATTCTTCGGGGATTCGCAGCGCGCACCGAGTTCCCTCACATCATAATATCCTGCTATACGGCCCGTTTTTAATCACATAAAATGCCGGAGATGTCCGGAAAAGGCCGAAGGTGTACAGAACCCGATGCTTCGTTTGCTCGTTGTAATGGAAGTACCATATTTGGGGGGTTGGCAGCGTGCAGCGAGTTCTCACACATCATAATATCCTGCTATACGGCCCGTTTTTAATCACATAAAATGCCGGAGATGTCCGGAAAAGGCCGAAGGTGTACAGAACCCAATGCTCCGTTTGCTCGTTGTAATGGAAGTACCATTTTTGGGGGGTTGGCAGAGAGCAACTGGTTCTTACACATCATGATATACGGCCCATTTTGAAACAATTAAAATGCCGGAAATGTCCGGAAAAGGCCGAAGGTGTACAGAACCTGATGCTCCGTATGCTCGTTGTAAGGGGCGTACTATTTCTCGGGGATTGGCAGCGCGTAACGTGTTCTCTCTCATCATAACATCCTGACAAACGGCACATTTTGAAACAATTAAATAGCCGGAAATGTCCGGAAAAGGCCGAAGGTGTACAGAACCCGTTGCTCCGCATGCTCGTTGTAATGGAAGTACCATTCTTCGGGGATTGGCTGCGCGCAACGAGTTCTCTCACATCATAATATTCTGCGATACGACCCATTTTGAAACAATTAAAAAGCCGAAACTGGCCGGAAAAGGCCGAAAATGTACAAGACAGGATTCTCCGGATGCTGGTTGTATTGGAAGTACCATTCTTCGGGGATTGGCAGCGCGCACCGTGTTCTCTCACATCATAATATCCTGCTATTCTGCCCGTTTTTGATCACTTAATATGCCGGAAATGTCCGGAAAAGGCCGAAGGTGTTCGGAACCCGTTGCTCCGTATGCTCGTTGTAATGGGCGTACCATTTTTCGGGGATTGGCAGCGTGCAGCGAGTTCTCACACATCATAATATCCTGCGATACGACCCATTTTGAAACAATTAAAAAGACGAAACTGGCCGGAAAAGGCCGAATATGTACAAGACAGGATTCTCCGCATGCTCGTTGTATTGGAAGTACCATTCTTCGGGGATTGGCAGCGCGCACCGAGTTCTCTCACATCATAATATCCTGCTATACGGCCCGTTTTTAATCACATAAAATGCCGGAGATGTCCGGAAAAGGCCGAAGGTGTACAGAATCCGTTGCTCCGTATGCTCGTTGTAATGGGCGTACCATTTTTCGGGGATTGGCAGCGTGCAGCGAGTTCTCACACATCATAATATCCTGCGATACGACCCATTTTGAAACAATTAAAAAGACGAAACTGGCCGGAAAAGGCCGAATATGTACAAGACAGGATTCTCCGCATGCTCGTTGTAATGGAAGTACCATTCTTCGGGGATTGGCAGCGCGCAACGAGTTCTCTCACATCATAATATCCTGATATACGGCCCATTTTGAAACAATTAAAAAGCCGGAAATGTCCGGAAAAGGCCGAAGGTGTACAGAACCCGTTGCTCCCTTTGCTTGCTGTAATGGAAGTACCATTTTTGGGGGGTTGGCTGAGAGCAACTGGTTCTTACACATCATAATATCCTGATATACGGCCCATTATGAAACAATTAAAAAGCCGGAAATATCCGGAAAAGGCCGAAGGTGTACAGAACCCGTTGCTCCGTATGCTCGTTGTAATGGAATTACCATTTTTGGGGGATTGGCAACGCTCAACGCGTTTTTACACATCATAATATCCTGCGATACGACCCATTTTGATACTATGAAAAAGCCGAAACTGGCCGGAAATGGCCGAATATGTACAAGACAGGATTCTCCGCATGCTCGTTGTATTGGAAGTACCATTCTTCGGGGATTGGCAGCGCGTACCGAGTTCTCTCACATCATAATATCCTGCTATACGGCCCGTTTTTAATCACATAAAATGCCGGAGATGTCCGGAAAAGGCCGAAGGTGTACTGAACCCGTTGCTCCGTATGCTCGTTGTAATGGGCGTACCATTTTTCGGGGATTTCCAGCGTGCAGCCGGTTTTCACACCTCATAATATCCTGCGATACGACCCATTTTGATACTATGAAAAAGCCGAAACTGGCCGGAAATGGCCGAATATGTACAAGACAGGATTCTCCGCATGCTCGTTGAATTGGAAGTACCATTCTTCGGGGATTGGCAGCGCGCACCGAGTTCCCTCACATCATAATATCCTGCTATACGGCCCGTTTTTAATCACATAAAATGCCGGAGATGTCCGGAAAAGGCCGAAGGTGTACAGAACCCAATGCTCCGTTTGCTCGTTGTAATGGAAGTACCATTTTTGGGGGGTTGGCAGAGAGCAACTGGTTCTTACACATCATAATATCCTGATATACGGCCCATTTTGAAACAATTAAAAAGCCGGAAATATCCGGAAAAGGCCGAAGGTGTACAGAACCCGTTGCTCCGTATGCTCGTTGTAATGGAATTACCATTTTTGGGGGATTGGCAACGCTCAACGCGTTCTTACACATCATAATATCCTGCGATACGACTCATTTTGAAACTATTAAAAAGCCGAAACTTGCCGGAAAAGGCCGAATATGTACAAGACAGGATTCTCGTCATGCTCGTTGTAATGGAAGTACCATTCTTCGGGGATTTGCAGCGCGCAACGAGTTCCCTCACATCATAATATCCTGCTATACGGCCCGTTTTTAATCACATAAAATGCCGGAGATGTCCGGAAAAGGCCGAAGGTGTACAGAACCCAATGCTCCGTTTGCTCGTTGTAATGGAAGTACCATTTTTGGGGGGTTGGCAGAGAGCAACTGGTTCTTACACATCATAATATCCTGATATACGGCCCATTTTGAAACAATTAAAAAGCCGGAAATATCCGGAAAAGGCCGAAGGTGTACAGAACCCGTTGCTCCGTATGCTCGTTGTAATGGAAGGACCATTTTTGGAGGATTGGCAACGCTCAACGCGTTTTTACACATCATAATATCCTGCTATTCGGCCCATTTTTGATCACTTAAAATGCCGGAAATGTCCGGAAAAGGCCGAAGGTGTACAGAACCTGATGCTCCGTATGCTCGTTGTAAGGGGCGTACCAATTCTCGGGGAATGGCAGCGCGTAACGTGTTCTCTCTCATCATAATATCCCGATAAACGGCACATTTTGAAACAATTAAAAAGCCGGAAATGTCCGGAAAAGGCCGAAGGTGTACAGAACCCGTTGCTCCGTATGCTCGTTGTAGTGGGCGTACCATTTTTCGGGGATTGGCAGCGTGCAGCGAGTTCTCACACCTCATAATATCCTGCGGTACGACTCATTTTGAAACCATTAAAAAGCCGAAACTGGCCGGAAAAGGCCGAATATGTACAAGACAGGATTCTCCGCATGCTCGTTGTAATGGATGTACCATTCTTCGGGGATTGGCAGCGCGCAACGAGTTCTCTCACATCATAATATCCTGATATACGGCCCATTTTGAAACAATTAAAAAGCCGGAAATGTCCGGAAAAGGCCGAAGGTGTACAGAACCCGTTGCTCCCTTTGCTTGTTGTAATGGAAGTACCATTTTTGGGGGGTTGGCTGAGAGCAACTGGTTCTTACACATCATAATATCCTGATATACGGCCCATTTTGAAGAAATTAAAAAGCCGGAAATGTCCGGAAAAGGCCGAAGGTGTACAGAACCCGTTGCTCCGTATGCTCGTTGTAATGGGCGTACCATTTTTCGGGGATTTCCAGCGTGCAGCCAGTTTTCACACCTCATAATATCCTGCGATACGACCCATTTTGATACTATGAAAAAGCCGAAACTGGCCGGAAATGGCCGAATATGTACAAGACAGGATTCTCCGCATGCTCGTTGTATTGGAAGTACCATTCTTCGGGGATTGGCAGCGCGCACCGAGTTCCCTCACATCATAATATCCTGCTATACGGCCCGTTTTTAATCACATAAAATGCCGGAGATGTCCGGAAAAGGCCGAAGGTGTACAGAACCCAATGCTCCGTTTGCTCGTTGTAATGGAAGTATCATTTTTGGGGGGTTGGCAGAGAGCAACTGGTTCTTACACATCATAATATCCTGATATACGGCCCATTTTGAAACAATTAAAAAGCCGGAAATATCCGGAAAAGGCCGAAGGTGTACAGAACCCGTTGCTCCGTATGCTCGTTGTAATGGAATTACCATTTTTGGGGGATTGGCAACGCTCAACGCGTTTTTACACATCATAATATCCTGCGATACGACCCATTTTGATACTATAAAAAAGCCGAAACTGGCCGGAAAAGGCCGAATATGTACAAGACAGGATTCTCCGCATGCTCCTTGTAATGGAAGTACCGTTCTTCGGGGATTGGCAGCGCGCAACGAGTTCTCTCACATCATAATATCCTGATATACGGCCCATTTTGAAACAATTAAAAAGCCGGAAATGTCCGGAAAAGGCCGAAGGTGTACAGAACCCGTTGCTCCCTTTGCTTGTTGTAATGGAAGTACCATTTTTGGGGGGTTTGCTGAGAGCAACTGGTTCTTACACATCATAATATCCTGATATACGGCCCATTTTGAAGAAATTAAAAAGCCGGAAATGTCCGGAAAAGGCCGAAGGTGTACAGAACCCGTTGCTCCGTATGCTCGTTGTAATGGGCGTACCATTTTTCGGGGATTTCCAGCGTGCAGCCAGTTTTCACACCTCATAATATCCTGCGATACGACCCATTTTGATACTATGAAAAAGCCGAAACTTGCCGGAAAAGGCCGAATATGTACAAGACAGGATTCTCGTCATGCTCGTTGTAATGGAAGTACCATTCTTCGGGGATTTGCAGCGCGCAACGAGTTCCCTCACATCATAATATCCTGCTATACGGCCCGTTTTTAATCACATGAAATGCCGGAGATGTCCGGAAAAGGCCGAAGGTGTACAGAACCCAATACTCCGTTTGCTCGTTGTAATGGAAGTACCATTTTTGGGGGGTTGGCAGAGAGCAACTGGTTCTTACACATCATAATATCCTGATATACGGCCCATTTTGAAACAATTAAAAAGCCGGAAATATCCGGAAAAGGCCGAAGGTGTACAGAACCCGTTGCTCCGTATGCTCGTTGTAATGGAAGGACCATTTTTGGGGGATTGGCAACGCTCAACGCGTTTTTACACATCATAATATCCTGCTATTCGGCCCATTTTTGATCACTTAAAATGCCGGAAATGTCCGGAAAAGGCCGAAGGTGTACAGAACCTGATGCTCCGTATGCTCGATGTAAGGGGCGTACCATTTCTCGGGGAATGGCAGCGCGTAACGTGTTCTCTCTCATCATAATATTCCGATAAACGGCACATTTTGAAACAATTAAAAAGCCGGAAATGTCCGGAAAAGGCCGAAGGTGTACAGAACCCGTTGCTCCGTATGCTCGTTGTAGTGGGCGTACCATTTTTCGGGGATTGGCAGCGTGCAGCGAGTTCTCACACCTCATAATATCCTGCGGTACGACTCATTTTGAAACTATTAAAAAGCCGAAACTGGCCGGAAAAGGCCGAATATGTACAAGACAGGATTCTCCGCATGCTCGTTGTAATGGATGTACCATTCTTCGGGGATTGGCAGCGCGCAACGAGTTCTCTCACATCATAATATCCTGCTATACGGCCCGTTTTTAATCACATAAAATGCCGGAGATGTCCGGAAAAGGCCGAAGGTGTACAGAACCCAATGCTCCGTTTGCTCGTTGTAATGGAGGTACCATTTTTGGGGGGATGGCAGAGAGCAACTGGTTCTTACACATCATAATATCCTGATATACGGCCCATTTTGAAACAATTAAAAAGCCGGAAATATCCGGAAAAGGCCGAAGGTGTACAGAACCCGTTGCTCCGTATGCTCGTTGTAATGGAAGGACCATTTTTGGGGGATTGGCAACGCTCAACGCGTTTTTACACATCATAATATCCTGCTATTCGGCCCATTTTTGATCACTTAAAATGCCGGAAATGTCCGGAAAAGGCCGAAGGTGTACAGAACCTGATGCTCCGTATGCTCGTTGTAAGGGGCGTACCATTTCTCGGGGATTGGCAGCGCGTAACGTGTTCTCTCTCATCATAATATCCTGATAAACGGCACATTTTGTAACAATTAAAAAGCCGGAAATGTCCGGAAAAGGCCGAAGGTGTACAGAACCCGTTGCTCCGTATGCTCGTTGTAATGGGTGTACCATTTTTCGGGGATTTCCAGCGTGCAGCCAGTTCTCACACCTCATAATATCCTGCGATACGACCCATTTTGAAACAATTAAAAAGACGAAACTGGCCGGAAAAGGCCGAATATGTACAAGACAGGATTCTCCGCATGCTCGTTGTAATGGAAGTACCATTCTTCGGGGATTGGCAGCGCGCAACGAGTTCTCTCACATCATAATATCCTGATATACGGCCCATTTTGAAACAATTAAAAAGCCGGAAATGTCCGGAAAAGGCCGAAGGTGTACAGAACCCGTTGCTCCCTTTGCTTGTTGTAATGGAAGTACCATTTTTGGGGGGTTGGCTGAGAGCAACTGGTTCTTACACATCATAATATCCTGATATACGGCCCATTTTGAAGAAATTAAAAAGCCGGAAATGTCCGGAAAAGGCCGAAGGTGTACAGAACCCGTTGCTCCGTATGCTCGTTGTAATGGGCGTACCATTTTTCGGGGATTTCCAGCGTGCAGCCAGTTTTCACACCTCATAATATCCTGCGACACGACCCATTTTGAAACTATGAAAAAGCCGAAACTGGCCGGAAATGGCCGAATATGTACAAGACAGGATTCTCCGCATGCTCGTTGTATTGGAAGTACCATTCTTCGGGGATTGGCAGCGCGCACCGAGTTCCCTCACATCATAATATCCTGCTATACGACCCGTTTTTAATCACATAAAATGCCGGAGATGTCCGGAAAAGGCCGAAGGTGTACAGAACACGATGCTCCGTTTGCTCGTTGTAATGGAAGTACCATATTTGGGGGGTTGGCAGCGTGCAGCGAGTTCTCACACATCATAATATCCTGCTATACGGCCCGTTTTTAATCACATAAAATGCCGGAGATGTCCGGAAAAGGCCGAAGGTGTACAGAACCCAATGCTCCGTTTGCTCGTTGTAATGGAAGTACCATTTTTGGGGGGTTGGCAGAGAGCAACTGGTTCTTACACATCATAATATCCTGATATACGGCCCATTTTGAAACAATTAAAAAGCCGGAAATATCTGAAAAGGCCGAAGGTGTACAGAACCCGTTGCTCCGTATGCTCGTTGTAATGGAAGGACCATTTTTGGGGGATTGGCAACGCTCAACGCGTTTTTACACAGCATAATATCCTGCTATTCGGCCCATTTTTGATCACTTAAAATGCCGGAAATGTCCGGAAAAGGCCGAAGGTGTACAGAACCTGATGCTCCGTATGCTCGTTGTAAGGGGCGTACCATTTCTCGGGGATTGGCAGCGCGTAACGTGTTCTCTCTCATCATAATATCCCGATAAGCGGCACATTTTGAAACAATTAAAAAGCCGGAAATGTCCGGAAAAGGCCGAAGGTGTACAGAACCCGTTGCTCCGTATGCTCGTTGTAGTGGGCGTACCATTTTTCGGGGATTGGCAGCGTGCAGCGAGTTCTCACACCTCATAATATCCTGCGGTACGACTCATTTTGAAACTATTAAAAAGCCGAAACTGGCCGGAAAAGGCCGAATATGTACAAGACAGGATTCTCCGCATGCTCGTTGTAATGGAAGGACCATTTTTGGGGGATTGGCAACGCTCAACGCGTTTTTACACAGCATAATATCCTGCTATACGGCCCGTTTTTAATCACATAAAATGCCGGAGATGTCCGGAAAAGGCCGAAGGTTACAGAACCCAATGCTCCGTTTGCTCGTTGTAATGGAAGTACCATTTTTGGGGGGTTGGCAGAGAGCAACTGGTTCTTACACATCATAATATCCTGATATACGGCCCATTTTGAAACAATTAAAAAGCCGGAAATATCCGGAAAAGGCCGAAGGTGTACAGAACCCGTTGCTCCGTATGCTCGTTGTAATGGAAGGACCATTTTTGGGGGATTGGCAACGCTCAACGCGTTTTTACACATCATAATATCCTGCTATTCGGCCCATTTTTGATCACTTACAATGCCCGAAGTGTCCGGAAAAGGCCGAAGGTGTACAGAACCTGATGCTCCGTATGCTCGTTGTAAGGGGCGTACCATTTCTCGGGGATTGGCAGCGCGTAACGTGTTCTCTCTCATCATAATATCCTGATAAACGGCACATTTTGTAACAATTAAAAAGCCGGAAATGTTCGGAAAAGGCCGAAGGTGTACAGAACCCGTTGCTCCGTATGCTCGTTGTAATGGGTGTACCATTTTTCGGGGATTTCCAGCGTGCAGCCAGTTCTCACACCTCATAATATCCTGCGATACGACCCATTTTGAAACTATTAAAAAGCCGAAACTGGCCGGAAATGGCCGAGTATGTACAAGACAGGATTCTCCGCATGGTCGTTGTAATGGAAGTACCATTCTTCGGGGATTGGCAGCGCGCAACGAGTTCTCTCACATCATATCCTGCTATACGGCCCGTTTTTAATCACATAAAATGTCGGAGATGACCGGAAAAGGCCGAAGGTGTACAGAACCCGTTGCTCCGTATGCTCGTTGTAATGGGCGTACCATTTTTCGGGGATTGGCAGCGTGCAGCGAGTTCTCACACATCATAATATCCTGCGATACGACCCATTTTGAAACAATTAAAAAGACGAAACTGGCCGGAAAAGGCCGAATATGTACAAGACAGGATTCTCCGCATGCTCGTTGTAATGGAAGTACCATTCTTCGGGGATTGGCAGCGCGCAACGAGTTCTCTCACATCATAATATCCTGATATACGGCCCATTTTGAAACAATTAAAAAGCCGGAAATGTCCGGAAAAGGCCGAAGGTGTACAGAACCCGTTGCTCCCTTTGCTTGTTGTAATGGAAGTACCATTTTTGGGGTGTTGGCTGAGAGCAACTGGTTCTTACACATCATAATATCCTGATATACGGCCCATTTTGAAGAAATTAAAAAACCGGAAATGTCCGGAAAAGGCCGAAGGTGTACAGAACCCGTTGCTCCGTATGCTCGTTGTAATGGGCGTACCATTTTTCGGGGATTTCCAGCGTGCAGCCAGTTTTCACACCTCATAATATCCTGCGATACGACCCATTTTGAAACTATGAAAAAGCCGAAACTGGCCGGAAATGGCCGAATATGTACAAGACAGGATTCTCCGCATGCTCGTTGTATTGGAAGTACCATTCTTCGGGGATTGGCAGCGCGCACCGAGTTCCCTCACATCATAATATCCTGCTATACGGCCCGTTTTTAATCACATAAAATGCCGGAGATGTCCGGAAAAGGCCGAAGGTGTACAGAACCCGATGCTCCGTTTGCTTGTTGTAATGGAAGTACCATTTTTGGGGGGTTGGCAGAGAGCAACTGGTTCTTACACATCATAATATCCTGATATACTGCCCATTTTGAAACAATTAAAAAGCCGGAAATATCCGGAAAAGGCCGAAGGTGTACAGAACCCGTTGCTCCGTATGCTCGTTGTAATGGAAGGACCATTTTTGGGGGATTGGCAACGCTCAACGCGTTTTTACACATCATAATATCCTGCTATTAGGCCCATTTTTGATCACTTAAAATGGCGGAAATGTCCGGAAAAGGCCGAAGGTGTACAGAACCTGATGCTCCGTATGCTCGTTGTAAGGGGCGTACCATTTCTCGGGGATTGGCAGCGCGTAACGTGTTCTCTCTCATCATAATATCCTGATAAACGGCACATTTTGAAACAATTAAAAAGCCGGAAATGTCCGGAAAAGGCCGAAGGTGTACAGAACCCGTTGCTCCGTATGCTCGTTGTAGTGGGCGTACCATTTTTCGGGGATTGGCAGCGTGCAGCGAGTTCTCACACCTCATAATATCCTGCGATACGACTAATTTTGAAACTATTAAAAAGCCGAAACTGGCCGGAAAAGACCGAATATGTACAAGACAGGATTCTCCGCATGGTCGTTGTAATGGAAGTACCATTCTTCGGGGATTGGCAGCGCGCAACGGGTTCTCTCACATCATAATATCCTGCGATACGACCCATTTTGGAACAATTAAAAAGCCGAAACTGGCCGGAAAAGGCCGAAAATGTACAAGACAGGATTCTCCGGATGCTGGTTGTATTGGAAGTACCATTCTTCGGGGATTGGCAGCGCGCACCGTGTTCTCTCACATAATAATATCCTGCTATTCTGCCCGTTTTTGATCACTTAATATGCCGGAAATGTCCGGAAAAGGCCGAAGGTGTACAGAACCTGATGCTCCGTATGCTCGTTGTAACGGGCGTACCATTTCTCGGGGATTGGCAGCGCGTAACGTGTTCTCTCACATCATAATATCCTGATATACGGCCCGTTTTTAATCACATAAAATGCCGGAGATGTCCGGAAAAGGCCGAAGGTGTACAGAAACCGATGCTCCGTTTGCTCGTTGTAATGGAAGTACCATTTTTGGGGGGTTGGCAGAGAGCAACTGGTTCTTACACATCATAATAATCTGACATACGGCCCATTTTGAAACAATTAAAAAGCCGGAAATGTCCGGAAAAGGCCGAAGGTGTACAGAACCCGTTGCTCCGTATGCTCGTTGTAATGGGCGTACCATTTTTCGGGGATTGGCAGCGTGCAGCGAGTTCTCACACCTCATAATATCCTGCGATACGACTAATTTTGAAACTATTAAAAAGCCGAAACTGGCCGGAAAAGACCGAATATGTACAAGACAGGATTCTCCGCATGGTCGTTGTAATGGAAGTACCATTCTTCGGGGATTGGCAGCGCGCAACGGGTTCTCTCACATCATAATATCCTGCGATACGACCCATTTTGGAACAATTAAAAAGCCGAAACTGGCCGGAAAAGGCCGAAAATGTACAAGACAGGATTCTCCGGATGCTGGTTGTATTGGAAGTACCATTCTTCGGGGATTGGCAGCGCGCACCGTGTTCTCTCACATAATAATATCCTGCTATTCTGCCCGTTTTTGATCACTTAATATGCCGGAAATGTCCGGAAAAGGCCGAAGGTGTACAGAACCTGATGCTCCGTATGCTCGTTGTAAGGGGCGTACCATTTCTCGGGGATTGGCAGCGCGTAACGTGTTCTCTCACATCATAATATCCTGATATACGGCCCGTTTTTAATCACATAAAATGCCGGAGATGTCCGGAAAAGGCCGAAGGTGTACAGAAACCGATGCTCCGTTTGCTCGTTGTAATGGAAGTACCATTTTTGGGGGGTTGGCAGAGAGCAACTGGTTCTTACACATCATAATAATCTGACATACGGCCCATTTTGAAACAATTAAAAAGCCGGAAATGTCCGGAAAAGGCCGAAGGTGTACAGAACCCGTTGCTCCGTATGCTCGTTGTAATGGGCGTACCATTTTTCGGGGATTTCCAGCGTGCAGCCAGTTCTCACACCTCATAATATCCTGCGGTACGACCCATTTTGAAACTATTAAAAAGCCGAAACTGGCCGGAAATGGCCGAATATGTACAAGACAGGATTCTCCGCATGCTCGTTGTAATGGAAGTACCATTCTTCGGGGATTGGCAGCGCGCAACGAGTTCTCTCACATCATAATATCCTGCTATACGGCCCGTTTTTAATCACATAAAATGCCGGAGATGTCCGGAAAAGGCCGAAGGTGTACAGAACCCGATGCTCCGTTTGCTCGTTGTAATGGAAGTACCATTTTTCGGGGATGGGCAGCGTGCAGCGTGTTCTCACACATCATAATATCCTGCGATACGACCCATTTTAAAACAATTAAATAGCCGGAAATGTCCGGAAAAGGCCGAAGGTGTACAGAACCCGTTGCTCCGTATGCTCGTTGTAATGGGCGTACCATTTTTCGGGGATTGGCAGCGTGCAGCGAGTTCTCACACATCATAATATCCTGCGAATCGACACATTTTGAAACAATTAAAAAGACGAAACTGGCCGGAAAAGGCCGAATATGTACAAGACAGGATTCTCCGCATGCTCGTTGTAATGGAAGTACCATTCTTCGGGGATTGGCAGCTCGTAACTAGTTCTCTCACATCATAATATCCTGCGATACGACCCGTTTTTAATCACATAAAATGCCGGAGATGTCCGGAAAAGGCCGAAGGTGTACAGAACCCGATGCTCCGTTTGCTTGTTGTAATGGAAGTACCATTTTTGGGGAGTTGGCAGAGAGCAACTGGTTCTTACACATCATAATATCCTGATATACTGCCCATTTTGAAACAATTAAAAAGCCGGAAATATCCGGAAAAGGCCGAAGGTGTACAGAACCCGTTGCTCCGTATGCTCGTTGTAATGGAAGGACCATTTTTGGGGGATTGGCAACGCTCAACGCGTTTTTACACATCATAATATCCTGCTATTAGGCCCATTTTTGATCACTTAAAATGGCGGAAATGTCCGGAAAAGGCCGAAGGTGTACAGAACCTGATGCTCCGTATGCTCGTTGTAAGGGGCGTACCATTTCTCGGGGATTGGCAGCGCGTAACGTGTTCTCTCTCATCATAATATCCTGATAAACGGCACATTTTGAAACAATTAAAAAGCCGGAAATGTCCGGAAAAGGCCGAAGGTGTACAGAACCCGTTGCTCCGTATGCTCGTTGTAGTGGGCGTACCATTTTTCGGGGATTGGCAGCGTGCAGCGAGTTCTCACACCTCATAATATCCTGCGATACGACTAATTTTGAAACTATTAAAAAGCCGAAACTGGCCGGAAAAGACCGAATATGTACAAGACAGGATTCTCCGCATGGTCGTTGTAATGGAAGTACCATTCTTCGGGGATTGGCAGCGCGCAACGGGTTCTCTCACATCATAATATCCTGCGATACGACCCATTTTGGAACAATTAAAAAGCCGAAACTGGCCGGAAAAGGCCGAAAATGTACAAGACAGGATTCTCCGGATGCTGGTTGTATTGGAAGTACCATTCTTCGGGGATTGGCAGCGCGCACCGTGTTCTCTCACATAATAATATCCTGCTATTCTGCCCGTTTTTGATCACTTAATATGCCGGAAATGTCCGGAAAAGGCCGAAGGTGTACAGAACCCGTTGCTCCGTATGCTCGTTGTAGTGGGCGTACCATTTTTCGGGGATTGGCAGCGTGCAGCGAGTTCTCACACCTCATAATATCCTGCGATACGACTAATTTTGAAACTATTAAAAAGCCGAAACTGGCCGGAAAAGACCGAATATGTACAAGACAGGATTCTCCGCATGGTCGTTGTAATGGAAGTACCATTCTTCGGGGATTGGCAGCGCGCAACGGGTTCTCTCACATCATAATATCCTGCGATACGACCCATTTTGGAACAATTAAAAAGCCGAAACTGGCCGGAAAAGGCCGAAAATGTACAAGACAGGATTCTCCGGATGCTGGTTGTATTGGAAGTACCATTCTTCGGGGATTGGCAGCGCGCACCGTGTTCTCTCACATAATAATATCCTGCTATTCTGCCCGTTTTTGATCACTTAATATGCCGGAAATGTCCGGAAAAGGCCGAAGGTGTACAGAACCTGATGCTCCGTATGCTCGTTGTAAGGGGCGTACCATTTCTCGGGGATTGGCAGCGCGTAACGTGTTCTCTCACATCATAATATCCTGATATACGGCCCGTTTTTAATCACATAAAATGCCGGAGGTGTCCGGAAAAGGCCGAAGGTGTACAGAAACCGATGCTCCGTTTGCTCGTTGTAATGGAAGTACCATTTTTGGGGGGTTGGCAGAGAGCAACTGGTTCTTACACATCATAATAATCTGACATACGGCCCATTTTGAAACAATTAAAAAGCCGGAAATGTCCGGAAAAGGCCGAAGGTGTACAGAACCCGTTGCTCCGTATGCTCGTTGTAATGGGCGTACCATTTTTCGGGGATTTCCAGCGTGCAGCCAGTTCTCACACCTCATAATATCCTGCGGTACGACCCATTTTGAAACTATTAAAAAGCCGAAACTGGCCGGAAATGGCCGAATATGTACAAGACAGGATTCTCCGCATGCTCGTTGTAATGGAAGTACCATTCTTCGGGGATTGGCAGCGCGCAACGAGTTCTCTCACATCATAATATCCTGCTATACGGCCCGTTTTTAATCACATAAAATGCCGGAGATGTCCGGAAAAGGCCGAAGGTGTACAGAACCCGATGCTCCGTTTGCTCGTTGTAATGGAAGTACCATTTTTCGGGGATGGGCAGCGTGCAGCGTGTTCTCACACATCATAATATCCTGCGATACGACCCATTTTGAAACAATTAAATAGCCGGAAATGTCCGGAAAAGGCCGAAGGTGTACAGAACCCGTTGCTCCGTATGCTCGTTGTAATGGGCGTACCATTTTTCGGGGATTGGCAGCGTGCAGCGAGTTCTCACACATCATAATATCCTGCGAATCGACACATTTTGAAACAATTAAAAAGACGAAACTGGCCGGAAAAGGCCGAATATGTACAAGACAGGATTCTCCGCATGCTCGTTGTAATGGAAGTACCATTCTTCGGGGATTGGCAGCTCGTAACTAGTTCTCTCACATCATAATATCCTGCGATACGACCCGTTTTTAATCACATAAAATGCCGGAGATGTCCGGAAAAGCCCGAAGGTGTACAGAACCCGATGCTCCCTTTGGTTGTTGTAATGGAAGTACCATTTTTCGGGGCTTGGCAGAGAGCAACTGGTTCTTACACATCATAATATCCTGATATACGGCCCATTTTGAAGCAATTAAAAAGCCGGATATGTCCGGAAAAGGCCGAAGGTGTACAGAACCCGTTGCTCCGTATGGTCGTTGTAATGGGCGTACCATTTTTCGGGGATTGGCAGCGTGCAGCCAGTTCTCACACCTCATAATATCCTGCGATACGACCCATTTTGAAACTATTAAAAAGCCGAAACTGGCCGGAAATGGCCGAATATGTACAAGACAGGATTCTCCGCATGCTCGTTGTAATGGAAGTACCATTCTTCGGGGATTGGCAGCGCGCAACGAGTTCTCTCACATCATAATATCCTGCTATACGGCCCGTTTTTAATCACATAAAATGCCGGAGATGTCCGGAAAAGGCCGAAGGTGTACAGAACCCGATGCTCCGTTTTCTCGTTGTAATGGAAGTACCATTTTTGTGGGGTTGGCAGAGAGCAACTGGTTCTTACACATCATAATATCCTGATATAGGGCCCATTTTGAAACAATTAAAAAGCCGGAAATGTCCGGAACAGGCCGAAGGTGTACAGAAACCGTTGCTCCGTATGCTCGTTGTAGTGGGCGTACCATTTTTCGGGGATTGGCAGCATGCAGCGAGTTCTCACACCTCATAATATCCTGCGATACGACTCATTTTGAAACTATTAAAAAGCCGAAACTGGCCGGAAAAGGCCGAATATGTACAAGACAGGATTCTCCGCATGCTCGTTGTAATGGAAGTACCATTCTTCGGGCATTGGCAGCGCGCAACGAGTTCTCTCACATCATAATATCCTGCTATACGGCCCGTTTTTAATCACATAAAATGCCGGAGATGTCCGGAAGAGGCCGAAGGTGTACAGAACCCGTAGCTCCGTTTGCTCGTTGTAATGGAAGTACCATTTTTCGGGGATGGGCAGCGTGCAGCGTGTTCTCACACATCATAATATCCTGCTATACGTCCCGTTTTTAATCCCATAAAATGCCGGAGATGTCCGGAAAAGGTCGAAGATGTACAGAACCCGATGATCCGTTTGCTCGTTGTAATAGGCGTACCATTTTTCGGGGATTGGCAGCGTGCAGCGAGATCTCACACATCATAATATCCTGCGATACGACCCTTTTTGAAACAATTAAAAAGCCGGAAATATCCGGAAAAGGCCGAAGGTGTACAGAACCCGTTGCTCCGTATGCTCGTTGTAATGGGCGTAACATTTTTCGGGGATTGGCAGCGTGCAGCGAGTTCTCACACCTCATAGTATCCTGCGATACGACCCATTTTGAAACTATTAAAAAGCCGAAGCTGGCCGGAAAAGGCCGAATATGTACAAGACAGGATTCTCCGCATGCTCGTTGTAAGGGGCGTACCATTTCTCGGGGATTGGCAGCGCGTAACGAGTTCTGTCACATCATAATATCCTGATATACGGCCCGTTTTTAATCACATAAAATGCCGGAGATGTCCGGAAAAGGCCGAAGGTGTACAGAACCCGATGCTCCCTTTGGTTGTTTTAATGGAAGTACCATTTTTGGGGGCTTGGCAGAGAGCAACTGGTTCTTACACATCATAATATCCTGATATACGACCCATTTTGAAACAATTAAAAAGCCGGAAATGTCCGGAAAATGCCGAAGGTGTACAGAACCCGTTGCTCCGTATGCTCGTTGTAGTCGGCGTACCATTTTTCGGGGATTGGCAGCATGCAGCGAGTTCTCACACCTCATAATATCCTGCGATACGACTCATTTTGAAACTATTAAAAAGCCGAAACTGGCCGGAAAAGGCCGAATATGTACAAGACAGGATTCTCCGCATGCTCGTTGTAATGGAAGTACCATTCTTCGGGCATTGGCAGCGCGCAACGAGTTCTCTCACATCATAATATCCTGCTATACGGCCCGTTTTTAATCACATAAAATGCCGGAGATGTCCGGAAGAGGCCGAAGGTGTACAGAACCCGTTGCTCCGTTTGCTCGTTGTAATGGAAGTACCATTTTTCGGGGATGGGCAGCGTGCAGCGTGTTCTCACACATCATAATATCCTGCTATACGTCCCGTTTTTAATCCCATAAAATGCCGGAGATGTCCGGAAAAGGTCGAAGATGTACAGAACCCGATGATCCGTTTGCTCGTTGTAATAGGCGTGCCATTTTTCGGGGATTGGCAGCGTGCAGCGAGATCTCACACATCATAATATCCTGCGATACGACCCTTTTTGAAACAATTAAAAAGCCGGAAATATCCGAAAAAGGCCGAAGGTGTACAGAACCCGTTGCTCCGTATGTTCGTTGTAATGGGCGTAACATTTTTCGGGGATTGGCAGCGTGCAGCGAGTTCTCACACCTCATAATATCCTGCGATACGACCCATTTTGAAACTATTAAAAAGCCGAAGCTGGCCGGAAAAGGCCGAATATGTACAAGACAGGATTCTCCGCATGCTCGTTGTAAGGGGCGTACCATTTCTCGGGGATTGGCAGCGCGTAACGAGTTCTGTCACATCATAATATCCTGATATACGGCCCGTTTTTAATCACATAAAATGCTGGAGATGTCCGGAAAAGGCCGAAGGTGTACAGAACCCGATGCTCCCTTTGGTTGTTTTAATGGAAGTACCATTTTTGGGGGCTTGGCAGAGAGCAACTGGTTCTTACACATCATAATATCCTGATATACGACCCATTTTGAAACAATTAAAAAGCCGGAAATGTCCGGAAAATGACGAAGGTGTACAGAACCCGTTGCTCCGTATGCTCGTTGTAGTGGGCGTACCATTTTTCGGAGATTGGCAGCGTGCAGCGAGTTTTACACCTCATAATATCCTGCGATACGACTCATTTTGAAACTATCAAAAAGCCGAAACTGGCCGGAAAAGGCCGAATATGTACAAGACAGGATTCTCCGCATGCTCGTTGTAATGGAAGTACCATTCTTCGGGCATTGGCAGCGCGCAACGAGTTCTCTCACATCATAATATCCTGCTATACTTCCCGTTTTTAATCACATAAAATGCCGGAGATGTCCGGAAGAGGCCGAAGGTGTACAGAACCCGTTGCTCCGTTTGCTCGTTGTAATGGAAGTACCATTTTTCGGGGATGGGCAGCGTGCAGCGTGTTCTCACACATCATAATATCCTGCTATACGTCCCGTTTTTAATCCCATAAAATGCCGGAGATGTCCGGAAAAGGTCGAAGATGTACAGAACCCGATGATCCGTATGCTCGTTGTAATAGGCGTACCATTTTTCGGGGATTGGCAGCGTGCAGCGAGATCTCACACATCATAATATCCTGCGATACGACCCTTTTTGAAACAATTAAAAAGCCGGAAATATCCGGAAAAGGCCGAAGGTGTACAGAACCCGTTGCTCCGTATGCTCGTTGTAATGGGCGTAACATTTTTCGGGGATTGGCAGCGTGCAGCGAGTTCTCACACCTCATAATATCCTGCGATACGACCCATTTTGAAACTATTAAAAAGCCGAAGCTGGCCGGAAAAGGCCGAATATGTACAAGACAGGATTCTCCGCATGCTCGTTGTAAGGGGCGTACCATTTCTCGGGGATTGGCAGCGCGTAACGAGTTCTGTCACATCATAATATCCTGATATACGGCCCGTTTTTAATCACATAAAATGCCGGAGATGTCCGGAAAAGGCCGAAGGTGTACAGAACCCGATGCTCCCTTTGGTTGTTTTAATGGAAGTACCATTTTTGGGGGCTTGGCAGAGAGCAACTGGTTCTTACACATCATAATATCCTGATATACGACCCATTTTGAAACAATTAAAAAGCCGGAAATGTCCGGAAAATGCCGAAGGTGTACAGTACCCGTTGCTCCGTATGCTCGTTGTAATGGGCGTACCATTTTTCGGGGATTTCCAGCGTGCAGCCAGTTCTCACACCTCATAATATCCTGATATACGGCCCATTTTGAAACAATTAAAAAGCCGGAAATATCCGGAAAAGGCCGAAGGTGTACAGAACCTGATGCTCCGTATGCTCGTTGTAAGGGGCGTACCATTTCTCGGGGATTGGCAGCGCGTAACGTGTTCTCTCACATCATAATATCCTGATAAACGGCACATTTTGAAACAATTAAAAAGCCGGAAATGTCCGGAAAATGCCGAAGGTGTACAGAACCCGTTGCTCCGTATGCTCGTTGTAATGGAAGGACCATTTTTGGGGGATTGGCAGCGTGCAGCGAGTTCTCACACCTCATAATATCCTGCGATACGACTCATTTTGAAACTATTAAAAAGCCGAAACTGGCCGGAAAAGGCCGAATATGTACAAGACAGGATTCTCGTCATGCTCGTTGTAATGGAAGTACCATTCTTCGGGGATTTGCAGCGCGCAACGAGTTCCCTCACATCATAATATCCTGCTATACGGCCCGTTTTTAATCACATAAAATGCCGGAGATGTCCGGAAAAGCCCGAAGGTGTACAGAACCCGATGCTCCCTTTGGTTGTTGTAATGGAAGTACCATTTTTCGGGGCTTGGCAGAGAGCAACTGGTTCTTACACATCATAATATCCTGATATACGGCCCATTTTGAAGCAATTAAAAAGCCGGATATGTCCGGAAAAGGCCGAAGGAGTACAGAACCCGTTGCTCCGTATGGTCGTTGTAATGGGCGTACCATTTTTCGGGGATTGGCAGCGTGCAGCCAGTTCTCACACCTCATAATATCCTGCGATACGACCCATTTTGAAACTATTAAAAAGCCGGAAAAATCCGGAAAAGGCCGAAGGTGTACAGAACCCGATGCTCCGTATGCTCGTTGTAAGGGATGGACCATTTTTGGGGGGTTGGCTGAGAGCAACTGGTTCTTACACATCATAATAATCTGATATACGGCCCATTTTGAAACAATTAAAAAGCCGGAAATGTCCGGAAAAGGCCGAAGGTGTACAGAACCCGTTGTTCCGTATGCTCGTTGTAATGGGCGTACCATTTTTCGGGGATTGGAAGCGTGTAGCGAGATCTCACACATCATAATATCGTGCGATACGTCCCTTTTTGAAACAATTAAAAAGCCGGAAAAATCCGGAAAAGGCCGAAGGTGTACAGAACCCGTTGTTCCGTATGCTCGTTGTAATGGGCGTACCATTTTTCGGGGATTGGAAGCGTGTAGCGAGATCTCACACATCATAATATCGTGCGATACGTCCCTTTTTGAAACAATTAAAAAGCCGGAAAAATCCGGAAAAGGCCGAAGGTGTACAGAACCCGATGCTCCGTATGCTCGTTGTAAGGGAAGGACCATTTTTAGGGGATTGGCAACGCTCAACGCGTTTTTACACATCATAATATCTTGCTATTCGGCCCGTTTTTTATCACTTAAAATGCCGGAAATGTCCGGAAAAGGCCGAAGGTGTACAGAACCCGTTGCTCCGTATGCTCGTTGTAGTGGGCGTACCATTTTTCGGGGATTGGCAGCGTGCAGCGAGTTCTCACACCTCATAATATCCTGCGATACGACACATTTTGAAACTATTAAAAAGCCGAAACTGGCCGGAAAAGGCGGAATATGTACAAGACAGGATTCCCCGCATGCTCGTTGTAATGGAAGTACCATTTTTCGGGGATTGGCAGCGCGCAACGAGTTCCCTCACATCATAATATCCTGCTATACGGCCCGTTTTTAATCACATAACATGCCGGAGATGTCCGGAAAAGGCCGAAGGTGTACAGAGCCCAATGCTCCGTTTGCTCGTTGTAATGGAAGTACCATTTTTGGGGGGTTGGCAGAGAGCAACTGGTTCTTACACATCATAATATCCTGATATACGGCCCATTTTGAAACAATTAAAAAGCCGTAAATGTCCGGAAAAGGCCGAAGTTGTACAGAACCCGTTGCTCCGTATGCTCGTTGTAATGGGCGTACCATTTTTGGGGGATTGGCAGCGTGCAGCGAGTTCTCACACATCATAATATCCTGCGATACGACACGTTTTTAATCACATAAAATGGCGGAAATGTCCGGAAAAGGCCGAAGGTGTACAGAACCTGATGCTACCTATACTCGTTGTAAGGGGCGTACCATTTCCCGGGGATTGGCAGCGCGCAACGAGTTCTCACACTGCATAATATCCTGCGATACGACCCATTTTAAAACAATTAAAAAGCCGAAAATGTCCGGAAAAGGCCGAAGGTGTACAGAACCCGTTGCTCCGTATGCTCGTTGTAATGGGCGTACCATTTTTCGGGGATTGGCAGCGTGCAGCGAGTTCTCACACCTCATAATATCCTGCGATACGACCCATTTTGAAACTGTTAAAAAGCCGAAACTGGCCGGAAAAGGCCGAATATGTACAAAACAGGATTCTCCGCATGCTCGTTGTAATGGAAGTACCATTCTTCGGGGATTGGCAGCGCGCAACGAGTTCTCTCACATCATAATATCTTGCGATACGACCCATTTTGAAACTATTAAAAAGCCGAAAATGGCCGGAAATGGCCGAATATGTACAAGACAGGATTCTCCGCATGCTCGTTGTAATGGAAGTACCATTCTTCGGGGATTGGCAGCGCGCAACGAGTTCTCTCACATCATAATATCCTGCTATACGGCCCGTTTTTAATCACATAAAATGCCGGAGATGTCCGGAAAAGGCCGAAGGTGTACAGAACCCGATGCTCCGTTTTCTCGTTGTAATGCAAGTACCATTTTTCGGGGATGGGCAGCGTGCAGCGTGTTCTCACACATCATAACATCCTGCGATACGACCCATTTTGAAACAATTAAATAGCCGGAAATGTCCGGAAAAGGCCGAAGGTGTACAGAACCCGTTGCTCCGTATGCTCGTTGTAATGGGCGTACCATTTTTCGGGGATTGGCAGCGTGCAGCGAGTTCTCACACATCATAATATCCTGCGATACGAACCATTTTGAAACAATTAAACAGACGAAACTGCCCGGAAAAGGCCGAATATGTACAAGACAGTATTCTCCGCATGCTCGTTGTAACAGAAGTACCATTTTTCGGGGATGGGCAGCGTGCAGCGTGTTCTCACACATCATGACATCCTGCGATACGACCCATTTTGAAACAATTAAAAAGCCGGAAATGTCCGGAAAATGCCGAAGGTGTACAGAACCCGTTGCTCCGTATGCTCGTTGTAGTGGGCGTACCATTTTTCGGGGATTGGCAGCGTAAAGCGAGTTCTCACACCTCATAATATCCTGCGATACGACTCATTTTGAAACTATTAAAAAGCCGAAACTTGCCGGAAAAGGCCGAATATGTACAAGACAGGATTCTCCGCATGCTCGTTGTAATGGAAGTACCATTCTTCGGGGATTGGCAGCGCGCAACGAGTTCTCTCACATCATAATATCCTGATATACGGCCCGTTTTTATTCACATAAAATGCCGGAGATGTCCGGAAAAGGCCGAAGGTGTACAGAACCCGATGCTCCGTTTGCTCGTTGTAATGGAAGTACCATTTTTGGGGGGTTGGCTGAGAGCAACTGGTTCTTACACATCATAATAATCTGATATACGGCCCATTTTGAAACAATTAAAAAGCCGGAAATGTCCGGAAAAGGCCGAAGGTGTACAGAACCCGTTGTTCCGTATGCTCGTTGTAATGGGCGTACCATTTTTAGGGGATTGGAAGCGTGTAGCGAGATCTCAAACATCATAATATCGTGCGATACGTCCCTTTTTGAAACAATTAAAAAGCCGGAAAAATCCGGAAAAGGCCGAAGGTGTACAGAACCCGATGCTCCGTATGCTCGTTGTAAGGGAAGGACCATTTTTAGGGGATTGGCAAGGCTCAACGCGTTTTTACACATCATAATATCTTGCTATTCGGCCCGTTTTTGATCACTTAAAATGCCGGAAATGTCCGGAAAAGGCCGAAGGTGTACAGAACCCGTTGCTCCGTATGCTCGTTGTAGTGGGCGTACCATTTTTCGGGGATTGGCAGCGTGCAGCGAGTTCTCACACCTCATAATATCCTGCGATACGACACATTTTGAAACTATTAAAAAGCCGAAACTGGCCGGAAAAGGCGGAATATGTACAAGACAGGATTCCCCGCATGCTCGTTGTAATGGAAGTACCATTTTTCGGGGATTGGCAGCGCGCAACGAGTTCCCTCACATCATAATATCCTGCTATACGGCCCGTTTTTAATCACATAACATGCCGGAGATGTCCGGAAAAGGCCGAAGGTGTACAGAGCCCAATGCTCCGTTTGCTCGTTGTAATGGAAGTACCATTTTTGGGGGGTTGGCAGAGAGCAACTGGTTCTTACACATCATAATATCCTGATATACGGCCCATTTTGAAACAATTAAAAAGCCGTAAATGTCCGGAAAAGGCCGAAGTTGTACAGAACCCGTTGCTCCGTATGCTCGTTGTAATGGGCGTACCATTTTTGGGGGATTGGCAGCGTGCAGCGAGTTCTCACACATCATAATATCCTGCGATACGACACGTTTTTAATCACATAAAATGGCGGAAATGTCCGGAAAAGGCCGAAGGTGTACAGAACCTGATGCTACCTATACTCGTTGTAAGGGGCGTACCATTTCCCGGGGATTGGCAGCGCGCAACGAGTTCTCACACTGCATAATATCCTGCGATACGACCCATTTTAAAACAATTAAAAAGCCGAAAATGTCCGGAAAAGGCCGAAGGTGTACAGAACCCGTTGCTCCGTATGCTCGTTGTAATGGGCGTACCATTTTTCGGGGATTGGCAGCGTGCAGCGAGTTCTCACACCTCATAATATCCTGCGATACGACCCATTTTGAAACTGTTAAAAAGCCGAAACTGGCCGGAAAAGGCCGAATATGTACAAAACAGGATTCTCCGCATGCTCGTTGTAATGGAAGTACCATTCTTCGGGGATTGGCAGCGCGCAACGAGTTCTCTCACATCATAATATCTTGCGATACGACCCATTTTGAAACTATTAAAAAGCCGAAAATGGCCGGAAATGGCCGAATATGTACAAGACAGGATTCTCCGCATGCTCGTTGTAATGGAAGTACCATTCTTCGGGGATTGGCAGCGCGCAACGAGTTCTCTCACATCATAATATCCTGCTATACGGCCCGTTTTTAATCACATAAAATGCCGGAGATGTCCGGAAAAGGCCGAAGGTGTACAGAACCCGATGCTCCGTTTTCTCGTTGTAATGGAAGTACCATTTTTCGGGGATGGGCAGCGTGCAGCGTGTTCTCACACATCATAACATCCTGCGATACGACCCATTTTGAAACAATTAAATAGCCGGAAATGTCCGGAAAAGGCCGAAGGTGTACAGAACCCGTTGCTCCGTATGCTCGTTGTAATGGGCGTACCATTTTTCGGGGATTGGCAGCGTGCAGCGAGTTCTCACACATCATAATATCCTGCGATACGAACCATTTTGAAACAATTAAACAGACGAAACTGCCCGGAAAAGGCCGAATATGTACAAGACAGTATTCTCCGCATGCTCGTTGTAACAGAAGTACCATTTTTCGGGGATGGGCAGCGTGCAGCGTGTTCTCACACATCATGACATCCTGCGATACGACCCATTTTGAAACAATTAAAAAGCCGGAAATGTCCGGAAAATGCCGAAGGTGTACAGAACCCGTTGCTCCGTATGCTCGTTGTAGTGGGCGTACCATTTTTCGGGGATTGGCAGCGTAAAGCGAGTTCTCACACCTCATAATATCCTGCGATACGACTCATTTTGAAACTATTAAAAAGCCGAAACTTGCCGGAAAAGGCCGAATATGTACAAGACAGGATTCTCCGCATGCTCGTTGTAATGGAAGTACCATTCTTCGGGGATTGGCAGCGCGCAACGAGTTCTCTCACATCATAATATCCTGATATACGGCCCGTTTTTATTCACATAAAATGCCGGAGATGTCCGGAAAAGGCCGAAGGTGTACAGAACCCGATGCTCCGTTTGCTCGTTGTAATGGAAGTACCATTTTTGGGGGGTTGGCTGAGAGCAACTGGTTCTTACACATCATGATAATCTGATATACGGCCCATTTTGAAACAATTAAAAAGCCGGAAATGTCCGGAAAAGGCCGAAGGTGTACAGAACCCGTTGTTCCGTATGCTCGTTGTAATGGGCGTACCATTTTTCGGGGATTGGAAGCGTGTAGCGAGATCTCACACATCATAATATCGTGCGATACGTCCCTTTTTGAAACAATTAAAAAGCCGGAAAAATCCGGAAAAGGCCGAAGGTGTACAGAACCCGATGCTCCGTATGCTCGTTGTAAGGGAAGGACCATTTTTAGGGGATTGGCAAGGCTCAACGCGTTTTTACACATCATAATATCTTGCTATTCGGCCCGTTTTTGATCACTTAAAATGCCGGAAATGTCCGGAAAAGGCCGAAGGTGTACAGAACCCGTTGCTCCGTATGCTCGTTGTAGTGGGCGTACCATTTTTCGGGGATTGGCAGCGTGCAGCGAGTTCTCACACCTCATAATATCCTGCAAAACGACTCATTTTGAAACTATTAAAAAGCCGAAACTTGCCGGAAAAGGCCGAATATGTACAAGACAGGATTCTCCGCATGCTCGTTGTAATGGAAGTACCATTCTTCGGGGATTGGCAGCGCGCAACGAGTTCTCTCACATCATAATATCCTGATATACAGCCCGTTTTTAATCACATAAAATGCCGGAGATGTCCGGAAAAGGCCGAAGGTGTACAGAACCCGATGCTCCGTTTGCTCGTTGTAATGGAAGTACCATTTTTGGGGGTTGGCAGAGAGCAACTGGTTCTTACACATCATAATAATCTGATATACTTCCCATTTTGAAACAATTAAAAAGCCGGAAATGTCCGGAAAAGGCCGAAGGTGTACAGAACCCGTTGCTCCGTATGCTCGTTGTAATGGGCGTACCATTTTTCGGGGATTTCCAGAGTGCAGCCAGTTCTCACACCTCATAATATCCTGCGATACGACCCATTTTGAAACTATTAAAAAGCCGAAACTGGCCGGAAATGGCCGAATATGTACAAGACAGGATTCTCCGCATGCTCGTTGTAATGGAAGTACCATTCTTCGGGGATTGGCAGCGCGCAACGAGTTCTCTCACATCATAATATCCTGCTATACGGCCCGTTTTTAATCACATAAAATGCCGGAGATGTCCGGAAAAGGCCGAAGGTGTACAGAACCCGATGCTCCGTTTGCTCGTTGTAATGGAAGTACCTATTTTCGGGGATGGGCAGCGTGCAGCGAGTTCTCACACATCATAATATCCTGCGATACGACCCATTTTGAAACAATTAAATAGCCGGAAATGTCCGGAAAAGGCCGAAGGTGTACAGAACCCGTTGCTCCGTATGCTCGTTGTAATGGGCGTACCATTTTTCGGGGATTGGCAGCGTGCAGCGAGTTCTCACACATCATAATATCCTGCGATACGAACCATTTTGAAACAATTAAACAGACGAAACTGCCCGGAAAAGGCCGAATATGTACAAGACAGTATTCTCCGCATGCTCGTTGTAATAGAAGTACCATTTTTCGGGGATGGGCAGCGTGCAGCGTGTTCTCACACATCATGACATCCTGCGATACGACCCATTTTGAAACAATTAAAAAGCCGGAAATGTCCGGAAAATGCCGAAGGTGTACAGAACCCGTTGCTCCGTATGCTCGTTGTAGTGGGCGTACCATTTTTCGGGGATTGGCAGCGTAAAGCGAGTTCTCACACCTCATAATATCCTGCGATACGACTCATTTTGAAACTATTAAAAAGCCGAAACTTGCCGGAAAAGGCCGAATATGTACAAGACAGGATTCTCCGCATGCTCGTTGTAATGGAAGTACCATTCTTCGGGGATTGGCAGCGCGCAACGAGTTCTCTCACATCATAATATCCTGATATACGGCCCGTTTTTATTCACATAAAATGCCGGAGATGTCCGGAAAAGGCCGAAGGTGTACAGAACCCGATGCTCCGTTTGCTCGTTGTAATGGAAGTACCATTTTTGGGGGGTTGGCTGAGAGCAACTGGTTCTTACACATCATAATAATCTGATATACGGCCCATTTTGAAACAATTAAAAAGCCGGAAATGTCCGGAAAAGGCCGAAGGTGTACAGAACCCGTTGTTCCGTATGCTCGTTGTAATGGGCGTACCATTTTTCGGGGATTGGAAGCGTGTAGCGAGATCTCACACATCATAATATCGTGCGATACGTCCCTTTTTGAAACAATTAAATGCCGGAAAAATCCGGAAAAGGCCGAAGGTGTACAGAACCCGATGCTCCGTATGCTCGTTGTAAGGGAAGGACCATTTTTAGGGGATTGGCAAGGCTCAACGCGTTTTTACACATCATAATATCTTGCTATTCGGCCCGTTTTTGATCACTTAAAATGCCGGAAATGTCCGGAAAAGGCCGAAGGTGTACAGAACCCGTTGCTCCGTATGCTCGTTGTAGTGGGCGTACCATTTTTCGGGGATTGGCAGCGTGCAGCGAGTTCTCACACCTCATAATATCCTGCGAAACGACTCATTTTGAAACTATTAAAAAGCCGAAACTTGCCGGAAAAGGCCGAATATGTACAAGACAGGATTCTCCGCATGCTCGTTGTAATGGAAGTACCATTCTTCGGGGATTGGCAGCGCGCAACGAGTTCTCTCACATCATAATATCCTGATATACAGCCCGTTTTTAATCACATAAAATGCCGGAGATGTCCGGAAAAGGCCGAAGGTGTACAGAACCCGATGCTCCGTTTGCTCGTTGTAATGGAAGTACCATTTTTGGGGGGTTGGCAGAGAGCAACTGGTTCTTACACATCATAATAATCTGATATACTTCCCATTTTGAAACAATTAAAAAGCCGGAAATGTCCGGAAAAGGCCGAAGGTGTACAGAACCCGTTGCTCCGTATGCTCGTTGTAATGGGCGTACCATTTTTCGGGGATTTCCAGCGTGCAGCCAGTTCTCACACCTCATAATATCCTGCGATACGACCCATTTTGAAACTATTAAAAAGCCGAAACTGGCCGGAAATGGCCGAATATGTACAAGACAGGATTCTCCGCATGCTCGTTGTAATGGAAGTACCATTCTTCGGGGATTGGCAGCGCGCAACGAGTTCTCTCACATCATAATATCCTGCTATACGGCCCGTTTTTAATCACATAAAATG
Organism: Bombus muscorum; assembly: GCA_963971185.1. Taxonomy (NCBI): domain Eukaryota; kingdom Metazoa; phylum Arthropoda; class Insecta; order Hymenoptera; family Apidae; genus Bombus; species Bombus muscorum. The sequence continues at coordinate 8,800,997 of OZ020130.1, read as the reverse complement.
CCGGAGATGTCCGGAAAAGGCCGAAGGTGTACAGAACCCGATGCTCCGTTTGCTCGTTGTAATGGAAGTACCATTTTTCGGGGATGGGCAGCGTGCAGCGAGTTCTCACACATCATAATATCCTGCGATACGACCCATTTTGAAACAATTAAATAGCCGGAAATGTCCGGAAAAGGCCGAAGGTGTACAGAACCCGTTGCTCCGTATGCTCGTTGTAATGGGCGTACCATTTTTCGGGGTTTGGCAGCGTGCAGCGAGTTCTCACACATCATAATATCCTGCGATACGACACATTTTGAAACAATTAAAAAGACGAAACTGGCCGGAAAAGGCCGAATATGTACAAGACAGGATTCTCCGCATGCTCGTTGTATTGGAAGTACCATTCTTCGGGGATTGGCAGCGCGCACCGAGTTCTCTCACATCATAATATCCTGCTATACGGCCCGTTGTTAATCACATAAAATGCCGGAGATGTCCGGAAAAGGCCGAAGGTGTACAGAACCCGATGCTCCGTTTGCTCGTTGTAATGGAAGTACCATTTTTGGGGGGTTGGCAGAGAGCAACTGGTTCTTACACATCATAATAATCTGATAAACGGCCCATTTTGAAACAATTAAAAAACCGGAAATGTCCGGAAAAGGCCGAAGGTGTACAGAACCCGTTGCTCCGTATGCTCGTTGTAATGGGCGTACCATTTTTCGGGGATTGGCAGCGTGCAGCCAGTTCTCACACCTCATAATATCCTGCGATAAGACCCATTTTGATACTATTAAAAAGCCGAAACTGGCCGGAAATGGCCTAATATGTACAAGACAGGATTCTCCGCATGCTGGTTGTATTGGAAGTACCATTCTTCGGGGATTGGAAGCGCGCACCGAGTTCTCTCACATCATAATATCCTGCTAAACGGCCCGTTTTTAATCACATAATATGCCGGAGATGTCCGGAAAAGGCCGAAGGTGTACAGAACCCAATGCTCCGTTTGCTCGTTGTAATGGAAGTACCATTTTTGGGGGGTTGGCAGAGAGCAACTGGTTCTTACACATCATAACATCCTGATATACGGCCCATTTTGCGACAATTAAAAAGCCGGAAATGTCCGGAAAAGGCCGAAGATGTACAGAACCCGTTGCTCCGTGTGCTCGTTGTAATGGGCGTACCATTCTTCGGGGATTGGCAGCGCGCAACGAGTACTCTAACATCATAATATCCTGCTATACGGCCCCTTTTTTAATCACATAAAATGCGGGAGATGTCCGAAAAAGGCCGACGGTGTACAGAACCTGATGCTACGTATACTCGTTGTAAGGGGCGTACCATTTCTCGGGGATTGGCAGCGCGCAACGAGGTCTCACACATCATAATATCCTGCGATACGACCCTTTTTGAAACAATTAAAAAGCCGGAAATATCCGGAAAAGGCCGAAGGTGTACAGAACCCGTTGCTCCGTATGCTCGTTGTAATGGGCGTACCATTTTTCGGGGATTGGCAGCGTGCAGCGAGATCTCACACATCATAATACCCTGCGATACGACCCTTTTTGAAACAATTAAAAAGCCGGAAATATCCGGAAAAGGCCGAAGGTGTACAGAACCCGTTGCTCCGTATGCTCGTTGTAATGGGCGTACCATTTTTGGGGGGTTGGCTGAGAGCAACTGGTTCTTACACATCATAATAATCTGATATACGGCCCATTTTGAAACAATTAAAAAGCCGGAAATGTCCGGAAAAGGCCGAAGGTGTACAGAACCCGTTGTTCCGTATGCTCGTTGTAATGGGCGTACCATTTTTCGGGGATTGGAAGCGTGTAGCGAGATCTCACACATCATAATATCGTGCGATACGTCCCTTTTTGAAACAATTAAAAAGCTGGAAAAATCCGGAAAAGGCCGAAGGTGTACAGAACCCGATGCTCCGTATGCTCGTTGTAAGGGAAGGACCATTTTTAGGGGATTGGCAACGCTCAACGCGTTTTTACACATCATAATATCTTGCTATTCGGCCCGTTTTTGATCACTTAAAATGCCGGAAATGTCCGGAAAAGGCCGAAGGTGTACAGAACCCGTTGCTCCGTATGCTCGTTGTAGTGGGCGTACCATTTTTCGGGGATTGGCAGCGTGCAGCGAGTTCTCACACCTCATAATATCCTGCGAAACGACTCATTTTGAAACTATTAAAAAGCCGAAACTTGCCGGAAAAGGCCGAATATGTACAAGACAGGATTCTCCGCATGCTCGTTGTAATGGAAGTACCATTCTTCGGGGATTGGCAGCGCGCAACGAGTTCTCTCACATCATAATATCCTGATATACAGCCCGTTTTTAATCACATAAAATGCCGGAGATGTCCGGAAAAGGCCGAAGGTGTACAGAACCCGATGCTCCGTTTGCTCGTTGTAATGGAAGTACCATTTTTGGGGGGTTGGCAGAGAGCAACTGGTTCTTACACATCATAATAATCTGATATACTTCCCATTTTGAAACAATTAAAAAGCCGGAAATGTCCGGAAAAGGCCGAAGGTGTACAGAACCCGTTGCTCCGTATGCTCGTTGTAATGGGCGTACCATTTTTCGGGGATTGGCAGCGTGCAGCGAGTTCTCACACATCATAATATCCTGCGATACGACACATTTTGAAACAATTAAAAAGACGAAACTGGTCGGAAAAGGCCGAATATGTACAAGACAGTATTCTCCGCATGCTCGTTGTATTGGAAGTACCATTCTTCGGGGATTGGCAGCGCGCACCGAGTTCTCTCACATCATAATATCCTGCTATACGGCCCGTTGTTAATCACATAAAATGCCGGAGATGTCCGGAAAAGGCCGAAGGTGTACAGAACCCGATGCTCCGTTTGCTCGTTGTAATGGAAGTACCATTTTTGGGGGGTTGGCAGAGAGCAACTGGTTCTTACACATCATAATAATCTGATAAACGGCCCATTTTGAAACAATTAAAAAACCGGAAATGTCCGGAAAAGGCCGAAGGTGTACAGAACCCGTTGCTCCGTATGCTCGTTGTAATGGGCGTACCATTTTTCGGGGATTGGCAGCGTGCAGCCAGTTCTCACACCTCATAATACCCTGCGATAAGACCCATTTTGATACTATTAAAAAGCCGAAACTGGCCGGAAATGGCCTAATATGTACAAGACAGGATTCTCCGCATGCTGGTTGTATTGGAAGTACCATTCTTCGGGGATTGGAAGCGCGCACCGAGTTCTCTCACATCATAATATCCTGCTATACGGCCCGTTTTTAATCACATAAAATGCCGGAGATGTCCGGAAAAGGCCGAAGGTGTACAGAACCCAATGCTCCGTTTGCTCGTTGTAATGGAAGTACCATTTTTGGGGGGTTGGCAGAGAGCAACTGGTTCTTACACATCATAACATCCTGATATACGGCCCATTTTGCGACAATTAAAAAGCCGGAAATGTCCGGAAAAGGCCGAAGATGTACAGAACCCGTTGCTCCGTATGCTCGTTGTAATGGGCGTACCATTTTTCGGGGATTGGCAGCGTGCAGCAAGATCTCACACATCATAATATCCTGCGATACGACCCTTTTTGAAACAATTAAAAAGCCGGAAATATCCGGAAAAGGCCGAAGGTGTACAGAACCCGTTGCTCCGTATGCTCGTTGTAATGGGCGTACCATCTTTCGGGGATTGGCAGCGCGCAGCGAGTTCTCACACCTCATAATATCCTGCGATACTACCCATTTTGAAACTATTAAAAAGCCGAAACTGGCCGGAAAAGGCCGAATATGTACAAGACAGGATTCTCCGCATGCTCGTTGTAATGGATGTACTATTCTTTGGGGATTGGCAGCGCGCAACGAGTTCTCTCACATCATAATATCCTGCGATACGACCCATTTGGAAACAATTAAAAAGCCGGAAATATCCGGAAAAGGCCGAAGGTGTACAGAACCCGTTGCTCCGTATGCTCGTTGTAATGGGCGTACCATTTTTCGGGGATTGGCAGCGTGCAGCGAGATCTCACACATCATAATATCCTGCGATACGACCCTTTTTGAAACAATTAAAAAGCCGGAAATATCCGGAAAAGGCCGAAGGTGTACAGAACCCGTTGCTCCGTATGCTCGTTGTAATGGGCGTACCATTTTTCGGGGATTGGCAGCGCGCAGCGAGTTCTCACACCTCATAATATCCTGCGATACGACCCATTTTGAAACTATTAAAAAGCCGAAACTGGCCGGAAAAGGCCGAATATGTACAAGACAGGATTCTCCGCATGCTCGTTGTAATGGATGTACCATTCTTTGGGGATTGGCAGCGCGCAACGAGTTCTCTCACATCATAATATCCTGCGATACGACCCATTTTGAAACAATTAAAAAGCCGGAAATGTCCGGAAAATGCCGAAGTTGTACAGAACCCGTTGCTCCGTATGCTCGTTGAAATGGAAGGACCATTTTTGGGGGATTTGCAGCGTGCAGCGTGCAGCGAGCTCTCACACCTCATAATATCCTGCGAAACGACTCATTTTGAAACTATTAAAAAGCCGAAACTTGCCGGAAAAGGCCGAATATGTACAAGACAGGATTCTCCGCATGCTCGTTGTAATGGAAGTACCATTCTTCGGTGATTGGCAGCGCGCAACGAGTTCTCTCACATCATAATATCCTGCTATACGGCCCGTTTTTAATCACATAATATGCCGGAGATGTCCGGAAAAGGCCGAAGGTGTACAGAACCCGATGCTCCGTTTGCTCGTTGTAATGGAAGTACCATTTTTCGGGGATGGGCAGCGTGCAGCGTGTTCTCACACATCATAATATCCTGCGATACGACCCATTTTGAAACAATTAAATAGCCGGAAATGTCCGGAAAAGGCCGAAGGTGTACAGAACCCGTTGCTCCGTATGCTCGTTGTAGTGGGCGTACCATTTTTCGGGGATTGGCAGCGTGCATCGAGTTCTCACACCTCATAATATCCTGCGATACGACTCATTTTGAAACTATTAAAAAGCCGAAACTTGCCGGAAAAGGCCGAATATGTACAAGACAGGATTCTCCGCATGCTCGTTGTAATGGAAGTACCATTCTTCGGGGATTCGCAGCGAGCAACGAGTTCTCTCACATCATAATATCCTGATATACGGCCCATTTTGAAACAATTAAAAAGCCGGAAATGTCCGGAAAAGGCCGAAGGTGTACAGAACCCGTAGCTCCCTTTGCTTGTTGTAATGGAAGTACCATTTTGGGGGGGTTGGCAGAGAGCAACTGGTTCTTACACATCATAATATCCTGATATACGGCCCATTTTGAAGCAATTAAAAAGCCGGAAATGTCCGGAAAAGGCCGAAGATGTACAGAACCCGTTGCTCCGTGTGCTCGTTGTAATGGGCGTACCATTCTTCGGGGATTGGCAGCGCGCAACGAGTACTCTAACATCATAATATCCTGCTATACGGCCCCTTTTTTAATCACATAAAATGCCGGAGATGTCCGGAAAAGGCCGAATGTGTACAGAACCCGATGCTCCGTTTGCTTGTTGTAATGGAAGTACCATTTTTGGGGGGTTGGCAGAGAGCAACTGGCTCTTACACATCATAATAATCTGATATACGGCCCATTTTGAAACAATTAAAAAACCGGAAATGTCCGGAAAAGGCCGAAGGTGTACAGAACCCGTTGCTCCGTATGATCGTTGTAATGGGCGTACCATTTTTCGGGGATTGGAAGCGTGCAGCGAGATCTCACACATCATAATATCGTGCGATACGACCCTTTTTGAAACAATTAAAAAGCCGGAAATATCCGGAAAAGGCCGAAGGTGTACAGAACCCGATTCTCCGTATGCTCGTTGTAAGGGAAGGACCATTTTTGGGGGATCGGCAACGCTCAACGCGTTTTTACACATCATAATATCCTGCAATTCGGCCCGTTTTTGATCACTTAAAATGCCGGAAATGTCCGGAAAAGGCCGAAGGTGTACAGAACCTGATGCTCCGTATGCTCGTTGTAAGGGGCGTACCATTTCTCGGGGATTGGCAGCGCGTAACGTGTTCTCTCACATCATAATATCCTGATAAACGGCACATTTTGAAACAATTGAAAAGCCGGAAATGTACGGAAAAGGCCGAAGGTGTACAGAACCCAATGCTCCGTTTGCTCGTTGTAATGGAAGTACCATTTTTGGGGGGTTGGCAGAGAGCAACTGGTTCTTACACATCATAATATCCTGATATACTCCCCATTTTGAAACAATTAAAAAGCCGGAAAGTTCCGGAAAAGGCCGAAGGTGTACAGAACCCGTTGCTCCGTATGCTCGTTGTAATGGGCGTACCATTTTTCGGGGATTGGCAGCGTGCAGCGAGATCTCACACATCATAATATCCTGCGATACGACCCTTTTTGAAACAATTATAAAGCCGGAAATATCCGGAAAAGGCCGAAGGTGTACAGAACCCGTTGCTGTGTATGCTCGTTGTAATGGACGTACCATTTTTCGGGGATTGGCAGCGTGCAGCCAGTTCTCACACCTCATAATATCCTGCGATAGGACCCATTTTGATACTATTAAAAAGCCGAAACTGGCCGGAAATGGCCTAATATGTACAAGACAGGATTCTCCGCATGCTGGTTGTATTGGAAGTACCATTCTTCGGGGATTGGCAGCGCGCACCGAGTTCTCTCACATCATAATATCCTGCTATACGGCCCGTTTTTAATCACATAAAATGCCGGAGATGTCCGGAAAAGGCCGAAGGTGTACAGTACCCGATGCTCCGTTTGCTCGTTGTAATGGAAGTACCATTTTTGGGGGGTTGGCAGAGAGCAACGAGTTCTCTCACATCATAATATCCTGCGATACGACCCATTTTGAAACAATTAAATAGCCGGAAATGTCCGGAAAAGGCCGAAGGTGTACAGAACCCGTTGCTCCGTATGCTCGTTGTAATGGGCGTACCATTTTTCGGGGATTGGCAGCGTGCAGCGAGTTCTCACACATCATAATATCCTGCGATACGACCCATTGTGAAACAATTAAAAAGACCAAACTGGCCGGAAAAGGCCGAATATGTACAAGACAGGATTCTCCGCATGCTCGTTGTATTGGAAGTACCATTCTTCGGGGATTGGCAGCGCGCACCGAGTTCCCTCACATCATAATATCCTGCTATACGGCCCGTTTTTAATCACATAAAATGCGGGAGATGTCCGGAAAAGGCCGAAGGTGTACAGAACCCGATGCTCCGTTTGCTCGTTGTAATGGAAGTACCATTTTTGGGGGGTTGGCAGAGAGCAACTGGCTCTTAAACATCATAATAATCTGATATACGGCCCATTTTGAAACAATTAAAAAGCCGGAAATGTCCGGAAAAGGCCGAAGGTGTACAGAACCCGTTGCTCCGTATGATCGTTGTAATGGGCGTACCATTTTTCGGGGATTGGAAGCGTGCAACGAGATCTCACACATCATAATATCGTGCGATACGACCCTTTTGAAACAATTAAAAAGCCGGAAATATCCGGAAAAGGCCGAAGGTGTACAGAACCCGATGCTCCGTATGCTCGTTGTAAGGGAAGGACCATTTTTGGGGGATCAGCAACGCTCAACGCGTTTTTACACATCATAATATCCTCCTATTCGGCCCGTTTTTGATCACTTAAAATGCCGGAAATGTCCGGAAAAGGCCGAAGGTGTACAGAACCTGATGCTCCGTATGCTCGTTGTAAGGGGCGTACCATTTCTCGGGGATTGGCAGCGCGTAACGTGTTCTCTCACATCATAATATCCTGATAAACGGCACATTTTGAAACAATTAAAAAGCCGGAAATGTCCGGAAAAGGCCGAAGGTGTACAGAACCCAATGCTCCGATTGCTCGTTGTAATGGAAGTACCATTTTTGGGGGGTTGGCAGAGAGCAACTGGTTCTTACACATCATAATATCCTGATATACGACCCATTTTGAAACAATTAAAAAGCCGGAAAGGTCCGGAAAAGGACGAAGGTGTACAGAACCCGTTGCTCCGTATGCTCGTTGTAATGGGCGTACCATTTTTCGGGGATTGGCAGCGTGCAGCGAGATCTCACACATCATAATATCCTGCGATACGACCCTTTTTGAAACAATTATAAAGCCGGAAATATCCGGAAAAGGCCGAAGGTGTACAGAACCCGTTGCTCCGTATGCTCGTTGTAATGGGCGTACCATTTTTCGGGGATTCGCAGCGTGCAGCCAGTTCTCACACCTCATAATATCCTGCGATAAGACCCATTTTGATACTATTAAAAAGCCGAAACCGGCCGGAAATGGCCTAATATGTACAAGACAGGATTCTCCGCATTCTGGTTGTATTGGAAGTACCATTCTTCGGGGATTGGCAGCGCGCACCGAGTTCTCTCACATCATAATGTCCTGCTATACGGCCCGTTTTTAATCACATAAAATGCCGGAGATGTCCGGAAAAGGCCGAAGGTGTACAGAACCCGATGCTCCGTTTGCTCGTTGTAATGGAAGTACCATTTTTGGGGGGTTGGCAGAGAGCAACGAGATCTCTCACATCATAATATCCTGCGATACGACCCATTTTGAAACAATTAAATAGCCGGAAATGTCCGGAAAATGCCGAAGGTGTACAGTACCCGTTGCTCCGTACGCTCGTTGTAATGGAAGGACCATTTTTGGGGGATTGGCAGCGTGCAGCGAATTCTCACACATCATAATATCCTGCGATACGACCCGTTTTTAATCACATAAAATGCCGGAAATGTCCGGAAAAGGCCGAAGGTGTACAGAACCTGATGCTACGTATACTCGTTGTAAGGGGCGTTCCATTTCTCGGGGATTGGCAGCGCGTAACGAGTTCTCTCACATCATAATTTCCTCATATACGGCCCATTTTGAAACAATTAAAAAGCCGGAAATGTCCGGAAAAGGCCGAAGGTGTACAGAACCCGTTGCTCCGTATGATCGTTGTAATGGGCGTAACATTTTTCGGGGATTGGAAGCGTGCAGCGAGATCTCACGCATCATAATATCGTGCGATACGACCCTTTTTGAAACAATTAAAAAGCCGGAAATATCCGGAAAAGGCCGAAGGTGTACAGAACCCGATGCTCCGTATGCTCGTTGTAAGGAAAGGACCATTTTTGGGGGATCGGCAACGCTCAACGCGTTTTTACACATCATAATATCCTGCTATTCGGCCCGTTTTTGATCACTTAAAATGCCGGAAATGTCCGGAAAAGGCCGACGGTGTACAGAACCCGTTGCTCCGTATGCTCGTTGTAATGGGCATACCATTTTTCGGGGATTGGCAGCGTGCAGCGAGTTCTCGCACATCATAATATCCTGCGATACGACCCATTCTGAAACAATTAAACAGACGAAACTGCCCGGAAAAGGCCGAATATGTACAAGACAGGATTCTCCGCATGCTCGTTGTAATAGAAGTACCATTTTTCGGGGATGGGCAGCGTGCAACGTGTTCTCACACATCATAATATCCTGCGATACGACCCGTTTTTAATCACATAAAATGCCGGAAATGTCCGGAAAATGCCAAAGGTGTACAGAACCCGTTGCTCCGTATGCTCGTTGAAATGGAAGGACCATTTTTGGGGGATTTGCAGGGTGCAGCGTGCAGCGAGCTCTCACACCTCATAATATCCTGCGAAACGACTCATTTTGAAACTATTAATAAGCCGAAACTTGCCGGAAAAGGCCGAATATGTACAAGACAGGATTCTCCGCATGCTCGTTGTAATGGAAGTACCATTCTTCGGGGACTGGCAGCGCGCAACGAGTTCTCTCACATCATAATATCCTGCTATACGGCCCGTTTTTAATCACATAATATGCCGGAGATGTCCGGAAAAGGCCGAAGGTGTACAGAACCCGTTGCTCCGTATGCTCGTTGTAGTGGGCGTACCATTTTTCGGGGATTGGCAGCGTGCATCGAGTTCTCACACCTCATAATATCCTGCGAAACGACTCATTTTGAAACTATTAAAAAGCCGAAACTTGCCGGAAAAGGCCGAATATGTACAAGACAGGATTCTCCGCATGCTCGTTGTAATGGAAGTACCATTCTTCGGGGATTCGCAGCGAGCAACGAGTTCTCTCACATCATAATATCCTGATATACGGCCCATTTTGAAACAATTAAAAAGCCGGAAATGTCCTGAAAAGGCCGAAGGTGTACAGATCCCGTTGCTCCCTTTGCTTGTTGTAATGGAAATACCATTTTGGGGGGGTTGGCAGCGTGCAGCGAATTCTCACACATCATAATATCCTGCGATACGACCCGTTTTTAATCACATAAAATGCCGGAAATGTCCGGAAAAGGCCGAAGGTGTACAGAACCTGATGCTACGTATACTCGTTGTAAGGGGCGTTCCATTTCTCGGGGATTGGCAGCGCGTAACGAGTTCTCTCACATCATAATATCCTGCGATACGACCCATTATGAAACAATTAAATAGCCGGAAATGTCCGGAAAATGCCGAAGGTGTACAGTACCCGTTGCTCCGTATGCTCGTTGTAAGGGAAGGACCATTTTTGGGGGATTGGCAGCGTGCAGCGAATTCTCACACATCATAATATCCTGCGATACGACCCGTTTTTAATCACATAAAATGCCGGAAATGTCCGGAAAAGGCCGAAGGTGTACAGAACCTGATGCTACGTATACTCGTTGTAAGGGGCGTTCCATTTCTCGGGGATTGGCAGCGCGTAACGAGTTCTCTCACATCATAATATCCTGATATACGGCCCATTTTGAAACAAAAAGCCGGAAATGTCCGGAAAAGGCCGAAGGTGTACAGAACCCGTTGCTCCGTATGCTCGTTGTAATGGGCGTACCATTTATCGGGGATTGGGAGCGTGCAGCCAGTTCTCACACCTCATAATATCCTGCGATACGACAAATTTTGAAACTATTAAAAAGCCGAAACTGGCCGGAAATGGCCGAATATGTACAAGACAGGATTCTCCGCATGCTCGTTGCAATGGAAGTACCATTCTTCGGGGATTGGCAGCGCGCAACGAGTTCTCTCACATCATAATATCCTGCTATACGGCCCGTTTTTAATCACATAAAATGCCGGAGATGTCCGGAAAAGGCAGAAGGTGTACAGAACCCGATGCTCCGTTTGCTCGTTGTAATGGAAGTACCATTCTTCGGGGATTGGCAGCGCGCAACGAGTTCTCTCACATCATAATATCCTGCGATACGACCCATTTTGAAACAATTAAAAAGCCGGAAATGTCCGGAAAAGGCCGAAGGTATACAGAACCCGTTGCTCCGTATGCTCGTTGTAGTGGGCGTACCATTTTTCGGGGATTGGCAGCGTGCAGCGAGTTCTCACACCTCATAATATCCTGCGAAACGACTCATTCTGAAACTATTAAAAAGCCGAAACTTGCCGGAAAAGGCCGAATATGTACAAGACAGTATTCTCCGCATGCTCGTTGTAAGGGGCGTTCCATTTCTCGGGGATTGGCAGCGCGTAACGAGTTCTCTCACATCATAATATCCTGATAAACGGCCCATTTTGAAACAATTAAAAAGCCGGAAATGTCCGGAAAAGGCCGAAGGTGTACAGAACCCGTTGCTCCCTTTGCTTGTTGTAATGGAAGTACCATTTTTGGGGGGTTGGCAGAGAGCAACTGGTTCTTACACATCATAATATCCTGATATACGGCCCATTTTGAAGCAATTAAAAAGCCGGAAATGTCCGGAAAAGGCCGAAGGTGTACAGAACCCGTTGCTCCGTATGCTCGTTGTAATGGGCGTACCATTTTTCGGGGATGGGCAGCGTGCAGCGTGTTCTCACACATCATAATATCCTGCGATACGACCCATTTTGAAACAATTAAATAGCCGGAAATGTCCGGAAAAGGCCGAAGATGTACAGAACCCGTTGCTCCGTGTGCTCGTTGTAATGGGCGTACCATTCTTTGGGGACTGGCAGCGCGCAACGAGTTCTCTAACATCATAATATCCTGCTATACGGCCCGTTTTTAATCACATAAAATGCGGGAGATGTCCGAAAAAGGCCGACGGTGTACAGAACCTGATGCTACGTATACTCGTTGTAAGGGGCGTACCATTTCTCGGGGATTGGCAGCGCGCAACGAGTTCTCTCACATCATAATATCCTGCGATACGACCCATTTGGAAACAATTAAAAAGCCGGAAATATCCGGAAAAGGCCGAAGGTGTACAGAACCCGTTGCTCCGTATGCTCGTTGTAATGGGCGTACCATTTTTCGGGGATTGGCAGCGTGCAGCGAGATCTCACACATCATAATATCCTGCGATACGACCCTTTTTGAAACAATTAAAAAGCCGGAAATATCCGGAAAAGGCCGAAGGTGTACAGAACCCGTTGCTCCGTATGCTCGTTGTAATGGGCGTACCATTTTTCGGGGATTGGCAGCGCGCAGCGAGTTCTCACACCTCATAATATCGTGCGATACGACCCTTTTTGAAACAATTAAAAAGCCGGAAATATCCGGAAAAGGCCGAAGGTGTACAGAACCCGATGCTCCGTATGCTCGTTGTAAGGAAAGGACCATTTTTGGGGGATCGGCAACGCTCAACGCGTTTTTACACATCATAATATCCTGCTATTCGGCCCGTGTTTGATCACTTAAAATGCCGGAAATGTCCGGAAAAGGCCGACGGTGTACAGAACCCGTTGCTCCGTATGCTCGTTGTAATGGGCATACCATTTTTCGGGGATTGGCAGCGTGCAGCGAGTTCTCGCACATCATAATATCCTGCGATACGACCCATTCTGAAACAATTAAACAGACGAAACTGCCCGGAAAAGGCCGAATATGTACAAGACAGGATTCTCCGCATGCTCGTTGTAATAGAAGTACCATTTTTCGGGGATGGGCAGCGTGCAACGTGTTCTCACACATCATAATATCCTGCGATACGACCCATTTTGAAACAATTAAAAAGCCGGAAATGTCCGGAAAATGCCGAAGTTGTACAGAACCCGTTGCTCCGTATGCTCGTTGTAATGGAAGGACCATTTTTGGGGGATTGGCAGCGTGCAGCGAGTTCTCACACATCATAATATCCTGCGATACGACCCGTTTTTAATCACATAAAATGCCGGAAATGTCCGGAAAATGCCAAAGGTGTACAGCACCCGTTGCTCCGTATGCTCGTTGAAATGGAAGGTCCATTTTTGGGGGATTTGCAGCGTGCAGCGTGCAGCGAGCTCTCACACCTCATAATATCCTGCGAAACGACTCATTTTGAAACTATTAAAAAGCCGAAACTTGCCGGAAAAGGCCGAATATGTACAAGACAGGATTCTCCGCATGCTCGTTGTAATGGAAGTACCATTCTTCGGGGATTGGCAGCGCGCAACGAGTTCTCTCACATCATAATATCCTGCTATACGGCCCGTTTTTAATCACATAATATGCCGGAGATGTCCGGAAAAGGCCGAAGGTGTACAGAACCCGTTGCTCCGTATGCTCGTTGTAGTGGGCGTACCATTTTTCGGGGATTGGCAGCGTGCATCGAGTTCTCACACGTCATAATATCCTGCGAAACGACTCATTTTGAAACTATTAAAAAGCCGAAACTTGCCGGAAAAGGCGAATATGTACAAGACAGGATTCTCCGCATGCTCGTTGTAATGGAAGTACCATTCTTCGGGGATTCGCAGCGAGCAACGAGTTCTCTCACATCATAATATCCTGATATACGGCCCATTTTGAAACAATTAAAAAGCCGGAAATGTCCGGAAAAGGCCGAAGGCGTACAGAACCCGTTGCTCCCTTTGCTTGTTTTAATGGAAGTACCATTTTGGGGGGGTTGGCAGAGAGCAACTGGTTCTTACACATCATAATATCCTGATATACGGCCCATTTTGAAGCAATTAAAAAGCAGGAAATGTCCGGAAAAGGCCGAAGGTGTACAGAACCCGTTGCTCCGTATGCTCGTAGTAATGGGCGTACCATTTATCGGGGATTGGCAGCGTGCAGCCAGTTCTCACACCTCATAATATCCTGCGATACGACCCATTTTGAAACTATTAAAAAGCCGAAACTGGCCGGAAATGGCCGAATATGTACAAGACAGGATTCTCCGCATGCTCGTTGTAATGGAAGTACCATTCTTCGGGGATAGGCAGCGCGCAACGAGTTCTCTCACATCATAATATCCTGATATACGGCCCATTTTGAAACAATTAAAAAGCCGGAAATGTCCGGAAAAGGCCGAAGGTGTACAGAACCCAATGCTCCGTTTGCTCGTTGTAATGGAAGTACCATTTTTGGGGGGTTGGCAGAGAGCAACTGGTTCTTACACATCATAATATCCTGATATACGGCCCATTTTGAAACAATTAAAAAGCCGGAAATATCCGGAAAAGGCCGAAGGTGTACAGAACCCGCTGCTCCGTATGCTCGTTGTAATGGGCGTACCATTTTTGGGGGATTTCCAGCGTGCAGCCAGTTCTCACACCTCATAATATCCTGCGATACGACCCATTTTGAAACTATTAAAAAGCCGAAACTGGCCGGAAATGGCCGAATATGTACAAGACAGGATTCTCCGCATGCTCGTTGTAATGGAAGTACCATTCTTCGGGGATTGGCAGCGCGCAACGAGTTCTCTCACATCATAATATCCTGCTATACGGCCCGTTTTGAAACAATTAAAAAGCCGAAACTGGCCGGAAAAGGCCGAAAATGTACAAGACAGGATTCTCCGGATGCTGGTTGTATTGGAAGTACCATTCTTCGGGGATTGGCAGCGCGCACCGTGTTCTCTCACATCATAATATCCTGCTATTCTGCCCGTTTTTGATCACTTAATATGCCGGAAATGTCCGGAAAAGGCCGAAGGTGTACAGAACCTGATGCTCCGTATGCTCGTTGTAAGGGGCGTACCATTTCTCGGGGATTGGCAGCGCGTAACGTGTTCTCTCACATCATAATATCCTGATAAACGGCACATTTTGAAACAATTAAAAAGCCGGAAATGTCCGGAAAAGGCCGAAGGTGTACAGAACCCGTTGCTCCGTGTGCTCGTTGTAATGGGCGTACCATTTTTGGGGGATTTCCAGCGTGCAGCCAGTTCTCACACCTCATAATATCCTGCGATACGACCCATTTTGAAACTATTAAAAAGCCGAAACTGGCCGGAAATGGCCGAATATGTACAAGACAGGATTCTCCGCATGCTCGTTGTAATGGAAGTACCATTCTTCGGGGATTCGCAGCGAGCAACGAGTTCTCTCACATCATAATATCCTGATATACGGCCCATTTTGAAACAATTAAAAAGCCGGAAATGTCCGGAAAAGGCCGAAGGCGTACAGAACCCGTTGCTCCCTTTGCTTGTTTTAATGGAAGTACCATTTTGGGGGGGTTGGCAGAGAGCAACTGGTTCTTACACATCATAATATCCTGATATACGGCCCATTTTGAAGCAATTAAAAAGCAGGAAATGTCCGGAAAAGGCCGAAGGTGTACAGAACCCGTTGCTCCGTATGCTCGTAGTAATGGGCGTACCATTTATCGGGGATTGGCAGCGTGCAGCCAGTTCTCACACCTCATAATATCCTGCGATACGACCCATTTTGAAACTATTAAAAAGCCGAAACTGGCCGGAAATGGCCGAATATGTACAAGACAGGATTCTCCGCATGCTCGTTGTAATGGAAGTACCATTTTTCGGGGATGGGCAGCGTGCAGCGTGTTCTCACACATCATAATATCCTGCTATACGGCCCGTTTTTAATCACATAAAATGCCGGAGATGTCCGGAAAGGCCGAAGGTGTACAGAACCCGATGCTCCGTTTGCTCGTTGTAATGGAAGTACCATTTTTGGGGGGTTGGCAGAGAGCAACGAGTTCTCTCACATCATAATATCCTGCGATACGACCCATTATGAAACAATTAAATAGCCGGAAATGTCCGGAAAATGCCGAAGGTGTACAGTACCTGTTGCTCCGTATGCTCGTTGTAATGGGCGTACCATTTTTCGGGGATTGGCAGCGTGCAGCCAGTTCTCACACCTCATAATATCCTGCGATAAGACCCATTTTGATACTATTAAAAAGCCGAAACTGGCCGGAAATGGCCTAATATGTACAAGACAGGATTCTCCGCATGCTGGTTGTATTGGAAGTACCATTCTTCGGGGATTGGCAGCGCGCACCGAGTTCTCTCACATCATAATGTCCTGCTATACGGCCCGTTTTTAATCACATAAAATGCCGGAGATGTCCGGAAAAGGCCGAAGGTGTACAGAACCCGATGCACCGTTTGCTCGTTGTAATGGAAGTACCATTTTTGGGGGGTTGGCAGAGAGCAACGAGATCTCTCACATCATAATATCCTGCGATACGACCCATTTTGAAACAATTAAATAGCTGGAAATGTCCGGAAAATGCCGAAGGTGTACAGTACCCGTTGCTCCGTATGCTCGTTGTAATGGAAGGACCATTTTTGGGGGATTGGCAGCGTGCAGCGAATTCTCACACATCATAATATCCTGCGATACGACCCGTTTTTAATCACATAAAATGCCGGAAATGTCCGGAAAAGGCCGAAGGTGTACAGAACCTGATGCTACGTATACTTGTTGTAAGGGGCGTTCCATTTCTCGGGGATTGGCAGCGCGTAACGAGTTCTCTCACATCATAATATCCTGATATACGGCCCATTTTGAAACAATTAAAAAGACGGAAATGTCCGGAAAAGGCCGAAGGTGTACAGAACCCGTTGCTCCGTATGCTCGTTGTAATGGGCGTACCATTTATCGGGGATTGGCAGCGAGCAGCCAGTTCTCACACCTCATAATATCCTGCGATACGACAAATTTTGAAACTATTAAAAAGCCGAAACTGGCCGGAAATGGCCGAATATGTACAAGACAGGATTCTCCGCATGCTCGTTGTAATGGGCGTACCATTTTTCGGGGATTGGAAGCGTGCAGCGAGATCTCACACATCATAATATCGTGCGATACGACCCTTTTTGAAACAATTAAAAAGCCGGAAATATCCGGAAAAGGCCGAAGGTTTACAGAACCCGGTGCTCCGTATGCTCGTTGTAAGGGAAGGACCATTTTTGGGGGATCGGCAACGCTCAACGCGTTTTTACACATCATAATATACTGGTGTACAGAACCTGATGCTCCGTATGCTCGTTGTAAGGGGCGTACCATTTCTCGGGGATTGGCAGCGCGTAACGTGTTCTCTCACATCATAATATCCTGATAAACGGCACATTTTGAAACAATTAAAAAGCCGGAAATGTCCGGAAAAGGCCGAAGGTGTACAGAACCCGTTGCTCCGTATACTCGTTGTAGTGGGCGTACCACTTTTCGGGGATTGGCAGCGTGCAGCGAGCTCTCACTCCTCATAATATCCTGCGATACGACTCATTTTGAAACTATTAAAAAGCCGAAACTGGCCGGAAAAGGCCGAATATGTACAAGACAGGATTCTCGTCATGCTCGTTGTAATGGAAGTACCATTCTTCGGGGATTTGCAGCGCGCAACGAGTTCCCTCACATCATAATATCCTGCTATACGGCCCGTTTTTAATCACATAAAATGCCGGCGATGTCCGGAAAAGGCCGAAGGTGTACAGAACCCGATGCTCCGTTTGCTCGTTGTAATGGAAGTACCATTTTTGGGGGGTTGGCAGAGAGCAACTGGTTCTTACACATCATAATATCCTGATATACGGCCCATTTTGAAACAATTAAAAAGCCGGAAATATCCGGAAAAGGCCGAAGGTGTACAGAACCCGTTGCTCCGTATGCTCGTTGTAATGGAAGGACCATTTTTGGGGGATTGGCAGCGTGCAGCGAGTTCTCACACATCATAATATCCTGCGATACGACCCGTTTTTAATCACATAAAATGCCGGAAATGTTCGGAAAAGGCCGAAGGTGTACTGAACCTGATGCTACGTATACTCGTTGTAAGGGGCGTTCCATTTCTCGGGGATTGGCTGCGCGTAACGAGTTCTCTCACATCATAATATCCTGATATACGGCCCATTTTGAAACAATTAAAAAGCCGGAAATGTCCGGAAAAGGCCGAAGGTATACAGAACCCGTTGCTCCGTATGCTCGTTGTAGTGGGCGTACCATTTTTCGGGGATTGGCAGCGTGCAGCGAGTTCTCACACCTCATAATATCCTGCGAAACGACTCATTTTGAAACTATTAAAAAGCCGAAACTTGCCGGAAAAGGCCGAATATGTACAAGACAGTATTCTCCGCATGCTCGTTGTATTGGAAGTACCATTCTTCGGGGAATGGCAGCGCGCAACGAGTTCTCCCACATCATAATATCCTGATATACGGCCCATTTTGAAACAATTAAAAAGCCGGAAATGTCCGGAAAAGGCCGAAGGTGTACAGAACCCGTTGCTCCCTTTGCTTGTTGTAATGGAAGTACCATTTTTGGGGGGTTGGCAGAGAGCAACTGGTTCTTACACATCATAATATCCTGATATACGGCCCATTTTGAAGCAATTAAAAAGCCGGAAATGTCCGGAAAAGGCCGAAGGTGTACAGAACCCGTTGCTCCGTATGCTCGTTGTAATGGGCGTACCATTTTTCGGGGATGGGCAGCGTGCAGCGTGTTCTCACACATCATAATATCCTGCGATACGACCCATTTTGAAACAATTAAATAGCCGGAAATGTCCGGAAAAGGCCGAAGATGTACAGAACCCGTTGCTCCGTGTGCTCGTTGTAATGGGCGTACCATTCTTCGGGGATTGGCAGCGCGCAACGAGTTCTCTAACATCATAATATCCTGCTATACGGCCCGTTTTTAATCACATAAAATGCGGGAGATGTCCGAAAAAGGCCGACGGTGTACAGAACCTGATGCTACGTATACTCGTTGTAAGGGGCGTACCATTTCTCGGGGATTGGCAGCGCGCAACGAGGTCTCACACATCATAATATCCTGCGATACGACCCTTTTTGAAACAATTAAAAAGCCGGAAATATCCGGAAAAGGCCGAAGGTGTACAGAACCCGTTGCTCCGTATGCTCGTTGTAATGGGCGTACCATTTTTCGGGGATTGGCAGCGCGCAGCGAGTTCTCACACCTCATAATATCCTGCGATACTACCCATTTTGAAACTATTAAAAAGCCGAAACTGGCCGGAAAAGGCCGAATATGTACAAGACAGGATTCTCCGCATGCTCGTTGTAATGGATGTACTATTCTTTGGGGATTGGCAGCGCGCAACGAGTTCTCTCACATCATAATATCCTGCGATACGACCCATTTGGAAACAATTAAAAAGCCGGAAATATCCGGAAAAGGCCGAAGGTGTACAGAACCCGTTGCTCCGTATGCTCGTTGTAATGGGCGTACCATTTTTCGGGGATTGGCAGCGTGCAGCGAGATCTCACACATCATAATATCCTGCGATACGACCCTTTTTGAAACAATTAAAAAGCCGGAAATATCCGGAAAAGGCCGAAGGTGTACAGAACCCGTTGCTCCGTATGCTCGTTGTAATGGGCGTACCATTTTTCGGGGATTGGCAGCGCGCAGCGAGTTCTCACACCTCATAATATCCTGCGAAACGACTCATTTTGAAACTATTAAAAAGCCGAAACTTGCCGGAAAAGGCCGAATATGTACAAGACAGGATTCTCCGCATGCTCGTTGTAATGGAAGTACCATTCTTCGGTGATTGGCAGCGCGCAACGAGTTCTCTCACATCATAATATCCTGCTATACGGCCCGTTTTTAATCACATAATATGCCGGAGATGTCCGGAAAAGGCCGAAGGTGTACAGAACCCGATGCTCCGTTTGCTCGTTGTAATGGAAGTACCATTTTTCGGGGATGGGCAGCGTGCAGCGTGTTCTCACACATCATAATATCCTGCGATACGACCCATTTTGAAACAATTAAATAGCCGGAAATGTCCGGAAAAGGCCGAAGGTGTACAGAACCCGTTGCTCCGTATGCTCGCTGTAGTGGGCGTACCATTTTTCGGGGATTGGCAGCGTGCATCGAGTTCTCACACCTCATAATATCCTGCGATACGACTCATTTTGAAACTATTAAAAAGCCGAAACTTGCCGGAAAAGGCCGAATATGTACAAGACAGGATTCTCCGCATGCTCGTTGTAATGGAAGTACCATTCTTCGGGGATTCGCAGCGAGCAACGAGTTCTCTCACATCATAATATCCTGATATACGGCCCATTTTGAAACAATTAAAAAGCCGGAAATGTCCGGAAAAGGCCGAAGGTGTACAGAACCCGTTGCTCCCTTTGCTTGTTGTAATGGAAGTACCATTTTGGGGGGGTTGGCAGAGAGCAACTGGTTCTTACACATCATAATATCCTGATATACGGCCCATTTTGAAGCAATTAAAAAGCCGGAAATGTCCGGAAAAGGCCGAAGGTGTACAGAACCCGTTGCTCCGTATGCTCGTTGTAATGGAAGGACCATTTTTGGGGGATTGGCAGCGTGCAGCGAATTCTCACACATCATAATATCCTGCGATACGACCCGTTTTTAATCACATAAAATGCCGGAAATGTCCGGAAAAGGCTGAAGGTGTACAGAACCTGATGCTACGTATACTCGTTGTAAGGGGCGTTCCATTTCTCGGGGATTGGCAGCGCGTAACGAGTTCTCTCACATCATAATATCCTGATATACGGCCCATTTTGAAACAATTAAAAAGCCGGAAATGTCCGGAAAAGGCCGAAGGTGTACAGAACCCGTTGCTCCGTATGGTCGTTGTAATGGGCGTACCATTTATCGGGGATTGGCAGCGTGCAGCCAGTTCTCACACCTCATAATATCCTGCGATACGACCCATTTGGAAACTATTAAAAAGCCGAAACTGGCCGGAAATGGCCGAATATGTACAAGACAGGATTCTCCGCATGCTCGTTGTATTAGAAGTACCATTCTTCGGGGATTGGCAGCGCGCACCGAGTTCCCTCACATCATAATATCCTGCTATACGGCCCGTTTTTAATCACATAAAATGCCGGAGATGTCCGTAAAAGGCCGAAGGTGTACAGAACCCGATGCTCCGTTTGCTTGTTGTAATGGAAGTACCATTTTTGGGGGGTTGGCAGAGAGCAACTGGCTCTTACACATCATAATAATCTGATATACGGCCCATTTTGAAACAATTAAAAAACCGGAAATGTCCGGAAAAAGCCGAAGGTGTACAGAACCCGTTGCTCCGTATGATCGTTGTAATGGGCGTACCATTTTTCGGGGATTGGAAGCGTGCAGCGAGATATCACACATCATAATATCGTGCGATGCGACCCTTTTTGAAACAATTAAAAAGCCGGAAATATCCGGAAAAGGCCGAAGGTGTACAGAACCCGATGCTCCGTATGCTCGTTGTAAGGGAAGGACCATTTTTGGGGGATCGGCAACGCTCAACGCGTTTTTACACATCATAATATCCTGCAATTCGGCCCGTTTTTGATCACTTAAAATGCCGGAAATGTCCGGAAAAGGCCGAAGGTGTACAGAACCTGATGCTCCGTATGCTCGTTGTAAGGGGCGTACCATTTCTCGGGGATTGGCAGCGCGTAACGTGTTCTCTCACATCATAATATCCTGATAAACGGCACATTTTGAAACAATTGAAAAGCCGGAAATGTACGGAAAAGGCCGAAGGTGTACAGAACCCAATGCTCCGTTTGCTCGTTGTAATGGAAGTACCATTTTTGGGGGGTTGGCAGAGAGCAACTGGATCTTACACATCATAATATCCTGATATACTCCCCATTTTGAAACAATTAAAAAGCCGGAAAGTTCCGGAAAAGGCCGAAGGTGTACAGAACCCGTTGCTCCGTATGCTCGTTGTAATGGGCGTACCATTTTTCGGGGATTGGCAGCATGCAGCGAGATCTCACACATCATAATATCCTGCGATACGACCCTTTTTGAAACAATTAAAAAGCCGGAAATATCCGGAAAAGGCCGAAGGTGTACAGAAACCGTTGCTGTGTATGCTCGTTGTAATGGACGTACCATTTTTCGGGGATTGGCAGCGTGCAGCCAGTTCTCACACCTCATAATATCCTGCGATAGGACCCATTTTGATACTATTAAAAAGCCGAAACTGGCCGGAAAAGGCCGAATATGTACAAGACAGGATTCTCCGCATGCTCGTTGTAATGGATGTACCATTCTTTGGGGATTGGCAGCGCGCAACGAGTTCTCTCACATCATAATATCCTGCGATACGACCCATTTTGAAACAATTAAAAAGCCGGAAATGTCCGGAAAATGCCGAAGTTGTACAGAACCCGTTGCTCCGTATGCTCGTTGAAATGGAAGGACCATTTTTGGGGGATTTGCAGCGTGCAGTGTGCAGCGAGCTCTCACACCTCATAATATCCTGCGAAACGACTCATTTTGAAACTATTAAAAAGCCGAAACTTGCCGGAAAAGGCCGAATATGTACAAGACAGGATTCTCCGCATGCTCGTTGTAATGGAAGTACCATTCTTCGGTGATTGGCAGCGCGCAACGAGTTCTCTCACATCATAATATCCTGCTATACGGCCCGTTTTTAATCACATAATATGCCGGAGATGTCCGGAAAAGGCCGAAGGTGTACAGAACCCGATGCTCCGTTTGCTCGTTGTAATGGAAGTACCATTTTTCGGGGATGGGCAGCGTGCAGCGTGTTCTCACACATCATAATATCCTGCGATACGACCCATTTTGAAACAATTAAATAGCCGGAAATGTCCGGAAAAGGCCGAAGGTGTACAGAACCCGTTGCTCCGTATGTTCGCTGTAGTGGGCGTACCATTTTTCGGGGATTGGCAGCGTGCATCGAGTTCTCACACCTCATAATATCCTGCGATACGACTCATTTTGAAACTATTAAAAAGCCGAAACTTGCCGGAGAAGGCCGAATATGTACAAGACAGGATTCTCCGCATGCTCGTTGTAATGGAAGTACCATTCTTCGGGGATTCGCAGCGAGCAACGAGTTCTCTCACATCATAATATCCTGCTATACGGCCCGTTTTTAATCACATAAAATGCCGGCGATGTCCGGAAAAGGCCGAAGGTGTACAGAACCCGATGCTCCGTTTGCTCGTTGTAATGGAAGTACCATTTTTGGGGGGTTGGCAGAGAGCAACTGGTTCTTACACATCATAATATCCTGATATACGGCCCATTTTGAAACAATTAAAAAGCCGGAAATATCCGGAAAAGGCCGAAGGTGTACAGAACCCGTTGCTCCGTATGCTCGTTGTAATGGAAGGACCATTTTTGGGGGATTGGCAGCGTGCAGCGAGTTCTCACACATCATAATATCCTGCGATACGACCCGTTTTTAATCACATAAAATGCCGGAAATGTTCGGAAAAGGCCGAAGGTGTACTGAACCTGATGCTACGTATACTCGTTGTAAGGGGCGTTCCATTTCTCGGGGATTGGCTGCGCGTAACGAGTTCTCTCACATCATAATATCCTGATATACGGCCCATTTTGAAACAATTAAAAAGCCGGAAATGTCCGGAAAAGGCCGAAGGTATACAGAACCCGTTGCTCCGTATGCTCGTTGTAGTGGGCGTACCATTTTTCGGGGATTGGCAGCGTGCAGCGAGTTCTCACACCTCATAATATCCTGCGAAACGACTCATTTTGAAACTATTAAAAAGCCGAAACTTGCCGGAAAAGGCCGAATATGTACAAGACAGTATTCTCCGCATGCTCGTTGTATTGGAAGTACCATTCTTCGGGGAATGGCAGCGCGCAACGAGTTCTCCCACATCATAATATCCTGATATACGGCCCATTTTGAAACAATTAAAAAGCCGGAAATGTCCGGAAAAGGCCGAAGGTGTACAGAACCCGTTGCTCCCTTTGCTTGTTGTAATGGAAGTACCATTTTTGGGGGGTTGGCAGAGAGCAACTGGTTCTTACACATCATAATATCCTGATATACGGCCCATTTTGAAGCAATTAAAAAGCCGGAAATGTCCGGAAAAGGCCGAAGGTGTACAGAACCCGTTGCTCCGTATGCTCGTTGTAATGGGCGTACCATTTTTCGGGGATGGGCAGCGTGCAGCGTGTTCTCACACATCATAATATCCTGCGATACGACCCATTTTGAAACAATTAAATAGCCGGAAATGTCCGGAAAAGGCCGAAGATGTACAGAACCCGTTGCTCCGTGTGCTCGTTGTAATGGGCGTACCATTCTTCGGGGATTGGCAGCGCGCAACGAGTCCTCTAACATCATAATATCCTGCTATACGGCCCGTTTTTAATCACATAAAATGCGGGAGATGTCCGAAAAAGGCCGACGGTGTACAGAACCTGATGCTACGTATACTCGTTGTAAGGGGCGTACCATTTCTCGGGGATTGGCAGCGCGCAACGAGGTCTCACACATCATAATATCCTGCGATACGACCCTTTTTGAAACAATTAAAAAGCCGGAAATATCCGGAAAAGGCCGAAGGTGTACAGAACCCGTTGCTCCGTATGCTCGTTGTAATGGGCGTACCATTTTTCGGGGATTGGCAGCGCGCAGCGAGTTCTCACACCTCATAATATCCTGCGATACTACCCATTTTGAAACTATTAAAAAGCCGAAACTGGCCGGAAAAGGCCGAATATGTACAAGACAGGATTCTCCGCATGCTCGTTGTAATGGATGTACTATTCTTTGGGGATTGGCAGCGCGCAACGAGTTCTCTCACATCATAATATCCTGCGATACGACCCATTTGGAAACAATTAAAAAGCCGGAAATATCCGGAAAAGGCCGAAGGTGTACAGAACCCGTTGCTCCGTATGCTCGTTGTAATGGGCGTACCATTTTTCGGGGATTGGCAGCGTGCAGCGAGATCTCACACATCATAATATCCTGCGATACGACCCTTTTTGAAACAATTAAAAAGCCGGAAATATCCGGAAAAGGCCGAAGGTGTACAGAACCCGTTGCTCCGTATGCTCGTTGTAATGGGCGTACCATTTTTCGGGGATTGGCAGCGCGCAGCGAGTTCTCACACCTCATAATATCCTGCGAAACGACTCATTTTGAAACTATTAAAAAGCCGAAACTTGCCGGAAAAGGCCGAATATGTACAAGACAGGATTCTCCGCATGCTCGTTGTAATGGAAGTACCATTCTTCGGTGATTGGCAGCGCGCAACGAGTTCTCTCACATCATAATATCCTGCTATACGGCCCGTTTTTAATCACATAATATGCCGGAGATGTCCGGAAAAGGCCGAAGGTGTACAGAACCCGATGCTCCGTTTGCTCGTTGTAATGGAAGTACCATTTTTCGGGGATGGGCAGCGTGCAGCGTGTTCTCACACATCATAATATCCTGCGATACGACCCATTTTGAAACAATTAAATAGCCGGAAATGTCCGGAAAAGGCCGAAGGTGTACAGAACCCGTTGCTCCGTATGCTCGCTGTAGTGGGCGTACCATTTTTCGGGGATTGGCAGCGTGCATCGAGTTCTCACACCTCATAATATCCTGCGATACGACTCATTTTGAAACTATTAAAAAGCCGAAACTTGCCGGAAAAGGCCGAATATGTACAAGACAGGATTCTCCGCATGCTCGTTGTAATGGAAGTACCATTCTTCGGGGATTCGCAGCGAGCAACGAGTTCTCTCACATCATAATATCCTGATATACGGCCCATTTTGAAACAATTAAAAAGCCGGAAATGTCCGGAAAAGGCCGAAGGTGTACAGAACCCGTTGCTCCCTTTGCTTGTTGTAATGGAAGTACCATTTTGGGGGGGTTGGCAGAGAGCAACTGGTTCTTACACATCATAATATCCTGATATACGGCCCATTTTGAAGCAATTAAAAAGCCGGAAATGTCCGGAAAAGGCCGAAGGTGTACAGAACCCGTTGCTCCGTATGCTCGTTGTAATGGAAGGACCATTTTTGGGGGATTGGCAGCGTGCAGCGAATTCTCACACATCATAATATCCTGCGATACGACCCGTTTTTAATCACATAAAATGCCGGAAATGTCCGGAAAAGGCTGAAGGTGTACAGAACCTGATGCTACGTATACTCGTTGTAAGGGGCGTTCCATTTCTCGGGGATTGGCAGCGCGTAACGAGTTCTCTCACATCATAATATCCTGATATACGGCCCATTTTGAAACAATTAAAAAGCCGGAAATGTCCGGAAAAGGCCGAAGGTGTACAGAACCCGTTGCTCCGTATGGTCGTTGTAATGGGCGTACCATTTATCGGGGACTGGCAGCGTGCAGCCAGTTCTCACACCTCATAATATCCTGCGATACGACCCATTTGGAAACTATTAAAAAGCCGAAACTGGCCGGAAATGGCCGAATATGTACAAGACAGGATTCTCCGCATGCTCGTTGTATTAGAAGTACCATTCTTCGGGGATTGGCAGCGCGCACCGAGTTCCCTCACATCATAATATCCTGCTATACGGCCCGTTTTTAATCACATAAAATGCCGGAGATGTCCGTAAAAGGCCGAAGGTGTACAGAACCCGATGCTCCGTTTGCTTGTTGTAATGGAAGTACCATTTTTGGGGGGTTGGCAGAGAGCAACTGGCTCTTACACATCATAATAATCTGATATACGGCCCATTTTGAAACAATTAAAAAACCGGAAATGTCCGGAAAAAGCCGAAGGTGTACAGAACCCGTTGCTCCGTATGATCGTTGTAATGGGCGTACCATTTTTCGGGGATTGGAAGCGTGCAGCGAGATCTCACACATCATAATATCGTGCGATGCGACCCTTTTTGAAACAATTAAAAAGCCGGAAATATCCGGAAAAGGCCGAAGGTGTACAGAACCCGATGCTCCGTATGCTCGTTGTAAGGGAAGGACCATTTTTGGGGGATCGGCAACGCTCAACGCGTTTTTACACATCATAATATCCTGCAATTCGGCCCGTTTTTGATCACTTAAAATGCCGGAAATGTCCGGAAAAGGCCGAAGGTGTACAGAACCTGATGCTCCGTATGCTCGTTGTAAGGGGCGTACCATTTCTCGGGGATTGGCAGCGCGTAACGTGTTCTCTCACATCATAATATCCTGATAAACGGCACATTTTGAAACAATTGAAAAGCCGGAAATGTACGGAAAAGGCCGAAGGTGTACAGAACCCAATGCTCCGTTTGCTCGTTGTAATGGAAGTACCATTTTTGGGGGGTTGGCAGAGAGCAACTGGATCTTACACATCATAATATCCTGATATACTCCCCATTTTGAAACAATTAAAAAGCCGGAAAGTTCCGGAAAAGGCCGAAGGTGTACAGAACCCGTTGCTCCGTATGCTCGTTGTAATGGGCGTACCATTTTTCGGGGATTGGCAGCATGCAGCGAGATCTCACACATCATAATATCCTGCGATACGACCCTTTTTGAAACAATTAAAAATCCGGAAATATCCGGAAAATGCCGAAGGTGTACAGAAACCGTTGCTGTATATGCTCGTTGTAATGGACGTACCATTTTTCGGGGATTGGCAGCGTGCAGCCAGTTCTCACACCTCATAATATCCTGCGATAGGACCCATTTTGATACTATTAAAAAGCCGAAACTGGCCGGAAAAGGCCGAATATGTACAAGACAGGATTCTCCGCATGCTCGTTGTAATGGATGTACCATTCTTTGGGGATTGGCAGCGCGCAACGAGTTCTCTCACATCATAATATCCTGCGATACGACCCATTTTGAAACAATTAAAAAGCCGGAAATGTCCGGAAAATGCCGAAGTTGTACAGAACCCGTTGCTCCGTATGCTCGTTGAAATGGAAGGACCATTTTTGGGGGATTTGCAGCGTGCAGTGTGCAGCGAGCTCTCACACCTCATAATATCCTGCGAAACGACTCATTTTGAAACTATTAAAAAGCCGAAACTTGCCGGAAAAGGCCGAATATGTACAAGACAGGATTCTCCGCATGCTCGTTGTAATGGAAGTACCATTCTTCGGTGATTGGCAGCGCGCAACGAGTTCTCTCACATCATAATATCCTGCTATACGGCCCGTTTTTAATCACATAATATGCCGGAGATGTCCGGAAAAGGCCGAAGGTGTACAGAACCCGATGCTCCGTTTGCTCGTTGTAATGGAAGTACCATTTTTCGGGGATGGGCAGCGTGCAGCGTGTTCTCACACATCATAATATCCTGCGATACGACCCATTTTGAAACAATTAAATAGCCGGAAATGTCCGGAAAAGGCCGAAGGTGTACAGAACCCGTTGCTCCGTATGTTCGCTGTAGTGGGCGTACCATTTTTCGGGGATTGGCAGCGTGCATCGAGTTCTCACACCTCATAATATCCTGCGATACGACTCATTTTGAAACTATTAAAAAGCCGAAACTTGCCGGAAAAGGCCGAATATGTACAAGACAGGATTCTCCGCATGCTCGTTGTAATGGAAGTACCATTCTTCGGGGATTCGCAGCGAGCAACGAGTTCTCTCACATCATAATATCCTGATATACGGCCCATTTTGAAGCAATTAAAAAGCCGGAAATGTCCGGAAAAGGCCGAAGGTGTACAGAACCCGTTGCTCCGTATGCTCGTTGTAATGGAAGGACCATTTTTGGGGGATTGGCAGCGTGCAGCGAATTCTCACACATCATAATATCCTGCGATACGACCCGTTTTTAATCACATAAAATGCCGGAAATGTCCGGAAAAGGCTGAAGGTGTACAGAACCTGATGCTACGTATACTCGTTGTAAGGGGCGTTCCATTTCTCGGGGATTGGCAGCGCGTAACGAGTTCTCTCACATCATAATTTCCTCATATACGGCCCATTTTGAAACAATTAAAAAGCCGGAAATGTCCGGAAAAGGCCGAAGGTGTACAGAACCCGTTGCTCCCTTTGCTTTTTGTAATGGAAGTACCATTTTTGGGGGGTTGGCAGAGAGCAACTGGTTCTTACACATCAGAATATTCTGCGATACGACCCATTTTGAAACAATTAAAAAGACCAAACTGGCCGGAAAAGGCCGAATATGTACAAGACAGGATTCTCCGCATGCTCGTTGTATTGGAAGTACCATTCTTCGGGGATTGGCAGCGCGCACCGAGTTCCCTCACATCATAATATCCTGCTATACGGCCCGTTTTTAATCACATAAAATGCGGGAGATGTCCGGAAAAGGCCGAAGGTGTACAGAACCCGATGCTCCGTTTGCTCGTTGTAATGGAAGTACCATTTTTGGGGGGTTGGCAGAGAGCAACTGGCTCTTAAACATCATAATAATCTGATATACGGCCCATTTTTAAACAATTAAAAAGCCGGAAATGTCCGGAAAAGGCCGAAGGTGTACAGAACCCGTTGCTCCGTATGATCGTTGTAATGGGCGTACCATTTTTCGGG
Organism: Bombus muscorum; assembly: GCA_963971185.1. NCBI lineage: Eukaryota > Metazoa > Arthropoda > Insecta > Hymenoptera > Apidae > Bombus > Bombus muscorum. The sequence goes on along the minus strand of OZ020130.1, from coordinate 8,771,614 downwards.
GATTGGAAGCGTGCAGCGAGATCTCACACTTCATAATATCGTGCGATACGACCCTTTTTGAAACAATTAAAAAGCCGGAAATATCCGGAAAATGCCGAAGGTGTACAGAAACCGATGCTCCGTATGCTCGTTGTAAGGGAAGGACCATTTTTGGGGGATCAGCAACGCTCAACGCGTTTTTACACATCATAATATCCTCCTATTCGGCCCGTTTTTGATCACTTAAAATGCCGGAAATGTCCGGAAAAGGCCGAAGGTGTACAGAACCTGATGCTACGTATACTCGTTGTAAGGGGCGTTCCATTTCTCGGGGATTGGCAGCGCGTAACGAGTTCTCTCACATCATAATTTCCTCATATACGGCCCATTTTGAAACAATTAAAAAGCCGGAAATGTCCGGAAAAGGCCGAAGGTGTACAGAACCCGTTGCTCCCTTTGCTTTTTGTAATGGAAGTACCATTTTTGGGGGGTTGGCAGAGAGCAACTGGTTCTTACACATCATAATATTCTGCGATACGACCCATTTTGAAACAATTAAATAGCCGGAAATGTCCGGAAAATGCCAAAGGTGTACAGAACCCGTTGCTCCGTATGCTCGTTGAAATGGAAGGACCATTTTTGGGGGATTTGCAGCGTGCAGCGTGCAGCGAGCTCTCACACCTCATAATATCCTGCGAAACGACTCATTTTGAAACTATTAAAAAGCCGAAACTTGCCGGAAAAGGCCGAATATGTACAAGACAGGATTCTCCGCATGCTCGTTGTAATGGAAGTACCATTCTTCGGGGATTGGCAGCGCGCAACGAGTTCTCTCACATCATAATATCCTGCTATACGGCCCGTTTTTAATCACATAATATGCCGGAGATGTCCGGAAAAGGCCGAAGGTGTACAGAACCCGATGCTCCGTTTGCTCGTTGTAATGGAAGTACCATTTTTCGGGGATGGGCAGCGTGCAGCGTGTTTTCACACATCATAATATCCTGCGATACGACTCATTTTGAAACAATTAAATAGCCGGAAATGTCCGGAAAAGGCCGAAGGTGTACAGAACCCGTTGCTCCGTATGCTCGTTGTAGTGGGCGTACCATTTTTCGGGGATTGGCAGCGTGCATCGAGTTCTCACACCTCATAATATCCTGCGAAACGACTCATTTTGAAACTATTAAAAAGCCGAAACTTGCCGGAAAAGGCCGAATATGTACAAGACAGGATTCTCCGCATGCTCGTTGTAATGGAAGTACCATTCTTCGGGGATTGGCAGCGCGCAACGAGTTCTCTCACATCATAATATCCTGCTATACGGCCCGTTTTTAATCACATAATATGCCGGAGATGTCCGGAAAAGGCCGAAGGTGTACAGAACCCGTTGCTCCCTTTGCTTGTTGTAATGGAAGTACCATTTTGGGGGGGGTTGGCAGAGAGCAACTGGTTCTTACACATCATAATATCCTGATATACGGCCCATTTTGAAGCAATTAAAAAGCCGGAAATGTCCGGAAAAGGCCGAAGGTGTACAGCACCCGTTGCTCCGTATGCTCGTAGTAATGGGCGTACCATTTATCGGGGATTGGCAGCGTGCAGCCAGTTCTCACACCTCATAATATCCTGCGATACGACCCATTTTGAAACTATTAAAAAGCCGAAACTGGCCGGAAATGGCCGAATATGTACAAGACAGGATTCTCCGCATGCTCGTTGTAATGGAAGTACCATTTTTCGGGGATGGGCAGCGTGCAGCGTGTTCTCACACATCATAATATCCTGCTATACGGCCCGTTTTTAATCACATAAAATGCCGGAGATGTCCGGAAAGGCCGATGGTGTAGAGAACCCGATGATCCGTTTGCTCGTTGTAATGGAAGTACCATTTTTGGGGGGTTGGCAGAGAGCAACGAGTTCTCTCACATCATAATATCCTGCGATACGACCCATTTTGAAACAATTAAATAGCCGGAAATGTCCGGAAAATGCCGAAGGTGTACAGTACCCGTTGCTCCGTATGCTCGTTGTAATGGAAGGACCATTTTTGGGGGATTGGCAGCGTGCAGCGAATTCTCACACATCATAATATCCTGCGATACGACCCGTTTTTAATCACATAAAATGCCGGAAATGTCCGGAAAAGGCCGAAGGTGTACAGAACCTGATGCTACGTATACTCGTTGTAAGGGGCGTTCCATTTCTCGGGGATTGGCAGCGCGTAACGAGTTCTCTCACATCATAATATCCTGATATACGGCCCATTTTGAAACAATTAAAAAGCCGGAAATGTCCGGAAAAGGCCGAAGGTGTACAGAACCCGTTGCTCCGTATGATCGTTGTAATGGGCGTACCATTTTTGGGGGGTTGGCAGAGAGCAACTGGCTCTTACACATCATAATAATCTGATATACGGCCCATTTTGAAACAATTAAAAAGCCGGAAATATCCGGAAAAGGCCGAAGGTGTACAGAACACGATGCTTCGTATGCTCGTTGTAAGGGAAGGACCATTTTTGGGGGATCGGCAACGCTCAACGCGTTTTTACACATCATAATATCCTGCTATTCGGCCCGTTTTTGATCACTTAAAATGCCGGAAATGTCCGGAAAAGGCCGAAGGTGTACAGAACCTGATGCTCCGTATGCTCGTTGTAAGGGGCGTACCATTTCTCGGGGATTGGCAGCGCGTAACGTGTTCTCTCACATCATAATATCCTGATAAACGGCACATTTTGAAACAATTGAAAAGCCGGAAATGTACGGAAAAGGCCGAAGGTGTACAGAACCCAATGCTCCGTTTGCTCGTTGTAATGGAAGTACCATTTTTGGGGGGTTGGCAGAGAGCAACTGGTTCTTACACATCATAATATCCTGATATACGGCCCATTTTGAAACAATTTAAAAGCCGGAAAGTTCCGGAAAAGGCCGAAGGTGTACAGAACCCGTTGCTCCGTATGCTCGTTGTAATGGGCGTACCATTTTTCGGGGATTGGCAGCGTGCAGCGAGATCTCACACATCACAATATCCTGCGATACGACCCTTTTTGAAACAATTAAAAAGACCAAACTGGCCGGAAAAGGCCGAATATGTACAAGACAGGATTCTCCGCATGCTCGTTGTATTGGAAGTACCATTCTTCGGGGATTGGCAGCGCGCACCGAGTTCCCTCACATCATAATATCCTGCTATACGGCCCGTTTTTAATCACATAATATGCCGGAGATGTCCGGAAAAGGCCGAAGGTGTACAGAACCCGTTGCTCCCTTTGCTCGTTGTAATGGAAGTACCATTTTTGGGGGGTTGGCAGAGAGCAACTGGTTCTTACACATCATAATATCCTGATATACGACCCATTTTGAAACAATTAAAAAGCCGGAAAGGTCCGGAAAAGGACAAAGGTGTACAGAACCCGTTGCTCCGTATGCTCGTTGTAATGGGCGTACCATTTTTCGGGGATTGGCAGCGTGCAGAGAGATCTCACACATCATAATATCCTGCGATACGACCCTTTTTGAAACAATTATAAAGCCGGAAATATCCGGAAAAGGCCGAAGGTGTACAGAACCCGTTGCTCCGTATGCTCGTTGTAATGGGCGTACCATTTTTCGGGGATTGGCAGCGTGCAGCCAGTTCTCACACCTCATAATATCCTGCGATAAGACCCATTTTGATACTATTAAAAAGCCGAAACTGGCCGGAAATGGCCTAATATGTACAAGACAGGATTCTCCGCATGTTGGTTGTATTGGAAGTACCATTCTTCGGGGATTGGCAGCGCGCACCGAGTTCTCTCACATCATAATGTCCTGCTATACGGCCCGTTTTTAATCACATAAAATGCCGGAGATGTCCGGAAAAGGCCGAAGGTGTACAGAACCCGATGCTCCGTTTGCTCGTTGTAATGGAAGTACCATTTTTGGGGGGTTGGCAGAGAGCAACGAGATCTCTCACATCATAATATCCTGCGATACGACCCATTTTGCAACAATTAAATAGCCGGAAATGTCCGGAAAATGCCGAAGGTGTACAGTACCCGTTGCTCCGTATGCTCGTTGTAATGGAAGGACCATTTTTGGGGGATTGGCAGCGTGCAGCGAATTCTCACACATCATAATATCCTGCGATACGACCCGTTTTTAATCACATAAAATGCCGGAAATGTCCGGAAAAGGCCGAAGGTGTACAGAACCTGATGCTACGTATACTCGTTGTAAGGGGCGTTCCATTTCTCGGGGATTGGCAGCGCGTAACGAGTTCTCTCACATCATAATTTCCTCATATACGGCCCATTTTGAAACAATTAAAAAGCCGGAAATGTCCGGAAAAGGCCGAAGGTGTACAGAACCCGTTGCTCCCTTTGCTTTTTGTAATGGAAGTACCATTTTTGGGGGGTTGGCAGAGAGCAACTGGTTCTTACACATCATAATATTCTGCGATACGACCCATTTTGAAACAATTAAAAAGACCAAACTGGCCGGAAAAGGCCGAATATGTACAAGACAGGATTCTCCGCATGCTCGTTGTATTGGAAGTACCATTCTTCGGGGATTGGCAGCGCGCACCGAGTTCCCTCACATCATAATATCCTGCTATACGGCCCGTTTTTAATCACATAAAATGCGGGAGATGTCCGGAAAAGGCCGAAGGTGTACAGAACCCGATGCTCCGTTTGCTCGTTGTAATGGAAGTACCATTTTTGGGGGGTTGGCAGAGAGCAACTGGCTCTTAAACATCATAATAATCTGATATACGGCCCATTTTTAAACAATTAAAAAGCCGGAAATGTCCGGAAAAGGCCGAAGGTGTACAGAACCCGTTGCTCCGTATGATCGTTGTAATGGGCGTACCATTTTTCGGGGATTGGAAGCGTGCAGCGAAATCTCACACTTCATAATATCGTGCGATACGACCCTTTTTGAAACAATTAAAAAGCCGGAAATATCCGGAAAAGGCCGAAGGTGTACAGAAACCGATGCTCCGTATGCTCGTTGTAAGGGAAGGACCATTTTTGGGGGATCAGCAACGCTCAACGCGTTTTTACACATCATAATATCCTCCTATTCGGCCCGTTTTTGATCACTTAAAATGCCGGAAATGTCCGGAAAAGGCCGAAGGTGTACAGAACCTGATGCTACGTATACTCGTTGTAAGGGGCGTTCCATTTCTCGGGGATTGGCAGCGCGTAACGAGTTCTCTCACATCATAATTTCCTCATATACGGCCCATTTTGAAACAATTAAAAAGCCGGAAATGTCCGGAAAAGGCCGAAGGTGTACAGAACCCGTTGCTCCCTTTGCTTTTTGTAATGGAAGTACCATTTTTGGGGGGTTGGCAGAGAGCAACTGGTTCTTACACATCATAATATTCTGCGATACGACCCATTTTGAAACAATTAAATAGCCGGAAATGTCCGGAAAATGCCAAAGGTGTACAGAACCCGTTGCTCCGTATGCTCGTTGAAATGGAAGGACCATTTTTGGGGGATTTGCAGCGTGCAGCGTGCAGCGAGCTCTCACACCTCATAATATCCTGCGAAACGACTCATTTTGAAACTATTAAAAAGCCGAAACTTGCCGGAAAAGGCCGAATATGTACAAGACAGGATTCTCCGCATGCTCGTTGTAATGGAAGTACCATTCTTCGGGGATTGGCAGCGCGCAACGAGTTCTCTCACATCATAATATCCTGCTATACGGCCCGTTTTTAATCACATAATATGCCGGAGATGTCCGGAAAAGGCCGAAGGTGTACAGAACCCGATGCTCCGTTTGCTCGTTGTAATGGAAGTACCATTTTTCGGGGATGGGCAGCGTGCAGCGTGTTTTCACACATCATAGTATCCTGCGATACGACTCATTTTGAAACAATTAAATAGCCGGAAATGTCCGGAAAAGGCCGAAGGTGTACAGAACCCGTTGCTCCGTATGCTCGTTGTAGTGGGCGTACCATTTTTCGGGGATTGGCAGCGTGCATCGAGTTCTCACACCTCATAATATCCTGCGAAACGACTCATTTTGAAACTATTAAAAAGCCGAAACTTGCCGGAAAAGGCCGAATATGTACAAGACAGGATTCTCCGCATGCTCGTTGTAATGGAAGTACCATTCTTCGGGGATTGGCAGCGCGCAACGAGTTCTCTCACATCATAATATCCTGCTATACGGCCCGTTTTTAATCACATAATATGCCGGAGATGTCCGGAAAAGGCCGAAGGTGTACAGAACCCGTTGCTCCCTTTGCTTGTTGTAATGGAAGTACCATTTTGGGGGGGGTTGGCAGAGAGCAACTGGTTCTTACACATCATAATATCCTGATATACGGCCCATTTTGAAGCAATTAAAAAGCCGGAAATGTCCGGAAAAGGCCGAAGGTGTACAGCACCCGTTGCTCCGTATGCTCGTAGTAATGGGCGTACCATTTATCGGGGATTGGCAGCGTGCAGCCAGTTCTCACACCTCATAATATCCTGCGATACGACCCATTTTGAAACTATTAAAAAGCCGAAACTGGCCGGAAATGGCCGAATATGTACAAGACAGGATTCTCCGCATGCTCGTTGTAATGGAAGTACCATTTTTCGGGGATGGGCAGCGTGCAGCGTGTTCTCACACATCATAATATCCTGCTATACGGCCCGTTTTTAATCACATAAAATGCCGGAGATGTCCGGAAAGGCCGATGGTGTAGAGAACCCGATGATCCGTTTGCTCGTTGTAATGGAAGTACCATTTTTGGGGGGTTGGCAGAGAGCAACGAGTTCTCTCACATCATAATATCCTGCGATACGACCCATTTTGAAACAATTAAATAGCCGGAAATGTCCGGAAAATGCCGAAGGTGTACAGTACCCGTTGCTCCGTATGCTCGTTGTAATGGAAGGACCATTTTTGGGGGATTGGCAGCGTGCAGCGAATTCTCACACATCATAATATCCTGCGATACGACCCGTTTTTAATCACATAAAATGTCCGGAAAAGGCCGAAGGTGTACAGAACCTGATGCTACGTATACTCGTTGTAAGGGGCGTTCCATTTCTCGGGGATTGGCAGCGCGTAACGAGTTCTCTCACATCATAATATCCTGATATACGGCCCATTTTGAAACAATTAAAAAGCCGGAAATGTCCGGAAAAGGCGGAAGGTGTACAGAACCCGTTGCTCCGTATGATCGTTGTAATGGGCGTACCATTTTTGGGGGGTTGGCAGGGAGCAACTGGCTCTTACACATCATAATAATCTGATATACGGCCCATTTTGAAACAATTAAAAAGCCGGAAATATCCGGAAAAGGCCGAAGGTGTACAGAACACGATGCTTCGTATGCTCGTTGTAAGGGAAGGACCATTTTTGGGGGATCGGCAACGCTCAACGCGTTTTTACACATCATAATATCCTGCTATTCGGCCCGTTTTTGATCACTTAAAATGCCGGAAATGTCCGGAAAAGGCCGAAGGTGTACAGAACCTGATGCTCCGTATGCTCGTTGTAAGGGGCGTACCATTTCTCGGGGATTGGCAGCGCGTAACGTGTTCTCTCACATCATAATATCCTGATAAACGGCACATTTTGAAACAATTGAAAAGCCGGAAATGTACGGAAAAGGCCGAAGGTGTACAGAACCCAATGCTCCGTTTGCTCGTTGTATGGAAGTACCATTTTTGGGGGGTTGGCAGAGAGCAACTGGTTCTTACACATCATAATATCCTGATATACGGCCCATTTTGAAACAATTTAAAAGCCGGAAAGTTCCGGAAAAGGCCGAAGGTGTACAGAACCCGTTGCTCCGTATGCTCGTTGTAATGGGCGTACCATTTTTCGGGGATTGGCAGCGTGCAGCGAGATCTCACACATCACAATATCCTGCGATACGACCCTTTTTGAAACAATTAAAAAGACCAAACTGGCCGGAAAAGGCCGAATATGTACAAGACAGGATTCTCCGCATGCTCGTTGTATTGGAAGTACCATTCTTCGGGGATTGGCAGCGCGCACCGAGTTCCCTCACATCATAATATCCTGCTATACGGCCCGTTTTTAATCACATAAAATGCGGGAGATGTCCGGAAAAGGCCGAAGGTGTACAGAACCCGATGCTCCGTTTGCTCGTTGTAATGGAAGTACCATTTTTGGGGGGTTGGCAGAGAGCAACTGGCTCTTAAACATCATAATAATCTGATATACGGCCCATTTGAAACAATTAAAAAGCCGGAAATGTCCGGAAAAGGCCGAAGGTGTACAGAACCCGTTGCTCCGTATGACCGTTGTAATGGAAGTACCATTTTTGGGGGGTTGGCAGAGAGCAACTGGTTCTTACACATCATAATATCCTGATATACGGCCCATTTTGAAGCAATTAAAAAGCCGGAAAGTTCCGGAAAAGGCCGAAGGTGTACAGAACCCGTTGCTCCGTATGCTCGTTGTAAGGGAAGGACCATTTTTGGGGGATCAGCAACGCTCAACGCGTTTTTACACATCATAATATCCTGCTATTCGGCCCGTTTTTGATCACTTAAAATGCCGGAAATGTCCGGAAAAGGCCGAAGGTGTACAGAACCTGATGCTCCGTATGCTCGTTGTAAGGGGCGTACCATTTCTCGGGGATTGGCAGCGCGTAACGTGTTCTCTCACATCATAGTATCCTGATAAACGGCACATTTTGAAACAATTAAAAAGCCGCAAATGTCCGGAAAAGACCGAAGGTGTACAGAACCCAATGCTCCGTTTGCTCGTTGTAATGGAAGTACCATTTTTGGGGGGTTGGCAGAGAGCAACTGGTTCTTACACATCATAATATCCTGCGATACGACCCGTTTTTAATCACATAAAATGCCGGAAATGTCCGGAAAAGGCCGAAGGTGTACAGAACCTGATGCTACGTATACTCGTTGTAAGGGGCGTTTCATTTCTCGGGGATTGGCAGCGCGTAACGAGTTCTCTCACATCATAATTTCCTCATATACGGCTCATTTTGAAACAATTAAAAAGCCGGAAATGTCCGGAAAAGGCCGAAGGTGTACAGAACCCGTTGCTCCGTATGCTCGTTGTAGAGGGCGTACCATTTTTCGGGGATTGGCAGCGTGCAGCGAGTTCTCACACCTCATAATATCCTGCGAAACGACTCATTTTGAAACTATTAAAAAGCCGAAACTTGCCGGAAAAGGCCGAATATGTACAAGACAGGATTCTCCGCATGCTCGTTGTAATGGAAGTACCATTCTTCGGGGATTGGCAGCGCGCAACGAGTTCTCTCACATCATAATATCCTGATATACGGCCCATTTTGAAACAATTAAAAAGCCGGAAATGTCCGGAAAAGGCGGAAGGTGTACAGAACCCGTTGCTCCCTTTGCTTTTTGTAATGGAAGAACCATTTTTGAGGGGTTGGCAGAGAGCAACTGGTTCTTACACATCATAATATTCTGCGATACGACCCATTTTGAAACAATTAAAAAGACCAAACTGGCCGGAAAAGGCCGAATATGTACAAGACAGGATTCTCCGCATGCTCGTTGTATTGGAAGTACCATTCTTCGTGATTGGCAGCGCGCACCGAGTTCCCTCACATCATAATATCCTGCTATACGGCCCGTTTTTAATCACATAAAATGCCGGAGATGTCCGGAAAAGGCCGAAGGTGTACAGAACCCGATGCTCCGTTTGCTCCTTGTAATGGAAGTACCATTTTTGGGGGGTTGGCAGAGAGCAACTGGCCCTTACACATCATAATAATCTGATATACGGCCCATTTTGAAACAATTAAAAAGCCGGAAATGTCCGTAAAAGGCCGAAGGTGTACAGAACCCGTTGCTCCGTATGATCGTTGTAATGGGCGTACCATTTTTCGGGGATTGGAAGCGTGCAGCGAGATCTCACGCATCATAATATCGTGCGATACGACCCTTTTTGAAACAATTAAAAAGCCGGAAATATCCGGAAAAGGCCGAAGGTGTACAGAACCCGATGCTCCGTATGCTCGTTGTAAGGGAAGGACCATTTTTGGGGGATCGGCAACGCTCAACGCGTATTTACACATTATAATATCCTGCTATTCGGCCCGTTTTTGATCACTTAAAATGCCGGAAATGTCCGGAAAAGGCCGAAGGTGTACAGAACCTAATGCTCCGTATGCTCGTTGTAAGGGGCGTACCATTTCTCGGGGATTGGCAGCGCGTAACGTGTTCTCTCACATCATAATATCCTGATAAACGGCACATTTTGAAACAATTAAAATGCCGGAAAGGTCCGGAAAAGGCCGAAGGTGTACAGAACCCGTTGCTCCGTATGCTCGTTGTAATGGGCGTACCATTTTTCGGGGATTGGCAGCGTGCAGCGAGATCTCACACATCATAATATCCTGCGATACGACCCTTTTTGAAACAATTATAAAGCCGGAAATATCCGGAAAAGGCCGAAGGTGTACAGAACCCGTTGCTCCGTATGCTCGTTGTAATGGGCGTACCATTTTTCGGGGCTTGGCAGCGTGCAGCCAGTTCTCACGCCTCATAATATCCTGCGATAAGACCCACTTTGATACTATTAAAAAGCCGAAACTGGCCGGAAATGGCCTAATATGTACAAGACAGGATTCTCCGCATGCTGGTTGTATTGGAAGTACCATTCTTCGGGGATTGGCAGCGCGCACCGAGTTCTCTCACATCATAATATCCTGCTATACGGCCCGTTTTTAATCACATAAAATGCCGGAGATGTCCGGAAAAGGCCGAAGGTGTACAGAACCCGATGCTCCGTTTGCTCGTTGTAATGGAAGTACCATTTTTGGGGGGTTGGCAGAGAGCAACTGGCTCTTACACATCATAATAATCTGATATACGGCCCATTTTGAAACAATTAAAAAGCCGGGAATATCCGGAAAAGGCGGAAGGTGTACAGAACCCGTTGCTCCCTTTGCTTTTTGTAATGGAAGAACCATTTTTGAGGGGTTGGCAGAGAGCAACTGGTTCTTACACATCATAATATTCTGCGATACGACCCATTTTGAAACAATTAAAAAGACCAAACTGGCCGGAAAAGGCCGAATATGTACAAGACAGGATTCTCCGCATGCTCGTTGTATTGGAAGTACCATTCTTCGTGATTGGCAGCGCGCACCGAGTTCCCTCACATCATAATATCCTGCTATACGGCCCGTTTTTAATCACATAAAATGCCGGAGATGTCCGGAAAAGGCCGAAGGTGTACAGAACCCGATGCTCCGTTTGCTCCTTGTAATGGAAGTACCATTTTTGGGGGGTTGGCAGAGAGCAACTGGCTCTTACACATCATAATAATCTGATATACGGCCCATTATGAAACAATTAAAAAGCCGGAAATGTCCGGAAAAGGCCGAAGGTGTACAGAACCCGTTGCTCCGTATGAACGTTGTAATGGGCGTACCATTTTTCGGGGATTGGAAGCGTGCAGCGAGATCTCACGCATCATAATATCGTGCGATACGACCCTTTTTGAAACAATTAAAAAGCCGGAAATATCCGGAAAAGGCCGAAGGTGTACAGAACCCGATGCTCCGTATGCTCGTTGTAAGGGAAGGACCATTTTTGGGGGATCGGCAACGCTCAACGCGTATTTACACATTATAATATCCTGCTATTCGGCCCGTTTTTGATCACTTAAAATGCCGGAAATGTCCGGAAAAGGCCGAAGGTGTACAGAACCTAATGCTCCGTATGCTCGTTGTAAGGGGCGTACCATTTCTCGGGGATTGGCAGCGCGTAACGTGTTCTCTCACATCATAATATCCTGATAAACGGCACATTTTGAAACAATTAAAATGCCGGAAAGGTCCGGAAAAGGCCGAAGGTGTACAGAACCCGTTGCTCCGTATGCTCGTTGTAATGGGCGTACCATTTTTCGGGGATTGGCAGCGTGCAGCGAGATCTCACACATCATAATATCCTGCGATACGACCCTTTTTGAAACAATTATAAAGCCGGAAATATCCGGAAAAGGCCGAAGGTGTACAGAACCCGTTGCTCCGTATGCTCGTTGTAATGGGCGTACCATTTTTCGGGGCTTGGCAGCGTGCAGCCAGTTCTCACGCCTCATAATATCCTGCGATAAGACCCACTTTGATACTATTAAAAAGCCGAAACTGGCCGGAAATGGCCTAATATGTACAAGACAGGATTCTCCGCATGCTGGTTGTATTGGAAGTACCATTCTTCGGGGATTGGCAGCGCGCACCGAGATCCCTCACATCATAATATCCTGCTATACGGCCCGTTTTTAATCACATAAAATTCCGGAGATGTCCGGAAAAGGCCGAAGGTGTACAGAACCCGATGCTCCGTTTGCTCGTTGTAATGGAAGTACCATTTTTGGGGGGTTGGCAGAGAGCAACTGGCTCTTACACATCATAACAATCTGATATACGGCCCATTTTGAAACAATTAAAAAGCCGGAAATGTACGGAAAAGGCCGAAGGTGTACAGAACCCGTTGCTCCGTATGATCGTTGTAATGGGCGTACCATTTTTCGGGGATTGGAAGCGTGCAGCGAGATCTCACACATCATAATATCGTGCGATACGACCCTTTTTGAAACAATTAAAAAGCCGGAAATATCCGGAAAAGGCCGAAGGTGTACAGAACCCGATGCTTCGTATGCTCGTTGTAAGGGAAGGACCATTTTTGGGGGATCGGCAACGCTCAACGCGTTTTTACACATCATAATATCCTGCTATTCGGCCCGTTTTTGATCACTTAAAATGCCGGAAATGTCCGGAAAAGGCCGAAGGTGTACAGAACCTGATGCTCCGTATGCTCGTTGTAAGGGGCGTACCATTTCTCGGGGATTGGCAGCGCGTAACGTGTTCTCTCACATCATAATATCCTGATAAACGGCACATTTTGAAACAATTGAAAAGCCGGAAATGTACGGAAAAGGCCGAAGGTGTACAGAACCCAATGCTCCGTTTGCTCGTTGTAATGGAAGTACCATTTTTGGGGGGTTGGCAGAGAGCAACTGGTTCTTACACATCATAATATCCTGATATACGGCCCATTTTGAAACAATTAAAAAGCCGGAAAGTTCCGGAAAAGGCCGAAGGTGTACAGAACCCGTTGCTCCGTATGCTCGTTGTAATGGGCGTACCATTTTTCGGGGATTGGCAGCGTGCAGCGAGATCTCACACATCACAATATCCTGCGATACGACCCTTTTTGAAACAATTAAAAAGACCAAACTGGCCGGAAAAGGCCGAATATGTACAAGACAGGATTCTCCGCATGCTCGTTGTATTGGAAGTACCATTCTTCGGGGATTGGCAGCGCGCACCGAGTTCCCTCACATCATAATATCCTGCTATACGGCCCGTTTTTAATCACATAAAATGCGGGAGATGTCCGGAAAAGGCCGAAGGTGTACAGAACCCGATGCTCCGTTTGCTCGTTGTAATGGAAGTACCATTTTTGGGGGGTTGGCAGAGAGCAACTGGCTCTTAAACATCATAATAATCTGATATAAGGCCCATTTTGAAACAATTAAAAAGCCGGAAATGTCCGGAAAAGGCCGAAGGTGTACGGAACCCGTTGCTCCGTATGATCGTTGTAATGGAAGTACCATTTTTGGGGGGTTGGCAGAGAGCAACTGGTTCTTACACATCATAATATCCTGATATACGGCCCATTTTGAAACAATTAAAAAGCCGGAAAGTTCCGGAAAAGGCCGAAGGTGTACAGAACCCGTTGCTCCGTATGCTCGTTGTAAGGGAAGGACCATTTTTGGGGGATCAGCAACGCTCAACGCGTTTTTACACATCATAATATCCTGCTATTCGGCCCGTTTTTGATCACTTAAAATGCCGGAAATGTCCGGAAAAGGCCGAAGGTGTACAGAACCTGATGCTCCGTATGCTCGTTGTAAGGGGCGTACCATTTCTCGGGGATTGGCAGCGCGTAACGTGTTCTCTCACATCATAATATCCTGATAAACGGCACATTTTGAAACAATTAAAAAGCCGGAAATGTCCGGAAAAGGCCGAAGGTGTACAGAACCCGATGCTCCGTTTGCTCGTTGTAATGGAAGTACCATTTTTGGGGGGTTGGCAGAGAGCAACGAGTTCTCTCACATCATAATATCCTGCGATACGACCCATTTTGAAACAATTAAATAGCCGGAAATGTCCGGAAAATGCCGAAGGTGTACAATACCCGTTGCTCCGTATGCTCGTTGTAATGGAAGGACCATTTTTGGGGGATTGGCAGCGTGCAGCGAATTCTCACACATCATAATATCCTGCGATACGACCCGTTTTTAATCACATAAAATGCCGGAAATGTCCGGAAATGGCCGAAGGTGTACAGAACCTGATGCTACGTATACTCGTTGTAAGGGGCATTCCATTTCTCGGGGATTGGCAGCGCGTAACGAGTTCTCTCACATCATAATATCCTGATATACGGCCCATTTTGAAACAATTAAAAAGCCGGAAATGTCCGGAAAAGGCCGAAGGTGTACAGAACCCGTTGCTCCGTATGCTCGTTGTAGTGGGCGTACCATTTTTCGGGGATTGGCAGCGTGCAGCGAGTTCTCACACCTCATAATATCCTGCGAAACGACTCATTTTGAAACTATTAAAAAGCCGAAACGTGCCGGAAAAGGCCGAATATGTACAAGACAGTATTCTCCGCATGCTCGTTGTAATGGAAGTACCATTCTTCGGGGATTGGCAGCGCGCAACGAGTTCTCTTACATCATAATATCCTGATATACGGCCCATTTTGAAACAATTAAAAAGCCGGAAATGTCCGGAAAAGGCCGAAGGTGTACAGAACCCGTTGCTCCCTTTGCTTGTTGTAATGGAAGTACCATTTTTGGGGGGTTGGCAGAGAGCAACTGGTTCTTACACATCATAATATCCTGATATACGGCCCATTTTGAAGCAATTAAAAAGCCGGAAATGTCCGGAAAAGGCCGAAGGTGTACAAAACCCGTTGCTCCGTATGCTCGTTCTAATGGGCGTACCATTTTTCGGGGATTTCCAGCGTGCAGCCAGTTCTCACACCTCATAATATCCTGCGAAACGACTCATTTTGAAACTATTAAAAAGCCGAAACTTGCCGGAAAAGGCCGAATATGTACAAGACAGGATTCTCCGCATGCTCGTTGTAATGGAAGTACCATTCTTCGGGGATTGGCAGCGCGCAACGAGTTCTCTCACATCATAATATCCTGATATACGACCCATTTTGAAACAATTAAAAAGCCGGAAAGGTCCGGAAAAGGACGAAGGTGTACAGAACCCGTTGCTCCGTATGCTCGTTGTAATGGGCGTACCATTTTTCGGGGATTGGCAGCGTGCAGCGAGATCTCACACATCATAATATCCTGCGATACGACCCTTTTTGAAACAATTATAAAGCCGGAAATATCCGGAAAAGGCCGAAGGTGTACAGAACCCGTTGCTCCGTATGCTCGTTGTAATGGGCGTACCATTTTTCGGGGATTGGCAGCGTGCAGCCAGTTCTCACACCTCATAATATCCTGCGATAAGACCCATTTTGATACTATTAAAAAGCCGAAACTGGCCGGAAATGGCCTAATATGTACAAGACAGGATTCTCCGCATGCTGGTTCTATTGGAAGTACCATTCTTCGGGGATTGGCAGCGCGCACCGAGTTCTCTCACATCATAATGTCCTGCTATACGGCCCGTTTTTAATCACATAAAATGCCGGAGATGTCCGGAAAAGGCCGAATGTGTACAGAACCCGATGCTCCGTTTGCTCGTTGTAATGGAAGTACCATTTTTGGGGGGTTGGCAGAGAGCAACGAGTTCTCTCACATCATAATATCCTGCGATACGACCCATTTTGAAACAATTAAATAGCCGGAAATGTCCGGAAAATGCCGAAGGTGTACAGTACCCGTTGCTCCGTATGCTCGTTGTAATGGAAGGACCATTTTTGGGGGATTGGCAGCGTGCAGCGAATTCTCACACATCATAATATCCTGCGATACGACCCGTTTTTAATCACATAAAATGCCGGAAATGTCCGGAAAAGGCCGAAGGTGTACAGAACCTGATGCTACGTATACTCGTTGTAAGGGGCGTTCCATTTCTCGGGGATTGGCAGCGCGTAACGAGTTCTCTCACATCATAATTTCCTCATATACGGCCCATTTTGAAACAATTAAAAAGCCGGAAATGTCCGGAAAAGGCCGAAGGTGTACAGAACCCGTTGCTCCGTATGCTCGTTGTAGAGGGCGTACCATTTTTCGGGGATTGGCAGCGTGCAGCGAGTTCCCACACCTCACAATATCCTGCGAAACGACTCATTTTGAAACTATTAAAAAGCCGAAACTTGCCGGAAAAGGCCGAATATGTACAAGACAGGATTCTCCGCATGCTCGTTGTAATGGAAGTACCATTCTTCGGGGATTGGCAGCGCGCAACGAGTTCTCTCACATCATAATATCCTGATATACGGCCCATTTTGAAACAATTAAAAAGCCGGAAAGGTCCGGAAAAGGACGAAGGTGTACAGAACCCGTTGCTCCGTATGCTCGTTGTAATGGGCGTACCATTTTTCGGGGATTGGCAGCGTGCAGCGAGATCTCACACATCATAATATCCTGCGATACGACCCTTTTTGAAACAATTATAAAGCCGGAAATATCCGGAAAAGGCCGAAGGTGTACAGAACCCGTTGCTCCGTATGCTCGTTGTAATGGGCGTACCATTTTTCGGGGATTGGCAGCGTGCAGCCAGTTCTCACACCTCATAATATCCTGCGATAAGACCCATTTTGATACTATTAAAAAGCCGAAACTGGCCGGAAATGGCCTAATATGTACAAGACAGGATTCTCCGCATGCTGGTTCTATTGGAAGTACCATTCTTCGGGGATTGGCAGCGCGCACCGAGTTCTCTCACATCATAATGTCCTGCTATACGGCCCGTTTTTAATCACATAAAATGCCGGAGATGTCCGGAAAAGGCCGAATGTGTACAGAACCCGATGCTCCGTTTGCTCGTTGTAATGGAAGTACCATTTTTGGGGGGTTGGCAGAGAGCAACGAGTTCTCTCACATCATAATATCCTGCGATACGACCCATTTTGAAACAATTAAATAGCCGGAAATGTCCGGAAAATGCCGAAAGTGTACAGTACCCGTTGCTCCGTATGCTCGTTGTAATGGAAGGACCATTTTTGGGGGATTGGCAGCGTGCAGCGAATTCTCACACATCATAATATCCTGCGATACGACCCGTTTTTAATCACATAAAATGCCGGAAATGTCCGGAAAAGGCCGAAGGTGTACAGAACCTGATGCTACGTATACTCGTTGTAAGGGGCGTTCCATTTCTCGGGGATTGGCAGCGCGTAACGAGTTCTCTCACATCATAATTTCCTCATATACGGCCCATTTTGAAACAATTAAAAAGCCGGAAATGTCCGGAAAAGGCCGAAGGTGTACAGAACCCGTTGCTCCGTATGCTCGTTGTAGAGGGCGTACCATTTTTCGGGGATTGGCAGCGTGCAGCGAGTTCCCACACCTCACAATATCCTGCGAAACGACTCATTTTGAAACTATTAAAAAGCCGAAACTTGCCGGAAAAGGCCGAATATGTACAAGACAGGATTCTCCGCATGCTCGTTGTAATGGAAGTACCATTCTTCGGGGATTGGCAGCGCGCAACGAGTTCTCTCACATCATAATATCCTGATATACGGCCCATTTTGAAACAATTAAAAAGCCGGAAATGTCCGGAAAAGGCCGAAGGTGTACAGAACCCGTTGCTCCCTTTGCTTTTTGTAATGGAAGTACCATTTTTGAGGGGTTGGCAGAGAGCAACTGGTTCTTACACATCATAATATTCTGCGATACTACCCATTTTGAAACAATTAAAAAGACCAAACTGGCCGGAAAAGGCCGAATATGTACAAGACAGGATTCTCCGCATACTCGTTGTATTGGAAGTACCATTCTTCGGGATTGGCAGCGCGCACCGAGTTCCCTCACATCATAATATCCTGCTATACGGCCCGTTTTTAATCACATAAAATGCCGGAGATGTCCGGAAAAGGCCGAAGGTGTACAGAACCCGATGCTCCGTTTGCTCCTTGTAATGGAAGTACCATTTTTGGGGGGTTGGCAGAGAGCAACTGGTTCTTACACATCATAATAATTTGATATACGGCCCATTTTGAAACAATTAAAAAGCCGGAAATGTCCGGAAAAGGCCGAAGGTGTACAGAACCCGTTGCTCCGTATGCTCGTTGTAATGGGCGTACCATTTTTCGGGGATTGGCAGCGTGCAGCGAGATCTCACACATCATAATATCCTGCGATACGACCCTTTTTGAAACAATTATAAAGCCGGAAATATCCGGAAAAGGCCGAAGGTGTACAAAACCCGTTGCTCCGTATGCTCGTTCTAATGGGCGTACCATTTTTCGGGGATTGGCAGCGTGCAGCCAGTTCTCACACCTCATAATATCCTGCGATAAGACCCATTTTGATACTATTAAAAAGCCGAAACTGGCCGGAAATGGCCTAATATGTACAAGACAGGATTCTCCGCATGCTGGTTCTATTGGAAGTACCATTCTTCGGGGATTGGCAGCGCGCACCGAGTTCTCTCACATCATAATGTCCTGCTATACGGCCCGTTTTTAATCACATAAAATGCCGGAGATGTCCGGAAAAGGCCGAATGTGTACAGAACCCGATGCTCCGTTTGCTCGTTGTAATGGAAGTACCATTTTTGGGGGGTTGGCAGAGAGCAACGAGTTCTCTCACATCATAATATCCTGCGATACGACCCATTTTGAAACAATTAAATAGCCGGAAATGTCCGGAAAATGCCGAAGGTGTACAGTACCCGTTGCTCCGTATGCTCGTTGTAATGGAAGGACCATTTTTGGGGGATTGGCAGCGTGCAGCGAATTCTCACACATCATAATATCCTGCGATACGACCCGTTTTTAATCACATAAAATGCCGGAAATGTCCGGAAAAGGCCGAAGGTGTACAGAACCTGATGCTACGTATACTCGTTGTAAGGGGCGTTCCATTTCTCGGGGATTGGCAGCGCGTAACGAGTTCTCTCACATCATAATTTCCTCATATACGGCCCATTTTGAAACAATTAAAAAGCCGGAAATGTCCGGAAAAGGCCGAAGGTGTACAGAACCCGTTGCTCCGTATGCTCGTTGTAGAGGGCGTACCATTTTTCGGGGATTGGCAGCGTGCAGCGAGTTCCCACACCTCACAATATCCTGCGAAACGACTCATTTTGAAACTATTAAAAAGCCGAAACTTGCCGGAAAAGGCCGAATATGTACAAGACAGGATTCTCCGCATGCTCGTTGTAATGGAAGTACCATTCTTCGGGGATTGGCAGCGCGCAACGAGTTCTCTCACATCATAATATCCTGATATACGGCCCATTTTGAAACAATTAAAAAGCCGGAAAGGTCCGGAAAAGGACGAAGGTGTACAGAACCCGTTGCTCCGTATGCTCGTTGTAATGGGCGTACCATTTTTCGGGGATTGGCAGCGTGCAGCGAGATCTCACACATCATAATATCCTGCGATACGACCCTTTTTGAAACAATTATAAAGCCGGAAATATCCGGAAAAGGCCGAAGGTGTACAGAACCCGTTGCTCCGTATGCTCGTTGTAATGGGCGTACCATTTTTCGGGGATTGGCAGCGTGCAGCCAGTTCTCACACCTCATAATATCCTGCGATAAGACCCATTTTGATACTATTAAAAAGCCGAAACTGGCCGGAAATGGCCTAATATGTACAAGACAGGATTCTCCGCATGCTGGTTCTATTGGAAGTACCATTCTTCGGGGATTGGCAGCGCGCACCGAGTTCTCTCACATCATAATGTCCTGCTATACGGCCCGTTTTTAATCACATAAAATGCCGGAGATGTCCGGAAAAGGCCGAATGTGTACAGAACCCGATGCTCCGTTTGCTCGTTGTAATGGAAGTACCATTTTTGGGGGGTTGGCAGAGAGCAACGAGTTCTCTCACATCATAATATCCTGCGATACGACCCATTTTGAAACAATTAAATAGCCGGAAATGTCCGGAAAATGCCGAAAGTGTACAGTACCCGTTGCTCCGTATGCTCGTTGTAATGGAAGGACCATTTTTGGGGGATTGGCAGCGTGCAGCGAATTCTCACACATCATAATATCCTGCGATACGACCCGTTTTTAATCACATAAAATGCCGGAAATGTCCGGAAAAGGCCGAAGGTGTACAGAACCTGATGCTACGTATACTCGTTGTAAGGGGCGTTCCATTTCTCGGGGATTGGCAGCGCGTAACGAGTTCTCTCACATCATAATTTCCTCATATACGGCCCATTTTGAAACAATTAAAAAGCCGGAAATGTCCGGAAAAGGCCGAAGGTGTACAGAACCCGTTGCTCCGTATGCTCGTTGTAGAGGGCGTACCATTTTTCGGGGATTGGCAGCGTGCAGCGAGTTCCCACACCTCACAATATCCTGCGAAACGACTCATTTTGAAACTATTAAAAAGCCGAAACTTGCCGGAAAAGGCCGAATATGTACAAGACAGGATTCTCCGCATGCTCGTTGTAATGGAAGTACCATTCTTCGGGGATTGGCAGCGCGCAACGAGTTCTCTCACATCATAATATCCTGATATACGGCCCATTTTGAAACAATTAAAAAGCCGGAAATGTCCGGAAAAGGCCGAAGGTGTACAGAACCCGTTGCTCCCTTTGCTTTTTGTAATGGAAGTACCATTTTTGAGGGGTTGGCAGAGAGCAACTGGTTCTTACACATCATAATATTCTGCGATACTACCCATTTTGAAACAATTAAAAAGACCAAACTGGCCGGAAAAGGCCGAATATGTACAAGACAGGATTCTCCGCATACTCGTTGTATTGGAAGTACCATTCTTCGGGATTGGCAGCGCGCACCGAGTTCCCTCACATCATAATATCCTGCTATACGGCCCGTTTTTAATCACATAAAATGCCGGAGATGTCCGGAAAAGGCCGAAGGTGTACAGAACCCGATGCTCCGTTTGCTCCTTGTAATGGAAGTACCATTTTTGGGGGGTTGGCAGAGAGCAACTGGTTCTTACACATCATAATAATTTGATATACGGCCCATTTTGAAACAATTAAAAAGCCGGAAATGTCCGGAAAAGGCCGAAGGTGTACAGAACCCGTTGCTCCGTATGATCGTTGTAATGGGCGTACCATTTTTCGGGGATTGGAAGCGTGCAGCGAGATGTCACGCATCATAATATCGTGCGATACGACCCTTTTTGAAACAATTAAAAAGCCGGAAATATCCGGAAAAGGCCGAAGGTGTACAGAACCCGATGCTCCGTATGCTCGTTGTAAGGGAAGGACCATTTTTGGGGGATCGGCAACGCTCAACGCGTTTTTACACATCATAATATCCTGCTATTCGGCCCGTTTTTGATCACTTAAAATGCCGGAAATGTCCGGAAAAGGCCGAAGGTGTACAGAACCTAATGCTCCGTATGCTCGTTGTAAGGGGCGTACCATTTCTCGGGGATTGGCAGCGCGTAACGTGTTCTCTCACATCATAATATCCTGATAAACGGCACATTTTGAAACAATTAAAAAGCCGGAAAGGTCCGGAAAAGGCCGAAGGTGTACAGAACCCGTTGCTCCGTATGCTCGTTGTAATGGGCGTACCATTTTTCGGGGATTGGCAGCGTGCAGCGAGATCTCACACATCATAATATCCTGCGATACGACCCTTTTTGAAACAATTATAAAGCCGGAAATATCCGGAAAAGGCCGAAGGTGTACAGAACACGTTGCTCCGTATGCTCGTTGTAATGGGCGTACCATTTTTCGGGGATTGACAGCGTGCAGCCAGTTCTCACACCTCATAATATCCTGCGATAAGACCCATTTTGATACTATTAAAAAGCCGAAACTGGCCGGAAATGGCCTGATATGTACAAGACAGGATTCTCCGCATGCTGGTTGTATTGGCAGTACCATTCTTCGGGGATTGGCAGCGCGCACCGAGTTCTCTCACATCATAATATCCTGATATACGGCCCATTTTGAAACAATTAAAAAAGCGGAAATGTCCGGAAAAGGCCGAAGGTGTACAGAACCCGTTGCTCCCTTTGCTTGTTGTAATGGAAGTACCATTTTTGGGGGGTTGGCAGAGAGCAACTGGTTGTTACACATCATAATATCCTGATATACGGCCCATTTTGAAACAATTAAAAAGCCGGAAATGTCCGGAAAAGGCCGAATATGTACAAGACAGGATTCTCCGCATGCTCGTTGTAATGGAAGTACCATTCTTCGGGGATTGGCAGCGCGCAACGAGTTCTCTCACATCATAATATCCTGCGATACGACCCGTTTTTAATCACATAAAATGCCGGAAATGTCCGGAAAAGGCCGAAGGTGTACAGAACCTGATGCTACGTATACTCGTTGTAAGGGGCGTTCCGTTTCTCGGGGATTGGCAGCGCGTAACGAGTTCTCACACATCATAATATCCTGATATACGGCCCATTTTGAAACAATTAAAAAGCCGGAAATGTCCGGAAAAGGCCGAAGGTGTACAGAACCCGTTGCTCCGTATGCTCGTTGTAGTGGGCGTACCATTTTTCGGGGATTGGCAGCGTGCAGCGAGTTCTCACACCTCATAATATCCTGCGAAACGACTCATTTTGAAACTATTAAAAAGCCGAAACTTGCCGGAAAAGGCCGAATATGTACAAGACAGGATTCTCCGCATGCTCGTTGTAATGGAAGTACCATTCTTCGGGGATTGGCAGCGCGCAACGAGTTCTCTCACATCATAATATCCTGATATACGGCCCGTTTTTAATCACATAAAATGCCGGAGATGTCCGGAAAAGGCAGAAAGTGTACAGAACCCGATGCTCCGTTTGCTCGTTGTATTGGAAGTACCATTCTTCGGGGATTGGCAGCGCGCACCGAGTTCCCTCACATCATAATATCCTGCTATACGGCCCGTTTTTAATCACATAAAATGCAGGAGATGTCCGGAAAAGGCCGAAGGTGTACAGAACCCGATGCTCCGTTTGCTCGTTGTAATGGAAGTACCATTCTTCGGAGATTGGCAGCGCGCAACGAGTTCTCTCACATCATAATATCCTGATATACGGCCCACTTTGAAACAATTAAAAAGCCGGAAATGTCCGGAAAATTCCGAAGGTGTACAGAACCCGTTGCTCCCTTTGCTTGTTGTAATGGAAGTACCATTTTTGGGGGGTTGGCAGAGAGCAACTGGTTCTTACACATCATAATATCCTGATATACGGCCCATTTTGAAGCAATTAAAAAGCCGGAGATGTCCGGAAAAGGCCGAAGGTGTACAGAACCCGTTGCTCCGTATGCTCGTTGTAATGGGCGTACCATTTTTCGGGGATTGACAGCGTGCAGCCAGTTCTCACACCTCATAATATCCTGCGATAAGACCCATTTTGATACTATTAAAAAGCCGAAACTGGCCGGAAATGGCCTGATATGTACAAGACAGGATTCTCCGCATGCTGGTTGTATTGGCAGTACCATTCTTCGGGGATTGGCAGCGCGCACCGAGTTCTCTCACATCATAATATCCTGATATACGGCCCATTTTGAAACAATTAAAAAAGCGGAAATGTCCGGAAAAGGCCGAAGGTGTACAGAACCCGTTGCTCCCTTTGCTTGTTGTAATGGAAGTACCATTTTTGGGGGGTTGGCAGAGAGCAACTGGTTGTTACACATCATAATATCCTGATATACGGCCCATTTTGAAACAATTAAAAAGCCGGAAATGTCCGGAAAAGGCCGAATATGTACAAGACAGGATTCTCCGCATGCTCGTTGTAATGGAAGTACCATTCTTCGGGGATTGGCAGCGCGCAACGAGTTCTCTCACATCATAATATCCTGCGATACGACCCGTTTTTAATCACATAAAATGCCGGAAATGTCCGGAAAAGGCCGAAGGTGTACAGAACCTGATGCTACGTATACTCGTTGTAAGGGGCGTTCCGTTTCTCGGGGATTGGCAGCGCGTAACGAGTTCTCACACATCATAATATCCTGATATACGGCCCATTTTGAAACAATTAAAAAGCCGGAAATGTCCGGAAAAGGCCGAAGGTGTACAGAACCCGTTGCTCCGTATGCTCGTTGTAGTGGGCGTACCATTTTTCGGGGATTGGCAGCGTGCAGCGAGTTCTCACACCTCATAATATCCTGCGAAACGACTCATTTTGAAACTATTAAAAAGCCGAAACTTGCCGGAAAAGGCCGAATATGTACAAGACAGGATTCTCCGCATGCTCGTTGTAATGGAAGTACCATTCTTCGGGGATTGGCAGCGCGCAACGAGTTCTCTCACATCATAATATCCTGATATACGGCCCGTTTTTAATCACATAAAATGCCGGAGATGTCCGGAAAAGGCAGAAAGTGTACAGAACCCGATGCTCCGTTTGCTCGTTGTATTGGAAGTACCATTCTTCGGGGATTGGCAGCGCGCACCGAGTTCCCTCACATCATAATATCCTGCTATACGGCCCGTTTTTAATCACATAAAATGCAGGAGATGTCCGGAAAAGGCCGAAGGTGTACAGAACCCGATGCTCCGTTTGCTCGTTGTAATGGAAGTACCATTCTTCGGAGATTGGCAGCGCGCAACGAGTTCTCTCACATCATAATATCCTGATATACGGCCCACTTTGAAACAATTAAAAAGCCGGAAATGTCCGGAAAATTCCGAAGGTGTACAGAACCCGTTGCTCCCTTTGCTTGTTGTAATGGAAGTACCATTTTTGGGGGGTTGGCAGAGAGCAACTGGTTCTTACACATCATAATATCCTGATATACGGCCCATTTTGAAGCAATTAAAAAGCCGGAGATGTCCGGAAAAGGCCGAAGGTGTACAGAACCCGTTGCTCCGTATGCTCGTTGTAATGGGCGTACCATTTTTCTGGGATTTCCAGCGTGCAGCCAGTTCTCACACCTCATAATATCCTGCGATACGACCCATTTTGAAACTATTAAAAAGCCGAAACTGGCCGGAAATGGCCGAATATGTACAAGACAGGATTCTCCGCATGCTCGTTGTAATGGAAGTACCATTCTTCGGGGATTGGCAGCGCGCAACGAGTTCTCTCACATCATAATATCCTGCTATACGGCCCGTTTTTAATCACATAAAATGCCGGAGATGTCCGGAAAAGGCCGAAGGTGTACAGAACCCGATGCCCCGTTTGCTCGTTGTAATGGAAGTACCATTTTTCGGGGATGGGCAGCGTGCAGCGAGTTCTCACACCTCATAATATCCTGCGAAACGACTCATTTTGAAACTATTAAAAAGCCGAAACTTGCCGGAAAAGGCCGAATATGTACAAGACAGGATTCTCCGCATGCTCGTTGTAATGGAAGTACCATTCTTCGGGGATAGGCAGCGCGCAACGAGTTCTCTCACATCATAATATCCTGATATACGGCCCATTTTGAAACAATTAAAAAGCCGGAAATGTCCGGAAAAGGCCGAAGGTGTACAGAACCCGTTGCTCCGTATGCTCGTTGTAATGGGCGTACCATTTTTCGGGGATTGGCAGCGTGCAGCGAGTTCTCACACATCATAATATCCTGCGATACGACCCATTTTGAAACAATTAAAAAGACGAAACTGGCCGGGAAAGGCCGAATATGTACAAGACAGGATTCTCCGCATGCTCGTTGTAATGGAAGTACCATTCTTCGGAGATTTGCAGCGCGCAACGAGTTCCCTCACATCATAATATCCTGCTATACGGCCCGTTTTTAATCACATAAAATGCCGGAGATGTCCGGAAAAGGCCGAAGGTGTACAGAACCCGTTGCTCCGTATGCTCGTTGTAATGGGCGTACCATTTTTCGGGGATGGGCAGCGTGCAGCGTGTTCTAACACATCATAATATCCTGCGATACGACCCATTTTGAAACAATTAAATAGCCGGAAATATCCGGAAAAGGCCGAAGGTGTACAGAACCCGATGCTCCGTATGCTCGTTGTAAGGGAAGGACCATTTTTGGGGGATCGGCAACGCTCAACGCGTTTTTACACATCATAATATCCTGCTATTCGGCCCGTTTTTGATCACTTAAAATGCCGGAAATGTCCGGAAAAGGCCGAAGGTGTACAGAACCTGATGCTCCGTATGCTCGTTGTAAGGGGCGTACCATTTCTCGGGGATTGGCAGCGCGTAACGTGTTCTCTCACA
This sequence comes from Bombus muscorum, assembly GCA_963971185.1. Lineage (NCBI taxonomy): Eukaryota > Metazoa > Arthropoda > Insecta > Hymenoptera > Apidae > Bombus > Bombus muscorum. Next base: position 8,745,377 of record OZ020130.1, on the reverse strand, counting down.
TCATAATATCCTAATAAACGGCACATTTTGAAACAATTAAAAAGCCGGAAATGTCCGGAAAAGGCCGAAGGTGTACAGAACCCGTTGCTCCGTATGCTCGTTGTAGTGGGCGTACCATTTTTCGGGGATTGGCAGCGTGCAGCGAGTTCTCACACCTCATAATATCCTGCGATACGACTCATTTTGAAACTATTAAAAAGCCGAAACTGGCCGGAAAAGGCCGAATATGTACAAGAGAGGATTCTCGTCATGCTCGTTGTAATGGAAGTACCATTCTTCGGGGATTTGCAGCGCGCAACGAGTTCCCTCACATCATAATATCCTGCTATACGGCCCGTTTATAATAACATAAAATGCCGGAGATGTCCGGAAAAGGCCGAAGGTGTACAGAACCCAATGCTCCGTTTGCTCGTTGTAATGGAAGTACCATTTTTGAGGGGTTGGCAGAGAGCAACTGGTTCTTACACATCATAATATCCTGATATACGGCCCATTTTGAAACAATTAAAAAGCCCGAGATGTCCGGAAAAGGCCGAAGGTGTACAGAACCTGATGCTCCGTATGCTCGTTGTAATGGAAGTACCATTCTTCGGGGATTGGCAGAGCGCAACGAGTTCTCTCACATCATAATATCCTGCGATACGACCCATTTTGAAACAATTAAAAAGCCGGAAATGTCGGGAAAATGCCAAAGGTGTACAGAACCCATTGCTCCGTATGCTCGTTGTAATGGGCGTACCATTTTTCGGGGATTGGCAGCGTGCAGCGAGTTCTCACACCTCATAATATACTGCGATACGACCCATTTGGAAACTATTAAAAAGCCGAAACTGGCCGGAAAAGGCGAATATGTACAAGACAGGATTCTCCGCATGCTCGTTGTAATGGATGCACCATTCTTCGGGGATTGGCAGCGCGCAACGAGTTCTCTCACATCATAATATCCTGCGATACGACCCATTTTGAAACAATTAAAAAGCCGGAAATGTCCGGAAAATGCCGAAGGTGTACAGAACTCGTTGCTCCGTATGCTCGTTGTAATGGAAGGACCATATTTGGGGGATTGGCAGCGTGCAGCGAGTTCTCACACATCATAATATCCTGCGATACGACCCGTTTTTAATCACATAAAATGCCGGAAATGTCCGGAAAAGGCCGAAGGTGTACAGAACCCGATGCTCCGTTTGCTCGTTGTAATGGAAGTACCATTTTTGGGGGGTTGGCAGAGAGCAACTGGCTCTTACACATCATAATAATCTGATATACGGCCCATTTTGAAACAATTAAAAAGCCGGAAATGTCCGGAAAAGGCCGAAGGTGTACAGAACCCGTTGCTCCGTATGCTCGTTGTAATGGGCGTACTATTTTTCGGGGATTGGAATCGTGCAGCGAGATCTCACACATCATAATATCGTGCCATACGACCCTTTTTGAAACAATTAAAAAGCTGGAAATATCCGGAAAAGGCCGAAGGTGTACAGAACCCGATGCTCCGTATGCTCGTTGTAATGGATGTACCATTTTTGGGGGGTTGGCAGAGAGCAACTGGTTCTTACACATCATAATATCCTGATATACGGCCCATTTTGAAGCAATTAAAAAGCCGGAAATGTCCGGAAATGGCCGAAGGTGTACAGAACCCGTTGCTCCGTATGCTCGTTGTAATGGGCGTACCATTTTTCGGGGATTTCCAGCGTGCAGCCAGTTCTCACACCTCATAATATCCTGCGATACGACCCATTTTGAAACTATTAAAAAGCCGAAACTGGCCGGAAATGGCCGAATATGTACAAGACAGGATTCTCCGCATGCTCGTTGTAATGGAAGTACCATTCTTCGGGGATTGGCAGCGCGCAACGAGTTCTCTCACATCATAATATCCTGCCATACGGCCCGTTTTTAATCACATAAAATGCCGGCGATGTCCGGAAAATGCCGAAGGTGTACAGAACCCGTTGCTCCGTATGCTCGTTGTAATGGAAGGACCATTTTTGGGGGATTGGCAGCGTGCAAAGAGTTCTCACACATCATAATATCCTGCGATACGACCCGTTTTTAATCACATAAAATGCCGGAAATTTTCGGAAAAGGCCGAAGGTGTACAGAACCTGATGCTACGTATACTCGTTGTAAGGGGCGTTCCATTTCTCGGGGATTGGCTGCGCGTAACGAGTTCTCTCACATCATAATATCCTGATATACGGCCCATTTTGAAACAATTAAAAAGCCGGAAATATCCGGAAAAGGCCGAAGGTGTACAGAACCCGTTGCTCCGTATGCTCGTTGTAATGGGCGTACAATTTTTCGGGGATTGGCAGCGTGCAGCGAGCTCTCACATCATAATATCCTGATAAACGGCACATTTTGAAACAATTAAAAAGCCGGAAATGTCCGGAAAAGGCCGAAGGTGTACAGAACCCGTTGCTCCGTATGCTCGTTGTAGTGGGCGTACCATTTTTCGGGGATTGGCAGCGTGCAGCGAGCTCTCACACCTCATAATATCCTGCGATACGACTCATTTTGAAACTATTAAAAAGCCGAAACTGGCCGGAAAAGGCCGAATATGTACAAGAGAGGATTCTCGTCATGCTCGTTGTAATGGAAGTACCATTCTTCGGGGATTTGCAGCGCGCAACGAGTTCCCTCACATCATAATATCCTGCTATACGGCCCGTTTATAATAACATAAAATGCCGGAGATGTCCGGAAAAGGCCGAAGGTGTACAGAACCCAATGCTCCGTTTGCTCGTTGTAATGGAAGTACCATTTTTGAGGGGTTGGCAGAGAGCAACTGGTTCTTACACATCATAATATCCTGATATACGGCCCATTTTGAAACAATTAAAAAGCCCGAGATGTCCGGAAAAGGCCGAAGGTGTACAGAACCTGATGCTCCGTATGCTCGTTGTAATGGAAGTACCATTCTTCGGGGATTGGCAGCGCGCAACGAGTTCTCTCACATCATAATATCCTGCGATACGACCCATTTTGAAACAATTAAAAAGCCGGAAATGTCGGGAAAATGCCAAAGGTGTACAGAACCCATTGCTCCGTATGCTCGTTGTAATGGGCGTACCATTTTTCGGGGATTGGCAGCGTGCAGCGAGTTCTCACACCTCATAATATACTGCGATACGACCCATTTGGAAACTATTAAAAAGCCGAAACTGGCCGGAAAAGGCGAATATGTACAAGACAGGATTCTCCGCATGCTCGTTGTAATGGATGCACCATTCTTCGGGGATTGGCAGCGCGCAACGAGTTCTCTCACATCATAATATCCTGCGATACGACCCATTTTGAAACAATTAAAAAGCCGGAAATGTCCGGAAAATGCCGAAGGTGTACAGAACTCGTTGCTCCGTATGCTCGTTGTAATGGAAGGACCATATTTGGGGGATTGGCAGCGTGCAGCGAGTTCTCACACATCATAATATCCTGCGATACGACCCGTTTTTAATCACATAAAATGCCGGAAATGTCCGGAAAAGGCCGAAGGTGTACAGAACCCGATGCTCCGTTTGCTCGTTGTAATGGAAGTACCATTTTTGGGGGGTTGGCAGAGAGCAACTGGCTCTTACACATCATAATAATCTGATATACGGCCCATTTTGAAACAATTAAAAAGCCGGAAATGTCCGGAAAAGGCCGAAGGTGTACAGAACCCGTTGCTCCGTATGCTCGTTGTAATGGGCGTACTATTTTTCGGGGATTGGAATCGTGCAGCGAGATCTCACACATCATAATATCGTGCCATACGACCCTTTTTGAAACAATTAAAAAGCTGGAAATATCCGGAAAAGGCCGAAGGTGTACAGAACCCGATGCTCCGTATGCTCGTTGTAATGGATGTACCATTTTTGGGGCGTTGGCAGAGAGCAACTGGTTCTTACACATCATAATATCCTGATATACGGCCCATTTTGAAGCAATTAAAAAGCCGGAAATGTCCGGAAAAGGCCGAAGGTGTACAGAACCCGTTGCTCCGTATGCTCGTTGTAATGGGCGTACCATTTTTCGGGGATTTCCAGCGTGCAGCCAGTTCTCACACCTCATAATATCCTGCGATACGACCCATTTTGAAACTATTAAAAAGCCGAAACTGGCCGGAAATGGCCGAATATGTACAAGACAGGATTCTCCGCATGCTCGTTGTAATGGAAGTACCATTCTTCGGGGATTGGCAGCGCGCAACGAGTTCTCTCACATCATAATATCCTGCCATACGGCCCGTTTTTAATCACATAAAATGCCGGAGATGTCCGGAAAAGGCCGAAGGTGTACAGAACCCGATGCTCCGTTTGCTCGTTGTAATGGAAGTACCATTTTTCGGGGATGGGCAGTGTGCTGCGTGTTCTCACACATCATAATATCCTGCGATACGACCCATTTTGAAACAATTAAATAGCCGGAAATGTCCGGAAAAGGCCGAAGGTGTACGGAACACGTTGCCCCGTATGCTCGTTGTAATGGGCGTACCATTTTTCGGGGATTTCCAGCGTGCAGCGAGTTTTCACACCTCATAATATCCTGCGATACGACCCATTTTGAAACAATTAAAAAGACGAAACTGGCCGGAAAAGGCCGAATATGTACAAGACAGGATTCTCCGCATGCTCGTTGTATTGGAAGTACCATTCTTCGGGGATTGGCAGCGCGCACCGAGTTCCCTCACATCATAATATCCTGCTATACGGCCCGTTTTTAATCACATAAAATGCCGGAGATGTCCGGAAAAGGCCGAAGGTGTACAGAACCCGATGCTCCGTTTGCTCGTTGTAATGGAAGTACCATTTTTGGGGGGTTGGCAGAGAGCAACTGGCTCTTACACATCATAATAATCTGATATACGGCCCATTTTGAAACAATTAAAAAGCCGGAAATGTCCGGAAAAGGCCGAAGGTGTACAGAACCCGTTGCTCCGTATGCTCGTTGTAATGGGCGTACTATTTTTCGGCGATTTGAAGCGTGCAGCGAGATCTCACACATCATAATATCGTGCCATACGACCCTTTTTGAAACAATTAAAAAGCCGGAAATATCCGGAAAAGGCCGAAGGTGTACAGAACCCGATGCTCCGTATGCTCGTTTTAATGGATGTACCATTCTTCGGGGATTGGCAGCGCGCAACGAGTTCTCTCACATCATAATATCCCGCGATACGACCCATTTTGAAACAATTAAAAAGCCGGAAATGTCCGGAAAATGCCGAAGGTGTACAGAACCCGTTGCTCCGTATGCTCGTTGTAATGGAAGGACCATTTTTGGGGGATTGGCAGCGTGCAGCGAGTTCTCACACATCATAATATCCTGCGATACGACCCATTTTGAAACAACTAAAAAGACGAAACTGGCCGGAAAAGGCCGAATATGTACAAGACAGGATTCTCCGCATGCTCGTTGTAATGGAAGTACCATTCTTCGGGGATTGGCAGCGCGCAACGAGTTCTCTCACATCATAATATCCTGCTATACGGCCCGTTTGTAATCACATAAAATGCCGGAGATGTCCGGAAAAGGCCGAAGGTGTACAGAACCCGATGCTCCGTTTGCTCGTTGTAATGGAAGTACCATTTTTCGGGGAAGGGCAGCGTGCAGCGTGTTCTCACACATTATAATATCCTGCGATACGACCCATTTTGAAACAATTTAATAGCCGGAAATGTCCGGAAAAGGCCGAAGGTGTACAGAACCCGTTGCTCCGTATGCTCGTTGTAATGGTCGTACCATTTTTCGGGGATTGGCAGCGTGCAGCGAGTTCTCACACATCATAATATCCTGCGATACGACCCATTTTGAAACAATTAAAAACACGAAACTGGCCGGAAAAGGCCGAATATGTACAAGACAGGATTCTCCGCATGCTCGTTGTATTGGAAGTACCATTCTTCGGGGATTGGCAGCGCGCACCGAGTTCTCTCACATCAGAATATCCTGCTATACGGCCCGTTTTTAATCACATAAAATGCCGGAGATGTCCGGAAAAGGCCGAAGGTGTACAGAACCCGATACTCCGTTTGCTCGTTGTAATGGAAGTACCATTTTTGGGGGGTTGGCAGAGAGCAACTGGTTCTTACACATCATAATAATCTGATATACGGCCCATTTTGAAACAATTAAAAAGCCGGAAATGTCTGGAAAAGGCCGAAGGTGTGCAGAACCCGTTGCTCCGTATGTTCGTTGTAATGGGCGTACCATTTTTCGGGGATTGGAAGTGTGCAGCGAGATCTCACACATCATAATATCGTGCGATACGACCATTTTTGAAACAATTAAAAAGCCGGAAATATCCGGAAAAGGCCGAAGGTGTACAGAACCCGATGCTCCGTATGCTCGTTGTAAGGGAAGGACCATTTTTGGGGGATTGGCAACGCACAACGCGTTTTTAAACATCATAATATCCTGCTATTCGGCCCGTTTTTGATCACTTAAAATGCCGGAAATGTCCGGAAAAGGCCTAAGGTGTACAGAACCTGATGCTCCGTATGCTCGTTGTAAGGGGCGTACCATTTCTCGGGGATTGGCAGCGCATAACGTGTTCTCTCACATCATAATATCCTGATAAACGGCACATTTTGAAACAATTAAAAAGCCGGAAATGTCCGGAAAAGGCCGAAGGTGTACAGAACCCGTTGCTCCGTATGCTCGTTGTAGTGGGCGTACCATTTTTCGGGGATTGGCAGCGTGCAGCGAGTTCTCACACCTCATAATATCCTTATATACGACTCATTTCGAAACAATTAAAAAGCCGAAACTGGCCGGAAGAGGCCGAATATGTACAAGACAGGATTCTCGTCATGCTCGTTGTAATGGAAGTACCATTCTTCGGTGATTTGCAGCGCGCAACGAGTTCCCTCACATCATAATATCCTGCTATACGGCCCGTTTTTAATCACATAAAATGCCGGAGATGTCCGGAAAAGGCCGAAGGTGTACAGAACCTGATGCTCCGTATGCTCGTTGTAAGGGGCGTACCATTTCTCAGGGATTGGCAGCGCGTAGCGAATTCTCTCACATCATAATATCCTGATATACGGCCCATTTTGAAACAATTAATAAGCCGGAAATGTCTAGAAAAGGCCGAAGGTGTACAGAACCCGTTGCTCCGTATGCTCGTTGTAATGGGCGTACCATTTTTCGGGGATTGGCAGCGTGCAGCGAGTTCTCACACCTCATAATATCCTGCGATACGACTCATTTTGAAACTATTAAAAAGCCGATACTGGCCGGAAAAGGCCGAATATGTAAAAGACAGGATTCTCCGCATGCTCGTTGTAATGGGCGTACCATTTTTCGGGGATTGGCAGCGTGCAGCGAGATCTCACACACCATATCCTGCGATACGACCCTTTTTGAAACAATTAAAAAGCCAAAACTGGCCGGAAAAGGCCGAATATGTACAAGACAGGATTCTCCGGATGCTGGTTGTATTGGAAGTACCATTCTTCGGGGATTGGCAGCGCGCACCGTGTTCTCTCACATCATAATATCCTGATAAACGGCACATTTTGAAACAATTAAAAAGCCGGAAATGTCCGGAAAAGGCCGAAGGTGTACAGAACCCGTTGCTCCGTATGCTCGTTGTAGTGGGCGTACCATTTTTCGGGGATTGGCAGCGTGCAGCGAGTTCTCACACCTCATAATATCCTGCTATACGACTCATTTCGAAACAATTAAAAAGCCGAAACTGGCCGGAAGAGGCCGAATATGTACAAGACAGGATTCTCGTCATGCTCGTTGTAATGGAAGTACCATTCTTCGGGGATTTGCAGCGCGCAACGAGTTCCCTCACATCATAATATCCTGCTATACGGCCCGTTTTTAATCACATAAAATGCCGGAGATGTCCGGAAAAGGCCGAAGGTGTACAGAACCTGATGCTCCGTATGCTCGTTGTAAGGGGCGTACCATTTCTCGGGGATTGGCAACGCGTAACGAGTTCTCTCACATCATAATATCCTGAAATACGGCCCCTTTTGAAACAATTAAAAAGCCGGAGATGTCCGGAAAAGGCCGAAGGTGTACAGAACCTGATGCTCCGCATGCTCGTTGTAATGGAAGTACCATTCTTCGGGGATTGGCTGCGCGCAACGAGTTCTCTCACATCATAATATCCTGCGATACGACCCATTTTGAAACAATTAAAAAGCCGAAACTGGCCGGAAAAGGCCGAATATGTACAAGACAGGATTCTCCGGATGCTGGTTGTATTGGAAGTTCTATTCTTCGGGGATTGGCAGCGCGCAACGAGTTCTCTCACATCATAATATCCTGCGATACGACCCATTTTGAAACAATTAAATAGCCGGAAATGTCCGGAAAATGCCGAACGTGTACATAACCCGTTGCTCCGTATGCTCGTTGTAATGGGCGTACCATTTTGCGGGGATTGGCAGCGTGCAGCGAGATCTCACACATCATAATATCCTGCGATACGACCCGTTTTTAATCACATAAAATGCCGGAAATGTCCGGAAAAGGCCGAAGGTGTACAGAACCTGATGCTACGTATACTCGTTGTAAGGGGCGTACCATTTCTCGGGGATTGGCAGCGCGCAACGAGATCTCACACATCATAATATCCTGCGATACGACCCTTTTTGAAACAATTAAAAAGCCGGAAATATCCGGAAAAGGCCGAAGGTGTACAGAACCCGTTGCTCCGCATGCTCGTTGTAATGGGCGTACCATTTTTCGGGGATTGGCAGCGTGCAGCGAGATCTCACACATCATAATATCCTGCGATACGACCCTTTTTGAAACAATTAAAAAGCCAAAACTGGCCGGAAAAGGCCGAATATGTACAAGACAGGATTCTCCGGATGCTGGTTGTATTGGAAGTACCATTCTTCGGGGATTGGCAGCGCGCACCGTGTTCTCTCACATCATAATATCCTGCTATTCGGCCCGTTTTTGATCACTTAAAATGCCGGAAATGTCCGGAAAAGGACGAAGGTGTACAGAACCTGATGCTCCGTATGCTCGTTGTAAGGGCCGTACCATTTCTCGGGGATTGGCAGCGCGTAACGTGTTCTCTCACATCATAATATCCTGCGATACGACTCATTTTGAAACTATTAAAAAGCCGAAACTGGCCGGAAAAGGCCGAATATGTACAAGACAGGATTCTCCGCATGCTCGTTGTAATGGGCGTACCATTTTTCGGGGATTGGCTGCGCGCAACGAGTTCTCACACATCATAATATCCTGTGATACGACCCATTTTGAAACAATTAAAAAGACGAAACTGGCCGGAAAAGGCTGAATATGTACAAGACAGGATTCTCCGCATGCTCGTTGTATTGGAAGTACCATTCTTCGGGGAATGGCAGCGCGCACCGAGTTCTCTCACACCATAATATCCTGCGATACGATCCGTTTTTAATCACATAAAATGCCGGAGATGTCCGGAAAAGGCCGAAGGTGTACAGAACCCAATGCTCCGTTTGCTCGTTGTAATGGAAGTACCATTTTTGGGGGGTTGGCAGAGAGCAACTGGTTCTTACACATCATAATATCCTGATATACGGCCCGTTTTTGATCACTTAAAGTGCCGGAAATGTCCGGAAAAGGCCGAAGGTGTACAGAACCTGATGCTCCGTATGCTCGTTGTAAGGGGCGTACCATTTCTCGGGGATTGGCAGCGCGTAACGAGTTCTCTCACATCATAATATCCTGAAATACGGCCCATTTTGAAACAATTAAAAAGCCGGAAATGTTCGGAAAAGGCCGAAGTTGTACAGAACCTGATGCTCCGTATGCTCGTTGTAAGGGGCGTACCATTTCTCGGGGATTGGCAGCGCGTAACGAATTCTCTCACATCATAATATCCTGATATACAGCCCATTTCGGAACTATTAAAAAGCCGGAAATGTCCAGAAAAGGCCGAAGGTGTACAGAACCCGTTGCTCCGTATGCTCGTTGTAATGGGCGTACCATTTTTCGGGGATTGGAAGCGTGCAGCGAGATCTCACACATCATAATATCGTGCGATACGACCCTTTTTGAAACAATTAAAAAGCCGGAAATGTCCGGAAAAGGCCGAAGGTGTACAGAACCCGTTGCTCCGTATGCTCGTTGTAATGGGCGTACCATTTTTCGGGGATTGGAAGCGTGCAGCTAGATCTCACACATCATAATATCGTGCGATACGACCCTTTTTGAAACAATTAAAAAGCCGGAAATATCCGGAAAAGGCCGAAGGTGTACAGAACCCGATGCTCCGTATGCTCGTTGTAAGGGAAGGACCATTTTTGGGGGATCGGCAACGCTCAACGCGTTTTTACACATCATAATATCCTGCTATTCGGCCCGTTTTTGATCACTTAAAATGCCGGAAATGTCCGGAAAAGGCCGAAGGTGTACAGAACCTGATGCTCCGTATGCTCGTTGTAATGGAAGGACCATTTCTCGGGGATTGGCAGCGCGTAACGTGTTCTCTCACATCATAATATCCTGACAAACGGCACATTTTGAAACAATTAAAAAGCCGGAAATGTCCGGATAAGGCCGAAGGTGTACAGAACCCAATGCTCCGTTTGCTCGTTGTAATGGAAGTACCATTTTTGGGGGGTTGGCAGAGAGCAACTGGTTCTTACACATCATAATATCCTGATATACGGCCCATTTTGAAACAATTAAAAAGCCGGAAATGTCCGGAAAAGGCCGAAGGTGTACAGAACCCGTTGCTCCGTATGCTCGTTGTAATGGGCGTACCATTTTTCGGGGATTGGCAGCGTGCAGCGAGATCTCACACATCATAATATCCTGCGATACGACCCTTTTTGAAACAATTATAAAGCCGGAAAAATCCGGAAAAGGCCGAAGGTGTACAAAACCCGTTGCTCCGTATGCTCGTTGTAATGGAAGGACCATTTTTGGGGGATTGGCAACGCTCAACGCGTTTTTACACATCATAATATCCTGCTATTCGGCCCATTTTGAAACAATTAAAAAGCCGGAAATGTCCGGAAAATGCCAAAGGTGTACAGAACCCGTTGCTCCGTATGCTCGTTGTAATGGGCGTACCATTTTTCGGGGATTGGCAGCGTGCAGCGAGTTCTCTCACATCATAATATCCCGCGATACGACCCATTTTGAAACAATTAAAAAGCCGGAAATGTCCGGAAAATGCCGAAGGTGTACAGAACCCGTTGCTCCGTATGCTCGTTGTAATGGAAGGACCATTTTTGGGGGATTGGCAGCGAGCAGCGAGTTCTCACACATCATAATATCCTGCGATACGACAAATTTTGAAACAAATAAAAAGACGAAACTGGCCGGAAAAGGCCGAATATGTACAAGACAGGATTCTCCGCATGCTCGTTTTATTGGAAGTACCATTCTTCGGGGATTGGCAGCGCGCACCGAGTTCCCTCACATCATAATATCCTGCTATACGGCCCGTTTTTAATCACATAAAATGCCGGAGATGTCCGGAAAAGGCCGAAGGTGTACAGAACCCGATGCTCCGTTTGCTCGTTGTAATGGAAGTACCATTTTTGGGGGGTTGGCAGAGAGCAACTGGTTCTTACACATCATAATATCCTGATATGCGGCCCATTTTGAAACAATTAAAAAGCCGGAAATGTCCGGAAAAGGCCGAAGGTGTACAGAACCCGTTGCTCCGTATGCTCGTTGTAATGGGCGTACTATTTTTCGGGGATTGGCAGCGTGCAGCGAGTTCTCACACCTCATAGTATCCTGCGATACGACTCATTTTGAAACTATTAAAAAGCCGAAACTGGCCGGAAAAGGCCGAATATGTACAAGACAGGATTCTCGTCATGCTCGTTGTAATGGAAGTACCATTCTTCGGGGATTTGCAGCGCGCAACGAGTTCCCTCACATCATAATATCCTGCTATACGGCCCGTTTTTAATTACATAAAAAGCCGGAAATGTCCGGAAAATGCCAAAGGTGTACAGAACCCGTTGCTCCGTATGCTCGTTGTAATGGGCGTACCATTTTTCGGGGATTGGCAGCGTGCAGCGAGTTCTCTCACATCATAATATCCCACGATACGACCCATTTTGAAACAATTAAATATCCGGAAATGTCCGGAAAAGGCCGAAGGTGTACGGAACCCGTTGCTCCTTATGCTCGTTGTAATGGGCGTACCATTTTTCGGGGATTGGCAGCGTGCAGCGAGTTCTCTCACATCATAATATCCCACGATACGACCCATTTTGAAACAATTAAATAGCCGGAAATGTCCGGAAAAGGCCGAAGGTGTACAGAACCCGTTGCTCCGTATGCTCATTGTAATGGGCGTACCATTTTTCGGGGATTTCCAGCGTGCAGCCAGTTTTCACACCTCATAATATCCTGCGATACGATCCATTTTGAAACTATGAAAAAGCCGAAACTGGCCGGAAATGGCCGAATATGTACAAGACAGGATTCTCCGCATGCTCGTTGTATTGGAAGTACCATTCTTCGGGGATTGACAGCGCGCATCGAGTTCCCTCACATCATAATATCCTGATATTCGGCCCATTTTTGATCACTTAAAATGCCGGAAATGTCCGGAAAAGGCCGAAGGTGTACAGAACCTGATGCTCCGTATGCTCGTTGTAATGGAAGTACCATTTCTCGGGGATTGGCAGCGCGTAACGAATTCTCTCACATCATAATATCCTGATATACAGCCCATTTTGAAACTATTAAAAAGCCGGAAATGTCCAGAAAAGGCCGAAGGTGTACAGAACCCGTTGCTCCGTATGCTCGTTGTAATGGGCGTACCATTTTTCGGGGATTGGAAGCGTGCAGCGAGATCTCACACATCATAATATCGTGCGATACGACCCTTTTTGAAACAATTAAAAAGCCGGAAATATCCGGAAAAGGCAGAAGGTGTACAGATCCCGATGCTCCGTATGCTCGTTGTAAGGGAAGGACCATTTTTGGGGGATCGGCAACGCTCAACGCGTTTTTACACATCATAATATCCTGCTATTCGGCCCGTTTTTGATCACTTAAAATGCCGGAAATGTCCGGAAAAGGCCGAAGGTGTACAGAACCTGATGCTCCGTATGCTCGTTGTAATGGAAGGACCATTTCTCGGGGATTGGCAGCGCGTAACGTGTTCTCTCACATCATAATATCCTGACAAACGGCACATTTTGAAACAATTAAAAAGCCGGAAATGTCCGGATAAGGCCGAAGGTGTACAGAACCCAATGCTCCGTTTGCTCGTTGTAATGGAAGTACCATTTTTGGGGGGTTGGCAGAGAGCAACTGGTTCTTACACATCATAATATCCTGATATACGGCCCATTTTGAAACAATTAAAAAGCCGGAAATGTCCGGAAAAGGCCGAAGGTGTACAGAACCCGTTGCTCCGTATGCTCGTTGTAATGGGCGTACCATTTTTCGGGGATTGGCAGCGTGCAGCGAGATCTCACACATCATAATATCCTGCGATACGACCCTTTTTGAAACAATTATAAAGCCGGAAAAATCCGGAAAAGGCCGAAGGTGTACAAAACCCGTTGCTCCGTATGCTCGTTGTAATGGAAGGACCATTTTTGGGGGATTGGCAACGCTCAACGCGTTTTTACACATCATAATATCCTGCTATTCGGCCCATTTTGAAACAATTAAAAAGCCGGAAATGTCCGGAAAATGCCAAAGGTGTACAGAACCCGTTGCTCCGTATGCTCGTTGTAATGGGCGTACCATTTTTCGGGGATTGGCAGCGTGCAGCGAGTTCTCTCACATCATAATATCCCGCGATACGACCCATTTTGAAACAATTAAAAAGCCGGAAATGTCCGGAAAATGCCGAAGGTGTACAGAACCCGTTGCTCCGTATGCTCGTTGTAATGGAAGGACCATTTTTGGGGGATTGGCAGCGAGCAGCGAGTTCTCACACATCATAATATCCTGCGATACGACAAATTTTGAAACAAATAAAAAGACGAAACTGGCCGGAAAAGGACGAATATGTACAAGACAGGATTCTCCGCATGCTCGTTTTATTGGAAGTACCATTCTTCGGGGATTGGCAGCGCGCACCGAGTTCCCTCACATCATAATATCCTGCTATACGGCCCGTTTTTAATCACATAAAATGCCGGAGATGTCCGGAAAAGGCCGAAGGTGTACAGAACCCGATGCTCCGTTTGCTCGTTGTAATGGAAGTACCATTTTTGGGGGGTTGGCAGAGAGCAACTGGTTCTTACACATCATAATATCCTGATATGCGGCCCATTTTGAAACAATTAAAAAGCCGGAAATGTCCGGAAAAGGCCGAAGGTGTACAGAACCCGTTGCTCCGTATGCTCGTTGTAATGGGCGTACTATTTTTCGGGGATTGGCAGCGTGCAGCGAGTTCTCACACCTCATAATATCCTGCGATACGACTCATTTTGAAACTATTAAAAAGCCGAAACTGGCCGGAAAAGGCCGAATATGTACAAGACAGGATTCTCGTCATGCTCGTTGTAATGGAAGTACCATTCTTCGGGGATTTGCAGCGCGCAACGAGTTCCCTCACATCATAATATCCTGCTATACGGCCCGTTTTTAATTACATAAAAAGCCGGAAATGTCCGGAAAATGCCAAAGGTGTACAGAACCCGTTGCTCCGTATGCTCGTTGTAATGGGCGTACCATTTTTCGGGGATTGGCAGCGTGCAGCGAGTTCTCTCACATCATAATATCCCACGATACGACCCATTTTGAAACAATTAAATATCCGGAAATGTCCGGAAAAGGCCGAAGGTGTACGGAACCCGTTGCTCCTTATGCTCGTTGTAATGGGCGTACCATTTTTCGGGGATTGGCAGCGTGCAGCGAGTTCTCATACATCATAATATCCTGCGATACGACCCATTTTGAAACAATTAAAAAGACGAAACTGGCCGGAAAAGGCCGAATATGTACAAGACAGAATTCTCCGCATGCTCGTTGTAATGGAAGTACCATTCTTCGGGGATTGGCAGCGCGCAACGAGTTCTCTCACATCATAATATCCTGATATACGGCCCATTTTGAAACAATTAAAAAGCCGGAAATGTCCGGAAAAGGCCGAAGGTGTACAGAACCCGTTGCTCCGTTTGCTCGATGTAATGGAAGTACCATTTTTGGGGGGTTGGCTGAGAGCAACTGGTTCTTACACATCATAATATCCTGATATACGGCCCATTTTGAAGAAATTAAAAAGCCGGTAATGTCCGGAAAAGGCCGAAGGTGTACAGAACCCGTTGCTCCGTATGCTCATTGTAATGGGCGTACCATTTTTCGGGGATTTCCAGCGTGCAGCCAGTTTTCACACCTCATAATATCCTGCGATACGACCCATTTTGAAACTATGAAAAAGCCGAAACTGGCCGGAAATGGCCGAATATGTACAAGACAGGATTCTCCGCATGCTCGTTGTATTGGAAGTACCATTCTTCGGGGATTGACAGCGCGCATCGAGTTCCCTCATATCATAATATCCTGATATTCGGCCCATTTTTGATCACTTAAAATGCCGGAAATGTCCGGAAAAGGCCGAAGGTGTACAGAACCTGATGATCCGTATGCTCGTTGTAATGGAAGTACCATTCTTCGGGGATTGGCAGCGCGCAACGAGTTCTCTCACATCATAATATCCTGCGATACGACCCATTTTGAAACAATTAAAAAGTCGGAATGGTCCGGAAAATGCCAAAGGTGTACAGAACCCGTTGCTCCGTATGCTCGTTGTAATGGGCGTACCATTTTTCGGGGATTGGCAGCGTGCAGCGAGTTCTCACACCTCATAATATCCTGCGATACGACCCATTTTGAAACTATTAAAAAGCCGAAACTGGCCGGAAAGGGCCGAATATGTACAAGACAGGATTCTCCGCATTCTCGTTGTAATGGATGTACCATTCGTCGGGGATTGGCAGCGCGCAACGAGTTCTCTCACATCATAATATCCCGCGATACGACCCATTTTGAAACAATTAAAAAGCCGGAAATGTCCGGAAAATGCCGAAGGTGTACAGAACCCGTTGCTCCGTATGCTCGTTGTAATGGAAGGACCATACTTGGGGGATTGGCAGCGTGCAGCGTGTTCTCACACATCATTATATCCTGCGATACGACCCGTTTTTAATCACATAAAATGCCGGAAATGTCCGGAAAAGGCCGAAGGTGTACAGAACCCGATGCTCCGTTTGCTCGTTGTAATGGAAGTACCATTTTTGGGGGGTTGGCAGAGAGCAACTGGCTCTTACACATCATAATAATCTGATATACGGCCCATTTTGAAACAATTAAAGAGCCGGAAATGTCCGGAAAAGGCCGAAGGTGTACAGAACCCGTTGCTCCGTATGCTCGTTGTAATGGGCGTACCATTTCTCGGGGATTGGCATCGCGTAACGAGTTCTCTCACATCATAATATCCTGAAATACGGCCCATTTTGAAACAACTAAATAGCCGGAAATGTCCGGAAAAGGCCGAAGGTGTACAGAACCTGATGCTACGTATACTCGTTGTAAGGGGCGTACCATTTCTCGGGGATTGGCAGCGCGCAACGAGGTCTCACACATCATAATATCCTGCGATACGATCCTTTTTGAAACAATTAAAAAGCGGGAAATATCCGGAAAAGGCTGAAGGTGTACAGAACCCGTTGCTCCGTATGCTCGTTGTAATGGGCGTACCATTTTTCGGGGATTGGCAGCGTGCAGCGAGTTCCCACACTTCATAATATCCTGCGATACAACCCATTTTGAAACTATTAAAAAGCCGAAACTGGCCGGAAAAGGCCGAATATGTACAAGACAGGATTCTCCGCATGCTCGTTGTAATGGATGTACCATTCTTCGGGGATTGGCAGCGCGCAACGAGTTCTCTCACATCATAATATCCTGCGATACGACCCATTTTGAAACAATTAAATAGCCGGAAATGTCCGGAAAATGCCGAACGTGTACATAACCCGTTGCTCCGTATGCTCGTTGTAATTGGCGTACCATTTTTCGGGGATTGGAAGCGTGCAGCGAGATCTCACACATCATAATATCGTGCGATACGACCCTTTTTGAAACAATTAAAAAGCCGGAAATATCCGGAAAAGGCCGAAGGTGTACAGAACCCGTTGCTCCGTATGCTCGTTGTAATGGGCGTACTATTTTTCGGGGATTGGCAGCGTGCAGCGAGATCTCACACATCATAATATCCTGCGATACGACCCTTTTTGAAACAATTAAAAAGCGGGAAATGTCCGGAAAATGCCGAACGTGTACAGAACCCGTTGCTCCGTATGCTCGTTGTAATGTAAGGACCATTTTTGGGGGATTGGCAGCGTGCAGCGAGTTCTCACACATCATAATATCCTGCGATAGGACCCGTTTTTAATCACATAAAATGCCGGAGATGTCCGGAAAAGGCCGAAGGTGTACAGAACCCAATGCTCCGTTTGCTCGTTGTAATGGAAGTAACATTTTTGGGGGGTTGGCAGAGAGCAACTGGTTCTTACACATCATAATATCCTGATATACGGACCATTTGGAAACAATTAAAAAGCCGGAAATGTCCGGAAAAGGCCGAAGGTGTACAGAACCCGTTGCTCCGTATGCTCGTTGTAATGGGCGTACCATTTTTCGGGGATTGGCAGCGTGCAGCGAGATCTCACACATCATAATATCCTGCGATACGACCCTTTTGGAAACAATTATAAAGCCGGAAAAATCCGGAAAAGGCCGAAGGTGTACAAAACCCGTTGCTCCGTATGCTCGTTGTAATGGAAGGACCATTTTTGGGGGATTGGCAACGCTCAACGCGTTTTTACACATCATAATATCCTGCTATTCGGCCCATTTTGAAACAATTAAAAAGCCGGAAATGTCCGGAAAATGCCGAAGGTGTACAGAACCCGTTGCTCCGTATGCTCGTTGTAATGGAAGGACCATTTTTGGGGGAATGGCAGCGTGCAGCGAGTTCTCACACATCATAATATCCTGCGATACGACAAATTTTGAAACAAATAAAAAGACGAAACTGGCCGGAAAAGGCCGAATATGTACAAGACAGGATTCTCCGCATGCTCGTTTGATTGGAAGTACCATTCTTCGGGGATTGGCAGCGCGCACCGAGTTCCCTCACATCATAATATCCTGCTATACGGCCCGTTTTTAATCACATAAAATGCCGGAGATGTCCGGAAAAGGCCGAAGGTGTACAGAACCCGATGCTCCGTTTGCTCGTTGTAATGGAAGTACCATTTTTGGGGGGTTGGCAGAGAGCAACTGGTTCTTACACATCATAATATCCTGATATGCGGCCCATTTTGAAACAATTAAAAAGCCGGAAATGTCCGGAAAAGGCCGAAGGTGTACAGAACCCAATGCTCCGTTTGCTCGTTGTAATGGAAGTACCATTTTTGGGGGGTTGGCAGAGAGCAACTGGTTCTTACACATCATAATATCCTGAAATACGGCCCATTTTGAAACAATTAAAAAGCCGGAAATGTTCGGAAAAGGCCGAAGGTGTACAGAACCTGATGCTCCGTATGCTCGTTGTAAGGGGCGTACCATTTCTCGGGGATTGGCAGCGCGTAACGAATTCTCTCACATCATAATATCCTGATATACAGCCCATTTTGAAACTATTAAAAAGCCGGAAATGTCCAGAAAAGGCCGAAGGTGTACAGAACCCGTTGCTCCGTATGCTCGTTGTAATGGGCATACCATTTTTCGGGGATTGGAAGCGTGCAGCGAGATCTCACACATCATAATATCGTGCGATACGACCCATTTTGAAACAATTAAAAAGCCGGAAATGTCCGGAAAAGGCCGAAGGTGTACAGAACCCGATGCTCCGTATGCTCGTTGTAAGGGAAGGACCATTTTTGGGGGATCGGCAACGCTCAACGCGTTTTTACACATCATAATATCCTGCTATTCGGCCCGTTTTTGATCACTTAAAATGCCGGAAATGTCCGGAAAAGGCCGAAGGTGTACAGAACCTGATGCTCCGTATGCTCGTTGTAATGGAAGGACCATTTCTCGGGGATTGGCAGCGCGTAACGTGTTCTCTCACATCATAATATCCTGACAAACGGCACATTTTGAAACAATTAAAAAGCCGGAAATGTCCGGATAAGGCCGAAGGTGTACAGAACCCAATGCTCCGTTTGCTCGTTGTAATGGAAGTACCATTTTTGGGGGGTTGGCAGAGAGCAACTGGTTCTTACACATCATAATATCCTGATATACGGCCCATTTTGAAACAATTAAAAAGCCGGAAATGTCCGGAAAAGGCCGAAGGTGTACAGAACCCGTTGCTCCGTATGCTCGTTGTAATGGGCGTACCATTTTTCGGGGATTGGCAGCGTGCAGCGAGATCTCACACATCATAATATCCTGCGATACGACCCTTTTTGAAACAATTATAAAGCCGGAAAAATCCGGAAAAGGCCGAAGGTGTACAAAACCCGTTGCTCCGTATGCTCGTTGTAATGGAAGGACCATTTTTGGGGGATTGGCAACGCTCAACGCGTTTTTACACATCATAATATCCTGCTATTCGGCCCATTTTGAAACAATTAAAAAGCCGGAAATGTCCGGAAAATGCCAAAGGTGTACAGAACCCGTTGCTCCGTATGCTCGTTGTAATGGGCGTACCATTTTTCGGGGATTGGCAGCGTGCAGCGAGATCTCACACATCATAATATCCTGCGATACGACCCTTTTTGAAACAATTATAAAGCCGGAAAAATCCGGAAAAGGCCGAAGGTGTACAAAACCCGTTGCTCCGTATGCTCGTTGTAATGGAAGGACCATTTTTGGGGGATTGGCAACGCTCAACGCGTTTTTACACATCATAATATCCTGCTATTCGGCCCATTTTGAAACAATTAAAAAGCCGGAAATGTCCGGAAAATGCCAAAGGTGTACAGAACCCGTTGCTCCGTATGCTCGTTGTAATGGGCGTACCATTTCTCGGGGATTGGCAGCGCGTAACGTGTTCTCTCACATCATAATATCCTGACAAACGGCACATTTTGAAACAATTAAAAAGCCGGAAATGTCCGGATAAGGCCGAAGGTGTACGGAACCCGTTGCTCCTTATGCTCGTTGTAATGGGCGTACCATTTTTCGGGGATTGGCAGCGTGCAGCGAGTTCTCATACATCATAATATCCTGCGATACGACCCATTTTGAAACAATTAAAAAGACGAAACTGGCCGGAAAAGGCCGAATATGTACAAGACAGGATTCTCCGCATGCTCGTTGTAATGGAAGTACCATTCTTCGGGGATTGGCAGCGCGCAACGAGTTCTCTCACATCATAATATCCTGCGATACGACCCATTTTGAAACAATTAAAAAGTCGGAATGGTCCGGAAAATGCCAAAGGTGTACAGAACCCGTTGCTCCGTATGCTCGTTGTAATGGGCGTACCATTTTTCGGGGATTGGCAGCGTGCAGCGAGTTCTCACACCTCATAATATCCTGCGATACGACCCATTTTGAAACTATTAAAAAGCCGAAACTGGCCGGAAAAGGCCGAATATGTACAAGAGAGGATTCTCCGCATTCTCGTTGTAATGGATGTACCATTCGTCGGGGATTGGCAGCGCGCAACGAGTTCTCTCACATCATAATATCCCGCGATACGACCCATTTTGAAACAATTAAAAAGCCGGAAATGTCCGGAAAATGCCGAAGGTGTACAGAACCCGTTGCTCCGTATGCTCGTTGTAATGGAAGGACCATATTTGGGGGATTGGCAGCGTGCAGCGTGTTCTCACACATCATTATATCCTGCGATACGACCCGTTTTTAATCACATAAAATGCCGGAAATGTCCGGAAAAGGCCGAAGGTGTACAGAACCCGTTGCTCCGTATGCTCGTTGTAATGGAAGTACCATTTTTGGGGGGTTGGCAGAGAGCAACTGGCTCTTACACATCATAATAATCTGATATACGGCCCATTTTG
Organism: Bombus muscorum; assembly: GCA_963971185.1. NCBI lineage: Eukaryota > Metazoa > Arthropoda > Insecta > Hymenoptera > Apidae > Bombus > Bombus muscorum. Next base: position 8,724,450 of record OZ020130.1, on the reverse strand, counting down.
AAACAATTAAAGAGCCGGAAATGTCCGGAAAAGGCCGCAGGTGTACAGAACCCGTTGCTCCGTATGCTCGTTGTAATGGGCGTACCATTTCTCGGGGATTGGCAGCGCGTAACGAGTTCTCTCACATCATAATATCCTGAAATACGGCCCATTTTGAAACAACTAAATAGCCGGAAATGTCCGGAAAAGGCCGAAGGTGTACAGAACCTGATGCTACGTATACTCGTTGTAAGGGGCGTACCATTTCTCGGGGATTGGCAGCGCGCAACGAGGTCTCACACATCATAATATCCTGCGATACGATCCTTTTTGAAACAATTAAAAAGCGGGAAATATCCGGAAAAGGCTGAAGGTGTACAGAAACCGTTGCTCCGTATGCTCGTTGTAATGGGCGTACCATTTTTCGGGGATTGGCAGCGTGCAGCGAGTTCCCACACTTCATAATATCCTGCGATACAACCCATTTTGAAACTATTAAAAAGCCGAAACTGGCCGGAAAAGGCCGAATATGTACAAGACAGGATTCTCCGCATGCTCGTTGTAATGGTTGTACCATTCTTCGGGGATTGGCAGCGCGCAACGAGTTCTCTCACATCATAATATCCTGCGATACGACCCATTTTGAAACAATTAAATAGCCGGAAATGTCCGGAAAATGCCGAACGTGTACATAACCCGTTGCTCCGTATGCTCGTTGTAATTGGCGTACCATTTTTCGGGGATTGGAAGCGTGCAGCGAGATCTCACACATCATAATATCGTGCGATACGACCCTTTTTGAAACAATTAAAAAGCCGGAAATATCCGGAAAAGGCCGAAGGTGTACAGAACCCGTTGCTCCGTATGCTCGTTGTAATGGGCGTACTATTTTTCGGGGATTGGCAGCGTGCAGCGAGATCTCACACATCATAATATCCTGCGATACGACCCTTTTTGAAACAATTAAAAAGCGGGAAATATCCGGAAAAGGCTGAAGGTGTACAGAACCCGTTGCTCCGTATGCACGTTGTAATGGGCGTACCATTTTTTGGGGATTGGCAGCGTGCAGCGAGTTCTCACACCTCATAATATCCTGCGATACGACCCATTTTGAAACTGTTAAAAAGCCGAAACTGGCCGGAAAATGCCGAATATGTACAAGACAGGATTCTCCGCATGCTCGTTGTAATGGAAGTACCATTCTTCGGGGATTGGCAGCGCGCAACGAGTACTCTCACATCATAATATCCTGCGATACGACCCATTTTGAAACAATTAAATAGCCGGAAATGTCCGGAAAATGCCGAACGTGTACAAAACCCGTTGCTCCGTATGCTCGTTGTAATGTAAGGACCATTTTTGGGGGATTGGCAGCGTGCAGCGAGTTCTCACACATCATAATATCCTGCGATAGGACCCGTTTTTAATCACATAAAATGCCGGAGATGTCCGGAAAAGGCCGAAGGTGTACAGAACCCAATGCTCCGTTTGCTCGTTGTAATGGAAGTGCCATTTTTGGGGGGTTGGCAGAGAGCAACTGGTTCTTACACATCATAATATCCTGATATAAGGCCCGTTTTTGATCACTTAAAATGCCGGAAATGTCCGGAAAAGGCCGAAGGTGTACAGAACCTGATGCTCCGTATGCTCGTTGTAAGGGGCGTACCATTTCTCGGGGATTGGCAGCGCGTAACGAGTTCTCTCACATCATAATATCCTGAAATACGGCCCATTTTGAAACAATTAAAAAGCCGGAAATGTCCGGAAAATGCCGAAGGTGTACAGAACCCGTTGCTCCGTATGCTCGTTGTAATGGAAGGACCATTTTTGGGGGATTTGCAGCGTGCAGCGAGTTCTCACACATCATAATATCCTGCGATACGACCCATTTTGAAACAACTAAAAAGACGAAACTGGCCGGAAAAGGCCGAATATGTACAAGACAGGATTCTCCGCATGCTCGTTGTAATGGAAGTACCATTCTTCGGGGATTGGCAGCGCGCAACGAGTTCTCTCACATCATAATATCCTGCTATACGGCCCGTTTGTAATCACATAAAATGCCGGAGATGTTCGGAAAAGGCCGAAGGTGTACAGAACCCGATGCTCCGTTTGCTCGTGGTAATGGAAGTACCATTTTTCGGGGAAGGGCAGCGTGCAGCGTGTTCTCACACATCATAATATCCTGCGATACGACCCATTTTGAAACAATTAAATAGCCGGAAATGTCCGGAAAAGGCCGAAGGTGTACAGAACCCGTTGCTCCGTATGCTCGTTGTAATGGTCGTACCATTTTTCGGGGATTGGCAGCGTGCAGCGAGTTCTCACACATCATAATATCCTGCGATACGACCCATTTTGAAACAATTAAAAACACGAAACTGGCCGGAAAAGGCCGAATATGTACAAGACAGGATTCTCCGCATGCCCGTTGTATTGGAAGTACCATTCTTCGGGGATTGGCAGCGCGCAGCGAGTTCTCTCACATCAGAATATCCTGCTATACGACTCATTTTGAAACTATAAAAAGCCGAAACTGGCCGGAAAAGGCCGAATATGTACCAGACAGGATTCTCGACATGCTCGTTGTGATGGAAGTACCATTTTTGGGGGGTTGGCAGAGAGCAACTGGTTCTTACACATCATAATATCCTGATATACGGCCCATTTTGAAACAATTAAAAAGCCGGAAATGTCCGGAAAAGGCCGAAGGTATACAGAACCCGTTGCTCCGTACGCTCGTTGTAATGGAAGGACCATTTTTGGGGGGTTGGCAGAGAGCAACTGGTTCTCACACCTCATAATATCCTGCGATACGACCCATTTTGAAACTATTAAAAAGCCGAAACTGGCCGGAAAAGGCCGAATATGTACAAGACAGGATTCTCCGCATTCTCGTTGTAATGGATGTACCATTCGTCGGGGATTGGCAGCGCGCAACGAGTTCTCTCACATCATAATATCCCGCGATACGACCCATTTTTAAACAATTAAAAAGCCGGAAATGTCCGGAAAATGCCGAAGGTGTACAGAACCCGATGCTCCGTTTGCTCGTTGTAATGGAAGTACCATTTTTGGGGGGTTGGCAGAGAGCAACTGGCTCTTACACATCATAATAATCTGATATATGGCCCATTTTGAAACAATTAAAAAGCCGGAAATGTCCGGAAAAGGCCGAAGGTGTACATAACCCGTTGCTCCGTATGCTCGTTGTAATGGGCGTACCATTTTTCGGGGATTGGCAGCGTGCAGCGAGATCTCACACATCATAGTATCCTGCGATACGACCCGTTTTTAATCACATAAAATGCCGGAAATGTCCGGAAAAGGCCGAAGGTCTACAGAACCCGTTGCTCCGTATGCTCGTTGTAATGGAAGGACCATTTTTCGGGGATTGGCAGCGTGCAGCTAGTTCTCACACATCATAATATCCTGCGATACGATCCTTTTTGAAACAATTAAAAAGCGGGAAATATCCGGAAAAGGCTGAAGGTGTACAGAACCCGTTGCTCCGTATGCTCGTTGTAATGGAAGTACCATTCTTCGGGGATTGGCAGCGCGCAACGAGTTCTCTCACATCATAATATCCTGCTATACGGCCCGTTTGTAATCACATAAAATGCCGGAGATGTTCGGAAAAGGCCGAAGGTGTACAGAACCCGATGCTCCGTTTGCTCGTTGTAATGGAAGTACCATTTTTGGGGGGTTGGCAGAGAGCAACTGGCTCTTACACATCATAATAATCTGATATATGGCCCATTTTGAAACAATTAAAAACACGAAACTGGCCGGAAAAGGCCGAATATGTACAAGACAGGATTCTCCGCATGCTCGCTGTAATGGATGTACCATTCTTCGGGGATTGGCAGCGCGCAACGAGTTCTCTCACATCATAATATCCTGCGATACGACCCATTTTGAAACAATTAAATAGCCGGAAATGTCCGGAAAATGCCGAACGTGTACATAACCCGTTGCTCCGTATGCTCGTTGTAATGGGCGTACCATTTTTCGGGGATTGGCAGCGTGCAGCGAGATCTCGCACATCATAATATCCTGGGATACGACCCTTTTTGAAACAATTATAAAGCCGGAAATATCCGGAAAAGGCCGAAGGTGTACAGAACCCGTTGCTCCGTATGCTCGTTGTAATGGGCGTACCATTTTTCGGGGATTGGCAGCGTGCAGCCAGTTCTCACACCTCATAATATCCTGCGATAAGACCCATTTTGATACTATTAAAAAGCCGGAACTGGCCGGAAATGGCCTAATATGTACAAGACAGGATTCTCCGCATGCTCGTTGTAATGGAAGTACCATTCTTCGGGGATTGGCAGCGCGCAACGAGTTCTCTCACATCAGAATATCCTGCTATACGGCCCGTTTGTAATCACATAAAATGCCGGAGATGTCCGGAAAAGGCCGAAGGTGTACAGAACCCGATGCTCCGTTTGCTCGTGGTAATGGAAGTACCATTTTTCGGGGAAGGGCAGCGTGCAGCGTGTTCTCACACATCATAATATCCTGCGATACGACCCATTTTGAAACAATTAAATAGCCGGAAATGTCCGGAAAAGGCCGAAGGTGTACAGAACCCGTTGCTCCGTATGCTCGTTGTAATGGTCGTACCATTTTTCGGGGATTGGCAGCGTGCAGCGAGTTCTCACACATCATAATATCCTGCGATACGACCCATTTTGAAACAATTAAAAACACGAAACTGGCCGGAAAAGGCCGAATATGTACAAGACAGGATTCTCCGCATGCCCGTTGTATTGGAAGTACCGATCTTCGGGGATTGGCAGCGCGCACCGAGTTCTCTCACATCAGAATATCCTGCTATACGACTCATTTTGAAACTATAAAAAGCCGAAACTGGCCGGAAAAGGCCGAATATGTACCAGACAGGATTCTCGACATGCTCGTTGTAATGGAAGTACCATTTTTGGGGGGTTGGCAGAGAGCAACTGGTTCTTACACATCATAATATCCTGATATACGGCCCATTTTGAAACAATTAAAAAGCCGGAAATGTCCGGAAAAGGCCGAAGGTATACAGAACCCGTTGCTCCGTATGCTCGTTGTAATGGAAGGACCATTTTTGGGGGGTTGGCAGAGAGCAACTGGTTCTCACACCTCATAATATCCTGCGATACGACCCATTTTGAAACTATTAAAAAGCCGAAACTGGCCGGAAAAGGCCGAATATGTACAAGACAGGATTCTCCGCATTCTCGTTGTAATGGATGTACCATTCGTCGGGGATTGGCAGCGCGCAACGAGTTCTCTCACATCATAATATCCCGCGATACGACCCATTTTTAAACAATTAAAAAGCCGGAAATGTCCGGAAAATGCCGAAGGTGTACAGAACCCGATGCTCCGTTTGCTCGTTGTAATGGAAGTACCATTTTTGGGGGGTTGGCAGAGAGCAACTGGCTCTTACACATCATAATAATCTGATATATGGCCCATTTTGAAACAATTAAAAAGCCGGAAATGTCCGGAAAAGGCCGAAGGTGTACATAACCCGTTGCTCCGTATGCTCGTTGTAATGGGCGTACCATTTTTCGGGGATTGGCAGCGTGCAGCGAGATCTCACACATCATAGTATCCTGCGATACGACCCGTTTTTAATCACATAAAATGCCGGAAATGTCCGGAAAAGGCCGAAGGTCTACAGAACCCGTTGCTCCGTATGCTCGTTGTAATGGAAGGACCATTTTTCGGGGATTGGCAGCGTGCAGCTAGTTCTCACACATCATAATATCCTGCGATACGACCCGTTTTTAATCACATAAAATGCCGGAAATGTCCGGAAAATGCCGAAGGTGTACAGAACCTGATGCTACGTATACTCGTTGTAATGGGCGTACCATTTCTCGGGGATTGGCAGCGCGCAACGAGATCTCACACATCATAATATCCTGCGATACGACCCTTTTTGAAACAGTTAAAAAGCGGGAAATATCCGGAAAAGGCTGAAGGTGTACAGAACCCGTTGCTCCGTATGCTCGTTGTAATGGGCGTACCATTTTTCGGGGATTGGCAGCGTGCAGCGAGTTCCCACACTTCATAATATCCTGCGATACAACCCATTTTGAAACTATTAAAAAGCCGAAACTGGCCGGAAAAGGCCGAATATGTACAAGACAGGATTCTCCGCATGCTCGCTGTAATGGATGTACCATTCTTCGGGGATTGGCAGCGCGCAACGAGTTCTCTCACATCATAATATCCTGCGATACGACCCATTTTGAAACAATTAAATAGCCGGAAATGTCCGGAAAATGCCGAACGTGTACATAACCCGTTGCTCCGTATGCTCGTTGTAATGGGCGTACCATTTTTCGGGGATTGGCAGCGTGCAGCGAGATCTCGCACATCATAATATCCTGCGATACGACCCTTTTTGAAACAATTATAAAGCCGGAAATATCCGGAAAAGGCCGAAGGTGTACAGAACCCGTTGCTCCGTATGCTCGTTGTAATGGGCGTACCATTTTTCGGGGATTGGCAGCGTGCAGCCAGTTCTCACACCTCATAATATCCTGCGATAAGACCCATTTTGATACTATTAAAAAGCCGGAACTGGCCGGAAATGGCCTAATATGTACAAGACAGGATTCTCCGCATGCTCGTTGTAATGGAAGTACCATTCTTCGGGGATTGGCAGCAAGCAACGAGTTCTCTCACATCAGAATATCCTGCTATACGGCCCGTTTGTAATCACATAAAATGCCGGAGATGTCCGGAAAAGGCCGAAGGTGTACAGAACCCGTTGCTCCGTATGCTCGTTGTAATGGAAGTACCATTCTTCGGGGATTGGCAGCGCGCAACGAGTTCTCTCACATCATAATATCCTGATATACGGCCCATTTTGAAACAATTAAAAAGCCGGAAATGTCCGGAAAAGGCCGAAGGTGTACAGAACCCGATACTCCGTTTGCTCGTTGTAATGGAAGTACCATTTTTGGGGGGTTGGCAGAGAGCAACTGGTTCTTACACATCATAATAATCTGATATACGGCCCATTTTGAAACAATTAAAAAGCCGGAAATGTCCGGAAAAGGCCGAAGGTGTACAGAACCCGTTGCTCCGTATGCTCGTTGTAATGGGCGTACCATTTTTCGGGGATTGGAAGTGTGCAGCGAGATCTCACACATCATAATATCGTGCGATACGACCGTTTTTGAAACAATTAAAAAGCCGGAAATATCTGGAAAAGGCCGAAGGTGTACAGAACCCGATGCTCCGTATACTCGTTGTAAGGGAAGGACCATTTTTGGGGGATTGGCAACGCTCAACGCGTTTTTACACATCATAATATCCTGCTATTCGGCCCGTTTTTGATCACTTAAAATGCCGGAAATGTCCGGAAAAGGCCTAAGGTGTACAGAACCTGATGCTCCGTATGCTCGTTGTAAGGGGCGTACCATTTCTCGGGGATTGGCAGCGCGTAACGTGTTCTCTCACATCATAATATCCTGATAAACGGCACATTTTGAAACAATTAAAAAGCCGGAAATGTCCGGAAAAGGCCGAAGGTGTACAGAACGCGTTGCTCCGTATGCTCGTTGTAGTGGGCGTACCATTTTTCGGGGATTGGCAGCGTGCAGCGAGTTCTCACACCTCATAATATCCTGCTATACGACTCATTTCGAAACTATTAAAAAGCCGAAACTGGCCGGAAGAGGCCGAATATGTACAAGACAGGATTCTCGTCATGCTCGTTGTAATGGAAGTACCATTCTTCGGGGATTTGCAGCGCGCAACGAGTTCCCTCACATCATAATATCCTGCTATACGGCCCGTTTTTAATCACATAAAATGCCGGAGATGTCCGGAAAAGGCCGAAGGTGTACAGAACCTGATGCTCCGTATGCTCGTTGTAAGGGGCGTACCATTTCTCGGGGATTGGCAACGCGTAACGAGTTCTCTCACATCATAATATCCTGAAATACGGCCCCTTTTGAAACAATTAAAAAGCCGGAAATGTCCGGAAAAGGCCGAAGGTGTACAGAACCTGATGCTCCGTATGCTCGTTGTAAGGGGCGTACAATTTCTCGGGGATTGGCAGCGCGTAGCGAATTCTCTCACATAATAATATCCTGATATACGGCCCATTTTGAAACAATTAAAAAGCCGGAAATGTCTAGACAAGGCCGAAGGTGTACAGAACCCGTTGCTCCGTATGCTCGTTGTAATGGGGGTACCATTTTTCGGGGATTGGCAGCGTGCAGCGAGTTCTCACACCTCATAATATCCTGCGATACGACTCATTTTGAAACTATTAAAAAGCCGATACTGGCCGGAAAAGGCCGAATATGTACAAGACAGGATTCTCCGCATGCTCGTTGTAATGGAAGTACCATTCTTCGGGGATTGGCTGCGCGCAACGAGTTCTCTCACATTCTGTACACCTTCGGCCTTTTCCGGACATCTCCGGCATTTTATGTGATTAAAAACGGGTCGTATAGCAGGATATTATGATGTGAGAGAACTCGTTGCGCGCTGCCAATCCCCGAAGAATGGTACTTCCATTACAACGAGCATGCGGAGAATCCTGTCTTGTACATATTCGGCCATTTCCGGCCATTTTCGGCTTTTTAATAGTTTCAAAATGGGTCGTATCGCAAGATATTATGATGTGAGAGAACTCGTTGCTCTCTGCCAACCCCCCAAAAATGGTACTTCCATTACAACGAGCAAACGGAGCATCGGGTACTGTACACCTTCGGCCTTTTCCGGACATCTCCGGCATGTTATGTGATTAAAAACGGGCCGTATAGCAGGATATTATGATGTGAGGGAACTCGTTGCGCGCTGCCAATCCCCGAAGAATGGTACTTCCATTACAACGAGCATGCGGAGAATCCTGTCTTGTACATATTCGGCCATTTCCGGCCATTTTCGGCTTTTTAATAGTTTCAAAATGGGTCGTATCGCAAGATATTATGATGTGAGAGAACTCGTTGCTCTCTGCCAATCCCCGAAAAATGGTACGCCCATTACAACGAGCATACGGAGCAACGGGTTCTGTACACCTTCGGCATTTTCCGGACATTTCCGGCTTTTTAATTGTTTCAAAATGGGTCGTATCGCAGGATATCATGATGTGTGAGAACACGCTGCACGCTGCCCATCCCCGAAAAATGGTACTTCTATTACAACGAGCATGCGGAGAATCCTGTCTTGTACATATTCGGCCTTTTCCGGGCAGTTTCGTCTGTTTAATTGTTTCAAAATGGTTCGTATCGCAGGATATTATGATGTGTGAGAACTCGCTGCACGCTGCCAATCCCCGAAAAATGGTACGCCCATTACAACGAGCATACGGAGCAACGGGTTCTGTACACCTTCGGCCTTTTCCGGACATTTCCGGCTATTTAATTGTTTCAAAATGGGTCGTATCGCAGGATGTTATGATGTGTGAGAACACGCTGCACGCTGCCCATCCCCGAAAAATGGTACTTCCATTACAACGAGAAAACGGAGCATCGGGTTCTGTACACCTTCGGCCTTTTCCGGACATCTCCGGCATTTTATGTGATTAAAAACGGGTCGTATAGCAGGATATTATGATGTGAGAGAACTCGTTGCGCGCTGCCAATCCCCGAAGAATGGTACTTCCATTACAACGAGCATGCGGAGAATCCTGTCTTGTACATATTCGGCCATTTCCGGCCATTTTCGGCTTTTTAATAGTTTCAAAATGGGTCGTATCGCAAGATATTATGATGTGAGAGAACTCGTTGCTCTCTGCCAACCCCCCAAAAATGGTACTTCCATTACAACGAGCAAACGGAGCATCGGGTACTGTACACCTTCGGCCTTTTCCGGACATCTCCGGCATGTTATGTGATTAAAAACGGGCCGTATAGCAGGATATTATGATGTGAGGGAACTCGTTGCGCGCTGCCAATCCCCGAAGAATGGTACTTCCATTACAACGAGCATGCGGAGAATCCTGTCTTGTACATATTCGGCCATTTCCGGCCATTTTCGGCTTTTTAATAGTTTCAAAATGGGTCGTATCGCAAGATATTATGATGTGAGAGAACTCGTTGCTCTCTGCCAACCCCCCAAAAATGGTACTTCCATTACAACGAGCAAACGGAGCATCGGGTTCTGTACACCTTCGGCCTTTTCCGGACATTTCCGCCATTTTATGTGATTAAAAACGTGTCGTATCGCAGGATATTATGATGTGAGAGAACTCGTTGCGCGCTGCCAATCCCCCAAAAATGTTCCTTCCATTACAACGAGCATACGGAGCAACGGGTTATGTACAACTTCGGCCTTTTCCGGACATTTCCGGCTTTTTAATTGTTTCAAAATGGGCCGTATATCAGATTATTATGATGTGTAAGAACCAGTTGCTCTCAGCCAACCCCCCAAAAATGGTACTTCCATTACAACGAGCAAACGGAGCATCGGGTTCTGTACACCTTCGGCCTTTTCCGGACATCTCCGGCATTTTATGTGAATAAAAACGGGCCGTATATCAGGATATTATGATGTGAGAGAACTCGTTGCGCGCTGCCAATCCCCGAAGAATGGTACTTCCATTACAACGAGCATGCGGAGAATCCTGTCTTGTACATATTCGGCCTTTTCCGGCAAGTTTCGGCTTTTTAATAGTTTCAAAATGAGTCGTATCGCAGGATATTATGAGGTGTGAGAACTCGCTGCACGCTGCCAATCCCCGAAAAATGGTACGCCCACTACAACGAGCATACGGAGCAACGGGTTGTGTACACCTTCGGCATTTTCCGGACATTTCCGGCTTTTTAATTGTTTCAAAATGTGTCGTATCGCAGGATATCATGATGTGTGAGAACACGCTGCACGCTGCCCATCCCCGAAAAATGGTACTTCTATTACAACGAGCATGCGGAGAATCCTGTCTTGTACATATTCGGCCTTTTCCGGACAGTTTCGTCTGTTTAATTGTTTCAAAATGGTTCGTATCGCAGGATATTATGATGTGTGAGAACTCGCTGCACGCTGCCAATCCCCGAAAAATGGTACGCCCATTACAACGAGCATTCGGAGCAACGGGTTCTGTACACCTTCGTCCTTTTCCGGACCTTTCCGGCTTTTTAATTGTTTCAAAATGGGTCGTATATCAGGATATTATGATGTGTAAGAACCAGTTGCTCTCTGCCAACCCCCCAAAAATGGTACTTCCATTACAACGAGCAAACGGAGCATCGGGTTCTGTACACCTTCGGCCTTTTCCGGATATTTCCGGCTTTTTAATTGTTTCAAAAAGGGTCGTATCGCACGATATTATGATGTGTGAGATCTCGCTGCACGCTTCCAATCCCCGAAAAATGGTACGCCCATTACAACGATCATACGGAGCAACGGGTTCTGTACACCTTCGGCCTTTTCCGGACATCTCCGGCTTTTTAATTGTTTCAAAATGGGCCGTATATCAGATTATTATGATGTTTAAGAGCCAGTTGCTCTCTGCCAACCCCCCAAAAATGGTACTTCCATTACAACGAGCAAACGGAGCATCGGGTTCTGTACACCTTCGGCCTTTTCCGGACATCTCCCGCATTTTATGTGATTAAAAACGGGCCGTATAGCAGGATACTATGATGTGAGGGAACTCGGTGCGCGCTGCCAATCCCCGAAGAATGGTACTTCCAATACAACGAGCATGCGGAGAATCCTGTCTTGTACATATTCGGCCTTTTCCGGCCAGTTTGGTCTTTTTAATTGTTTCACAATGGGTCGTATCGCAGGATATTATGATGTGTGAGAACTCGCTGCACGCTGCCAATCCCCGAAAAATGGTACGCCCATTACAACGAGCATACGGAGCAACGGGTTCTGTACACCTTCGGCCTTTTCCGGACATTTCCGGCTATTTAATTGTTTCAAAATGGGTCGTATCGCAGGATATTATGATGTGAGAGAACTCGTTACGCGCTGCCAATCCCCGAGAAATGGAACGCCCCTTACAACGAGTATAGGTAGCATCAGGTTCTGTACACCTTCAGCCTTTCCCGGACATTTCCGGCATTTTATGTGATTAAAAACGGGTCGTATCGCAGGATATTATGATGTGTGAGAATTCGCTGCACGCTGCCAATCTCCCAAAAATGGTCCTTCCATTACAACGAGCATACGGAGCAACGGGTACTGTGCACCTTCGGCATTTTCCGGACATTTCCGGCTATTTAATTGTTTCAAAATGGGTCGTATCGCAGGATATTATGATGTGTGAGAACACGCTGCACGCTGCCCATCCCCGAAAAATGGTACTTCCATTACAACGAGCATGCGGAGAATCCTGTCCTGTACATATTCGGCCATTTCCGGCCAGTTTCGGCTTTTTAATAGTTTCAAAATGGGTCGTATCGCAGGATATTATGAGGTGTGAGAACTGGCTGCACGCTGCCAATCCCCGGTAAATGGTACGCCCATTACTACGAGCATACGGAGCAACGGGTTCTGTACACCTTCGGCCTTTTCCGGACATTTCCGGCTTTTTAATTGCTTCAAAATAGGCCGTATATCAGGATATTATGATGTGTAAGAACCAGTTGCTCTCTGCCAACCCCCCCAAAATGGTACTTCCATTACAACAAGCAAAGGGAGCAACGGGTTCTGTACACCTTCGTCCTTTTCCGGACATTTCCGGCTTTTTAATTGTTTCAAAATGGGCCGTATATCAGGATATTATGATGTGAGAGAACTCGTTGCTCGCTGCGAATCCCCGAAGAATGGTACTTCCATTACAACGAGCATGCGGAGAATCCTTTCTTGTACATATTCGGCCTTTTCCGGCAAGTTTAGGCTTTTTAATAGTTTCAAAATGAGTCGTATCGCAGGATATTATGAGGTGTGAGAACTCGATGCACGCTGCCAATCCCCGAAAAATGGTGCGCCCACTACAACGAGCATACGGAGCAACGGGTTCTGTACACCTTCGGCCTTTTCCGGACATTTCCGGCTATTTAATTGTTTCAAAATGGGTCGTATCGCAGGATATTATGATGTGTGAGAACACGCTGCACGCTGCCCATCCCCGAAAAATGGTACTTCCATTACAACGAGCAAACGGAGCATCGGGTTCTTTACACCTTCGGCCTTTTCCGGACATCTCCGGCATATTATGTGATTAAAAACGGGCCGTATAGCAGGATATTATGATGTGAGAGAACTCGTTGCGCGCTGCCAATCACCGAAGAATGGTACTTCCATTACAACGAGCATGCGGAGAATCCTGCCTTGTACATATTCGGCCTTTTCCGGCAAGTTTCGGCTTTTTAATAGTTTCAAAATGAGTCGTATCGCAGGATATTATGAGGTGTGAGAACTCGCTGCGCGCTGCCAATCCCCGAAAAATGGTATGCCCATTACAACGAGCATACGGAGCAACGGGTTCTGTACACCTTCGGCATTTTCCGGACATTTCCGGCTTTTTAATTGTTTCAAAATGGGTCGTATCGCAGGATATTATGATGTGTGAGAACACGCTGCACGCTGCCCATCCCCGAAAAATGGTACTTCTATTACAACAAGCATGCGGAGAATCCTGTCTTGTACATATTCGGCCTTTTCCGGGCAGTTTCGTCTGTTTAATTGTTTCAAAATGGTTCGTATCGCAGGATATTATGATGTGTGAGAACTCGCTGCACGCTGCCAATCCCCGAAAAATGGTACGCCCATTACAACGAGCATACGGAGCAACGGGTTCTGTACACCTTCGGCCTTTTCCGGACATTTCCGGCTATTTAATTGTTTCAAAATGGGTCGTATCGCAGGATGTTATGATGTGTGAGAACACGCTGCACGCTGCCCATTCCCGAAAAATGGTACTTCCATTACAACGAGAAAACGGAGCATCGGGTTCTGTACACCTTCGGCCTTTTCCGGACATCTCCGGCATTTTATGTGATTAAAAACGGGTCGTATAGCAGGATATTATGATGTGAGAGAACTCGTTGCGCGCTGCCAATCCCCGAAGAATGGTACTTCCATTACAACGAGCATGCGGAGAATCCTGTCTTGTACATATTCGGCCATTTCCGGCCATTTTCGGCTTTTTAATAGTTTCAAAATGGGTCGTATCGCAAGATATTATGATGTGAGAGAACTCGTTGCGCGCTGCCAATCCCCGAAGAATGGTACTTCCATTACAACGAGCATGCGGAGAATCCTGTCTTGTACATATTCGGCCTCTTCCGGCCAGTTTCGGCTTTTTAACAGTTTCAAAATGGGTCGTATCGCAGGATATTATGAGGTGTGAGAACTCGCTGCACGCTGCCAATCCCCGAAAAATGGTACGCCCATTACAACGAGCATACGGAGCAACGGGTTCTGTACACCTTGGGCCTTTTCCGGACATTTTCGGCTTTTTAATTTGTATAAAATGGGTCGTATCGCAGGATATTATGCAGTGTGAGAACTCGTTGCGCGCTGCCAATCCCCGGGAAATGGTACGCCCCTTACAACGAGTATAGGTAGCATCAGGTTCTGTACACCTTCGGCCTTTTCCGGACATTTCCGCCATTTTATGTGATTAAAAACGTGTCGTATCGCAGGATATTATGATGTGTGAGAACTCGCTGCACGCTGCCAATCCCCCAAAAATGGTACGCCCATTACAACGAGCATACGGAGCAACGGGTTCTGTACACCTTCGGCCTTTTCCGGACATTTACGGCTTTTTAATTGTTTCAAAATGGGCCGTATATCAGGATATTATGATGTGTAAGAACCAGTTGCTCTCTGCCAACCCCCCAAAAATGGTACTTCCATTACAACGGGCAAACGGAGCATTGGGCTCTGTACACCTTCGGCCTTTTCCGGACATCTCCGGCATGTTATGTGATTAAAAACGGGCCGTATAGCAGGATATTATGATGTGAGGGAACTCGTTGCGCGCTGCCAATCCCCGGAGAATGGTACTTCCATTACAACGAGCATGCGGAGAATCCTGTCTTGTACATATTCCGCCTTTTCCGGCCAGTTTCGGCTTTTTAATAGTTTCAAAATGAGTCGTATCGCAGGATATTATGAGGTGTGAGAACTCGCTGCACGCTGCCAATCCCCGAAAAATGGTACGCCCACTACAACGAGCATACGGAGCAACGGGTTCTGTACACCTTCGGCCTTTTCCGGACATTTCCGGCATTTTAAGTGATAAAAAACGGGCCGAATAGCAAGATATTATGATGTGTAAAAACGAGTTGAGCGTTGCCAATCCCCTAAAAATGGTCCTTCCCTTACAACGAGCATACGGAGCATCGGGTTCTGTACACCTTCGGCCTTTTCCGGATTTTTCCGGCTTTTTAATTGTTTCAAAAAGGGACGTATCGCACGATATTATGATGTGTGAGATCTCGCTACACGCTTCCAATCCCCGAAAAATGTTACGCCCATTACAACGAGCATACGGAACAACGGGTTCTGTACACCTTCGGCCTTTTCCGGACATTTCCGGCTTTTTATTTGTTTCAAAATGGGCCGTATATCAGATTATTATGATGTGTAAGAACCAGTTGCTCTCAGCCAACCCCCCAAAAATGGTACTTCCATTACAACGAGCAAACGGAGCATCGGGTTCTGTACACCTTCGGCCTTTTCCGGACATCTCCGGCATTTTATGTGAATAAAAACGGGCCGTATATCAGGATATTATGATGTGAGAGAACTCGTTGCGCGCTGCCAATCCCCGAAGAATGGTACTTCCATTACAACGAGCATGCGGAGAATCCTGTCTTGTACATATTCGGCCTTTTCCGGCAAGTTTCGGCTTTTTAATAGTTTCAAAATGAGTCGTATCGCAGGATATTATGAGGTGTGAGAACTCGCTGCACGCTGCCAATCCCCGAAAAATGGTACGCCCACTACAACGAGCATACGGAGCAACGGGTTCTGTACACCTTCGGCATTTTCCGGACATTTCCGGCTTTTTAATTGTTTCAAAATGTGTCGTATCGCAGGATATCATGATGTGTGAGAACACGCTGCACGCTGCCCATCCCCCAAAAATGGTCCTTCCATTACGACGAGCAGACGGAGCATCGGGTTCTGTGCACCTTCGGCCTCTTCCGGACATCTCCGGCATTTTATGTGATTAAAAACGGGCCGTATAGCAGGATATTATGATGCGCGAGAACTCGTTGCGCGCTGCCAGTCCCCGAAGAATGGTACTTCCATTACAACGAGCATGCGGAGAATCCTGTCTTGTACATATTCGGCCTTTTCCGGCCAGTTTCGGCTTTTTGATAGTTTCAAAATGAGTCGTATCGCAGGATATTATGAGGTGTAAAACTCGCTGCACGCTGCCAATCTCCGAAAAATGGTACGCCCACTACAACGAGCATACGGAGCAACGGGTTCTGTACACCTTCGGCATTTTCCGGACATTTCCGGCTTTTTAATTGTTTCAAAATGGGTCGTATATCAGGATATTATGATGTGTAAGAACCTGTTGCTCTCTGCCAAGCCCCCAAAAATGGTACTTCCATTAAAACAACCAAAGGGAGCATCGGGTTCTGTACACCTTCGGCCTTTTCCGGACATCTCCGGCATTTTATGTGATTAAAAACGGGCCGTATATCAGGATATTATGATGTGACAGAACTCGTTACGCGCTGCCAATCCCCGAGAAATGGTACGCCCCTTACAACGAGCATGCGGAGAATCCTGTCTTGTACATATTCGGCCTTTTCCGGCCAGCTTCGGCTTTTTAATAGTTTCAAAATGGGTCGTATCGCAGGATATTATGAGGTGTGAGAACTCGCTGCACGCTGCCAATCCCCGAAAAATGTTACGCCCATTACAACGAGCATACGGAGCAACGGGTTCTGTACACCTTCGGCCTTTTCCGGATATTTCCGGCTTTTTAATTGTTTCAAAAAGGGTCGTATCGCAGGATATTATGATGTGTGAGATCTCGCTGCACGCTGCCAATCCCCGAAAAATGGTACGCCTATTACAACGAGCAAACGGATCATCGGGTTCTGTACATCTTCGACCTTTTCCGGACATCTCCGGCATTTTATGGGATTAAAAACGGGACGTATAGCAGGATATTATGATGTGTGAGAACACGCTGCACGCTGCCCATCCCCGAAAAATGGTACTTCCATTACAACGAGCAAACGGAGCAACGGGTTCTGTACACCTTCGGCCTCTTCCGGACATCTCCGGCATTTTATGTGATTAAAAACGGGCCGTATAGCAGGATATTATGATGTGAGAGAACTCGTTGCGCGCTGCCAATGCCCGAAGAATGGTACTTCCATTACAACGAGCATGCGGAGAATCCTGTCTTGTACATATTCGGCCTTTTCCGGCCAGTTTCGGCTTTTTAATAGTTTCAAAATGAGTCGTATCGCAGGATATTATGAGGTGTGAGAACTCGCTGCATGCTGCCAATCCCCGAAAAATGGTACACCCACTACAACGAGCATACGGAGCAACGGTTTCTGTACACCTTCGGCCTGTTCCGGACATTTCCGGCTTTTTAATTGTTTCAAAATGGGCCGTATATCAGGATATTATGATGTGTAAGAACCAGTTGCTCTCTTCCAAGCCCCGAAAAATGGTACTTCCATTAAAACAACCAAAGGGAGCATCGGGTTCTGTACACCTTCGGTCTTTTCCGGACATCTCCGGCATTTTATGTGATTAAAAACGGGTCGTATCGCAGGATATTATGATGTGAGAGAACTCGTTACGAGCTGCCAATCCCCGAAGAATGGTACTTCCATTACAACGAGCATGCGGAGAATCCTGTCTTGTACATATTCGGCCTTTTCCGGCCAGTTTCGTCTTTTTAATTGTTTCAAAATGTGTCGTATCGCAGGATATTATGATGTGTGAGAACTCGCTGCACGCTGCCAATCCCCGAAAAATGGTACGCCCATTACAACGAGCATACGGAGCAACGGGTTCTGTACACCTTCGGCCTTTTCCGGACATTTCCGGCTATTTAATTGTTTCAAAATGGGTCGTATCGCAGGATATTATGATGTGTGAGAACACGCTGCACGCTGCCCATCCCCGAAAAATGGTACTTCCATTACAACGAGCAAACGGAGCATCGGGTTCTGTACACCTTCGGCCTTTTCCGGACATCTCCGGCATTTTATGTGATTAAAAACGGGCCGTATAGCAGGATATTATGATGTGAGAGAACTAGTTGCGCGCTGCCAATCCCCGAAGAATGGTACTTCCATTACAACGAGCATGCGGAGAATCCTGTCTTGTACATATTCGGCCATTTCCGGCCAGTTTCGGCTTTTTAATAGTTTCAAAATGGGTCGTATCGCAGGATATTATGAGGTGTGAGAACTGGCTGCACGCTGGAAATCCCCGAAAAATGGTACGCCCATTACAACGAGCATACGGAGCAACGGGTTCTGTACACCTTCGGCCTTTTCCGGACATTTCCGGCTTTTTAATTGTTTCAAAATGGGCCGTATATCAGATTATTATGATGTGTAAGAACCAGTTGCTCTCTGCCAACCCCCCAAAAATGGTACTTCCATTACAACGAGCAAACGGAGCATCGGTTTCTGTACACCTTCGGCCTTTTCCGGACATCTCCGGCATTTTATGTGATTAAAAACGGGCCGTATATCAGGATATTATGATGTGAGAGAACACGTTACGCGCCGCCAATCCCCGAGAAATGGTACGCCCCTTACAACGAGCATACGGAGCATCAGGTTCTGTACACCTTCGGCCTTTTCCGGACATTTCCGGCATATTAAGTGATCAAAAACGGGCAGAATAGCAGGATATTATTATGTGAGAGAACACGGTGCGCGCTGCCAATCCCCGAAGAATGGTACTTCCAATACAACCAGCATCCGGAGAATCCTGTCTTGTACATTTTCGGCCTTTTCCGGCCAGTTTCGGCTTTTTAATTGTTCCAAAATGGGTCGTATCGCAGGATATTATGAGGTGTGAGAACTCGCTGCACGCTGCCAATCCCCGAAAAATGGTACGCCCACTACAACGAGCATACGGAGCAACGGGTTCTGTACACCTTCGGCCTTTTCCGGACATTTCCGGCTTTTTTATTGTTTCAAAATGTGCCGTTTATCAGGATATTATGATGAGAGAGAACACGTTACGCGCTGCCAATCCCCGAGAAATGGTACGCCCCTTACAACGAGCATACGGAGCAACGGGTTCTGTACACCTTCGGCCTTTTCCGGATATTTCCGGCTTTTTAATTGTTTCAAAATGTGCCGTATATCAGGATATTATGATGTGTAAGAACCAGTTGCTCTCTGCCAACCCCCAAAAAATGGTGCTTCCATTACAACGAGCAAACGGAGCATTGTGTTCTGTACACCTTCGGCCTTTTCCGGACATCTCCGGCATTTTATGTGATTAAAAACGGGCCGTATAGCAGGATATTATGATGTGAGAGAACTCAGTGCGCGCTGCCAATCCGCGAAGAATGGTACTTCCAATACAACGAGCATGCGGAGAATCCTGTCTTGTACATATTCGGCCGTTTCCGGCCAGTTTCGTCTTTTTAATTGTTTCAAAATGGGTCGTATCGCAGGATATTATGATGTGTGAGAACTCGCTGCACGCTGCCAATCCCCGAAAAATGGTACGCCCATTACAACGAGCATACGGAGCAACGGGTTCCGTACACCTTTGGCCTTTTCCGGACATTTCCGGCTATTTAATTGTTTCAAAATGGGTCGTATCGCAGGATATTATGATGTGTGAGAACACGCTGCACGCTGCCCATCCCCGAAAAATGGTACGCCCCTTACAACGAGCATACGGAGCATCAGGTTCTGTACACCTTCGGCCTTTTCCGGACATTTCCGGCATATTAAGTGATCAAAAACGGGCAGACTAGCAGGATATTATGATGTGAGAGAACACGGTGCGCGCTGCCAATCCCCGAAGAATGGTACTTCCAATACAACCAGCATCCGGAGAATCCTGTCTTGTACATTTTCGGCCTTTTCCGGCCAGTTTCGGCTTTTTAATTGTTTCAAAATGGGTCGTATCGCAGGATATAATGAGGTGTGAAAACTGGCTGCACGCTGGAAATCCCCGAAAAATGGTACGCCCATTACAACGAGCATACGGAGCAACGGGTTCTGTACACCTTCGGCCTTTTCCGGACATTTCCGGCTTTTTAATTTCTTCAAAATGGGCCGTATATCAGGATATTATGATGTGTAAGAACCAGTTGCTCTCAGCCAACCCCCCAAAAATGGTACTTCCATTACAACAAGCAAAGGGAGCAACGGGTTCTGTACACCTTCGGCCTTTTCCGGACATTTCCGGCTTTTTAATTGTTACAAAATGTGCCGTTTATCAGGATATTATGATGAGAGAGAACACGTTACGCGCTACCAATCCCCGAGAAATGGTACGCCCCTTACAACGAGCATACGGAGCATCAGGTTCTGTACACCTTCGGCCTTTTCCGGACATTTCCGGCATTTTAAGTGATCAAAAATGGGCCGAATAGCAGGATATTATGATGTGTAAAAACGCGTTGAGCGTTGCCAATCCCCCAAAAATGGTCCTTCCATTACAACGAGCATACGGAGCAACGGGTTCTGTACACCTTCGGCCTTTTCCGGATATTTCCGGCTTTTTAATTGTTTCAAAATGGGCCGTATATCAGGATATTATGATGTGTAAGAACCAGTTGCTCTCTGCCAACCCCCCAAAAATGGTACTTCCATTACAACGAGCAAACGGAGCATTGGGTTCTGTACACCTTCGGCCTTTTCCGGACATCTCCGGCATTTTATGTGATTAAAAACGGGCCGTATAGCAGGATATTATGATGTGAGAGAACTCGTTGCGCGCTGCCAATCCCCTAAGAATGGTACATCCATTACAACGAGCATGCGGAGAATCCTGTCTTGTACATATTCGGCCTTTTCCGGCCAGTTTCGGCTTTTTAATAGTTTCAAAATGAGTCGTACCGAAGGATATTATGAGGTGTGAGAACTCGCTGCACGCTGCCAATCCCCGAAAAATGGTACGCCCACTACAACGAGCATACGGAGCAACGGGTTCTGTACACCTTCGGCCTTTTCCGGACATTTCCGGCTTTTTAATTGTTTCAAAATGTGCCGTTTATCGGGATATTATGATGAGAGAGAACACGTTACGCGCTGCCGATCCCCGAGAAATGGTACGCCCCTTACAACGAGCATACGGAGCATCAGGTTCTGTACACCTTCGGCCTTTTCCGGACATTTCCGGCATTTTAAGTGATCAAAAATGGGCCGAATAGCAGGATATTATGATGTGTAAAAACGCGTTGAGCGTTGCCAATCCCCCAAAAATGGTCCTTCCATTACAACGAGCATACGGAGCAACGGGATCTGTACACCTTCGGCCTTTTCAGATATTTCCGGCTTTTTAATTGTCTCAAAATGGGCCGTATATCAGGATATTATGATGTGTAAGAACCAGTTGCTCTCTGCCAACCCCCCAAAAATGGTACTTCCATTACAACGAGCAAACGGAGCATTGGGTTCTGTACACCTTCGGCCTTTTCCGGACATCTCCGGCATTTTATGTGATTAAAAACGGGCCGTATAGCAGGATATTATGATGTGTGAGAACTCGCTGCACGCTGCCAACCCCCCAAAAATGGTACTTCCATTACAACGAGCAAACGGAGCATTGGGTTCTGTACGCCTTCGGCCTTTTCCGGACATCTCCGGCATTTTATGTGATTAAAAACGGGCCGTATAGCAGGATATTATGATGTGAGGGAACTCGGTGCGCGCTGCCAATCGCCGAAGAATGGTACTTCCAATTCAACGAGCATGCGGAGAATCCTGTCTTGTACATATTCGGCCATTTCCGGCCAGTTTCGGCTTTTTCATAGTATCAAAATGGGTCGTATCGCAGGATATTATGAGGTGTGAAAACTGGCTGCACGCTGGAAATCCCCGAAAAATGGTACGCCCATTACAACGAGCATACGGAGCAACGGGTTCTGTACACCTTCGGCCTTTTCCGGACATTTCCGGCTTTTTAATTTCTTCAAAATGGGCCGTATATCAGGATATTATGATGTGTAAGAACCAGTTGCTCTCAGCCAACCCCCCAAAAATGGTACTTCCATTACAACAAGCAAAGGGAGCAACGGGTTCTGTACACCTTCGGCCTTTTCCGGACATTTCCGGCTTTTTAATTGTTTCAAAATGGGCCGTATATCAGGATATTATGATGTGAGAGAACTCGTTGCGCGCTGCCAATCCCCGAAGAATGGTACTTCCATTACAACGAGCATGCGGAGAATCCTGTCTTGTACATATTCGGCCTTTTCCGGCCAGTTTCGTCTTTTTAATTGTTTCAAAATGGGTCGTATCGCAGGATATTATGATGTGTGAGAACTCGGTGCACGCTGCCAATCCCCGAAAAATGGTACGCCCATTACAACGAGCAAACGGAGCATTGGGTTCTGTACACCTTCGGCCTTTTCCGGATATTTCCGGCTTTTTAATTGTTTCAAAATGGGCCGTATATCAGGATATTATGATGTGTAAGAACCAGTTGCTCTCAGCCAACCCCCCAAAAATGGTACGCCCACTACAACGAGCATACGGAGCAACGGGTTCTGTACACCTTCGGCCTTTTCCGGACATTTCCGGCTTTTTAATTGTTTCAAAATGTGCCGTTTATCGGGATATTATGATGAGAGAGAACACGTTACGCGCTGCCATTCCCCGAGAAATGGTACGCCCCTTACAACGAGCAAACGGAGCATTGGGTTCTGTACACCTTCGGCCTTTTCCGGACATCTCCGGCATTTTATGTGATTAAAAACGGGCCGTATAGCAGGATATTATGATGTGAGAGAACTCGTTGCGCGCTGCCAATCCCCGAAGAATGGTACATCCATTACAACGAGCATGCGGAGAATCCTGTCTTGTACATATTCGGCCTTTTCCGGCCAGTTTCGGCTTTTTAATAGTTTCAAAATGAGTCGTATCGCAGGATATTATGATGTGTAAAAACGCGTTGAGCGTTGCCAATCCCCCAAAAATGGTAATTCCATTACAACGAGCATACGGAGCAACGGGTTCTGTACACCTTCGGCCTTTTCCGGATATTTCCGGCTTTTTAATTGTTTCAAAATGGGCCGTATATCAGGATATTATGATGTGTAAGAACCAGTTGCTCTCTGCCAACCCCCCAAAAATGGTACTTCCATTACAACGAGCAAACGGAGCATTGGGTTCTGTACACCTTCGGCCTTTTCCGGACATCTCCGGCATTTTATGTGATTAAAAACGGGCCGTATAGCAGGATATTATGATGTGAGGGAACTCGGTGCGCGCTGCCAATCCCCGAAGAATGGTACTTCCAATTCAAAGAGCATGCGGAGAATCCTGTCTTGTACATATTCGGCCATTTCCGGCCAGTTTCGGCTTTTTCATAGTATCAAAATGGGTCGTATCGCAGGATATTATGAGGTGTGAAAACTGGCTGCACGCTGGAAATCCCCGAAAAATGGTACGCCCATTACAACGAGCATACGGAGCAACGGGTTCTGTACACCTTCGGCCTTTTCCGGACATTTCCGGCTTTTTAATTTCTTCAAAATGGGCCGTATATCAGGATATTATGATGTGTAAGAACCAGTTGCTCTCAGCCAACCCCCCAAAAATGGTACTTCCATTACAACAAGCAAAGGGAGCAACGGGTTCTGTACACCTTCGGCCTTTTCCGGACATTTCCGGCTTTTTAATTGTTTCAAAATGGGCCGTATATCAGGATATTATGATGTGAGAGAACTCGTTGCGCGCTGCCAATCCCCGAAGAATGGTACTTCCATTACAACGAGCATGCGGAGAATCCTGTCTTGTACATATTCGGCCTTTTCCGGCCAGTTTCGTCTTTTTAATTGTTTCAAAATGGGTCGTATCGCAGGATATTATGATGTGTGAGAACTCGGTGCACGCTGCCAATCCCCGAAAAATGGTACGCCCATTACAACGAGCAAACGGAGCATTGGGTTCTGTACACCTTCGGCCTTTTCCGGATATTTCCGGCTTTTTAATTGTTTCAAAATGGGCCGTATATCAGGATATTATGATGTGTAAGAACCAGTTGCTCTCAGCCAACCCCCCAAAAATGGTACGCCCACTACAACGAGCATACGGAGCAACGGGTTCTGTACACCTTCGGCCTTTTCCGGACATTTCCGGCTTTTTAATTGTTTCAAAATGGGCCGTATATCAGGATATTATGATGTGTAAGAACCAGTTGCTCTCTGCCAACCCCCCAAAAATGGTACTTCCATTACAACGAGCAAACGGAGCATTGGGTTCTGTACACCTTCGGCCTTTTCCGGACATCTCCGGCATTTTATGTGATTAAAAACGGGCCGTATAGCAGGATATTATGATGTGAGGGAACTCGGTGCGCGCTGCCAATCCCCGAAGAATGGTACTTCCAATTCAAAGAGCATGCGGAGAATCCTGTCTTGTACATATTCGGCCATTTCCGGCCAGTTTCGGCTTTTTCATAGTATCAAAATGGGTCGTATCGCAGGATATTATGAGGTGTGAAAACTGGCTGCACGCTGGAAATCCCCGAAAAATGGTACGCCCATTACAACGAGCATACGGAGCAACGGGTTCTGTACACCTTCGGCCTTTTCCGGACGTTTCCGGCTTTTTAATTTCTTCAAAATGGGCCGTATATCAGGATATTATGATGTGTAAGAACCAGTTGCTCTCAGCCAACCCCCCAAAAATGGTACTTCCATTACAACAAGCAAAGGGAGCAACGGGTTCTGTACACCTTCGGCCTTTTCCGGACATTTCCGGCTTTTTAATTGTTTCAAAATGGGCCGTATATCAGGATATTATGATGTGAGAGAACTCGTTGCGCGCTGCCAATCCCCGAAGAATGGTACTTCCATTACAACGAGCATGCGGAGAATCCTGTCTTGTACATATTCGGCCTTTTCCGGCCAGTTTCGTCTTTTTAATTGTTTCAAAATGGGTCGTATCGCAGGATATTATGATGTGTGAGAACTCGCTGCACGCTGCCAATCCCCGAAAAATGGTACGCCCATTACAACGAGCATACGGAGCAACGGGTTCAGTACACCTTCGGCCTTTTCCGGACATCTCCGGCATTTTATGTGATTAAAAACGGGCCGTATAGCAGGATATTATGATGTGAGAGAACTCGGTGCGCGCTGCCAATCCCCGAAGAATGGTACTTCCAATACAACGAGCATGCGGAGAATCCTGTCTTGTACATATTCGGCCATTTCCGGCCAGTTTCGGCTTTTTCATAGTATCAAAATGGGTCGTATCGCAGGATATTATGATGTGTAAAAACGCGTTGAGCGTTGCCAATCCCCCAAAAATGGTAATTCCATTACAACGAGCATACGGAGCAACGGGTTCTGTACACCTTCGGCCTTTTCCGGATATTCCCGGCTTTTTAATTGTTTCAAAATGGGCCGTATATCAGGATATTATGATGTGTAAGAACCAGTTGCTCTCTGCCAACCCCCCAAAAATGGTACTTCCATTACAACGAGCAAACGGAGCATTGGGTTCTGTACACCTTCGGCCTTTTCCGGACATCTCCGGCATTTTATGTGATTAAAAACGGGCCGTATAGCAGGATATTATGATGTGAGAGAACTCGTTGCGCGCTGCCAATCCCCGAAGAATGGTACATCCATTACAACGAGCATGCGGAGAATCCTGTCTTGTACATATTCGGCCTTTTCCGGCCAGTTTCGGCTTTTTAATAGTTTCAAAATGAGTCGTACCGCAGGATATTATGAGGTGTGAGAACTCGCTGCACGCTGCCAATCCCCGAAAAATGGTACGCCCACTACAACGAGCATACGGAGCAACGGGTTCTGTACACCTTCGGCCTTTTCCGGACATTTCCGGCTTTTTAATTGTTTCAAAATGTGCCGTTTATCGGGATATTATGATGAGAGAGAACACGTTACGCGCTGCCATTCCCCGAGAAATGGTACGCCCCTTACAACGAGCATACGGAGCATCAGGTTCTGTACACCTTCGGCCTTTTCCGGACATTTCCGGCATTTTAAGTGATCAAAAATAGGCCGAATAGCAGGATATTATGATGTGTAAAAACGCGTTGAGCGTTGCCAATCCCCCAAAAATGGTCCTTCCATTACAACGAGCATACGGAGCAACGGGTTCTGTACACCTTCGGCCTTTTCCGGATATTTCCGGCTTTTTAATTGTTTCAAAATGGGCCGTATATCAGGATATTATGATGTGTAAGAACCAGTTGCTCTCTGCCAACCCCCCAAAAATGGTACTTCCATTACAACGAGCAAACGGAGCATTGGGTTCTGTACACCTTCGGCCTTTTCCGGACATCTCCGGCATTTCATGTGATTAAAAACGGGCCGTATAGCAGGATATTATGATGTGAGGGAACTCGTTGCGCGCTGCAAATCCCCGAAGAATGGTACTTCCATTACAACGAGCATGACGAGAATCCTGTCTTGTACATATTCGGCCTTTTCCGGCAAGTTTCGGCTTTTTAATAGTTTCAAAATGAGTCGTATCGCAGGATATTATGATGTGTAAAAACGCGTTGAGCGTTGCCAATCCCCCAAAAATGGTAATTCCATTACAACGAGCATACGGAGCAACGGGTTCTGTACACCTTCGGCCTTTTCCGGATATTTCCGGCTTTTTAATTGTTTCAAAATGGGCCGTATATCAGGATATTATGATGTGTAAGAACCAGTTGCTCTCTGCCAACCCCCCAAAATTGGTACTTCCATTACAACGAGCAAACGGAGCATTGGGTTCTGTACACCTTCGGCCTTTTCCGGACATCTCCGGCATTTTATGTGATTAAAAACGGGCCGTATAGCAGGATATTATGATGTGAGGGAACTCGGTGCGCGCTGCCAATCCCCGAAGAATGGTACTTCCAATACAACGAGCATGCGGAGAATCCTGTCTTGTACATATTCGGCCATTTCCGGCCAGTTTCGGCTTTTTCATAGTATCAAAATGGGTCGTATCGCAGGATATTATGATGTGTAAAAACGCGTTGAGCGTTGCCAATCCCCCAAAAATGGTAATTCCATTACAACGAGCATACGGAGCAACGGGTTCTGTACACCTTCGGCCTTTTCCGGATATTCCCGGCTTTTTAATTGTTTCAAAATGGGCCGTATATCAGGATATTATGATGTGTAAGAACCAGTTGCTCTCTGCCAACCCCCCAAAAATGGTACTTCCATTACAACGAGCAAACGGAGCATTGGGTTCTGTACACCTTCGGCCTTTTCCGGACATCTCCGGCATTTCATGTGATTAAAAACGGGCCGTATAGCAGGATATTATGATGTGAGGGAACTCGTTGCGCGCTGCAAATCCCCGAAGAATGGTACTTCCATTACAACGAGCATGACGAGAATCCTGTCTTGTACATATTCGGCCTTTTCCGGCAAGTTTCGGCTTTTTAATAGTTTCAAAATGAGTAGTATCGCAGGATATTATGATGTGTAAAAACGCGTTGAGCGTTGCCAATCCCCCAAAAATGGTAATTCCATTACAACGAGCATACGGAGCAACGGGTTCTGTACACCTTCGGCCTTTTCCGGATATTTCCGGCTTTTTAATTGTTTCAAAATGGGCCGTATATCAGGATATTATGATGTGTAAGAACCAGTTGCTCTCTGCCAACCCCCCAAAATTGGTACTTCCATTACAACGAGCAAACGGAGCATTGGGTTCTGTACACCTTCGGCCTTTTCCGGACATCTCCGGCATTTTATGTGATTAAAAACGGGCCGTATAGCAGGATATTATGATGTGAGGGAACTCGGTGCGCGCTGCCAATCCCCGAAGAATGGTACTTCCAATACAACGAGCATGCGGAGAATCCTGTCTTGTACATATTCGGCCATTTCCGGCCAGTTTCGGCTTTTTCATAGTATCAAAATGGGTCGTATCGCAGGATATTATGAGGTGTGAAAACTGGCTGCACGCTGGAAATCCCCGAAAAATGGTACGCCCATTACAACGAGCATACGGAGCAACGGGTTCTGTACACCTTCGGCCTTTTCCGGACATTTCCGGCTTTTTAATTTCTTCAAAATGGGCCGTATATCAGGATATTATGATGTGTAAGAACCAGTTGCTCTCAGCCAACCCCCCAAAAATGGTACTTCCATTACAACAAGCAAAGGGAGCAACGGGTTCTGTACACCTTCGGCCTTTTCCGGACATTTCCGGCTTTTTAATTGTTTCAAAATGGGCCGTATATCAGGATATTATGATGTGAGAGAACTCGTTGCGCGCTGCCAATCCCCGAAGAATGGTACTTCCATTACAACGAGCATGCGGAGAATCCTGTCTTGTACATATTCGGCCTTTTCCGGCCAGTTTCGTCTTTTTAATTGTTTCAAAATGGGTCGTATCGCAGGATATTATGATGTGTGAGAACTCGCTGCACGCTGCCAATCCCCGAAAAATGGTACGCCCATTACAACGAGCAAACGGAGCATTGGGTTCTGTACACCTTCGGCCTTTTCCGGACATCTCCGGCATTTCATGTGATTAAAAACGGGCCGTATAGCAGGATATTATGATGTGAGGGAACTCGTTGCGCGCTGCAAATCCCCGAAGAATGGTACCTCCATTACAACGAGCATGACGAGAATCCTGTCTTGTACATATTCGGCCTTTTCCGGCAAGTTTCGGCTTTTTAATAGTTTCAAAATGAGTCGTATCGCAGGATATTATGAGGTGTGAGAACTCGCTGCATGCTGCCAATCCCCGAAAAATGGTACGCCCACTACAACGAGCATACGGAGCAACGGTTTCTGTACACCTTCGGCCTGTTCCGGACATTTCCGGCTTTTTAATTTCTTCAAAATGGGCCGTATATCAGGATATTATGATGTGTAAGAACCAGTTGCTCTCAGCCAACCCCCCAAAAATGGTACTTCCATTACAACAAGCAAAGGGAGCAACGGGTTCTGTACACCTTCGGCCTTTTCCGGACATTTCCGGCATTTTAAGTGATCAAAAATGGGCCGAATAGCAGGATATTATGATGTGTAAAAACGCGTTGAGCGTTGCCAATCCCCCAAATTTGGTCCTCCCATTACAACGAGCATACGGAGCAACGGGTTCTGTACACCTTCGGCCTTTTCCGGATATTTCCGGCTTTTTAATTGTTTCAAAATGGGCCGTATATCAGGATATTATGATGTGTAAGAACCAGTTGCTCTCTGCCAACCCCACAAAAATGGTACTTCCATTACAACGAGCAAACGGAGCATTGGGTTCTGTACACCTTCGGCCTTTTCCGGCCAGTTTCGTCTTTTTAATTGTTTCAAAATGGGTCGTATCGCGGGATATTATGATGTGTGAGAACTCGCTGCACGCTGCCAATCCCCGAAAAATGGTACGCCCATTACAACGAGCATACGGAGCAACGGGTTCAGTACACCTTCGGCCTTTTCCGGACATCTCCGGCATTTTATGTGATTAAAAACGGGCCGTATAGCAGGATATTATGATGTGAGAGAACTCGGTGCGCGCTGCCAATCCCCGAAGAATGGTACTTCCAATACAACGAGCATGCGGAGAATCCTGTCTTGTACATATTCGGCCATTTCCGGCCAGTTTCGGCTTTTTCATAGTATCAAAATGGGTCGTATCGCAGGATATTATGATGTGTAAAAACGCGTTGAGCGTTGCCAATCCCCCAAAAATGGTAATTCCATTACAACGAGCATACGGAGCAACGGGTTCTGTACACCTTCGGCCTTTTCCGGATATTTCCGGCTTTTTAATTGTTTCAAAATGGGCCGTATATCAGGATATTATGATGTGTAAGAACCAGTTGCTCTCTGCCAACCCCCCAAAAATGGTACTTCCATTACAACGAGCAAACGGAGCATTGGGTTCTGTACACCTTCGGCCTTTTCCGGACATCTCCGGCATTTTATGTGATTAAAAACGGGCCGTACAGCAGGATATTATGATGTGAGGGAACTCGGTGCGCGCTGCCAATCCCCGAAGAATGGTACTTCCAATACAACGAGCATGCGGAGAATCCTGTCTTGTACATATTCGGCCATTTCCGGCCAGTTTCGGCTTTTTCATAGTATCAAAATGGGTCGTATCGCAGGATATTATGAGGTGTGAAAACTGGCTGCACGCTGGAAATCCCCGAAAAATGGTACGCCCATTACAACGAGCATACGGAGCAACGGGTTCTGTACACCTTCGGCCATTTCCGGACATTTCCGGCTTTTTAATTTCTTCAAAATGGGCCGTATATCAGGATATTATGATGTGTAAGAACCAGTTGCTCTCAGCCAACCCCCCAAAAATGGTACTTCCATTACAACAAGCAAAGGGAGCAACGGGTTCTGTACACCTTCGGCCTTTTCCGGACATTTCCGGCTTTTTAATTGTTTCAAAATGGGCCGTATATCAGGATATTATGATGTGAGAGAACTCGTTGCGCGCTGCCAATCCCCGAAGAATGGTACTTCCATTACAACGAGCATGCGGAGAATCCTGTCTTGTACATATTCGGCCTTTTCCGGCCAGTTTCGTCTTTTTAATTGTTTCAAAATGGGTCGTATCGCAGGATACTATGATGTGTGAGAACTCGCTGCACGCTGCCAATCCCCGAAAAATGGTACGCCCATTACAACGAGCATACGGAGCAACGGGTTCCGAACACCTTCGGCCTTTTCCGGACATTTCCGGCTATTTAATTGTTTCAAAATGGGTCGTATCGCAGGATATTATGATGTGTGAGAACACGTTGCACGCTGCCCATCCCCGAAAAATGGTACTCCCCTTACATCGAGCATACGGAGCATCAGGTTCTGTACACCTTCGGCCTTATCCGGACATTTCCGGCATATTAAGTGATCAAAAACGGGCAGAATAGCAGGATATTAAGATGTGAGAGAACACGGTGCGCGCTGCCAATCCCCGAAGAATGGTACTTCCAATACAACCAGCATCCGGAGAATCCTGTCTTGCACATATTCGGCCTTTTCCGGCCAGTTTCGGCTTTTTAATAGTTTCAAAATGAGTCGTATCGCAGGATATTATGAGGTGTGAGAACTCGCTGCACGCTGCCAATCCCCGGAAAATGGTACGCCCACTACAATGAGCATACGGAGCAACGGGTTCTGTACACCTTCGGCATTTTCCGGACATTTCCGGCTTTTTAATTGTTTCAAAATGTGCCGTTTATCAGGATATTATGATGAGAGAGAACACGTTACGCGCTGCCAATCCCCGAGAAATGGTACGCCCCTTACAACGAGCATACGGAGCGTCAGGTTCTGTACACCTTCGGCCTTTTCCGGACATTTCCGGCATTTTAATTGTTTCAAAATGGGCCGTATATCAGGATATTATGATGTGTAAGAACCAGTTGCTCTCTGCCAACCCCCCAAAAATGGTACTTCCATTACAACGAGCAAACGGAGCATTGGGTTCTGTACACCTTCGGCCTTTCCCGGACATCTCCGGCACTTTATGTGATTAAAAACGGGCCGTATAGCAGGATATTATGATGTGAGGGAACTCGTTGCGCGCTGCAAATCCCCGAAGAATGGTACTTCCATTACAACGAGCATGACGAGAATCCTGTCTTGTACATATTCGGCCTTTTCCGGCCAGTTTCGGCTTTTTAATTGTTTCACAATGGGTCGTATCGCAGGATATTATGATGTGTGAGAACTCGCTGCACGCTGCCAATCCCCGAAAAATGGTACGCCCATTACAACGAGCATACGGAGCAACGGGTTCTGTACACCTTCGGCCTTTTCCGGACATTTCCGGCTATTTAATTGTTTCAAAATGGGTCGTATCGCAGGATATTATGATGTGAGAGAACTCGTTACGCGCTGCCAATCCCCGAGAAATGGAACGCCCCTTACAACGAGTATAGGTAGCATCAGGTTCTGTACACCTTCAGCCTTTTCCGGTCATTTCCGGCATTTTATGTGATTAAAAACGGGTCGTATTGCAGGATATTATGATGTGTGAGAATTCGCTGCACGCTGCCAATCCCCCAAAAATGGTCCTTCCATTACAACGAGCATACGGAGCAACGGGTACTGTACACCTTCGGCATTTTCCGGACATTTCCGGCTATTTAATTGTTTCAAAATGGGTCGTATCGCAGGATATTATGATGTGTGAGAACACGCTGCACGCTGCCCATCCCCGAAAAATGGTACTTCCATTACAACGAGCATGCGGAGAATCCTGTCCTGTACATATTCGGCCATTTCCGGCCAGTTTCGGCTTTTTAATAGTTTCAAAATGGGTCGTATCGCAGGATATTATGAGGTGTGAGAACTGGCTGCACGCTGCCAATCCCCGGTAAATGGTACGCCCATTACTACGAGCATACGGAGCAACGGGTTCTGTACACCTTCGGCCTTTTCCGGACATTTCCGGCTTTTTAATTGCTTCAAAATAGGCCGTATATCAGGATATTATGATGTGTAAGAACCAGTTGCTCTCTGCCAACCCCCCCAAAATGGTACTTCCATTACAACAAGCAAAGGGAGCAACGGGTTCTGTACACCTTCGTCCTTTTCCGGACATTTCCGGCTTTTTAATTGTTTCAAAATGGACCGTATATCAGGATATTATGATGTGAGAGAACTCGTTGCTCGCTGCGAATCCCCGAAGAATGGTACTTCCATTACAACGAGCATGCGGAGAATCCTTTCTTGTACATATTCGGCCATTTCCGGCCATTTTCGGCTTTTTAATAGTTTCAAAATGGGTCGTATCGCAGGATATTATGAGGTGTGAGAACTGGCTGCACGCTGCCAATCCCCGAAAAATGGTACGCCCATTACAACGACCATACGGAGCAACGGGTTCTGTACTCCTTCGGCCTTTTCCGGACATATCCGGCTTTCTAATTGCTTCAAAATGGGCCGTATTTCAGGATATTATGATGTGTAAGAACCAGTTGCTCTCTGCCAAGCCCCGAAAAATGGTACTTCCATTACAACAACCAAAGGGAGCATCGGGTTCTGTACACCTTCGGGCTTTTCCGGACATCTCCGGCATTTTATGTGATTAAAAACGGGTCGTATCGCAGGATATTATGATGTGAGAGAACTCGTTACGAGCTGCCAATCCCCGAAGAATGGTACTTCCATTACAACGAGCATGCGGAGAATCCTGTCTTGTACATATTCGGCCTTTTCCGGCCAGTTTCGTCTTTTTAATAGTTTCAAAATGGGTCGTATCGCAGGATATTATAATGTGTGAGAACTCGCTGCACGCTGCCTATCCCCGAAAAATGGTACGCCCATTACAACGAGCATACGGAGCAACGGGTTCTGTACACCTTCGGCCTTTTCCGGACATTTCCGGCTTTCTAATTGTTTTAAAATGGGTCGTATCGCAGGATATTATGATGTGTGAGAACTCGTTGAGCGCTGCCCATCCCCGAGAAATGGTACGCCCCATACAACGAGCATACGTAGCATCAGGTTCTGTACACGTTCGGCCTTTTCCGGACATTTCCGGCATTTTAAGTGATTAAAAACGGGCCGAATAGCAGGATATTATGATGCGCGAGAACTCGTTGCGCGCTACCAATCCCCAAAGAATTGTACTTCCATTACAACGAGCATGCGGAGAATCCTGTCTTGTACATATTCGGCCTTTTCCGGCCAGTTTCGGCTTTTTGATAGTTTCAAAATGAGTCGTATCGCAGGATATTATGAGGTGTAAAACTCGCTGCACGCTGCCAATCTCCGAAAAATGGTACGCCCACTACAACGAGCATACGGAGCAACGGGTTCTGTACACCTTCGGCATTTTCCGGACATTTCCGGCTTTTTAATTGTTTCAAAATGGGTCGTATATCAGGATATTATGATGTGTAAGAACCAGTTGCTCTCTGCCAAGCCCCCAAAAATGGTACTTCCATTAAAACAACCAAAGGGAGCATCGGGTTCTGTACACCTTCGGCCTTTTCCGGACATCTCCGGCATTTTATGTGATTAAAAACGGGCCGTATATCAGGATATTATGATGTGACAGAACTCGTTACGCGCTGCCAATCCCCGAGAAATGGTACGCCCCTTACAACGAGCATGCGGAGAATCCTGTCTTGTACATATTCGGCCTTTTCCGGCCAGCTTCGGCTTTTTAATAGTTTCAAAATGGGTCGTATCGCAGGATATTATGAGGTGTGAGAACTCGCTGCACGCTGCCAATCCCCGAAAAATGTTACGCCCATTACAACGAGCATACGGAGCAACGGGTTCTGTACACCTTCGGCCTTTTCCGGATATTTCCGGCTTTTTAATTGTTTCAAAAAGGGTCGTATCGCAGGATATTATGATGTGTGAGATCTCGCTGCACGCTGCCAATCCCCGAAAAATGGTACGCCTATTACAACGAGCAAACGGATCATCGGGTTCTGTACATCTTCGACCTTTTCCGGACATCTCCGGCATTTTATGGGATTAAAAACGGGACGTATAGCAGGATATTATGATGTGTGAGAACACGCTGCACGCTGCCCATCCCCGAAAAATGGTACTTCCATTACAACGAGCAAACGGAGCAACGGGTTCTGTACACCTTCGGCCTCTTCCGGACATCTCCGGCATTTTATGTGATTAAAAACGGGCCGTATAGCAGGATATTATGATGTGAGAGAACTCGTTGCGCGCTGCCAATGCCCGAAGAATGGTACTTCCATTACAACGAGCATGCGGAGAATCCTGTCTTGTACATATTCGGCCTTTTCCGGCCAGTTTCGGCTTTTTAATAGTTTCAAAATGAGTCGTATCGCAGGATATTATGAGGTGTGAGAACTCGCTGCATGCTGCCAATCCCCGAAAAATGGTACGCCCACTACAACGAGCATACGGAGCAACGGTTTCTGTACACCTTCGGCCTGTTCCGGACATTTCCGGCTTTTTAATTGTTTCAAAATGGGCCGTATATCAGGATATTATGATGTGTAAGAACCAGTTGCTCTCTTCCAAGCCCCGAAAAATGGTACTTCCATTAAAACAACCAAAGGGAGCATCGGGTTCTGTACACCTTCGGTCTTTTCCGGACATCTCCGGCATTTTATGTGATTAAAAACGGGTCGTATCGCAGGATATTATGATGTGAGAGAACTCGTTACGAGCTGCCAATCCCCGAAGAATGGTACTTCCATTACAACGAGCATGCGGAGAATCCTGTCTTGTACATATTCGGCCTTTTCCGGCCAGTTTCGTCTTTTTAATTGTTTCAAAATGTGTCGTATCGCAGGATATTATGATGTGTGAGAACTCGCTGCACGCTGCCAATCCCCGAAAAATGGTACGCCCATTACAACGAGCATACGGAGCAACGGGTTCTGTACACCTTCGGCCTTTTCCGGACATTTCCGGCTATTTAATTGTTTCAAAATGGGTCGTATCGCAGGATATTATGATGTGTGAGAACACGCTGCACGCTGCCCATCCCCGAAAAATGGTACTTCCATTACAACGAGCAAACGGAGCATCGGGTTCTGTACACCTTCGGCCTTTTCCGGACATCTCCGGCATTTTATGTGATTAAAAACGGGCCGTATAGCAGGATATTATGATGTGAGAGAACTAGTTGCGCGCTGCCAATCCCCGAAGAATGGTACTTCCATTACAACGAGCATGCGGAGAATCCTGTCTTGTACATATTCGGCCATTTCCGGCCAGTTTCGGCTTTTTAATAGTTTCAAAATGGGTCGTATCGCAGGATATTATGAGGTGTGAGAACTGGCTGCACGCTGGAAATCCCCGAAAAATGGTACGCCCATTACAACGAGCATACGGAGCAACGGGTTCTGTACACCTTCGGCCTTTTCCGGACATTTCCGGCTTTTTAATTGTTTCAAAATGGGCCGTATATCAGATTATTATGATGTGTAAGAACCAGTTGCTCTCTGCCAACCCCCCAAAAATGGTACTTCCATTACAACGAGCAAACGGAGCATCGGTTTCTGTACACCTTCGGCCTTTTATGGACATCTCCGGCATTTTATGTGATTAAAAACGGGCCGTATATCAGGATATTATGATGTGAGAGAACACGTTACGCGCTGCCAATCCCCGAGAAATGGTACGCCCCTTACAACGAGCATACGGAGCATCAGGTTCTGTACACCTTCGGCCTTTTCCGGACATTTCCGGCTTTTTAATTGTTTCAAAATGGGCCGTATTTCAGGATATTATGATGTGAGAGAACTCGTTACGCGCTGCCAATCCCCGAGAAATGGTACGCCCCTTACAACGAGTATACGGAGCATCAGGTTCTGTACACCTTCGGCCTTTTCCGGACATTTCCGGCATTTTAAGTGATCAAAAATGGGCCGAATAGCAGGATATTATGATGTGTAAGAACCAGTTGCTCTCTGCCAACCCCCCAAAAATGGTACTTCCATTACAACGAGCAAACGGAGCATCGGGTTCTGTACACCTTCGGCCTTTTCCGGACATTTCCGGCTTTTTAATTGTTTCAAAATGGGTCGTATCGCAGGATATTATGATGTGTGAGAACTCGCTGCACGCTGCCAGTCCCCGAAAAATGGTACGCCCCTTACAACGAGCATACGGAGCAACGGGTTCTGTACACCTTCGGCCTTTTCCGGATATTTCCGGATTTTTAATTGTTTCAAAATGGGCCGTATATCAGAATATTATGATGTGAGAGAACACGTTACGCGCTGCCAATCCCCGAGAAATGGTACGCCCCTTACAACGTGCATACGGAGCATCGGGTTCTGTACACCTTCGGCCTTTTCCGGACATCTCCGGCATTTTATGTGATTAAAAACGGGCCGTATAGCAGGATATTATGATGTGAGAGAACACGGTGCGCGCTGCCAATCCCCGAAGAATGGTACTTCCAATACAACCAGCATGCGGAGAATCCTGTCTTGTACATATTCGGCCTTTTCCGGCCAGTTTCGGCTTTTTAATTGTTTCAAAATGGGTCGTATCGCAGGATATTATGATGTGAGAGAACTCGTTGCGTGCAGCCAATCCCCGAAGAATGGTACTTCCATTACAACGAGCATGCGGAGAATCCTGTCTTGTACATATTCGGCCTTTTCCGGATATTTCGGGCTTTTTAATTGTTTCAAAAAGGGTCGTATCGCTGGATATTATGATGTGTGAGATCTCGCTGCACGCTGCCAATCCCCGAAAAATGGTACGCGCATTACAACGAGCATACGGAGCAACGGGTTCTGTACACCTTCGGCCTTTTCCGGACATTTCCGGCTTTTTAATTGTTTCAAAATGGGCCGTATATCAGGACATTATGATGTGTAAGAACCAGTTGCTCTCTGCCAACCCCCCAAAAATGGTACTTCCATTACAACGAGCAAACGGAGCATCGGGTTCTGTACACCTTCTTGTCTTGTACATATTCGGCCATTTCGGGCCAGTTTCGGCTTTTTCATAGTATCAAAATGGGTCGTATCGCAGGATATTATGAGGTGTGAAAACTGGCTGCACGCTGGAAATCCCCGAAAAATGGTACGCCCATTACAACGAGCATACGGAGCAACGGGTTCTGTACACCTTCGGCCTTTTCCGGACATTTCCGGCTTTTTAATTTCTTCAAAATGGGCCGTATATCAGGATATTATGATGTGTAAGAACCAGTTGCTCTCAGCCAACCCCCCAAAAATGGTACTTCCATTACAACAAGCAAAGGGAGCAACGGGTTCTGTACACCTTCGGCCTTTTCCGGATATTTCCGGCTTTTTAATTGTTTCAAAATGGGCCGTATATCAGGATATTATGATGTGTAAGAACCAGTTGCTCTCTGCCAACCCCACAAAAATGGTACTTCCATTACAACGAGCAAACGGAGCATTGGGTTCTGTACACCTTCGGCCTTTTCCGGACATCTCCGGCATTTCATGTGATTAAAAACGGGCCGTATAGCAGGATATTATGATGTGAGGGAACTCGTTGCGCGCTGCAAATCCCCGAAGAATGGTACTTCCATTACAACGAGCATGCGGAGAATCCTGTCTTGTACATATTCGGCCATTTCCGGCCAGTTTCGGCTTTTTAATAGTATCAAAATGGGTCGTATCGCAGGATATTATGAGGTGTGAAAACTGGCTGCACGCTGGAAATCCCCGAAAAATGGTACGCCCATTACAACGAGCATACGGAGCAACGGGTTCTGTACACCTTCGGCCTTTTCCGGACATCTCCGGCATTTCATGTGATTAAAAACGGGCCGTATAGCAGGATATTATGATGTGAGGGAACTCGTTGCGCGCTGCAAATCCCCCAAGAATGGTACTTCCATTACAACGAGCATGCGGAGAATCCTGTCTTGTACATATTCGGCCTTTTCCGGCCAGTTTCGGCTTTTTAATTGTTTCAAAATGGGTCGTATCGCAGGATATTATGATGTGAGAGAACTCGTTGCGTGCAGCCAATCCCCGAAGAATGGTACTTCCATTACAACGAGCATGCGGAGAATCCTGTCTTGTACATATTCGGCCTTTTCCGGATATTTCGGGCTTTTTAATTGTTTCAAAAAGGGTCGTATCGCTGGATATTATGATGTGTGAGATCTCGCTGCACGCTGCCAATCCCCGAAAAATGGTACGCGCATTACAACGAGCATACGGAGCAACGGGTTCTGTACACCTTCGGCCTTTTCCGGACATTTCCGGCTTTTTAATTGTTTCAAAATGGGCCGTATATCAGGACATTATGATGTGTAAGAACCAGTTGCTCTCTGCCAACCCCCCAAAAATGGTACTTCCATTACAACGAGCAAACGGAGCATCGGTTTCTGTACACCTTCGGCCTTTTCCGGACATCTCCGGCATTTTATGTGATTAAAAACGGGCCGTATATCAGGATATTATGATGTGAGAGAACACGTTACGCGCTGCCAATCCCCGAGAAATGGTACGCCCCTTACAACGAGCATACGGAGCATCAGGTTCTGTACACCTTCGGCCTTTTCCGGACATTTCCGGCTTTTTAATTGTTTCAAAATGGGCCGTATTTCAGGATATTATGATGTGAGAGAACTCGTTACGCGCTGCCAATCCCCGCGAAATGGTACGCCCCTTACAACGAGTATACGGAGCATCAGGTTCTGTACACCTTCGGCCTTTTCCGGACATTTCCGGCATTTTAAGTGATCAAAAATGGGCCGAATAGCAGGATATTATGATGTGTAAGAACCAGTTGCTCTCTGCCAACCCCCCAAAAATGGTACTTCCATTACAACGAGCAAACGGAGCATCGGGTTCTGTACACCTTCGGCCTTTTCCGGACATTTCCGGCTTTTTAATTGTTTCAAAATGGGTCGTATCGCAGGATATTATGATGTGTGAGAACTCGCTGCACGCTGCCAGTCCCCGAAAAATGGTACGCCCCTTACAACGAGCATACGGAGCAACGGGTTCTGTACACCTTCGGCCTTTTCCGGATATTTCCGGATTTTTAATTGTTTCAAAATGGGCCGTATATCAGAATATTATGATGTGAGAGAACACGTTACGCGCTGCCAATCCCCGAGAAATGGTACGCCCCTTACAACGTGCATACGGAGCATTGGGTTCTGTACACCTTCGGCCTTTTCCGGACATCTCCGGCATTTTATGTGATTAAAAACGGGTCGTATCGCCGGATATTATGATGTGTGAGAACTCGCTGCACGCTGCCAACCCCCCAAAAATGGTACTTCCATTACAACGAGCAAACGGTGCATCGGGTTCTGTACACCTTCGGCCTTTTCCGGACATCTCCGGCATTTTATGTGATTAAAAACGGGCCGTATAGCAGGATATTATGATGTGAGAGAACACGGTGCGCGCTGCCAATCCCCGAAGAATGGTACTTCCAATACAACCAGCATGCGGAGAATCCTGTCTTGTACATATTCGGCCTTTTCCGGCCAGTTTCGGCTTTTTAATTGTTTCAAAATGGGTCGTATCGCAGGATATTATGATGTGAGAGAACTCGTTGCGTGCAGCCAATCCCCGAAGAATGGTACTTCCATTACAACGAGCATGCGGAGAATCCTGTCTTGTACATATTCGGCCTTTTCCGGATATTTCGGGCTTTTTAATTGTTTCAAAAAGGGTCGTATCGCTGGATATTATGATGTGTGAGATCTCGCTGCACGCTGCCAATCCCCGAAAAATGGTACGCGCATTACAACGAGCATACGGAGCAACGGGTTCTGTACACCTTCGGCCTTTTCCGGACATTTCCGGCTTTTTAATTGTTTCAAAATGGGCCGTATATCAGGACATTATGATGTGTAAGAACCAGTTGCTCTCTGCCAACCCCCCAAAAATGGTACTTCCATTACAACGAGCAAACGGAGCATCGGGTTCTGTACACCTTCTTGTCTTGTACATATTCGGCCATTTCGGGCCAGTTTCGGCTTTTTCATAGTATCAAAATGGGTCGTATCGCAGGATATTATGAGGTGTGAAAACTGGCTGCACGCTGGAAATCCCCGAAAAATGGTACGCCCATTACAACGAGCATACGGAGCAACGGGTTCTGTACACCTTCGGCCTTTTCCGGACATTTCCGGCTTTTTAATTTCTTCAAAATGGGCCGTATATCAGGATATTATGATGTGTAAGAACCAGTTGCTCTCAGCCAACCCCCCAAAAATGGTACTTCCATTACAACAAGCAAAGGGAGCAACGGGTTCTGTACACCTTCGGCCTTTTCCGGACATTTCCGGCTTTTTAATTGTTTCAAAATGGGCCGTATATCAGGATATTATGATGTGAGAGAACTCGTTGCGCGCTGCCAATCCCCGAAGAATGGTACTTCCATTACAACGAGCATGCGGAGAATCCTGTCTTGTACATATTCGGCCTTTTCCGGCCAGTTTCGTCTTTTTAATTGTTTCAAAATGGGTCGTATCGCAGGATATTATGATGTGTGAGAACTCGCTGCACGCTGCCAATCCCCGAAAAATGGTACGCCCATTACAACGAGCAAACGGAGCATTGGGTTCTGTACACCTTCGGCCTTTTCCGGACATCTCCGGCATTTTATGTGATTAAAAACGGGCCGTATAGCAGGATATTATGATGTGAGAGAACTCGTTGCGCGCTGCCAATCCCCGAAGAATGGTACATCCATTACAACGAGCATGCGGAGAATCCTGTCTTGTACATATTCGGCCTTTTCCGGCCAGTTTCGGCTTTTTAATAGTTTCAAAATGAGTCGTACCGCAGGATATTATGAGGTGTGAGAACTCGCTGCACGCTGCCAATCCCCGAAAAATGGTACGCCCACTACAACGAGCATACGGAGCAACGGGTTCTGTACACCTTCGGCCTTTTCCGGACATTTCCGGCTTTTTAATTGTTTCAAAATGTGCCGTTTATCGGGATATTATGATGAGAGAGAACACGTTACGCGCTGCCATTCCCCGAGAAATGGTACGCCCCTTACAACGAGCATACGGAGCATCAGGTTCTGTACACCTTCGGCCTTTTCCGGACATTTCCGGCATTTTAAGTGATCAAAAATGGGCCGAATAGCAGGATATTATGATGTGTAAAAACGCGTTGAGCGTTGCCAATCCCCCAAAAATGGTCCTTCCATTACAACGAGCATACGGAGCAACGGGTTCTGTACACCTTCGGCCTTTTCCGGATATTTCCGGCTTTTTAATTGTTTCAAAATGGGCCGTATATCAGGATATTATGATGTGTAAGAACCAGTTGCTCTCTGCCAACCCCCCAAAAATGGTACTTCCATTACAACGAGCAAACGGAGCATTGGGTTCTGTACACCTTCGGCCTTTTCCGGACATCTCCGGCATTTTATGTGATTAAAAACGGGCCGTATAGCAGGATATTATGATGTGAGGGAACTCGGTGCGCGCTGCCAATCCCCGAAGAATGGTACTTCCAATTCAACGAGCATGCGGAGAATCCTGTCTTGTACATATTCGGCCATTTCCGGCCAGTTTCGGCTTTTTCATAGTATCAAAATGGGTCGTATCGCAGGATATTATGAGGTGTGAAAACTGGCTGCACGCTGGAAATCCCCGAAAAATGGTACGCCCATTACAACGAGCATACGGAGCAACGGGTTCTGTACACCTTCGGCATTTTCCGGACGTTTCCGGCTTTTTAATTTCTTCAAAATGGGCCGTATATCAGGATATTATGATGTGTAAGAACCAGTTGCTCTCAGCCAACCCCCCAAAAATGGTACTTCCATTACAACAAGCAAAGGGAGCAACGGGTTCTGTACACCTTCGGCCTTTTCCGGACATTTCCGGCTTTTTAATTGTTTCAAAATGGGCCGTATATCAGGATATTATGATGTGAGAGAACTCGTTGCGCGCTGCCAATCCCCGAAGAATGGTACTTCCATTACAACGAGCATGCGGAGAATCCTGTCTTGTACATATTCGGCCTTTTCCGGCCAGTTTCGTCTTTTTAATTGTTTCAAAATGGGTCGTATCGCAGGATATTATGATGTGTGAGAACTCGCTGCACGCTGCCAATCCCCGAAAAATGGTACGCCCATTACAACGAGCATACGGAGCAACGGGTTCAGTACACCTTCGGCCTTTTCCGGACATCTCCGGCATTTTATGTGATTAAAAACGGGCCGTATAGCAGGATATTATGATGTGAGAGAACTCGGTGCGCGCTGCCAATCCCCGAAGAATGGTACTTCCAATACAACGAGCATGCGGAGAATCCTGTCTTGTACATATTCGGCCATTTCCGGCCAGTTTCGGCTTTTTCATAGTATCAAAATGGGTCGTATCGCAGGATATTATGATGTGTAAAAACGCGTTGAGCGTTGCCAATCCCCCAAAAATGGTAATTCCATTACAACGAGCATACGGAGCAACGGGTTCTGTACACCTTCGGCCTTTTCCGGATATTCCCGGCTTTTTAATTGTTTCAAAATGGGCCGTATATCAGGATATTATGATGTGTAAGAACCAGTTGCTCTCTGCCAACCCCCCAAAAATGGTACTTCCATTACAACGAGCAAACGGAGCATTGGGTTCTGTACACCTTCGGCCTTTTCCGGACATCTCCGGCATTTTATGTGATTAAAAACGGGCCGTATAGCAGGATATTATGATGTGAGAGAACCCGTTGCGCGCTGCCAATCCCCGAAGAATGGTACATCCATTACAACGAGCATGCGGAGAATCCTGTCTTGTACATATTCG
Organism: Bombus muscorum; assembly: GCA_963971185.1. Classification (NCBI taxonomy): domain Eukaryota; kingdom Metazoa; phylum Arthropoda; class Insecta; order Hymenoptera; family Apidae; genus Bombus; species Bombus muscorum. The sequence goes on along the minus strand of OZ020130.1, from coordinate 8,681,224 downwards.
GCCTTTTCCGGCCAGTTTCGGCTTTTTAATAGTTTCAAAATGAGTCGTACCGCAGGATATTATGAGGTGTGAGAACTCGCTGCACGCTGCCAATCCCCGAAAAATGGTACGCCCACTACAACGAGCATACGGAGCAACGGGTTCTGTACACCTTCGGCCTTTTCCGGACATTTCCGGCTTTTTAATTGTTTCAAAATGTGCCGTTTATCGGGATATTATGATGAGAGAGAACACGTTACGCGCTGCCATTCCCCGAGAAATGGTACGCCCCTTACAACGAGCATACGGAGCATCAGGTTCTGTACACCTTCGGCCTTTTCCGGACATTTCCGGCATTTTAAGTGATCAAAAATAGGCCGAATAGCAGGATATTATGATGTGTAAAAACGCGTTGAGCGTTGCCAATCCCCCAAAAATGGTCCTTCCATTACAACGAGCATACGGAGCAACGGGTTCTGTACACCTTCGGCCTTTTCCGGATATTTCCGGCTTTTTAATTGTTTCAAAATGGGCCGTATATCAGGATATTATGATGTGTAAGAACCAGTTGCTCTCTGCCAACCTCCCAAAAATGGTACTTCCATTACAACGAGCAAACGGAGCATTGGGTTCTGTACACCTTCGGCCTTTTCCGGACATCTCCGGCATTTCATGTGATTAAAAACGGGCCGTATAGCAGGATATTATGATGTGAGGGAACTCGTTGCGCGCTGCAAATCCCCGAAGAATGGTACTTCCATTACAACGAGCATGACGAGAATCCTGTCTTGTACATATTCGGCCTTTTCCGGCAAGTTTCGGCTTTTTAATAGTTTCAAAATGAGTCGTATCGCAGGATATTATGATGTGTAAAAACGCGTTGAGCGTTGCCAATCCCCCAAAAATGGTAATTCCATTACAACGAGCATACGGAGCAACGGGTTCTGTACACCTTCGGCCTTTTCCGGATATTTCCGGCTTTTTAATTGTTTCAAAATGGGCCGTATATCAGGATATTATGATGTGTAAGAACCAGTTGCTCTCTGCCAACCCCCCAAAATTGCTACTTCCATTACAACGAGCAAACGGAGCATTGGGTTCTGTACACCTTCGGCCTTTTCCGGACATCTCCGGCATTTGATGTGATTAAAAACGGGCCGTATAGCAGGATATTATGATGTGAGGGAACTCGGTGCGCGCTGCCAATCCCCGAAGAATGGTACTTCCAATACAACGAGCATGCGGAGAATCCTGTCTTGTACATATTCGGCCATTTCCGGCCAGTTTCGGCTTTTTCATAGTATCAAAATGGGTCGTATCGCAGGATATTATGAGGTGTGAAAACTGGCTGCACGCTGGAAATCCCCGAAAAATGGTACGCCCATTACAACGAGCATACGGAGCAACGGGTTCTGTACACCTTCGGCCTTTTCCGGACATTTCCGGCTTTTTAATTTCTTCAAAATGGGCCGTATATCAGGATATTATGATGTGTAAGAACCAGTTGCTCTCTGCCAACCCCCCAAAATTGCTACTTACATTACAACGAGCAAACGGAGCAACGGGTTCTGTACACCTTCGGCCTTTTCCGGACATTTCCGGCTTTTTAATTGTTTCAAAATGGGCCGTATATCAGGATATTATGATGTGAGAGAACTCGTTGCGCGCTGCCAATCCCCGAAGAATGGTACTTCCATTACAACGAGCATGCGGAGAATCCTGTCTTGTACATATTCGGCCTTTTCCGGCCAGTTTCGTCTTTTTAATTGTTTCAAAATGGGTCGTATCGCAGGATATTATGATGTGTGAGAACTCGCTGCACGCTGCCAATCCCCGAAAAATGGTACGCCCATTACAACGAGCAAACGGAGCATTGGGTTCTGTACACCTTCGGCCTTTTCCGGACATCTCCGGCATTTTATGTGATTAAAAACGGGCCGTATTGCAGGATATTATGATGTGAGAGAACTCGTTGCGCGCTGCCAATCCCCGAAGAATGGTACATCCATTACAACGAGCATGCGGAGAATCCTGTCTTGTACATATTCGGCCTTTTCCGGCCAGTTTCGGCTTTTTAATAGTTTCAAAATGAGTCGTACCGCAGGATATTATGAGGTGTGAGAACTCGCTGCACGCTGCCAATCCCCGAAAAATGGTACGCCCACTACAACGAGCATACGGAGCAACGGGTTCTGTACACCTTCGGCCTTTTCCGGACATTTCCGGCTTTTTAATTGTTTCAAAATGTGCCGTTTATCGGGATATTATGATGAGAGAGAACACGTTACGCGCTGCCATTCCCCGAGAAATGGTACGCCCCTTACAACGAGCATACGGAGCATCAGGTTCTGTAAACCTTCGGCCTTTTCCGGACATTTCCGGCATTTTAAGTGATCAAAAATGGGCCGAATAGCAGGATATTATGATGTGTAAAAACGCGTTGAGCGTTGCCAATCCCCCAAAGTGGTCCTTCCATTACAACGAGCATACGGAGCAACGGGTTCTGTACACCTTCGGCCATTTCCGGATATTTCCGGCTTTTTAATTGTTTCAAAATGGGCCGTATATCAGGATATTATGATGTGTAAGAACAAGTTGCTCTCTGCCAACCCCACAAAAATGGTACTTCCATTACAACGAGCAAACGGAGCATTGGGTTCTGTACACCTTCGGCCTTTTCCGGACATCTCCGGCATTTCATGTGATTAAAAACGGGCCGTATAGCAGGATATTATGATGTGAGGGAACTCGTTGCGCGCTGCAAATCCCCGAAGAATGGTACCTCCATTACAACGAGCATGACGAGAATCCTGTCTTGTACATATTCGGCCTTTTCCGGCAAGTTTCGGCTTTTTAATAGTTTCAAAATGAGTCGTATCGCAGGATATTATGAGGTGTGAGAACTCGCTGCATGCTGCCAATCCCCGAAAAATGGTACGCCCACTACAACGAGCATACGGAGCAACGGTTTCTGTACACCTTCGGCCTGTTCCGGACATTTCCGGCTTTTTAATTTCTTCAAAATGGGCCGTATATCAGGATATTATGATGTGTAAGAACCAGTTGCTCTCAGCCAACCCCCCAAAAATGGTACTTCCATTACAACAAGCAAAGGGAGCAACGGGTTCTGTACACCTTCGGCCTTTTCCGGACATTTCCGGCATTTTAAGTGATTAAAAATGGGCCGAATAGCAGGATATTATGATGTGTAAAAACGCGTTGAGCGTTGCCAATCCCCCAAAAATGGTCCTTCCATTACAACGAGCATACGGAGCAACGGGTTCTGTACACCTTCGGCCTTTTCCGGATATTTCCGGCTTTTTAATTGTTTCAAAATGGGCCGTATATCAGGATATTATGATGTGTAAGAACCAGTTGCTCTCTGCCAACCCCACAAAAATGGTACTTCCATTACAACGAGCAAACGGAGCATTGGGTTCTGTACACATTCGGCCTTTTCCGGACATCTCCGGCATTTCATGTGATTAAAAACGGGCCGTATAGCAGGATATTATGATGTGAGGGAACTCGTTGCGCGCTGCAAATCCCCGAAGAATGGTACTTCCATTACAACGAGCATGACGAGAATCCTGTCTTGTACATATTCGGCCTTTTCCGGCAAGTTTCGGCTTTTTAATAGTTTCAAAATGAGTCGTATCGCAGGATATTATGATGTGTGAGAACTCGCTGCATGCTGCCAATCCCCGAAAAATGGTACGTCCACTACAACGAGCATACGGAGCAACGGTTTCTGTACACCTTCGGCCTGTTCCGGACATTTCCGGCTTTTTAATTTCTTCAAAATGGGCCGTATATCAGGATATTATGATGTGTAAGAACCAGTTGCTCTCAGCCAACCCCCCAAAAATGGTACTTCCATTACAACAAGCAAAGGGAGCAACGGGTTCTGTACACCTTCGGCCTTTTCCGGACATTTCCGGCATTTTAAGTGATTAAAAATGGGCCGAATAGCAGGATATTATGATGTGTAAAAACGCGTTGAGCGTTGCCAATCCCCCAAAAATGGTCCTTCCATTACAACGAGCATACGGAGCAACGGGTTCTGTACACCTTCGGCCTTTTCCGGATATTTCCGGCTTTTTAATTGTTTCAAAATGGGCCGTATATCAGGATATTATGATGTGTAAGAACCAGTTGCTCTCTGCCAACCCCACAAAAATGGTACTTCCATTACAACGAGCAAACGGAGCATTGGGTTCTGTACACATTCGGCCTTTTCCGGACATCTCCGGCATTTCATGTGATTAAAAACGGGCCGTATAGCAGGATATTATGATGTGAGGGAACTCGTTGCGCGCTGCAAATCCCCGAAGAATGGTACTTCCATTACAACGAGCATGACGAGAATCCTGTCTTGTACATATTCGGCCTTTTCCGGCAAGTTTCGGCTTTTTAATAGTTTCAAAATGAGTCGTATCGCAGGATATTATGATGTGTGAGAACTCGCTGCATGCTGCCAATCCCCGAAAAATGGTACGTCCACTACAACGAGCATACGGAGCAACGGTTTCTGTACACCTTCGGCCTGTTCCGGACATTTCCGGCTTTTTAATTTCTTCAAAATGGGCCGTATATCAGGATATTATGATGTGTAAGAACCAGTTGCTCTCAGCCAACCCCCCAAAAATGGTACTTCCATTACAACAAGCAAAGGGAGCAAAGGGTTCTGTACACCTTCGGCCTTTTCCGGACATTTCCGGCTTTTTAATTGTTTCAAAATGGGCCGTATATCAGGATATTATGATGTGAGAGAACTCGTTGCGCGCTGCCAATCCCCGAAGAATGGTACTTCCATTACAACGAGCATGCGGAGAATCCTGTCTTGTACATATTCGGCCTTTTCCGGCCAGTTTCGTCTTTTTAATTGTTTCAAAATGGGTCGTATCGCAGGATATTATGATGTGTGAGAACTCGCTGCATGCTGCCAATCCCCGAAAAATGGTACGCCCACTACAACGAGCATACGGAGCAACGGTTTCTGTACACCTTCGGCCTGTTCCGGACATTTCCGGCTTTTTAATTTCTTCAAAATGGGCCGTATATCAGGATATTATGATGTGTAAGAACCAGTTGCTCTCAGCCAACCCCCCAAAAATGGTACTTCCATTACAACAAGCAAAGGGAGCAAAGGGTTCTGTACACCTTCGGCCTTTTCCGGACATTTCCGGCTTTTTAATTGTTTCAAAATGGGCCGTATATCAGGATATTATGATGTGAGAGAACTCGTTGCGCGCTGCCAATCCCCGAAGAATGGTACTTCCATTACAACGAGCATGCGGAGAATCCTGTCTTGTACATATTCGGCCTTTTCCGGCCAGTTTCGTCTTTTTAATTGTTTCAAAATGGGTCGTATCGCACGATATTATGATGTGTGAGAACTCGCTGCACGCTGCCAATCCCCGAAAAATGGTACGCCCATTACAACGAGCATACGGAGCAACGGGTTCAGTACACCTTCGGCCTTTTCCGGACATCTCCGGCATTTTATGTGATTAAAAACGGGCCGTATAGCAGGATATTATGATGTGAGAGAACTCGGTGCGCGCTGCCAATCCCCGAAGAATGGTACTTCCAATACAACGAGCATGCGGAGAATCCTGTCTTGTACATATTCGGCCATTTCCGGCCAGTTTCGGCTTTTTCATAGTATCAAAATGGGTCGTATCGCAGGATATTATGATGTGTAAAAACGCGTTGAGCGTTGCCAATCCCCCAAAAATGGTAATTCCATTACAACGAGCATACGGAGCAACGGGTTCTGTACACCTTCGGCCTTTTCCGGATATTTCTGGCTTTTTAATTGTTTCAAAATGGGCCGTATATCAGGATATTATGATGTGTAAGAACCAGTTGCTCTCTGCCAACCCCCCAAAAATGGTACTTCCATTACAACGAGCAAACGGAGCATTGGGTTCTGTACACCTTCGGCCTTTTCCGGACATCTCCGGCATTTTATGTGATTAAAAACGGGCCGTATAGCAGGATATTATGATGTGAGGGAACTCGGTGCGCGCTGCCAATCCCCGAAGAATGGTACTTCCAATACAACGAGCATGCGGAGAATCCTGTCTTGTACATATTCGGCCATTTCCGGCCAGTTTCGGCTTTTTCATAGTATCAAAATGGGTCGTATCGCAGGATATTATGAGGTGTGAAAACTGGCTGCACGCTGGAAATCCCCGAAAAATGGTACGCCCATTACAACGAGCATACGGAGCAACGGGTTCTGTACACCTTCGGCCATTTCCGGACATTTCCGGCTTTTTAATTTCTTCAAAATGGGCCGTATATCAGGATATTATGATGTGTAAGAACCAGTTGCTCTCAGCCAACCCCCCAAAAATGGTACTTCCATTACAACAAGCAAAGGGAGCAACGGGTTCTGTACACCTTCGGCCTTTTCCGGACATTTCCGGCTTTTTAATTGTTTCAAAATGGGCCGTATATCAGGATATTATGATGTGAGAGAACTCGTTGCGCGCTGCCAATCCCCGAAGAATGGTACTTCCATTACAACGAGCATGCGGAGAATCCTGTCTTGTACATATTCGGCCTTTTCCGGCCAGTTTCGTCTTTTTAATTGTTTCAAAATGGGTCGTATCGCAGGATATTATGATGTGTGAGAACTCGCTGCACGCTGCCAATCCCCGAAAAATGGTACGCCCATTACAACGAGCATACGGAGCAACGGGTTCCGATCACCTTCGGCCTTTTCCGGACATTTCCGGCTATTTAATTGTTTCAAAATGGGTCGTATCGCAGGATATTATGATGTGTGAGAACACGTTGCACGCTGCCCATCCCCGAAAAATGGTACGCCCCTTACATCGAGCATACGGAGCATCAGGTTCTGTACACCTTCGGCCTTATCCGGACATTTCCGGCATATTAAGTGATCAAAAACGGGCAGAATAGCAGGATATTAAGATGTGAGAGAACACGGTGCGCGCTGCCAATCCCCGAAGAATGGTACTTCCAATACAACCAGCATCCGGAGAATCCTGTCTTGTACATTTTCGGCCTTTTCCGGCCAGTTTCGGCTTTTTAATTGTTTCAAAATGGGTCGTATCGCAGGATATTATGATGTGAGAGAACTCGTTGCGCGCAGCCAATCCCCGAAGAATGGTACTTCCATTACAACGAGCATGCGGAGCAACGGGTTCTGTACACCTTCGGCCTTTTCCGGACATTTCCGGCTATTTAATTGTTTCAAAATGTGCCGTTTGTCAGGATATTATGATGAGAGAGAACACGTTACGCGCTGCCAATCCCCGAGAAATAGTACGCCCCTTACAACGAGCATACGGAGCATCAGGTTCTGTACACCTTCGGCCTTTTCCGGACATTTCCGGCATTTTAATTGTTTCAAAATGGGCCGTATATCAGGATATTATGATGTGTAAGAACCAGTTGCTCTCTGCCAACCCCCCAAAAATGGTACTTCCATTACAACGAGCAAACGGAGCATTGGGTTCTGTACACCTTCGGCCTTTTCCGGACATCTCCGGCATTTTATGTGATTAAAAACGGGCCGTATAGCAGGATAGTATGATGTGTGAGAACTCGCTGCACGCTGCCAACCCCCCAAATATGGTACTTCCATTACAACGAGCAAACGGAGCATCGGGTTCTGTACACCTTCGGCCTTTTCCGGACATCTCCGGCATTTTATGTGATTAAAAACGGGCCGTATAGCAGGATATTATGATGTGAGGAAACTCGGTGCGCGCTGCGAATCCCCGAAAAATGGTACGCCCATTACAACGAGCATACGGAGCAACGGGTTCCGAACACCTTCGGCCTTTTCCGGACATTTCCGGCTATTTAATTGTTTCAAAATGGGTCGTATCGCAGGATATTATGATGTGTGAGAACACGCTGCACGCTGCCCATCCCCGAAAAATGGTACGCCCCTTACAACGAGCATACGGAGCATCAGGTTCTGTACACCTTCGGCCTTTTCCGGACATTTCCGGCATATTAAGTGATCAAAAACGGGCAGAATAGCAGGATATTATGATGTGAGAGAACACGGTGCGCGCAGCCAATCCCCGAAGAATGGTACTTCCATTAGAACGAGCATGCGGAGAATCCTGTCTTGCACATATTCGGCCTTTTCCGGCCAGTTTCGGCTTTTTAATAGTTTCAAAATGAGTCGTATCGCAGGATATTATGAGGTGTGAGAACTCGCTGCACGCTGCCAATCCCCGAAAAATGGTACTTCCAATACAACCAGCATCCGGAGAATCCTGTCTTGTACATTTTCGGCCTTTTCCGGCCAGTTTTGGCTTTTTAATTGTTTCAAAATGGGTCGTATTGCAGGATATTATGATGTGAGAGAACTCGTTGCGCGCAGCCAATCCCCGAAGAATGGTACTTCCATTACTGCGAGCATGGGGAGAATCCTGTCTTGTACATATTCGGCCTTTTCCGGCCAGTTTCGGCTTTTTAATAGTTTCAAAATGAGTCGTATCGCAGGATATTATGAGGTGTGAGAACTCGCTGCACGCTGCCAATCCCCGAAAAATGGTACGCCCACTACAACGAGCATACGGAGCAACGGGTTCTGTACACCTTCGGCCTTTTCCGGACATTTCCGGCTTTTTAATGGTTTCAAAATGTGCCGTTTATCAGGATATTATGATGTGAGAGAACACGTTACGCGCTGCCAATCCCCGAGAAATGGTACGCCCCTTACAACGAGCATACGGAGCATCAGGTTCTGTACACCTTCGGCCTTTTCCGGACATTTCCGGCATATTAAGTGATCAAAAACGGGCAGAATAGCAGGATACTATGATGTGAGAGAACACGGTGCGCGCTGCCATTCCCCGAAGAATGGTACTTCCAATACAACCAGCATCCGGAGAATCCTGTCTTGTACATTTTCGGCCTTTTCCGGCCAGTTTCGGCTTTTTAATTGTTTCAAAATGGGTCGTATCGCAGGATATTATGATGTGGGAGAACTCGTTGCGCGCAGCCAATCCCCGAAGAATGGTACGCCCACTACAACGAGCATACGGAACAACGGGTTCTGTACACCTTCGGCCTTTTCCGGACATTTCCGGCTATTTAATTGTTTCAAAATGGCTCGTATCGCAGGATATTATGATGTGTGAGAACACGCTGCACGCTGCCCATCCCCGAAAAATGGTACGCCCCTTACAACGAGCATACGGAGCATCAGGTTCTGTACACCTTCGGCCTTTTCCGGACATTTCCGGCATATTAAGTGATCAAAAACGGGCAGAATAGCAGGATATTATGATGTGAGAAAACACGGTGCGCGCTGCCAATCCCGGAAGAATGGTACTTCCAATACAACCAGCATCCGGAGAATCCTGTCTTGTACATTTTCGGCCTTTTCCGGCCAGTTTCGGCTTTTTAATAGTTTCAAAATGGGTCGTATCGCAGGATATTATGATGTGAGAGAACTCGTTGCGCGCAGCCAATCCCCGAAGAATGGTACTTCCATTACAACGAGCATGCGGAGCAACGGGTTCTGTACACCTTCGGCCTTTTCCGGACATTTCCGGCTTTTTAATTGTTTCAAAATGTGCCGTTTATCAGGATATTATGATGAGAGAGAACACGTTACGCGCTGCCAATCCCAGAGAAATGGTACGCCCCTTAGAACGAGCATACGGAGCATCAGGTTCTGTACACCTTCGGCCTTTTCCGGACATTTCCGGCATTTTAATTGTTTCAAAATGGGCCGTATATCAGGATATTATGATGTGTAAGAACCAGTTGCTCTCTGCCAAACCCCCAAAAATGGTACTTCCATTACAACGAGCAAACGGAGCATTGGGTTCTGTACACCTTCGGCCTTTTCCGGACATCTCCGGCATTTTATGTGATTAAAAACGGGCCGTATAGCAGGATATTATGATGTGTGAGAACTCGCTGCACGCTGCCAACCCGCCAAATATGGTACTTCCATTACAACGAGCAAACGGAGCAACGGGTTCTGTACACCTTCGGCCTTTTCCGGACATTTCCGGCTTTTTAATTTCTTCAAAATGGGCCGTATATCAGGATATTATGATGTGTAAGAACCAGTTGCTCTCAGCCAACCCCCCAAAAATGGTACTTCCATTACAACAAGCAAAGGGAGCAACGGGTTCTGTACACCTTCGGCCTTTTCCGGACATTTCCGGCTTTTTAATTGTTTCAAAATGGGCCGTATATCAGGATATTATGATGTGAGAGAACTCGTTGCGCGCTGCCAATCCCCGAAGAATGGTACTTCCATTACAACGAGCATGCGGAGAATCCTGTCTTGTACATATTCGGCCTTTTCCGGCCAGCTTCGTCTTTTTAATTGTTTCAAAATGGGTCGTATCGCAGGATATTATGATGTGTGAGAACTCGCTGCACGCTGCCAATCCCCGAAAAATGGTACGCCCATTACAACGAGCAAACGGAGCATTGGGTTCTGTACACCTTCGGCCTTTCCCGGACATCTCCGGCACTTTATGTGATTAAAAACGGGCCGTATAGCAGGATATTATGATGTGAGGGAACTCGTTGCGCGCTGCAAATCCCCGAAGAATGGTACTTCCATTACAACGAGCATGACGAGAATCCTGTCTTGTACATATTCGGCCTTTTCCGGCCAGTTTCGGCTTTTTAATAGTTTCAAAATGAGTCGTATCGCAGGATATTATGAGGTGTGAGAACTCGCTGCACGCTGCCAATCCCCGAAAAATGGTACGCCCACTACAACGAGCATACGGAGCAACGGGTTCTGTACACCTTCGGCCTTTTCCGGACATTTCCGGCTTTTTAATTGTTTCAAAATGTGCCGTTTATCAGGATATTATGATGTGTGAGAACACGTTACGCGCTGCCAATCCCCGAGAAATGGTATGCCCCTTACAACGAGCATACGGAGCATCAGGTTCTGTACACCTTCGGCTTTTCCGGACATTTCCGGCATATTAAGTGATCAAAAACGGGCAGAATAGCAGGATATTATGATGTGAGAGAACACGGTGCGCGCAGCCAATCCCCGAAGAATGGTACTTCCATTAGAACGAGCATGCGGAGAATCCTGTCTTGCACATATTCGGCCTTTTCCGGCCAGTTTCGGCTTTTTAATAGTTTCAAAATGAGTCGTATCGCAGGATATTATGATGTGTGAGAACTCGCTGCACGCTGCCAACCCCCCAAATATGGTACTTCCATTACAACGAGCAAACGGAGCAACGGGTTCTGTACACCTTCGGCCTTTTCCGGACATTTCCGGCTTTTTAATTTCTTCAAAATGGGCCGTATATCAGGATATTATGATGTGTAAGAACCAGTTGCTCTCAGCCAACCCCCCAAAAATGGTTCTTCCATTACAACAAGCAAAGGGAGCAACGGGTTCTGTACACCTTCGGCCTTTTCCGGACATTTCCGGCTTTTTAATTGTTTCAAAATGGGCCGTATATCAGGATATTATGATGTGAGAGAACTCGTTGCGCGCTGCCAATCCCCGAAGAATGGTACTTCCATTACAACGAGCATGCGGAGAATCCTGTCTTGTACATATTCGGCCTTTTCCGGCCAGTTTCGTCTTTTTAATTGTTTCAAAATGGGTCGTATCGCAGGATATTATGATGTGTGAGAACTCGCTGCACGCTGCCAATCCCCGAAAAATGGTACGCCCATTACAACGAGCATACGGAGCAACGGGTTCTGTACACCTTCGGCCTTTTCCGGACATCTCCGGCATTTTATGTGATTAAAAACGGGCCGTATAGCAGGATATTATGATGTGAGAGAACTCGGTGCGCGCTGCCAATCCCCGAAGAATGGTACTTCCAATACAACGAGCATGCGGAGAATCCTGTCTTGTAAATATTCGGCCTTTTCCGGCCAGTTTCGTCTTTTTAATTGTTTCAAAATGGGTCGTATCGCAGGATATTATGATGTGTGAGAACTCGCTGCACGCTGCCAATCCCCGAAAAATGGTACGCCCATTACAACGAGCATACGGAGCAACGGGTTCCGAACACCTTCGGCCTTTTCCGGACATTTCCGGCTTTTTAATTTCTTCAAAATGGGCCGTATATCAGGATATTATGATGTGTAAGAACCAGTTGCTCTCAGCCAACCCCCCCAAAAATGGTACTTCCATTACAACAAGCAAAGGGAGCAACGGGTTCTGTACACCTTCGGCCTTTTCCGGACATTTCCGGCTTTTTAATTGTTTCAAAATGGGCCGTATATCAGGATATTATGATGTGAGAGAACTCGTTGCGCGCTGCCAATCCCCGAAGAATGGTACTTCCATTACAACGAGCATGCGGAGAATCCTGTCTTGTACATATTCGGCCTTTTCCGGCCAGTTTCGTCTTTTTAATTGTTTCAAAATGGGTCGTATCGCAGGATATTATGATGTGTGAGAACTCGCTGCACGCTGCCAATCCCCGAAAAATGGTACGCCCATTACAACGAGCAAACGGAGCATTGGGTTCTGTACACCTTCGGCCTTTTCCGGACATCTCCGGCATTTTATGTGATTAAAAACGGGCCGTATTGCAGGATATTATGATGTGAGAGAACTCGTTGCGCGCTGCCAATCCCCGAAGAATGGTACATCCATTACAACGAGCATGCGGAGAATCCTGTCTTGTACATATTCGGCCTTTTCCGGCCAGTTTCGGCTTTTTAATAGTTTCAAAATGAGTCGTACCGCAGGATATTATGAGGTGTGAGAACTCGCTGCACGCTGCCAATCCCCGAAAAATGGTACGCCCACTACAACGAGCATACGGAGCAACGGGTTCTGTACACCTTCGGCCTTTTCCGGACATTTCCGGCTTTTTAATTGTTTCAAAATGTGCCGTTTATCGGGATATTATGATGAGAGAGAACACGTTACGCGCTGCCATTCCCCGAGAAATGGTACGCCCCTTACAACGAGCATACGGAGCATCAGGTTCTGTAAACCTTCGGCCTTTTCCGGACATTTCCGGCATTTTAAGTGATCAAAAATGGGCCGAATAGCAGGATATTATGATGTGTAAAAACGCGTTGAGCGTTGCCAATCCCCCAAAAATGGTCCTTCCATTACAACGAGCATACGGAGCAACGGGTTCTGTACACCTTCGGCCATTTCCGGATATTTCCGGCTTTTTAATTGTTTCAAAATGGGCCGTATATCAGGATATTATGATGTGTAAGAACAAGTTGCTCTCTGCCAACCCCACAAAAATGGTACTTCCATTACAACGAGCAAACGGAGCATTGGGTTCTGTACACCTTCGGCCTTTTCCGGACATCTCCGGCATTTCATGTGATTAAAAACGGGCCGTATAGCAGGATATTATGATGTGAGGGAACTCGTTGCGCGCTGCAAATCCCCGAAGAATGGTACCTCCATTACAACGAGCATGACGAGAATCCTGTCTTGTACATATTCGGCCTTTTCCGGCAAGTTTCGGCTTTTTAATAGTTTCAAAATGAGTCGTATCGCAGGATATTATGAGGTGTGAGAACTCGCTGCATGCTGCCAATCCCCGAAAAATGGTACGCCCACTACAACGAGCATACGGAGCAACGGTTTCTGTACACCTTCGGCCTGTTCCGGACATTTCCGGCTTTTTAATTTCTTCAAAATGGGCCGTATATCAGGATATTATGATGTGTAAGAACCAGTTGCTCTCAGCCAACCCCCCAAAAATGGTACTTCCATTACAACAAGCAAAGGGAGCAACGGGTTCTGTACACCTTCGGCCTTTTCCGGACATTTCCGGCATTTTAAGTGATTAAAAATGGGCCGAATAGCAGGATATTATGATGTGTAAAAACGCGTTGAGCGTTGCCAATCCCCCAAAAATGGTCCTTCCATTACAACGAGCATACGGAGCAACGGGTTCTGTACACCTTCGGCCTTTTCCGGATATTTCCGGCTTTTTAATTGTTTCAAAATGGGCCGTATATCAGGATATTATGATGTGTAAGAACCAGTTGCTCTCTGCCAACCCCACAAAAATGGTACTTCCATTACAACGAGCAAACGGAGCATTGGGTTCTGTACACATTCGGCCTTTTCCGGACATCTCCGGCATTTCATGTGATTAAAAACGGGCCGTATAGCAGGATATTATGATGTGAGGGAACTCGTTGCGCGCTGCAAATCCCCGAAGAATGGTACTTCCATTACAACGAGCATGACGAGAATCCTGTCTTGTACATATTCGGCCTTTTCCGGCAAGTTTCGGCTTTTTAATAGTTTCAAAATGAGTCGTATCGCAGGATATTATGAGGTGTGAGAACTCGCTGCATGCTGCCAATCCCCGAAAAATGGTACGCCCACTACAACGAGCATACGGAGCAACGGTTTCTGTACACCTTCGGCCTGTTCCGGACATTTCCGGCTTTTTAATTTCTTCAAAATGGGCCGTATATCAGGATATTATGATGTGTAAGAACCAGTTGCTCTCAGCCAACCCCCCAAAAATGGTACTTCCATTACAACAAGCAAAGGGAGCAAAGGGTTCTGTACACCTTCGGCCTTTTCCGGACATTTCCGGCTTTTTAATTGTTTCAAAATGGGCCGTATATCAGGATATTATGATGTGAGAGAACTCGTTGCGCGCTGCCAATCCCCGAAGAATGGTACTTCCATTACAACGAGCATGCGGAGAATCCTGTCTTGTACATATTCGGCCTTTTCCGGCCAGTTTCGTCTTTTTAATTGTTTCAAAATGGGTCGTATCGCAGGATATTATGATGTGTGAGAACTCGCTGCACGCTGCCAATCCCCGAAAAATGGTACGCCCATTACAACGAGCATACGGAGCAACGGGTTCAGTACACCTTCGGCCTTTTCCGGACATCTCCGGCATTTTATGTGATTAAAAACGGGCCGTATAGCAGGATATTATGATGTGAGAGAACTCGGTGCGCGCTGCCAATCCCCGAAGAATGGTACTTCCAATACAACGAGCATGCGGAGAATCCTGTCTTGTACATATTCGGCCATTTCCGGCCAGTTTCGGTTTTTTCATAGTATCAAAATGGGTCGTATCGCAGGATATTATGATGTGTAAAAACGCGTTGAGCGTTGCCAATCCCCCAAAAATGGTAATTCCATTACAACGAGCATACGGAGCAACGGGTTCTGTACACCTTCGGCCTTTTCCGGATATTTCTGGCTTTTTAATTGTTTCAAAATGGGCCGTATATCAGGATATTATGATGTGTAAGAACCAGTTGCTCTCTGCCAACCCCCCAAAAATGGTACTTCCATTACAACGAGCAAACGGAGCATTGGGTTCTGTACACCTTCGGCCTTTTCCGGACATCTCCGGCATTTTATGTGATTAAAAACGGGCCGTATAGCAGGATATTATGATGTGAGGGAACTCGGTGCGCGCTGCCAATCCCCGAAGAATGGTACTTCCAATACAACGAGCATGCGGAGAATCCTGTCTTGTACATATTCGGCCATTTCCGGCCAGTTTCGGCTTTTTCATAGTATCAAAATGGGTCGTATCGCAGGATATTATGAGGTGTGAAAACTGGCTGCACGCTGGAAATCCCCGAAAAATGGTACGCCCATTACAACGAGCATACGGAGCAACGGGTTCTGTACACCTTCGGCCATTTCCGGACATTTCCGGCTTTTTAATTTCTTCAAAATGGGCCGTATATCAGGATATTATGATGTGTAAGAACCAGTTGCTCTCAGCCAACCCCCCAAAAATGGTACTTCCATTACAAGAAGCAAAGGGAGCAACGGGTTCTGTACACCTTCGGCCTTTTCCGGACATTTCCGGCTTTTTAATTGTTTCAAAATGGGCCGTATATCAGGATATTATGATGTGAGAGAACTCGTTGCGCGCTGCCAATCCCCGAAGAATGGTACTTCCATTACAACGAGCATGCGGAGAATCCTGTCTTGTACATATTCGGCCTTTTCCGGCCAGTTTCGTCTTTTTAATTGTTTCAAAATGGGTCGTATCGCAGGATATTATGATGTGTGAGAACTCGCTGCACGCTGCCAATCCCCGAAAAATGGTACGCCCATTACAACGAGCATACGGAGCAACGGGTTCCGAACACCTTCGGCCTTTTCCGGACATTTCCGGCTATTTAATTGTTTCAAAATGGGTCGTATCGCAGGATATTATGATGTGTGAGAACACGTTGCACGCTGCCCATCCCCGAAAAATGGTACGCCCCTTACATCGAGCATACGGAGCATCAGGTTCTGTACACCTTCGGCCTTATCCGGACATTTCCGGCATATTAAGTGATCAAAAACGGGCAGAATAGCAGGATATTAAGATGTGAGAGAACACGGTGCGCGCTGCCAATCCCCGAAGAATGGTACTTCCAATACAACCAGCATCCGGAGAATCCTGTCTTGTACATTTTCGGCCTTTTCCGGCCAGTTTCGGCTTTTTAATTGTTTCAAAATGGGTCGTATCGCAGGATATTATGATGTGAGAGAACTCGTTGCGCGCAGCCAATCCCCGAAGAATGGTACTTCCATTACAACGAGCATGCGGAGCAACGGGTTCTGTACACCTTCGGCCTTTTCCGGACATTTCCGGCTATTTAATTGTTTCAAAATGTGCCGTTTGTCAGGATATTATGATGAGAGAGAACACGTTACGCGCTGCCAATCCCCGAGAAATAGTACGCCCCTTACAACGAGCATACGGAGCATCAGGTTCTGTACACCTTCGGCCTTTTCCGGACATTTCCGGCATTTTAATTGTTTCAAAATGGGCCGTATATCAGGATATTATGATGTGTAAGAACCAGTTGCTCTCTGCCAACCCCCCAAAAATGGTACTTCCATTACAACGAGCAAACGGAGCATTGGGTTCTGTACACCTTCGGCCTTTTCCGGACATCTCCGGCATTTTATGTGATTAAAAACGGGCCGTATAGCAGGATAGTATGATGTGTGAGAACTCGCTGCACGCTGCCAACCCCCCAAATATGGTACTTCCATTACAACGAGCAAACGGAGCATCGGGTTCTGTACACCTTCGGCCTTTTCCGGACATCTCCGGCATTTTATGTGATTAAAAACGGGCCGTATAGCAGGATATTATGATGTGAGGAAACTCGGTGCGCGCTGCGAATCCCCGAAAAATGGTACGCCCATTACAACGAGCATACGGAGCAACGGGTTCCGAACACCTTCGGCCTTTTCCGGACATTTCCGGCTATTTAATTGTTTCAAAATGGGTCGTATCGCAGGATATTATGATGTGTGAGAACACGCTGCACGCTGCCCATCCCCGAAAAATGGTACGCCCCTTACAACGAGCATACGGAGCATCAGGTTCTGTACACCTTCGGCCTTTTCCGGACATTTCCGGCATATTAAGTGATCAAAAACGGGCAGAATAGCAGGATATTATGATGTGAGAGAACACGGTGCGCGCAGCCAATCCCCGAAGAATGGTACTTCCATTAGAACGAGCATGCGGAGAATCCTGTCTTGCACATATTCGGCCTTTTCCGGCCAGTTTCGGCTTTTTAATAGTTTCAAAATGAGTCGTATCGCTGGATATTATGAGGTGTGAGAACTCGCTGCACGCTGCCAATCCCCGAAAAATGGTACGCCCACTACAATGAGCATACGGAGCAACGGGTTCTGTACACCTTCGGCATTTTCCGGACATTTCCGGCTTTTTAATTGTTTCAAAATGTGCCGTTTATCAGGATATTATGATGAGAGAGAACACGTTACGCGCTGCCAATCCCCGAGAAATGGTACGCCCCTTACAACGAGCATACGGAGCGTCAGGTTCTGTACACCTTCGGCCTTTTCCGGACATTTCCGGCATTTTAATTGTTTCAAAATGGGCCGTATATCAGGATATTATGATGTGTAAGAACCAGTTGCTCTCTGCCAACCCCCCAAAAATGGTACTTCCATTACAACGAGCAAAGGGAGCATTGGGTTCTGTACACCTTCGGCCTTTTCCGGACATCTCCGGCACTTTATGTGATTAAAAACGGGCCGTATAGCAGGATATTATGATGTGAGGGAACTCGTTGCGCGCTGCAAATCCCCGAAGAATGGTACTTCCATTACAACGAGCATGACGAGAATCCTGTCTTGTACATATTCGGCCTTTTCCGGCCAGTTTCGGCTTTTTAATAGTTTCAAAATGAGTCGTATCGCAGGATATTATGAGGTGTGAGAACTCGCTGCACGCTGCCAATCCCCGAAAAATGGTACGCCCACTACAACGAGCATACGGAGCAACGGGTTCTGTACACCTTCGGCCTTTTCCGGACATTTCCGGCTTTTTAATGGTTTCAAAATGTGCCGTTTATCAGGATATTATGATGTGAGAGAACACGTTACGCGCTGCCAATCCCCGAGAAATGGTACGCCCCTTACAACGAGCATACGGAGCATCAGGTTCTGTACACCTTCGGCCTTTTCCGGACATTTCCGGCATATTAAGTGATCAAAAACGGGCAGAATAGCAGGATACTATGATGTGAGAGAACACGGTGCGCGCTGCCATTCCCCGAAGAATGGTACTTCCAATACAACCAGCATCCGGAGAATCCTGTCTTGTACATTTTCGGCCTTTTCCGGCCAGTTTCGGCTTTTTAATTGTTTCAAAATGGGTCGTATCGCAGGATATTATGATGTGGGAGAACTCGTTGCGCGCAGCCAATCCCCGAAGAATGGTACGCCCACTACAACGAGCATACGGAACAACGGGTTCTGTACACCTTCGGCCTTTTCCGGACATTTCCGGCTATTTAATTGTTTCAAAATGGCTCGTATCGCAGGATATTATGATGTGTGAGAACACGCTGCACGCTGCCCATCCCCGAAAAATGGTACGCCCCTTACAACGAGCATACGGAGCATCAGGTTCTGTACACCTTCGGCCTTTTCCGGACATTTCCGGCATATTAAGTGATCAAAAACGGGCAGAATAGCAGGATATTATGATGTGAGAAAACACGGTGCGCGCTGCCAATCCCGGAAGAATGGTACTTCCAATACAACCAGCATCCGGAGAATCCTGTCTTGTACATTTTCGGCCTTTTCCGGCCAGTTTCGGCTTTTTAATAGTTTCAAAATGGGTCGTATCGCAGGATATTATGATGTGAGAGAACTCGTTGCGCGCAGCCAATCCCCGAAGAATGGTACTTCCATTACAACGAGCATGCGGAGCAACGGGTTCTGTACACCTTCGGCCTTTTCCGGACATTTCCGGCTTTTTAATTGTTTCAAAATGTGCCGTTTATCAGGATATTATGATGAGAGAGAACACGTTACGCGCTGCCAATCCCAGAGAAATGGTACGCCCCTTAGAACGAGCATACGGAGCATCAGGTTCTGTACACCTTCGGCCTTTTCCGGACATTTCCGGCATTTTAATTGTTTCAAAATGGGCCGTATATCAGGATATTATGATGTGTAAGAACCAGTTGCTCTCTGCCAAACCCCCAAAAATGGTACTTCCATTACAACGAGCAAACGGAGCATTGGGTTCTGTACACCTTCGGCCTTTTCCGGACATCTCCGGCATTTTATGTGATTAAAAACGAGCCGTATAGCAGGATATTATGATGTGTGAGAACTCGCTGCACGCTGCCAACCCGCCAAATATGGTACTTCCATTACAACGAGCAAACGGAGCAACGGGTTCTGTACACCTTCGGCCTTTTCCGGACATTTCCGGCTTTTTAATTTCTTCAAAATGGGCCGTATATCAGGATATTATGATGTGTAAGAACCAGTTGCTCTCAGCCAACCCCCCAAAAATGGTACTTCCATTACAACAAGCAAAGGGAGCAACGGGTTCTGTACACCTTCGGCCTTTTCCGGACATTTCCGGCTTTTTAATTGTTTCAAAATGGGCCGTATATCAGGATATTATGATGTGAGAGAACTCGTTGCGCGCTGCCAATCCCCGAAGAATGGTACTTCCATTACAACGAGCATGCGGAGAATCCTGTCTTGTACATATTCGGCCTTTTCCGGCCAGCTTCGTCTTTTTAATTGTTTCAAAATGGGTCGTATCGCAGGATATTATGATGTGTGAGAACTCGCTGCACGCTGCCAATCCCCGAAAAATGGTACGCCCATTACAACGAGCATACGGAGCAACGGGTTCTGTACACCTTCGGCCTTTTCCGGACATCTCCGCCATTTTATGTGATTAAAAACGGGCCGTATAGCAGGATATTATGATGTGAGAGAACTCGGTGCGCGCTGCCAATCCCCGAAGAATGGTACTTCCAATACAACGAGCATGCGGAGAATCCTGTCTTGTACATATTCGACCTTTTCCGGCCAGTTTCGTCTTTTTAATTGTTTCAAAATGGGTCGTATCGCAGGATATTATGATGTGTGAGAACTCGCTGCACGCTGCCAATCCCCGAAAAATGGTACGCCCATTACAACGAGCATACGGAGCAACGGGTTCCGAACACCTTCGGCCTTTTCCGGATATTTCCGGCTTTTTAATTGTTTCAAAATGGGCCGTATATCAAGATATTATGATGTGTAAGAACCAGTTGCTCTCTGCCAACCCCCCAAAAATGGTACTTCCATTACAACGAGCAAACGGAGCATTGGGTTCTGTACACCTTCGGCCTTTTCCGGACATCTCCGGCATTTTATGTGATTAAAAACGGGCCGTATAGCAGGATATTATGATGTGTGAGAACTCGCTGCACGCTGCCAACCCCCCAAATATGGTACTTCCTCTACAACGAGCAAACGGAGCATCGGGTTCTGTACACCTTCGGCCTTTTCCGGACATCTCCGGCATTTTATGTGATTAAAAACGGGCCGTATAGCAGGATATTATGATGTGAGGGAACTCGGTGCGCGCTGCGAATCCCCGAAGAATGGTACGCCCATTACAACGAGCATACGGAGCAACGGGTTCCGAACACCTTCGGCCTTTTCCGGACATTTCCGGCTATTTAATTGTTTCAAAATGGGTCGTATCGCAGGATATTATGATGTGTGAGAACACGCTGCACGCTGCCCATCCCCGAAAAATGGTACGCCCCTTACAACGAGCATACGGAGCATCAGGTTCTGTACACCTTCGGCCTTTTCCGGACATTTCCGGCATATTAAGTGATCAAAAACGGGCAGAATAGCAGGATATTATGATGTGAGAGAACACGGTGCGCGCAGCCAATCCCCGAAGAATGGTACTTCCATTAGAACGAGCATGCGGAGAATCCTGTCTTGCACATATTCGGCCTTTTCCGGCCAGTTTCGGCTTTTTAATAGTTTCAAAATGAGTCGTATCGCAGGATATTATGAGGTGTGAGAACTCGCTGCACGCTGCCAATCCCCGGAAAATGGTACGCCCACTACAATGAGCATACGGAGCAACGGGTTCTGTACACCTTCGGCATTTTCCGGACATTTCCGGCTTTTTAATTGTTTCAAAATGTGCCGTTTATCAGGATATTATGATGAGAGAGAACACGTTACGCGCTGCCAATCCCCGAGAAATGGTACGCCCCTTACAACGAGCATACGGAGCGTCAGGTTCTGTACACCTTCGGCCTTTTCCGGACATTTCCGGCATTTTAATTGTTTCAAAATGGGCCGTATATCAGGATATTATGATGTGTAAGAACCAGTTGCTCTCTGCCAACCCCCCAAAAATGGTACTTCCATTACAACGAGCAAACGGAGCATTGGGTTCTGTACACCTTCGGCCTTTCCCGGACATCTCCGGCACTTTATGTGATTAAAAACGGGCCGTATAGCAGGATATTATGATGTGAGGGAACTCGTTGCGCGCTGCAAATCCCCGAAGAATGGTACTTCCATTACAACGAGCATGACGAGAATCCTGTCTTGTACATATTCGGCCTTTTCCGGCCAGTTTCGGCTTTTTAATAGTTTCAAAATGAGTCGTATCGCAGGATATTATGAGGTGTGAGAACTCGCTGCACGCTGCCAATCCCCGAAAAATGGTACGCCCACTACAACGAGCATACGGAGCAACGGGTTCTGTACACCTTCGGCCTTTTCCGGACATTTCCGGCTTTTTAATTGTTTCAAAATGTGCCGTTTATCAGGATATTATGATGTGTGAGAACACGTTACGCGCTGCCAATCCCCGAGAAATGGTATGCCCCTTACAACGAGCATACGGAGCATCAGGTTCTGTACACCTTCGGCTTTTCCGGACATTTCCGGCATATTAAGTGATCAAAAACGGGCAGAATAGCAGGATATTATGATGTGAGAGAACACGGTGCGCGCAGCCAATCCCCGAAGAATGGTACTTCCATTAGAACGAGCATGCGGAGAATCCTGTCTTGCACATATTCGGCCTTTTCCGGCCAGTTTCGGCTTTTTAATAGTTTCAAAATGAGTCGTATCGCAGGATATTATGATGTGTGAGAACTCGCTGCACGCTGCCAACCCCCCAAATATGGTACTTCCATTACAACGAGCAAACGGAGCAACGGGTTCTGTACACCTTCGGCCTTTTCCGGACATTTCCGGCTTTTTAATTTCTTCAAAATGGGCCGTATATCAGGATATTATGATGTGTAAGAACCAGTTGCTCTCAGCCAACCCCCCAAAAATGGTACTTCCATTACAACAAGCAAAGGGAGCAACGGGTTCTGTACACCTTCGGCCTTTTCCGGACATTTCCGGCTTTTTAATTGTTTCAAAATGGGCCGTATATCAGGATATTATGATGTGAGAGAACTCGTTGCGCGCTGCCAATCCCCGAAGAATGGTACTTCCATTACAACGAGCATGCGGAGAATCCTGTCTTGTACATATTCGGCCTTTTCCGGCCAGTTTCGTCTTTTTAATTGTTTCAAAATGGGTCGTATCGCAGGATATTATGATGTGTGAGAACTCGCTGCACGCTGCCAATCCCCGAAAAATGGTACGCCCATTACAACGAGCATACGGAGCAACGGGTTCTGTACACCTTCGGCCTTTTCCGGACATCTCCGGCATTTTATGTGATTAAAAACGGGCCGTATAGCAGGATATTATGATGTGAGAGAACTCGGTGCGCGCTGCCAATCCCCGAAGAATGGTACTTCCAATACAACGAGCATGCGGAGAATCCTGTCTTGTAAATATTCGGCCTTTTCCGGCCAGTTTCGTCTTTTTAATTGTTTCAAAATGGGTCGTATCGCAGGATATTATGATGTGTGAGAACTCGCTGCACGCTGCCAATCCCCGAAAAATGGTACGCCCATTACAACGAGCATACGGAGCAACGGGTTCCGAACACCTTCGGCCTTTTCCGGACATTTCCGGCTATTTAATTGTTTCAAAATGGCTCGTATCGCAGGATATTATGATGTGTGAGAACACGCTGCACGCTGCCCATCCCCGAAAAATGGTACGCCCCTTACAACGAGCATACGGAGCATCAGGTTCTGTACACCTTCGGCCTTTTCCGGACATTTCCGGCATATTAAGTGATCAAAAACGGGCAGAATAGCAGGATATTATGATGTGAGAAAACACGGTGCGCGCTGCCAATCCCGGAAGAATGGTACTTCCAATACAACCAGCATCCGGAGAATCCTGTCTTGTACATTTTCGGCCTTTTCCGGCCAATTTCGGCTTTTTAATAGTTTCAAAATGGGTCGTATCGCAGGATATTATGATGTGAGAGAACTCGTTGCGCGCAGCCAATCCCCGAAGAATGGTACTTCCATTACAACGAGCATGCGGAGCAACGGGTTCTGTACACCTTCGGCCTTTTCCGGACATTTCCGGCTTTTTAATTGTTTCAAAATGAGCCGTTTATCAGGATATTATGATGAGAGAGAACACGTTACGCGCTGCCAATCCCCGAGAAATGGTACGCCCCTTAGAACGAGCATACGGAGCATCAGGTTCTGAACACCTTCGGCCTTTTCCGGACATTTCCGGCATTTTAATTGTTTCAAAATGGGCCGTATATCAGGATATTATGATGTGTAAGAACCAGTTACTCTCTGCCAAACCCCCAAAAATGGTACTTCCATTACAACGAGCAAACGGAGCATTGGGTTCTGTACACCTTCGGCCTTTTCCGGACATCTCCGGCATTTTATGTGATTAAAAACGGGCCGTATAGCAGGATATTATGATGTGTGAGAACTCGCTGCACGCTGCCAACCCCCCAAATATGGTACTTCCATTACAACGAGCAAACGGAGCAACGGGTTCTGTACACCTTCGGCCTTTTCCGGACATTTCCGGCTTTTTAATTTCTTCAAAATGGGCCGTATATCAGGATATTATGATGTGTAAGAACCAGTTGCTCTCAGCCAACCCCCCAAAAATGGTACTTCCATTACAACGAGCAAACGGAGCATTGGGTTCTGTACACCTTCGGCCTTTTCCGGACATCTCCGGCATTTTATGTGATTAAAAACGGGCCGTATAGCAGGATATTATGATGTGTGAGAACTCGCTGCACGCTGCCAACCCCCCAAATATGGTACTTCCATTACAACGAGCATACGGAGCAACGGGTTCCGTACACCTTCGGCCTTTTCCGGACATTTCCGGCTATTTAATTGTTTCAAAATGGGTCGTGTCGCAGGATATTATGATGTGTGAGAACACGCTGCACGCTGCCCATCCCCGAAAAATGGTACGCCCCTTACAACGAGCATACGGAGCATCATGTTCTGTACACCTTCGGCCTTTTCCGGACATCTCCGCCATTTTATGTGATTAAAAACGGGCCGTATAGCAGGATATTATGATGTGAGGGAACTCGTTGCGCGCTGCAAATCCCCGAAGAATGGTACTTCCATTACAACGAGCATGACGAGAATCCTGTCTTGTACATATTCGGCCTTTTCCGGCCAGTTTCGGCTTTTTAATAGTTTCAAAATGAGTCGTATCGCAGGATATTATGAGGTGTGAGAACTCGCTGCACGCTGCCAATCCCCGAAAAATGGTACGCCCACTACAACGAGCATACGGAGCAACGGGTTCTGTACACCTTCGGCCTTTTCCGGACATTTCCGGCTTTTTAATTGTTTCAAAATGTGCCGTTTATCAGGATACTATGATGTGAGAGAACACGTTACGCGCTGCCAATCCCCGAGAAATGGTACGCCCCTTACAACGAGCATACGGAGCATCATGTTCTGTACACCTTCGGCCTTTTCCGGACATTTCCGGCATATTAAGTGATCAAAAACGGGCAGAATAGCAGGATATTATGATGTGAGAGAACACGGTGCGCGCTGCCAATCCCCGAAGAATGGTACTTCCAATACAACCAGCATCCGGAGAATCCTGTCTTGTACATTTTCGGCCTTTTCCGGCCAGTTTCGGCTTTTTAATAGTTTCAAAATGAGTCGTATCGCAGGATATTATGAGGTGTGAGAACTCGCTGCACGCTGCCAATCCCCGAAAAATGGTACGCCCACTACAACGAGCATACGGAGCAACGGGTTCTGTACACCTTCGGCCTTTTCCGGACATTTCCGGCTTTTTAATTGTTTCAAAATGTGCCGTTTATCAGGATATTATGATGTGAGAGAACACGTTACGCGCAGCCAATCCCCGAAGAATGGTACTTCCATTACAACGAGCATGCGGAGCAACGGGTTCTGTACACCTTCGGCCTTTTCCGGACATTTCCGGCTATTTAATTGTTTCAAAATGTGCCGTTTGTCAGGATATTATGATGAGAGAGAACACGTTACGCGCTGCCAATCCCCGAGAAATGGTACGCCCCTTACAACGAGCATACGGAGCGTCAGGTTCTGTACACCTTCGGCCTTTTCCGGACATTTCCGGCATTTTAATTGTTTCAAAATGGGCCGTATATCAGGATATTATGATGTGTAAGAACCAGTTGCTCTCTGCCAACCCCCCAAAAATGGTACTTCCATTACAACGAGCAAACGGAGCATTGGGTTCTGTACACCTTCGGCCTTTTCCGGACATCTCCGGCACTTTATGTGATTAAAAACGGGCCGTATAGCAGGATATTATGATGTGAGGGAACTCGTTGCGCGCTGCAAATCCCCGAAGAATGGTACTTCCATTACAACGAGCATGACGAGAATCCTGTCTTGTACATATTCGGCCTTTTCCGGCCAGTTTCGGCTTTTTAATAGTTTCAAAATGAGTCGTATCGCAGGATATTATGAGGTGTGAGAACTCGCTGCACGCTGCCAATCCCCGAAAAATGGTACGCCCACTACAACGAGCATACGGAGCAACGGGTTCTGTACACCTTCGGCCTTTTCCGGACATTTCCGGCTTTTTAATGGTTTCAAAATGTGCCGTTTATCAGGATATTATGATGTGAGAGAACACGTTACGCGCTGCCAATCCCCGAGAAATGGTACGCCCCTTACAACGAGCATACGGAGCATCAGGTTCTGTACACCTTCGGCCTTTTCCGGACATTTCCGGCATATTAAGTGATCAAAAACGGGCAGAATAGCAGGATACTATGATGTGAGAGAACACGGTGCGCGCTGCCATTCCCCGAAGAATGGTACTTCCAATACAACCAGCATCCGGAGAATCCTGTCTTGTACATTTTCGGCCTTTTCCGGCCAGTTTCGGCTTTTTAATTGTTTCAAAATGGGTCGTATCGCAGGATATTATGATGTGGGAGAACTCGTTGCGCGCAGCCAATCCCCGAAGAATGGTACGCCCACTACAACGAGCATACGGAACAACGGGTTCTGTACACCTTCGGCCTTTTCCGGACATTTCCGGCTATTTAATTGTTTCAAAATGGCTCGTATCGCAGGATATTATGATGTGTGAGAACACGCTGCACGCTGCCCATCCCCGAAAAATGGTACGCCCCTTACAACGAGCATACGGAGCATTGGGTTCTGTACACCTTCGGCCTTTTCCGGACATCTCCGGCACTTTATGTGATTAAAAACGGGCCGTATAGCAGGATATTATGATGTGAGGGAACTCGTTGCGCGCTGCAAATCCCCGAAGAATGGTACTTCCATTACAACGAGCATGACGAGAATCCTGTCTTGTACATATTCGGCCTTTTCCGGCCAGTTTCGGCTTTTTAATAGTTTCAAAATGAGTCGTATCGCAGGATATTATGAGGTGTGAGAACTCGCTGCACGCTGCCAATCCCCGAAAAATGGTACGCCCACTACAACGAGCATACGGAGCAACGGGTTCTGTACACCTTCGGCCTTTTCCGGACATTTCCGGCTTTTTAATGGTTTCAAAATGTGCCGTTTATCAGGATATTATGATGTGAGAGAACACGTTACGCGCTGCCAATCCCCGAAAAATGGTACGCCCCTTACAACGAGCATGCGGAGCAACGGGTTCTGTACACCTTCGGCCTTTTCCGGACATTTCCGGCTTTTTAATTGTTTCAAAATGTGCCGTTTATCAGGATATTATGATGAGAGAGAACACGTTACGCGCTGCCAATCCCAGAGAAATGGTACGCCCCTTAGAACGAGCATACGGAGCATCAGGTTCTGTACACCTTCGGCCTTTTCCGGACATTTCCGGCATTTTAATTGTTTCAAAATGGGCCGTATATCAGGATATTATGATGTGTAAGAACCAGTTGCTCTCTGCCAAACCCCCAAAAATGGTACTTCCATTACAACGAGCAAACGGAGCATTGGGTTCTGTACACCTTCGGCCTTTTCCGGACATCTCCGGCATTTTATGTGATTAAAAACGGGCCGTATAGCAGGATATTATGATGTGTGAGAACTCGCTGCACGCTGCCAACCCGCCAAATATGGTACTTCCATTACAACGAGCAAACGGAGCAACGGGTTCTGTACACCTTCGGCCTTTTCCGGACATTTCCGGCTTTTTAATTTCTTCAAAATGGGCCGTATATCAGGATATTATGATGTGTAAGAACCAGTTGCTCTCAGCCAACCCCCCAAAAATGGTACTTCCATTACAACAAGCAAAGGGAGCAACGGGTTCTGTACACCTTCGGCCTTTTCCGGACATTTCCGGCTTTTTAATTGTTTCAAAATGGGCCGTATATCAGGATATTATGATGTGAGAGAACTCGTTGCGCGCTGCCAATCCCCGAAGAATGGTACTTCCATTACAACGAGCATGCGGAGAATCCTGTCTTGTACATATTCGGCCTTTTCCGGCCAGCTTCGTCTTTTTAATTGTTTCAAAATGGGTCGTATCGCAGGATATTATGATGTGTGAGAACTCGCTGCACGCTGCCAATCCCCGAAAAATGGTACGCCCATTACAACGAGCATACGGAGCAACGGGTTCTGTACACCTTCGGCCTTTTCCGGACATCTCCGCCATTTTATGTGATTAAAAACGGGCCGTATAGCAGGATATTATGATGTGAGAGAACTCGGTGCGCGCTGCCAATCCCCGAAGAATGGTACTTCCAATACAACGAGCATGCGGAGAATCCTGTCTTGTACATATTCGACCTTTTCCGGCCAGTTTCGTCTTTTTAATTGTTTCAAAATGGGTCGTATCGCAGGATATTATGATGTGTGAGAACTCGCTGCACGCTGCCAATCCCCGAAAAATGGTACGCCCATTACAACGAGCATACGGAGCAACGGGTTCCGAACACCTTCGGCCTTTTCCGGATATTTCCGGCTTTTTAATTGTTTCAAAATGGGCCGTATATCAAGATATTATGATGTGTAAGAACCAGTTGCTCTCTGCCAACCCCCCAAAAATGGTACTTCCATTACAACGAGCAAACGGAGCATTGGGTTCTGTACACCTTCGGCCTTTTCCGGACATCTCCGGCATTTTATGTGATTAAGAACGGGCCGTATAGCAGGATATTATGATGTGTGAGAACTCGCTGCACGCTGCCAACCCCCCAAATATGGTACTTCCTTTACAACGAGCAAACGGAGCATCGGGTTCTGTACACCTTCGGCCTTTTCCGGACATCTCCGGCATTTTATGTGATTAAAAACGGGCCGTATAGCAGGATATTATGATGTGAGGGAACTCGGTGCGCGCTGCGAATCCCCGAAGAATGGTACGCCCATTACAACGAGCATACGGAGCAACGGGTTCCGAACACCTTCGGCCTTTTCCGGACATTTCCGGCTATTTAATTGTTTCAAAATGGGTCGTATCGCAGGATATTATGATGTGTGAGAACACGCTGCACGCTGCCCATCCCCGAAAAATGGTACGCCCCTTACAACGAGCATACGGAGCATCAGGTTCTGTACACCTTCGGCCTTTTCCGGACATTTCCGGCATATTAAGTGATCAAAAACGGGCAGAATAGCAGGATATTATGATGTGAGAGAACACGGTGCGCGCAGCCAATCCCCGAAGAATGGTACTTCCATTAGAACGAGCATGCGGAGAATCCTGTCTTGCACATATTCGGCCTTTTCCGGCCAGTTTCGGCTTTTTAATAGTTTCAAAATGAGTCGTATCGCAGGATATTATGAGGTGTGAGAACTCGCTGCACGCTGCCAATCCCCGGAAAATGGTACGCCCACTACAATGAGCATACGGAGCAACGGGTTCTGTACACCTTCGGCATTTTCCGGACATTTCCGGCTTTTTAATTGTTTCAAAATGTGCCGTTTATCAGGATATTATGATGAGAGAGAACACGTTACGCGCTGCCAATCCCCGAGAAATGGTACGCCCCTTACAACGAGCATACGGAGCGTCAGGTTCTGTACACCTTCGGCCTTTTCCGGACATTTCCGGCATTTTAATTGTTTCAAAATGGGCCGTATATCAGGATATTATGATGTGTAAGAACCAGTTGCTCTCTGCCAACCCCCCAAAAATGGTACTTCCATTACAACGAGCAAACGGAGCATTGGGTTCTGTACACCTTCGGCCTTTCCCGGACATCTCCGGCACTTTATGTGATTAAAAACGGGCCGTATAGCAGGATATTATGATGTGAGGGAACTCGTTGCGCGCTGCAAATCCCCGAAGAATGGTACTTCCATTACAACGAGCATGACGAGAATCCTGTCTTGTACATATTCGGCCTTTTCCGGCCAGTTTCGGCTTTTTAATAGTTTCAAAATGAGTCGTATCGCAGGATATTATGAGGTGTGAGAACTCGCTGCACGCTGCCAATCCCCGAAAAATGGTACGCCCACTACAACGAGCATACGGAGCAACGGGTTCTGT
Organism: Bombus muscorum; assembly: GCA_963971185.1. Taxonomy (NCBI): domain Eukaryota; kingdom Metazoa; phylum Arthropoda; class Insecta; order Hymenoptera; family Apidae; genus Bombus; species Bombus muscorum. Next base: position 8,651,127 of record OZ020130.1, on the reverse strand, counting down.
ACACCTTCGGCCTTTTCCGGACATTTCCGGCTTTTTAATTGTTTCAAAATGTGCCGTTTATCAGGATATTATGATGTGTGAGAACACGTTACGCGCTGCCAATCCCCGAGAAATGGTATGCCCCTTACAACGAGCATACGGAGCATCAGGTTCTGTACACCTTCGGCTTTTCCGGACATTTCCGGCATATTAAGTGATCAAAAACGGGCAGAATAGCAGGATATTATGATGTGAGAGAACACGGTGCGCGCAGCCAATCCCCGAAGAATGGTACTTCCATTAGAACGAGCATGCGGAGAATCCTGTCTTGCACATATTCGGCCTTTTCCGGCCAGTTTCGGCTTTTTAATAGTTTCAAAATGAGTCGTATCGCAGGATATTATGATGTGGGAGAACTCGTTGCGCGCAGCCAATCCCCGAAGAATGGTACGCCCACTACAACGAGCATACGGAACAACGGGTTCTGTACACCTTCGGCCTTTTCCGGACATTTCCGGCTATTTAATTGTTTCAAAATGGCTCGTATCGCAGGATATTATGATGTGTGAGAACACGCTGCACGCTGCCCATCCCCGAAAAATGGTACGCCCCTTACAACGAGCATACGGAGCATCAGGTTCTGTACACCTTCGGCCTTTTCCGGACATTTCCGGCATATTAAGTGATCAAAAACGGGCAGAATAGCAGGATATTATGATGTGAGAAAACACGGTGCGCGCTGCCAATCCCGGAAGAATGGTACTTCCAATACAACCAGCATCCGGAGAATCCTGTCTTGTACATTTTCGGCCTTTTCCGGCCAGTTTCGGCTTTTTAATAGTTTCAAAATGGGTCGTATCGCAGGATATTATGATGTGAGAGAACTCGTTGCGCGCAGCCAATCCCCGAAGAATGGTACTTCCATTACAACGAGCATGCGGAGCAACGGGTTCTGTACACCTTCGGCCTTTTCCGGACATTTCCGGCTTTTTAATTGTTTCAAAATGTGCCGTTTATCAGGATATTATGATGAGAGAGAACACGTTACGCGCTGCCAATCCCAGAGAAATGGTACGCCCCTTAGAACGAGCATACGGAGCATCAGGTTCTGTACACCTTCGGCCTTTTCCGGACATTTCCGGCATTTTAATTGTTTCAAAATGGGCCGTATATCAGGATATTATGATGTGTAAGAACCAGTTGCTCTCTGCCAAACCCCCAAAAATGGTACTTCCATTACAACGAGCAAACGGAGCATTGGGTTCTGTACACCTTCGGCCTTTTCCGGACATCTCCGGCATTTTATGTGATTAAAAACGGGCCGTATAGCAGGATATTATGATGTGTGAGAACTCGCTGCACGCTGCCAACCCGCCAAATATGGTACTTCCATTACAACGAGCAAACGGAGCAACGGGTTCTGTACACCTTCGGCCTTTTCCGGGCATTTCCGGCTTTTTAATTTCTTCAAAATGGGCCGTATATCAGGATATTATGATGTGTAAGAACCAGTTGCTCTCAGCCAACCCCCCAAAAATGGTACTTCCATTACAACAAGCAAAGGGAGCAACGGGTTCTGTACACCTTCGGCCTTTTCCGGACATTTCCGGCTTTTTAATTGTTTCAAAATGGGCCGTATATCAGGATATTATGATGTGAGAGAACTCGTTGCGCGCTGCCAATCCCCGAAGAATGGTACTTCCATTACAACGAGCATGCGGAGAATCCTGTCTTGTACATATTCGGCCTTTTCCGGCCAGCTTCGTCTTTTTAATTGTTTCAAAATGGGTCGTATCGCAGGATATTATGATGTGTGAGAACTCGCTGCACGCTGCCAATCCCCGAAAAATGGTACGCCCATTACAACGAGCATACGGAGCAACGGGTTCTGTACACCTTCGGCCTTTTCCGGACATCTCCGCCATTTTATGTGATTAAAAACGGGCCGTATAGCAGGATATTATGATGTGAGAGAACTCGGTGCGCGCTGCCAATCCCCGAAGAATGGTACTTCCAATACAACGAGCATGCGGAGAATCCTGTCTTGTACATATTCGACATTTTCCGGCCAGTTTCGTCTTTTTAATTGTTTCAAAATGGGTCGTATCGCAGGATATTATGATGTGTGAGAACTCGCTGCACGCTGCCAATCCCCGAAAAATGGTACGCCCATTACAACGAGCATACGGAGCAACGGGTTCCGAACACCTTCGGCCTTTTCCGGATATTTCCGGCTTTTTAATTGTTTCAAAATGGGCCGTATATCAAGATATTATGATGTGTAAGAACCAGTTGCTCTCTGCCAACCCCCCAAAAATGGTACTTCCATTACAACGAGCAAACGGAGCATTGGGTTCTGTACACCTTCGGCCTTTTCCGGACATCTCCGGCATTTTATGTGATTAAGAACGGGCCGTATAGCAGGATATTATGATGTGTGAGAACTCGCTGCACGCTGCCAACCCCCCAAATATGGTACTTCCTTTACAACGGGCAAACGGAGCATCGGGTTCTGTACACCTTCGGCCTTTTCCGGACATCTCCGGCATTTTATGTGATTAAAAACGGGCCGTATAGCAGGATATTATGATGTGAGGGAACTCGGTGCGCGCTGCGAATCCCCGAAGAATGGTACGCCCATTACAACGAGCATACGGAGCAACGGGTTCCGAACACCTTCGGCCTTTTCCGGACATTTCCGGCTATTTAATTGTTTCAAAATGGGTCGTATCGCAGGATATTATGATGTGTGAGAACACGCTGCACGCTGCCCATCCCCGAAAAATGGTACGCCCCTTACAACGAGCATACGGAGCATCAGGTTCTGTACACCTTCGGCCTTTTCCGGACATTTCCGGCATATTAAGTGATCAAAAACGGGCAGAATAGCAGGATATTATGATGTGAGAGAACACGGTGCGCGCAGCCAATCCCCGAAGAATGGTACTTCCATTAGAACGAGCATGCGGAGAATCCTGTCTTGCACATATTCGGCCTTTTCCGGCCAGTTTCGGCTTTTTAATAGTTTCAAAATGAGTCGTATCGCAGGATATTATGAGGTGTGAGAACTCGCTGCACGCTGCCAATCCCCGGAAAATGGTACGCCCACTACAATGAGCATACGGAGCAACGGGTTCTGTACACCTTCGGCATTTTCCGGACATTTCCGGCTTTTTAATTGTTTCAAAATGTGCCGTTTATCAGGATATTATGATGAGAGAGAACACGTTACGCGCTGCCAATCCCCGAGAAATGGTACGCCCCTTACAACGAGCATACGGTGCGTCAGGTTCTGTACACCTTCGGCCTTTTCCGGACATTTCCGGCATTTTAATTGTTTCAAAATGGGCCGTATATCAGGATATTATGATGTGTAAGAACCAGTTGCTCTCTGCCAACCCCCCAAAAATGGTACTTCCATTACAACGAGCAAACGGAGCATTGGGTTCTGTACACCTTCGGCCTTACCCGGACATCTCCGGCACTTTATGTGATTAAAAACGGGCCGTATAGCAGGATATTATGATGTGAGGGAACTCGTTGCGCGCTGCAAATCCCCGAAGAATGGTACTTCCATTACAACGAGCATGACGAGAATCCTGTCTTGTACATATTCGGCCTTTTCCGGCCAGTTTCGGCTTTTTAATAGTTTCAAAATGAGTCGTATCGCAGGATATTATGAGGTGTGAGAACTCGCTGCACGCTGCCAATCCCCGAAAAATGGTACGCCCACTACAACGAGCATACGGAGCAACGGGTTCTGTACACCTTCGGCCTTTTCCGGACATTTCCGGCTTTTTAATTGTTTCAAAATGTGCCGTTTATCAGGATATTATGATGTGTGAGAACACGTTACGCGCTGCCAATCCCCGAGAAATGGTATGCCCCTTACAACGAGCATACGGAGCATCAGGTTCTGTACACCTTCGGCTTTTCCGGACATTTCCGGCATATTAAGTGATCAAAAACGGGCAGAATAGCAGGATATTATGATGTGAGAGAACACGGTGCGCGCAGCCAATCCCCGAAGAATGGTACTTCCATTAGAACGAGCATGCGGAGAATCCTGTCTTGCACATATTCGGCCTTTTCCGGCCAGTTTCGGCTTTTTAATAGTTTCAAAATGAGTCGTATCGCAGGATATTATGATGTGTGAGAACTCGCTGCACGCTGCCAACCCCCCAAATATGGTACTTCCATTACAACGAGCAAACGGAGCAACGGGTTCTGTACACCTTCGGCCTTTTCCGGACATTTCCGGCTTTTTAATTTCTTCAAAATGGGCCGTATATCAGGATATTATGATGTGTAAGAACCAGTTGCTCTCAGCCAACCCCCCAAAAATGGTACTTCCATTACAACAAGCAAAGGGAGCAACGGGTTCTGTACACCTTCGGCCTTTTCCGGACATTTCCGGCTTTTTAATTGTTTCAAAATGGGCCGTATATCAGGATATTATGATGTGAGAGAACTCGTTGCGCGCTGCCAATCCCCGAAGAATGGTACTTCCATTACAACGAGCATGCGGAGAATCCTGTCTTGTACATATTCGGCCTTTTCCGGCCAGTTTCGTCTTTTTAATTGTTTCAAAATGGGTCGTATCGCAGGATATTATGATGTGTGAGAACTCGCTGCACGCTGCCAATCCCCGAAAAATGGTACGCCCATTACAACGAGCATACGGAGCAACGGGTTCTGTACACCTTCGGCCTTTTCCGGACATCTCCGGCATTTTATGTGATTAAAAACGGGCCGTATAGCAGGATATTATGATGTGAGAGAACTCGGTGCGCGCTGCCAATCCCCGAAGAATGGTACTTCCAATACAACGAGCATGCGGAGAATCCTGTCTTGTAAATATTCGGCCTTTTCCGGCCAGTTTCGTCTTTTTAATTGTTTCAAAATGGGTCGTATCGCAGGATATTATGATGTGTGAGAACTCGCTGCACGCTGCCAATCCCCGAAAAATGGTACGCCCATTACAACGAGCATACGGAGCAACGGGTTCCGAACACCTTCGGCCTTTTCCGGATATTTCCGGCTTTTTAATTGTTTCAAAATGGGCCGTATATCAAGATATTATGATGTGTAAGAACCAGTTGCTCTCTGCCAACCCCCCAAAAATGGTACTTCCATTACAACGAGCAAACGGAGCATTGGGTTCTGTACACCTTCGGCCTTTTCCGGACATCTCCGGCATTTTATGTGATTAAAAACGGGCCGTATAACAGGATATTATGATGTGTGAGAACTCGCTGCACGCTGCCAACCCCCCAAATATGGTACTTCCATTACAACGAGCAAACGGAGCATCGGGTTCTGTACACCTTCGGCCTTTTCCGGACATCTCCGGCATTTTATGTGATTAAAAACGGGCCGTATAGCAGGATATTATGATGTGAGGGAACTCGGTGCGCGCTGCGAATCCCCGAAGAATGGTACGCCCATTACAACGAGCATACGGAGCAACGGGTTCCGAACACCTTCGGCCTTTTCCGGACATTTCCGGCTTTTTAATTTCTTCAAAATGGGCCGTATATCAGGATATTATGATGTGTAAGAACCAGTTGCTCTCAGCCAACCCCCCAAAAATGGTACTTCCATTACAACGAGCATGACGAGAATCCTGTCTTGTACATATTCGGCCTTTTCCGGCCAGTTTCGGCTTTTTAATAGTTTCAAAATGAGTCGTATCGCAGGATATTATGATGTGTGAGAACTCGCTGCACGCTGCCAACCCCCCAAATATGGTACTTCCATTACAACGAGCAAACGGAGCAACGGGTTCTGTACACCTTCGGCCTTTTCCGGACATTTCCGGCTTTTTAATTTCTTCAAAATGGGCCGTATATCAGGATATTATGATGTGTAAGAACCAGTTGCTCTCAGCCAACCCCCCAAAAATGGTACTTCCATTACAACAAGCAAAGGGAGCAACGGGTTCTGTACACCTTCGGCCTTTTCCGGACATTTCCGGCTTTTTAATTGTTTCAAAATGGGCCGTATATCAGGATATTATGATGTGAGAGAACTCGTTGCGCGCTGCCAATCCCCGAAGAATGGTACTTCCATTACAACGAGCATGCGGAGAATCCTGTCTTGTACATATTCGGCCTTTTCCGGCCAGTTTCGTCTTTTTAATTGTTTCAAAATGGGTCGTATCGCAGGATATTATGATGTGTGAGAACTCGCTGCACGCTGCCAATCCCCGAGAAATGGTACGCCCCTTACAACGAGCATACGGAGCATCAGGTTCTGTACACCTTCGGCCTTTTCCGGACATTTCCGGCATATTAAGTGATCAAAAACGGGCAGAATAGCAGGATACTATGATGTGAGAGAACACGGTGGGCGCTGCCATTCCCCGAAGAATGGTACTTCCAATACAACCAGCATCCGGAGAATCCTGTCTTGTACATTTTCGGCCTTTTCCGGCCAGTTTCGGCTTTTTAATTGTTTCAAAATGGGTCGTATCGCAGGATATTATGATGTGGGAGAACTCGTTGCGCGCAGCCAATCCCCGAAGAATGGTACGCCCACTACAACGAGCATACGGAACAACGGGTTCTGTACACCTTCGGCCTTTTCCGGACATTTCCGGCTTTTTAATTGTTTCAAAATGTGCCGTTTATCAGGATATTATGATGAGAGAGAACACGTTACGCGCTGCCAATACCCGAGAAATGGTACGCCCCTTACAACGAGCATACGGAGCATCAGGTTCTGTACACCTTCGGCCTTTTCCGGACATTTCCGGCATTTTAAGTGATCAAAAATGAGCGAATAGCAGGATATTATGATGTGTAAAAACGCGTTGAGCGTTGCCAATCCCCCAAAAATGGTCCTTCCATTACAACGAGCATACGGAGCAACGGGTTCTGTACACCTTCGGCCTTTTCCGGACATCTCCGGCATTTCATGTGATTAAAAACGGGCCGTATAGCAGGATATTATGATGTGTAAGAACCAGTTGCTCTCTGCCAACCCCCCAAAAATGGTACTTCCATTACAACGAGTAAACGGAGCATTGGGTTCTGTACACCTTCGGCCTTTTCCGGACATCTCCGGCATTTCATGTGATTAAAAACGGGCCGTATAGCAGGATATTATGATGTGAGGGAACACGTTGCGCGCTGCAAATCCCCGAAGAATGGTACTTCCATTACAACGAGCATGACGAGAATCCTGTCTTGTACATATTCGGCCTTTTCCGGCCAGTTTCGGCTTTTTAATAGTTTCAAAATGAGTCGTATCGCAGGATATTATGAGGTGTGAGAACTCGCTGCACGCTGCCAATCCCCGAAAAATGGTACGCCCACTACAACGAGCATACGGAGCAACGGGTTCTGTACACCTTCGGCCTTTTCCGGACATTTCCGGCATTTCATGTGATTAAAAACGGGCCGTATAGCAGGATATTATGATGTGAGGGAACTCCTTGCGCGCTGCAAATCCCCGAAGAATGGTACTTCCATTACAACGAGCATGACGAGAATCCTGTCTTGTACATATTCTGCCTTTTCCGGCCAGTTTCGGCTTTTTAATAGTTTCAAAATGAGTCGTATCGCAGGATATTATGATGTGTAAAAACGCGTTGAGCGTTGCCAATCCCCCAAAAATGGTAATTCCATTACAACGAGCATACGGAGCAACGGGTTCTGTACACCTTCGGCCTTTTCCGGATATTTCCGGCTTTTTAATTGTTTCAAAATGGGCCGTATATCAGGATATTATGATGTGTAAGAACCAGTTGCTCTCTGCCAACCCCCCAAAAACGGTACTTCCATTACAACGAGCGAACGGAGCATTGGGTTCTGTACACCTTCGGCCTTTTCCGGACATCTCCGGCATTTTATGTGATTAAAAACGGGCCGTATAGCAGGATATTATGATGTGAGAGAACTCGTTGCGCGCTGCCAATCCCCGAAGAATGGTACTTCCATTACAACGACCATGCGGAGAATCCTGTCTTGTACATATTCGGCCATTTCCGGCCAGTTTCGGCTTTTTAATAGTTTCAAAATGGGTCGTATCGCAGGATATTATGAGGTGTGAGAACTGGCTGCACGCTGGAAATCCCCGAAAAATGGTACGCCCATTACAACGAGCATACGGAGCAGCGGGTTCTGTACACCTTCGGCCTTTTCCGGACATTTCCGGCTTTTTAATTGCTTCAATAGGGGCCGTATATCAGGATATTATGATGTGTAAGAACCAGTTGCTCTGTGCCAACCCCCCAAAAATGGTACTTCCATTACAACAAGCAAAGGGAGCAACGGGTTCTGAACACCTTCGGCCTTTTCCGGACATTTCCGGCTTTTTAATTGTTTCAAAATGGGCCGTATATCAGGATATTATGATGTGAGAGAACTCGTTGCGCGCTGCCAATCCCCGAAGAATGGTACTTCCATTACAACGAGCATGCGGAGAATCCTGTCTTGTACATATTCGGCCATTTCCGGCCAGTTTCGGCTTTTTAATAGTTTCAAAATGGGTCGTATCGCAGGATATTATGAGGTGTGAGAACTGGCTGCACGCTGGAAATCCCCGAAAAATGGTACGTCCATTACTACGAGCATACGGAGCAACGGGTTCTGTACACCTTCGGCCTTTTCCGGACATTTCCGGCTTTTTAATTGCTTCAAAATGGGCCGTATATCAGGATATTATGATGTGTAAGAACCAGTTGCTCTCTGTCAACCCCCCAAAAATGGTACTTCCATTACAACAAGCAAAGGGAGCAACGGGTTCTGTACACCTTCGGCCTTTTCCGGACATTTCCGGCTTTTTAATTGTTTCAAAATGGGCCCTATATCAGGATATTATGATGTGAGAGAACTCGTTGCGCGCTGCCAATCCCCGAAGAATGGTACTTCCATTACAACGAGCATGCGGAGAATCCTGTCTTGTACATATTCGGCCTTTTCCGGCAAGTTTCGGCATTTTAATAGTTTCAAAATGAGTCGTTTCGCAGGATATTATGAGGTGTGAGAACTCGCTGCACGCTGCCAATCCCCCAAAAATGGTCCTTCCATTACAACGAGCATACGGAGCAACGGGTTCTGTACACCTTCGGCCTTTTCAGGATATTACCGGCTTTTTAATTGTTTCAAAAAGGGTCGTATCGCAGGATATTATGATGTTTGAGATCTCGCTGCACGCTGCCAATCCCCGAAAAATGGTACGCCCACTACAACGAGCATACGGAGCAACGGGTTCTGTACACCTTCGGCCTTTTCCGGACATTTCCGGCTTTTTAATTGTTTCAAAATGTGCCGTTTATCAGGATATTATGATGTGAGAGAACACGTTACGCGCTGCCAATCCCCGAGAAATGGTACGCCCCTTACAACGAGCATAAGGAGCATCAGGTTCTGTACACCTTCGGCCTTTTCCGGACATTTCCGGCATATTAAGTGATCAAAAACGGGCAGAATAGCAGGATATTATGATGTGAGAGAACACGGTGCGCGCTGCCAATCCCCGAAGAATGGTACTTCCAATACAACCAGCATCCGGAGAATCCTTTCTTGTACATTTTCGGCCTTTTCCGGCCAGTTTCGGCTTTTTAATTGTTTCAAAATGGGTCGTATCGCAGGATATTATGATGTGAGAGAACTCGTTGCGCGCAGCCAATAACCGAAGAATGGTACTTCCATTACAACGAGCATGCGGAGAATCCTGTCTTGTACATATTCGGCCTTTTCCGGCCAGTATCGGCTTTTTAATAGTTTCAAAATGAGTCGTATCGCCGGATATTATGAGGTGTGGGAACTCGCAGCACGCTGCCAATCCCCGAAAAATGGTACGCCCACTACAACGAGCATACGGAGCAACGGGTTCTGTACACCTTCGGCCTTTTCCGGACATTTCCGGCTTTTTAATTGTTTCAAAATGTGCCGTTTATCAGGATATTATGATGAGAGAGAACACGTTACGCGCTGCCAATCCCCGAGAAATGGTACGCCCCTTACAACGAGCATACGGAGCATCAGGTTCTGTACACCTTCGGCCTTTTCCGGACATTTCCGGCATTTTAAGTGATCAAAAATGGGCCGAATAGCAGGATATTATGATGTGTAAAAACGCGTTGAGCGTTGCCAATCCCCCAAAAATGGTAATTCCATTACAACGAGCATACGGAGCAACGGGTTCTGTACACCTTCGGCCTTTTCCGGATATTTCCGGCTTTTTAATTGTTTCAAAATGGGCCGTATATCAGGATATTATGATGTGTAAGAACCAGTTGCTCTCTGCCAACCCCCCAAAAATGGTACTTCCATTACAACGAGCAAACGGAGCATTGGGTTCTGTACACCTTCGGCCTTTTCCGGACATTTCCGGCTTTTTAATTGTTTCAAAATGGGCCCTATATCAGGATATTATGATGTGAGAGAACTCGTTGCGCGCTGCCAATCCCCGAAGAATGGTACTTCCATTACAACGAGCATGCGGAGAATCCTGTCTTGTACATATTCGGCCTTTTCCGGCAAGTTTCGGCATTTTAATAGTTTCAAAATGAGTCGTTTCGCAGGATATTATGAGGTGTGAGAACTCGCTGCACGCTGCCAATCCCCCAAAAATGGTCCTTCCATTACAACGAGCATACGGGGCAACGGGTTCTGTACACCTTCGGCCTTTTCCGGATATTACCGGCTTTTTAATTGTTTCAAAAAGGGTCGTATCGCAGGATATTATGATGTTTGAGATCTCGCTGCACGCTGCCAATCCCCGAAAAATGGTACGCCCACTACAACGAGCATACGGAGCAACGGGTTCTGTACACCTTCGGCCTTTTCCGGACATTTCCGGCTTTTTAATTGTTTCAAAATGTGCCGTTTATCAGGATATTATGATGTGAGAGAACACGTTAAGCGCTGCCAATCCCCGAGAAATGGTACGCCCCTTACAACGAGCATACGGAGCATCAGGTTCTGTACACCTTCGGCCTTTTCCGGACATTTCCGGCATATTAAGTGATCAAAAACGGGCAGAATAGCAGGATATTATGATGTGAGAGAACACGGTGCGCGCTGCCAATCCCCGAAGAATGGTACTTCCAATACAACCAGCATCCGGAGAATCCTTTCTTGTACATTTTCGGCCTTTTCCGGCCAGTTTCGGCTTTTTAATTGTTTCAAAATGGGTCGTATCGCAGGATATTATGATGTGAGAGAACTCGTTGCGCGCAGCCAATCCCCGAAGAATGGTACTTCCATTACAACGAGCATGCGGAGAATCCTGTCTTGTACATATTCGGCCTTTTCCGGCCAGTATCGGCTTTTTAATAGTTTCAAAATGAGTCGTATCGCCGGATATTATGAGGTGTGGGAACTCGCAGCACGCTGCCAATCCCCGAAAAATGGTACGCCCACTACAACGAGCATACGGAGCAACGGGTTCTGTACACCTTCGGCCTTTTCCGGACATTTCCGGCTTTTTAATTGTTTCAAAATGTGCCGTTTATCAGGATATTATGATGAGAGAGAACACGTTACGCGCTGCCAATCCCCGAAGAATGGTACTTCCATTACAACGAGCATACGGAGCATCAGGTTCTGTACACCTTCGGCCTTTTCCGGACATTTCCGGCATTTTATGTGATCAAAAATGGGCCGAATAGCAGGATATTATGATGTGTAAAAACGCGTTGAGTGTTGCCAATCCCCCAAAAATGGTAATTCCATTACAACGAGCATACGGAGCAACGGGTTCTGTACACCTTCGGCCTTTTCCGGATATTTCCGGCTTTTTAATTGTTTCAAAATGGGCCGTATATCAGGATATTATGATGTGTAAGAACCAGTTGCTCTCTGCCAACCCCCCAAAAATGGTACTTCCATTACAACGAGCAAACGGAGCATTGGGTTCTGTACACCTTCGGCCTTTTCCGGACATTTCCGGCTTTTAAATTGTTTCAAAATGGGCCGTATATCAGGATATTATGATGTGAGAGAACTCGTTGCGCGCTGCCAATCCCCGAAGAATGGTACTTCCATTACAACGAGCATGCGGAGAATCCTGTCTTGTACATATTCGGCCATTTCCGGCCAGTTTCGGCTTTTTAATAGTTTCAAAATGGGTCGTATCGCAGGATATTATGAGGTGTGAGAACTGGCTGCACGCTGGAAATCCCCGAAAAATGGTACGCCCATTACAACGAGCATACGGAGCAACGGGTTCTGTACACCTTCGGCCTTTTCCGGACATTTCCGGCTTTTTAATTGCTTCAAAATGGGCCGTATATCAGGATATTATGATGTGTAAGAACCAGTTGCTCTCTGCCAACCACCCAAAAATGGTACTTCCATTACAACAAGCAAAGGGAGCAACGGGTTCTGTACACCTTCGGCCTTTTCCGGACATTTCCGGCTTTTTAATTGTTTCAAAATGGGCCGTATATCAGGATATTATGATGTGAGAGAACTCGTTGCGCGCTGCCAATCCCCGAAGAATGGTACTTCCATTACAACGAGCATGCGGAGAATCCTGTCTTGTACATATTCGGCCTTTTCCGGCAAGTTTCGGCATTTTAATAGTTTCAAAATGAGTCGTCTCGCAGGATATTATGAGGTGTGAGAACTCGCTGCACGCTGCCAATCCCCCAAAAATGGTCCTTCCATTACAACGAGCATACGGAGCAACGGGTTCTGTACACCTTCGGCCTTTTCCGGACATTTCCGGCTTTTTAATTGTTTCAAAATGTGCCGTTTATCAGGATATTATGATGAGAGAGAACACGTTACGCGCTGCCAATCCCCGAGAAATGGTACGCCCCTTACAACGAGCATACGGAGCATCAGGTTCTGTACACCTTCGGCCTTTTCCGGACATTTCCGGCATTTTAAGTGATCAAAGATGGGCCGAATAGCAGGATATTATGATGTGTAAAAACGCGTTGAGCGTTGCCAATCCCCCAAAAATGGTAATTCCATTACAACGAGCATACGGAGCAACGGGTTCTGTACACCTTCGGCCTTTTCCGGATATTTCCGGCTTTTTAATTGTTTCAAAATGGGCCGTATATCAGGATATTATGATGTGTAAGAACCAGTTGCTCTCTGCCAACCCCCCAAAAATGATACTTCCATTACAACGAGCAAACGGAGCATTGGGTTCTGTACACCTTCGGCCTTTTCCGGACATTTCCGGCTTTTAAATTGTTTCAAAATGGGCCGTATATCAGGATATTATGATGTGAGAGAACTCGTTGCGCGCTGCCAATCCCCGAAGAATGGTACTTCCATTACAACGAGCATGCGGAGAATCCTGTCTTGTACATATTCGGCCATTTCCGGCCAGTTTCGGCTTTTTAATAGTTTCAAAATGGGTCGTATCGCAGGATATTATGAGGTGTGAGAACTGGCTGCACGCTGGAAATCCCCGAAAAATGGTACGCCCATTACAACGAGCATACGGAGCAACGGGTTCTGTACACCTTCGGCCTTTTCCGGACATTTCCGGCTTTTTAATTGCTTCAAAATGGGCCGTATATCAGGATATTATGATGTGTAAGAACCAGTTGCTCTCTGCCAACCACCCAAAAATGGTACTTCCATTACAACAAGCAAAGGGAGCAACGGGTTCTGTACACCTTCGGCCTATTCCGGACATTTCCGGCTTTTTAATTGTTTCAAAATGGGCCGTATATCAGGATATTATGATGTGAGAGAACTCGTTGCGCGCTGCCAATCCCCGAAGAATGGTACTTCCATTACAACGAGCATGCGGAGAATCCTGTCTTGTACATATTCGGCCATTTCCGGCCAGTTTCGGCTTTTTAATTGTTTCAAAATGGGTCGTATCGCAGGATATTATGATGTGAGAGAACTCGTTGCGCGCAGCCAATCCCCGAAGAATGGTACTTCCATTACAACGAGCATGCGGAGTATCCTGTCTTGTACATATTCGGCCTTTTCCGGCCAGTTTCGGCTTTTTAATAGTTTCAAAATGAGTCGTATCGCAGGATATTATGAGGTGTGAGAACTCGCTGCACGCTGCCAATCCCCGAAAAATGGTACGCCCCTTACAACGAGCATACGGAGCAACGGGTTCTGTACACCTTCGGCCTTTTCCGGACATTTCCGGCTTTTTAATTGTTTCAAAATGTGCCGTTTATCAGGATATTATGATGAGAGAGAACACGTTACGCGCTGCCAATCCCCGAGAAATGGTACGCCCCTTACAACGAGCATACGGAGCATCAGGTTCTGTACACCTTCGGCCTTTTCCGGACATTTCCGGCATTTTAAGTGATCAAAAATGGGCCGAATAGCAGGATATTATGATGTGTAAAAACGCGTTGAGCGTTGCCAATCCCCCAAAAATGGTAATTCCATTACAACGAGCATACGGAGCAACGGGTTCTGTACACCTTCGGCCTTTTCCGGATATTTCCGGCTTTTTAATTGTTTCAAAATGGGCCGTATATCAGGATATTATGATGTGTAAGAACCAGTTGCTCTCTGCCAACCCCCCAAAAATGATACTTCCATTACAACGAGCAAACGGAGCATTGGGTTCTGTACACCTTCGGCCTTTTCCGGACATTTCCGGCTTTTAAATTGTTTCAAAATGGGCCGTATATCAGGATATTATGATGTGAGAGAACTCGTTGCGCGCTGCCAATCCCCGAAGAATGGTACTTCCATTACAACGAGCATGCGGAGAATCCTGTCTTGTACATATTCGGCCATTTCCGGCCAGTTTCGGCTTTTTAATAGTTTCAAAATGGGTCGTATCGCAGGATATTATGAGGTGTGAGAACTGGCTGCACGCTGGAAATCCCCGAAAAATGGTACGCCCATTACAACGAGCATACGGAGCAACGGGTTCTGTACACCTTCGGCCTTTTCCGGACATTTCCGGCTTTTTAATTGCTTCAAAATGGGCCGTATATCAGGATATTATGATGTGTAAGAACCAGTTGCTCTCTGCCAACCACCCAAAAATGGTACTTCCATTACAACAAGCAAAGGGAGCAACGGGTTCTGTACACCTTCGGCCTATTCCGGACATTTCCGGCTTTTTAATTGTTTCAAAATGGGCCGTATATCAGGATATTATGATGTGAGAGAACTCGTTGCGCGCTGCCAATCCCCGAAGAATGGTACTTCCATTACAACGAGCATGCGGAGAATCCTGTCTTGTACATATTCGGCCATTTCCGGCCAGTTTCGGCTTTTTAATTGTTTCAAAATGGGTCGTATCGCAGGATATTATGATGTGAGAGAACTCGTTGCGCGCAGCCAATCCCCGAAGAATGGTACTTCCATTACAACGAGCATGCGGAGTATCCTGTCTTGTACATATTCGGCCTTTTCCGGCCAGTTTCGGCTTTTTAATAGTTTCAAAATGAGTCGTATCGCAGGATATTATGAGGTGTGAGAACTCGCTGCACGCTGCCAATCCCCGAAAAATGGTACGCCCCTTACAACGAGCATACGGAGCAACGGGTTCTGTACACCTTCGGCCTTTTCCGGACATTTCCGGCTTTTTAATTGTTTCAAAATGTGCCGTTTATCAGGATATTATGATGAGAGAGAACACGTTACGCGCTGCCAATCCCCGAGAAATGGTACGCCCCTTACAACGAGCATACGGAGCATCAGGTTCTGTACACCTTCGGCCTTTTCCGGACATTTCCGGCATTTTAAGTGATCAAAAATGGGCCGAATAGCAGGATATTATGATGTGTAAAAACGCGTTAAGCGTTGCAAATCCCCCAAAAATGGTCCTTCCATTACAACAAGCAAAGGGAGCAACGGGTTCTGTACACCTTCGGCCTTTTCCGGACATTTCCGGCTTTTTAATTGTTTCAAAATGGGCCCTATATCAGGATATTATGATGTGAGAGAACTCGTTGCGCGCTGCCAATCCCCGAAGAATGGTACTTCCATTACAACGAGCATGCGGAGAATCCTGTCTTGTACATATTCGGCCTTTTCCGGCAAGTTTCGGCATTTTAATAGTTTCAAAATGAGTCGTTTCGCAGGATATTATGAGGTGTGAGAACTCGCTGCACGCTGCCAATCCCCCAAAAATGGTCCTTCCATTACAACGAGCATACGGAGCAACGGGTTCTGTACACCTTCGGCCTTTTCAGGATATTACCGGCTTTTTAATTGTTTCAAAAAGGGTCGTATCGCAGGATATTATGATGTTTGAGATCTCGCTGCACGCTGCCAATCCCCGAAAAATGGTACGCCCACTACAACGAGCATACGGAGCAACGGGTTCTGTACACCTTCGGCCTTTTCCGGACATTTCCGGCTTTTTAATTGTTTCAAAATGTGCCGTTTATCAGGATATTATGATGTGAGAGAACACGTTACGCGCTGCCAATCCCCGAGAAATGGTACGCCCCTTACAACGAGCATAAGGAGCATCAGGTTCTGTACACCTTCGGCCTTTTCCGGACATTTCCGGCATATTAAGTGATCAAAAACGGGCAGAATAGCAGGATATTATGATGTGAGAGAACACGGTGCGCGCTGCCAATCCCCGAAGAATGGTACTTCCAATACAACCAGCATCCGGAGAATCCTTTCTTGTACATTTTCGGCCTTTTCCGGCCAGTTTCGGCTTTTTAATTGTTTCAAAATGGGTCGTATCGCAGGATATTATGATGTGAGAGAACTCGTTGCGCGCAGCCAATAACCGAAGAATGGTACTTCCATTACAACGAGCATGCGGAGAATCCTGTCTTGTACATATTCGGCCTTTTCCGGCCAGTATCGGCTTTTTAATAGTTTCAAAATGAGTCGTATCGCCGGATATTATGAGGTGTGGGAACTCGCAGCACGCTGCCAATCCCCGAAAAATGGTACGCCCACTACAACGAGCATACGGAGCAACGGGTTCTGTACACCTTCGGCCTTTTCCGGACATTTCCGGCTTTTTAATTGTTTCAAAATGTGCCGTTTATCAGGATATTATGATGAGAGAGAACACGTTACGCGCTGCCAATCCCCGAGAAATGGTACGCCCCTTACAACGAGCATACGGAGCATCAGGTTCTGTACACCTTCGGCCTTTTCCGGACATTTCCGGCATTTTAAGTGATCAAAAATGGGCCGAATAGCAGGATATTATGATGTGTAAAAACGCGTTGAGCGTTGCCAATCCCCCAAAAATGGTAATTCCATTACAACGAGCATACGGAGCAACGGGTTCTGTACACCTTCGGCCTTTTCCGGATATTTCCGGCTTTTTAATTGTTTCAAAATGGGCCGTATATCAGGATATTATGATGTGTAAGAACCAGTTGCTCTCTGCCAACCCCCCAAAAATGGTACTTCCATTACAACGAGCAAACGGAGCATTGGGTTCTGTACACCTTCGGCCTTTTCCGGACATTTCCGGCTTTTTAATTGTTTCAAAATGGGCCCTATATCAGGATATTATGATGTGAGAGAACTCGTTGCGCGCTGCCAATCCCCGAAGAATGGTACTTCCATTACAACGAGCATGCGGAGAATCCTGTCTTGTACATATTCGGCCTTTTCCGGCAAGTTTCGGCATTTTAATAGTTTCAAAATGAGTCGTTTCGCAGGATATTATGAGGTGTGAGAACTCGCTGCACGCTGCCAATCCCCCAAAAATGGTCCTTCCATTACAACGAGCATACGGAGCAACGGGTTCTGTACACCTTCGGCCTTTTCCGGATATTACCGGCTTTTTAATTGTTTCAAAAAGGGTCGTATCGCAGGATATTATGATGTTTGAGATCTCGCTGCACGCTGCCAATCCCCGAAAAATGGTACGCCCACTACAACGAGCATACGGAGCAACGGGTTCTGTACACCTTCGGCCTTTTCCGGACATTTCCGGCTTTTTAATTGTTTCAAAATGTGCCGTTTATCAGGATATTATGATGTGAGAGAACACGTTAAGCGCTGCCAATCCCCGAGAAATGGTACGCCCCTTACAACGAGCATACGGAGCATCAGGTTCTGTACACCTTCGGCCTTTTCCGGACATTTCCGGCATATTAAGTGATCAAAAACGGGCAGAATAGCAGGATATTATGATGTGAGAGAACACGGTGCGCGCTGCCAATCCCCGAAGAATGGTACTTCCAATACAACCAGCATCCGGAGAATCCTTTCTTGTACATTTTCGGCCTTTTCCGGCCAGTTTCGGCTTTTTAATTGTTTCAAAATGGGTCGTATCGCAGGATATTATGATGTGAGAGAACTCGTTGCGCGCAGCCAATCCCCGAAGAATGGTACTTCCATTACAACGAGCATGCGGAGAATCCTGTCTTGTACATATTCGGCCTTTTCCGGCCAGTATCGGCTTTTTAATAGTTTCAAAATGAGTCGTATCGCCGGATATTATGAGGTGTGGGAACTCGCAGCACGCTGCCAATCCCCGAAAAATGGTACGCCCACTACAACGAGCATACGGAGCAACGGGTTCTGTACACCTTCGGCCTTTTCCGGACATTTCCGGCTTTTTAATTGTTTCAAAATGTGCCGTTTATCAGGATATTATGATGAGAGAGAACACGTTACGCGCTGCCAATCCCCGAAGAATGGTACTTCCATTACAACGAGCATACGGAGCATCAGGTTCTGTACACCTTCGGCCTTTTCCGGACATTTCCGGCATTTTATGTGATCAAAAATGGGCCGAATAGCAGGATATTATGATGTGTAAAAACGCGTTGAGTGTTGCCAATCCCCCAAAAATGGTAATTCCATTACAACGAGCATACGGAGCAACGGGTTCTGTACACCTTCGGCCTTTTCCGGATATTTCCGGCTTTTTAATTGTTTCAAAATGGGCCGTATATCAGGATATTATGATGTGTAAGAACCAGTTGCTCTCTGCCAACCCCCCAAAAATGGTACTTCCATTACAACGAGCAAACGGAGCATTGGGTTCTGTACACCTTCGGCCTTTTCCGGACATTTCCGGCTTTTAAATTGTTTCAAAATGGGCCGTATATCAGGATATTATGATGTGAGAGAACTCGTTGCGCGCTGCCAATCCCCGAAGAATGGTACTTCCATTACAACGAGCATGCGGAGAATCCTGTCTTGTACATATTCGGCCATTTCCGGCCAGTTTCGGCTTTTTAATAGTTTCAAAATGGGTCGTATCGCAGGATATTATGAGGTGTGAGAACTGGCTGCACGCTGGAAATCCCCGAAAAATGGTACGCCCATTACAACGAGCATACGGAGCAACGGGTTCTGTACACCTTCGGCCTTTTCCGGACATTTCCGGCTTTTTAATTGCTTCAAAATGGGCCGTATATCAGGATATTATGATGTGTAAGAACCAGTTGCTCTCTGCCAACCACCCAAAAATGGTACTTCCATTACAACAAGCAAAGGGAGCAACGGGTTCTGTACACCTTCGGCCTTTTCCGGACATTTCCGGCTTTTTAATTGTTTCAAAATGGGCCGTATATCAGGATATTATGATGTGAGAGAACTCGTTGCGCGCTGCCAATCCCCGAAGAATGGTACTTCCATTACAACGAGCATGCGGAGAATCCTGTCTTGTACATATTCGGCCTTTTCCGGCAAGTTTCGGCATTTTAATAGTTTCAAAATGAGTCGTTTCGCAGGATATTATGAGGTGTGAGAACTCGCTGCACGCTGCCAATCCCCCAAAAATGGTCCTTCCATTACAACGAGCATACGGAGCAACGGGTTCTGTACACCTTCGGCCTTTTCCGGACATTTCCGGCTTTTTAATTGTTTCAAAATGTGCCGTTTATCAGGATATTATGATGAGAGAGAACACGTTACGCGCTGCCAATCCCCGAGAAATGGTACGCCCCTTACAACGAGCATACGGAGCATCAGGTTCTGTACACCTTCGGCCTTTTCCGGACATTTCCGGCATTTTAAGTGATCAAAAATGGGCCGAATAGCAGGATATTATGATGTGTAAAAACGCGTTGAGCGTTGCCAATCCCCCAAAAATGGTAATTCCATTACAACGAGCATACGGAGCAACGGGTTCTGTACACCTTCGGCCTTTTCCGGATATTTCCGGCTTTTTAATTGTTTCAAAATGGGCCGTATATCAGGATATTATGATGTGTAAGAACCAGTTGCTCTCTGCCAACCCCCCAAAAATGATACTTCCATTACAACGAGCAAACGGAGCATTGGGTTCTGTACACCTTCGGCCTTTTCCGGACATTTCCGGCTTTTAAATTGTTTCAAAATGGGCCGTATATCAGGATATTATGATGTGAGAGAACTCGTTGC
Organism: Bombus muscorum; assembly: GCA_963971185.1. Lineage (NCBI taxonomy): Eukaryota > Metazoa > Arthropoda > Insecta > Hymenoptera > Apidae > Bombus > Bombus muscorum. The sequence goes on along the minus strand of OZ020130.1, from coordinate 8,630,914 downwards.
GCGCTGCCAATCCCCGAAGAATGGTACTTCCATTACAACGAGCATGCGGAGAATCCTGTCTTGTACATATTCGGCCATTTCCGGCCAGTTTCGGCTTTTTAATAGTTTCAAAATGGGTCGTATCGCAGGATATTATGAGGTGTGAGAACTGGCTGCACGCTGGAAATCCCCGAAAAATGGTACGCCCATTACAACGAGCATACGGAGCAACGGGTTCTGCACACCTTCGGCCTTTTCCGGACATTTCCGGCTTTTTAATTGTTTCAAAATGGGCCGTATATCAGGATATTATGATGTGAGAGAACTCGTTGCGCGCTGCCAATCCCCGAAGAATGGTACTTCCATTACAACGAGCATGCGGAGAATCCTGTCTTGTACATATTCGGCCATTTCCGGCCAGTTTCGGCTTTTTAATTGTTTCAAAATGGGTCGTATCGCAGGATATTATGATGTGAGAGAACTCGTTGCGCGCAGCCAATCCCCGAAGAATGGTACTTCCATTACAACGAGCATGCGGAGTATCCTGTCTTGTACATATTCGGCCTTTTCCGGCCAGTTTCGGCTTTTTAATAGTTTCAAAATGAGTCGTATCGCAGGATATTATGAGGTGTGAGAACTCGCTGCACGCTGCCAATCCCCGAAAAATGGTACGCCCCTTACAACGAGCATACGGAGCAACGGGTTCTGTACACCTTCGGCCTTTTCCGGACATTTCCGGCTTTTTAATTGTTTCAAAATGTGCCGTTTATCAGGATATTATGATGAGAGAGAACACGTTACGCGCTGCCAATCCCCGAGAAATGGTACGCCCCTTACAACGAGCATACGGAGCATCAGGTTCTGTACACCTTCGGCCTTTTCCGGACATTTCCGGCATTTTAAGTGATCAAAAATGGGCCGAATAGCAGGATATTATGATGTGTAAAAACGCGTTAAGCGTTGCAAATCCCCCAAAAATGGTCCTTCCATTACAACGAGCATACGGAGCAACGGGTTCTGTACACCTTCGGCCTTTTCCGGATATTTCCGGCTTTTTAATTGTTTCAAAATGGGCCGTATATCAGGATATTATGATGTGTAAGAACCAGGTGCTCTCTGCCAACCCCCCAAAAATGGTACTTCCATTACAACGAGCAAACGGAGCATTGGGTTCTGTACACCTTCGGCCTTTTCCGGACATCTCCGGCATTTCATGTGATTAAAAACGGGCCGTATAGCAGGATATTATGATGTGAGGGAACTCGTTGCGCGCTGCCAATCCCCGAAGAATGGTACTTCCATTACAACGACCATGCGGAGAATCCTGTCTTGTACATATTCGGCCATTTCCGGCCAGTTTCGGCTTTTTAATTGTTTCAAAATGGGTCGTATCGCAGGATATTATGATGTGAGAGAACTCGTTGCGCGCAGCCAATCCCCGAAGAATGGTACTTCCATTACAACGAGCATGCGGAGAATCCTGTCTTGTACATATTCGGCCTTTTCCGGCCAGTTTCGGCTTTTTAATAGTTTCAAAATGAGTCGTATCGCAGGATATTATGAGGTGTGAGAACTCGCTGCACGCTGCCAATCCCCGAAAAATGGTACGCCCACTACAACGAGCATACGGAGCAACGGGTTCTGTACACCTTCGGCCTTTTCCGGACATCTCCGGCATTTCATGTGATTAAAAACGGGCCGTATAGCAGGATATTATGATGTGAGGGAACTCGTTGCGCGCTGCCAATCCCCGAAGAATGGTACTTCCATTACAACGACCATGCGGAGAATCCTGTCTTGTACATATTCGGCCATTTCCGGCCAGTTTGGGCTTTTTAATAGTTTCAAAATGGGTCGTATCGCAGGATATTATGAGGTGTGAGAACTGGCTGCACGCTGGAAATCCCCGAAAAATGGTACGCTCATTACAACGAGCATACGGAGCAACGGGTTCTGTACACCTTCGGCCTTTTCCGGACATTTCCGGCTTTTTAATTGCTTCAAAATGGGCCGTATATCAGGATGTTATGATGTGTAAGAACCAGTTGCTCTCTGCCAACCCCCCAAAAACGGTACTTCCATTACAACAAGCAAAGGGAGCAACTGGTTCTGTACACCTTCGGCCTTTTCCGGACATTTCCGGCTATTTTTTTGTTTCAAAATGGGCCGTATATCAGGATATTATGATGTGAGAGAACTCGTTGCGCGCTGCCAATCCCCGAAGAATGGTACTTCCATTACAACGAGCATGCGGAGAATCCTGTCTTGTACATATTCGGCCTTTTCCGGCCAGTTTCGGCTTTTTAATAGTTTCAAAATGAGTCGTATCGCAGGATATTATGAGGTGTGAGAACTCGCTGCACGCTGCCAATCCCCGAAAAATGGTACGCTCATTACAACGAGCATACGGAGCAACGGGTTCTGTACACCTTCGGCCTTTTCCGGACATTTCCGGCTTTTTAATTGTTTCAAAATGTGCCGTTTATCAGGATATTATGATGAGAGAGAACACGTTACGCGCTGCCAATCCCCGAGAAATGGTACGCCCCTTACAACGAGCATACGGAGCATCAGGTTCTGTACACCTTCGGCCTTTTCCGGACATTTCCGGCATTTTAAGTGATCAAAAACGGGCAGAATAGCAGGATATTATGATGTGAGAGTACACGGTGCGCGCTGCCGATCCCTGAAGAATGGTACTTCCAATACAACCAGCATCCGGAGAATCCTGTCTTGTACATTTTCGGCCTTTTCCGGCCAGTTTCGGCTTTTTAATTGTTTCAAAATGGGTCGTATCGCAGGATATTATGATGTGAGAGAACTCGTTGCGCGCAGCCAATCCCCGAAGAATGGTACTTCCATTACAACGAGCATGCGGAGAATCCTGTCTTGTACATATTCGGCCTTTTCCGGCCAGTTTCGGCTTTTTAATAGTTTCAAAATGAGTCGTATCGCAGGATATTATGAGGTGTGAGAACTCGCTGCACGCTGCCAATCCCCGAAAAATGGTACGCCCACTACAACGAGCATACGGAGCAACGGGTTCTGTACACCTTCGGCCTTTTCCGGACATTTCCGGCTTTTTAATTGTTTCAAAATGTGCCGTTTATCAGGATATTATGATGAGAGAGAACACGTTACGCACTGCCAATCCCCGAGAAATGGTACGCCCCTTACAACGAGCATACGGAGCATCAGGTTCTGTACACCTTCGGCCTTTTCCGGACATTTCCGGCATTTTAAGTGATCAAAAATGGGCCGAATAGCAGGATATTATGATGTGTAAAAACGCGTTAAGCGTTGCAAATCCCCCAAAAATGGTCCTTCCATTACAACGAGCATACGGAGCAACGGGTTCTGTACACCTTCGGCCTTTTCCGGATATTTCCGGCTTTTTAATTGTTTCAAAATGGGCCGTATATCAGGATATTATGATGTGTAAGAACCAGGTGCTCTCTGCCAACCCCCCAAAAATGGTACTTCCATTACAACGAGCAAACGGAGCATTGGGTTCTGTACACCTTCGGCCTTTTCCGGACATCTCCGGCATTTCATGTGATTAAAAACGGGCCGTATAGCAGGATATTATGATGTGAGGGAACTCGTTGCGCGCTGCCAATCCCCGAAGAATGGTACTTCCATTACAACGACCATGCGGAGAATCCTGTCTTGTACATATTCGGCCATTTCCGGCCAGTTTCGGCTTTTTAATAGTTTCAAAATGGGTCGTATCGCAGGATATTATGAGGTGTGAGAACTGGCTGCACGCTGGAAATCCCCGAAAAATGGTACGCTCATTACAACGAGCATACGGAGCAACGGGTTCTGTACACCTTCGGCCTTTTCCGGACATTTCCGGCTTTTTAATTGCTTCAAAATGGGCCGTATATCAGGATGTTATGATGTGTAAGAACCAGTTGCTCTCTGCCAACCCCCCAAAAACGGTACTTCCATTACAACAAGCAAAGGGAGCAACTGGTTCTGTACACCTTCGGCCTTTTCCGGACATTTCCGGCTATTTTTTTGTTTCAAAATGGGCCGTATATCAGGATATTATGATGTGAGAGAACTCGTTGCGCGCTGCCAATCCCCGAAGAATGGTACTTCCATTACAACGAGCATGCGGAGAATCCTGTCTTGTACATATTCGGCCTTTTCCGGCCAGTTTCGGCTTTTTAATAGTTTCAAAATGAGTCGTATCGCAGGATATTATGAGGTGTGAGAACTCGCTGCACGCTGCCAATCCCCGAAAAATGGTACGCTCATTACAACGAGCATACGGAGCAACGGGTTCTGTACACCTTCGGCCTTTTCCGGACATTTCCGGCTTTTTAATTGTTTCAAAATGTGCCGTTTATCAGGATATTATGATGAGAGAGAACACGTTACGCGCTGCCAATCCCCGAGAAATGGTACGCCCCTTACAACGAGCATACGGAGCATCAGGTTCTGTACACCTTCGGCCTTTTCCGGACATTTCCGGCATTTTAAGTGATCAAAAATGGGCGAATAGCAGGATATTATGATGTGTAAAAACGCGTTGAGCGTTGCCAATCCCCCAAAAATGGCCCTTCCATTACAACGAGCATACGGAGCAACGGGTTCTGTACACCTTCGGCCTTTTCCGGATATTTCCGGCTTTTTAATTGTTTCAAAATGGGCCGTATATCAGGATATTATGATGTGTAAGAACCAGTTGCTCTCTGCCAACCCCCCAAAAATGGTACTTCCATTACAACGAGTAAACGGAGGATTGGGTTCTGTACACCTTCGGCCTTTTCCGGACATCTCCGGCATTTCATGTGATTAAAAACGGGCCGTATAGCAGGATATTATGATGTGAGGGAACTCCTTGCGCGCTGCAAATCCCCGAAGAATGGTACTTCCATTACAACGAGCATGACGAGAATCCTGTCTTGTACATATTCGGCCTTTTCCGGCCAGTTTCGGCTTTTTAATAGTTTCAAAATGAGTCGTATCGCAGGATATTATGATGTGTAAAAACGCGTTGAGCGTTGCCAATCCCCCAAAAATGGTAATTCCATTACAACGAGCATACGGAGCAACGGGTTCTGTACACCTTCGGCCTTTTCCGGATATTTCCGGCTTTTTAATTGTTTCAAAATGGGCCGTATATCAGGATATTATGATGTGTAAGAACCAGTTGCTCTCTGCCTACCCCCCAAAAATGGTACTTCCATTACAACGAGCAAACGGAGCATTGGGTTCTGTACACCTTCGGCCTTTTCCGGACATCTCCGGCATTTTATGTGATTAAAAACGAGCCGTATAGCAGGATATTATGATGTGAGAGAACTCGTTGCGCGCTGCCAATCCCCGAAGAATGGTACTTCCATTACAACGACCATGCGGAGAATCCTGTCTTGTACATATTCGGCCATTTCCGGCCAGTTTCGGCTTTTTAATAGTTTCAAAATGGGTCGTATCGCAGGATATTATGAGGTGTGAGAAGTGGCTGCACGCTGGAAATCCCCGAAAAATGGTACGCCCATTACAACGAGCATACGGAGCAGCGGGTTCTGTACACCTTCGGCCTTTTCCGGACATTTCCGGCTTTTTAATTGCTTCAATAGGGGCCGTATATCAGGATATTATGATGTGTAAGAACCAGTTGCTCTCTGCCAACCCCCCAAAAATGGTACTTCCATTACAACAAGCAAAGGGAGCAACGGGTTCTGTACACCTTCGGCCTTTTCCGGACATTTCCGGCTTTTTAATTGTTTCAAAATGGGCCCTATATCAGGATATTATGATGTGAGAGAACTCGTTGCGCGCTGCCAATCCCCGAAGAATGGTACTTCCATTACAACGAGCATGCGGAGAATCCTGTCTTGTACATATTCGGCCTTTTCCGGCAAGTTTCGGCATTTTAATAGTTTCAAAATGAGTCGTTTCGCAGGATATTATGAGGTGTGAGAACTCGCTGCACGCTGCCAATCCCCCAAAAATGGTCCTTCCATTACAACGAGCATACGGAGCAACGGGTTCTGTACACCTTCGGCCTTTTCCGGATATTGCCGGCTTTTTAATTGTTTCAAAAAGGGTCGTATCGCAGAATATTATGATGTTTGAGATCTCGCTGCACGCTGCCAATCCCCGAAAAATGGTACGCCCACTACAACGAGCATACGGAGCATCAGGTTCAGTACACCTTCGGCCTTTTCCGGACATTTCCGGCACATTAAGTGATCAAAAACGGGCAGAATAGCAGGATATTATGATGTGAGAGAATACGGTGCGCGCTGCCAATCCCCGAAGAATGGTACTTCCAATACAACCAGCATCCGGAGAATCCTGTCTTGTACATTTTCGGCCTTTTCCGGCCAGTTTCGGCTTTTTAATTGTTTCAAAATGGGTCGTATCGCAGGATATTATGATGTGAGAGAACTCGTTGCGCGCAGCCAATCCCCGAAGAATGGTACTTCCATTACAACGAGCATGCGGAGAATCCTGTCTTGTACATATTCGGCCATTTCCGGCCAGTTTCGGCTTTTTAATAGTTTCAAAATGGGTCGTATCGCAGGATATTATGAGGTGTGAGAAGTGGCTGCACGCTGGAAATCCCCGAAAAATGGTACGCTCATTACAACGAGCATACGGAGCAACGGGTTCTGTACACCTTCGGCCTTTTCCGGACATTTCCGGCTTTTTAATTGCTTCAAAATGGGCCGTATATCAGGATGTTATGATGTGTAAGAACCAGTTGCTCTCTGCCAACCCCCCAAAAACGGTACTTCCATTACAACAAGCAAAGGGAGCAACTGGTTCTGTACACCTTCGGCCTTTTCCGGACATTTCCGGCTATTTTTTTGTTTCAAAATGGGCCGTATATCAGGATATTATGATGTGAGAGAACTCGTTGCGCGCTGCCAATCCCCGAAGAATGGTACTTCCATTACAACGAGCATGCGGAGAATCCTGTCTTGTACATATTCGGCCTTTTCCGGCCAGTTTCGGCTTTTTAATAGTTTCAAAATGAGTCGTATCGCAGGATATTATGAGGTGTGAGAACTCGCTGCACGCTGCCAATCCCCGAAAAATGGTACGCTCATTACAACGAGCATACGGAGCAACGGGTTCTGTACACCTTCGGCCTTTTCCGGACATTTCCGGCTTTTTAATTGTTTCAAAATGTGCCGTTTATCAGGATATTATGATGAGAGAGAACACGTTACGCGCTGCCAATCCCCGAGAAATGGTACGCCCCTTACAACGAGCATACGGAGCATCAGGTTCTGTACACCTTCGGCCTTTTCCGGACATTTCCGGCATTTTAAGTGATCAAAAATGGGCGAATAGCAGGATATTATGATGTGTAAAAACGCGTTGAGCGTTGCCAATCCCCCAAAAATGGCCCTTCCATTACAACGAGCATACGGAGCAACGGGTTCTGTACACCTTCGGCCTTTTCCGGATATTTCCGGCTTTTTAATTGTTTCAAAATGGGCCGTATATCAGGATATTATGATGTGTAAGAACCAGTTGCTCTCTGCCAACCCCCCAAAAATGGTACTTCCATTACAACGAGTAAACGGAGGATTGGGTTCTGTACACCTTCGGCCTTTTCCGGACATCTCCGGCATTTCATGTGATTAAAAACGGGCCGTATAGCAGGATATTATGATGTGAGGGAACTCCTTGCGCGCTGCAAATCCCCGAAGAATGGTACTTCCATTACAACGAGCATGACGAGAATCCTGTCTTGTACATATTCGGCCTTTTCCGGCCAGTTTCGGCTTTTTAATAGTTTCAAAATGAGTCGTATCGCAGGATATTATGATGTGTAAAAACGCGTTGAGCGTTGCCAATCCCCCAAAAATGGTAATTCCATTACAACGAGCATACGGAGCAACGGGTTCTGTACACCTTCGGCCTTTTCCGGATATTTCCGGCTTTTTTATTGTTTCAAAATGGGCCGTATATCAGGATATTATGATGTGTAAGAACCAGTTGCTCTCTGCCAACCCCCCAAAAATGGTACTTCCATTACAACGAGCAAACGGAGCATTGGGTTCTGTACACCTTCGGCCTTTTCCGGACATCTCCGGCATTTTATGTGATTAAAAACGGGCCGTATAGCAGGATATTATGATGTGAGAGAACTCGTTGCGCGCTGCCAATCCCCGAAGAATGGTACTTCCATTACAACGACCATGCGGAGAATCCTGTCTTGTACATATTCGGCCATTTCCGGCCAGTTTCGGCTTTTCAATAGTTTCAAAATGGGTCGTATCGCAGGATATTATGAGGTGTGAGAAGTGGCTGCACGCTGGAAATCCCCGAAAAATGGTACGCCCATTACAACGAGCATACGGAGCAGCGGGTTCTGTACACCTTCGGCCTTTTCCGGACATTTCCGGCTTTTTAATTGCTTCAATAGGGGCCGTATATCAGGATATTATGATGTGTAAGAACCAGTTGCTCTCTGCCAACCCCCCAAAAATGGTACTTCCATTACAACAAGCAAAGGGAGCAACGGGTTCTGTACACCTTCGGCCTTTTCCGGACATTTCCGGCTTTTTAATTGTTTCAAAATGGGCCCTATATCAGGATATTATGATGTGAGAGAACTCGTTGCGCGCTGCCAATCCCCGAAGAATGGTACTTCCATTACAACGAGCATGCGGAGATTCCTGTCTTGTACATATTCGGCCTTTTCCGGCAAGTTTCGGCATTTTAATAGTTTCAAAATGAGTCGTATCGCAGAATATTATGATGTTTGAGATCTCGCTGCACGCTGCCAATCCCCGAAAAATGGTACGCCCACTACAACGAGCATACGGAGCAACGGGTTCTGTACACCTTCGGCCTTTTCCGGACATTTCCGGCTTTTTAATTGTTTCAAAATGTGCCGTTTATCAGGATATTATGATGTGAGAGAACACGTTACGCGCTGCCAATCCCCGAGAAATGGTACGCCCCTTACAACGAGCATACGGAGCATCAGGTTCAGTACACCTTCGGCCTTTTCCGGACATTTCCGGCACATTAAGTGATCAAAAACGGGCAGAATAGCAGGATATTATGATGTGAGAGAATACGGTGCGCGCTGCCAATCCCCGAAGAATGGTACTTCCAATACAACCAGCATCCGGAGAATCCTGTCTTGTACATTTTCGGCCTTTTCCGGCCAGTTTCGGCTTTTTAATTGTTTCAAAATGGGTCGTATCGCAGGATATTATGATGTGAGAGAACTCGTTGCGCGCAGCCAATCCCCGAAGAATGGTACTTCCATTACAACGAGCATGCGGAGAATCCTGTCTTGTACATATTCGTCCTTTTCCGGCCAGTTTCGGCTTTTTAATAGTTTCAAAATGAGTCGTATCGCAGGATATTATGATGTGAGAGAACTCGCTGCACGCTGCCTATCCCCGAAAAATGGTACGCCCATTACAACGAGCATACGGAGCAACGGGTTCTGTACACCTTTGGCATTTTCCGGACATTTCCGGCTTTTTAATTGTTTCAAAATGGGTCGTATCGCAGGATATTATGATGTGAGAGAACACGGTGCGCGCTGCCAATCCCCGAAGAATGGTACTTCCAATACAACCAGCATCCGGAGAATCCTTTCTTGTACATTTTCGGCCTTTTCCGGCCAGTTTCGGCTTTTTAATTGTTTCAAACTGGGTCGTATCGCAGGATATTATGATGTGAGAGAACTCGCTGCACGCTGCCTATCCCCGAAAAATGGTACGCCCATTACAACGAGCATACGGAGCAACGGGTTCTGTACACCTTTGGCATTTTCCGGACATTTCCGGCTTTTTAATTGTTTCAAAATGTGCCGTTTATCAGGATATTATGATGAGAGAGAACACGTTACGCGCTGCCAATCCCCGAGAAATGGTACGCCCCTTACAACGAGCATACGGAGCATCAGATTCTGTACACCTTCGGCCTTTTCCGGACATTTCCGGCATTTTAAGTGATCAAAAATGGGCCGAATAGCAGGATATTATGATGTGTAAAAACGCGTTGAGCGTTGCCAATCCCCGAAAAATGGTAATTCCATTACAACGAGCATACGGAGCAACGGGTTCTGTACACCTTCGGCCTTTTCCGGATATTTCCGGCTTTTTAATTGTTTCAAAATGGGCCGTATATCAGGATATTATGATGTGTAAGAACCAGTTGCTCTCTGCCAACCCCCCAAAAATGGTACTTCCATTACAACGAGCAAACGGAGCATTGGGTTCTGTACACCTTCGGCCTTTTCCGGACATTTCCGGCTTTTTAATTGTTTCAAAATGGGCCGTATATCAGGATATTATGATGTGAGAGAACTCGTTGCGCGCTGCCAATCCCCGAAGAATGGTACTTCCATTACAACGAGCATGCGGAGAATCCTGTCTTGTACATATTCGGCCATTTCCGGCCAGTTTCGGCTTTTTAATAGTTTCAAAATGGGTCGTATCGCAGGATATTATGAGGTGTGAGAACTGGCTGCACGCTGGAAATCCCCGAAAAATGGTACGCCCATTACAACGAGCATACGGAGCAACGGGTTCTGTACACCTTCGGCCTTTTCCGGACATTTCCGGCTTTTTAATTGCTTCAAAATGGGCCGTATATCAGGATATTATGATGTGTAAGAACCAGGTGCTCTCTGCCAACCCCCCAAAAATGGTACTTCCATTACAACAAGCAAAGGGAGCAACGGGTTCTGTACACCTTCGGCCTTTTCCGGACATCTCCGGCATTTTATGTGATTAAAAACGGGCCGTATAGCAGGATATTATGATGTGAGAGAACTCGTTGCGCGCTGCCAATCCCCGAAGAATGGTACTTCCATTACAACGACCATGCGGAGAATCCTGTCTTGTACATATTCGGCCATTTCCGGCCAGTTTCGGCTTTTCAATAGTTTCAAAATGGGTCGTATCGCAGGATATTATGAGGTGTGAGAAGTGGCTGCACGCTGGAAATCCCCGAAAAATGGTACGCCCATTACAACGAGCATACGGAGCAGCGGGTTCTGTACACCTTCGGCCTTTTCCGGACATTTCCGGCTTTTTAATTGCTTCAATAGGGGCCGTATATCAGGATATTATGATGTGTAAGAACCAGTTGCTCTCTGCCAACCCCCCAAAAATGGTACTTCCATTACAACAAGCAAAGGGAGCAACGGGTTCTGTACACCTTCGGCCTTTTCCGGACATTTCCGGCTTTTTAATTGTTTCAAAATGGGCCCTATATCAGGATATTATGATGTGAGAGAACTCGTTGCGCGCTGCCAATCCCCGAAGAATGGTACTTCCATTACAACGAGCATGCGTAGATTCCTGTCTTGTACATATTCGGCCTTTTCCGGCAAGTTTCGGCATTTTAATAGTTTCAAAATGAGTCGTTTCGCAGGATATTATGAGGTGTGAGAACTCGCTGCACGCTGCCAATCCCCCAAAAATGGTCCTTCCATTACAACGAGCATACGGAGCAACGGGTTCTGTACACCTTCGGCCTTTTCCGGATATTGCCGGCTTTTTAATTGTTTCAAAAAGGGTCGTATCGCAGAATATTATGATGTTTGAGATCTCGCTGCACGCTGCCAATCCCCGAAAAATGGTACGCCCACTACAACGAGCATACGGAGCAACGGGTTCTGTACACCTTCGGCCTTTTCCGGACATTTCCGGCTTTTTAATTGTTTCAAAATGTGCCGTTTATCAGGATATTATGATGTGAGAGAACACGTTACGCGCTGCCAATCCCCGAGAAATGGTACGCCCCTTACAACGAGCATACGGAGCATCAGGTTCAGTACACCTTCGGCCTTTTCCGGACATTTCCGGCACATTAAGTGATCAAAAACGGGCAGAATAGCAGGATATTATGATGTGAGAGAATACGGTGCGCGCTGCCAATCCCCGAAGAATGGTACTTCCAATACAACCAGCATCCGGAGAATCCTGTCTTGTACATTTTCGGCCTTTTCCGGCCAGTTTCGGCTTTTTAATTGTTTCAAAATGGGTCGTATCGCAGGATATTATGATGTGAGAGAACTCGTTGCGCGCAGCCAATCCCCGAAGAATGGTACTTCCATTACAACGAGCATGCGGAGAATCCTGTCTTGTACATATTCGTCCTTTTCCGGCCAGTTTCGGCTTTTTAATAGTTTCAAAATGAGTCGTATCGCAGGATATTATGATGTGAGAGAACTCGCTGCACGCTGCCTATCCCCGAAAAATGGTACGCCCATTACAACGAGCATACGGAGCAACGGGTTCTGTACACCTTTGGCATTTTCCGGACATTTCCGGCTTTTTAATTATTTCAAAATGGGTCGTATCGCAGGATATTATGATGTGAGAGAACACGGTGCGCGCTGCCAATCCCCGAAGAATGGTACTTCCAATACAACCAGCATCCGGAGAATCCTTTCTTGTACATTTTCGGCCTTTTCCGGCCAGTTTCGGCTTTTTAATTGTTTCAAACTGGGTCGTATCGCAGGATATTATGATGTGAGAGAACTCGCTGCACGCTGCCTATCCCCGAAAAATGGTACGCCCATTACAACGAGCATACGGAGCAACGGGTTCTGTACACCTTTGGCATTTTCCGGACATTTCCGGCTTTTTAATTGTTTCAAAATGTGCCGTTTATCAGGATATTATGATGAGAGAGAACACGTTACGCGCTGCCAATCCCCGAGAAATGGTACGCCCCTTACAACGAGCATACGGAGCATCAGATTCTGTACACCTTCGGCCTTTTCCGGACATCTCCGGCATTTCATGTGATTAAAAACGGGCCGTATAGCAGGATATTATGATGTGAGGGAACTCCTTGCGCGCTGCAAATCCCCGAAGAATGGTACTTCCATTACAACGAGCATGACGAGAATCCTGTCTTGTACATATTCGGCCTTTTCCGGCCAGTTTCGGCTTTTTAATAGTTTCAAAATGAGTCGTATCGCAGGATATTATGATGTGTAAAAACGCGTTGAGCGTTGCCAATCCCCGAAAAATGGTAATTCCATTACAACGAGCATACGGAGCAACGGGTTCTGTACACCTTCGGCCTTTTCCGGATATTTCCGGCTTTTTAATTGTTTCAAAATGGGCCGTATATCAGGATATTATGATGTGTAAGAACCAGTTGCTCTCTGCCAACCCCCCAAAAATGGTACTTCCATTACAACGAGCAAACGGAGCATTGGGTTCTGTACACCTTCGGCCTTTTCCGGACATTTCCGGCTTTTTAATTGTTTCAAAATGGGCCGTATATCAGGATATTATGATGTGAGAGAACTCGTTGCGCGCTGCCAATCCCCGAAGAATGGTACTTCCATTACAACGACCATGCGGAGAATCCTGTCTTGTACATATTCGGCCATTTCCGGCCAGTTTCGGCTTTTTAATAGTTTCAAAATGGGTCGTATCGCAGGATATTATGAGGTGTGAGAAGTGGCTGCACGCTGGAAATCCCCGAAAAATGGTACGCCCATTACAACGAGCATACGGAGCAGCGGGTTCTGTACACCTTCGGCCTTTTCCGGACATTTCCGGCTTTTTAATTGCTTCAATAGGGGCCGTATATCAGGATATTATGATGTGTAAGAACCAGTTGCTCTCTGCCAACCCCCCAAAAATGGTACTTCCATTACAACAAGCAAAGGGAGCAACGGGTTCTGTACACCTTCGGCCTTTTCCGGACATTTCCGGCTTTTTAATTGTTTCAAAATGGGCCCTATATCAGGATATTATGATGTGAGAGAACTCGTTGCGCGCTGCCAATCCCCGAAGAATGGTACTTCCATTACAACGAGCATGCGGAGATTCCTGTCTTGTACATATTCGGCCTTTTCCGGCAAGTTTCGGCATTTTAATAGTTTCAAAATGAGTCGTTTCGCAGGATATTATGAGGTGTGAGAACTCGCTGCACGCTGCCAATCCCCCAAAAATGGTCCTTCCATTACAACGAGCATACGGAGCAACGGGTTCTGTACACCTTCGGCCTTTTCCGGATATTGCCGGCTTTTTAATTGTTTCAAAAAGGGTCGTATCGCAGAATATTATGATGTTTGAGATCTCGCTGCACGCTGCCAATCCCCGAAAAATGGTACGCCCACTACAACGAGCATACGGAGCAACGGGTTCTGTACACCTTCGGCCTTTTCCGGACATTTCCGGCTTTTTAATTGTTTCAAAATGTGCCGTTTATCAGGATATTATGATGTGAGAGAACACGTTACGCGCTGCCAATCCCCGAGAAATGGTACGCCCCTTACAACGAGCATACGGAGCATCAGGTTCAGTACACCTTCGGCCTTTTCCGGACATTTCCGGCACATTAAGTGATCAAAAACGGGCAGAATAGCAGGATATTATGATGTGAGAGAATACAGTGCGCGCTGCCAATCCCCGAAGAATGGTACTTCCAATACAACCAGCATCCGGAGAATCCTGTCTTGTACATTTTCGGCCTTTTCCGGCCAGTTTCGGCTTTTTAATTGTTTCAAAATGGGTCGTATCGCAGGATATTATGATGTGAGAGAACCCGTTGCGCGCAGCCAATCCCCGAAGAATGGTACTTCCATTACAACGAGCATGCGGAGAATCCTGTCTTGTACATATTCGTCCTTTTCCGGCCAGTTTCGGCTTTTTAATAGTTTCAAAATGAGTCGTATCGCAGGATATTATGATGTGAGTGAACTCGCTGCACGCTGCCTATCCCCGAAAAATGGTACGCCCATTACAACGAGCATACGGAGCAACGGGTTCTGTACACCTTTGGCATTTTCCGGACATTTCCGGCTTTTTAATTGTTTCAAAATGGGTCGTATCGCAGGATATTATGATGTGAGAGAACACGGTGCGCGCTGCCAATCCCCGAAGAATGGTACTTCCAATACAACCAGCATCCGGAGAATCCTTTCTTGTACATTTTCGGCCTTTTCCGGCCAGTTTCGGCTTTTTAATTGTTTCAAAATGGGCCGTATATCAGGATATTATGATGTGTAAGAACCAGTTGCTCTCTGCCAACCCCCCAAAAATGGTACTTCCATTACAACAAGCAAAGGGAGCAACGGGTTCTGTACACCTTCGGCCTTTTCCGGACATTTCCGGCTTTTTAATTGTTTCAAAATGGGCCGTATATCAGGATATTATGATGTGAGAGAACTCGTTGCGCGCTGCCAATCCCCGAAGAATGGTACTTCCATTACAACGAGCATGCGGAGAATCCTGTCTTGTACATATTCGGCCTTTTCCGGCAAGTTTCGGCATTTTAATAGTTTCAAAATGAGTCGTTTCGCAGGATATTATGAGGTGTGAGAACTCGCTGCACGCTGCCAATCCCCCAAAAATGGTCCTTCCATTACAACGAGCATACGGAGCAACGGGTTCTGTACACCTTCGGCCTTTTCCGGATATTTCCGGCTTTTTAATTGTTTCAAAAAGGGTCGTATCGCAGGATATTATGATGTTTGAGATCTCGCTGCACGCTGCCAATCCCCGAAAAATGGTACGCCCACTACAACGAGCATACGGAGCAACGGGTTCTGTACACCTTCGGCCTTTTCCGGTCATTTCCGGCTTTTTAATTGTTTCAAAATGTGCCGTTTATCAGGATATTATGATGTGAGAGAACACGTTACGAGCTGCCAATCCCCGAGAAATGGTACGCCCCTTGCAACGAGCATACGGAGCATCAGGTTCTGTACACCTTCGGCCTTTTCCGGACATTTCCGGCATATTAAGTGATCAAAAACGGGCAGAATAGCAGGATATTATGATGTGAGAGAACACGGTGCGCGCTGCCAATCCCCGAAGAATGGTACTTCCAATACAACCAGCATCCGGAGAATCCTGTCTTGTACATTTTCGGCCTTTTCCGGCCAGTTTCGGCTTTTTAATTGTTTCAAAATGGGTCGTATCGCAGGATATTATGATGTGAGAGAACTCGTTGCGCGCAGCCAATCCCCGAAGAATGGTACTTCCATTACAACGAGCATGCGGAGAATCCTGTCTTGTACATATTCGTCCTTTTCCGGCCAGTTTCGGCTTTTTAATAGTTTCAAAATGAGTCGTATCGCAGGATATTATGATGTGAGAGAACTCGCTGCACGCTGCCTATCCCCGAAAAATGGTACGCCCATTACAACGAGCATACGGAGCAACGGGTTCTGTACACCTTTGGCATTTTCCGGACATTTCCGGCTTTTTAATTGTTTCAAAATGGGTCGTATCGCAGGATATTATGATGTGAGAGAACACGGTGCGCGCTGCCAATCCCCGAAGAATGGTACTTCCAATACAACCAGCATCCGGAGAATCCTTTCTTGTACATTTTCGGCCTTTTCCGGCCAGTTTCGGCTTTTTAATTGTTTCAAAATGGGTCGCATCGCAGGATATTATGATGTGAGAGAACTCGCTGCACGCTGCCTATCCCCGAAAAATGGTACGCCCATTACAACGAGCATACGGAGCAACGGGTTCTGTACACCTTTGGCATTTTCCGGACATTTCCGGCTTTTTAATTGTTTCAAAATGTGCCGTTTATCAGGATATTATGATGAGAGAGAACACGTTACGCGCTGCCAATCCCCGAGAAATGGTACGCCCCTTACAACGAGCATACGGAGCATCAGATTCTGTACACCTTCGGCCTTTTCCGGACATTTCCGGCATTTTAAGTGATCAAAAATGGGCCGAATAGCAGGATATTATGATGCGTAAAAACGCGTTGAGCGTTGCCAATCCCCGAAAAATGGTAATTCCATTACAACGAGCATACGGAGCAACGGGTTCTGTACACCTTCGGCCTTTTCCGGATATTTCCGGCTTTTTAATTGTTTCAAAATGGGCCGTATATCAGGATATTATGATGTGTAAGAACCAGTTGCTCTCTGCCAACCCCCCAAAAATGGTACTTCCATTACAACGAGCAAACGGAGCATTGGGTTCTGTACACCTTCGGCCTTTTCCGGACATTTCCGGCTTTTTAATTGTTTCAAAATGGGCCGTATATCAGGATATTATGATGTGAGAGAACTCGTTGCGCGCTGCCAATCCCCGAAGAATGGTACTTCCATTACAACGAGCATGCGGAGAATCCTGTCTTGTACATATTCGGCCATTTCCGGCCAGTTTCGGCTTTTTAATAGTTTCAAAATGGGTCGTATCGCAGGATATTATGAGGTGTGAGAACTGGCTGCACGCTGGAAATCCCCGAAAAATGGTACGCCCATTACAACGAGCATACGGAGCAACGGGTTCTGTACACCTTCGGCCTTTTCCGGACATTTCCGGCTTTTTAATTGCTTCAAAATGGGCCGTATATCAGGATATTATGATGTGTAAGAACCAGTTGCTCTCTGCCAACCCCCCAAAAATGGTACTTTCATTACAACAAGCAAAGGGAGCAACGGGTTCTGTACACCTTCGGCCTTTTCCGGACATTTCCGGCTTTTTAATTGTTTCAAAATGGGCCGTATATCAGGATATTATGATGTGAGAGAACTCGTTGCGCGCTGCCAATCCCCGAAGAATGGTACTTCCATTACAACGAGCATGCGGAGAATCCTGTCTTGTACATATTCGGCCTTTTCCGGCAAGTTTCGGCATTTTAATAGTTTCAAAATGAGTCGTTTCGCAGGATATTATGAGGTGTGAGAACTCGCTGCACGCTGCCAATCCCCCAAAAATGGTCCTTCCATTACAACGAGCATACGGAGCAACGGGTTCTGTACACCTTCGGCCTTTTCCGGATATTTCCGGCTTTTTAATTGTTTCAAAAAGGGTCGTATCGCAGGATATTATGATGTTTGAGATCTCGCTGCACGCTGCCAATCCCCGAAAAATGGTACGCCCACTACAACGAGCATACGGAGCAACGGGTTCTGTACACCTTCGGCCTTTTCCGGACATTTCCGGCTTTTTAATTGTTTCAAAATGTGCCGTTTATCAGGATATTATGATGTGAGAGAACACGTTACGCGCTGCCAATCCCCGAGAAATGGTACGCCCCTTGCAACGAGCATACGGAGCATCAGGTTCTGTACACCTTCGGCCTTTTCCGGACATTTCCGGCATATTAAGTGATCAAAAACGGGCAGAATAGCAGGATATTATGATGTGAGAGAACACGGTGCGCGCTGCCAATCCCCGAAGAATGGTACTTCCAATACAACCAGCATCCGGAGAATCCTGTCTTGTACATTTTCGGCCTTTTCCGGCCAGTTTCGGCTTTTTAATTGTTTCAAAATGGGTCGTATCGCAGGATATTATGATGTGAGAGAACTCGTTGCGCGCAGCCAATCCCCGAAGAATGGTACTTCCATTACAACGAGCATGCGGAGAATCCTGTCTTGTACATATTCGGCCTTTTCCGGCCAGTTTCGGCTTTTTAATAGTTTCAAAATGAGTCGTATCGCAGGATATTATGAGGTGTGAGAACTCGCTGCACGCTGCCAATTCCCGAAAAATGGTACGCCCACTACAACGAGCATACGGAGCAACGGTTCTGTACACCTTCGGCCTTTTCCGGATATTTCCGGCTTTTTAATTGTTTCAAAATGGGCCGTATATCAGGATATTATGATGTGTAAGAACCAGGTGCTCTCTGCCAACCCCCCAAAAATGGTACTTCCATTACAACGAGCAAACGGAGCATTGGGTTCTGTACACCTTCGGCCTTTTCCGGACATCTCCGGCATTTCATGTGATTAAAAACGGGCCGTATAGCAGGATATTATGATGTGAGGGAACTCGTTGCGCGCTGCCAATCCCCGAAGAATGGTACTTCCATTACAACGACCATGCGGAGAATCCTGTCTTGTACATATTCGGCCATTTCCGGCCAGTTTCGGCTTTTTAATTGTTTCAAAATGTGCCGTTTATCAGGATATTATGATGAGAGAGAACACGTTACGCGCTGCCAATCCCCGAGAAATGGTACGCCCCTTACAACGAGCATACGGAGCATCAGGTTCTGTACACCTTCGGCCTTTTCCGGACATTTCCGGCATTTTAAGTGATCAAAAATGGGCGAATAGCAGGATATTATGATGTGTAAAAACGCGTTGAGCGTTGCCAATCCCCCAAAAATGGTCCTTCCATTACAACGAGCATACGGAGCAACGGGTTCTGTACACCTTCGGCCTTTTCCGGATATTTCCGGCTTTTTAATTGTTTCAAAATGGGCCGTATATCAGGATATTATGATGTGTAAGAACCAGGTGCTCTCTGCCAACCCCCCAAAAATGGTACTTCCATTACAACGAGCAAACGGAGCATTGGGTTCTGTACACCTTCGGCCTTTTCCGGACATCTCCGGCATTTCATGTGATTAAAAACGGGCCGTATAGCAGGATATTATGATGTGAGGGAACTCGTTGCGCGCTGCCAATCCCCGAAGAATGGTACTTCCATTACAACGACCATGCGGAGAATCCTGTCTTGTACATATTCGGCCATTTCCGGCCAGTTTCGGCTTTTTAATAGTTTCAAAATGGGTCGTATCGCAGGATATTATGAGGTGTGAGAACTGGCTGCACGCTGGAAATCCCCGAAAAATGGTACGCCCATTACAACGAGCATACGGAGCAACGGGTTCTGTACACCTTCGGCCTTTTCCGGACATTTCCGGCTTTTTAATTGCTTCAAAATGGGCCGTATATCAGGATGTTATGATGTGTAAGAACCAGTTGCTCTCTGCCAACCCCCCAAAAACGGTACTTCCATTACAACAAGCAAAGGGAGCAACCGGTTCTGTACACCTTCGGCCTTTTCCGGACATTTCCGGCTATTTTTTTGTTTCAAAATGGGCCGTATATCAGGATATTATGATGTGAGAGAACTCGTTGCGCGCTGCCAATCCCCGAAGAATGGTACTTCCATTACAACGAGCATGCGGAGAATCCTCTCTTGTACATATTCGGCCTTTTCCGGCCAGTTTCGGCTTTTTAACAGTTTCAAAATGAGTCGTATCGCAGGATATTATGAGGTGTGAAAACTCGCTGCACGCTGCCAATCCCCGAAAAATGGTACGCCCATTACAACGAGCATACGGAGCAACGGGTTCTGTACACCTTCGGCCTTTTCCGGACATTTCCGGCTTTTTAATTGTTTCAAAATGTGCCGTTTATCAGGATATTATGATGAGAGAGAACACGTTACGCGCTGCCAATCCCCGAGAAATGGTACGCCCCTTACAACGAGCATACGGAGCATCAGGTTCTGTACACCTTCGGGCTTTTCCGGACATTTCCGGCATTTTAAGTGATCAAAAATGGGCGAATAGCAGGATATTATGATGTGTAAAAACGCGTTGAGCGTTGCCAATCCCCCAAAAATGGTCCTTCCATTACAACGAGCATACGGAGCAACGGGTTCTGTACACCTTCGGCCTTTTCCGGATATTTCCGGCTTTTTAATTGTTTCAAAATGGGCCGTATATCAGGATATTATGATGTGTAAGAACCAGTTGCTCTCTGCCAACCCCCCAAAAATGGTACTTCCATTACAACGAGCAAACGGAGAGTTGGGTTTTGTACACCTTCGGGCTTTTCCGGACATCTCCGGCATTTCATGTGATTAAAAACGGGCCGTATAGCAGGATATTATGATGTGAGGGAACTCCTTGCGCGCTGCAAATCCCCGAAGAATGGTACTTCCATTACAACGAGCATGACGAGAATCCTGTCTTGTACATATTCGGCCTTTTCCGGCCAGTTTCGGCTTTTTAATAGTTTCAAAATGAGTCGTATCGCAGGATATTATGATGTGTAGAAACGCGTTGAGCGCTGCCAATCCCCCAAAAATGGTAATTCCATTACAACGAGCAAACGGAGCATTGGGTTCTGTACACCTTCGGGCTTTTCCGGACATCTCCGGCATTTCATGTGATTAAAAACGGGCCACATAGCAGGATATTATGATGTGAGGGAACTCCTTGCGCGCTGCAAATCCCCGAAGAATGGTACTTCCATTACAACGAGCATGACGAGAATCCTGTCTTGTACATATTCGGCCTTTTCCGGCCAGTTTCGGCTTTTTAATAGTTTCAAAATGAGTCGTATCGCAGGATATTATGATGTGTAGAAACGCGTTGAGCGTTGCCAATCCCCCAAAAATGGTCCTTCCATTACAACGAGCATACGGAGCAACGGGTTCTGTACACCTTCGGCCTTTTCCGGATATTTCCGGCTTTTTAATTGTTTCAAAATGGGCCGTATATCAGGATATTATGATGTGTAAGAACCAGTTGCTCTCTGCCAACCCCCCAAAAATGGTACTTCCATTACAACGAGCAAACGGAGCATTGGGTTCTGTACACCTTCGGGCTTTTCCGGACATCTCCGGCATTTCATGTGATTAAAAACGGGCCACATAGCAGGATATTATGATGTGAGGGAACTCCTTGCGCGCTGCAAATCCCCGAAGAATGGTACTTCCATTACAACGACCATGCGGAGAATCCTGTCTTGTACATATTCGGCCATTTCCGGCCAGTTTCGGCTTTTTAATAGTTTCAAAATGGGTCGTATCGCAGGATATTATGAGGTGTGAGAACTGGCTGCACGCTGGAAATCCCCGAAAAATGGTACGCCCATTACAACGAGCATACGGAGCAACGGGTTCTGTACACCTTCGGCCTTTTCCGGACATTTCCGGCTTTTTAATTGCTTCCAAATGGGCCGTATATCAGGATGTTATGATGTGTAAGAACCAGTTGCTCTCTGCCAACCCCCCAAAAACGGTACTTCCATTACAACAAGCAAAGGGAGCAACCGGTTCTGTACACCTTCGGCCTTTTCCGGACATTTCCGGCTATTTTTTTGTTTCAAAATGGGCCGTATATCAGGATATTATGATGTGAGAGAACTCGTTGCGCGCTGCCAATCCCCGAAGAATGGTACTTCCATTACAACGAGCATGCGGAGAATCCTCTCTTGTACATATTCGGCCTTTTCCGGCCAGTTTCGGCTTTTTAACAGTTTCAAAATGAGTCGTATCGCAGGATATTATGAGGTGTGAAAACTCGCTGCACGCTGCCAATCCCCGAAAAATGGTACGCCCATTACAACGAGCATACGGAGCAACGGGTTCTGTACACCTTCGGCCTTTTCCGGACATTTCCGGCTTTTTAATTGTTTCAAAATGTGCCGTTTATCAGGATATTATGATGAGAGAGAACACGTTACGCGCTGCCAATCCCCGAGAAATGGTACGCCCCTTACAACGAGCATACGGAGCATCAGGTTCTGTACACCTTCGGGCTTTTCCGGACATTTCCGGCATTTTAAGTGATCAAAAATGGGCGAATAGCAGGATATTATGATGTGTAAAAACGCGTTGAGCGTTGCCAATCCCCCAAAAATGGTCCTTCCATTACAACGAGCATACGGAGCAACGGGTTCTGTACACCTTCGGCCTTTTCCGGATATTTCCGGCTTTTTAATTGTTTCAAAATGGGCCGTATATCAGGATATTATGATGTGTAAGAACCAGTTGCTCTCTGCCAACCCCCCAAAAATGGTACTTCCATTACAACGAGCAAACGGAGCGTTGGGTTTTGTACACCTTCGGGCTTTTCCGGACATCTCCGGCATTTCATGTGATTAAAAACGGGCCGTATAGCAGGATATTATGATGTGAGGGAACTCCTTGCGCGCTGCAAATCCCCGAAGAATGGTACTTCCATTACAACGAGCATGACGAGAATCCTGTCTTGTACATATTCGGCCTTTTCCGGCCAGTTTCGGCTTTTTAATAGTTTCAAAATGAGTCGTATCGCAGGATATTATGATGTGTAGAAACGCGTTGAGCGTTGCCAATCCCCCAAAAATGGTAATTCCATTACAACGAGCATACGGAGCAACGGGTTCTGTACACCTTCGGCCTTTTCCGGATATTTCCGGCTTTTTAATTGTTTCAAAATGGGCCGTATATCAGGATATTATGATGTGTAAGAACCAGTTGCTCTCTGCCAACCCCCCAAAAATGGTACTTCCATTACAACGAGCAAACGGAGCATTGGGATCTGTACACCTTCGGCCTTTTCAGGACATCTCCGGCATTTCATGTGATTAAAAACGGGCCGTATAGCAGGATATTATGATGTGAGGGAACTCGTTGCGCGCTGCCAATCCCCGAAGAATGGTACTTCCATTACAACGACCATGCGGAGAATCCTGTCTTGTACATATTCGGCCATTTCCGGCCAGTTTCGGCTTTTTAATAGTTTCAAAATGGGTCGTATCGCAGGATATTATGAGGTGTGAGAACTGGCTGCACGCTGGAAATCCCCGAAAAATGGTACGCCCATTACAACGAGCATACGGAGCAACGGGTTCTGTACACCTTCGGCCTTTTCCGGACATTTCCGGCTTTTTAATTGCTTCAAAATGGGCCGTATATCAGGATGTTATGATGTGTAAGAACCAGTTGCTCTCTGCCAACCCCCCAAAAACGGTACTTCCATTACAACAAGCAAAGGGAGCAACCGGTTCTGTACACCTTCGGCCTTTTCCGGACATTTCCGGCTATTTTTTTGTTTCAAAATGGGCCGTATATCAGGATATTATGATGTGAGAGAACTCGTTGCGCGCTGCCAATCCCCGAAGAATGGTACTTCCATTACAACGAGCATGCGGAGAATCCTCTCTTGTACATATTCGGCCTTTTCCGGCCAGTTTCGGCTTTTTAACAGTTTCAAAATGAGTCGTATCGCAGGATATTATGAGGTGTGAGAACTCGCTGCACGCTGCCAATCCCCGAAAAATGGTACGCCCATTACAACGAGCATACGGAGCAACGGGTTCTGTACACCTTCGGCCTTTTCCGGACATTTCCGGCTTTTTAATTGTTTCAAAATGTGCCGTTTATCAGGATATTATGATGAGAGAGAACACGTTACGCGCTGCCAATCCCCGAGAAATGGTACGCCCCTTACAACGAGCATACGGAGCATCAGGTTCTGTACACCTTCGGGCTTTTCCGGACATTTCCGGCATTTTAAGTGATCAAAAATGGGCGAATAGCAGGATATTATGATGTGTAAAAACGCGTTGAGCGTTGCCAATCCCCCAAAAATGGTCCTTCCATTACAACGAGCATACGGAGCAACGGGTTCTGTACACCTTCGGCCTTTTCCGGATATTTCCGGCTTTTTAATTGTTTCAAAATGGGCCGTATATCAGGATATTATGATGTGTAAGAACCAGTTGCTCTCTGCCAACCCCCCAAAAATGGTACTTCCATTACAACGAGCAAACGGAGCATTGGGTTCTGTACACCTTCGGGCTTTTCCGGACATCTCCGGCATTTCATGTGATTAAAAACGGGCCATATAGCAGGATATTATGATGTGAGGGAACTCCTTGCGCGCTGCAAATCCCCGAAGAATGGTACTTCCATTACAACGAGCATGACGAGAATCCTGTCTTGTACATATTCGGCCTTTTCCGGCCAGTTTCGGCTTTTTGATAGTTTCAAAATGAGTCGTATCGCAGGATATTATGATGTGTAGAAACGCGTTGAGCGTTGCAATCCCCCAAAAATGGTAATTCCATTACAACGAGCATACGGAGCAACGGGTTCTGTACACCTTCGGCCTTTTCCGGATATTTCCGGCTTTTTAATTGTTTCAAAATGGGCCGTATATCAGGATATTATGATGTGTAAGAACCAGTTGCTCTCTGCCAAACCCCCAAAAATGGTACTTCCATTACAACGAGCAAACGGAGCATTGGGTTCTGTACACCTTCGGCCTTTTCCGGACATCTCCGGCATTTTATGTGATTAAAAACGGGCCGTATAGCAGGATATTATGATGTGAGAGAACTCGTTGCGCGCTGCCAATCCCCGGAGAATGGTACTTCCATTACAACGAGCATGCGGAGAATCCTGTCTTGCACATATTCGGCCATTTCCGGCCAGTTTCGGCTTTTTAATAGTTTCAAAATGGGTCGTATCGCAGGATATTATGAGGTGTGAGAACTGGCTGCACGCTGGAAATCCCCGAAAAATGGTACGCCCATTACAACGAGCATACGGAGCAACGGGTTCTGTACACCTTCGGCCTTTTCCGGACATTTCCGGCTTTTTAATTGCTTCAAAATGGGCCGTATATCAGGATATTATGATGTGTAAGAACCAGTTGCTCTCTGCCAACCCCCCAAAAATGGTACTTCCATTACAACAAGCAAAGGGAGCAACGGGTTCTGTACACCTTCGGCCTTTTCCGGACATTTCCAGCTTTTTGATTGTTTCAAAATGGGCCGTATATCAGGATATTATGATGTGAGAGAACTCGTTGCGCGCTGCCAATCCCCGAAGAATGGTACTTCCATTACAACGAGCATGCGGAGAATCCTCTCTTGTACATATTCGGCCTTTTCCGGCCAGTTTCGGCTTTTTAACAGTTTCAAAATGAGTCGTATCGCAGGATATTATGAGGTGTGAAAACTCGCTGCACGCTGCCAATCCCCGAAAAATGGTACGCCCATTACAACGAGCATACGGAGCAACGGGTTCTGTACACCTTCGGCCTTTTCCGGACATTTCCGGCTTTTTAATTGTTTCAAAATGTGCCGTTTATCAGGATATTATGATGAGAGAGAACACGTTACGCGCTGCCAATCCCCGAGAAATGGTACGCCCCTTACAACGAGCATACGGAGCATCAGGTTCTGTACACCTTCGGGCTTTTCCGGACATTTCCGGCATTTTAAGTGATCAAAAATGGGCGAATAGCAGGATATTATGATGTGTAAAAACGCGTTGAGCGTTGCCAATCCCCCAAAAATGGTAATTCCATTACAACGAGCATACGGAGCAACGGGTTCTGTACACCTTCGGCCTTTTCCGGATATTTCCGGCTTTTTAATTGTTTCAAAATGGGCCGTATATCAGGATATTATGATGTGTAAGAACCAGTTGCTCTCTGCCAACCCCCCAAAAATGGTACTTCCATTACAACGAGCAAACGGAGCATTGGGATCTGTACACCTTCGGCCTTTTCAGGACATCTCCGGCATTTCATGTGATTAAAAACGGGCCGTATAGCAGGATATTATGATGTGAGGGAACTCGTTGCGCGCTGCCAATCCCCGAAGAATGGTACTTCCATTACAACGACCATGCGGAGAATCCTGTCTTGTACATATTCGGCCATTTCCGGCCAGTTTCGGCTTTTTAATAGTTTCAAAATGGGTCGTATCGCAGGATATTATGAGGTGTGAGAACTGGCTGCACGCTGGAAATCCCCGAAAAATGGTACGCCCATTACAACGAGCATACGGAGCAACGGGTTCTGTACACCTTCGGCCTTTTCCGGACATTTCCGGCTTTTTAATTGCTTCAAAATGGGCCGTATATCAGGATGTTATGATGTGTAAGAACCAGTTGCTCTCTGCCAACCCCCCAAAAACGGTACTTCCATTACAACAAGCAAAGGGAGCAACCGGTTCTGTACACCTTCGGCCTTTTCCGGACATTTCCGGCTATTTTTTTGTTTCAAAATGGGCCGTATATCAGGATATTATGATGTGAGAGAACTCGTTGCGCGCTGCCAATCCCCGAAGAATGGTACTTCCATTACAACGAGCATGCGGAGAATCCTCTCTTGTACATATTCGGCCTTTTCCGGCCAGTTTCGGCTTTTTAACAGTTTCAAAATGAGTCGTATCGCAGGATATTATGAGGTGTGAGAACTCGCTGCACGCTGCCAATCCCCGAAAAATGGTACGCCCATTACAACGAGCATACGGAGCAACGGGTTCTGTACACCTTCGGCCTTTTCCGGACATTTCCGGCTTTTTAATTGTTTCAAAATGTGCCGTTTATCAGGATATTATGATGAGAGAGAACACGTTACGCGCTGCCAATCCCCGAGAAATGGTACGCCCCTTACAACGAGCATACGGAGCATCAGGTTCTGTACACCTTCGGGCTTTTCCGGACATTTCCGGCATTTTAAGTGATCAAAAATGGGCGAATAGCAGGATATTATGATGTGTAAAAACGCGTTGAGCGTTGCCAATCCCCCAAAAATGGTCCTTCCATTACAACGAGCATACGGAGCAACGGGTTCTGTACACCTTCGGCCTTTTCCGGATATTTCCGGCTTTTTAATTGTTTCAAAATGGGCCGTATATCAGGATATTATGATGTGTAAGAACCAGTTGCTCTCTGCCAACCCCCCAAAAATGGTACTTCCATTACAACGAGCAAACGGAGCATTGGGTTCTGTACACCTTCGGCCTTTTCCGGACATCTCCGGCATTTTATGTGATTAAAAACGGGCCGTATAGCAGGATATTATGATGTGAGAGAACTCGTTGCGCGCTGCCAATCCCCGGAGAATGGTACTTCCATTACAACGAGCATGCGGAGAATCCTGTCTTGCACATATTCGGCCATTTCCGGCCAGTTTCGGCTTTTTAATAGTTTCAAAATGGGTCGTATCGCAGGATATTATGAGGTGTGAGAACTGGCTGCACGCTGGAAATCCCCGAAAAATGGTACGCCCATTACAACGAGCATACGGAGCAACGGGTTCTGTACACCTTCGGCCTTTTCCGGACATTTCCGGCTTTTTAATTGCTTCAAAATGGGCCGTATATCAGGATATTATGATGTGTAAGAACCAGTTGCTCTCTGCCAACCCCCCAAAAATGGTACTTCCATTACAACAAGCAAAGGGAGCAACGGGTTCTGTACACCTTCGGCCTTTTCCGGACATTTCCAGCTTTTTGATTGTTTCAAAATGGGCCGTATATCAGGATATTATGATGTGAGAGAACTCGTTGCGCGCTGCCAATCCCCGAAGAATGGTACTTCCATTACAACGAGCATGCGGAGAATCCTCTCTTGTACATATTCGGCCTTTTCCGGCCAGTTTCGGCTTTTTAACAGTTTCAAAATGAGTCGTATCGCAGGATATTATGAGGTGTGAAAACTCGCTGCACGCTGCCAATCCCCGAAAAATGGTACGCCCATTACAACGAGCATACGGAGCAACGGGTTCTGTACACCTTCGGCCTTTTCCGGACATTTCCGGCTTTTTAATTGTTTCAAAATGTGCCGTTTATCAGGATATTATGATGAGAGAGAACACGTTACGCGCTGCCAATCCCCGAGAAATGGTACGCCCCTTACAACGAGCATACGGAGCATCAGGTTCTGTACACCTTCGGGCTTTTCCGGACATTTCCGGCATTTTAAGTGATCAAAAATGGGCGAATAGCAGGATATTATGATGTGTAAAAACGCGTTGAGCGTTGCCAATCCCCCAAAAATGGTAATTCCATTACAACGAGCATACGGAGCAACGGGTTCTGTACACCTTCGGCCTTTTCCGGATATTTCCGGCTTTTTAATTGTTTCAAAATGGGCCGTATATCAGGATATTATGATGTGTAAGAACCAGTTGCTCTCTGCCAACCCCCCAAAAATGGTACTTCCATTACAACGAGCAAACGGAGCATTGGGATCTGTACACCTTCGGCCTTTTCAGGACATCTCCGGCATTTCATGTGATTAAAAACGGGCCGTATAGCAGGATATTATGATGTGAGGGAACTCGTTGCGCGCTGCCAATCCCCGAAGAATGGTACTTCCATTACAACGACCATGCGGAGAATCCTGTCTTGTACATATTCGGCCATTTCCGGCCAGTTTCGGCTTTTTAATAGTTTCAAAATGGGTCGTATCGCAGGATATTATGAGGTGTGAGAACTGGCTGCACGCTGGAAATCCCCGAAAAATGGTACGCCCATTACAACGAGCATACGGAGCAACGGGTTCTGTACACCTTCGGCCTTTTCCGGACATTTCCGGCTTTTTAATTGCTTCAAAATGGGCCGTATATCAGGATGTTATGATGTGTAAGAACCAGTTGCTCTCTGCCAACCCCCCAAAAACGGTACTTCCATTACAACAAGCAAAGGGAGCAACCGGTTCTGTACACCTTCGGCCTTTTCCGGACATTTCCGGCTATTTTTTTGTTTCAAAATGGGCCGTATATCAGGATATTATGATGTGAGAGAACTCGTTGCGCGCTGCCAATCCCCGAAGAATGGTACTTCCATTACAACGAGCATGCGGAGAATCCTCTCTTGTACATATTCGGCATTTTCCGGCCAGTTTCGGCTTTTTAACAGTTTCAAAATGAGTCGTATCGCAGGATATTATGAGGTGTGAGAACTCGCTGCACGCTGCCAATCCCCGAAAAATGGTACGCCCATTACAACGAGCATACGGAGCAACGGGTTCTATACACCTTCGGCCTTTTCCGGACATTTCCGGCTTTTTAATTGTTTCAAAATGTGCCGTTTATCAGGATATTATGATGAGAGAGAACACGTTACGCGCTGCCAATCCCCGAGAAATGGTACGCCCCTTACAACGAGCATACGGAGCATCAGGTTCTGTACACCTTCGGGCTTTTCCGGACATTTCCGGCATTTTAAGTGATCAAAAATGGGCGAATAGCAGGATATTATGATGTGTAAAAACGCGTTGAGCGTTGCCAATCCCCCAAAAATGGTCCTTCCATTACAACGAGCATACGGAGCAACGGGTTCTGTACACCTTCGGCCTTTTCCGGATATTTCCGGCTTTTTAATTGTTTCAAAATGGGCCGTATATCAGGATATTATGATGTGTAAGAACCAGTTGCTCTCTGCCAACCCCCCAAAAATGGTACTTCCATTACAACGAGCAAACGGAGCATTGGGTTCTGTACACCTTCGGGCTTTTCCGGACATCTCCGGCATTTCATGTGATTAAAAACGGGCCATATAGCAGGATATTATGATGTGAGGGAACTCCTTGCGCGCTGCAAATCCCCGAAGAATGGTACTTCCATTACAACGAGCATGACGAGAATCCTGTCTTGTACATATTCGGCCTTTTCCGGCCAGTTTCGGCTTTTTGATAGTTTCAAAATGAGTCGTATCGCAGGATATTATGATGTGTAGAAACGCGTTGAGCGTTGCAATCCCCCAAAAATGGTAATTCCATTACAACGAGCATACGGAGCAACGGGTTCTGTACACCTTCGGCCTTTTCCGGATATTTCCGGCTTTTTAATTGTTTCAAAATGGGCCGTATATCAGGATATTATGATGTGTAAGAACCAGTTGCTCTCTGCCAAACCCCCAAAAATGGTACTTCCATTACAACGAGCAAACGGAGCATTGGGTTCTGTACACCTTCGGCCTTTTCCGGACATCTCCGGCATTTTATGTGATTAAAAACGGGCCGTATAGCAGGATATTATGATGTGAGAGAACTCGTTGCGCGCTGCCAATCCCCGGAGAATGGTACTTCCATTACAACGAGCATGCGGAGAATCCTGTCTTGCACATATTCGGCCATTTCCGGCCAGTTTCGGCTTTTTAATAGTTTCAAAATGGGTCGTATCGCAGGATATTATGAGGTGTGAGAACTGGCTGCACGCTGGAAATCCCCGAAAAATGGTACGCCCATTACAACGAGCATACGGAGCAACGGGTTCTGTACACCTTCGGCCTTTTCCGGACATTTCCGGCTTTTTAATTGCTTCAAAATGGGCCGTATATCAGGATATTATGATGTGTAAGAACCAGTTGCTCTCTGCCAACCCCCCAAAAATGGTACTTCCATTACAACAAGCAAAGGGAGCAACGGGTTCTGTACACCTTCGGCCTTTTCCGGACATTTCCAGCTTTTTGATTGTTTCAAAATGGGCCGTATATCAGGATATTATGATGTGAGAGAACTTGTTGCGCGCTGCCAATCCCCGAAGAATGGTACTTCCATTACAACGAGCATGCGGAGAATCCTGTCTTGTACATATTCGGCCTTTTCCGGCAAGTTTCTGCATTTTAATAGTTTCAAAATGAGTCGTTTCGCAGGATATTATGAGGTGTGAGAACTCGCTGCACGCTGCCAATCCCCCAAAAATGGTAATTCCATTACAACGATCATACGGAGCAACGGGTTCTGTACACCTTCGGCCTTTTCCGGACATTTCCGGCTTTTTAACTGCTTCAATAGGGGCCGTATATCAGGATATTATGATGTGTAAGAACCAGTTGCTCTCTGCCAACCCCTCAAAAATGGTACTTCCATTACAACCAGCAAAGGGAGCAACGGGTTCTGTACACCTTCGGCCTTTTCCGGACATTTCCGGCTTTTTAATTGTTTCAAAATGGGCCGTATATCAGGATATTATGATGTGAGAGAACTCGTTGCGCGCTGCCAATCCCCGAAGAATGGTACTTCCATTAGAACGAGCATGCGGACAATCCTGTCTTGTACATATTCGGCCATTTCCGGCCAGTTTCGGCTTTTTAATAGTTT
The DNA here is from genome assembly GCA_963971185.1 of Bombus muscorum. Lineage (NCBI taxonomy): Eukaryota > Metazoa > Arthropoda > Insecta > Hymenoptera > Apidae > Bombus > Bombus muscorum. Next base: position 8,599,619 of record OZ020130.1, on the reverse strand, counting down.
CAAAATGGTTCGTATCGCAGGATATTATGAGGTGTGAGAACTGGCTGCACGCTGGAAATCCCCGAAAAATGGTACGCCCATTACAACGAGCATACGGAGCAACGGGTTCTGTACACCTTCGGCCTTTTCCGGACATTTCCGGCTTTTTAATTGCTTCAAAATGGGCCGTATATCAGGATATTATGATGTGTAAGAACCAGTTGCTCTCTGCCAACCCCCCAAATATGGTACTTCCATTACAACAAGCAAAGGGAGCAACGGGTTCTGTACACCTTCGGCCTTTTCCGGACATTTCCGGCTTTTTAATTGTTTCAAAATGGGCCGTATATCAGGATATTATGATGTGAGAGAACTCGTTGCGCGCTGCCAATCCCCGAAGAATGGTACTTCCATTACAACGAGCATGCGGAGAATCCTGTCTTGCACATATTCGGCCTTTTCCGGCAAGTTTCTGCATTTTAATAGTTTCAAAATGAGTCGTTTCGCAGGATATTATGAGGTGTGAGAACTCGCTGCACGCTGCCAATCCCCCAAAAATGGTAATTCCATTACAACGATCATACGGAGCAACGGGTTCTGTACACCTTCGGCCTTTTCCGGACATTTCCGGCTTTTTAAATGCTTCAATAGGGGCCGTATATCAGGATATTATGATGTGTAAGAACCAGTTGCTCTCTGCCAACCCCTCAAAAATGGTACTTCCATTACAACAAGCAAAGGGAGCAACGGGTTCTGTACACCTTCGGCCTTTTCCGGACATTTCCGGCTTTTTAATTGTTTCAAAATGGGCCGTATATCAGGATATTATGATGTGAGAGAACTCGTTGCGCGCTGCCAATCCCCGAAGAATGGTACTTCCATTAGAACGAGCATGCGGACAATCCTGTCTTGTACATATTCGGCCATTTCCGGCCAGTTTCGGCTTTTTAATAGTTTCAAAATGGTTCGTATCGCAGGATATTATGAGGTGTGAGAACTGGCTGCACGCTGGAAATCCCCGAAAAATGGTACGCCCATTACAACGAGCATACGGAGCAACGGGTTCTGTACACCTTCGGCCTTTTCCGGACATTTCCGGCTTTTTAATTGCTTCAAAATGGGCCGTATATCAGGATATTATGATGTGTAAGAACCAGTTGCTCTCTGCCAACCCCCCAAATATGGTACTTCCATTACAACAAGCAAAGGGAGCAACGGGTTCTGTACACCTTCGGCCTTTTCCGGACATTTCCGGCTTTTTAATTGTTTCAAAATGGGCCGTATATCAGGATATTATGATGTGAGAGAACTCGTTGCGCGCTGCCAATCCCCGAAGAATGGTACTTCCATTACAACGAGCATGCGGAGAATCCTGTCTTGCACATATTCGGCCTTTTCCGGCAAGTTTCTGCATTTTAATAGTTTCAAAATGAGTCGTTTCGCAGGATATTATGAGGTGTGAGAACTCGCTGCACGCTGCCAATCCCCCAAAAATGGTAATTCCATTACAACGATCATACGGAGCAACGGGTTCTGTACACCTTCGGCCTTTTCCGGACATTTCCGGCTTTTTAACTGCTTCAATAGGGGCCGTATATCAGGATATTATGATGTGTAAGAACCAGTTGCTCTCTGCCAACCCCTCAAAAATGGTACTTCCATTACAACAAGCAAAGGGAGCAACGGGTTCTGTACACCTTCGGTCTTTTCCGGACATTTCCGGCTTTTTAATTGTTTCAAAATGGGCCGTATATCAGGATATTATGATGTGAGAGAACTCGTTGCGCGCTGCCAATCCCCGAAGAATGGTACTTCCATTACAACGAGCATGCGGAGAATCCTGTCTTGTACATATTCGGCCATTTCCGGCCAGTTTCGGCTTTTTAATAGTTTCAAAATGGTTCGTATCGCAGGATATTATGAGGTGTGAGAACTGGCTGCACGCTGGAAATCCCCGAAAAATGGTACGCCCATTACAACGAGCATACGGAGCAACGGGTTCTGTACACCTTCGGCCTTTTCCGGACATTTCCGGCTTTTTAATTGCTTCAAAATGGGCCGTATATCAGGATATTATGATGTGTAAGAACCAGTTGCTCTCTGCCAACCCCCCAAATATGGTACTTCCATTACAACAAGCAAAGGGAGCAACGGGTTCTGTACACCTTCGGCCTTTTCCGGACATTTCCGGCTTTTTAATTGTTTCAAAATGGGCCGTATATCAGGATATTATGATGTGAGAGAACTCGTTGCGCGCTGCCAATCCCCGAAGAATGGTACTTCCATTACAACGAGCATGCGGAGAATCCTGTCTTGCACATATTCGGCCTTTTCCGGCAAGTTTCTGCATTTTAATAGTTTCAAAATGAGTCGTTTCGCAGGATATTATGAGGTGTGAGAACTCGCTGCACGCTGCCAATCCCCCAAAAATGGTAATTCCATTACAACGATCATACGGAGCAACGGGTTCTGTACACCTTCGGCCTTTTCCGGATATTACCGGCTTTTTAATTGTTTCAAAAAGGGTTGTATCGCAGGATATTATGATGTTTGAGATCTCGCTGCACGCTGCCAGTCCGCGAAAAATGGTACGCCCACTACAACGAGCATACGGAGCAACGGGTTCTGTACACCTTCGTCCTTTTCCGGACATTTCCGGCTTTTTAATTGCTTCAATAGGGGCCGTATATCAGGATATTATGATGTGTAAGAACCAGTTGCTCTCTGCCAACCCCTCAAAAATGGTACTTCCATTACAACAAGCAAAGGGAGCAACGGGTTCTGTACACCTTCGGTCTTTTCCGGACATTTCCGGCTTTTTAATTGTTTCAAAATGGGCCGTATATCAGGATATTATGATGTGAGAGAACTCGTTGCGCGCTGCCAATCCCCGAGAAATGGTACGCCCCTTACAACGAGCATACGGAGCATCAGGTTCTGTACACCTTCGGGCTTTTCCGGACATTTCCGGCATTTTAAGTGATCAAAAATGGGCGAATAGCAGGATATTATGATGTGTAAAAACGCGTTGAGCGTTGCCAATCCCCCAAAAATGGTCCTTCCATTACAACGAGCATACGGAGCAACGGGTTCTGTACACCTTCGGCCTTTTCCGGATATTTCCGGCTTTTTAATTGTTTCAAAATGGGCCGTATATCAGGATATTATGATGTGTAAGAACCAGTTGCTCTCTGCCAACCCCCCAAAAATGGTACTTCCATTACAACGAGCAAACGGAGCATTGGGTTCTGTACACCTTCGGCCTTTCCGGACATTTCCGGCATATTAAGTGATCAAAAATGGGCCGAATAGCAGGATATTATGATGTGAGGGAACTCCTTGCGCGCTGCAAATCCCCGAAGCATGGTACTTCCATTACAACGAGCATGACGAGAATCCTGTCTTGTACATATTCGGCCTTTTCCGGCCAGTTTCGGCTTTTTAATAGTTTCAAAATGAGTCGTATCGCAGGATATTATGATGTGTAGAAACGCGTTGAGCGTTGCCAATCCCCCAAAAATGGTAATTCCATTACAACGAGCATACGGAGCAACGGTTTCTGTACACCTTCGGCCTTTTCCGGATATTTCCGGCTTTTTAATTGCTTCAATAGGGGCCGTATATCAGGATATTATGATGTGTAAGAACCAGTTGCTCTCTGCCAAACCCCCAAAAATGGTACTTCCATTACAACGAGCAAACGGTGCATTGGGTTCTGTACACCTTCGGCCTTTTCCGGACATTTCCGGCTTTTTAATTGTTTCAAAATGGGCCGTATATCAGGATATTATGATGTGAGAGAACTCGTTGCGCGCTGCCAATCCCCGAAGAATGGTACTTCCATTACAACGAGCATGCGGAGAATCCTGTCTTGCACATATTCGGCCATTTCCGGCCAGTTTCGGCTTTTTAATAGTTTCAAAATGGGTCGTATCGCAGGATATTATGAGGTGTGAGAACTGGCTGCACGCTGGAAATCCCCGAAAAATGGTACGCCCATTACAACGAGCATACGGAGCAACGGGTTCTGTACACCTTCGGCCTTTTCCGGACATTTCCGGCTTTTTAATTGCTTCAAAATGGGCCGTATATCAGGATATTATGATGTGTAAGAACCAGTTGCTCTCTGCCAACCCCCCAAAAATGGTACTTCCATTACAACAAGCAAAGGGAGCAACGGGTTCTGTACACCTTCGGCCTTTTCCGGACATTTCCGGCTTTTTAATTGTTTCAAAATGGGCCGTATATCAGGATATTATGATATGAGAGAACTCGTTGCGCGCTGCCAATCCCCGAAGAATGGTACTTCCATTACAACGAGCATGCGGAGAATCCTGTCTTGCACATATTCGGCCTTTTCCGGCAAGTTTCTGCATTTTAATAGTTTCAAAATGAGTCGTTTCGCAGGATATTATGAGGTGTGAGAACTCGCTGCACGCTGCCAATCCCCCAAAAATGGTAATTCCATTACAACGATCATACGGAGCAACGGGTTCTGCACACCTTCGTCCTTTTCCGGACATTTCCGGCTTTTTAATTGTTTCAAAAAGGGTCGTATCGCAGGATATTATGATGTGTGAGATCTCGCTGCACGCTGCCAATCCCCGAAAAATGGTACGCCTATTACAACGAGCAAACGGATCATCGGGTTCTGTACATCTTCGACCTTTTCCGGACATCTCCGGCATTTTATGGGATTAAAAACGGGACGTATAGCAGGATATTATGATGTGTGAGAACACGCTGCACGCTGCCCATCCCCGAAAAATGGTACTTCCATTACAACGAGCAAACGGAGCAACGGGTTCTGTACACCTTCGGCCTCTTCCGGACATCTCCGGCATTTTATGTGATTAAAAACGGGCCGTATAGCAGGATATTATGATGTGAGAGAACTCGTTGCGCGCTGCCAATGCCCGAAGAATGGTACTTCCATTACAACGAGCATGCGGAGAATCCTGTCTTGTACATATTCGGCCTTTTCCGGCCAGTTTCGGCTTTTTAATAGTTTCAAAATGAGTCGTATCGCAGGATATTATGAGGTGTGAGAACTCGCTGCATGCTGCCAATCCCCGAAAAATGGTACACCCACTACAACGAGCATACGGAGCAACGGTTTCTGTACACCTTCGGCCTGTTCCGGACATTTCCGGCTTTTTAATTGTTTCAAAATGGGCCGTATATCAGGATATTATGATGTGTAAGAACCAGTTGCTCTCTTCCAAGCCCCGAAAAATGGTACTTCCATTAAAACAACCAAAGGGAGCATCGGGTTCTGTACACCTTCGGTCTTTTCCGGACATCTCCGGCATTTTATGTGATTAAAAACGGGTCGTATCGCAGGATATTATGATGTGAGAGAACTCGTTACGAGCTGCCAATCCCCGAAGAATGGTACTTCCATTACAACGAGCATGCGGAGAATCCTGTCTTGTACATATTCGGCCTTTTCCGGCCAGTTTCGTCTTTTTAATTGTTTCAAAATGTGTCGTATCGCAGGATATTATGATGTGTGAGAACTCGCTGCACGCTGCCAATCCCCGAAAAATGGTACGCCCATTACAACGAGCATACGGAGCAACGGGTTCTGTACACCTTCGGCCTTTTCCGGACATTTCCGGCTATTTAATTGTTTCAAAATGGGTCGTATCGCAGGATATTATGATGTGTGAGAACACGCTGCACGCTGCCCATCCCCGAAAAATGGTACTTCCATTACAACGAGCAAACGGAGCATCGGGTTCTGTACACCTTCGGCCTTTTCCGGACATCTCCGGCATTTTATGTGATTAAAAACGGGCCGTATAGCAGGATATTATGATGTGAGAGAACTCGTTGCGCGCTGCAAATCCCCGAAGAATGGTACTTCCATTACAACGAGCATGACGAGAATCCTGTCTTGTACATATTCGGCCTTTTCCGGCCAGTTTCGGCTTTTTAATAGTTTCAAAATGAGTCGTATCGCAGGATATTATGATGTGTAGAAACGCGTTGATCGTTGCAATCCCCCAAAAATGGTAATTCCATTACAACGAGCATACGGAGCAACGGGTTCTGTACACCTTCGGCCTTTTCCGGATATTTCCGGCTTTTTAATTGTTTCAAAATGGGCCGTATATCAGGATATTATGATGTGTAAGAACCAGTTGCTCTCTGCCAAACCCCCAAAAATGGTACTTCCATTACAACGAGCAAACGGAGCATTGGGTTCTGTACACCTTCGGCCTTTTCCGGACATCTCCGGCATTTTATGTGATTAAAAACGGGCCGTATAGCAGGATATTATGATGTGAGAGAACTCGTTGCGCGCTGCCAATCCCCGAAGAATGGTACTTCCATTACAACGAGCATGCGGAGAATCCTGTCTTGCACATATTCGGCCATTTCCGGCCAGTTTCGGCTTTTTAATAGTTTCAAAATGGGTCGTATCGCAGGATATTATGAGGTGTGAGAACTGGCTGCACGCTGGAAATCCCCGAAAAATGGTACGCCCATTACAACGAGCATACGGAGCAACGGGTTCTGTACACCTTCGGCCTTTTCCGGACATTTCCGGCTTTTTAATTGCTTCAAAATGGGCCGTATATCAGGATATTATGATGTGTAAGAACCAGTTGCTCTCTGCCAACCCCCCAAAAATGGTACTTCCATTACAACAAGCAAAGGGAGCAACGGGTTCTGTACACCTTCGGCCTTTTCCGGACATTTCCAGCTTTTTGATTGTTTCAAAATGGGCCGTATATCAGGATATTATGATGTGAGAGAACTTGTTGCGCGCTGCCAATCCCCGAAGAATGGTACTTCCATTACAACGAGCATGCGGAGAATCCTGTCTTGTACATATTCGGCCTTTTCCGGCAAGTTTCTGCATTTTAATAGTTTCAAAATGAGTCGTTTCGCAGGATATTATGAGGTGTGGGAACTCGCTGCACGCTGCCAATCCCCCAGAAATGGTAATTCCATTACAACGATCATACGGAGCAACGGGTTCTGTACACCTTCGGCCTTTTCCGGACATTTCCGGCTTTTTAATTGCTTCAAAATGTGCCGTATATCAGGATATTATGATGTGTAAGAACCAGTTGCTCTCTGCCAACCCCCCAAAAATGGTACTTCCATTACAACAAGCAAAGGGAGCAACGGGTTCTGTTCACCTTCGGCCTTTTCCGGACATCTCCGGCATTTTATGTGATTAAAAACGGGCCGTATAGCAGGATATTATGATGTGAGAGAACTCGTTGCGCGCTGCAAATCCCCGAAGAATGGTACTTCCATTACAACGAGCATGACGAGAATCCTGTCTTGTACATATTCGGCCTTTTCCGGCCAGTTTCGGCTTTTTAATAGTTTCAAAATGAGTCGTATCGCAGGATATTATGATGTGTAGAAACGCGTTGATCGTTGCAATCCCCCAAAAATGGTAATTCCATTACAACGAGCATACGGAGCAACGGGTTCTGTACACCTTCGGCCTTTTCCGGATATTTCCGGCTTTTTAATTGTTTCAAAATGTGCCGTTTATCAGGATATTATGATGTGAGAGAACACGTTACGCGCTGCCAATCCCCGAGAAATGGTACGCCCCTTACAACGAGCATACGGAGCATCAGGTTCTGTACACCTTCGGCCTTTCCGGACATTTCCGGCATATTAAGTGATCAAAAATGGGCCGAATAGCAGGATATTATGATGTGTAAAAACGCGTTGAGCGTTGCCAATCCCCCAAAAATGGTAATTCCATTACAACGAGCATACGGAGCAACGGGTTCTGTTCACCTTCGGCCTTTTCCGGACATTTCCGGCTTTTTAATTGTTTCAAAATGGGCCGTATATCAGGATATTATGATGTGAGAGAACTCGTTGCGCGCTGCCAAACCCCGAAGAATGGTACTTCCATTACAACGAGCATGCGGAGAATCCTGTCTTGTACATATTCGGCCATTTCCGGCCAGTTTCGGCTTTTTAATAGTTTCAAAATGGGTCGTATCGCAGGATATTATGAGGTGTGAGAACTGGCTGCACTCTGGAAATCCCCGAAAAATGGTACGCCCATTACAACGAGCATACGGAGCAACGGGTTCTGTACACCTTCGGCCTTTTCCGGACATTTCCGGCTTTTTAATTGTTTCAAAATGGGCCGTATATCAGGATATTATGATGTGAGAGAACTCGTTGCGCGCAACCAATCCCCGAAGAATGGTACTTCCATTACAACGAGCATGCGGAGAATCCTGTCTTGTACATATTCGGCCTTTTCCGGCAAGTTTCGGCATTTTAATAGTTTCAAAATGAGTCGTTTCGCAGGATATTATGAGGTGTGAGAACTCGCTGCACGCTTCCAATCCCCCAAAAATGGTCCTTCCATTACAACGAGCATACGGAGCAACGGGTTCTGTACACCTTCGGCCTTTTCCGGATATTACCGGCTTTTTAATTGTTTCAAAAAGGGTCGCATCGCAGGATATTATGATGTTTGAGATCTCGCTGCACGCTGCCAATCCCCGAAAAATGGTACGCCCACTACAACGAGCATACGGAGCAACGGGTTCTGTACACATTCGGCCTTTTCCGGACATTTCCGGCTTTTTAATTGTTTCAAAATGTGCCGTTTATCAGGATATTATGATGTGAGAGAACACGTTACGCGCTGCCAATCCCCGAGAAATGGTACGCCCCTTACAACGAGCATACGGAGCATCAGGTTCTGTACACCTTCGGCCTTTCCGGACATTTCCGGCATATTAAGTGATCAAAAATGGGCCGAATAGCAGGATATTATGATGTGTAAAAACGCGTTGAGCGTTGCCAATCCCCCAAAAATGGTAATTCCATTACAACGAGCATACGGAGCAACGGGTTCTGTACACCTTCGGCCTTTTCCGGATATTTCCGGCTTTTTAATTGTTTCAAAATGGGCCGTATATCAGGATATTATGATGTGTAAGAACCAGTTGCTCTCTGCCAACCCCCCAAAAATGGTACTTCCATTACAACGAGCAAACGGAGCATTGGGTTCTGTACACCTTCGGGCTTTTCCGGACATCTCCGGCATTTCATGTGATTAAAAACGGGCCGTATAGCAGGATATTATGATGTGAGGGAACTCCTTGCGCGCTGCAAATCCCCGAAGAATGGTACTTCCATTACAACGAGCATGACGAGTATCCTGTCTTGTACATATTCGGCCTTTTCCGGCCAGTTTCGGCTTTTTAATAGTTTCAAAATGAGTCGTATCGCAGGATATTATGATGTGTAGAAACGCGTTGAGCGTTGCCAATCCCCCAAAAATGGTAATTCCATTACAACGAGCATACGGAGCAACGGGTTCTGTACACCTTCGGCCTTTTCCGGATATTTCCGGCTTTTTAATTGCTTCAATAGGGGCCGTATATCAGGATATTATGATGTGTAAGAACCAGTTGCTCTCTGCCAACCCCCCAAAAATGGTACTTCCATTACAACGAGCAAACGGTGCATTGGGTTCTGTACACCTTCGGCCTTTTCCGGACATTTCCGGCTTTTTAATTGTTTCAAAATGGGCCGTATATCAGGATATTATGATGTGAGAGAACTCGTTGCGCGCTGCCAATCCCCGAAGAATGGTACTTCCATTACAACGAGCATGCGGAGAATCCTGTCTTGCACATATTCGGCCATTTCCGGCCAGTTTCGGCTTTTTAATAGTTTCAAAATGGGTCGTATCGCAGGATATTATGAGGTGTGAGAACTGGCTGCACGCTGGAAATCCCCGAAAAATGGTACGCCCATTACAACGAGCATACGGAGCAACGGGTTCTGTACACCTTCGGCCTTTTCCGGACATTTCCGGCTTTTTAATTGCTTCAAAATGGGCCGTATATCAGGATATTATGATGTGTAAGAACCAGTTGCTCTCTGCCAACCCCCCAAAAATGGTACTTCCATTACAACAAGCAAAGGGAGCAACGGGTTCTGTACACCTTCGGCCTTTTCCGGACATTTCCGGCTTTTTAATTGTTTCAAAATGGGCCGTATATCAGGATATTATGATATGAGAGAACTCGTTGCGCGCTGCCAATCCCCGAAGAATGGTACTTCCATTACAACGAGCATGCGGAGAATCCTGTCTTGCACATATTCGGCCTTTTCCGGCAAGTTTCTGCATTTTAATAGTTTCAAAATGAGTCGTTTCGCAGGATATTATGAGGTGTGAGAACTCGCTGCACGCTGCCAATCCCCCAAAAATGGTAATTCCATTACAACGATCATACGGAGCAACGGGTTCTGCACACCTTCGGCCTTTTCCGGATATTACCGGCTTTTTAATTGTTTCAAAAAGGGTCGTATCGCAGGATATTATGATGTTTGAGATCTCGCTGCACGCTGCCAATCCGCGAAAAATGGTACGCCCACTACAACGAGCATACGGAGCAACGGGTTCTGTACACCTTCGTCCTTTTCCGGACATTTCCGGCTTTTTAATTGTTTCAAAAAGGGTCGTATCGCAGGATATTATGATGTGTGAGATCTCGCTGCACGCTGCCAATCCCCGAAAAATGGTACGCCTATTACAACGAGCAAACGGATCATCGGGTTCTGTACATCTTCGACCTTTTCCGGACATCTCCGGCATTTTATGGGATTAAAAACGGGACGTATAGCAGGATATTATGATGTGTGAGAACACGCTGCAGGCTGCCCATCCCCGAAAAATGGTACTTCCATTACAACGAGCAAACGGAGCAACGGGTTCTGTACACCTTCGGCCTCTTCCGGACATCTCCGGCATTTTATGTGATTAAAAACGGGCCGTATAGCAGGATATTATGATGTGAGAGAACTCGTTGCGCGCTGCCAATGCCCGAAGAATGGTACTTCCATTACAACGAGCATGCGGAGAATCCTGTCTTGTACATATTCGGCCTTTTCCGGCCAGTTTCGGCTTTTTAATAGTTTCAAAATGAGTCGTATCGCAGGATATTATGAGGTGTGAGAACTCGCTGCATGCTGCCAATCCCCGAAAAATGGTACACCCACTACAACGAGCATACGGAGCAACGGTTTCTGTACACCTTCGGCCTGTTCCGGACATTTCCGGCTTTTTAATTGTTTCAAAATGGGCCGTATATCAGGATATTATGATGTGTAAGAACCAGTTGCTCTCTTCCAAGCCCCGAAAAATGGTACTTCCATTAAAACAACCAAAGGGAGCATCGGGTTCTGTACACCTTCGGTCTTTTCCGGACATCTCCGGCATTTTATGTGATTAAAAACGGGTCGTATCGCAGGATATTATGATGTGAGAGAACTCGTTACGAGCTGCCAATCCCCGAAGAATGGTACTTCCATTACAACGAGCATGCGGAGAATCCTGTCTTGTACATATTCGGCCTTTTCCGGCCAGTTTCGTCTTTTTAATTGTTTCAAAATGTGTCGTATCGCAGGATATTATGATGTGTGAGAACTCGCTGCACGCTGCCAATCCCCGAAAAATGGTACGCCCATTACAACGAGCATACGGAGCAACGGGTTCTGTACACCTTCGGCCTTTTCCGGACATTTCCGGCTATTTAATTGTTTCAAAATGGGTCGTATCGCAGGATATTATGATGTGTGAGAACACGCTGCACGCTGCCCATCCCCGAAAAATGGTACTTCCATTACAACGAGCAAACGGAGCATCGGGTTCTGTACACCTTCGGCCTTTTCCGGACATCTCCGGCATTTTATGTGATTAAAAACGGGCCGTATAGCAGGATATTATGATGTGAGAGAACTCGTTGCGCGCTGCAAATCCCCGAAGAATGGTACTTCCATTACAACGAGCATGACGAGAATCCTGTCTTGTACATATTCGGCCTTTTCCGGCCAGTTTCGGCTTTTTAATAGTTTCAAAATGAGTCGTATCGCAGGATATTATGATGTGTAGAAACGCGTTGAGCGTTGCCAATCCCCCAAAAATGGTAATTCCATTGCAACGAGCATACGGAGCAACGGGTTCTGTACACCTTCGGCCTTTTCCGGATATTTCCGGCTTTTTAATTGCTTCAATAGGGGCCGTATATCAGGATATTATGATGTGTAAGAACCAGTTGCTCTCTGCCAAACCCCCAAAAATGGTACTTCCATTACAACGAGCAAACGGTGCATTGGGTTCTGTACACCTTCGGCCTTTTCCGGACATTTCCGGCTTTTTAATTGTTTCAAAATGGGCCGTATATCAGGATATTATGATGTGAGAGAACTCGTTGCGCGCTGCCAATCCCCGAAGAATGGTACTTCCATTACAACGAGCATGCGGAGAATCCTGTCTTGCACATATTCGGCCATTTCCGGCCAGTTTCGGCTTTTTAATAGTTTCAAAATGGGTCGTATCGCAGGATATTATGAGGTGTGAGAACTGGCTGCACGCTGGAAATCCCCGAAAAATGGTACGCCCATTACAACGAGCATACGGAGCAACGGGTTCTGTACACCTTCGGCCTTTTCCGGACATTTCCGGCTTTTTAATTGCTTCAAAATGGGCCGTATATCAGGATATTATGATGTGTAAGAACCAGTTGCTCTCTGCCAACCCCCCAAAAATGGTACTTCCATTACAACAAGCAAAGGGAGCAACGGGTTCTGTACACCTTCGGCCTTTTCCGGACATTTCCGGCTTTTTAATTGTTTCAAAATGGGCCGTATATCAGGATATTATGATATGAGAGAACTCGTTGCGCGCTGCCAATCCCCGAAGAATGGTACTTCCATTACAACGAGCATGCGGAGAATCCTGTCTTGCACATATTCGGCCTTTTCCGGCAAGTTTCTGCATTTTAATAGTTTCAAAATGAGTCGTTTCGCAGGATATTATGAGGTGTGAGAACTCGCTGCACGCTGCCAATCCCCCAAAAATGGTAATTCCATTACAACGATCATACGGAGCAACGGGTTCTGCACACCTTCGTCCTTTTCCGGACATTTCCGGCTTTTTAATTGTTTCAAAAAGGGTCGTATCGCAGGATATTATGATGTGTGAGATCTCGCTGCACGCTGCCAATCCCCGAAAAATGGTACGCCTATTACAACGAGCAAACGGATCATCGGGTTCTGTACATCTTCGACCTTTTCCGGACATCTCCGGCATTTTATGGGATTAAAAACGGGACGTATAGCAGGATATTATGATGTGTGAGAACACGCTGCACGCTGCCCATCCCCGAAAAATGGTACTTCCATTACAACGAGCAAACGGAGCAACGGGTTCTGTACACCTTCGGCCTCTTCCGGACATCTCCGGCATTTTATGTGATTAAAAACGGGCCGTATAGCAGGATATTATGATGTGAGAGAACTCGTTGCGCGCTGCCAATGCCCGAAGAATGGTACTTCCATTACAACGAGCATGCGGAGAATCCTGTCTTGTACATATTCGGCCTTTTCCGGCCAGTTTCGGCTTTTTAATAGTTTCAAAATGAGTCGTATCGCAGGATATTATGAGGTGTGAGAACTCGCTGCATGCTGCCAATCCCCGAAAAATGGTACACCCACTACAACGAGCATACGGAGCAACGGTTTCTGTACACCTTCGGCCTGTTCCGGACATTTCCGGCTTTTTAATTGTTTCAAAATGGGCCGTATATCAGGATATTATGATGTGTAAGAACCAGTTGCTCTCTTCCAAGCCCCGAAAAATGGTACTTCCATTAAAACAACCAAAGGGAGCATCGGGTTCTGTACACCTTCGGTCTTTTCCGGACATCTCCGGCATTTTATGTGATTAAAAACGGGTCGTATCGCAGGATATTATGATGTGAGAGAACTCGTTACGAGCTGCCAATCCCCGAAGAATGGTACTTCCATTACAACGAGCATGCGGAGAATCCTGTCTTGTACATATTCGGCCTTTTCCGGCCAGTTTCGTCTTTTTAATTGTTTCAAAATGTGTCGTATCGCAGGATATTATGATGTGTGAGAACTCGCTGCACGCTGCCAATCCCCGAAAAATGGTACGCCCATTACAACGAGCATACGGAGCAACGGGTTCTGTACACCTTCGGCCTTTTCCGGACATTTCCGGCTATTTAATTGTTTCAAAATGGGTCGTATCGCAGGATATTATGATGTGTGAGAACACGCTGCACGCTGCCCATCCCCGAAAAATGGTACTTCCATTACAACGAGCAAACGGAGCATCGGGTTCTGTACACCTTCGGCCTTTTCCGGACATCTCCGGCATTTTATGTGATTAAAAACGGGCCGTATAGCAGGATATTATGATGTGAGAGAACTCGTTGCGCGCTGCCAATCCCCGAAGAATGGTACTTCCATTACAACGAGCATGCGGAGAATCCTGTCTTGCACATATTCGGCCATTTCCGGCCAGTTTCGGCTTTTTAATAGTTTCAAAATGGGTCGTATCGCAGGATATTATGAGGTGTGAGAACTGGCTGCACGCTGGAAATCCCCGAAAAATGGTACGCCCATTACAACGAGCATACGGAGCAACGGGTTCTGTACACCTTCGGCCTTTTCCGGACATTTCCGGCTTTTTAATTGCTTCAAAATGGGCCGTATATCAGGATATTATGATGTGTAAGAACCAGTTGCTCTCTGCCAACCCCCCAAAAATGGTACTTCCATTACAACAAGCAAAGGGAGCAACGGGTTCTGTACACCTTCGGCCTTTTCCGGACATTTCCAGCTTTTTGATTGTTTCAAAATGGGCCGTATATCAGGATATTATGATGTGAGAGAACTTGTTGCGCGCTGCCAATCCCCGAAGAATGGTACTTCCATTACAACGAGCATGCGGAGAATCCTGTCTTGTACATATTCGGCCTTTTCCGGCAAGTTTCTGCATTTTAATAGTTTCAAAATGAGTCGTTTCGCAGGATATTATGAGGTGTGGGAACTCGCTGCACGCTGCCAATCCCCCAGAAATGGTAATTCCATTACAACGATCATACGGAGCAACGGGTTCTGTACACCTTCGGCCTTTTCCGGACATTTCCGGCTTTTTAATTGCTTCAAAATGTGCCGTATATCAGGATATTATGATGTGTAAGAACCAGTTGCTCTCTGCCAACCCCCCAAAAATGGTACTTCCATTACAACAAGCAAAGGGAGCAACGGGTTCTGTTCACCTTCGGCCTTTTCCGGACATCTCCGGCATTTTATGTGATTAAAAACGGGCCGTATAGCAGGATATTATGATGTGAGAGAACTCGTTGCGCGCTGCAAATCCCCGAAGAATGGTACTTCCATTACAACGAGCATGACGAGAATCCTGTCTTGTACATATTCGGCCTTTTCCGGCCAGTTTCGGCTTTTTAATAGTTTCAAAATGAGTCGTATCGCAGGATATTATGATGTGTAGAAACGCGTTGATCGTTGCAATCCCCCAAAAATGGTAATTCCATTACAACGAGCATACGGAGCAACGGGTTCTGTACACCTTCGGCCTTTTCCGGATATTTCCGGCTTTTTAATTGTTTCAAAATGTGCCGTTTATCAGGATATTATGATGTGAGAGAACACGTTACGCGCTGCCAATCCCCGAGAAATGGTACGCCCCTTACAACGAGCATACGGAGCATCAGGTTCTGTACACCTTCGGCCTTTCCGGACATTTCCGGCATATTAAGTGATCAAAAATGGGCCGAATAGCAGGATATTATGATGTGTAAAAACGCGTTGAGCGTTGCCAATCCCCCAAAAATGGTAATTCCATTACAACGAGCATACGGAGCAACGGGTTCTGTTCACCTTCGGCCTTTTCCGGACATTTCCGGCTTTTTAATTGTTTCAAAATGGGCCGTATATCAGGATATTATGATGTGAGAGAACTCGTTGCGCGCTGCCAAACCCCGAAGAATGGTACTTCCATTACAACGAGCATGCGGAGAATCCTGTCTTGTACATATTCGGCCATTTCCGGCCAGTTTCGGCTTTTTAATAGTTTCAAAATGGGTCGTATCGCAGGATATTATGAGGTGTGAGAACTGGCTGCACTCTGGAAATCCCCGAAAAATGGTACGCCCATTACAACGAGCATACGGAGCAACGGGTTCTGTACACCTTCGGCCTTTTCCGGACATTTCCGGCTTTTTAATTGTTTCAAAATGGGCCGTATATCAGGATATTATGATGTGAGAGAACTCGTTGCGCGCAACCAATCCCCGAAGAATGGTACTTCCATTACAACGAGCATGCGGAGAATCCTGTCTTGTACATATTCGGCCTTTTCCGGCAAGTTTCGGCATTTTAATAGTTTCAAAATGAGTCGTTTCGCAGGATATTATGAGGTGTGAGAACTCGCTGCACGCTTCCAATCCCCCAAAAATGGTCCTTCCATTACAACGAGCATACGGAGCAACGGGTTCTGTACACCTTCGGCCTTTTCCGGATATTACCGGCTTTTTAATTGTTTCAAAAAGGGTCGCATCGCAGGATATTATGATGTTTGAGATCTCGCTGCACGCTGCCAATCCCCGAAAAATGGTACGCCCACTACAACGAGCATACGGAGCAACGGGTTCTGTACACATTCGGCCTTTTCCGGACATTTCCGGCTTTTTAATTGTTTCAAAATGTGCCGTTTATCAGGATATTATGATGTGAGAGAACACGTTACGCGCTGCCAATCCCCGAGAAATGGTACGCCCCTTACAACGAGCATACGGAGCATCAGGTTCTGTACACCTTCGGCCTTTCCGGACATTTCCGGCATATTAAGTGATCAAAAATGGGCCGAATAGCAGGATATTATGATGTGTAAAAACGCGTTGAGCGTTGCCAATCCCCCAAAAATGGTAATTCCATTACAACGAGCATACGGAGCAACGGGTTCTGTACACCTTCGGCCTTTTCCGGATATTTCCGGCTTTTTAATTGTTTCAAAATGGGCCGTATATCAGGATATTATGATGTGTAAGAACCAGTTGCTCTCTGCCAACCCCCCAAAAATGGTACTTCCATTACAACGAGCAAACGGAGCATTGGGTTCTGTACACCTTCGGGCTTTTCCGGACATCTCCGGCATTTCATGTGATTAAAAACGGGCCGTATAGCAGGATATTATGATGTGAGGGAACTCCTTGCGCGCTGCAAATCCCCGAAGAATGGTACTTCCATTACAACGAGCATGACGAGTATCCTGTCTTGTACATATTCGGCCTTTTCCGGCCAGTTTCGGCTTTTTAATAGTTTCAAAATGAGTCGTATCGCAGGATATTATGATGTGTAGAAACGCGTTGAGCGTTGCCAATCCCCCAAAAATGGTAATTCCATTACAACGAGCATACGGAGCAACGGGTTCTGTACACCTTCGGCCTTTTCCGGACATTTCCGGCTTTTTAATTGCTTCAAAATGGGCCGTATATCAGGATATTATGATGTGTAAGAACCAGTTGCTCTCTGCCAACCCCCCAAAAATGGTACTTCCATTACAACAAGCAAAGGGAGCAACGGGTTCTGTACACCTTCGGCCTTTTCCGGACATTTCCGGCTTTTTAATTGTTTCAAAATGGGCCGTATATCAGGATATTATGATATGAGAGAACTCGTTGCGCGCTGCCAATCCCCGAAGAATGGTACTTCCATTACAACGAGCATGCGGAGAATCCTGTCTTGCACATATTCGGCCTTTTCCGGCAAGTTTCTGCATTTTAATAGTTTCAAAATGAGTCGTTTCGCAGGATATTATGAGGTGTGAGAACTCGCTGCACGCTGCCAATCCCCCAAAAATGGTAATTCCATTACAACGATCATACGGAGCAACGGGTTCTGCACACCTTCGGCCTTTTCCGGATATTACCGGCTTTTTAATTGTTTCAAAAAGGGTCGTATCGCAGGATATTATGATGTTTGAGATCTCGCTGCACGCTGCCAATCCGCGAAAAATGGTACGCCCACTACAACGAGCATACGGAGCAACGGGTTCTGTACACCTTCGTCCTTTTCCGGACATTTCCGGCTTTTTAATTGTTTCAAAAAGGGTCGTATCGCAGGATATTATGATGTGTGAGATCTCGCTGCACGCTGCCAATCCCCGAAAAATGGTACGCCTATTACAACGAGCAAACGGATCATCGGGTTCTGTACATCTTCGACCTTTTCCGGACATCTCCGGCATTTTATGGGATTAAAAACGGGACGTATAGCAGGATATTATGATGTGTGAGAACACGCTGCAGGCTGCCCATCCCCGAAAAATGGTACTTCCATTACAACGAGCAAACGGAGCAACGGGTTCTGTACACCTTCGGCCTCTTCCGGACATCTCCGGCATTTTATGTGATTAAAAACGGGCCGTATAGCAGGATATTATGATGTGAGAGAACTCGTTGCGCGCTGCCAATGCCCGAAGAATGGTACTTCCATTACAACGAGCATGCGGAGAATCCTGTCTTGTACATATTCGGCCTTTTCCGGCCAGTTTCGGCTTTTTAATAGTTTCAAAATGAGTCGTATCGCAGGATATTATGAGGTGTGAGAACTCGCTGCATGCTGCCAATCCCCGAAAAATGGTACACCCACTACAACGAGCATACGGAGCAACGGTTTCTGTACACCTTCGGCCTGTTCCGGACATTTCCGGCTTTTTAATTGTTTCAAAATGGGCCGTATATCAGGATATTATGATGTGTAAGAACCAGTTGCTCTCTTCCAAGCCCCGAAAAATGGTACTTCCATTAAAACAACCAAAGGGAGCATCGGGTTCTGTACACCTTCGGTCTTTTCCGGACATCTCCGGCATTTTATGTGATTAAAAACGGGTCGTATCGCAGGATATTATGATGTGAGAGAACTCGTTACGAGCTGCCAATCCCCGAAGAATGGTACTTCCATTACAACGAGCATGCGGAGAATCCTGTCTTGTACATATTCGGCCTTTTCCGGCCAGTTTCGTCTTTTTAATTGTTTCAAAATGTGTCGTATCGCAGGATATTATGATGTGTGAGAACTCGCTGCACGCTGCCAATCCCCGAAAAATGGTACGCCCATTACAACGAGCATACGGAGCAACGGGTTCTGTACACCTTCGGCCTTTTCCGGACATTTCCGGCTATTTAATTGTTTCAAAATGGGTCGTATCGCAGGATATTATGATGTGTGAGAACACGCTGCACGCTGCCCATCCCCGAAAAATGGTACTTCCATTACAACGAGCAAACGGAGCATCGGGTTCTGTACACCTTCGGCCTTTTCCGGACATCTCCGGCATTTTATGTGATTAAAAACGGGCCGTATAGCAGGATATTATGATGTGAGAGAACTCGTTGCGCGCTGCAAATCCCCGAAGAATGGTACTTCCATTACAACGAGCATGACGAGAATCCTGTCTTGTACATATTCGGCCTTTTCCGGCCAGTTTCGGCTTTTTAATAGTTTCAAAATGAGTCGTATCGCAGGATATTATGATGTGTAGAAACGCGTTGATCGTTGCAATCCCCCAAAAATGGTAATTCCATTACAACGAGCATACGGAGCAACGGGTTCTGTACACCTTCGGCCTTTTCCGGATATTTCCGGCTTTTTAATTGTTTCAAAATGGGCCGTATATCAGGATATTATGATGTGTAAGAACCAGTTGCTCTCTGCCAAACCCCCAAAAATGGTACTTCCATTACAACGAGCAAACGGAGCATTGGGTTCTGTACACCTTCGGCCTTTTCCGGACATCTCCGGCATTTTATGTGATTAAAAACGGGCCGTATAGCAGGATATTATGATGTGAGAGAACTCGTTGCGCGCTGCCAATCCCCGAAGAATGGTACTTCCATTACAACGAGCATGCGGAGAATCCTGTCTTGCACATATTCGGCCATTTCCGGCCAGTTTCGGCTTTTTAATAGTTTCAAAATGGGTCGTATCGCAGGATATTATGAGGTGTGAGAACTGGCTGCACGCTGGAAATCCCCGAAAAATGGTACGCCCATTACAACGAGCATACGGAGCAACGGGTTCTGTACACCTTCGGCCTTTTCCGGACATTTCCGGCTTTTTAATTGCTTCAAAATGGGCCGTATATCAGGATATTATGATGTGTAAGAACCAGTTGCTCTCTGCCAACCCCCCAAAAATGGTACTTCCATTACAACAAGCAAAGGGAGCAACGGGTTCTGTACACCTTCGGCCTTTTCCGGACATTTCCAGCTTTTTGATTGTTTCAAAATGGGCCGTATATCAGGATATTATGATGTGAGAGAACTTGTTGCGCGCTGCCAATCCCCGAAGAATGGTACTTCCATTACAACGAGCATGCGGAGAATCCTGTCTTGTACATATTCGGCCTTTTCCGGCAAGTTTCTGCATTTTAATAGTTTCAAAATGAGTCGTTTCGCAGGATATTATGAGGTGTGAGAACTCGCTGCACGCTGCCAATCCCCCAGAAATGGTAATTCCATTACAACGATCATACGGAGCAACGGGTTCTGTACACCTTCGGCCTTTTCCGGACATTTCCGGCTTTTTAACTGCTTCAGTAGGGGCCGTATATCAGGATATTATGATGTGTAAGAACCAGTTGCTCTCTGCCAACCCCTCAAAAATGGTACTTCCATTACAACAAGCAAAGGGAGCAACGGGTTCTGTTCACCTTCGGCCTTTTCCGGACATTTCCGGCTTTTTAATTGTTTCAAAATGGGCCGTATATCAGGATATTATGATGTGAGAGAACTCGTTGCGCGCTGCCAAACCCCGAAGAATGGTACTTCCATTACAACGAGCATGCGGAGAATCCTGTCTTGTACATATTCGGCCATTTCCGGCCAGTTTCGGCTTTTTAATAGTTTCAAAATGGGTCGTATCGCAGGATATTATGAGGTGTGAGAACTGGCTGCACGCTGGAAATCCCCGAAAAATGGTACGCCCATTACAACGAGCATACGGAGCAACGGGTTCTGTACACCTTCGGCCTTTTCCGGACATTTCCGGCTTTTTAATTGCTTCAAAATGTGCCGTATATCAGGATATTATGATGTGTAAGAACCAGTTGCTCTCTGCCAACCCCCCAAAAATGGTACTTCCATTACAACAAGCAAAGGGAGCAACGGGTTCTGTACACCTTCGACCTTTTCCGGACATTTCCGGCTTTTTAATTGTTTCAAAATGGGCCGTATATCAGGATATTATGATGTGAGAGAACTCGTTGCGCGCAACCAATCCCCGAAGAATGGTACTTCCATTACAACGAGCATGCGGAGAATCCTGTCTTGTACATATTCGGCCTTTTCCGGCAAGTTTCGGCATTATAATAGTTTCAAAATGAGTCGTTTCGCAGGATATTATGAGGTGTGAGAACTCGCTGCACGCTTCCAATCCCCCAAAAATGGTCCTTCCATTACAACGAGCATACGGAGCAACGGGTTCTGTACACCTTCGGCCTTTTCCGGATATTACCGGCTTTTTAATTGTTTCAAAAAGGGTCGCATCGCAGGATATTATGATGTTTGAGATCTCGCTGCACGCTGCCAATCCCCGAAAAATGGTACGCCCACTACAACGAGCATACGGAGCAACGGGTTCTGTACACATTCGGCCTTTTCCGGACATTTCCGGCTTTTTAATTGTTTCAAAATGTGCCGTTTATCAGGATATTATGATGTGAGAGAACACGTTACGCGCTGCCAATCCCCGAGAAATGGTACGCCCCTTACAACGAGCATACGGAGCATCAGGTTCTGTACACCTTCGGCCTTTCCGGACATTTCCGGCATATTAAGTGATCAAAAATGGGCCGAATAGCAGGATATTATGATGTGTAAAAACGCGTTGAGCGTTGCCAATCCCCCAAAAATGGTAATTCCATTACAACGAGCATACGGAGCAACGGGTTCTGTTCACCTTCGGCCTTTTCCGGACATTTCCGGCTTTTTAATTGTTTCAAAATGGGCCGTATATCAGGATATTATGATGTGAGAGAACTCGTTGCGCGCTGCCAAACCCCGAAGAATGGTACTTCCATTACAACGAGCATGCGGAGAATCCTGTCTTGTACATATTCGGCCTTTTCCGGCAAGTTTCGGCATTTTAATAGTTTCAAAATGAGTCGTTCCGCAGGATATTATGAGGTGTGAGAACTCGCTGCACGCTTCCAATCCCCCAAAAATGGTCCTTCCATTACAACGAGCATACGGAGCAACGGGTTCTGTACACCTTCGGCCTTTTCCGGATATTACCGGCTTTTTAATTGTTTCAAAAAGGGTCGCATCGCAGGATATTATGATGTTTGAGATCTCGCTGCACGCTGCCAATCCCCGAAAAATGGTACGCCCACTACAACGAGCATACGGAGCAACGGGTTCTGTACACATTCGGCCTTTTCCGGCCAGTTTCGGCTTTTTAATAGTTTCAAAATGAGTCGTAGCGCAGGATATTATGATGTGTAGAAACGCGTTGAGCGTTGCCAATCCCCCAAAAATGGTAATTCCATTACAACGAGCATACGGAGCAACGGGTTCTGTACACCTTCGGCCTTTTCCGGATATTTCCGGCTTTTTAATTGCTTCAATAGGGGCCGTATATCAGGATATTATGATGTGTAAGAACCAGTTGCTCTCTGCCAACCCCCCAAAAATGGTACTTCCATTACAACGAGCAAACGGTGCATTGGGTTCTGTACACCTTCGGCCTTTTCCGGACATTTCCGGCTTTTTAATTGTTTCAAAATGGGCCGTATATCAGGATATTATGATGTGAGAGAACTCGTTGCGCGCTGCCAATCCCCGAAGAATGGTACTTCCATTACAACGAGCATGCGGAGAATCCTGTCTTGCACATATTCGGCCATTTCCGGCCAGTTTCGGCTTTTTAATAGTTTCAAAATGGGTCGTATCGCAGGATATTATGAGGTGTGAGAACTGGCTGCACGCTGGAAATCCCCGAAAAATGGTACGCCCATTACAACGAGCATACGGAGCAACGGGTTCTGTACACCTTCGGCCTTTTCCGGACATTTCCGGCTTTTTAATTGCTTCAAAATGGGCCGTATATCAGGATATTATGATGTGTAAGAACCAGTTGCTCTCTGCCAACCCCCCAAAAATGGTACTTCCATTACAACAAGCAAAGGGAGCAACGGGTTCTGTACACCTTCGGCCTTTTCCGGACATTTCCGGCTTTTTAATTGTTTCAAAATGGGCCGTATATCAGGATATTATGATATGAGAGAACTCGTTGCGCGCTGCCAATCCCCGAAGAATGGTACTTCCATTACAACGAGCATGCGGAGAATCCTGTCTTGCACATATTCGGCCTTTTCCGGCAAGTTTCTGCATTTTAATAGTTTCAAAATGAGTCGTTTCGCAGGATATTATGAGGTGTGAGAACTCGCTGCACGCTGCCAATCCCCCAAAAATGGTAATTCCATTACAACGATCATACGGAGCAACGGGTTCTGCACACCTTCGGCCTTTTCCGGATATTACCGGCTTTTTAATTGTTTCAAAAAGGGTCGTATCGCAGGATATTATGATGTTTGAGATCTCGCTGCACGCTGCCAATCCGCGAAAAATGGTACGCCCACTACAACGAGCATACGGAGCAACGGGTTCTGTACACCTTCGTCCTTTTCCGGACATTTCCGGCTTTTTAATTGTTTCAAAAAGGGTCGTATCGCAGGATATTATGATGTGTGAGATCTCGCTGCACGCTGCCAATCCCCGAAAAATGGTACGCCTATTACAACGAGCAAACGGATCATCGGGTTCTGTACATCTTCGACCTTTTCCGGACATCTCCGGCATTTTATGGGATTAAAAACGGGACGTATAGCAGGATATTATGATGTGTGAGAACACGCTGCACGCTGCCCATCCCCGAAAAATGGTACTTCCATTACAACGAGCAAACGGAGCAACGGGTTCTGTACACCTTCGGCCTCTTCCGGACATCTCCGGCATTTTATGTGATTAAAAACGGGCCGTATAGCAGGATATTATGATGTGAGAGAACTCGTTGCGCGCTGCCAATGCCCGAAGAATGGTACTTCCATTACAACGAGCATGCGGAGAATCCTGTCTTGTACATATTCGGCCTTTTCCGGCCAGTTTCGGCTTTTTAATAGTTTCAAAATGAGTCGTATCGCAGGATATTATGAGGTGTGAGAACTCGCTGCATGCTGCCAATCCCCGAAAAATGGTACACCCACTACAACGAGCATACGGAGCAACGGTTTCTGTACACCTTCGGCCTGTTCCGGACATTTCCGGCTTTTTAATTGTTTCAAAATGGGCCGTATATCAGGATATTATGATGTGTAAGAACCAGTTGCTCTCTTCCAAGCCCCGAAAAATGGTACTTCCATTAAAACAACCAAAGGGAGCATCGGGTTCTGTACACCTTCGGTCTTTTCCGGACATCTCCGGCATTTTATGTGATTAAAAACGGGTCGTATCGCAGGATATTATGATGTGAGAGAACTCGTTACGAGCTGCCAATCCCCGAAGAATGGTACTTCCATTACAACGAGCATGCGGAGAATCCTGTCTTGTACATATTCGGCCTTTTCCGGCCAGTTTCGTCTTTTTAATTGTTTCAAAATGTGTCGTATCGCAGGATATTATGATGTGTGAGAACTCGCTGCACGCTGCCAATCCCCGAAAAATGGTACGCCCATTACAACGAGCATACGGAGCAACGGGTTCTGTACACCTTCGGCCTTTTCCGGACATTTCCGGCTATTTAATTGTTTCAAAATGGGTCGTATCGCAGGATATTATGATGTGTGAGAACACGCTGCACGCTGCCCATCCCCGAAAAATGGTACTTCCATTACAACGAGCAAACGGAGCATCGGGTTCTGTACACCTTCGGCCTTTTCCGGACATCTCCGGCATTTTATGTGATTAAAAACGGGCCGTATAGCAGGATATTATGATGTGAGAGAACTCGTTGCGCGCTGCAAATCCCCGAAGAATGGTACTTCCATTACAACGAGCATGACGAGAATCCTGTCTTGTACATATTCGGCCTTTTCCGGCCAGTTTCGGCTTTTTAATAGTTTCAAAATGAGTCGTATCGCAGGATATTATGATGTGTAGAAACGCGTTGATCGTTGCAATCCCCCAAAAATGGTAATTCCATTACGACGAGCATACGGAGCAACGGGTTCTGTACACCTTCGGCCTTTTCCGGATATTTCCGGCTTTTTAATTGTTTCAAAATGGGCCGTATATCAGGATATTATGATGTGTAAGAACCAGTTGCTCTCTGCCAAACCCCCAAAAATGGTACTTCCATTACAACGAGCAAACGGAGCATTGGGTTCTGTACACCTTCGGCCTTTTCCGGACATCTCCGGCATTTTATGTGATTAAAAACGGGCCGTATAGCAGGATATTATGATGTGAGAGAACTCGTTGCGCGCTGCCAATCCCCGAAGAATGGTACTTCCATTACAACGAGCATGCGGAGAATCCTGTCTTGCACATATTCGGCCATTTCCGGCCAGTTTCGGCTTTTTAATAGTTTCAAAATGGGTCGTATCGCAGGATATTATGAGGTGTGAGAACTGGCTGCACGCTGGAAATCCCCGAAAAATGGTACGCCCATTACAACGAGCATACGGAGCAACGGGTTCTGTACACCTTCGGCCTTTTCGGGACATTTCCGGCTTTTTAATTGCTTCAAAATGGGCCGTATATCAGGATATTATGATGTGTAAGAACCAGTTGCTCTCTGCCAACCCCCCAAAAATGGTACTTCCATTACAACAAGCAAAGGGAGCAACGGGTTCTGTACACCTTCGGCCTTTTCTGGACATTTCCAGCTTTTTGATTGTTTCAAAATGGGCCGTATATCAGGATATTATGATGTGAGAGAACTTGTTGCGCGCTGCCAATCCCCGAAGAATGGTACTTCCATTACAACGAGCATGCGGAGAATCCTGTCTTGTACATATTCGGCCTTTTCCGGCAAGTTTCTGCATTTTAATAGTTTCAAAATGAGTCGTTTCGCAGGATATTATGAGGTGTGAGAACTCGCTGCACGCTGCCAATCCCCCAGAAATGGTAATTCCATTACAACGATCATACGGAGCAACGGGTTCTGTACACCTTCGGCCTTTTCCGGACATTTCCGGCTTTTTAACTGCTTCAATAGGGGCCGTATATCAGGATATTATGATGTGTAAGAACCAGTTGCTCTCTGCCAACCCCTCAAAAATGGTACTTCCATTACAACAAGCAAAGGGAGCAACGGGTTCTGTTCACCTTCGGCCTTTTCCGGACATTTCCGGCTTTTTAATTGTTTCAAAATGGGCCGTATATCAGGATATTATGATGTGAGAGAACTCGTTGCGCGCTGCCAAACCCCGAAGAATGGTACTTCCATTACAACGAGCATGCGGAGAATCCTGTCTTGTACATATTCGGCCATTTCCGGCCAGTTTCGGCTTTTTAATAGTTTCAAAATGGGTCGTATCGCAGGATATTATGAGGTGTGAGAACTGGCTGCACGCTGGAAATCCCCGAAAAATGGTACGCCCATTACAACGAGCATACGGAGCAACGGGTTCTGTACACCTTCGGCCTTTTCCGGACATTTCCGGCTTTTTAATTGCTTCAAAATGTGCCGTATATCAGGATATTATGATGTGTAAGAACCAGTTGCTCTCTGCCAACCCCCCAAAAATGGTACTTCCATTACAACAAGCAAAGGGAGCAACGGGTTCTGTACACCTTCGGCCTTTTCCGGACATTTCCGGCTTTTTAATTGTTTCAAAATGGGCCGTATATCAGGATATTATGATGTGAGAGAACTCGTTGCGCGCAACCAATCCCCGAAGAATGGTACTTCCATTACAACGAGCATGCGGAGAATCCTGTCTTGTACATATTCGGCCTTTTCCGGCAAGTTTCGGCATTATAATAGTTTCAAAATGAGTCGTTTCGCAGGATATTATGAGGTGTGAGAACTCGCTGCACGCTTCCAATCCCCCAAAAATGGTCCTTCCATTACAACGAGCATACGGAGCAACGGGTTCTGTACACCTTCGGCCTTTTCCGGATATTACCGGCTTTTTAATTGTTTCAAAAAGGGTCGCATCGCAGGATATTATGATGTTTGAGATCTCGCTGCACGCTGCCAATCCCCGAAAAATGGTACGCCCACTACAACGAGCATACGGAGCAACGGGTTCTGTACACATTCGGCCTTTTCCGGACATTTCCGGCTTTTTAATTGTTTCAAAATGTGCCGTTTATCAGGATATTATGATGTGAGAGAACACGTTACGCGCTGCCAATCCCCGAGAAATGGTACGCCCCTTACAACGAGCATACGGAACATCAGGTTCTGTACACCTTCGGCCTTTCCGGACATTTCCGGCATATTAAGTGATCAAAAATGGGCCGAATAGCAGGATATTATGATGTGTAAAAACGCGTTGAGCGTTGCCAATCCCCCAAAAATGGTAATTCCATTACAACGAGCATACGGAGCAACGGGTTCTGTTCACCTTCGGCCTTTTCCGGACATTTCCGGCTTTTTAATTGTTTCAAAATGGGCCGTATATCAGGATATTATGATGTGAGAGAACTCGTTGCGCGCTGCCAAACCCCGAAGAATGGTACTTCCATTACAACGAGCATGCGGAGAATCCTGTCTTGTACATATTCGGCCATTTCCGGCCAGTTTCGGCTTTTTAATAGTTTCAAAATGGGTCGTATCGCAGGATATTATGAGGTGTGAGAACTGGCTGCACTCTGGAAATCCCCGAAAAATGGTACGCCCATTACAACGAGCATACGGAGCAACGGGTTCTGTACACCTTCGGCCTTTTCCGGACATTTCCGGCTTTTTAATTGTTTCAAAATGGGCCGTATATCAGGATATTATGATGTGAGAGAACTCGTTGCGCGCAACCAATCCCCGAAGAATGGTACTTCCATTACAACGAGCATGCGGAGAATCCTGTCTTGTACATATTCGGCCTTTTCCGGCAAGTTTCGGCATTTTAATAGTTTCAAAATGAGTCGTTTCGCAGGATATTATGAGGTGTGAGAACTCGCTGCACGCTTCCAATCCCCCAAAAATGGTCCTTCCATTACAACGAGCATACGGAGCAACGGGTTCTGTACACCTTCGGCCTTTTCCGGATATTACCGGCTTTTTAATTGTTTCAAAAAGGGTCGCATCGCAGGATATTATGATGTTTGAGATCTCGCTGCACGCTGCCAATCCCCGAAAAATGGTACGCCCACTACAACGAGCATACGGAGCAACGGGTTCTGTACACATTCGGCCTTTTCCGGACATTTCCGGCTTTTTAATTGTTTCAAAATGTGCCGTTTATCAGGATATTATGATGTGAGAGAACACGTTACGCGCTGCCAATCCCCGAGAAATGGTACGCCCCTTACAACGAGCATACGGAGCATCAGGTTCTGTACACCTTCGGCCTTTCCGGACATTTCCGGCATATTAAGTGATCAAAAATGGGCCGAATAGCAGGATATTATGATGTGTAAAAACGCGTTGAGCGTTGCCAATCCCCCAAAAATGGTAATTCCATTACAACGAGCATACGGAGCAACGGGTTCTGTACACCTTCGGCCTTTTCCGGATATTTCCGGCTTTTTAATTGTTTCAAAATGGGCCGTATATCAGGATATTATGATGTGTAAGAACCAGTTGCTCTCTGCCAACCCCCCAAAAATGGTACTTCCATTACAACGAGCAAACGGAGCATTGGGTTCTGTACACCTTCGGGCTTTTCCGGACATCTCCGGCATTTCATGTGACTAAAAACGGGCCGTATAGCAGGATATTATGATGTGAGGGAACTCCTTGCGCGCTGCAAATCCCCGAAGAATGGTACTTCCATTACAACGAGCATGACGAGAATCCTGTCTTGTACATATTCGGCCTTTTCCGGCCAGTTTCGGCTTTTTAATAGTTTCAAAATGAGTCGTATCGCAGGATATTATGATGTGTAGAAACGCGTTGAGCGTTGCCAATCCCCCAAAAATGGTAATTCCATTACAACGAGCATACGGAGCAACGCGTTCTGTACACCTTCGGCCTTTTCCGGATATTTCCGGCTTTTTAATTGCTTCAATAGGGGCCGTATATCAGGATATTATGATGTGTAAGAACCAGTTGCTCTCTGCCAACCCCCCAAAAATGGTACTTCCATTACAACGAGCAAACGGTGCATTGGGTTCTGTACACCTTCGGCCTTTTCCGGACATTTCCGGCTTTTTAATTGTTTCAAAATGGGCCGTATATCAGGATATTATGATGTGAGAGAACTCGTTGCGCGCTGCCAATCCCCGAAGAATGGTACTTCCATTACAACGAGCATGCGGAGAATCCTGTCTTGCACATATTCGGCCATTTCCGGCCAGTTTCGGCTTTTTAATAGTTTCAAAATGGGTCGTATCGCAGGATATTATGAGGTGTGAGAACTGGCTGCACGCTGGAAATCCCCGAAAAATGGTACGCCCATTACAACGAGCATACGGAGCAACGGGTTCTGTACACCTTCGGCCTTTTCCGGACATTTCCGGCTTTTTAATTGCTTCAAAATGGGCCGTATATCAGGATATTATGATGTGTAAGAACCAGTTGCTCTCTGCCAACCCCCCAAAAATGGTACTTCCATTACAACAAGCAAAGGGAGCAACGGGTTCTGTACACCTTCGGCCTTTTCCGGACATTTCCGGCTTTTTAATTGTTTCAAAATGGGCCGTATATCAGGATATTATGATATGAGAGAACTCGTTGCGCGCTGCCAATCCCCGAAGAATGGTACTTCCATTACAACGAGCATGCGGAGAATCCTGTCTTGCACATATTCGGCCTTTTCCGGCAAGTTTCTGCATTTTAATAGTTTCAAAATGAGTCGTTTCGCAGGATATTATGAGGTGTGAGAACTCGCTGCACGCTGCCAATCCCCCAAAAATGGTAATTCCATTACAACGATCATACGGAGCAACGGGTTCTGCACACCTTCGGCCTTTTCCGGATATTACCGGCTTTTTAATTGTTTCAAAAAGGGTCGTATCGCAGGATATTATGATGTTTGAGATCTCGCTGCACGCTGCCAATCCGCGAAAAATGGTACGCCCACTACAACGAGCATACGGAGCAACGGGTTCTGTACACCTTCGTCCTTTTCCGGACATTTCCAGCTTTTTAATTGTTTCAAAAAGGGTCGTATCGCAGGATATTATGATGTGTGAGATCTCGCTGCACGCTGCCAATCCCCGAAAAATGGTACGCCTATTACAACGAGCAAACGGATCATCGGGTTCTGTACATCTTCGACCTTTTCCGGACATCTCCGGCATTTTATGGGATTAAAAACGGGACGTATAGCAGGATATTATGATGTGTGAGAACACGCTGCACGCTGCCCATCCCCGAAAAATGGTACTTCCATTACAACGAGCAAACGGAGCAACGGGTTCTGTACACCTTCGGCCTCTTCCGGACATCTCCGGCATTTTATGTGATTAAAAACGGGCCGTATAGCAGGATATTATGATGTGAGAGAACTCGTTGCGCGCTGCCAATGCCCGAAGAATGGTACTTCCATTACAACGAGCATGCGGAGAATCCTGTCTTGTACATATTCGGCCTTTTCCGGCCAGTTTCGGCTTTTTAATAGTTTCAAAATGAGTCGTATCGCAGGATATTATGAGGTGTGAGAACTCGCTGCATGCTGCCAATCCCCGAAAAATGGTACACCCACTACAACGAGCATACGGAGCAACGGTTTCTGTACACCTTCGGCCTGTTCCGGACATTTCCGGCTTTTTAATTGTTTCAAAATGGGCCGTATATCAGGATATTATGATGTGTAAGAACCAGTTGCTCTATTCCAAGCCCCGAAAAATGGTACTTCCATTAAAACAACCAAAGGGAGCATCGGGTTCTGTACACCTTCGGTCTTTTCCGGACATCTCCGGCATTTTATGTGATTAAAAACGGGTCGTATCGCAGGATATTATGATGTGAGAGAACTCGTTACGAGCTGCCAATCCCCGAAGAATGGTACTTCCATTACAACGAGCATGCGGAGAATCCTGTCTTGTACATATTCGGCCTTTTCCGGCCAGTTTCGTCTTTTTAATTGTTTCAAAATGTGTCGTATCGCAGGATATTATGATGTGTGAGAACTCGCTGCACGCTGCCAATCCCCGAAAAATGGTACGCCCATTACAACGAGCATACGGAGCAACGGGTTCAGTACACCTTCGGCCTTTTCCGGACATTTCCGGCTATTTAATTGTTTCAAAATGGGTCGTATCGCAGGATATTATGATGTGTGAGAACACGCTGCACGCTGCCCATCCCCGAAAAATGGTACTTCCATTACAACGAGCAAACGGAGCATCGGGTTCTGTACACCTTCGGCCTTTTCCGGACATCTCCGGCATTTTATGTGATTAAAAACGGGCCGTATAGCAGGATATTATGATGTGAGAGAACTCGTTGCGCGCTGCAAATCCCCGAAGAATGGTACTTCCATTACAACGAGCATGACGAGAATCCTGTCTTGTACATATTCGGCCTTTTCCGGCCAGTTTCGGCTTTTTAATAGTTTCAAAATGAGTCGTATCGCAGGATATTATGATGTGTAGAAACGCGTTGATCGTTGCAATCCCCCAAAAATGGTAATTCCATTACAACGAGCATACGGAGCAACGGGTTCTGTACACCTTCGGCCTTTTCCGGATATTTCCGGCTTTTTAATTGTTTCAAAATGGGCCGTATATCAGGATATTATGATGTGTAAGAACCAGTTGCTCTCTGCCAAACCCCCAAAAATGGTACTTCCATTACAACGAGCAAACGGAGCATTGGGTTCTGTACACCTTCGGCCTTTTCCGGACATCTCCGGCATTTTATGTGATTAAAAACGGGCCGTATAGCAGGATATTATGATGTGAGAGAACTCGTTGCGCGCTGCCAATCCCCGAAGAATGGTACTTCCATTACAACGAGCATGCGGAGAATCCTGTCTTGCACATATTCGGCCATTTCCGGCCAGTTTCGGCTTTTTAATAGTTTCAAAATGGGTCGTATCGCAGGATATTATGAGGTGTGAGAACTGGCTGCACGCTGGAAATCCCCGAAAAATGGTACGCCCATTACAACGAGCATACGGAGCAACGGGTTCTGTACACCTTCGGCCTTTTCGGGACATTTCCGGCTTTTTAATTGCTTCAAAATGGGCCGTATATCAGGATATTATGATGTGTAAGAACCAGTTGCTCTCTGCCAACCCCCCAAAAATGGTACTTCCATTACAACAAGCAAAGGGAGCAACGGGTTCTGTACACCTTCGGCCTTTTCTGGACATTTCCAGCTTTTTGATTGTTTCAAAATGGGCCGTATATCAGGATATTATGATGTGAGAGAACTTGTTGCGCGCTGCCAATCCCCGAAGAATGGTACTTCCATTACAACGAGCATGCGGAGAATCCTGTCTTGTACATATTCGGCCTTTTCCGGCAAGTTTCTGCATTTTAATAGTTTCAAAATGAGTCGTTTCGCAGGATATTATGAGGTGTGAGAACTCGCTGCACGCTGCCAATCCCCCAGAAATGGTAATTCCATTACAACGATCATACGGAGCAACGGGTTCTGTACACCTTCGGCCTTTTCCGGACATTTCCGGCTTTTTAACTGCTTCAATAGGGGCCGTATATCAGGATATTATGATGTGTAAGAACCAGTTGCTCTCTGCCAACCCCTCAAAAATGGTACTTCCATTACAACAAGCAAAGGGAGCAACGGGTTCTGTTCACCTTCGGCCTTTTCCGGACATTTCCGGCTTTTTAATTGTTTCAAAATGGGCCGTATATCAGGATATTATGATGTGAGAGAACTCGTTGCGCGCTGCCAAACCCCGAAGAATGGTACTTCCATTACAACGAGCATGCGGAGAATCCTGTCTTGTACATATTCGGCCATTTCCGGCCAGTTTCGGCTTTTTAATAGTTTCAAAATGGGTCGTATCGCAGGATATTATGAGGTGTGAGAACTGGCTGCACGCTGGAAATCCCCGAAAAATGGTACGCCCATTACAACGAGCATACGGAGCAACGGGTTCTGTACACCTTCGGCCTTTTCCGGACATTTCCGGCTTTTTAATTGCTTCAAAATGTGCCGTATATCAGGATATTATGATGTGTAAGAACCAGTTGCTCTCTGCCAACCCCCCAAAAATGGTACTTCCATTACAACAAGCAAAGGGAGCAACGGGTTCTGTACACCTTCGGCCTTTTCCGGACATTTCCGGCTTTTTAATTGTTTCAAAATGGGCCGTATATCAGGATATTATGATGTGAGAGAACTCGTTGCGCGCAACCAATCCCCGAAGAATGGTACTTCCATTACAACGAGCATGCGGAGAATCCTGTCTTGTACATATTCGGCCTTTTCCGGCAAGTTTCGGCATTATAATAGTTTCAAAATGAGTCGTTTCGCAGGATATTATGAGGTGTGAGAACTCGCTGCACGCTTCCAATCCCCCAAAAATGGTCCTTCCATTACAACGAGCATACGGAGCAACGGGTTCTGTACACCTTCGGCCTTTTCCGGATATTACCGGCTTTTTAATTGTTTCAAAAAGGGTCGCATCGCAGGATATTATGATGTTTGAGATCTCGCTGCACGCTGCCAATCCCCGAAAAATGGTACGCCCACTACAACGAGCATACGGAGCAACGGGTTCTGTACACATTCGGCCTTTTCCGGACATTTCCGGCTTTTTAATTGTTTCAAAATGTGCCGTTTATCAGGATATTATGATGTGAGAGAACACGTTACGCGCTGCCAATCCCCGAGAAATGGTACGCCCCTTACAACGAGCATACGGAGCATCAGGTTCTGTACACCTTCGGCCTTTCCGGACATTTCCGGCATATTAAGTGATCAAAAATGGGCCGAATAGCAGGATATTATGATGTGTAAAAACGCGTTGAGCGTTGCCAATCCCCCAAAAATGGTAATTCCATTACAACGAGCATACGGAGCAACGGGTTCTGTTCACCTTCGGCCTTTTCCGGACATTTCCGGCTTTTTAATTGTTTCAAAATGGGCCGTATATCAGGATATTATGATGTGAGAGAACTCGTTGCGCGCTGCCAAACCCCGAAGAATGGTACTTCCATTACAACGAGCATGCGGAGAATCCTGTCTTGTACATATTCGGCCATTTCCGGCCAGTTTCGGCTTTTTAATAGTTTCAAAATGGGTCGTATCGCAGGATATTATGAGGTGTGAGAACTGGCTGCACTCTGGAAATCCCCGAAAAATGGTACGCCCATTACAACGAGCATACGGAGCAACGGGTTCTGTACACCTTCGGCCTTTTCCGGACATTTCCGGCTTTTTAATTGTTTCAAAATGGGCCGTATATCAGGATATTATGATGTGAGAGAACTCGTTGCGCGCAACCAATCCCCGAAGAATGGTACTTCCATTACAACGAGCATGCGGAGAATCCTGTCTTGTACATATTCGGCCTTTTCCGGCAAGTTTCGGCATTTTAATAGTTTCAAAATGAGTCGTTTCGCAGGATATTATGAGGTGTGAGAACTCGCTGCACGCTTCCAATCCCCCAAAAATGGTCCTTCCATTACAACGAGCATACGGAGCAACGGGTTCTGTACACCTTCGGCCTTTTCCGGATATTACCGGCTTTTTAATTGTTTCAAAAAGGGTCGCATCGCAGGATATTATGATGTTTGAGATCTCGCTGCACGCTGCCAATCCCCGAAAAATGGTACGCCCACTACAACGAGCATACGGAGCAACGGGTTCTGTACACATTCGGCCTTTTCCGGACATTTCCGGCTTTTTAATTGTTTCAAAATGTGCCGTTTATCAGGATATTATGATGTGAGAGAACACGTTACGCGCTGCCAATCCCCGAGAAATGGTACGCCCCTTACAACGAGCATACGGAGCATCAGGTTCTGTACACCTTCGGCCTTTCCGGACATTTCCGGCATATTAAGTGATCAAAAATGGGCCGAATAGCAGGATATTATGATGTGTAAAAACGCGTTGAGCGTTGCCAATCCCCCAAAAATGGTAATTCCATTACAACGAGCATACGGAGCAACGGGTTCTGTACACCTTCGGCCTTTTCCGGATATTTCCGGCTTTTTAATTGTTTCAAAATGGGCCGTATATCAGGATATTATGATGTGTAAGAACCAGTTGCTCTCTGCCAACCCCCCAAAAATGGTACTTCCATTACAACGAGCAAACGGAGCATTGGGTTCTGTACACCTTCGGGCTTTTCCGGACATCTCCGGCATTTCATGTGACTAAAAACGGGCCGTATAGCAGGATATTATGATGTGAGGGAACTCCTTGCGCGCTGCAAATCCCCGAAGAATGGTACTTCCATTACAACGAGCATGACGAGAATCCTGTCTTGTACATATTC
Source organism: Bombus muscorum (assembly GCA_963971185.1). Classification (NCBI taxonomy): domain Eukaryota; kingdom Metazoa; phylum Arthropoda; class Insecta; order Hymenoptera; family Apidae; genus Bombus; species Bombus muscorum. Next base: position 8,564,260 of record OZ020130.1, on the reverse strand, counting down.
GGCCTTTTCCGGCCAGTTTCGGCTTTTTAATAGTTTCAAAATGAGTCGTATCGCAGGATATTATGATGTGTAGAAACGCGTTGAGCGTTGCCAATCCCCCAAAAATGGTAATTCCATTACAACGAGCATACGGAGCAACGCGTTCTGTACACCTTCGGCCTTTTCCGGATATTTCCGGCTTTTTAATTGCTTCAATAGGGGCCGTATATCAGGATATTATGATGTGTAAGAACCAGTTGCTCTCTGCCAACCCCCCAAAAATGGTACTTCCATTACAACGAGCAAACGGTGCATTGGGTTCTGTACACCTTCGGCCTTTTCCGGACATTTCCGGCTTTTTAATTGTTTCAAAATGGGCCGTATATCAGGATATTATGATGTGAGAGAACTCGTTGCGCGCTGCCAATCCCCGAAGAATGGTACTTCCATTACAACGAGCATGCGGAGAATCCTGTCTTGTACATATTCGGCCTTTTCCGGCCAGTTTCGGCTATTTAATAGTTTCAAAATGAGTCGTATCGCAGGATATTATGAGGTGTGAGAACTCGCTGCATGCTGCCAATCCCCGAAAAATGGTACACCCACTACAACGAGCATACGGAGCAACGGTTTCTGTACACCTTCGGCCTGTTCCGGACATTTCCGGCTTTTTAATTGTTTCAAAATGGGCCGTATATCAGGATATTATGATGTGTAAGAACCAGTTGCTCTCTTCCAAGCCCCGAAAAATGGTACTTCCATTAAAACAACCAAAGGGAGCATCGGGTTCTGTACACCTTCGGTCTTTTCCGGACATCTCCGGCATTTTATGTGATTAAAAACGGGTCGTATCGCAGGATATTATGATGTGAGAGAACTCGTTACGAGCTGCCAATCCCCGAAGAATGGTACTTCCATTACAACGAGCATGCGGAGAATCCTGTCTTGTACATATTCGGCCTTTTCCGGCCAGTTTCGTCTTTTTAATTGTTTCAAAATGTGTCGTATCGCAGGATATTATGATGTGTGAGAACTCGCTGCACGCTGCCAATCCCCGAAAAATGGTACGCCCATTACAACGAGCATACGGAGCAACGGGTTCTGTACACCTTCGGCCTTTTCCGGACATTTCCGGCTATTTAATTGTTTCAAAATGGGTCGTATCGCAGGATATTATGATGTGTGAGAACACGCTGCACGCTGCCCATCCCCGAAAAATGGTACTTCCATTACAACGAGCAAACGGAGCATCGGGTTCTGTACACCTTCGGCCTTTTCCGGACATCTCCGGCATTTTATGTGATTAAAAACGGGCCGTATAGCAGGATATTATGATGTGAGAGAACTCGTTGCGCGCTGCAAATCCCCGAAGAATGGTACTTCCATTACAACGAGCATGACGAGAATCCTGTCTTGTACATATTCGGCCTTTTCCGGCCAGTTTCGGCTTTTTAATAGTTTCAAAATGAGTCGTATCGCAGGATATTATGATGTGTAGAAACGCGTTGATCGTTGCAATCCCCCAAAAATGGTAATTCCATTACAACGAGCATACGGAGCAACGGGTTCTGTACACCTTCGGCCTTTTCCGGATATTTCCGGCTTTTTAATTGTTTCAAAATGGGCCGTATATCAGGATATTATGATGTGTAAGAACCAGTTGCTCTCTGCCAAACCCCCAAAAATGGTACTTCCATTACAACGAGCAAACGGAGCATTGGGTTCTGTACACCTTCGGCCTTTTCCGGACATCTCCGGCATTTTATGTGATTAAAAACGGGCCGTATAGCAGGATATTATGATGTGAGAGAACTCGTTGCGCGCTGCCAATCCCCGAAGAATGGTACTTCCATTACAACGAGCATGCGGAGAATCCTGTCTTGCACATATTCGGCCATTTCCGGCCAGTTTCGGCTTTTTAATAGTTTCAAAATGGGTCGTATCGCAGGATATTATGAGGTGTGAGAACTGGCTGCACGCTGGAAATCCCCGAAAAATGGTACGCCCATTACAACGAGCATACGGAGCAACGGGTTCTGTACACCTTCGGCCTTTTCCGGACATTTCCGGCTTTTTAATTGCTTCAAAATGGGCCGTATATCAGGATATTATGATGTGTAAGAACCAGTTGCTCTCTGCCAACCCCCCAAAAATGGTACTTCCATTACAACAAGCAAAGGGAGCAACGGGTTCTGTACACCTTCGGCCTTTTCCGGACATTTCCAGCTTTTTGATTGTTTCAAAATGGGCCGTATATCAGGATATTATGATGTGAGAGAACTTGTTGCGCGCTGCCAATCCCCGAAGAATGGTACTTCCATTACAACGAGCATGCGGAGAATCCTGTCTTGTACATATTCGGCCATTTCCGGCCAGTTTCGGCTTTTTAATAGTTTCAAAATGGGTCGTATCGCAGGATATTATGAGGTGTGAGAACTGGCTGCACGCTGGAAATCCCCGAAAAATGGTACGCCCATTACAACGAGCATACGGAGCAACGGGTTCTGTACACCTTCGGCCTTTTCCGGACATTTCCGGCTTTTTAATTGCTTCAAAATGTGCCGTATATCAGGATATTATGATGTGTAAGAACCAGTTGCTCTCTGCCAACCCCCCAAAAATGGTACTTCCATTACAACAAGCAAAGGGAGCAACGGGTTCTGTACACCTTCGGCCTTTTCCGGACATTTCCGGCTTTTTAATTGTTTCAAAATGGGCCGTATATCAGGATATTATGATGTGAGAGAACTCGTTGCGCGCAACCAATCCCCGAAGAATGGTACTTCCATTACAACGAGCATGCGGAGAATCCTGTCTTGTACATATTCGGCCTTTTCCGGCAAGTTTCGGCATTATAATAGTTTCAAAATGAGTCGTTTCGCAGGATATTATGAGGTGTGAGAACTCGCTGCACGCTTCCAATCCCCCAAAAATGGTCCTTCCATTACAACGAGCATACGGAGCAACGGGTTCTGTACACCTTCGGCCTTTTCCGGATATTACCGGCTTTTTAATTGTTTCAAAAAGGGTCGCATCGCAGGATATTATGATGTTTGAGATCTCGCTGCACGCTGCCAATCCCCGAAAAATGGTACGCCCACTACAACGAGCATACGGAGCAACGGGTTCTGTACACATTCGGCCTTTTCCGGACATTTCCGGCTTTTTAATTGTTTCAAAATGTGCCGTTTATCAGGATATTATGATGTGAGAGAACACGTTACGCGCTGCCAATCCCCGAGAAATGGTACGCCCCTTACAACGAGCATACGGAGCATCAGGTTCTGTACACCTTCGGCCTTTCCGGACATTTCCGGCATATTAAGTGATCAAAAATGGGCCGAATAGCAGGATATTATGATGTGTAAAAACGCGTTGAGCGTTGCCAATCCCCCAAAAATGGTAATTCCATTACAACGAGCATACGGAGCAACGGGTTCTGTTCACCTTCGGCCTTTTCCGGACATTTCCGGCTTTTTAATTGTTTCAAAATGGGCCGTATATCAGGATATTATGATGTGAGAGAACTCGTTGCGCGCTGCCAAACCCCGAAGAATGGTACTTCCATTACAACGAGCATGCGGAGAATCCTGTCTTGTACATATTCGGCCATTTCCGGCCAGTTTCGGCTTTTTAATAGTTTCAAAATGGGTCGTATCGCAGGATATTATGAGGTGTGAGAACTGGCTGCACTCTGGAAATCCCCGAAAAATGGTACGCCCATTACAACGAGCATACGGAGCAACGGGTTCTGTACACCTTCGGCCTTTTCCGGACATTTCCGGCTTTTTAATTGTTTCAAAATGGGCCGTATATCAGGATATTATGATGTGAGAGAACTCGTTGCGCGCAACCAATCCCCGAAGAATGGTACTTCCATTACAACGAGCATGCGGAGAATCCTGTCTTGTACATATTCGGCCTTTTCCGGCAAGTTTCGGCATTTTAATAGTTTCAAAATGAGTCGTTTCGCAGGATATTATGAGGTGTGAGAACTCGCTGCACGCTTCCAATCCCCCAAAAATGGTCCTTCCATTACAACGAGCATACGGAGCAACGGGTTCTGTACACCTTCGGCCTTTTCCGGATATTACCGGCTTTTTAATTGTTTCAAAAAGGGTCGCATCGCAGGATATTATGATGTTTGAGATCTCGCTGCACGCTGCCAATCCCCGAAAAATGGTACGCCCACTACAACGAGCATACGGAGCAACGGGTTCTGTACACATTCGGCCTTTTCCGGACATTTCCGGCTTTTTAATTGTTTCAAAATGTGCCGTTTATCAGGATATTATGATGTGAGAGAACACGTTACGCGCTGCCAATCCCCGAGAAATGGTACGCCCCTTACAACGAGCATACGGAGCATCAGGTTCTGTACACCTTCGGCCTTTCCGGACATTTCCGGCATATTAAGTGATCAAAAATGGGCCGAATAGCAGGATATTATGATGTGTAAAAACGCGTTGAGCGTTGCCAATCCCCCAAAAATGGTAATTCCATTACAACGAGCATACGGAGCAACGGGATCTGTACACCTTCGGCCTTTTCCGGATATTTCCGGCTTTTTAATTGTTTCAAAATGGGCCGTATATCAGGATATTATGATGTGTAAGAACCAGTTGCTCTCTGCCAACCCCCCAAAAATGGTACTTCCATTACAACGAGCAAACGGAGCATTGGGTTCTGTACACCTTCGGGCTTTTCCGGACATCTCCGGCATTTCATGTGATTAAAAACGGGCCGTATAGCAGGATATTATGATGTGAGGGAACTCCTTGCGCGCTGCAAATCCCCGAAGAATGGTACTTCCATTACAACGAGCATGACGAGAATCCTGTCTTGTACATATTCGGCCTTTTCCGGCCAGTTTCGGCTTTTTAATAGTTTCAAAATGAGTCGTATCGCAGGATATTATGATGTGTAGAAACGCGTTGAGCGTTGCCAATCCCCCAAAAATGGTAATTCCATTACAACGAGCATACGGAACAACGGGTTCTGTACACCTTCGGCCTTTTCCGGATATTTCCGGCTTTTTAATTGCTTCAATAGGGGCCGTATATCAGGATATTATGATGTGTAAGAACCAGTTGCTCTCTGCCAACCCCCCAAAAATGGTACTTCCATTACAACGAGCAAACGGTGCATTGGGTTCTGTACACCTTCGGCCTTTTCCGGACATTTCCGGCTTTTTAATTGTTTCAAAATGGGCCGTATATCAGGATATTATGATGTGAGAGAACTCGTTGCGCGCTGCCAATAACCGAAGAATGGTACTTCCATTACAACGAGCATGCGGAGAATCCTGTCTTGCACATATTCGGCCATTTCCGGCCAGTTTCGGCTTTTTAATAGTTTCAAAATGGGTCGTATCGCAGGATATTATGAGGTGTGAGAACTGGCTGCACGCTGGAAATCCCCGAAAAATGGTACGCCCATTACAACGAGCATACGGAGCAACGGGTTCTGTACACCTTCGGCCTTTTCCGGACATTTCCGGCTTTTTAATTGCTTCAAAATGGGCCGTATATCAGGATATTATGATGTGTAAGAACCAGTTGCTCTCTGCCAACCCCCCAAAAATGGTACTTCCATTACAACAAGCAAAGGGAGCAACGGGTTCTGTACACCTTCGGCCTTTTCCGGACATTTCCGGCTTTTTAATTGTTTCAAAATGGGCCGTATATCAGGATATTATGATATGAGAGAACTCGTTGCGCGCTGCCAATCCCCGAAGAATGGTACTTCCATTACAACGAGCATGCGGAGAATCCTGTCTTGCACATATTCGGCCTTTTCCGGCAAGTTTCTGCATTTTAATAGTTTCAAAATGAGTCGTTTCGCAGGATATTATGAGGTGTGAGAACTCGCTGCACGCTGCCAATCCCCCAAAAATGGTAATTCCATTACAACGATCATACGGAGCAACGGGTTCTGCACACCTTCGGCCTTTTCCGGATATTACCGGCTTTTTAATTGTTTCAAAAAGGGTCGTATCGCAGGATATTATGATGTTTGAGATCTCGCTGCACGCTGCCAATCCGCGAAAAATGGTACGCCCACTACAACGAGCATACGGAGCAACGGGTTCTGTACACCTTCGTCCTTTTCCGGACATTTCCGGCTTTTTAATTGTTTCAAAATGTGCCGTTTATCAGGATATTATGATGTGAGAGAACACGTTACGCGCTGCCAATCCCCGAGAAATGGTACGCCCCTTACATCGAGCATACGGAGCATCAGGTTCTGTACACCTTCGGCCTTTTCCGGACATTTCCGGCATATTAAGTGATCAAAAACGGGCAGAATAGCAGGATATTATGATGTGAGAGAACACGGTGCGCGCTGCTAATCCCCGAAGAATGGTACTTCCAATACAACCAGCATCCGGAGAATCCTGTCTTGTACATTTTCGGCCTTTTCCGGCCAGTTTCGGCTTTTTAATTGTTTCGAAATGGGTCGTATCGCAGGATATTGTGATGTGAGAGAACTCGTTGCGCGCAGCCAATCCTCGAAGAATGGTACTACCATTACAACGAGCATGCGGAGAATCCTGTCTTGTACATATTCGGCCTTTTCCGGCCAGTTTCGGCTTTTTAATAGTTTCAAAATGAGTCGTATCGCAGGATATTATGAGGTGTGAGAACTCGCTGCACGCTGACAATCCCCGAAAAATGGTACGCCCACTACAACGAGCATACGGAGCATCAGGTTCTGTACACCTTCGGCCTTTTCCGGACATTTCCGGCATTTTAAGTGATCAAAAATGGGCCGTATATCAGGATATTATGATGTGAGAGAACTCGTTGCGCGCTGCCAATCCCCGAAGAATGGTACTTCCATTACAACGAGCATGCGGAGAATCCTGTCTTGTACATATTCGACCATTTCCGGCCAGTTTCGGCTTTTTAATAGTTTCAAAATGGGTCGTATCGCAGGATATTATGAGGTGTGAGAACTGGCTGCACGCTGGAAATCCCCGAAAAATGGTACGCCTATTGCAACGAGCATACGGAGCAACGGGTTCTTTACACCTTCGGCCTTTTCCGGACATTTCCGGCTTTTTAATTGCTTCAAAATGGGCCGTATATCAGGATATTATGATGTGTAAGAACCAGTTGCTCTCTGCCAACCCCCCAAAAATGGTACTTCCATTACAACAAGCAAAGGGAGCAACGGGTTCTGTACACCTTCGGCCTTTTCCGGATATTACCGGCTTTTTAATTGTTTCAAAAAGGGTCGCATCGCAGGATATTATGATGTTTGAGATCTCGCTGCACGCTGCCAATCCCCGAAAAATGGTACGCCCACTACAACGAGCATACGGAGCAACGGGTTCTGTACACATTCGGCCTTTTCCGGACATTTCCGGCTTTTTAATTGTTTCAAAATGTGCCGTTTATCAGGATATTATGATGTGAGAGAACACGTTACGCGCTGCCAATCCCCGAGAAATGGTACGCCCCTTACAACGAGCATACGGAGCATCAGGTTCTGTACACCTTCGGCCTTTTCCGGACATTTCCGGCATATTAAGTGATCAAAAACGGGCAGAATAGCAGGATATTATGATGTGAGAGAACACGGTGCGCGCTGCCAATCCCCGAAGAATGGTACTTCCAATACAACCAGCATCCGGAGAATCCAGTCTTGTACATTTTCGGCCTTTTCCGGCCAGTTTCGGCTTTTTAATTGTTACGAAATGGGTCGTATCGCAGGATATTATGATGTGAGAGAACTCTTTGCGCGCAGCCAATCCTCGAAGAATGGTACTACCATTACAACGAGCATGCGGAGAATCCTGTCTTGTACATATTCGGCCTTTTCCGGCCAGTTTCGGCTTTTTAATAGTTTCAAAATGAGTCGTATCGCAGGATATTATGAGGTGTGAGAACTCGCTGCACGCTGACAATCCCCGAAAAATGGTACGCCCACTACAACGAGCATACGGAGCATCAGGTTCTGTACACCTTCGGCCTTTTCCGGACATTTCCGGCATTTTAAGTGATCAAAAATGGGCCGAATAGCAGGATATTATGATGTGTAAAAACGCGTTGAGCGTTGCCAATCCCCCAAAAATGGTAATTCCATTACAACGAGCATACGGAGCAACGGGTTCTGTACACCTTCGGCCTTTTCCGGATATTTCCGGCTTTTTAATTGTTTCAAAATGGGCCGTATATCAGGATATTATGATGTGTAAGAACCAGTTGCTCTCTGCCAACCCCCCAAAAATGGTACTTCCATTACAACGAGCAAACGGAGCATTGGGTTCTGTACACCTTCGGGCTTTTCCGGACATCTCCGGCATTTCATGTGATTAAAAACGGGCCGTATAGCAGGATATTATGATGTGAGGGAACTCCTTGCGCGCTGCAAATCCCCGAAGAATGGTACTTCCATTACAACGAGCATGACGAGAATCCTGTCTTGTACATATTCGGCCTTTTCCGGCCAGTTTCGGCTTTTTAATAGTTTCAAAATGAGTCGTATCGCAGGATATTATGATGTGTAGAAACGCGTTGATCGTTGCAATCCCCCAAAAATGGTAATTCCATTACAACGAGCATACGGAGCAACGGGTTCTGTACACCTTCGGCCTTTTCCGGATATTTCCGGCTTTTTAATTGTTTCAAAATGGGCCGTATATCAGGATATTATGATGTGTAAGAACCAGTTGCTCTCTGCCAAACCCCCAAAAATGGTACTTCCATTACAACGAGCAAACGGAGCATTGGGTTCTGTACACCTTCGGCCTTTTCCGGACATCTCCGGCATTTTATGTGATTAAAAACGGGCCGTATAGCAGGATATTATGATGTGAGAGAACTCGTTGCGCGCTGCCAATCCCCGAAGAATGGTACTTCCATTACAACGAGCATGCGGAGAATCCTGTCTTGCACATATTCGGCCATTTCCGGCCAGTTTCGGCTTTTTAATAGTTTCAAAATGGGTCGTATCGCAGGATATTATGAGGTGTGAGAACTGGCTGCACGCTGGAAATCCCCGAAAAATGGTACGCCCATTACAACGAGCATACGGAGCAACGGGTTCTGTACACCTTCGGCCTTTTCCGGACATTTCCGGCTTTTTAATTGCTTCAAAATGGGCCGTATATCAGGATATTATGATGTGTAAGAACCAGTTGCTCTCTGCCAACCCCCCAAAAATGGTACTTCCATTACAACAAGCAAAGGGAGCAACGGGTTCTGTACACCTTCGGCCTTTTCCGGACATTTCCAGCTTTTTGATTGTTTCAAAATGGGCCGTATATCAGGATATTATGATGTGAGAGAACTTGTTGCGCGCTGCCAATCCCCGAAGAATGGTACTTCCATTACAACGAGCATGCGGAGAATCCTGTCTTGTACATATTCGGCCTTTTCCGGCAAGTTTCTGCATTTTAATAGTTTCAAAATGAGTCGTTTCGCAGGATATTATGAGGTGTGAGAACTCGCAGCACGCTGCCAATCCCCCAGAAATGGTAATTCCATTACAACGATCATACGGAGCAACGGGTTCTGTACACCTTCGGCCTTTTCCGGACATTTCCGGCTTTTTAACTGCTTCAATAGGGGCCGTATATCAGGATATTATGATGTGTAAGAACCAGTTGCTCTCTGCCAACCCCTCAAAAATGGTACTTCCATTACAACAAGCAAAGGGAGCAACGGGTTCTGTTCACCTTCGGCCTTTTCCGGACATTTCCGGCTTTTTAATTGTTTCAAAATGGGCCGTATATCAGGAAATTATGATGTGAGAGAACTCGTTGCGCGCTGCCAAACCCCGAAGAATGGTACTTCCATTACAACGAGCATGCGGAGAATCCTGTCTTGTACATATTCGGCCATTTCCGGCCAGTTTCGGCTTTTTAATAGTTTCAAAATGGGTCGTATCGCAGGATATTATGAGGTGTGAGAACTGGCTGCACGCTGGAAATCCCCGAAAAATGGTACGCCCATTACAACGAGCATACGGAGCAACGGGTTCTGTACACCTTCGGCCTTTTCCGGACATTTCCGGCTTTTTAATTGCTTCAAAATGTGCCGTATATCAGGATATTATGATGTGTAAGAACCAGTTGCTCTCTGCCAACCCCCCAAAAATGGTACTTCCATTACAACAAGCAAAGGGAGCAACGGGTTCTGTACACCTTCGGCCTTTTCCGGACATTTCCGGCTTTTTAATTGTTTCAAAATGGGCCGTATATCAGGATATTATGATGTGAGAGAACTCGTTGCGCGCAACCAATCCCCGAAGAATGGTACTTCCATTACAACGAGCATGCGGAGAATCCTGTCTTGTACATATTCGGCCTTTTCCGGCAAGTTTCGGCATTATAATAGTTTCAAAATGAGTCGTTTCGCAGGATATTATGAGGTGTGAGAACTCGCTGCACGCTTCCAATCCCCCAAAAATGGTCCTTCCATTACAACGAGCATACGGAGCAACGGGTTCTGTACACCTTCGGCCTTTTCCGGATATTACCGGCTTTTTAATTGTTTCAAAAAGGGTCGCATCGCAGGATATTATGATGTTTGAGATCTCGCTGCACGCTGCCAATCCCCGAAAAATGGTACGCCCACTACAACGAGCATACGGAGCAACGGGTTCTGTACACATTCGGCCTTTTCCGGACATTTCCGGCTTTTTAATTGTTTCAAAATGTGCCGTTTATCAGGATATTATGATGTGAGAGAACACGTTACGCGCTGCCAATCCCCGAGAAATGGTACGCCCCTTACAACGAGCATACGGAGCATCAGGTTCTGTACACCTTCGGCCTTTCCGGACATTTCCGGCATATTAAGTGATCAAAAATGGGCCGAATAGCAGGATATTATGATGTGTAAAAACGCGTTGAGCGTTGCCAATCCCCCAAAAATGGTAATTCCATTACAACGAGCATACGGAGCAACGGGATCTGTACACCTTCGGCCTTTTCCGGATATTTCCGGCTTTTTAATTGTTTCAAAATGGGCCGTATATCAGGATATTATGATGTGTAAGAACCAGTTGCTCTCTGCCAACCCCCCAAAAATGGTACTTCCATTACAACGAGCAAACGGAGCATTGGGTTCTGTACACCTTCGGGCTTTTCCGGACATCTCCGGCATTTCATGTGATTAAAAACGGGCCGTATAGCAGGATATTATGATGTGAGGGAACTCCTTGCGCGCTGCAAATCCCCGAAGAATGGTACTTCCATTACAACGAGCATGACGAGAATCCTGTCTTGTACATATTCGGCCTTTTCCGGCCAGTTTCGGCTTTTTAATAGTTTCAAAATGAGTCGTATCGCAGGATATTATGATGTGTAGAAACGCGTTGAGCGTTGCCAATCCCCCAAAAATGGTAATTCCATTACAACGAGCATACGGAACAACGGGTTCTGTACACCTTCGGCCTTTTCCGGATATTTCCGGCTTTTTAATTGCTTCAATAGGGGCCGTATATCAGGATATTATGATGTGTAAGAACCAGTTGCTCTCTGCCAACCCCCCAAAAATGGTACTTCCATTACAACGAGCAAACGGTGCATTGGGTTCTGTACACCTTCGGCCTTTTCCGGACATTTCCGGCTTTTTAATTGTTTCAAAATGGGCCGTATATCAGGATATTATGATGTGAGAGAACTCGTTGCGCGCTGCCAATAACCGAAGAATGGTACTTCCATTACAACGAGCATGCGGAGAATCCTGTCTTGCACATATTCGGCCATTTCCGGCCAGTTTCGGCTTTTTAATAGTTTCAAAATGGGTCGTATCGCAGGATATTATGAGGTGTGAGAACTGGCTGCACGCTGGAAATCCCCGAAAAATGGTACGCCCATTACAACGAGCATACGGAGCAACGGGTTCTGTACACCTTCGGCCTTTTCCGGACATTTCCGGCTTTTTAATTGCTTCAAAATGGGCCGTATATCAGGATATTATGATGTGTAAGAACCAGTTGCTCTCTGCCAACCCCCCAAAAATGGTACTTCCATTACAACAAGCAAAGGGAGCAACGGGTTCTGTACACCTTCGGCCTTTTCCGGACATTTCCGGCTTTTTAATTGTTTCAAAATGGGCCGTATATCAGGATATTATGATATGAGAGAACTCGTTGCGCGCTGCCAATCCCCGAAGAATGGTACTTCCATTACAACGAGCATGCGGAGAATCCTGTCTTGCACATATTCGGCCTTTTCCGGCAAGTTTCTGCATTTTAATAGTTTCAAAATGAGTCGTTTCGCAGGATATTATGAGGTGTGAGAACTCGCTGCACGCTGCCAATCCCCCAAAAATGGTAATTCCATTACAACGATCATACGGAGCAACGGGTTCTGCACACCTTCGGCCTTTTCCGGATATTACCGGCTTTTTAATTGTTTCAAAAAGGGTCGTATCGCAGGATATTATGATGTTTGAGATCTCGCTGCACGCTGCCAATCCGCGAAAAATGGTACGCCCACTACAACGAGCATACGGAGCAACGGGTTCTGTACACCTTCGTCCTTTTCCGGACATTTCCGGCTTTTTAATTGTTTCAAAATGTGCCGTTTATCAGGATATTATGATGTGAGAGAACACGTTACGCGCTGCCAATCCCCGAGAAATGGTACGCCCCTTACATCGAGCATACGGAGCATCAGGTTCTGTACACCTTCGGCCTTTTCCGGACATTTCCGGCATATTAAGTGATCAAAAACGGGCAGAATAGCAGGATATTATGATGTGAGAGAACACGGTGCGCGCTGCTAATCCCCGAAGAATGGTACTTCCAATACAACCAGCATCCGGAGAATCCTGTCTTGTACATTTTCGGCCTTTTCCGGCCAGTTTCGGCTTTTTAATTGTTTCGAAATGGGTCGTATCGCAGGATATTGTGATGTGAGAGAACTCGTTGCGCGCAGCCAATCCTCGAAGAATGGTACTACCATTACAACGAGCATGCGGAGAATCCTGTCTTGTACATATTCGGCCTTTTCCGGCCAGTTTCGGCTTTTTAATAGTTTCAAAATGAGTCGTATCGCAGGATATTATGAGGTGTGAGAACTCGCTGCACGCTGACAATCCCCGAAAAATGGTACGCCCACTACAACGAGCATACGGAGCATCAGGTTCTGTACACCTTCGGCCTTTTCCGGACATTTCCGGCATTTTAAGTGATCAAAAATGGGCCGTATATCAGGATATTATGATGTGAGAGAACTCGTTGCGCGCTGCCAATCCCCGAAGAATGGTACTTCCATTACAACGAGCATGCGGAGAATCCTGTCTTGTACATATTCGACCATTTCCGGCCAGTTTCGGCTTTTTAATAGTTTCAAAATGGGTCGTATCGCAGGATATTATGAGGTGTGAGAACTGGCTGCACGCTGGAAATCCCCGAAAAATGGTACGCCTATTGCAACGAGCATACGGAGCAACGGGTTCTTTACACCTTCGGCCTTTTCCGGACATTTCCGGCTTTTTAATTGCTTCAAAATGGGCCGTATATCAGGATATTATGATGTGTAAGAACCAGTTGCTCTCTGCCAACCCCCCAAAAATGGTACTTCCATTACAACAAGCAAAGGGAGCAACGGGTTCTGTACACCTTCGGCCTTTTCCGGATATTACCGGCTTTTTAATTGTTTCAAAAAGGGTCGCATCGCAGGATATTATGATGTTTGAGATCTCGCTGCACGCTGCCAATCCCCGAAAAATGGTACGCCCACTACAACGAGCATACGGAGCAACGGGTTCTGTACACATTCGGCCTTTTCCGGACATTTCCGGCTTTTTAATTGTTTCAAAATGTGCCGTTTATCAGGATATTATGATGTGAGAGAACACGTTACGCGCTGCCAATCCCCGAGAAATGGTACGCCCCTTACAACGAGCATACGGAGCATCAGGTTCTGTACACCTTCGGCCTTTTCCGGACATTTCCGGCATATTAAGTGATCAAAAACGGGCAGAATAGCAGGATATTATGATGTGAGAGAACACGGTGCGCGCTGCCAATCCCCGAAGAATGGTACTTCCAATACAACCAGCATCCGGAGAATCCAGTCTTGTACATTTTCGGCCTTTTCCGGCCAGTTTCGGCTTTTTAATTGTTACGAAATGGGTCGTATCGCAGGATATTATGATGTGAGAGAACTCTTTGCGCGCAGCCAATCCTCGAAGAATGGTACTACCATTACAACGAGCATGCGGAGAATCCTGTCTTGTACATATTCGGCCTTTTCCGGCCAGTTTCGGCTTTTTAATAGTTTCAAAATGAGTCGTATCGCAGGATATTATGAGGTGTGAGAACTCGCTGCACGCTGACAATCCCCGAAAAATGGTACGCCCACTACAACGAGCATACGGAGCATCAGGTTCTGTACACCTTCGGCCTTTTCCGGACATTTCCGGCATTTTAAGTGATCAAAAATGGGCCGAATAGCAGGATATTATGATGTGTAAAAACGCGTTGAGCGTTGCCAATCCCCCAAAAATGGTAATTCCATTACAACGAGCATACGGAGCAACGGGTTCTGTACACCTTCGGCCTTTTCCGGATATTTCCGGCTTTTTAATTGTTTCAAAATGGGCCGTATATCAGGATATTATGATGTGTAAGAACCAGTTGCTCTCTGCCAACCCCCCAAAAATGGTACTTCCATTACAACGAGCAAACGGAGCATTGGGTTCTGTACACCTTCGGGCTTTTCCGGACATCTCCGGCATTTCATGTGATTAAAAACGGGCCGTATAGCAGGATATTATGATGTGAGGGAACTCCTTGCGCGCTGCAAATCCCCGAAGAATGGTACTTCCATTACAACGAGCATGACGAGAATCCTGTCTTGTACATATTCGGCCTTTTCCGGCCAGTTTCGGCTTTTTAATAGTTTCAAAATGAGTCGTATCGCAGGATATTATGATGTGTAGAAACGCGTTGATCGTTGCAATCCCCCAAAAATGGTAATTCCATTACAACGAGCATACGGAGCAACGGGTTCTGTACACCTTCGGCCTTTTCCGGATATTTCCGGCTTTTTAATTGTTTCAAAATGGGCCGTATATCAGGATATTATGATGTGTAAGAACCAGTTGCTCTCTGCCAAACCCCCAAAAATGGTACTTCCATTACAACGAGCAAACGGAGCATTGGGTTCTGTACACCTTCGGCCTTTTCCGGACATCTCCGGCATTTTATGTGATTAAAAACGGGCCGTATAGCAGGATATTATGATGTGAGAGAACTCGTTGCGCGCTGCCAATCCCCGAAGAATGGTACTTCCATTACAACGAGCATGCGGAGAATCCTGTCTTGCACATATTCGGCCATTTCCGGCCAGTTTCGGCTTTTTAATAGTTTCAAAATGGGTCGTATCGCAGGATATTATGAGGTGTGAGAACTGGCTGCACGCTGGAAATCCCCGAAAAATGGTACGCCCATTACAACGAGCATACGGAGCAACGGGTTCTGTACACCTTCGGCCTTTTCCGGACATTTCCGGCTTTTTAATTGCTTCAAAATGGGCCGTATATCAGGATATTATGATGTGTAAGAACCAGTTGCTCTCTGCCAACCCCCCAAAAATGGTACTTCCATTACAACAAGCAAAGGGAGCAACGGGTTCTGTACACCTTCGGCCTTTTCCGGACATTTCCAGCTTTTTGATTGTTTCAAAATGGGCCGTATATCAGGATATTATGATGTGAGAGAACTTGTTGCGCGCTGCCAATCCCCGAAGAATGGTACTTCCATTACAACGAGCATGCGGAGAATCCTGTCTTGTACATATTCGGCCTTTTCCGGCAAGTTTCTGCATTTTAATAGTTTCAAAATGAGTCGTTTCGCAGGATATTATGAGGTGTGAGAACTCGCAGCACGCTGCCAATCCCCCAGAAATGGTAATTCCATTACAACGATCATACGGAGCAACGGGTTCTGTACACCTTCGGCCTTTTCCGGACATTTCCGGCTTTTTAACTGCTTCAATAGGGGCCGTATATCAGGATATTATGATGTGTAAGAACCAGTTGCTCTCTGCCAACCCCTCAAAAATGGTACTTCCATTACAACAAGCAAAGGGAGCAACGGGTTCTGTTCACCTTCGGCCTTTTCCGGACATTTCCGGCTTTTTAATTGTTTCAAAATGGGCCGTATATCAGGAAATTATGATGTGAGAGAACTCGTTGCGCGCTGCCAAACCCCGAAGAATGGTACTTCCATTACAACGAGCATGCGGAGAATCCTGTCTTGTACATATTCGGCCATTTCCGGCCAGTTTCGGCTTTTTAATAGTTTCAAAATGGGTCGTATCGCAGGATATTATGAGGTGTGAGAACTGGCTGCACGCTGGAAATCCCCGAAAAATGGTACGCCCATTACAACGAGCATACGGAGCAACGGGTTCTGTACACCTTCGGCCTTTTCCGGACATTTCCGGCTTTTTAATTGCTTCAAAATGTGCCGTATATCAGGATATTATGATGTGTAAGAACCAGTTGCTCTCTGCCAACCCCCCAAAAATGGTACTTCCATTACAACAAGCAAAGGGAGCAACGGGTTCTGTACACCTTCGGCCTTTTCCGGACATTTCCGGCTTTTTAATTGTTTCAAAATGGGCCGTATATCAGGATATTATGATGTGAGAGAACTCGTTGCGCGCAACCAATCCCCGAAGAATGGTACTTCCATTACAACGAGCATGCGGAGAATCCTGTCTTGTACATATTCGGCCTTTTCCGGCAAGTTTCGGCATTATAATAGTTTCAAAATGAGTCGTTTCGCAGGATATTATGAGGTGTGAGAACTCGCTGCACGCTTCCAATCCCCCAAAAATGGTCCTTCCATTACAACGAGCATACGGAGCAACGGGTTCTGTACACCTTCGGCCTTTTCCGGATATTACCGGCTTTTTAATTGTTTCAAAAAGGGTCGCATCGCAGGATATTATGATGTTTGAGATCTCGCTGCACGCTGCCAATCCCCGAAAAATGGTACGCCCACTACAACGAGCATACGGAGCAACGGGTTCTGTACACATTCGGCCTTTTCCGGACATTTCCTGCTTTTTAATTGTTTCAAAATGTGCCGTTTATCAGGATATTATGATGTGAGAGAACACGTTACGCGCTGCCAATCCCCGAGAAATGGTACGCCCCTTACAACGAGCATACGGAGCATCAGGTTCTGTACACCTTCGGCCTTTCCGGACATTTCCGGCATATTAAGTGATCAAAAATGGGCCGAATAGCAGGATATTATGATGTGTAAAAACGCGTTGAGCGTTGCCAATCCCCCAAAAATGGTAATTCCATTACAACGAGCATACGGAGCAACGGGTTCTGTTCACCTTCGGCCTTTTCCGGACATTTCCGGCTTTTTAATTGTTTCAAAATGGGCCGTATATCAGGATATTATGATGTGAGAGAACTCGTTGCGCGCTGCCAAACCCCGAAGAATGGTACTTCCATTACAACGAGCATGCGGAGAATCCTGTCTTGTACATATTCGGCCATTTCCGGCCAGTTTCGGCTTTTTAATAGTTTCAAAATGGGTCGTATCGCAGGATATTATGAGGTGTGAGAACTGGCTGCACTCTGGAAATCCCCGAAAAATGGTACGCCCATTACAACGAGCATACGCAGCAACGGGTTCTGTACACCTTCGGCCTTTTCCGGACATTTCCGGCTTTTTAATTGTTTCAAAATGGGCCGTATATCAGGATATTATGATGTGAGAGAACTCGTTGCGCGCAACCAATCCCCGAAGAATGGTACTTCCATTACAACGAGCATGCGGAGAATCCTGTCTTGTACATATTCGGCCTTTTCCGGCAAGTTTCGGCATTTTAATAGTATCACAATGAGTCGTTTCGCAGGATATTATGAGGTGTGAGAACTCGCTGCACGCTTCCAATCCCCCAAAAATGGTCCTTCCATTACAACGAGCATACGGAGCAACGGGTTCTGTACACCTTCGGCCTTTTCCGGATATTACCGGCTTTTTAATTGTTTCAAAAAGGGTCGCATCGCAGGATATTATGATGTTTGAGATCTCGCTGCACGCTGCCAATCCCCGAAAAATGGTACGCCCACTACAACGAGCATACGGAGCAACGGGTTCTGTACACATTCGGCCTTTTCCGGACATTTCCGGCTTTTTAATTGTTTCAAAATGTGCCGTTTATCAGGATATTATGATGTGAGAGAACACGTTACGCGCTGCCAATCCCCGAGAAATGGTACGCCCCTTACAACGAGCATACGGAGCATCAGGTTCTGTACACCTTCGGCCTTTCC
Source organism: Bombus muscorum (assembly GCA_963971185.1). Lineage (NCBI taxonomy): Eukaryota > Metazoa > Arthropoda > Insecta > Hymenoptera > Apidae > Bombus > Bombus muscorum. The sequence goes on along the minus strand of OZ020130.1, from coordinate 8,546,006 downwards.
GGACATTTCCGGCATATTAAGTGATCAAAAATGGGCCGAATAGCAGGATATTATGATGTGTAAAAACGCGTTGAGCGTTGCCAATCCCCCAAAAATGGTAATTCCATTACAACGAGCATACGGAGCAACGGGTTCTGTACACCTTCGGCCTTTTCCGGATATTTCCGGCTTTTTAATTGTTTCAAAATGGGCCGTATATCAGGATATTATGATGTGTAAGAACCAGTTGCTCTCTGCCAACCCCCCAAAAATGGTACTTCCATTACAACGAGCAAACGGAGCATTGGGTTCTGTACACCTTCGGGCTTTTCCGGACATCTCCGGCATTTCATGTGATTAAAAACGGGCCGTATAGCAGGATATTATGATGTGAGGGAACTCCTTGCGCGCTGCAAATCCCCGAAGAATGGTACTTCCATTACAACGAGCATGACGAGAATCCTGTCTTGTACATATTCGGCCTTTTCCGGCCAGTTTCGGCTTTTTAATAGTTTCAAAATGAGTCGTATCGCAGGATATTATGATGTGTAGAAACGCGTTGAGCGTTGCCAATCCCCCAAAAATGGTAATTCCATTACAAGGAGCATACGGAGCAACGGGTTCTGTACACCTTCGGCCTTTTCCGGATATTTCCGGCTTTTTAATTGCTTCAATAGGGGCCGTATATCAGGATATTATGATGTGTAAGAACCAGTTGCTCTCTGCCAACCCCCCAATAATGGTACTTCCATTACAACGAGCAAACGGTGCATTGGGTTCTGTACACCTTCGGCATTTTCCGGACATTTCCGGCTTTTTAATTGTTTCAAAATGGGCCGTATATCAGGATATTATGATGTGAGAGAACTCGTTGCGCGCTGCCAATCCCCGAAGAATGGTACTTCCATTACAACGAGCATGCGGAGAATCCTGTCTTGCACATATTCGGCCATTTCCGGCCAGTTTCGGCTTTTTAATAGTTTCAAAATGGGTCGTATCGCAGGATATTATGAGGTGTGAGAACTGGCTGCACGCTGGAAATCCCCGAAAAATGGTACGCCCATTACAACGAGCATACGGAGCAACGGGTTCTGTACACCTTCGGCCTTTTCCGGACATTTCCGGCTTTTTAATTGCTTCAAAATGGGCCGTATATCAGGATATTATGATGTGTAAGAACCAGTTGCTCTCTGCCAACCCCCCAAAAATGGTACTTCCATTACAACAAGCAAAGGGAGCAACGGGTTCTGTACACCTTCGGCCTTTTCCGGACATTTCCGGCTTTTTAATTGTTTCAAAATGGACCGTATATCAGGATATTATGATATGAGAGAACTCGTTGCGCGCTGCCAATCCCCGAAGAATGGTACTTCCATTACAACGAGCATGCGGAGAATCCTGTCTTGCACATATTCGGCCTTTTCCGGCAAGTTTCTGCATTTTAATAGTTTCAAAATGAGTCGTTTCGCAGGATATTATGAGGTGTGAGAACTCGCTGCACGCTGCCAATCCCCCAAAAATGGTAATTCCATTACAACGATCATACGGAGCAACGGGTTCTGCACACCTTCGGCCTTTTCCGGATATTACCGGCTTTTTAATTGTTTCAAAAAGGGTCGTATCGCAGGATATTATGATGTTTGAGATCTCGCTGCACGCTGCCAATCCGCGAAAAATGGTACGCCCACTACAACGAGCATACGGAGCAACGGGTTCTGTACACCTTCGTCCTTTTCCGGACATTTCCGGCTTTTTAATTGTTTCAAAATGTGCCGTTTATCAGGATATTATGATGTGAGAGAACACGTTACGCGCTGCCAATCCCCGAGAAATGGTACGCCCCTTACATCGAGCATACGGAGCATCAGGTTCTGTACACCTTCGGCCTTTTCCGGACATTTCCGGCATATTAAGTGATCAAAAACGGGCAGAATAGCAGGATATTATGATGTGAGAGAACACGGTGCGCGCTGCCAATCCCCGAAGAATGGTACTTCCAATACAACCAGCATCCGGAGAATCCTGTCTTGTACATTTTCGGCCTTTTCCGGCCAGTTTCGGCTTTTTAATTGTTTCGAAATGGGTCGTATCGCAGGATATTGTGATGTGAGAGAACTCGTTGCGCGCAGCCAATCCTCGAAGAATGGTACTACCATTACAACGAGCATGCGGAGAATCCTGTCTTGTACATATTCGGCCTTTTCCGGCCAGTTTCGGCTTTTTAATAGTTTCAAAATGAGTCGTATCGCAGGATATTATGAGGTGTGAGAACTCGCTGCACGCTGACAATCCCCGAAAAATGGTACGCCCACTACAACGAGCATACGGAGCATCAGGTTCTGTACACCTTCGGCCTTTTCCGGACATTTCCGGCATTTTAAGTGATCAAAAATGGGCCGTATATCAGGATATTATGATGTGAGAGAACTCGTTGCGCGCTGCCAATCCCCGAAGAATGGTACTTCCATTACAACGAGCATGCGGAGAATCCTGTCTTGTACATATTCGACCATTTCCGGCCAGTTTCGGCTTTTTAATAGTTTCAAAATGGGTCGTATCGCAGGATATTATGAGGTGTGAGAACTGGCTGCACGCTGGAAATCCCCGAAAAATGGTACGCCTATTGCAACGAGCATACGGAGCAACGGGTTCTTTACACCTTCGGCCTTTTCCGGACATTTCCGGCTTTTTAATTGCTTCAAAATGGGCCGTATATCAGGATATTATGATGTGTAAGAACCAGTTGCTCTCTGCCAACCCCCCAAAAATGGTACTTCCATTACAACAAGCAAAGGGAGCAACGGGTTCTGTACACCTTCGGCCTTTTCCGGACATTTCCGGCTTTTTAATTGTTTCAAAATGGGCCGTATATCAGGATATTATGATGTGAGAGAACTCGTTGCGCGCAACCAATCCCCGAAGAATGGTACTTCCATTACAACGAGCATGCGGAGAATCCTGTCTTGTACATATTCGGCCTTTTCCGGCAAGTTTCGGCATTTTAATAGTTTCAAAATGAGTCGTTTCGCAGGATATTATGAGGTGTGAGAACGCGCTGCACGCTTCCAATCCCCCCAAAATGGTCCTTCCATTACAACGAGCATACGGAGCAACGGGTTCTGTACACCTTCGGCCTTTTCCGGATATTACCGGCTTTTTAATTGTTTCAAAAAGGGTCGCATCGCAGGATATTATGATGTTTGAGATCTCGCTGCACGCTGCCAATCCCCGAAAAATGGTACGCCCACTACAACGAGCATACGGAGCAACGGGTTCTGTACACATTCGGCCTTTTCCGGACATTTCCGGCATATTAAGTGATCAAAAACGGGCAGAATAGCAGGATATTATGATGTGAGAGAACACGGTGCGCGCTGCCAATCCCCGAAGAATGGTACTTCCAATACAACCAGCATCCGGAGAATCCAGTCTTGTACATTTTCGGCCTTTTCCGGCCAGTTTCGGCTTTTTAATTGTTACGAAATGGGCCGTATATCAGGATATTATGATGTGAGAGAACTTGTTGCGCGCTGCCAATCCCCGAAGAATGGTACTTCCATTACAACGAGCATGCGGAGAATCCTGTCTTGTACATATTCGGCCTTTTCCGGCCAGTTTCGGCTTTTTAATAGTTTCAAAATGAGTCGTATCGCAGGATATTATGAGGTGTGAGAACTCGCTGCACGCTGACAATCCCCGAAAAATGGTACGCCCACTACAACGAGCATACGGAGCATCAGGTTCTGTACACCTTCGGCCTTTTCCGGACATTTCCGGCATTTTAAGTGATCAAAAATGGGCCGAATAGCAGGATATTATGATGTGTAAAAACGCGTTGAGCGTTGCCAATCCCCCAAAAATGGTAATTCCATTACAACGAGCATACGGAGCAACGGGTTCTGTACACCTTCGGCCTTTTCCGGATATTTCCGGCTTTTTAATTGTTTCAAAATGGGCCGTATATCAGGATATTATGATGTGTAAGAACCAGTTGCTCTCTGCCAACCCCCCAAAAATGGTACTTCCATTACAACGAGCAAACGGAGCATTGGGTTCTGTACACCTTCGGCCTTTTCCGGACATCTCAGGCATTTTATGTGATTAAAAACGGGCCGTATAGCAGGATATTATGATGTGAGGGAACTCGTTGCGCGCTGCAAATCCCCGAAGAATGGTACTTCCATTTCAACGAGCATGACGAGAATCCTGTCTGGTACATATTCGGCCTTTTCCGGCCAGTTTCGGCTTTTTAATAGTTTCAAAATGAGTCGTATCGCAGGATATTATGATGTGTAAAAACGCGTTGAGCGTTGCCAATCCCCCAAAAATGGTAATTCCATTACAACGAGCATACGGAGCAACGGGTTCTGTACACCTTCGGCCTTTTCCGGACATTTCCGGCTTTTTAATTGTTTCAAAATGTGTCGTTTCGCAGGATATTATGATGTGTGAGAACTCGCTGCACGCTGCCAATCCCCGAAAAATGGTACGCCCATTACAACGAGCATACGGAGCAACGGGATCTGTACACCTTCGGCATTTTCCGGACATTTCCGGCTTTTTAATTGTTTCAAAATGTGCCGTTTATCAGGATATTATGATGTGTGAGAAGTCGCTGCACGCTGCCAATCCCCGAAAAATGGTCCTTCCATTACAACGAGCAAACGGAGCATCGGGTTCTGTACTCCTTCGGCCTTTTCCGGACATTTCCGGCATTTTAAGTGATCAAAAATGGGCCGAATAGCATGATATTATGATGTGAGAGAACACGGTGCACGCTGCCAATCCACGAAAAATGGAACGCCCACTACAGCGAGCATACGGAGCATCATGTTCTGTACACCTTCGGCCTTTTCCGGACATTTCCGGCATTTTAAGTGATAAAAAATGGGCCGAATAGCAGGATATTATGATCTGTAAAAACGCGTTGAGCGTTGCCAATACCCCAAAAATGGTAATTCCATTACAACGAGCATACGGAGCAACGGGTTCTGTACACCTTCGGCCTTTTCCGGATATTTCCGGCTTTTTAATTGTTTCAAAATGGGCCGTATATCAGGATATTATGATGTGTAAGAACCAGTTGCTCTCTGCCAACCCCCCAAAAATGGTACTTCCATTACAACGAGCAAACGGAGCATTGGGTTCTGTACACCTTCGGCCTTTTCCGGACATCTCCGGCATTTTATGTGATTAAAAACGGGCCGTATAGCAGGATATTATGATGTGAGAGAACTCGTTGCGCGCTGCCAATCCCCGAAGAATGGTACTTCCTATTACAACGACCATGCGGAGAATCCTGTCTTGTACATATTCGGCCATTTCCGGCCAGTTTCGGCTTTTTAATAGTTTCAAAATGGGTCGTATCGCAGGATATTATGAGGTGTGAGAACTGGCTGCACGCTGGAAATCCCCGAAAAATGGTACGCCCATTACAACGAGCATACGGAGCAGCGGGTTCTGTACACCTTCGGCCTTTTCCGGACATTTCCGGCTTTTTAACTGCTTCAATAGGGGCCGTATATCAGGATATTATGATGTGTAAGAACCAGTTGCTCTCTGCCAACCCCCCAAAAATGGTACTTCCATTACAACAAGCAAAGGGAGCAACGGGTTCTGTACACCTTCGGCCTTTTCCGGACATTTCCGGCTTTTTAATTGTTTCAAAATGGGCCGTATATCAGGATATTATGATGTGAGAGAACTCGTTGCGCGCTGCCAATCCCCGAAGAATGGTACTTCCATTACAACGAGCATGCGGAGAATCCTGTCTTGTACATATTCGGCCATTTCCGGCCAGTTTCGGCTTTTTAATAGTTTCAAAATGGTTCGTATCGCAGGATATTATGAGGTGTGAGAACTGGCTGCACGCTGGAAATCCCCGAAAAATGGTACGCCCATTACAACGAGCAAACGGAGCATCGGGTTCTGTACTCCTTCGGCCTCTTCCGGACATTTCCGGCATTTTAAGTGATTAAAAACGGGCCGAATAGCAGGATATTATGATGTGTAAAAACGCGTTGAGCGCTGCCAATCCCCCAAAAATGGCCTTCCATTACAACGAGCATACGGAGCAACGGGTTCTGTACACCTTCGGCCTTTTCCGGATATTACCGGCTTTTTAATTGTTTCAAAAAGGGTCGTATCGCAGGATATTATGATGTTTGAGATCTCGCTGCACGCTGCCAATCCCCGAAAAATGGAACGCCCACTACAGCGAGCATACGGAGCATCAGGTTCTGTACACCTTCGGCCTTTTCCGGACATTTCCGGCATTTTAAGTGATCAAAAATGGGCCGAATAGCAGGATATTATGATCTGTAAAAACGCGTTGAGCGTTGCCAATACCCCAAAAATGGTAATTCCATTACAACGAGCATACGGAGCAACGGGTTCTGTACACCTTCGGCCTTTTCCGGACATTTCCGGCTTTTTAATTGTTTCAAAATGGGCCGTATATCAGGATATTATGATGTGTAAGAACCAGTTGCTCTCTGCCAACCCCCCAAAAATGGTACTTCCATTACAACGAGCAAACGGAGCATTGGGTTCTGTACACCTTCGGCCTTTTCCGGACATCTCCGGCATTTTATGTGATTAAAAATGGGCCGTATAGCAGGATATTATGATGTGAGAGAACTCGTTGCGCGCTGCCAATCCCCGAGGAATGGTACTTCCATTACAACGACCATGCGGAGAATCCTGTCTTGTACATATTCGGCAATTTCCGGCCAGTTTCGGCTTTTTAATAGTTTCAAAATGGGTCGTATCGCAGGATATTATGAGGTGTGAGAACTGGCTGCACGCTGGAAATCCCCGAAAAATGGTACGCCCATTACAACGAGCATACGGAGCAGCGGGTTCTGTACACCTTCGGCCTTTTCCGGACATTTCCGGCTTTTTAACTGCTTCAATAGGGGCCGTATATCAGGATATTATGATGTGTAAGAACCAGTTGCTCTCTGCCAACCCCCCAAAAATGGTACTTCCATTACAACAAGCAAAGGGAGCAACGGGTTCTGTACACCTTCGGCCTTTTCCGGACATTTCCGGCTTTTTAATTGTTTCAAAATGGGCCGTATATCAGGATATTATGATGTGAGAGAACTCGTTGCGCGCTGCCAATCCCCGAAGAATGGTACTTCCATTACAACGAGCATGCGGAGAATCCTGTCTTGTACATATTCGGCCATTTCCGGCCAGTTTCGGCTTTTTAATAGTTTCAAAATGGTTCGTATCGCAGGATATTATGAGGTGTGAGAACTGGCTGCACGCTGGAAATCCCCGAAAAATGGTACGCCCATTACAACGAGCAAACGGAGCATCGGGTTCTGTACTCCTTCGGCCTCTTCCGGACATTTCCGGCATTTTAAGTGATTAAAAACGGGCCGAATAGCAGGATATTATGATGTGTAAAAACGCGTTGAGCGCTGCCAATCCCCCAAAAATGGCCTTCCATTACAACGAGCATACGGAGCAACGGGTTCTGTACACCTTCGGCCTTTTCCGGATATTTCCGGCTTTTTAATTGTTTCAAATTGGGTCGTATCGCAGGTTATTGTGATGTGTGAGAACTCGCTGCACGCTGCCAGTCCCCGAAAAATGGTACGCCCATTACAACGAGCATACGGAGCATCAGGTTCTGTACACCTTCGGCCGCTTCCGGACATTTCCGGCATTTTAAGTGATTAAAAACGGGCCGAATAGCATGATATTATGATGTGTGAAAACGCGTTGAGCGCTGCCAATCCCCCAAAAATGGTCCTTCCATTACAACGAGCATACGGAGCAACGGGTTCTGTACACCTTCGGCCTTTTCCGGCCATTTCCGGCTTTTTAATTGTTTCAAAATGTACCGTATATCAGGATATTATGATGTGTGAGAACTCTCTGCACGCTGCCAATTCCCGAAAAATGGTACGCCCCTTAAAACGAGCATACGGAGCATCGGGTTCTGTACACCTTCGGCCTTTTCCGGACATTTCCGGCTTTTTAATTGTTTCAAAATGGGCCGTATATCAGGATATTATGATATGTAAGAACCAGTTGCTCTCTGCCAACCCCCCAAAAATGGTACTTCTATAACAACGAGCAAACGGAGCAACGGGTTCTGTACACCTTCGGCCTTTTCCGGCCATTTCCGGCTTTTTAATTGTTTCAAAATGGACCGTATATCAGGATATTATGATGTGTGAGAACTCGTAGCACGCTGCCAATTCCCGAAAAATGGTACGCCCCTTACAACGAGCATACGGAGCATCGGGTTCTGTACACCTTCGGGCTTTTCCGGACATTTCCGGCTTTTTAATTGTTTCAAAATGGGCCGTATATCAGGATATTATGATATGTAAGAACCAGTTGCTCTCTGCCAACCCCCCAAAAATGGTACTTCTATAACAACGAGTAAACGGAGCATCGGGTTCTGTACACCTTCGGTCATTTCCGGACATCTCCGGCATTTTATGTGATTAAAAACGGGCCGTATTGCAGGATATTATGAAATGAGAGAACTCGTTACGCGCTGCCAATCCCCGAAGCATGGTACTTCCATTACAACGAGCATGCGGACAATCCTGTCTTGTACATATTCGGCCATTTCCGGCCAGTTTCTGCTTTTTAATTGTTTCAAAATGGGTCGTATCGCAGGATATTATGATGTGTGAGAACTCGCTGCACGCTGCCAATCCCCCAAAAATGGTACGCCCATTACAACGAGCATAGGGAGCAACGGGTTCTGTACACCTTCGGCCTATTCCGGACATTTCCGGCTTTTTAATTGTTTCAAAATGGGCCGTATATCAGGATATTATGATGTGTAAGACCAGTTGCTCTCTGCCAACCCCCCAAAAATGGTACTTCCATCACAACGAGCAAACGGAGCATCGGGTTCTGTACACCTTCGGTCATTTCCGGACATCTCCGGCATTTTATGTGATTAAACACGGGCCGTATTGCAGGATATTATGATGTGAGAGAACTCGTTGCGCGCTGCCAATCCCCGACGAGTGGTACTTCCATTACAACGAGCATGCGGAGAATCCTGTCTTGTACATATTCGGCCTTTTCCGGACATTTCCGGCTTTTTAATTGTGTCAAAATGGGTCGTATCGCAGGATATTATGATGTAGCCAACGACCTAGCCACGTTGTGTGCACTCGTTCCCGTTCGATCACGAAAGTTAAGCAACGTTGGGCACGGATAGTACTAAGATGGGTGACCGCTTGGGAACTCCGTATGGTGTTGGTGTTTTTCAGAAGGAGATCAGCCTAGTATTGCACGGGCTGAGAAGAGTACGAGGGCAGTAACTGCCCGAAGAGAAGGAGAAACAATGGGGCAAGGATGGACAACCCTGATGAATGCCGACTGGTATTACCGGGGTTGTCTGCCCTCGAAGAAGGAAAAGAAGGAGGAGGGGTTTTTAGTGGGTATGGCAACAACATCCGTCCGAGTCCCACATAACCCAGTGATGTGGGTCACAGGGCATGCGTAACAGCATTTTCCGCTCCTCATTAAATAAAAAAAAAAAAAAAAAAAAAAAAAGGATATTATGATGTGTGAGAACTCGCTGCACGCTGCCAATCCCCGAAAAATGGTACGCCCATTACAACGAGCATACGGAGCATCGGGTTCTGTACACCTTCGGCCTCTTCCGGACATTTCCGGCATTTTAAGTGATTAAAAACGGGCCGTATATCAGGATATTGTGATGTGTAAGAACCAGTTGCTCTCTGCCAACCCCCCAAAAATGGTACTTCCATTACAACGAGCAAACGGAGAATCGGGTTCTGTACACCTTCGGCCTTTTCCGGACATCTCCGGCATATTATGTGATTAAAAACGGGCCGTATAGCAGGATATTATGATGTCAGAGAACTCGGTGCGCGCTGCCAATCCCCGAAGAATGGTACTTCCAATACAACCAGCATGCGGAAAATCCTGTCTTGTACATATTAGTCCTTTTCCGGCCAGTTTCGGCTTTTTAATTGTTTCAAAAAGGGTCGTATCGCAGGATATTATGATGTGTAAAAACGCGTTGAGCGCTGCCAATCCCCCAAAAATGGTCCTTCCATTACAACGAGCATAGGGAGCAACGGTTTCTGTACACCTTCAGCCTTTTCCGGACATTTCCGGCTTTTTAATTGTTTCAAAATGGGTCGTATCGCATGATATTATGATGTGAGAGAACTCGTTGCGCGCAGCCAATCCCCGAAGAATAGTACTTCCATTACAACGAGCATGCGGAGAATACCGTCTTGTACATATTCGGCCTTTTCCGGCAAGTTTCGTCTTTTTAATTGTTTCAAAATGGGTCGTGTCGCAGGATATTATGATGTGTGAGAACTCGCTGCACGCTGCCAACCCCCAAAAATGGTACGCAAATTACAACGAGCATACGGAGCAACGGGTTCTGTACACCTTCGGCCTATTCCGGACATTTCCGGCTTTTTAATTGTTTCAAAATGGGCCGTATATCAGGATATTATGATGTGTAAGAACCAGTTGCTCTCTGCCAACCCCCCAAAAATGGTACTTCCATCACAACGAGCAAACGGAGCATCGGGTTCTGTACACCTTCTGTCATTTCCGGACATCTCCGGCATTTTATGTGATTAAAAACGGGCCGTATTGCAGGATATTATGATGTGAGGGATCCCGTTGCGCGCTGCCAATTCCCGAAGAATGGTACTTCCATTACAACGAGCATGCGGAGAATCCTGTCTTGTACATATTCGGCCTTTCCCGGCCAGTTTCGGCTTTTTAATAGTCTAAAAATGGGTCGTATCGCAGGATATTATGATGTGTGAGAACTCGCTGCAAGCTGCCAATCCCCGAAAAATGGTACGCCCATTACAACGAGCAAACGGAGCATCGGGTTCTATACTCCTTCGGCCTCTTCCGGACATTTCCGGCATTTTAAGTGATTAAAAACGGGCCGAATAGCAGGATATTATGATGTGTAAAAACGCGTTGAGCGCTGCCAATCCCCCAAAAATGGCCTTCCATTACAACGAGCATACGGAGCAACGGGTTCTGTACACCTTCGGCCTTTTCCGGATATTTCCGGCTTTTTAATTGTTTCAAAATGGGTCGTATCGCAGGATATTGTGATGTGTGAGAACTCGCTGCACGCTGCCAGTCCCCGAAAAATGGTACGCCCATTACAACGAGCATACGGAGCATCAGGTTCTGTACACCTTCGGCCGCTTCCGGACATTTCCGGCATTTTAAGTGATTAAAAACGGGCCGAATAGCATGATATTATGATGTGTGAAAACGCGTTGAGCGCTGCCAATTCCCGAAAAATGGTACGCCCCTTACAACGAGCATACGGAGCATCGGGTTCTGTACACCTTCGGGCTTTTCCGGACATTTCCGGCTTTTTAATTGTTTCAAAATGGGCCGTATATCAGGATATTATGATATGTAAGAAACAGTTGCTCTCTGCCAACCCCCCAAAAATGGTACTTCTATAACAACGAGCAAACGGAGCAACGGGTTCTGTACACCTTCGGCCTTTTCCGGCCATTTCCGGCTTTTTAATTGTTTCAAAATGGACCGTATATCAGGATATTATGATGTGTGAGAACTCGCTGCACGCTGCCAATTCCCGAAAAATGGTACGCCCCTTACAACGAGCATACGGAGCATCGGGTTCTGTACACCTTCGGGCTTTTCCGGACATTTCCGGCTTTTTAATTGTTTCAAAATGGGCCGTATATCAGGATATTATGATATGTAAGAACCAGTTGCTCTCTGCCAACCCCCCAAAAATGGTACTTCTATAACAACGAGTAAACGGAGCATCGGGTTCTGTACACCTTCGGTCATTTCCGGACATCTCCGGCATTTTATGTGATTAAAAACGGGCCGTATTGCAGGATATTATGAAATGAGAGAACTCGTTACGCGCTGCCAATCCCCGAAGCATGGTACTTCCATTACAACGAGCATGCGGACAATCCTGTCTTGTACATATTCGGCCATTTCCGGCCAGTTTCGGCTTTTTAATTGCTTCAAAATGGGTCGTATCGCAGGATATTATGATGTGTGAGAACTCGCTGCATGCTGCCAATCCCCGAAAAATGGTACGCGCATTACAACGAGCAAACGGAGCATCGGGTTCTGTACACCTTCGGCCTCTACCGGACATTTCCGGCATTTTAAGTGATTAAAAACGGGCCGAATAGCAGGATAATATGATGTGTGAGAACTCGCTGCACGCTGCCAGTCCCCGAAAAATGGTACGCCCATTACAACGAGCATACGGAGCATCAGGTTCTGTACACCTTCGGCCGCTTCCGGACATTTCCGGCATTTTAAGTGATTAAAAACGGGCCGAATAGCAGGATATTATGATGTGTGAAAACGCGTTGAGCGCTGCCAATCCCCCAAAAATGGTCCTTCCATTACAACGAGCATACGGAGCAACGGGTTCTGTACACCTTCGGCCTTTTCCGGCCATTTCCGGCTTTTTAATTGTTTCCAAATGGACCGCATATCAGGATATTATGATGTGTGAGAACTCGCTGCACGCTGCCAATCCCCGAAAAATGGTACGCCCCTTACAACGAGCATACGGAGCAACGGGTTCTGTACACCTTCGGCCTTTTCCGGACACTTCCGGCTTTTTAATTGTTTCAAAATGGGCCGTATATCAGGATATTATGATATGTAAGAACCAGTTGCTCTCTGCCAACCCCCCAAAAATGGTACTTCTATAACAACGAGCAAACGGAGCATCGGGTTCTGTACACCTTCGGTCATTTCCGGACATCTCCGGCATTTTATGTGATTCAAAACGGGCCGTATTGCAGGATATTATGAAGTGACGGAACCCGTTGGGCGCTGCCAATCCCCGAAGAATGGTACTTCCATTACAACGAGCATGCGGAGAATCCTGTCTTGTACATATTCGGCCTTTCCCGGCCAGTTTCGGCTTTTTAATAGTTTAAAAATGGGTCGTATCGCAGGATATTATGATGTGTGAGAACTCGCTGCAAGCTGCCAATCCCCTAAAAATGGTACGCCCATTACAACGAGCAAACGGAGCATCGAGTTCTGTACTCCTTCGGCCTCTTCCAGACATGTCCGGCATTTTAAGTGATTAAAAACGGGACGAATAGCAGGATATTATGATGGGTAAAAACGCGTTGAGCGCTGCCAATCCCCCAAAAATGGTCCTTCCATTACAACGAGCCTACGGAGCAAAGGGTTCTGTACACCTTCGGCCTTTTCCGGACATTTCCGGCTTTTTAATTGTTTCAAAATGGGTCGTATCGCAGGATATTATGATGTGTGAGAACTCGCTGCACGCTGCCAATCCCCGAAAAATGGTACGCCCATTACAACGAGCATACGGAGCAACGGGTTCTGTACACCTTCGGCCTTTTCCGGACATTTCCGGCTTTTTAATTGTTTCAAAATGGGTCGTATCGCAGGATATTATGATGTGTGAGAACTCGCTGCACGCTGCCAATCCTCCAAAAATGGTACGCCCATTACAACGAGCATACGGAGCAACGGGTTCTGTACACCTACGGCCTTTTCCGGACATTTCCGGCTTTTTAATTGTTTCAAAATGGGTCTTATCGCAGGATATTATGATGTGAGAGAACTCGTTGCACGCTGCAATCCCCGAAGAATTGTACTTCCATTACAACGAGCATGCGGAGGATACTGTCTTGTACATATTCGGCCTTTTCCGGCAAGTTTCGGCTTTCTAATTATTTCAAAATGGGTCGTGTCGCAGGATATTATGATGTGTGAGAACTCGCTGCACGCTGCCAATCCTCCAAAAATGGTACGCCCATTACAACGAGCATACGGAGCAACGGGTTCTGTACACCTTCGGCCTTTTCCGGACATTTCCGGCTTTTTAATTGTTTCAAAATGGGTCGTCTCAAAGGATATGATGATGTGTGAGAACTCGCTGCACGCTGCCAATCCCCGAAATATGGTACGCCCGTTACAACGAGCATACGGAGCAACGGGTTCTGTACACCTTCGGCCTATTCCGGACATTTCCGGCTTTTTAATTGTTTCAAAATGGGCCGTATATCAGGATATTATAATGTGTGAGAACTCGCTGCACGCTGCCAATCCCCGAAAAATGGTACTTCCATTACAATGAGCAAACGGAGTATCGGGTACTGTACACCTTCGGCCTTTTCCGGACATCTCCGGCATTTTATGTGATTAAAAACGGGCCGTATAGCAGGATATTATGATGTGAGAGAAATCGTTGCGCGCTGCCAATCCCCGAAGAATGGTACTTCCATTACAACGAGCATGCGGAGAATCCTGTCTTGTACATATTCGGCCTTTTCCGGACATTTCCGGCTTTTTAATTGTTTCAAAATGGGCCGTATATCAGGATATTATGATGTGTAAGAACCAGTTGCTCTCTGCCAACCCCCCAAAAATGGTACTTCCATTACAACGAGCAAACGGAGCATTGGGTTCTGTACACCTTCGGCCTTTTCCGGACATCTCCGGCATTTTATGTGATTAAAAACGGGTCGTATCGCAGGATATTATGATGTGTGAGAACTCGCTGCACGCTGCCAATCCCCCAAAAATGGTCCTTACATTAAAACGAGCATACGGAGCAACGGGTTCTGTGCACCTTCGGCCTTTTCCGGACATCTCCGGCATTTTATGTGATTAAAAACGGGCCGTATAGCAGGATATTATGATGTGAGAGAACTCGTTGCGCGCTGCCAATCCCCGAAGAATGGTACTTCCATTACAACGAGCATGACGAGAATCCTGTCTTGTACATATTCGGCCTTTCCCGGCCAGTTTCGGCTTTTTAATAGTTTAAAAATGGGTCGTATCGCAGGATATTATGATGTGTGAGAACTCGGTGCACGCTGCCAATCCCCGAAAAGTGGTACGCCCATTACAACGAGCATACGGAGCAACGGGTTCTGTACACCTTCAGCCTTTTCCGGACATTTCCGGCTTTTTAATTGTTTCAAAATGGGTCGTATCGCAGGATATTATGATGTGTGAGAACTCGCTGCACGCTGCCAGTCCCCGAAAAATGGTACGCCCATTACAACGAGCATACGGAGCATCAGGTTCTGTACACCTCCGGCTCTTCCGGTCATTTCCGGCATTTTAAGTGATTAAAAACGGCCGGCATATCAGGATATTATGATGTGTGAGAACTGGCTGCACGCTGCCAATCCCCGAAAAATGGTACGCCCATTACAACGAGCATACGGAGCAACGGGTTATGTACACCTTCGGCCTTTTCCGGACATTTCCGGCTTTTTAATTGTTTCAAAATGGGCCGTATATCAGGATATTATAATGTGTGAGAAATCGCTGCACGCTGCCAATCCCCGAAAAATGGTACTTCCATTACAACGAGCAAACGGAGTATCGGGTTCTGTACACCTTCGGCCTTTTCCGGACATCTCCGGCATTTTATGTGATTAAAAACGGGCCGTATAGCAGGATATTATGATGTGAGAGAACTCGTTGCGCGCTGCCAAACCCCGAAGAATGGTACTTCCATTACAACGAGCATGCGGAGAATCCTGTCTTGTACATATTCGGCCTTTTCCGGACATTTCCGGCTTTTTAATTGTTTCAAAATGGGTCGTGTCGCAGGATATTATGATGTGTGAGAACTCGCTGCACGCTGCCAATCCCCGAAAAATGGTACGCCCATTACAACGTGCATACGGAGCAACGGGATCTGTACTCCTACGGCCTTTTCCGGACATTTCCGGCTTTTTAATTGTTTCAAAATAGGCCGTATATCAGGATATTATGATGTGTAAGAACTAGTTGCTCTCTGCCAACACCCCAAAAATGGTACTTCCATCACAACGAGCAAACGGAGCATCGGGTTCTGTACACATTCGGACATTTCCGGACATCTCCGGCATTTTATGTGATTAAAAACGGGCCGTATTGCAGGATATTATGATGTGAGGGAACCCGTTGCGCGCTGCCAATCCCCGAAGAATGGTATTTCTATTACAACGAGCATACGGAGCAACGGGTTCTGTACACCTTCGGCCTTTTCCGGACATTTCCGGCTTTTTAATTGTTTCAAAATGGGTCGTATCGCAGGATATTATGAGGTGTGAGAACTGGCAGCACGCTGGAAATCCCCGAAAAATGGTACGCCAATTACAACGAGCATACGGAGCAACGGGTTCTGTAAACCTTCGGCCTTTTCCGGACATCTCCGGTATTTTATGTGATTAAAAACGGGCCGTATAGCAGGATATTATGATGTGAGAGAACTCGTTGCGCGCTGCCAATCCCCGAAGAATGGTACTTCCATTACAACGAGCATGCGGAGAATCCTGTCTTGTACATATTCGGCCATTTCCGGCCAGTTTCGGCTTTTTAATAGTTTCAAAATGGGTCGTATCGCAGGATATTATGAGGTGTGAGATCTGGCTGCATGCTGGAAATCCCCGAAAAATGGTACGCCCATTACAACGAGCATACGGAGCAACGGGTTCTGTACACCTTCGGCCTTTTCCGGACATTTCCGGCTTTTTAATTGCTTCAAAATGGGCCGTTTATCAGGATATTATGATGTGAGAGAACTCGCTGCACGCTGCCAACCCCCCAAAAATGGTACTTCCATTACAACGAGCAAACGGAGCATCGGGTTCTGTACACCTTCGGCCTTTTCTGGACATTTCCGGCTTTTTAATTGTTTCAACATGGGCCGTATATCAGGATATTATGATGTGAGAGAATTCGCTACGCGCTGCCAATCCCCGAGAAATGGTACGTCCCTTACAACGAGCATACGGAGCATCAGTTTCTGTACACCTTCGGCCTCTTTCGGGCATTCCCGGCTATTTAATTGTTTCAAAATGGGTCGTATCGCAGGATATTATGATGTGTGAGAACACGCTGCACGCGGCCCATCCCCGAAAAATGGTATTTCCATTACAACGAGCCAACGGAGCATCGGGATCTGTACACCTTCGGCCTTTTCCGGGCATTTCCGGCTATTTAATTGTTTCAAAATGGGCCGTATATCAGGATATTGTGATGTGTAAGAACCAGTTGCTCTCTGCCAACCCCCCAAAAATGGTACTTCCATTACAACGAGCAAACGGAGCATCGGGTTCTGTACACCTTCGGCCTTTTCCGGACATCTCCGGCATTTTATGTGATTAAAAACGGGCCGTATAGCAGGATATTATGATGTGAGGGAACACGGTGCGCGCTGCCAATCCCCGAAGAATGGTACTTCCAATACAACCAGCATGCGGAGAATCCTGTCTTGTACATATTCGGCCTTTTCCGGCCAGTTTCGGCTTTTTAATTGTTTCAAAATGGGTCGTATCGCTGGATATTATGATGTGAGAGAACTCGTTGCGCGCAGCCAATCCCCGAAGAATGGTACTTCCATTACAACGAGCATGCGGAGAATCCTGTCATGTACATATTCGGCCTTTTTCGGCCAGTTTCGGCTTTTTAATTGTGTCAAAATGGGTCGTATCGCTGGATATTATGATGTGTGAGAACTCGCTGCACGCTTCCAATCCCCGAAAAATGGTACGCCCATTACAACGAGCATACGGACAAACGGCTTCTGTACACCTTCGGCCTTTTCCGGACATTTCCGGCATTTTAAGTGTTCAAAAACGGCCCGAATAGCAGGATATTATGATGTGTAAAAACGCGTTGAGCGTTGCCAATCCCCCAAAAATGGTCCTTCCATTACAACGAGCATACGGAGCAACGGGTTCTGTACACCTTCGGCCTTTTCCGGATATTTCCGGCTTTTTAATTGTTTCAAAAAGGGTCGTATCGCAGGATATTATGATGTGTGAGATCTCGCTGCACGCTTCCAATCCCCGAAAAATGGTACGCCCATTACAACGAGCATACGGAGCAACGGGTTCTGTACACCTTCAGCCTTTACCGGGCATTTCCGGCTATTTAATTGTTTCAAAATGGGCCGTATATCAGGATATTGTGATGTGTAAGAACCAGTTGCTCTCTGCCAACCCCCCAAAAATGGTACTTCCATTACAACGAGCAAACGGAGAATCGGGTTCTGTACACCTTCGGTCTTTTCCGGACATCTCCGGCATATTATGTGATTAAAAACGGGCCGTATAGCAGGATATTATGATGTCAGAGAACTCGGTGCCCGCTGCCAATCCCCGAAGAATGGTACTTCCAATACAACCAGCAAGCGGAGAATCCTGTCTTGTACATATTAGTCCTTTACCGGCCAGTTTCGGCTTTTTAATAGTTTCAAAATGGGTCGTATCGCAGGATATTATGAGGTGTGAGAACTGGCTGCACGCTGGAAATCCTCGAAAAATGGTATGCCCATTACAACGAGCATACGGAGCAACGGGTTCTGTACACCTTCGGCCTTTTCCGGACATTTCCGGCTTTTTAATTGCTTCAAAATGGGCCGTTTATCAGGATATTATGATGTGTGAGAACTCGCTGCACGCTGCCAATCCCCAAAAAATGGTACGCCCATTACAACGAGCATAGGGAGCAACGGGTTCTGTACACCTTCGGCCTTTTCCGGCTTTTTAATTGTTTCAAAATGGGCCGTATATAAGGATATTATGATGTGAGAGAACTCGTTGCGCGCTGCCAATCCCCGAAGAATGGTACTTCCATTACAACGAGCATGCGGAGAATCCTGTCTTGTACATATTCGGCCTTTTCCGGAAAGTTTCGGCTTTTTAATAGTTTCAAAATGAACCCCCATCCAATCCAACCCCCGAAAAATGGTACGCCCACTACAACGAGCATACGGAGCAACGTCTTCTGTACACCTTTGGCCTTTTCCGGACATCTCCGGCATTTTATGTGATTAAAAACGGGCCGTATAGCAGGATATTATGATGTGAGAGAACTCGTTGCGCGCTGCCAATCCCCGAAGAATGGTACTTCCATTACAACGAGCATGCGGAGAATCCTGTCCTGTACACCTTCGGCCTTTTCCGGACATTTCCGGCTTTTTAATTGCTTCAAAATGGGCCGTTTATCAGGATATTATGATGTGAGAGAACACGTTACGCGCTGCCAATCCCCGAGAAATGGTACGCCCCTTACAACGTGCATACGGAGCATTGGGTTCTGTACACCTTCGGCCTTTTCCGGACATCTCCGGCATTTTATGTGATTAAAAACGGGTCGTATCGCAGGATATTATGATGTGTGAGAACTCGCTGCACGCTGCCAACCCCCCAAAAATGGTACTTCCATTACAACGAGCAAACGGAGCATCGGGTTCTGTACACCTTCGGCCTTTTCCGGACATCTCCGGCATTTTATGTGATTAAAAACGGGCTGTATAGCAGGATATTATGATGTGAGAGAACACGGTGCGCGCTGCCAATCCCCGAAGAATGGTACTTCCAATACAACCAGCATGCGGAGAATCCTGTCTTGTACATATTCGGCCTTTTCCGGCTAGTTTCGGCTTTTCAATTGTTTCAAAATGGGTCGTATCGCAGGATATTATGATGTGAGAGAACTCGTTGCGCGCAGCCAATCCCCGAAGAGTGGTACTTCCATTACAATGAGCATGCGGAGAATCCTGTCTTGTACATATTCGGCCTTTTCCGGCCAGTTTCGGCTTTTTAATAGTTTCAAAATGAGTCGTATCGCAGGATATTATGAGGTGTGAGAACTCGCTGCACGCTGCCAATCCCCGAAAAATGCTACGCCCACTACAACGAGCATACGGAGCAACGGGTTCTGTACACCTTCGGCCATTTCTGGACATTTCCGGCTTTTTAATTGTTTCAAAATGGGCCGTATATCAGGATATTATGATGTGAGAGAATTCGCTACGCGCTGCCAATCCCCGAGAAATGGTACGCCCCTTACAACGAGCATACGGAGCATCAGGTTCTGTACACCTTCGGCCTTCTCCGGACATTTCCGGCTTTTTAATTGTTTCAAAATGGGCCGTATTTCAGGATATTATGATGTGAGAAAACTCGTTACGCGCTGCCAATCCCCGAGAAATGGTACGCCCCTTACAACGAGCATACGGAGCATCAGTTTCTGTACACCTTCGGCCTTTTCCGGACATTTCCGGCATTTTAAGTGATCAAAAATGTGCCGAATAGCAGGATATTATGATGTGTAAAAACGCGTTGAGCGTTGCCAATCCACCAAAAATGGTCCTTCCATTACAACGAGCATACGGAGCAACGGGTTCTGTACACCTTCGGCCTTTTCCGGATATTTCCGGCTTTTTAATTGTTTCAAAAAGGGTCGTATCGGAGGATATTATGATGTGTGAGATCTCGCTGCACGCTGCCAATCCCCGAAAAATGGTACGCCCATTACAACGAGAATACGGAGCAACGGGTTCTGTACACCTTCGGCCTTTTCCGGACATTTCCGGCTATTTAATTGTTTCAAAATGGGTCGTATCGCAGGATATTATGATGTGAGGGAACTCCTTGCGCGCAGCCAATCCCCGAAGAATGGTACTTCTATTACAACGAGCATGCTTAGAATCCTGTCTTGTACATATTCGGCCATTTCCGGCCAGTTTCGGCTTTTTAATAGTTTCAAAATGGGTCGTATCGCAGGATACTATGAGGTGTGAGAACTGGCTGCACGCTGCCAATCCCCGAAAAATGGTACGTCCATTACAACGAGCATACGGAGCAACGGGTTCTGTACACCTTCGGCCTTTTCCGGACATTTCCGGCTTTTTAATTGTTTCAAAATGGGCCGTATATCAGGATATTATGATGTGAGAGAACTCGTTACGCGCTGCCAATCCCCGAGAAATGGTACGCCCCTTACAACGTGCATACGGAGCATTGGGTTCTGTACACCTTCGGCCTTTTCCGGACATCTCCGGCATTTTATGTGATTAAAAACGGGTCGTATCTCAGGATATTATGATGTGTGAGCACTCGCTGCACACTGCCAACCCCCCAAAAATGGTACTTCCATTACAACGAACAAACGGAGCATCGGGTTCTGTACACCTTCGGCCTTTTCCGGACATCTCCGGCATTTTATGTGATTAAAAACGGGCCGTATAGCAGGATATTATGATGTGAGAGAACACGGTGCGCGCTGCCAATCCCCGAAGAATGGTACTTCCAATACAACCAGCATGCGGAGAATCCTGTCTTGTACGTATTCGGCCTTTTCCGGCCGGTTTCGGCTTTTTAATTGTTTCAAAATGGGTCGTATCGCAGGATATTATGATGTGAGAGAACTCGTTGCGCGCAGCCAATCCCCGAAGAATGGTACTTCCATTACAACGAGCATGCGGAGAATCCTGTCTTGTACATATTCGGCCTTTTCCGGCCGGTTTCGGCTTTTTAATAGTTTCAAAATGAGTCGTATAGCAGGATATTATGATGTGTGAGAACTCGCTGCACGCTGCCAATCCCCGAAAAATGGTACGCCCACTACAACGAGCATACGGACAACGGGTTCTGTACACCTTCGGCCTTTTCTGGACATTTCCGGCTTTTTAATTGTTCCAAAATGGGCCGTATATCAGGATATTATGATGTGAGAGAATTCGCTACGCGCTGCCAATCCCCGAGAAATGGTATGCCCCTTACAACGAGCATACGGAGCATCAGGTTCTGTGCACCTTCGGCATTTTCCGGACATTTCCGGCTTTTTAATTGTTTCAAAATGGGCCGTATTTCAGGATATTATGATGTGAGAGAACCCGTTACGCGCTGACAATCCCCGAGAAATGGTACGCCCCTTACAACGAGCATACGGAGCATCAGGTTCTGTACACCTTCGGCCTTTTCCGGACATTTCCGGCATTTTAAGTGATCAAAAATGGGCCGAATAGCAGGATATTATGATGCGTAAAAACGCGTTGAGCGTTGCCAATCCCCCAAAAATGGTCCTTCCATTACAACGAGCATACGGAGCAACGGGTTCTGTACACCTTCGGCCTTTTCCGGATATTTCCGGCTTTTTAATTGATTCAAAAAGGGTCGTATCGCAGGATATTATGATGTGTTTGATCTCGCTGCACGCTGCCAATCCCCGAAAAATGGTACGCCCATTACAACGAGCACACGGAGCAACGGGTTCTGTACACCTTCGGCCTTTTCCGGACATTTCCGGCTTTTTAATTGTTTCAAAATGGGCCGTATATCAGGATATTATGATGTGTAAGAACCAGTTGCTCTCTGCCAACCCCCCAAAAATGGTACTTCCATTACAACGAGCAAACGGAGCATCGGGTTCTGTACACCTTCGGCCTTTTCCGGACATCTCCGGCATTTTATGTGATTAAAAACGGGCCGTATAGCAGGATATTATGATGTGAGAGAAATCGGTGCGCGCTGCCAATCCCCGAAGAATGGTACTTCCAATACAACGAGCATGCGGAGAATCCTGTCTTGTACATATTCGGCCTTTTCCGGCCAGTTTCGTCTTTTTAATTGTTTCAAAATGGGTCGTATCGCAGGATATTATGATGTGTGAGAACTCGCTGCACGCTGCCAATCCCCGAAAAATGGTACGCCCATTACAACGAGCATACGGAGCAACGGGTTCTGTACACCTTCGGCCTTTTCCGGACATTTCCGGCTATTTAATTGTTTCAAAATGGGCCGTATATCAGGATATTGTGATGTGTAAGAACCAGTTGCTCTCTGCCAACCCCCCAAAAATGGTACTTCCATTACAACGAGCAAACGGAGCATCGGGTTCTGTACACCTTCGGCCTTTTCCGGACATCTCCGGCATTTTATGTGATTAAAAACGGGCCGTATAGCAGGATATTATGATGTGAGGGAACACGGTGCGCGCTGCCAATCCCCGAAGAATGGTACTTCCAATACAACCAGCATGCGGAGAATCCTGTCTTGTACATATTCGGCCTTTTCCGGCCAGTTTCGGCTTTTTAATTGTTTCAAAATGGGTCGTATCGCTGGATATTATGATGTGAGAGAACTCGCTGCACGCTGCCAATCCCCGAAAAATGGTACGCCCATTACAACGAGCATACGGAGCAACGGCTTCTGTACACCTTCGGCCTTTTCCGGACATTTCCGGCATTTTAAGTGATCAAAAACGGGCCGAATAGCAGGATATTATGATGTGTAAAAACGCGTTGAGCGTTGCCAATCCCCCAAATTGGTCCTTCCATTACAACGAGCATACGGAGCATCGGGTTCTGTACACCTTCGGCCTTTTCCGGACATCTCCGGCATTTTATGTGATTAAAAACGGGCCGTATAGCAGGATATTATGATGTGAGAGAACTCGGTGCGCGCTGCCAATCCCCGAAGAATGGTACTTCCAATACAACGAGCATGCGGAGAATCCTGTCTTGTACATATTCGGCCTTTTCCGGCCAGTTTCGTCTTTTTAATTGTTTCAAAATGGGTCGTATCGCAGGATATTATGATGTGTGAGAACTCGCTGCACGCTGCCAATCCCCGAAAAATGGTACGCCCATTACAACGAGCATACGGAGCAACGAGTTCTGTACACCTTCGGCCTTCTCCGGACATTTCCGGCTATTTAATTGTTTCAAAATGGGTCGTATCGCAGGATATTATGATGTGTGAGAACACGCTGCACGCTGCCCATCCCCGAAAAATGGTACTTCCATTACAACGAGCAAACGGAGCATCGGGATCTGTACACCTTCGGCCTTTTCCGGGCATTTCCGGCTATTTAATTGTTTCAAAATGGGTCGTATCGCAGGATATTATGATGTGTGAGAACACGCTGCACGCGGCCCATCCCCGAAAAATGGTACTTCCATTACAACGAGCAAACGGAGCATCGGAATCTGTACACCTTCGGCCTTTTCCGGGCATTTCCGGCTATTTAATTGTTTCATAATGGGCCGTATATCAGGATATTGTGATGTGTAAGAACCAGTTGCTCTCTGCCAACCCCCCAAAAATGGTACTTCCATTACAACGAGCAAACGGAGCATCGGATTCTGTACACCTTCGGCCTTTTCCGGACATCTCCGGCATTTTATGTGATTAAAAACGGGCCGTATAGCAGGATATTATAATGTGAGGGAACACGGTGCGCGCTGCCAATCCCCGAAGAATGGTACTTCCAATACAACCAGCATGCGGAGAATCCTGTCTTGTACATGTTCGGCCTTTTCCGGCCAGTTTCGGCTTTTTAATTGTTTCAAAATGGGTCGTATCGCTGGATATTATGATGTGAGAGAACTCGTTGCGCGCAGCCAATCCCCGAAGAATGGTGCTTCCATTACAACGAGCATGCGGAGAATCCTGTCTTGTACATATTCGGCCTTTTTCGGCCAGTTTCGGCTTTTTAATTGTGTCAAAATGGGTCGTATCGCTGGATATTATGATGTGTGAGAACTCGCTGCACGCTTCCAATCCCCGAAAAATGGTACGCCCATTACAACGAGCATACGGACAAACGGCTTCTGTACACCTTCGGCCTTTTCCGGACATTTCCGGCATTTTAAGTGTTCAAAAACGGCCCGAATAGCAGGATATTATGATGTGTAAAAACGCGTTGAGCGTTGCCAATCCCCCAAAAATGGTCCTTCCATTACAACGAGCATACGGAGCAACGGGTTCTGTACACCTTCGGCCTTTTCCGGATATTTCCGGCTTTTTAATTGTTTCAAAAAGGGTCGTATCGCAGGATATTATGATGTGTGAGATCTCGCTGCACGCTTCCAATCCCCGAAAAATGGTACGCCCATTACAACGAGCATACGGAGCAACGGGTTCTGTACACCTTCAGCCTTTACCGGGCATTTCCGGCTATTTAATTGTTTCAAAATGGGCCGTATATCAGGATATTGTGATGTGTAAGAACCAGTTGCTCTCTGCCAACCCCCCAAAAATGGTACTTCCATTACAACGAGCAAACGGAGAATCGGGTTCTGTACACCTTCGGTCTTTTCCGGACATCTCCGGCATATTATGTGATTAAAAACGGGCCGTATAGCAGGATATTATGATGTCAGAGAACTCGGTGCCCGCTGCCAATCCCCGAAGAATGGTACTTCCAATACAACCAGCAAGCGGAGAATCCTGTCTTGTACATATTAGTCCTTTACCGGCCAGTTTCGGCTTTTTAATAGTTTCAAAATGGGTCGTATCGCAGGATATTATGAGGTGTGAGAACTGGCTGCACGCTGGAAATCCTCGAAAAATGGTATGCCCATTACAACGAGCATACGGAGCAACGGGTTCTGTACACCTTCGGCCTTTTCCGGACATTTCCGGCTTTTTAATTGCTTCAAAATGGGCCGTTTATCAGGATATTATGATGTGTGAGAACTCGCTGCACGCTGCCAATCCCCAAAAAATGGTACGCCCATTACAACGAGCATAGGGAGCAACGGGTTCTGTACACCTTCGGCCTTTTCCGGCTTTTTAATTGTTTCAAAATGGGCCGTATATAAGGATATTATGATGTGAGAGAACTCGTTGCGCGCTGCCAATCCCCGAAGAATGGTACTTCCATTACAACGAGCATGCGGAGAATCCTGTCTTGTACATATTCGGCCTTTTCCGGAAAGTTTCGGCTTTTCAATAGTTTCAAAATGAACCCCCATCCAATCCAACCCCCGAAAAATGGTACGCCCACTACAACGAGCATACGGAGCAACGTCTTCTGTACACCTTTGGCCTTTTCCGGACATCTCCGGCATTTTATGTGATTAAAAACGGGCCGTATAGCAGGATATTATGATGTGAGAGAACTCGTTGCGCGCTGCCAATCCCCGAAGAATGGTACTTCCATTACAACGAGCATGCGGAGAATCCTGTCCTGTACACCTTCGGCCTTTTCCGGACATTTCCGGCTTTTTAATTGCTTCAAAATGGGCCGTTTATCAGGATATTATGATGTGAGAGAACACGTTACGCGCTGCCAATCCCCGAGAAATGGTACGCCCCTTACAACGTGCATACGGAGCATTGGGTTCTGTACACCTTCGGCCTTTTCCGGACATCTCCGGCATTTTATGTGATTAAAAACGGGTCGTATCGCAGGATATTATGATGTGTGAGAACTCGCTGCACGCTGCCAACCCCCCAAAAATGGTACTTCCATTACAACGAGCAAACGGAGCATCGGGTTCTGTACACCTTCGGCCTTTTCCGGACATCTCCGGCATTTTATGTGATTAAAAACGGGCTGTATAGCAGGATATTATGATGTGAGAGAACACGGTGCGCGCTGCCAATCCCCGAAGAATGGTACTTCCAATACAACCAGCATGCGGAGAATCCTGTCTTGTACATATTCGGCCTTTTCCGGCTAGTTTCGGCTTTTCAATTGTTTCAAAATGGGTCGTATCGCAGGATATTATGATGTGAGAGAACTCGTTGCGCGCAGCCAATCCCCGAAGAGTGGTACTTCCATTACAATGAGCATGCGGAGAATCCTGTCTTGTACATATTCGGCCTTTTCCGGCCAGTTTCGGCTTTTTAATAGTTTCAAAATGAGTCGTATCGCAGGATATTATGAGGTGTGAGAACTCGCTGCACGCTGCCAATCCCCGAAAAATGCTACGCCCACTACAACGAGCATACGGAGCAACGGGTTCTGTACACCTTCGGCCATTTCTGGACATTTCCGGCTTTTTAATTGTTTCAAAATGGGCCGTATATCAGGATATTATGATGTGAGAGAATTCGCTACGCGCTGCCAATCCCCGAGAAATGGTACGCCCCTTACAACGAGCATACGGAGCATCAGGTTCTGTACACCTTCGGCCTTCTCCGGACATTTCCGGCTTTTTAATTGTTTCAAAATGGGCCGTATTTCAGGATATTATGATGTGAGAAAACTCGTTACGCGCTGCCAATCCCCGAGAAATGGTACGCCCCTTACAACGAGCATACGGAGCATCAGTTTCTGTACACCTTCGGCCTTTTCCGGACATTTCCGGCATTTTAAGTGATCAAAAATGTGCCGAATAGCAGGATATTATGATGTGTAAAAACGCGTTGAGCGTTGCCAATCCACCAAAAATGGTCCTTCCATTACAACGAGCATACGGAGCAACGGGTTCTGTACACCTTCGGCCTTTTCCGGATATTTCCGGCTTTTTAATTGTTTCAAAAAGGGTCGTATCGGAGGATATTATGATGTGTGAGATCTCGCTGCACGCTGCCAATCCCCGAAAAATGGTACGCCCATTACAACGAGAATACGGAGCAACGGGTTCTGTACACCTTCGGCCTTTTCCGGACATTTCCGGCTATTTAATTGTTTCAAAATGGGTCGTATCGCAGGATATTATGATGTGAGGGAACTCCTTGCGCGCAGCCAATCCCCGAAGAATGGTACTTCTATTACAACGAGCATGCTTAGAATCCTGTCTTGTACATATTCGGCCATTTCCGGCCAGTTTCGGCTTTTTAATAGTTTCAAAATGGGTCGTATCGCAGGATACTATGAGGTGTGAGAACTGGCTGCACGCTGCCAATCCCCGAAAAATGGTACGTCCATTACAACGAGCATACGGAGCAACGGGTTCTGTACACCTTCGGCCTTTTCCGGACATTTCCGGCTTTTTAATTGTTTCAAAATGGGCCGTATATCAGGATATTATGATGTGAGAGAACTCGTTACGCGCTGCCAATCCCCGAGAAATGGTACGCCCCTTACAACGTGCATACGGAGCATTGGGTTCTGTACACCTTCGGCCTTTTCCGGACATCTCCGGCATTTTATGTGATTAAAAACGGGTCGTATCTCAGGATATTATGATGTGTGAGCACTCGCTGCACACTGCCAACCCCCCAAAAATGGTACTTCCATTACAACGAACAAACGGAGCATCGGGTTCTGTACACCTTCGGCCTTTTCCGGACATCTCCGGCATTTTATGTGATTAAAAACGGGCCGTATAGCAGGATATTATGATGTGAGAGAACACGGTGCGCGCTGCCAATCCCCGAAGAATGGTACTTCCAATACAACCAGCATGCGGAGAATCCTGTCTTGTACGTATTCGGCCTTTTCCGGCCGGTTTCGGCTTTTTAATTGTTTCAAAATGGGTCGTATCGCAGGATATTATGATGTGAGAGAACTCGTTGCGCGCAGCCAATCCCCGAAGAATGGTACTTCCATTACAACGAGCATGCGGAGAATCCTGTCTTGTACATATTCGGCCTTTTCCGGCCGGTTTCGGCTTTTTAATAGTTTCAAAATGAGTCGTATAGCAGGATATTATGATGTGTGAGAACTCGCTGCACGCTGCCAATCCCCGAAAAATGGTACGCCCACTACAACGAGCATACGGACAACGGGTTCTGTACACCTTCGGCCTTTTCTGGACATTTCCGGCTTTTTAATTGTTCCAAAATGGGCCGTATATCAGGATATTATGATGTGAGAGAATTCGCTACGCGCTGCCAATCCCCGAGAAATGGTATGCCCCTTACAACGAGCATACGGAGCATCAGGTTCTGTGCACCTTCGGCATTTTCCGGACATTTCCGGCTTTTTAATTGTTTCAAAATGGGCCGTATTTCAGGATATTATGATGTGAGAGAACCCGTTACGCGCTGACAATCCCCGAGAAATGGTACGCCCCTTACAACGAGCATACGGAGCATCAGGTTCTGTACACCTTCGGCCTTTTCCGGACATTTCCGGCATTTTAAGTGATCAAAAATGGGCCGAATAGCAGGATATTATGATGCGTAAAAACGCGTTGAGCGTTGCCAATCCCCCAAAAATGGTCCTTCCATTACAACGAGCATACGGAGCAACGGGTTCTGTACACCTTCGGCCTTTTCCGGATATTTCCGGCTTTTTAATTGATTCAAAAAGGGTCGTATCGCAGGATATTATGATGTGTTTGATCTCGCTGCACGCTGCCAATCCCCGAAAAATGGTACGCCCATTACAACGAGCACACGGAGCAACGGGTTCTGTACACCTTCGGCCTTTTCCGGACATTTCCGGCTTTTTAATTGTTTCAAAATGGGCCGTATATCAGGATATTATGATGTGTAAGAACCAGTTGCTCTCTGCCAACCCCCCAAAAATGGTACTTCCATTACAACGAGCAAACGGAGCATCGGGTTCTGTACACCTTCGGCCTTTTCCGGACATCTCCGGCATTTTATGTGATTAAAAACGGGCCGTATAGCAGGATATTATGATGTGAGAGAAATCGGTGCGCGCTGCCAATCCCCGAAGAATGGTACTTCCAATACAACGAGCATGCGGAGAATCCTGTCTTGTACATATTCGGCCTTTTCCGGCCAGTTTCGTCTTTTTAATTGTTTCAAAATGGGTCGTATCGCAGGATATTATGATGTGTGAGAACTCGCTGCACGCTGCCAATCCCCGAAAAATGGTACGCCCATTACAACGAGCATACGGAGCAACGGGTTCTGTACACCTTCGGCCTTTTCCGGACATTTCCGGCTATTTAATTGTTTCAAAATGGGCCGTATATCAGGATATTGTGATGTGTAAGAACCAGTTGCTCTCTGCCAACCCCCCAAAAATGGTACTTCCATTACAACGAGCAAACGGAGCATCGGGTTCTGTACACCTTCGGCCTTTTCCGGACATCTCCGGCATTTTATGTGATTAAAAACGGGCCGTATAGCAGGATATTATGATGTGAGGGAACACGGTGCGCGCTGCCAATCCCCGAAGAATGGTACTTCCAATACAACCAGCATGCGGAGAATCCTGTCTTGTACATATTCGGCCTTTTCCGGCCAGTTTCGGCTTTTTAATTGTTTCAAAATGGGTCGTATCGCTGGATATTATGATGTGAGAGAACTCGCTGCACGCTGCCAATCCCCGAAAAATGGTACGCCCATTACAACGAGCATACGGAGCAACGGCTTCTGTACACCTTCGGCCTTTTCCGGACATTTCCGGCATTTTAAGTGATCAAAAACGGGCCGAATAGCAGGATATTATGATGTGTAAAAACGCGTTGAGCGTTGCCAATCCCCCAAATTGGTCCTTCCATTACAACGAGCATACGGAGCATCGGGTTCTGTACACCTTCGGCCTTTTCCGGACATCTCCGGCATTTTATGTGATTAAAAACGGGCCGTATAGCAGGATATTATGATGTGAGAGAACTCGGTGCGCGCTGCCAATCCCCGAAGAATGGTACTTCCAATACAACGAGCATGCGGAGAATCCTGTCTTGTACATATTCGGCCTTTTCCGGCCAGTTTCGTCTTTTTAATTGTTTCAAAATGGGTCGTATCGCAGGATATTATGATGTGTGAGAACTCGCTGCACGCTGCCAATCCCCGAAAAATGGTACGCCCATTACAACGAGCATACGGAGCAACGGGTTCTGTACACCTTCGGCCTTCTCCGGACATTTCCGGCTATTTAATTGTTTCAAAATGGGTCGTATCGCAGGATATTATGATGTGTGAGAACACGCTGCACGCTGCCCATCCCCGAAAAATGGTACTTCCATTACAACGAGCAAACGGAGCATCGGGATCTGTACACCTTCGGCCTTTTCCGGGCATTTCCGGCTATTTAATTGTTTCAAAATGGGTCGTATCGCAGGATATTATGATGTGTGAGAACACGCTGCACGCGGCCCATCCCCGAAAAATGGTACTTCCATTACAACGAGCAAACGGAGCATCGGAATCTGTACACCTTCGGCCTTTTCCGGGCATTTCCGGCTATTTAATTGTTTCATAATGGGCCGTATATCAGGATATTGTGATGTGTAAGAACCAGTTGCTCTCTGCCAACCCCCCAAAAATGGTACTTCCATTACAACGAGCAAACGGAGCATCGGGTTCTGTACACCTTCGGCCTTTTCCGGACATCTCCGGCATTTTATGTGATTAAAAACGGGCCGTATAGCAGGATATTATGATGTGAGGGAACACGGTGCGCGCTGCCAATCCCCGAAGAATGGTACTTCCAATACAACCAGCATGCGGAGAATCCTGTCTTGTACATATTCGGCCTTTTCCGGCCAGTTTCGGCTTTTTAATTGTTTCAAAATGGGTCGTATCGCTGGATATTATGATGTGAGAGAACTCGTTGCGCGCAGCCAATCCCCGAAGAATGGTACTTCCATTACAACGAGCATGCGGAGAATCCTGTCATGTACATATTCGGCCTTTTTCGGCCAGTTTCGTCTTTTTAATAGTTTCAAAATGAGTCGTATCGCAGGATATTATGATGTGTGAGAACTCGCTGCACGCTGCCAATCCCCGAAAAATGGTACGCCCATTACAACGAGCATACGGAGCAACGGCTTCTGTACACCTTCGGCCTTTTCCGGACATTTCCGGCATTTTAAGTGATCAAAAACGGGCCGAATAGCAGGATATTATGATGTGTAAAAACGCGTTGAGCGTTGCCAATCCCCCAAAAATGGTCCTTCCATTACAACGAGCATGCGGAGCAACGGGTTCTGTACACCTTCGGCATTTTCCGGATATTTCCGGCTTTTTAATTGTTTCAAAAAGGGTCGTATCGCAGGATATTATGATGTGTGAGATCTCGCTGCACGCTTCCAATCCCCGAAAAATGGTACGCCCATTACAACGAGCATACGGAGCAACGGGTTCTGTACACCTTCAGCCTTTTCCGGGCATTTCCGGCTATTTAATTGTTTCAAAATGGGCCGTAAAATCAGGATATTGTGATGTGTAAGAACCAGTTGCTCTCTGCCAACCCCCCAAAAATGGTACTTCCATTACAACGAGCAAACGGAGAATCGGGTTCTGTACACCTTCGGCCTTTTCCGGACATCTCCGGCATATTATGTGATTAAAAACGGGCCGTATAGCAGGATATTATGATGTCAGAGAACTCAGTGCGCGCTGCCAATCCCCGAAGAATGGTACTTCCAATACAACCAGCACGCGGAGAATCCTGTCTTGTACATATTAGTCCTTTTGCGGCCAGTTTCGGCTTTTTAATTGTTTCAAAAAGGGTCGTATCGCAGCATATTATGATGTGTGAGATCTCGCTGCACGCTGCCAATCCCCGAAAAATGGTACGCCCATTACAACGAGCATAGGGAGCAACGGTTTCTGTACACCTTCGGCCTTTTCCGGCTTTTTAATTGTTTCAAAATGGGCCGTATATAAGGATATTATGATGTGAGAGAACTAGTTGCGCGCTGCCAATCCCCGAAGAATGGTACTTCCATTACAACGAGCATGCGGAGAATCCTGTCTTGTACATATTCGGCCTTTTCCGGCAAGTTTCGGCTTTTTAATAGTTTCAAAATGAGTCGTTTCGCAGGATATTATGAGGTGTGAGAACTCGCTGCACGCTGCCAACCCCCGAAAAATGGTACGCCCACTACTACGAGCATACGGAGCAACGTCTTCTGTACACCTTTGGCCTTTTCCGGACATTTCCGGCTTTTTAATTGTTTCAAAATGGGCCGTATATCAGGTTATTATGATGTGAGAGATCTCGTTACGCGCTGCCAATCCCCGAGAAATGGTACGCCCCTTACAACGAGCATACGGAGCATTGGGTTCTGTACACCTTCGGCCTTTTCCGGACATCTCCGGCATTTTATGTGATTAAAAACGGGTCGTATCGCAGGATATTATGATGTGTGAGAACTCGCTGCACGCTGCCAACCCCCCAAAAATGGTACTTCCATTACAACGAGCAAACGGAGCATCGGGTTCTGTACACCTTCGGCCTTTTCCGGGCATCTCCGGCATTTTATGTGATTAAAACGGGCCGTATAGCAGGATATTATGATGTGAGAGAACTCGGTGCGCGCTGCCAATCCCCGAAGAATGGTACTTCCAATACAACGAGCATGCGGAGAATCCTGTCTTGTACATTTTCGGCCTTTTCCGGACATTTCCGGCTTTTTAATTGTTTCAAAATGGGTCGTATCGCAGGATATTATGATGTGTGAGAACTCGCTGCACGCTGCCAATCCCCGAAAAATGGTACGCCCATTACAACGTGCATACGGAGCAACGGGATCTGTACACCTACGGCCTTTTCCGGACATTTCCGGCTTTTTAATTGTTTCAAAATAGGCCGTATATCAGGATATTATGATGTGTAAGAACTAGTTGCTCTCTGCCAACCCCCCAAAAATGGTACTTCCATCACAACGAGCAAACGGAGCATCGGGTTGTGTACACATTCGGTCATTTCCGGACATCTCCGGCATGTTATGTGATTAAAAACGGGCCGTATTGCAGGATATTATGATGTGAGGGAACCCGCTGCGCGCTGCCAATCCCCGAAGAATGGTATTTCCATTACAACGAGCATACGGAGCAACGGGTTCTGTACACCTTCGGCCTTTTCCGGACATTTCCGGCTTTTTAATTGTTTCAAAATGGGTCGTATCGCAGGATATTATGAGGTGTGAGAACTGGCAGCACGCTGGAAATCCCCGAAAAATGGTACGCCCATTACAACGAGCATACGGAGCAACGGGTTCTGTACACCTTCGGCCTTTTCCGGACATCTCCGGCATTTTATGTGATTAAAAACGGGCCGTATAGCAGGATATTATGATGTGAGAGAACTCGTTGCGCGCTGCCAATCCCCGAAGAATGGTACTTCCATTACAACGAGCATGCGGAGAATCCTGTCTTGTACATATTCGGCCATTTCCGGCCAGTTTCGGCTTTTTAATAGTTTCAAAATGGGTCGTATCGCAGGATATTATGAGGTGTGAGAACTGGCTGCATGCTGGAAATCCCCGAAAAATGGTACGCCCATTACAACGAGCATACGGAGCAACGGGTTCTGTACACCTTCGGCCTTTTCCGGACATTTCCGGCTTTTTAATTGCTTCAAAATGGGCCGTTTATCAGGATATTATGATGTGTAAAAACGCGTTGAGCGTTGCCAATCCCCCAAAAATGGTCCTTCCATTACAACGAGCATACGGAGCAACGGGTTCTGTACACCTTCGGCATTTTCCGGATATTTCCGGCTTTTTAATTGTTTCAAAAAGGGTCGTATCGCAGGATATTATGATGTGTGAGATCTCGCTGCACGCTTCCAATCCCCGAAAAATGGTACGCCCATTACAACGAGCATACGGAGCAACGGGTTCTGTACACCTTCAGCCTTTTCCGGGCATTTCCGGCTATTTAATTGTTTCAAAATGGGCCGTATATCAGGATATTGTGATGTGTAAGAACCAGTTGCTCTCTGCCAACCCCCCAAAAATGGTACTTCCATTACAACGAGCAAACGGAGAATCGGGTTCTGTACACCTTCGGCCTTTTCCGGACATCTCCGGCATATTATGTGATTAAAAACGGGCCGTATTGCAGGATATTATGATGTGAGGGAACCCGTTGCGCGCTGCCAATCCCCGAAGAATGGTATTTCCATTACAACGAGCATACGGAGCAACGGGTTCTGTACACCTTCGGCCTTTTCCGGACATTTCCGGCTTTTTAATTGTTTCAAAATGGGTCGTATCGCAGGATATTATGAGGTGTGAGAACTGGCAGCACGCTGGAAATCCCCGAAAAATGGTACGCCCATTACAACGAGCATACGGAGCAACGGGTTCTGTACACCTTCGGCCTTTTCCGGACATCTCCGGCATTTTATGTGATTAAAAACGGGCCGTATAGCAGGATATTATGATGTGAGAGAACTCGTTGCGCGGTGCCAATCCCCGAAGAATGGTACTTCCATTACAACGAGCATGCGGAGAATCCTGTCTTGTACATATTCGGCCATTTCCGGCCAGTTTCGGCTTTTTAATAGTTTCAAAATGGGTCGTATCGCAGGATATTATGAGGTGTGAGAACTGGCTGCATGCTGGAAATCCCCGAAAAATGGTACGCCCATTACAACGAGCATACGGAGCAACGGGTTCTGTACACCTTCGGCCTTTTCCGGACATTTCCGGCTTTTTAATTGCTTCAAAATGGGCCGTTTATCAGGATATTATGATGTGAGAGAACACGTTACGCGCTGCCAATCCCCGAGAAATGGTACGCCCCTTACAACGTGCATACGGAGCATTGGATTCTGTACACCTTCGGCCTTTTCCGGACATCTCCGGCTTTTTAATTGTTTTAAAATGGGTCGTTTCGCAGGATATTATGATGTGTGAGAACTCGTTGCGCGCTGCCAATCCCCGAGAAATGGTACGCCCCGTACAACGAGCATACGGAGCATCAGGTTCTGTACACCTTCGGCCTTTTCCGGACATTTCCGGCATTTTAAGTGATCAAAAACGGGCCGAATAGCAGGATATTATGATGTGTAAAAACGCGTTGAGCGTTGCCAATCCCCCAAAAATGGTCCTTCCATTACAACGAGCATACGGAGCAACGGGTTCTGTACACCTTCGGCATTTTCCGGATATTTCCGGCTTTTTAATTGTTTCAAAAAGGGTCGTATCGCAGGATATTATGATGTGTGAGATCTCGCTGCACGCTTCCAATCCCCGAAAAATGGTACGCCCATTACAACGAGCATACGGAGCAACGGGTTCTGTACACCTTCAGCCTTTTCCGGGCATTTCCGGCTATTTAATTGTTTCAAAATGGGCCGTATATCAGGATATTGTGATGTGTAAGAACCAGTTGCTCTCTGCCAACCCCCCAAAAATGGTACTTCCATTACAACGAGCAAACGGAGAATCGGGTTCTGTACACCTTCGGCCTTTTCCGGACATCTCCGGCATATTATGTGATTAAAAACGGGCCGTATAGCAGGATATTATGATGTCAGAGAACTCGGTGCGCGCTGCCAATCCCCGAAGAATGGTACTTCCAATACAACCAGCACGCGGAGAATCCTGTCTTGTACATATTAGTCCTTTTCCGGCCAGTTTCGGCTTTTTAATTGTTTCAAAAAGGGTCGTATCGCAGCATATTATGATGTGTGAGATCTCGCTGCACGCTGCCAATCCCCGAAAAATGGTACGCCCATTACAACGAGCATAGGGAGCAACGGGTTCTGTACACCTTCGGCCTTTTCCGGCTTTTTAATTGTTTCAAAATGGGCCGTATATAAGGATATTATGATGTGAGAGAACTCGTTGCGCGCTGCCAATCCCCGAAGAATGGTACTTCCATTACAACGAGCATGCGGAGAATCCTGTCTTGTACATATTCGGCCTTTTCCGGCAAGTTTCGGCTTTTTAATAGTTTCAAAATGAGTTGTTTCGCAGGATATTATGAGGTGTGAGAACTCGCTGCACGCTGCCAACCCCCGAAAAATGGTACGCCCACTACTACGAGCATACGGAGCAACGTCTTCTGTACACCTTTGGCCTTTTCCGGACATTTCCGGCTTTTTAATTGTTTCAAAATGGGCCGTATATCAGGTTATTATGATGTGAGAGATCTCGTTACGCGCTGCCAATCCCCGAGAAATGGTACGCCCCTTACAACGAGCATACGGAGCATTGGATTCTGTACACCTTCGGCCTTTTCCGGACATCTCCGGCATTTTATGTGATTAAAAACGGGTCGTATCGCAGGATATTATGATGTGTGAGAACTCGCTGCACGCTGCCAGCCCCCCAAAAATGGTACTTCCATTACAACGAGCAAACGGAGCATCGGGTTCTGTACACCTTCGGCCTTTTCCGGGCATCTCCGGCATTTTATGTGATTAAAAACGGGCCGTATAGCAGGATATTATGATGTGAGAGAACTCGGTGCGCGCTGCCAATCCCCGAAGAATGGTACTTCCAATACAACGAGCATGCGGAGAATCCTGTCTTGTACATTTTCGGCCTTTTCCGGACATTTCCGGCTATTTAATTGTTTCAAAATGGGCCGTATATCAGGATATTGTGATGTGTAAGAACCAGTTGCTCTCTGCCAACCCCCCAAAAATGGTACTTCCATTACAACGAGCAAACGGAGAATCGGGTTCTGTACACCTTCGGCCTTTTCCGGACATCTCCGGCATATTATGTGATTAAAAACGGGCCGTATAGCAGGATATTATGATGTGAGAGAACTCGGTGCGCGCTGCCAATCCCCGAAGAATGGTACTTCCAATACAACGAGCATGCGGAGAATCCTGTCTTGTACATTTTCGGCCTTTTCCGGACATTTCCGGCTTTTTAATTGTTTCAAAATGGGTCGTATCGCAGGATATTATGATGTGTGAGAACTCGCTGCACGCTGCCAATCCCCGAAAAATGGTACGCCCATTACAACGTGCATACGGAGCAACGGGATCTGTACACCTACGGCCTTTTCCGGACATTTCCGGCTTTTTAATTGTTTCAAAATAGGCCGTATATCAGGATATTATGATGTGTAAGAACTAGTTGCTCTCTGCCAACCCCCCAAAAATGGTACTTCCATCACAACGAGCAAACGGAGCATCGGGTTGTGTACACATTCGGTCATTTCCGGACATCTCCGGCATTTTATGTGATTAAAAACGGGCCGCATTGCAGGATATTATGATGTGAGGGAACCCGTTGCGCGCTGCCAATCCCCGAAGAATGGTATTTCCATTACAACGAGCATACGGAGCAACGGGTTCTGTACACCTTCGGCCTTTTCCGGACATTTCCGGCTTTTTAATTGTTTCAAAATGGGTCGTATCGCAGGATATTATGAGGTGTGAGAACTGGCAGCACGCTGGAAATCCCCGAAAAATGGTACGCCCATTACAACGAGCATACGGAGCAACGGGTTCTGTACACCTTCGGCCTTTTCCGGACATCTCCGGCATTTTATGTGATTAAAAACGGGCCGTATAGCAGGATATTATGATGTGAGAGAACTCGTTGCGCGCTGCCAATCCCCGAAGAATGGTACTTCCAATACAACGAGCATGCGGAGAATCCTGTCTTGTACATATTCGGCCTTTTCCGGCCAGTTTCGTCTTTTTAATTGTTTCAAAATGGGTCGTATCGCAGGATATTATGATGTGTGAGAACTCGCTGCACGCTGCCAATCCCCGAAAAATGGTACGCCCATTACAACGAGCATACGGAGCAACGGGTTCTGTACACCTTCGGCCTTCTCCGGACATTTCCGGCTATTTAATTGTTTCAAAATGGGTCGTATCGCAGGATATTATGATGTGTGAGAACACGCTGCACGCTGCCCATCCCCGAAAAATGGTACTTCCATTACAACGAGCAAACGGAGCATCGGGATCTGTACACCTTCGGCCTTTTCCGGGCATTTCCGGCTATTTAATTGTTTCAAAATGGGTCGTATCGCAGGATATTATGATGTGTGAGAACACGCTGCACGCGGCCCATCCCCGAAAAATGGTACTTCCATTACAACGAGCAAACGGAGCATCGGAATCTGTACACCTTCGGCCTTTTCCGGGCATTTCCGGCTATTTAATTGTTTCATAATGGGCCGTATATCAGGATATTGTGATGTGTAAGAACCAGTTGCTCTCTGCCAACCCCCCAAAAATGGTACTTCCATTACAACGAGCAAACGGAGCATCGGATTCTGTACACCTTCGGCCTTTTCCGGACATCTCCGGCATTTTATGTGATTAAAAACGGGCCGTATAGCAGGATATTATGATGTGAGGGAACACGGTGCGCGCTGCCAATCCCCGAAGAATGGTACTTCCAATACAACCAGCATGCGGAGAATCCTGTCTTGTACATGTTCGGCCTTTTCCGGCCAGTTTCGGCTTTTTAATTGTTTCAAAATGGGTCGTATCGCTGGATATTATGATGTGAGAGAACTCGTTGCGCGCAGCCAATCCCCGAAGAATGGTGCTTCCATTACAACGAGCATGCGGAGAATCCTGTCTTGTACATATTCGGCCTTTTCCGGCCAGTTTCGTCTTTTTAATAGTTTCAAAATGAGTCGTATCGCAGGATATTATGATGTGTGAGAACTCGCTGC
Source organism: Bombus muscorum (assembly GCA_963971185.1). Classification (NCBI taxonomy): domain Eukaryota; kingdom Metazoa; phylum Arthropoda; class Insecta; order Hymenoptera; family Apidae; genus Bombus; species Bombus muscorum. The sequence goes on along the minus strand of OZ020130.1, from coordinate 8,507,244 downwards.
ACGCTGCCAATCCCCGAAAAATGGTACGCCCATTACAACGAGCATACGGAGCAACGGCTTCTGTACACCTTCGGCCTTTTCCGGACATTTCCGGCATTTTAAGTGATCAAAAACGGGCCGAATAGCAGGATATTATGATGTGTAAAAACGCGTTGAGCGTTGCCAATCCCCCAAAAATGGTCCTTCCATTACAACGAGCATACGGAGCAACGGGTTCTGTACACCTTCGGCATTTTCCGGATATTTCCGGCTTTTTAATTGTTTCAAAAAGGGTCGTATCGCAGGATATTATGATGTGTGAGATCTCGCTGCACGCTTCCAATCCCCGAAAAATGGTACGCCCATTACAACGAGCATACGGAGCAACGGGTTCTGTACACCTTCAGCCTTTTCCGGGCATTTCCGGCTATTTAATTGTTTCAAAATGGGCCGTATATCAGGATATTGTGATGTGTAAGAACCAGTTGCTCTCTGCCAACCCCCCAAAAATGGTACTTCCATTACAACGAGCAAACGGAGAATCGGGTTCTGTACACCTTCGGCCTTTTCCGGACATCTCCGGCATATTATGTGATTAAAAACGGGCCGTATAGCAGGATATTATGATGTCAGAGAACTCGGTGCGCGCTGCCAATCCCCGAAGAATGGTACTTCCAATACAACCAGCACGCGGAGAATCCTGTCTTGTACATATTAGTCCTTTTCCGGCCAGTTTCGGCTTTTTAATTGTTTCAAAAAGGGTCGTATCGCAGCATATTATGATGTGTGAGATCTCGCTGCACGCTGCCAATCCCCGAAAAATGGTACGCCCATTACAACGAGCATAGGGAGCAACGGGTTCTGTACACCTTCGGCCTTTTCCGGCTTTTTAATTGTTTCAAAATGGGCCGTATATAAGGATATTATGATGTGAGAGAACTCGTTGCGCGCTGCCAATCCCCGAAGAATGGTACTTCCATTACAACGAGCATGCGGAGAATCCTGTCTTGTACATATTCGGCCTTTTCCGGCAAGTTTCGGCTTTTTAATAGTTTCAAAATGAGTCGTTTCGCAGGATATTATGAGGTGTGAGAACTCGCTGCACGCTGCCAACCCCCGAAAAATGGTACGCCCACTACTACGAGCATACGGAGCAACGTCTTCTGTACACCTTTGGCCTTTTCCGGACATTTCCGGCTTTTTAATTGTTTCAAAATGGGCCGTATATCAGGTTATTATGATGTGAGAGATCTCGTTACGCGCTGCCAATCCCCGAGAAATGGTACGCCCCTTACAACGAGCATACGGAGCATTGGGTTCTGTACACCTTCGGCCTTTTCCGGACATCTCCGGCATTTTATGTGATTAAAAACGGGTCGTATCGCAGGATATTATGATGTGTGAGAACTCGCTGCACGCTGCCAACCCCCCAAAAATGGTACTTCCATTACAACGAGCAAACGGAGCATCGGGTTCTGTACACCTTCGGCCTTTTCCGGGCATCTCCGGCATTTTATGTGATTAAAACGGGCCGTATAGCAGGATATTATGATGTGAGAGAACTCGGTGCGCGCTGCCAATCCCCGAAGAATGGTACTTCCAATACAACGAGCATGCGGAGAATCCTGTCTTGTACATTTTCGGCCTTTTCCGGACATTTCCGGCTTTTTAATTGTTTCAAAATGGGTCGTATCGCAGGATATTATGATGTGTGAGAACTCGCTGCACGCTGCCAATCCCCGAAAAATGGTACGCCCATTACAACGTGCATACGGAGCAACGGGATCTGTACACCTACGGCCTTTTCCGGACATTTCCGGCTTTTTAATTGTTTCAAAATAGGCCGTATATCAGGATATTATGATGTGTAAGAACTAGTTGCTCTCTGCCAACCCCCCAAAAATGGTACGCCCATTACAACGAGCATACGGAGCAACGGGTTCTGTACACCTTCGGCCTTTTCCGGACATCTCCGGCATTTTATGTGATTAAAAACGGGCCGTATAGCAGGATATTATGATGTGAGAGAACTCGTTGCGCGCTGCCAATCCCCGAAGAATGGTACTTCCATTACAACGAGCATGCGGAGAATCCTGTCTTGTACATATTCGGCCATTTCCGGCCAGTTTCGGCTTTATAATAGTTTCAAAATGGGTCGTATCGCAGGATATTATGAGGTGTGAGAACTGGCTGCATGCTGGAAATCCCCGAAAAATGGTACGCCCATTACAACGAGCATACGGAGCAACGGGTTCTGTACACCTTCGGCCTTTTCCGGACATTTCCGGCTTTTTAATTGCTTCAAAATGGGCCGTTTATCAGGATATTATGATGTGAGAGAACACGTTACGCGCTGCCAATCCCCGAGAAATGGTACGCCCCTTACAACGTGCATACGGAGCATTGGATTCTGTACACCTTCGGCCTTTTCCGGACATCTCCGGCTTTTTAATTGTTTTAAAATGGGTCGTATCGCAGGATATTATGATGTGTGAGAACTCGTTGCGCGCTGCCAATCCCCGAGAAATGGTACGCCCCGTACAACGAGCATACGGAGCATCAGGTTCTGTACACCTTCGGCATTTTCCGGACATTTCCGGCATTTTAAGTGATCAAAAACGGGCCGAATAGCAGGATATTATGATGTGTAAAAACGCGTTGAGCGTTGCCAATCCCCCAAAAATGGTCCTTCCATTACAACGAGCATACGGAGCAACGGGTTCTGTACACCTTCGGCATTTTCCGGATATTTCCGGCTTTTTAATTGTTTCAAAAAGGGTCGTATCGCAGGATATTATGATGTGTGAGATCTCGCTGCACGCTTCCAATCCCCGAAAAATGGTACGCCCATTACAACGAGCATACGGAGCAACGGGTTCTGTACACCTTCAGCCTTTTCCGGGCATTTCCGGCTATTTAATTGTTTCAAAATGGGCCGTATATCAGGATATTGTGATGTGTAAGAACCAGTTGCTCTCTGCCAACCCCCCAAAAATGTTACTTCCATTACAACGAGCAAACGGAGAATCGGGTTCTGTACAACTTCGGCCTTTTCCGGACATCTCCGGCATATTATGTGATTAAAAACGGGCCGTATTGCAGGATATTATGATGTGAGGGAACCCGTTGCGCGCTGCCAATCCCCGAAGAATGGTATTTCCATTACAACGAGCATACGGAGCAACGGGTTCTGTACACCTTCGGCCTTTTCCGGACATTTCCGGCTTTTTAATTGTTTCAAAATGGGTCGTATCGCAGGATATTATGAGGTGTGAGAACTGGCAGCACGCTGGAAATCCCCGAAAAATGGTACGCCCATTACAACGAGCATACGGAGCAACGGGTTCTGTACACCTTCGGCCTTTTCCGGACATCTCCGGCATTTTATGTGATTAAAAACGGGCCGTATAGCAGGATATTATGATGTGAGAGAACTCGTTGCGCGCTGCCAATCCCCGAAGAATGGTACTTCCATTACAACGAGCATGCGGAGAATCCTGTCTTGTACATATTCGGCCATTTCCGGCCAGTTTCGGCTTTTTAATAGTTTCAAAATGGGTCGTATCGCAGGATATTATGAGGTGTGAGAACTTGCTGCATGCTGGAAATCCCCGAAAAATGGTACGCCCATTACAACGAGCATACGGAGCAACGGGTTCTGTACACCTTCGGCCTTTTCCGGACATTTCCGGCTTTTTAATTGCTTCAAAATGGGCCGTTTATCAGGATATTATGATGTGAGAGAACACGTTACGCGCTGCCAATCCCCGAGAAATGGTACGCCCCTTACAACGTGCATACGGAGCATTGGATTCTGTACACCTTCGGCCTTTTCCGGACATCTCCGGCTTTTTAATTGTTTTAAAATGGGTCGTATCGCAGGATATTATGATGTGTGAGAACTCGTTGCGCGCTGCCAATCCCCGAGAAATGGTACGCCCCGTACAACGAGCATACGGAGCATCAGGTTCTGTACACCTTCGGCCTTTTCCGGACATTTCCGGCATTTTAAGTGATCAAAAACGGGCCGAATAGCAGGATATTATGATGTGTAAAAACGCGTTGAGCGTTGCCAATCCCCCAAAAATGGTCCTTCCATTACAACGAGCATACGGAGCAACGGGTTCTGTACACCTTCGGCATTTTCCGGATATTTCCGGCTTTTTAATTGTTTCAAAAAGGGTCGTATCGCAGGATATTATGATGTGTGAGATCTCGCTGCACGCTTCCAATCCCCGAAAAATGGTACGCCCATTACAACGAGCATACGGAGCAACGGGTTCTGTACACCTTCAGCCTTTTCCGGGCATTTCCGGCTATTTAATTGTTTCAAAATGGGCCGTATATCAGGATATTGTGATGTGTAAGAACCAGTTGCTCTCTGCCAACCCCCCAAAAATGGTACTTCCATTACAACGAGAAAACGGAGAATCGGGTTCTGTACACCTTCGGCCTTTTCCGGACATCTCCGGCATATTATGTGATTAAAAACGGGCCGTATAGCAGGATATTATGATGTCAGAGAACTCGGTGCGCGCTGCCAATCCCCGAAGAATGGTGCTTCCAATACAACCAGCACGCGGAGAATCCTGTCTTGTACATATTAGTCCTTTTCCGGCCAGTTTCGGCTTTTTAATTGTTTCAAAAAGGGTCGTATCGCAGCATATTATGATGTGTGAGATCTCGCTGCACGCTGCCAATCCCCGAAAAATGGTACGCCCATTACAACGAGCATAGGGAGCAACGGGTTCTGTACACCTTCGGCCTTTTCCGGCTTTTTAATTGTTTCAAAATGGGCCGTATATAAGGATATTATGATGTGAGAGAACTCGTTGCGCGCTGCCAATCCCCGAAGAATGGTACTTCCATTACAACGAGCATGCGGAGAATCCTGTCTTGTACATATTCGGCCTTTTCCGGCAAGTTTCGGCTTTTTAATAGTTTCAAAATGAGTTGTTTCGCAGGATATTATGAGGTGTGAGAACTCGCTGCACGCTGCCAACCCCCGAAAAATGGTACGCCCACTACTACGAGCATACGGAGCAACGTCTTCTGTACACCTTTGGCCTTTTCCGGACATTTCCGGCTTTTTAATTGTTTCAAAATGGGCCGTATATCAGGTTATTATGATGTGAGAGATCTCGTTACGCGCTGCCAATCCCCGAGAAATGGTACGCCCCTTACAACGAGCATACGGAGCATTGGATTCTGTACACCTTCGGCCTTTTCCGGACATCTCCGGCATTTTATGTGATTAAAAACGGGTCGTATCGCAGGATATTATGATGTGTGAGAACTCGCTGCACGCTGCCAGCCCCCCAAAAATGGTACTTCCATTACAACGAGCAAACGGAGCATCGGGTTCTGTACACCTTCGGCCTTTTCCGGGCATCTCCGGCATTTTATGTGATTAAAAACGGGCCGTATAGCAGGATATTATGATGTGAGAGAACTCGGTGCGCGCTGCCAATCCCCGAAGAATGGTACTTCCAATACAACGAGCATGCGGAGAATCCTGTCTTGTACATTTTCGGCCTTTTCCGGACATTTCCGGCTATTTAATTGTTTCAAAATGGGCCGTATATCAGGATATTGTGATGTGTAAGAACCAGTTGCTCTCTGCCAACCCCCCAAAAATGGTACTTCCATTACAACGAGCAAACGGAGAATCGGGTTCTGTACACCTTCGGCCTTTTCCGGACATCTCCGGCATATTATGTGATTAAAAACGGGCCGTATAGCAGGATATTATGATGTCAGAGAACTCGGTGCGCGCTGCCAATCCCCGAAGAATGGTACTTCCAATACAACCAGCACGCGGAGAATACTGTCTTGTACATATTAGTCCTTTTCCGGCCAGTTTCGGCTTTTTAATTGTTTCAAAAAGGGTCGTATCGCAGCATATTATGATGTGTGAGATCTCGCTGCACGCTGCCAATCCCCGAAAAATGGTACGCCCATTACAACGAGCATAGGGAGCAACGGGTTCTGTACACCTTCGGCCTTTTCCGGCTTTTTAATTGTTTCAAAATGGGCCGTATATAAGGATATTATGATGTGAGAGAACTCGTTGCGCGCTGCCAATCCCCGAAGAATGGTACTTCCATTACAACGAGCATGCGGAGAATCCTGTCTTGTACATATTCGGCCTTTTCCGGCAAGTTTCGGCTTTTTAATAGTTTCAAAATGAGTTGTTTCGCAGGATATTATGAGGTGTGAGAACTCGCTGCACGCTGCCAACCCCCGAAAAATGGTACGCCCACTACTACGAGCATACGGAGCAACGTCTTCTGTACACCTTTGGCCTTTTCCGGACATTTCCGGCTTTTTAATTGTTTCAAAATGGGCCGTATATCAGGTTATTATGATGTGAGAGATCTCGTTACGCGCTGCCAATCCCCGAGAAATGGTACGCCCCTTACAACGAGCATACGGAGCATTGGGTTCTGTACACCTTCGGCCTTTTCCGGACATCTCCGGCATTTTATGTGATTAAAAACGGGTCGTATAGCAGGATATTATGATGTGAGAGAACTCGGTGCGCGCTGCCAATCCCCGAAGAATGGTACTTCCAATACAACGAGCATGCGGAGAATCCTGTCTTGTACATTTTCGGCCTTTTCCGGACATTTCCGGCTTTTTAATTGTTTCAAAATGGGTCGTATCGCAGGATATTATGATGTGTGAGAACTCGCTGCACGCTGCCAATCCCCGAAAAATGGTACGCCCATTACAACGTGCATACGGAGCAACGGGATCTGTACACCTACGGCCTTTTCCGGACATTTCCGGCTTTTTAATTGTTTCAAAATAGGCCGTATATCAGGATATTATGATGTGTAAGAACTAGTTGCTCTCTGCCAACCCCCCAAAAATGGTACTTCCATCACAACGAGCAAACGGAGCATCGGGTTGTGTACACATTCGGTCATTTCCGGACATCTCCGGCATTTTATGTGATTAAAAACGGGCCGCATTGCAGGATATTATGATGTGAGGGAACCCGTTGCGCGCTGCCAATCCCCGAAGAATGGTATTTCCATTACAACGAGCATACGGAGCAACGGGTTCTGTACACCTTCGGCCTTTTCCGGACATTTCCGGCTTTTTAATTGTTTCAAAATGGGTCGTATCGCAGGATATTATGAGGTGTGAGAACTGGCAGCACGCTGGAAATCCCCGAAAAATGGTACGCCCATTACAACGAGCATACGGAGCAACGGGTTCTGTACACCTTCGGCCTTTTCCGGACATCTCCGGCATTTTATGTGATTAAAAACGGGCCGTATAGCAGGATATTATGATGTGAGAGAACTCGTTGCGCGCTGCCAATCCCCGAAGAATGGTACTTCCATTACAACGAGCATGCGGAGAATCCTGTCTTGTACATATTCGGCCATTTCCGGCCAGTTTCGGCTTTTTAATAGTTTCAAAATGGGTCGTATCGCAGGATATTATGAGGTGTGAGAACTGGCTGCATGCTGGAAATCCCCGAAAAATGGTACGCCCATTACAACGAGCATACGGAGCAACGGGTTCTGTACACCTTCGGCCTTTTCCGGACATTTCCGGCTTTTTAATTGTTTTAAAATGGGTCGTATCGCAGGATATTATGATGTGTGAGAACTCGTTGCGCGCTGCCAATCCCCGAGAAATGGTACGCCCCGTACAACGAGCATACGGAGCATTGGATTCTGTACACCTTCGGCCTTTTCCGGACATCTCCGGCTTTTTAATTGTTTTAAAATGGGTCGTATCGCAGGATATTATGATGTGTGAGAACTCGTTGCGCGCTGCCAATCCCCGAGAAATGGTACGCCCCGTACAACGAGCATACGGAGCATCAGGTTCTGTACACCTTCGGCCTTTTCCGGACATTTCCGGCATTTTAAGTGATCAAAAACGGGCCGAATAGCAGGATATTATGATGTGTAAAAACGCGTTGAGCGCTACCAATCCGCCAAAAATGGTCCTTCCATTACAACGAGCATACGGAGCAACGGGTTCTGTACACCTTCGGCCTTTTCCGGACATCTCCGGCATTATATGTGATTAAAAACGGGCCGTATAGCAGGATATTATGATGTGAGACAACTCGTTGCGCGCTGCCAATCCCCGAAGAATGGTACTTCCATTACAACGAGCATGCGGAGAATCCTGTCTTGTACATATTCGGCCTTTTCCGGCCAGTTTCGGCTTTTTAATAGTTTCAAAATGAGTCGTATCGCAGGATATTATGAGGTGTGAGAACTCGCTGCACGCTGCCAATCCCCGAAAAATGGTACGCCCACTACAACGAGCATACGGAGCAAAGGGTTCTGTACACCTTCGGCCTTTTCCGGATATTTCCGGCTTTTTAATTGTTTCAAAATGGGCCGTATATCAGGATATTATGATGTGAGAGAACTCGTTACGCGCTGCCAATCCTCGAGAAATGGTACGCCCCTTACAACGAGCATACGGAGCATCAGGTTCTGTACACCTTCGGCCTTTTCTGGACATTTCCGGCATTTTAAGTGAGCAAAAACGGGTCGAATAGCAGGATATTATGATGTGTAAAAACGCGTTGAGCGTTGCCAATCCCCCAAATATGGTCCTTCCATTACAACGAGCATACGGAGCATCGGGTTCTGCACACCTTCGGCCTTTTCCGGACATCTCCGGCATTTTATGTGATTAAAAACGGGCCGTATAGCAGGATATTATGATGTGAGAGAACACGGTGCGCGCTGCCAATCCCCGAAGGATGGTACTTCCAATACAACCAGCAAGCGGAGAATCCTGTCTTGTACATATTCGGCCTTTTCCGGACAGTTTCGGCTTTTTAATTGTTTCAAAATGGGTCGTATCTCAGGATATTATGATGTGAGAGAACTCGTTGCGCGCAGCCAATCCCCGAAGAATGGTACTTCTATTACAAGGAGCATGCGGTGAATCCTGTCTTGTACATATTCGGCCTTTTCCGGGCCGTTTCGTCTGTTTAATTGATTCAAAATGGGTCGTATCGCAGGATATTATGATGTGTGATAACTCGCTGCACGCTGCCAATTCCCGAAAAATGGTACGCCCCTTACAACGAGCATACGTAGCATCAGGTTCTGTACACCTTCAGCCTTTTCCGGACTTTTCCGGCACTTTAAGTGATTAAAAACGGGCCGTATAGCAGGATATTATGATGTGAGAGAACACGGTGCGCGCTGCCAATCCCCGAAGGATGGTACTTCCAATACAACCAGCAAGCGGAGAATCCTGTCTTGTACATATTCGGCCTTTTCCGGCCAGTTTCGGCTTTTTAATTGTTTCAAAATGGGTCGGATCTCAGGATATTATGATGTGAGAGAACTCGTTGCGCGCAGCCAATCCCCGAAGAATGGTACTTCTATTACAACGAGCATGCGGTGAATCCTGTCTTGTACATATTCGGCCTTTTCCGGGCAGTTTCGTCTGTTTAATTGATTCAAAATGGGTCGTATCGCAGGATATTATGATGTGAGAGAACTCGTTACGCGCTGCCAATCCCCGAGAAATGGTACGCCCCTTACAACGAGCATACGTAGCATCAGGTTCTGTACACCTTCAGCCTTTTCCGGACTTTTCCGGCACTTTAAGTGATTAAAAACGGGCCGAATAGCAGGATATTATGATGTGTAAAAACGCGTTGAGCGCTACCAATCCGCCAAAAATGGTCCTTCCATTACAACGAGCATACGGAGCAACGGGTTCTGTACACCTTCGGCCTTTTCCGGACATCTCCGGCATTATATGTGATTAAAAACGGGCCGTATAGCAGGATATTATGATGTGAGACAACTCGTTGCGCGCTGCCAATCCCCGAAGAATGGTACTTCCATTACAACGAGCATGCGGAGAATCCTGTCTTGTACATATTCGGCCTTTTCCGGCCAGTTTCGGCTTTTTAATAGTTTCAAAATGAGTCGTATCGCAGGATATTATGAGGTGTGAGAACTCGCTGCACGCTGCCAATCCCCGAAAAATGGTACGCCCACTACAACGAGCATACGGAGCATCGGGTTCTGTACACCTTCGGCCTTTTCCGGACATTTCCGGCTTTTCAATTGTTTCAAAATGGGCCGTATATCAGGATATTATGATGTGACAGAACTCGTTACGCGCTGCCAATCCCCGAGAAATGGTACGCCCCTTACAACGAGTATACGTAACATCAGGTTCTGTACACCTTCGGCCTTTTCCGGATATTTCCGGCTTTTTAGTTGTTTCAAAATGGGCCGTATATCAGGATATTATGATGTGAGAGAACTCGTTGCGCGCTGCCAATCCCCGAAGAATGGTACTTCCATTACAACGAGCATGCGGAGAATCCTGTCTTGTACATATTCGGCCTTTTCCGGCCAGTTTCGGCTTTTTAATAGCTTCAAAATGGGTCGTATCGCAGGATATTATGAGGTGTGAGAACACGCTGCACGCTGCACATCCCCGAAAAATGGTACGCCAATTACAACGAGCATACGTAGCAACGGGTTCTGTACACCTTCGGCCATTTCCGGACATTTCCGGCTTTTTAATTGTTTTAAAATGGGTCGTATCGCAGGATATTATGATGTGTGAGAACTCGTTGCGCGCTGCCAATCCCCGAGAAATGGTACGCCCCGTACAACGAGCATACGGAGCATCAGGTTCTGTACACCTTCGGCCTTTTCCGGACATTTCCGGCATTTTAAGTGATCAAAAACGGGCCGAATAGCAGGATATTATGATGTGTAAAAACGCGTTGACTGTTGCCAATCCCCCAAAAATGGTCCTTCCATTACAACGAGCATACGGAGCATCGGGTTCTGTACACCTTCGGCCTTTTCCGGACATCTCCGGCATTTTATGTGATTAAAAACGGGCCGTATAGCAGGATATTATGATGTGAGAGAACACGGTGCGCGCTGCCAATCCCCGAAGGATGGTACTTCCAATACAACCAGCAAGCGGAGAATCCTGTCTTGTACATATTCGGCCTTTTCCGGCCAGTTTCGGCTTTTTAATTGTTTCAAAATGGGTCGTATCTCAGGATATCATGATGTGAGAGAACTCGTTGCGCGCAGCCAATCCCCGAAGAATGGTACTTCTATTACAACGAGCATGCCGTGAATCCTGTCTTGTACATATTCGGCCTTTTCCGGGCAGTTTCGTCTGTTTAATTGATTCAAAATGGGTCGTATCGCAGGATATTATGATGTGTGATAACTCGCTGCACGCTGCCAATTCCCGAAAAATGGTACGCCCCTTACAACGAGCATACGTAGCATCAGGTTCTGTACACCTTCAGCCTTTTCCGGACTTTTCCGGCACTTTAAGTGATTAAAAACGGGCCGTATAGCAGGATATTATGATGTGAGAGAACACGGTGCGCGCTGCCAATCCCCGAAGGATGGTACTTCCAATACAACCAGCAAGCGGAGAATCCTGTCTTGTACATATTCGGCCTTTTCCGGCCAGTTTCGGCTTTTTAATTGTTTCAAAATGGGTCGTATCTCAGGATATTATGATGTGAGAGAACTCGTTGCGCGCAGCCAATCCCCGAAGAATGGTACTTCTATTACAACGAGCATGCGGTGAATCCTGTCTTGTACATATTCGGCCTTTTCCGGGCAGTTTCGTCTGTTTAATTGATTCAAAATGGGTCGTATCGCAGGATATTATGAGGTGTGAGAACTCGCTGCACGCTGCCAATCCCCGAAAAATGGTACGCCCACTACAACGAGCATACGGAGCATCGGGTTCTGTACACCTTCGGCCTTTTCCGGACATTTCCGGCTTTTCAATTGTTTCAAAATGGGCCGTATATCAGGATATTATGATGTGACAGAACTCGTTACGCGCTGCCAATCCCCGAGAAATGGTACGCCCCTTACAACGAGTATACGTAACATCAGGTTCTGTACACCTTCGGCCTTTTCCGGATATTTCCGGCTTTTTAGTTGTTTCAAAATGGGCCGTATATCAGGATATTATGATGTGAGAGAACTCGTTGCGCGCTGCCAATCCCCGAAGAATGGTACTTCCATTACAACGAGCATGCGGAGAATCCTGTCTTGTACATATTCGGCATTTTCCGGCCAGTTTCGGCTTTTTAATAGCTTCAAAATGGGTCGTATCGCAGGATAGTATGAGGTGTGAGAACACGCTGCACGCTGCACATCCCCGAAAAATGGTACGCCAATTACAACGAGCATACGGAGCAACGGGTTCTGTACACCTTCGGCCATTTCCGGACATTTCCGGCTTTTTAATTGTTTTAAAATGGGTCGTATCGCAGGATATTATGATGTGTGAGAACTCGTTGCGCGCTGCCAATCCCCGAGAAATGGTACGCCCCGTACAACGAGCATACGGAGCATCGGGTTCTGTACACCTTCGGCCTTTTCCGGACATCTCCGGCATTTTATGTGATTAAAAACGGGCCGTATAGCAGGATATTATGATGTGAGAGAACTCGTTGCGTGCTGCCAATCCCCGAAGAATGGTACTTCCATTACAACGAGCATGCAGAGAATCCTGTCTTGTACATATTCGGCCCTTTCCGGCCAGTTTCGGCTTTTTAACTGTTTCAAAATGGGTCGTATCTCAGGATATTATGATGTGAGAGAACTCGTTGCGCGCAGCCAATCCCCGAAGAATGGTACTTCTATTACAACGAGCATGCGGTGAATCCTGTCTTGTACATATTCGGCCTTTTGCGGGCAGTTTCGTCTGTTTAATTGATTCAAAATGGTTCGTATCGCAGGATATTATGATGTGTGATAACTCGCTGCACGCTGCCAATCCCCGAAAAATGGTACGCCCATTACAACGAGCATACGGAGCAACGGGTTCTGTACACCTTCGGCCTTTTCCGGACATTTCCGGCTATTTAATTGTTTGAAAATGGGTCATATCGCAGGATGTTGTGATGTGTGAGAACACGCTGCACGCTGCCCATCCCCGAAAAATGGTACTTCCATTACAACGAGCAAACGGAGCATTGGGTTCTGTACACCTTCGGCCTTTTCCGGACATCTCCGGCATTTTATGTGATTAAAAACGGGTCGTATCGCAGGATATTATGATGTGTGAGAACTCTCTGCACGCTTCCAATCCCCGAAGAATGGTACTTCCATTACAACGGGCATGCGGTGAATCCTGTCTTGTACATATTCGGCCTTTTCCGGCCAGTTTCGGCTTTTTAATAGTTTCAAAATGAGTCGTATCGCAGGATATTATGAGGTGTGAGAACTCGCTGCATGCTGCCAATCCCCGAAAAATGGTACGCCCACTACAACGAGCATACGGAGAAACGGGTTCTGTACGCCTTCGGCCTTTTCCGGACATTTCCGGCTTTTTAATTGTTTCAAAATGGGCCGTATTTCAGGATATTATGATGTGTGAGAACTCGTTACGCGCTGCCAATCCCCGAGAAATGGTACGCCCCTTACAACGAGCATACGTAGCATCACGTTCTGTACACCTTCAGCCTTTTCCGGACTTTTCCGGCACTTTAAGTGATTAAAAACGGGCCGAATAGCAGGATATTATGATGTGTAAAAACGCGTTGAGCGCTACCAATCCCCCAAAAATGGTCCTTCCATTACAACGAGCATACGGAGCAACGGGTTCTGTACACCTTCGGCCTTTTCCGGACATCTCCGGCATTTTATGTGATTAAAAACGGGCCGTATAGCAGGATATTATGATGTGAGACAACTCGTTGCGCGCTGCCAATCCCCGAAGAATGGTACTTCCATTACAACGAGCATGCGGAGAATCCTGTCTTGTACGTATTCGGCCTTTTCCGGCCAGTTTCGGCTTTTTAATAGTTTCAAAATGAGTCGTATCGCAGGATATTATGAGGTGTGAGAACTCGCTGCACGCTGCCAATCCCCGAAAAATGTTACGCCCACTACAACGAGCATACGGAGCAACGGGTTCTGTACACCTTCGGCCTTTTCCGGACATTTCCGGCTTTTTAATTGTTTCAAAATGGGCCGTATTTCAGGATATTATGATGTGAGAGAACTCGTTACGCGCTGCCAATCCCCCAAAAATGGTACTTCCATTACAACGAGCAAACGCAGCATCGGGTTCTGTACACCTTCGGCCTTTTCCGGACATCTCCGGCATTTTATGTGATTAAAAACGGGTCGTATCGCAGGATATTATGATGTGTGAGAACTCGCTGCACGCTGCCAATAACCGAAGAATGGTACTTCCATTACAAAGAGCATGCGAAGAATCCTGTCTTGTACATATTCGGCCTTTTCCGGCCAGTTTCGGCTTTTTAATAGTTTCAAAATGAGTCGTACCGCAGGATATTATGAGGTGTGAGAACTCGCTGCATGCTGCCAATCCCCGAAAAATGGTACGCCCACTACAACGAGCATACGGAGCAACGGGTTCTGTACGCCTTCGGCCTTTTCCGGACATTTCCGGCTTTTTAATTCTTTCAAAATGGGCCGTATTTCAGGATATTATGATGTGAGAGAACTCGTTACGCGCTGCCAATCCCCGAAAAATGGTACGAACAATACAACGAGCATACGGAGCAACGGGTTCTGTACACCTTCGGCCTTTTCCGGACATTTCCGGCTTTTTGATTGTTTCAAAATGGGCCGTATTTGAGGATATTATGATGTGAGAGAACTCGTTACGCGCTGCCAATTCCCGAGAAATGGTACGCCCCTTACAACGAGCATACGTATCATTAGGTTCTGTACACCTTCAGCCTTTTCCGGACTTTTCCGGCACTTTAAGTGATTAAAAACGGGCCGAATAGCAGGATATTATGATGTGTAAAAACGCGTTGAGCGCTACCAATCCGCCAAAAATGGTCCATCCATTACAACGAGCATACGGAGCAACGGGTTCTGTACACCTTCGGCCTTTTCCGGACATCTCCGGCATTTTATGTGATTAAAAACGGGCCGTATAGCATGATATTATGATGTGAGACAACTCGTTGCGCGCTGCCAATCCCCGAAGAATGGTACTTCCATTACAACGAGCATGCGGAGAATCCTGTCTTGTACATATTCGGCCTTTTCCGGCCAGTTTCGGCTTTTTAATAGTTTCAAAATGGGCCGTATATCAGGATATGATGATGTGAGAGAACTCGTTACGCGCTGCCAATCCTCGAGAAATGGTACGCCCCTTACAACGAGCATACGGAGCATCAGGTTCTGTACACCTTCGGCCTTTTCCGGACATTTGCGGCATATTAAGTGATCAAAAACGGGCAGAATAGCAGGATATTATGATGTGAGAGAACACGGTGCGCGCTGCCAATCCCCGAAGAATGGTACTTCCAATACAACCAGCATCCGGAGAATCCTGTCTTGTACATTTTCGGCCTTTTCCGGCCAGTTTCGGCTTTTTAATTGTTTCAAAATGGGTCGTATCGCAGGATATTATGATGTGAGAGAACCCGTTGCGCGCAGCCAATCCCCGAAGAATGGTAGTTCCATTACAACGAGCATGCGGAGAATCCTGTCTTGTACATATTCGGCCTTTTCCGGCCAGTATCGGCTTTTTAATAGTTTCAAAATGAGTCGTATCGCAGGATATTATGAGGTGTGAGAACTCGCTGCACGCTGCCAATCCCCGAAAAATGGTACGCCCACTACAACGAGCATGCGGAGCATCATGTTCTTTACACCTTCGGTCATTTCCGGACATCTCCGGCATTTTATGTGATTAAAAATGGGTCGTATCGCAGGATATTATGATGTGAGAGAACTCGTTGCGCGCAGCCAATCCCCGAAGAATGGTACTTCCATTACAACGAGCATGCGGAGAATCCTGTCTTGTACATTTTCGGCCTTTTCCGGCCAGTTTCGGCTTTTTAATTGTTTCAAAATGGGTCGCATCGCAGGATATTATGATGTGAGAGAACCCGTTGCGCGCAGCCAATCCCCGAAGAATGGTAGTTCCATTACAACGAGCATGCGGAGAATCCTGTCTTGTACATATTCGGCCTTTTCCGGCCAGTATCGGCTTTTTAATAGTTTCAAAATGAGTCGTATCGCAGGATATTATGAGGTGTGAGAACTCGCTGCACGCTGCCAATCCCCGAGAAGTGGTACGCCCCTTACAACGAGCATAGGTAGCATCAGGTTCTGTACACCTTCAGCCTTTTCCGGACTTTTCCGGCACTTTAAGTGATTAAAAACGGGCCGAACAGCAGGATATTATGATGAGTAAAAACGCGTTGAGCGCTACCAATCCCCCAAAAATGGTCCTTCCATTACAACGAGCATACGGAGCAACGTGTTCTGTACACCTTCGGCCTTTTCCGGACATCTCCGGCATTTTATGTGATTAAAAACGGGCCGTATAGCAGGATATTATGATGTGAGACAACTCGTTGCGCGCTGCCAATCCCCGAAGAATGGTACTTCCATTACAACGAGCATGCGGAGAATCCTGTCTTGTACATATTCGGCCTTTTCCGGCCAGTTTCGGCTTTTTAATAGTTTCAAAATGAGTCGTATCGCAGGATATTATGAGGTGTGAGAACTCGCTGCACGCTGCCAATCCCCGAAAAATGTTACGCCCACTACAACGAGCATACGGAGCAACGGGTTCTGTACACCTTCGGCCTTTTCCGGACATTTCCGGCTTTTTAATTGTTTCAAAATAGGCCGTATCGCAGGATATTATGATGTGAGAGAACTCGTTGCACGCTGCAATCCCCGAAGAATGGTACTTCCATTACAACGAGCATACGGAGCAACGGGATCTGTACACCTACGGCCTTTTCCGGACATTTCCGGCTTTTTAATTGTTTCAAAATAGGCCGTATATCAGGATATTATGTTGTGTAAGAATTAGTTGCTCTCTGCCAACCCCCCAAAAATGGTACGCCCATTACAACGAGCATACGGAGCAACGGGTTCTGTACACCTACGGCCTTTTCCGGACATTTCCGGCTGTTTAATTGTTTCAAAATGGGTCGTATCGCAGGATATTATGATGTGAGAGAACTCGTTGCACGCTGAAATCCCCGAAGAATGGTACTTCCATTACATCGAGCATGCGGAGAATCCTGTCTTGTACATATTCGGCCTTTTCCGGACATTTCCGGTTTTTTAATAGTTTCAAAATGAGTCGTATCGCAGGATATTACGATGTGCAAAAACGCGTTGAGCGCTGCCAATCCCCCAAAAATGGTCCTTCCATTACAACGAGCATACGGAGCAACGGGTTCTGTACACCTTCGACCTTTTCCGGTCATTTCCGGCTTTTTAATTGTTTTAAAATGGGTCGTATCCCAGGATATTATGATGTGTGAGAACTCGCTCCACGCTGCCAATCCTCCAAAAATGGTACGCCCATTACAACGAGCATACGGAGCAACGGGTTCTGTACACCTACGGCCTTTTCCGGACATTTCCGGCTGTTTAATTGTTTCAAAATGGGTCGTATCGCAGGATATTATGATGTGAGAGAACTCGTTGCACGCTGCAATCCCCGAAGAATGGTACTTCCATTACATCGAGCATGCGGAGAATCCTGTCTTGTACATATTCGGCCTTTTCCGGACATTTCCGGTTTTTAATTGTTTCAAAATAGGCCGCATATCATTATATTATGATGTGTGAGAACTCGCTGCACGCTGCCAATCCCCGAAAAATGGTACGCCCATTACAACGAGCATACGGAGCAACGGGTTCTGTTCACCTACGGCCTTTTCCGGACATTTCCGGCTTTTTAATTGTTTCAAAATGGGTCGTATCGCAGGAAATTATGATGTGAGAGATCTCGTTGCACGCTGCAATCCCCGAAGAATGGTACTTCCATTACAACGAGCATGCGGAGGATCCTGTCTTGTACATATTCGGCCTTTTTCCAGCAAGTTTCGGCTGTCTAATTATTTCAAAATGGGTCGTGTCGCAGGATATTATGATGTGTGAGAACTCGCTGCACGCTGCCAATCCTCCAAAAATGGTACGCCCATTACAACGAGCATACGGAGCAACGGGTTCTGTATACCTTCGGCCTTTTCCGGACATTTCCGGCTTTTTAATTGTTTCAAAATGGGTCGTCTCGCAGGATATGATGATGTGTGAGAACTCGCTGCACGCTGCCAATCCCCGAAATATGGTACGCCCATTACAACGAGCATACGGAGCATCAGGTTCTGTACACCTTCGGCCTCTTCCGGACATTTCCGGCTTTTTAGGTGATTAAAAACGGGCCGAATAGCAGGATATTATGATATGTAAAAACGCGTTCAGCGCTGCCAATCCCCCAAAAATGGTCCTTCCATTACAACGAGCATACGGAGCAACGGGTTCTGTACACCTTCGGCCTTTTCCGGTCATTTCCGGCTTTTTAATTGTTTTAAAATGGGTCGTATCCCAGGATATTATGATGTGTGAGAACTCGCTCCACGCTGCCAATCCTCCAAAAATGGTACGCCCATTACAACGAGCATACGGAGCAACGGGTTCTGTACACCTACGGCCTTTTCCGGACATTTCCGGCTGTTTAATTGTTTCAAAATGGGTCGTATCGCAGGATATTATGATGTGAGAGAACTCGTTGCACGCTGCAATCCCCGAAGAATGGTACTTCCATTACAACGAGCATGCGGAGAATCCTGTCTTGAACATATTCGGCCTTTTCCGGCCAGTTTCGGCTTTTTAATAGTTTCAAAATGAGTCGTATCGCAGGATATTATGTGGTGTGAGAACTCGCTGCACGCTGCCAATCCCCGAAAAATGGTACGCCCACTACAACGAGCATACGGAACAAAGGGTTCTGTACACCTTCGGCCTTTTCCGGATATTTCCGGCTTTTTAATTGTTTCAAAATGGGTCGTATCGCAGGATGCTATGATGTGTGAGAACACGCCGCACGCTGCCCATCCCCGAAAAATGGTACTTCCATTACAACGAGATAACGGAGCATCGGGTTCTGTACACCTTCGGCCTTTTCCGGACATCTCCGGCATTTTATGTGATTAAAAACGGGCCGTATAGCAGGATATTATGATGTGAGAGAACTCGTTGCGTGCTGCCAATCCCCGAAGAATGGTACTTCCATTACAACGAGCATGCGGAGAATCCTGTCTTGTACATATTCTGCCTTTTCCGGACATTTCCGGCTTTTTAATTGTTTCAAAATGGGTCGTATCGCAGGATATTATGATGTGTGAGAACTCGCTGCACGCTGCCAATCCCCGAAAAATGGAACGCCCATTACAACGAGCATACGGAGCAACGGGATCTGTACACCCACGGCCTTTTCCGGACATTTCCGGCTTTTTAATTGTTTCAAAATAGGCCGTATATCAGGATATTATGTTGTGTAAGAACTAGTTGCTCTCTGCCAACCCCCCAAAAATGGTACGCCCATTACAACGAGCATACGGAGCAACGGTTTCTGTACACCAACGGCCTTTTCCGGACATTTCCGGCTTTTTAATTGTTTCAAAATGGGTCGTATCGCAGGATATTATGATGTGAGAGAACTCGTTGCACGCTGCAATCCCCGAAGAATGGTACTTCCATTACAACGAGCATGCGGAGAATCCTGTCTTGTACATATTCGGCCTTTTCCGGCAAGTTTCGGCTTTTTAATAGTTTCAAAATGAGTCGTATCGCAGGATATTATGAGGTGTGAGAACTCGCTGCATGCTGCCAATCCCCGAAAAATGGTACGCCCACTACAACGAGCATACGGAGCAACGGGTTCTGTACGCCTTCGGCCTTTTCCGGACATTTCCGGCTTTTTAATTGTTTCAAAATGGGCCGTATTTCAGGATATTATGATGTGAGAGAACTCGTTACGCGCTGCCAATCCCCGAGAAATGGTACGCCCCTTACAACGAGCATACGTAGCATCACGTTCTGTACACCTTCAGCCTTTTCCGGACTTTTCCGGCACTTTAAGTGATTAAAAACGGGCCGAATAGCAGGATATTATGATGTGTAAAAACGCGTTGAGCGCTACCAATCCCCCAAAAATGGTCCTTCCATTACAACGAGCATACGGAGCAACGGGTTCTGTACACCTTCGGCCTTTTCCGGACATCTCCGGCATTTTATGTGATTAAAAACGGGCCGTATAGCAGGATATTATGATGTGAGACAACTCGTTGCGCGCTGCCAATCCCCGAAGAATGGTACTTCCATTACAACGAGCATGCGGAGAATCCTGTCTTGTACATATTCGGCCTTTTCCGGCCAGTTTCGGCTTTTTAATAGTTTCAAAATGAGTCGTATCGCAGGATATTATGAGGTGTGAGAACTCGCTGCACGCTGCCAATCCCCGAAAAATGTTACGCCCACTACAACGAGCATACGGAGCAACGGGTTCTGTACACCTTCGGCCTTTTCCGGACATTTCCGGCTTTTTAATTGTTTCAAAATGGGCCGTATTTCAGGATATTATGATGTGAGAGAACTCGTTACGCGGTGCCAATCCCCCAAAAATGGTACTTCCATTACAACGAGCAAACGCAGCATCGGGTTCTGTACACCTTCGGTCTTTTCCGGACATCTCCGGCATTTTATGTGATTAAAAACGGGTCGTATCGCAGGATATTATGATGTGTGAGAACTCGCTGCGCGCTGCCAATAACCGAAGAATGGTACTTCCATTACAACGAGCATGCGAAGAATCCTGTCTTGTACATATTCGGCCTTTTCCGGCCAGTTTCGGCTTTTTAATAGTTTCAAAATGAGTCGTACCGCAGGATATTATGAGGTGTGAGAACTCGCTGCATGCTGCCAATCCCCGAAAAATGGTACGCCCACTACAACGAGCATACGGAGCAACGGGTTCTGTACGCCTTCGGCCTTTTCCGGACATTTCCGGCTTTTTAATTGTTTCAAAATGGGCCGTATTTCAGGATATTATGATGTGAGAGAACTCGTTACGCGCTGCCAATCCCCGAGAAATGGTACGCCCCTTACAACGAGCATACGTAGCATCACGTTCTGTACACCTTCAGCCTTTTCCGGACTTTTCCGGCACTTTAAGTGATTAAAAACGGGCCGAATAGCAGGATATTATGATGTGTAAAAACGCGTTGAGCGCTACCAATCCCCCAAAAATGGTCCTTCCATTACAACGAGCATACGGAGCAACGGGTTCTGTACACCTTCGGCCTTTTCCGGACATCTCCGGCATTTTATGTGATTAAAAACGGGCCGTATAGCAGGATATTATGATGTGAGACAACTCGTTGCGCGCTGCCAATCCCCGAAGAATGGTACTTCCATTACAACGAGCATGCGGAGAATCCTGTCTTGTACATATTCGGCCTTTTCCGGCCAGTTTCGGCTTTTTAATAGTTTCAAAATGAGTCGTATCGCAGGATATTATGAGGTGTGAGAACTCGCTGCACGCTGCCAATCCCCGAAAAATGTTACGCCCACTACAACGAGCATACGGAGCAACGGGTTCTGTACACCTTCGGCCTTTTCCGGACATTTCCGGCTTTTTAATTGTTTCAAAATGGGCCGTATTTCAGGATATTATGATGTGAGAGAACTCGTTACGCGGTGCCAATCCCCCAAAAATGGTACTTCCATTACAACGAGCAAACGCAGCATCGGGTTCTGTACACCTTCGGTCTTTTCCGGACATCTCCGGCATTTTATGTGATTAAAAACGGGTCGTATCGCAGGATATTATGATGTGTGAGAACTCGCTGCGCGCTGCCAATAACCGAAGAATGGTACTTCCATTACAACGAGCATGCGAAGAATCCTGTCTTGTACATATTCGGCCTTTTCCGGCCAGTTTCGGCTTTTTAATAGTTTCAAAATGAGTCGTACCGCAGGATATTATGAGGTGTGAGAACTCGCTGCATGCTGCCAATCCCCGAAAAATGGTACGCCCACTACAACGAGCATACGGAGCAACGGGTTCTGTACGCCTTCGGCCTTTTCCGGACATTTCCGGCTTTTTAATTCTTTCAAAATGGGCCGTATTTCAGGATATTATGATGTGAGAGAACTCGTTACGCGCTGCCAATCCCCGAAAAATGGTACGAACAATACAACGAGCATACGGAGCAACGGGTTCTGTACACCTTCGGCCTTTTCCGGACATTTCCGGCTTTTTAATTCTTTCAAAATGGGCCGTATTTCAGGATATTATGATGTGAGAGAACTCGTTACGCGCTGCCAATCCCCGAGAAATGGTACGCCCCTTACAACGAGCATAGGTATCATTAGGTTCTGTACACCTTCAGCCTTTTCCGGACTTTTCCGGCACTTTAAGTGATTAAAAACGGGCCGAATAGCAGGATATTATGATGTGTAAAAAGGCGTTGAGCGCTACCAATCCGCCAAAAATGGTCCATCCATTACAACGAGCATACGGAGCAACGGGTTCTGTACACCTTCGGCCTTTTCCGGACATCTCCGGCATTTTATGTGATTAAAAACGGGCCGTATAGCATGATATTATGATGTGAGACAACTCGTTGCGCGCTGCCAATCCCCGAAGAATGGTACTTCCATTACAACGAGCATGCGGAGAATCCTGTCTTGTACATATTCGGCCTTTTCCGGCCAGTTTCGGCTTTTTAATAGTTTCAAAATGGGCCGTATATCAGGATATGATGATGTGAGAGAACTCGTTACGCGCTGCCAATCCTCGAGAAATGGTACGCCCCTTACAACGAGCATACGGAGCATCAGGTTCTGTACACCTTCGGCCTTTTCCGGACATTTGCGGCATATTAAGTGATCAAAAACGGGCAGAATAGCAGGATATTATGATGTGAGAGAACACGGTGCGCGCTGCCAATCCCCGAAGAATGGTACTTCCAATACAACCAGCATCCGGAGAATCCTGTCTTGTACATTTTCGGCCTTTTCCGGCCAGTTTCGGCTTTTTAATTGTTTCAAAATGGGTCGTATCGCAGGATATTATGATGTGAGAGAACCCGTTGCGCGCAGCCAATCCCCGAAGAATGGTAGTTCCATTACAACGAGCATGCGGAGATTCCTGTCTTGTACATATTCGGCCTTTTCCGGCCAGTATCGGCTTTTTAATAGTTTCAAAATGAGTTGTATCGCAGGATATTATGAGGTGTGAGAACTCGCTGCACGCTGCCAATCCCCGAAAAATGGTACGCCCACTACAACGAGCATACGGAGCATCGTGTTCTCTACACCTTCGGTCATTTCCGGACATCTCCGGCATTTTATGTGATTAAAAATGGGTCGTATCGCAGGATATTATGATGTGAGAGAACTCGTTGCGCGCAGCCAATCCCCGAAGAATGGTACTTCCATTACAACGAGCATGCGGAGAATCCTGTCTTGTACATATTCGGCCTTTTCCGGCCAGTTTCGTCTTTTTAATAGTTTCAAAATGAGTCGTATCGCAGGATATTACGATGTGCAAAAACGCGTTGAGCGCTGCCAATCCCCCAAAAATGGTCCTTCCATTACAACGAGCATACGGAGCAACGGGTTCTGTACACCTTCGGCCTTTTCCGGACATTTCCGGCTGTTTAATTGTTTCAAAATGGGTCGTATCGCAGGATATTATGATGTGAGAGAACTCGTTGCACGCTGCAATCCCCGAAGAATGGTACTTCCATTACATCGAGCATGCGGAGAATCCTGTCTTGTACATATTCGGCCTTTTCCGGACATTTCCGGCTTTTTAATTGTTTCAAAATAGGCCGCATATCATTATATTATGATGTGTGAGAACTCGCTGCACGCTGCCAATCCCCGAAAAATGGTACGCTCATTACAACGAGCATACGGAGCAACGGGTTCTGTACACCTTCGGCCTTTTCCGGACATTTCCGGCTTTTTAATTGTTTTAAAATGGGTCGTATCGCAGGATATTATGATGTGTGAGAACTCGCTGCACGCTGCCAATCCTCCAAAAATGGTAGGCCCATTACAACGAGCATACGGTGCAACGGGTTCTGTACACCTACGGCCTTTTCCGGACATTTCCGGCTGTTTAATTGTTTCAAAATGGGTCGTATCGCAGGATATTATGATGTGAGAGAACTCGTTGCACGCTGCAATCCCCGAAGAATGGTACTTCCATTACATCGAGCATGCGGAGAATCCTGTCTTGTACATATTCGGCCTTTTCCAGCAAGTTTCGGCTGTCTAATTATTTCAAAATGGGTCGTGTCGCAGGATATTATGATGTGTGAGAACTCGCTGCACGCTGCCAATCCTCCAAAAATGGTACGCCCATTACAACGAGCATACGGAGCAACGGGTTCTGTATACCTTCGGCCTTTTCCGGACATTTCCGGCTTTTTAATTGTTTCAAAATGGGTCGTCTCGCAGGATATGATGATGTGTGAGAACTCGCTGCACGCTGCCAATCACCGAAAAATGGTACGCCCCTTACAACGAGCATACGGAGCAACGGGTTCTGTACACCTTCGGCCTTTTCCGGACATTTCCGGCTTTTTAATTGTTTCAAAATGGGCCGTATATCAGGATATTATGATGTGTAAGAACCAGTTGCTCTCTGCCAACACCCCAAAAATGGTACTTCCATTACAACGAGCAAACGGAGCATTGGGTTCTGTACACCTTCGACCTTTTCCGGACATCTCCGGCATTTTATGTGATTAAAAACGGGTCGTATCGCAGGATATTATGATGTGTCAGAACTCGCTGCACGCTGCCAATCCCCCAAAAATGGTCCTTACATTACAACGAGCATACGGAGCAACGGGTTCTGTGCACCTTCGGCCTTTTCCGGACATCTCCGGCATTTTATGTGATTAAAAACGGGCCGTATAGCAGGATATTATGATGTGAGAGAACTCGTTGCGCGCTGCCAATCCCCGAAGAA
Organism: Bombus muscorum; assembly: GCA_963971185.1. Lineage (NCBI taxonomy): Eukaryota > Metazoa > Arthropoda > Insecta > Hymenoptera > Apidae > Bombus > Bombus muscorum. The sequence continues at coordinate 8,482,458 of OZ020130.1, read as the reverse complement.
TGGTACTTCCATTACAACGAGCATGCGGAGAATCCTGTCTTGTACATATTCGGCCTTTTCCGTCCAGTTTCGGCTTTTTAATAGTTTCAAAATGAGTCGTATCGCAGGATATTACGATGTGCAAAAACGCGTTGAGCGCTGCCAATCCCCCAAAAATGGTCCTTCCATTACAACGAGCATACGGAGCAACGGGTTCTGTACACCTTCGGCCTTTTCCGGACATTTCCGGCTTTTTAATTGTTTTAAAATGGGTCGTATCCCAGGATATTATGATGTGTGAGAACTCGCTGCACGCTGCCAATCCTCCAAAAATGGTACGCCCATTACAACGAGCATACGGAGCAACGGGTTCTGTACACCTACGGCCTTTTCCGGACATTTCCGGCTGTTTAATTGTTTCAAAATGGGTCGTATCGCAGGATATTATGATGTGAGAGAACTCGTTGCACGCTGCAATCCCCGAAGAATGGTACTTCCATTACATCGAGCATGCGGAGAATCCTGTCTTGTACATATTCGGCCTTTTCCGGACATTTCCGGCTTTTTAATTGTTTCAAAATAGGCCGCATATCATTATATTATGATGTGTGAGAACTCGCTGCACGCTGCCAATCCCCGAAAAATGGTACGCTCATTACAACGAGCATACGGAGCAACGGGTTCTGTACACCTTCGGCCTTTTCCGGACATTTCCGGCTTTTTAATTGTTTTAAAATGGGTCGTATCGCAGGATATTATGATGTGAGAGAACTCGTTGCGCGCAGCCAATCCCCGAAGAATGGTACTTCCATTACATCGAGCATGCGGAGAATCCTGTCTTGAACATATTCGGCCTTTTCCGGCCAGTTTCGGCTTTTTAATAGTTTCAAAATGGGCCGTATATCAGGATATGATGATGTGAGAGAACTCGTTACGCGCTGCCAATCCTCGAGAAATGGTACGCCCCTTACAACGAGCATACGGAGCATCAGGTTCTGTACACCTTCGGCCATTTCCGGACATTTCCGGCATATTAAGTGATCAAAAACGGGCAGAATAGCAGGATATTATGATGTGAGAGAACACGGTGCGCGCTGCCAATCCCCGAAGAATGGTACTTCCAATACAACCAGCATCCGGAGAATCCTGTCTTGTACATTTTCGGCCTTTTCCGGCCAGTTTCGGCTTTTTAATTGTTTCAAAATGGGTCGTATCGCAGGATATTATGATGTGAGAGAACCCGTTGCGCGCAGCCAATCCCCGAAGAATGGTACTTCCATTACAACGAGCATGCGGAGAATCCTGTCTTGTACATATTCGGCCTTTTCCGGCCAGTATCGGCTTTTTAATAGTTTCAAAATGAGTCGTATCGCAGGATATTATGAGGTGTGAGAACTCGCTGCACGCTGCCAATCCCCGAAAAATGGTACGCCCACTACAACGAGCATACGGAGCATCGTGTTCTCTACACCTTCGGTCATTTCCGGACATCTCCGGCATTTTATGTGATTAAAAATGGGTCGTATCGCAGGATATTATGATGTGAGAGAACTCGTTGCGCGCAGCCAATCCCCGAAGAATGGTACTTCCATTACAACGAGCATGCGGAGAATCCTGTCTTGTACATATTCGGCCTTTTCCGGCCAGTTTCGTCTTTTTAATAGTTTCAAAATGAGTCGTATCGCAGGATATTATGAGGTGTGAGAACTCGCTGCACGCTGCCAATCCCCGAGAAGTGGTACGCCCCTTACAACGAGCATAGGTAGCATCAGGTTCTGTACACCTTCAGCCTTTTCCGGATATTTCCGGCTTTTTAATTGTTTCAAAATGGGTCGTATCGCAGGATGTTATGATGTGTGAGAACACGCCGCACGCTGCCCATCCCCGAAAAATGGTACTTCCATTACAACGAGCAAACGGAGCATCGGGTTCTGTACACCTTCGGCCTTTTCCGGACATCGCCGGCATTTTATGTGATTAAAAACGGGCCGTATAGCAGGATATTATGATGTGAGAGAACTCGTTGCGTGCTGCCAATCCCCGAAGAATGGTACTTCCATTACAACGAGCATGCGGAGAATCCTGTCTTGTACATATTCTGCCTTTTCCGGACATTTCCGGCTTTTTAATGGTTTCAAAATGGGTCGTATCGCAGGATATTATGATGTGTGAGAACTCGCTGCACGCTGCCAATCCCCGAAAAATGGTACGCCCATTACAACGAGCATACGGAGCAACGGGATCTGTACACCTACGGCCTTTTCCGGACATTTCCGGCTTTTTAATTGTTTCAAAATAGGCCGTATATCAGGATATTATGTTGTGTAAGAACTAGTTGCTCTCTGCCAACCCCCCAAAAATGGTACGCCCATTACAACGAGCATACGGAGCAACGGTTTCTGTACACCAACGGCCTTTTCCGGACATTTCCGGCTTTTTAATTGTTTCAAAATGGGTCGTATCGCAGGATATTATGATGTGAGAGAACTCGTTGCACGCTGCAATCCCCGGAGAATGGTACTTCCATTACAACGAGCATGCGGAGAATCCTGTCTTGTACATATTCGGCCTTTTCCGGCAAGTTTCGACTTTCTAATTATTTCAAAATGGGTCGTGTCGCAGGATATTATGATGTGTGAGAACTCGCTGCACGCTGCCAATCCTCCAAAAATGGTACGCCCATTACAACGAGCATACGGAGCATCGTGTTCTGTACACCTTCGGTCATTTCCGGGCATCTCCGGCATTTTATGTGATTAAAAATGGGTCGTATCGCAGGATATTATGATGTGTGAGATCTCGCTGCACGCTTCCAATCCCCGGAAAATGGTACGCCCATTACAATTAGCATACGGAGCAACGGGATCTGTACACCTACGGCCTTTTCCGGACATTTCCGGCTTTTTAATTGTCTCAAAATAGGCCGTATATCAGGATATTATGATGTGTAAGAACCAGTTGCTCTCTGCCAACCCCCCAAAAATGGTACTTCCATCACAACGAGCAAACGGAGCATCGTGTTCTGTACACATTCGGTCATTTCCGGACATCTCCGGCATTTTATGTGATTAAAAACGGGACGTATTGCAGGATATTATGATGTGAGGGAACCCGTTGCGCGCTGCCAATCCCCGAAGAATGGTACTTCCATTACAACGAGCATGCGGAGAATCCTGTCTTGTACATATTCGGCCATTCCCGGCCAGTTTCGGCTTTTTAATAGTTTAAAAATTGGTCGTATCGCAGGATATTATGATGTGTGAGAACTCGCTGCAAGCTGCCAATCCCCTAAAAATGGTATGCCCATTACAACGAGCAAACGGAGCATCGGGTTCTGTACTCCTTCGGCCTCTTCCGGACATTTCCGACATTTCATGTGATTAAGAACGGGCCGAATAGCAGGATATTATGATGAGTAAAAACGCGTTGAGCGCTGCCAATCCCCCAAAAATGGTCCTTCCATTACAACGAGCATACGGAGCAACGGGTTCTGTACACCTTCGGCCTTTTCCGGACATTTCCGGCTTTTTAATTGTTTTAAAATGGGTTGTATCGCAGGATATTATGATGTGTGAGAACTCGCTGCACGCTGCCAATCCTCCAAAAATGGTACGCCCATTACAACGAGCATACGGAGCAACGGGTTCTGTACACCTACGGCCTTTTCCGGACATTTCCGGCTGTTTAATTGTTTCAAAATGGGTCGTATCGCAGGATATTATGATGTGAGAGAACTCGTTGCACGCTGCAATCCCCGAAGAATGGTACTTCCATTACATCGAGCATGCGGAGAATCCTGTCTTGTACATATTCGGCCTTTTCCGGACATTTCCGGCTTTTTAATTGTTTCAAAATGGGCCGCATATCATTATATTATGATGTGTGAGAACTCGCTGCACGCTGCCAATCCCCGAAAAATGGTACGCCCATTACAACGAGCATACGGAGCAACGGGTTCTGTTCACCTACGGCCTTTTCCGGACATTTCCGGCTGTTTAATTGTTTCAATATGGGTCGTATCGCAGGATATTATGATGTGTGAGAACTCGCGGCACGCTGCCAATCCCCGAAATATGGTACGCCCATTACAACGAGCATACGGAGCATCAGGTTCTGTACACCTTCGGCCTCTTCCGGACATTTCCGGCATTTTAGGTGATTAAAAACGGGCCGAATAGCAGGATATTATGATGTGTAAAAACGGGTTGAGCGCTGCCAATCCCCCAAAAATGGTCCTTCCATTACAACGAGCATACGGAGCAACGGGTTCTGTACACCTTCGGCCTTTTCCGGACATTTCCGGCTTTTTAATTGTTTCAAAATGGGCCGCATATCAGGATATTATGATGTGTGAGAACTCGCTGCACGCTGCCAATCACCGAAAAATGGTACGCGCCTTACAACGAGCATACGGAGCAACGGGTTCTGTACACCTTCGGCCTTTTCCGGACATTTCCGGCTTTTTAATTGTTTCAAAATGGGCCGTATATCAGGATATTATGATGTGTAAGAACCAGTTGCTCTCTGCCAACCCCCCAAAAATGGTACTTCCATTACAACGAGCAAACGGAGCATTGGGTTCTGTACACCTTCGGCCTTTTCCGGACATCTCCGGCATTTTATGTGATTAAAAACGGGTCGTATCGCAGGATATTATGATGTGTCAGAACTCGCTGCACGCTGCCAATCCCCCAAAAATGGTCCTTACATTACAACGAGCATACGGAGAAACGGGTTCTGTGCACCTTCGGCCTTTTCCGGACATCTCCGGCATTTTATGTGATTAAAAACGGGCCGTATAGCAGGATATTATGATGTGAGAGAACTCGTTGCGCGCTGCCAATCCCCGAAGAATGGTACTTCCATTACAACGAGCATGCGGAGAATCCTGTCTTGTACATATTCGGCCTTTTCCGTCCAGTTTCGGCTTTTTAATAGTTTCAAAATGAGTCGTATCGCAGGATATTACGATGTGCAAAAACGCGTTGAGCGCTGCCAATCCCCCAAAAATGGTCCTTCCATTACAACGAGCATACGGAGCAACGGGTTCTGTACACCTTCGGCCTTTTCCGGACATTTCCGGCTTTTTAATTGTTTTAAAATGGGTCGTATCCCAGGATATTATGATGTGTGAGAACTCGCTGCACGCTGCCAATCCTCCAAAAATGGTACGCCCATTACAACGAGCATACGGTGCAACGGGTTCTGTACACCTACGGCCTTTTCCGGACATTTCCGGCTGTTTAATTGTTTCAAAATGGGTCGTATCGCAGGATATTATGATGTGAGAGAACTCGTTGCACGCTGCAATCCCCGAAGAATGGTACTTCCATTACATCGAGCATGCGGAGAATCCTGTCTTGTACATATTCGGCCTTTTCCGGACATTTCCGGCTTTTTAATTGTTTCAAAATAGGCCGCATATCATTATATTATGATGTGTGAGAACTCGCTGCACGCTGCCAATCCCCGAAAAATGGTACGCCCATTACAACGAGCATACGGAGCAACGGGTTCTGTACACCTTCGGCCTTTTCCGGACATTTCCGGCTTTTTAATTGTTTCAAAATGGGTCGTCTCGCAGGATATGATGATGTGTGAGAACTCGCTGCACGCTGCCAATCACCGAAGAATGGTACTTCCATTACAACGAGCATGCGGAGGATCCTGTCTTGTACATATTCGGCCTTTTCCAGCAAGTTTCGGCTGTCTAATTATTTCAAAATGGGTCGTGTCGCAGGATATTATGATGTGTGAGAACTCGCTGCACGCTGCCAATCCTCCAAAAATGGTACGCCCATTACAACGAGCATACGGAGCAACGGGTTCTGTATACCTTCGGCCTTTTCCGGACATTTCCGGCTTTTTAATTGTTTCAAAATGGGTCGTCTCGCAGGATATGATGATGTGTGAGAACTCGCTGCACGCTGCCAATCACCGAAAAATGGTACGCCCCTTACAACGAGCATACGGAGCAACGGGTTCTGTACACCTTCGGCCTTTTCCGGACATTTCCGGCTTTTTAATTGTTTCAAAATGGGCCGTATATCAGGATATTATGATGTGTAAGAACCAGTTGCTCTCTGCCAACACCCCAAAAATGGTACTTCCATTACAACGAGCAAACGGAGCATTGGGTTCTGTACACCTTCGGCCTTTTCCGGACATCTCCGGCATTTTATGTGATTAAAAACGGGTCGTATCGCAGGATATTATGATGTGTCAGAACTCGCTGCACGCTGCCAATCCCCCAAAAATGGTCCTTACATTACAACGAGCATACGGAGCAACGGGTTCTGTGCACCTTCGGCCTTTTCCGGACATCTCCGGCATTTTATGTGATTAAAAACGGGCCGTATAGCAGGATATTATGATGTGAGAGAACTCGTTGCGCGCTGCCAATCCCCGAAGAATGGTACTTCCATTACAACGAGCATGCGGAGAATCCTGTCTTGTACATATTCGGCCTTTTCCGTCCAGTTTCGGCTTTTTAATAGTTTCAAAATGAGTCGTATCGCAGGATATTACGATGTGCAAAAACGCGTTGAGCGCTGCCAATCCCCCAAAAATGGTCCTTCCATTACAACGAGCATACGGAGCAACGGGTTCTGTACACCTTCGGCCTTTTCCGGACATTTCCGGCTTTTTAATTGTTTTAAAATGGGTCGTATCCCAGGATATTATGATGTGTGAGAACTCGCTGCACGCTGCCAATCCTCCAAAAATGGTACGCCCATTACAACGAGCATACGGAGCAACGGGTTCTGTACACCTACGGCCTTTTCCGGACATTTCCGGCTGTTTAATTGTTTCAAAATGGGTCGTATCGCAGGATATTATGATGTGAGAGAACTCGTTGCACGCTGCAATCCCCGAAGAATGGTACTTCCATTACATCGAGCATGCGGAGAATCCTGTCTTGTACATATTCGGCCTTTTCCGGACATTTCCGGCTTTTTAATTGTTTCAAAATAGGCCGCATATCATTATATTATGATGTGTGAGAACTCGCTGCACGCTGCCAATCCCCGAAAAATGGTACGCTCATTACAACGAGCATACGGAGCAACGGGTTCTGTACACCTTCGGCCTTTTCCGGACATTTCCGGCTTTTTAATTGTTTTAAAATGGGTCGTATCGCAGGATATTATGATGTGTGAGAACTCGCTGCACGCTGCCAATCCTCCAAAAATGGTACGCCCATTACAACGAGCATACGGAGCAACGGGTTCTGTTCACCTACGGCCTTTTCCGGACATTTCCGGCTTTTTAATTGTTTCAAAATGGGTCGTATCGCAGGAAATTATGATGTGAGAGATCTCGTTGCACGCTGCAATCCCCGAAGAATGGTACTTCCATTACAACGAGCATGCGGAGGATCCTGTCTTGTACATATTCGGCCTTTTCCAGCAAGTTTCGGCTGTCTAATTATTTCAAAATGGGTCGTGTCGCAGGATATTATGATGTGTGAGAACTCGCTGCACGCTGCCAATCCTCCAAAAATGGTACGCCCATTACAACGAGCATACGGAGCAACGGGTTCTGTACACCTTCGGCCTTTTCCGGACATTTCCGGCTTTTTAATTGTTTCAAAATGGGCCGCATATCAGGATATTATGATGTGTGAGAACTCGCTGCACGCTGCCAATCACCGAAAAATGGTACGCCCCTTACAACGAGCATACGGAGCAACGGGTTCTGTACACCTTCGGCCTTTTCCGGACATTTCCGGCTTTTTAATTGTTTCAAAATGGGCCGTATATCAGGATATTATGATGTGTAAGAACCAGTTGCTCTCTGCCAACACCCCAAAAATGGTACTTCCATTACAACGAGCAAACGGAGCATTGGGTTCTGTACACCTTCGGCCTTTTCCGGACATCTCCGGCATTTTATGTGATTAAAAACGGGTCGTATCGCAGGATATTATGATGTGTCAGAACTCGCTGCACGCTGCCAATCCCCCAAAAATGGTCCTTACATTACAACGAGCATACGGAGCAACGGGTTCTGTGCACCTTCGGCCTTTTAAGGATATCTCCGGCATTTTATGTGATTAAAAACGGGCCGTATAGCAGGATATTATGATGTGAGAGAACTCGTTGCGCGCTGCCAATCCCCGAAGAATGGTACTTCCATTACAACGAGCATGCGGAGAATCCTGTCTTGTACATATTCGGCCTTTTCCGGCCAGTTTCGGCTTTTTAATAGTTTCAAAATGAGTCGTATCGCAGGATATTATGATGTGCAAAAACGCGTTGAGCGCTGCCAATCCCCCAAAAATGGTCCTTCCATTGGAACGAGCATAGGGAGCAACGGTTTCTGTACACCTTCAGCCTTTTCCGGACATTTCCGGCTTTTTAATTGTTTCAAAATGGGTCGTATCGCAGGATATTATGATGTGAGAGAACTCGTTGCACGCTGCAATCCCCGAAGAAAGGTACTTCCATTACAACGAGCATGCGGAGGATCCTGTCTTGTACATATTCGGCCTTTTCCGGCAAGTTTCGGCTTTTTAATAGTTTCAAAATGAGTCGTATCGCAGGATATTATGATGTGCAAAAACGCGTTGAGCGCTGCCAATCCCCCAAAAATGGTCCTTCCATTGCAACGAGCATAGGGAGCAACGGTTTCTGTACACCTTCAGCCTTTTCCGGACATTTCCGGCTTTTTAATTGTTTCAAAATGGGTCGTATCGCAGGATATTATGATGTGAGAGAACTCGTTGCACGCTGCAATCCCCGAAGAAAGGTACTTCCATTACAACGAGCATGCGGAGGATCCTGTCTTGTACGTATTCGGCCTTTTCCGGCAAGTTTCGGCTGTCTAATTATTTCAAAATGGGTCGTGTCGTAGGATATTATGATGTGTGAGAACTCGCTGCACGCTGCCAATCCTCGAAAAATGGTCCTTCCATTACAACGAGCATACGGTGCAACGGGTTCTGTACACCTTCGGCCTTTTCCGGACATTTCCGGCTTTTTAATTGTTTCAAAATGGGCCGTATATTAGGATATTATGATGTGAGAGAACTCGTTGCGCGCTGCCAATCCCCGAAAAGTGGTACGCCCATTACAACGAGCATGCGGAGAATCCTGTCTTGTAAATATTCGGCCTTTTCCGGCAAGTTTCGGCTTTTTAATTGTTCCAAAATGGGTCGTATCGCAGGATATTATGATGTGTGAGAACTCGCTGCACGCTGCCAAACCCGAAAAATGGCCCTTCCATTACAACGAGCATACGGAGCAACGGGTTCTGTACACCTACGGCCTTTTCCGGACATTTCCGGCTTTTTAATTGTTTCAATATGGGCCGTATATCAGGATATTATGATGTGAGAGAACTCGTTGCGCGCTGCCAATCCCCGAAGAATGGTACTTCCACTACAACGAGCATGCGGAGCAACGGGTTCTGTACACCTTCGGCCTTTTCCGGCCAGTTTCGGCTTTTTAATTGTTTCAAAATGGGTCGTATCGCAGGATACTATGATGTGTGAGAACTCGCTGCACGCTGCCAATCCCCCAAAAATGGTCCTTCCATTGCAACGAGCATACGGAGCAACGGGTTCTGTACACCTTCGGCCTTTTCCGGATATTTCCGGCTTTTTAATTGTTTCAAAAAGGGTCGTATCGCAGGATATTATGATGTGTGAGATCTCGCTGCACGCTTCCAATCCCCGAAAAATGGTACGCCCATTACAACGAGCATACGGAGCAACGGGATCTGTACACCTACGGCCTTTTCCGGACATTTCCGGCTTTTTAATTGTTTCAAAATGGGCCGTATATCAGGATATTATGATGTGTAAGAACCAGTTGCTCTCTGCCAACCCCCCCCAAAATGGTACTTCCATCACAACGAGCAAACGGAGCATCGTGTTCTGTACACATTCGGTCATTTCCGGACATCTCCGGCATTTTATGTGATTAAAAACAGGCCGTATTGCAGGATATTATGATGTGAGGGAACCCGTTGAGCGCTGCCAATCCCCGAAGAATGGTACTTCCATTACAACGAGCATGCGGAGAATCCTGTCTTGTACATATTCGGCCTTTCCCGGCCAGTTTCGGCATTTTAATAGTTTAAAAATGGGTCGTATCGCAGGATATTATGATGTGTGAGAACTCGCTGCAAGCTGCCAATCCCCTAAAAATGGTACGCCCATTACAACGAGCAAACGGAGCATCGGGTTCTGTACTCCTTCGGCCTCTTCCGGACATTTCCGGCATTTTCAGTGATTAAAAACGGGCCGAATAGCAGGATATTATGATGTGTAAAAACGGGTTGAGCGCTGCCAATACCCCAAAAATGGTCCTTCCATTACAACGAGATTACGGATAATCTTGTTCCGTACAATTTCGGTCTTTTCCGGACATTTCCGGCTTTTTAAATGATTCAAAACGGGTCATATAGCAGGAAATTATGATGTGCAAGAACGGGTTGCGCGCTCAAGCACTCTGTTAAGTGGTACTTCCATTACAACGAGCATACGGAGCATTGGGTTCTGTACATATTCGGCCTCTTCCGGCCATTTCCGGCATTTTAATTGATACAAAACAGGTTATGTAACTAGAAATTATGATGTGTAAGAACGGGTTGCACGCAGAAGCACTCTGTTAAGTGGTACTTCCATTACAACGAGCATACGGAGCATTGGGTTCTGTACATATTCGGCCTCTTCCGGCTAGTTTCGGCATTTCAATTGATTCAAAACCGGTCATATAGCAGGAAATTATGATGTGTAAGAACTAGTTGCGCTCTGCCAGCCCCCCAAAAATGGTAATTCCATTACAACGAACATACGGAGAATCCCATTTTGTACATATTCGGCCTCTTCCGGCAATTTAATTGATTCAAAACGGGTCATATAGCAGGAAATTATGATATGCTAGAACGGATGCACGCAGGAACCCTTCGAAGAATGGTACTGTCAATACAACGAGCATGCGGAGAATGCTGTCTTGTACATATTCGGCCTTTTCCGGCCATTTCTGTCATTTTAATTGATACAAAACGGGTCACACAACAAGAAATTATGATGCGCAAGAACGGGTTGCAGGCAGAAGCACTCCGTAAAGTAATACTTCCATTACAACGTGCATATGGAGCATCAGGTTCTGTACACCTTCGGCCTTTACCGGATATTTCCGGCTTTTTAATTGTTTCAAAATGGGTCGTATCGCAGGATATTATGATGTGTGAGAAATCGCTGCACGCTGCCAATCCCCGAAAAATGGTACGCCCATTACAACGAGCATACGGAGCAACGGATTCTGTACACCTTCGGCCTTTTCCGGACATTTCCGTCTTTTTAATTGTTTCAAAATGGGTCGTATCGCAGGATATTATGATGTGTGAGAACCCGCTGCACGCTGCCAAACCCCGAAAAATGGTACGCCCATTACAACGAGCATACGGAGCAACGGGTTCTGTACACCTTCGGCCTATTCCGGACATTTCCGGCATTTTAAGTCATTAAAAACGGGCCGAATAGCAGGATATTATGATGCGTAAAAACGCGTTGAGTGTTGCCAATCCCCCAAAAATGGTCCTTCCATTACAACGAGCATACGGAGCAACGGGTTCTGTACACCTTCGGCCTTTTCCGGACATTTCCGGCTTTTTAATTGTTTCAAAATGGGCCGTATATTAGGATATTATGATGTGAGAGAACTCGTTGCGCGCTGCCAATCCCCGAAAAATGGTACGCCCATTACAACGAGCATGCGGAGAATCCTGTCTTGTAAATATTCGGCCTTTTCCGGCAAGTTTCGGCTTTTTAATTGTTTCAAAATGTGTCCTATCGCAGGATATTATGATGTGCGAGAACTCGCTGCACGCTGCCAATCCCCGAAAAATGGTCCTTCCATTACAACGAGCATACGGAGCAACGGGTTCTGTACACCTTCGGCCTTTTCCGGACATTTCCGTCTTTTTAATTGTTTCAAAATGGGTCGTATCGCAGGATATTATGATGTGAGAGAACTCGTTGCGCGCTGCCAATCCCCGAAAAATGGTACGCCCATTACAACGAGCATGCGGAGAATCCTGTCTTGTAAATATTCGGCCTTTTCCGGCAAGTTTCGGCTTTTTAATTGTTTCAAAATGTGTCCTATCGCAGGATATTATGATGTGCGAGAACTCGCTGCACGCTGCCAATCCCCGAAAAATGGTCCTTCCATTACAACGAGCATACGGAGCAACGGGTTCTGTACACCTTCGGCCTTTTCCGGACATCTCCGGCATTTTATGTGATTAAAAACGGGCCGTATAGCAGGATATTATGATGTGAGAGAACTTGTTGCGCGCTGCCAATCCCCGAAGAATGGTACTTCCATTACAACGAGCATACGGAGCAACGGGTTCTGTACACCTTCGGCCTTTTCCGGACATTTCCGGCTTTTTAATTGTTTCAAAATGGGTCGTCTCGCAGGATATGATGATGTGTGAGAACTCGCTGCACGCTGCCAATCCCCGAAATATGGTACGCCCATTACAACGAGCATACGGAGCAACGGGTTCTGTACACCTTCGGCCTCTTCCGGACATTTCCGGCATTTTAGGTGAATAAAAACGGGCCGAATAGCAGGATATTATGGTGTGTAAAAACGCGTTGATCGCTGCCAATCCCCCAAAAATGGTCCTTCTATTACAACGAGCATACGGAGCAACGGGTTCTGTACACCTTCGGCCTTTTCCGGACATTTCCGGCTTTTTAATTGTTTTAAAATGGGTCGTATCGCAGGATATTATGATTTGTGAGAACTCGCTGCACGCTGCCAATCCTCCAAAAATGGTACGCCCATTACAACGAGCATACGGAGCAACGGGTTCTGTACACCTACGGACTTTTCCGGACATTTCCAGCTTTTTAATTGTTTCAAAATGGGTCGTATCGCAGGATGTTATGATGTGAGAGAACTCGTTGCACGCTGCAATCCCCGAAGATTGGTACTTCCATTACAACGAGCATGCGGAGAATCCTGTCTTGTACATATTCGGCCTTTTCCGGCAAGTTTCGGCTTTCTAATTATTTCAAAATGGGTCGTGTCGCAGGATATTATGAGGTGTGAGAACTCGCTGCACGCTGCCAATCCCCGAAAAATGGTACGCCCACTACAACGAGCATACGGAGCAACGGGTCCTGTACACCTTCGGCCTTTTCCGGACATTTCCGGGTTTTTAATTGTTTCAAAATGGGCCGTTTATCAGGATATTATGATGTGAGAGAACTCGTTACGCGCTGCCAATCCCCGAGAAATGATACGCCCCTTACAACGAGCATACGGAGCATCAGGTTCTGTACACCTTCGGCCTTTTCCGGACATTTCCGGCATTTTAAGTGATCAAAAACGGGCCGAATAGCAGGATATTATGATGTGTAAAAACGCGTTGAGCGTTGCCAATCCCCCAAAAATGGTCCTTCCATTACAACGAGCAAACGGAGCATCGGGTTCTGTATACCTTCGGCCTTTTCCGGACATCAGCGGCTTTTTAATTGTTTCAAAAAGGGTCGTATCGCAGGATGTTATGATGTGCGAGAACTCGCTGCACGCTGCCAATCCTCGAAAAATGGTACACCCATTACAACGAGCATACGGAGCAACGGGTTCTGTACACCTTCGGCCTCTTCCGCACATTTCCGGCTATTTAATTGTTTCAAAATGGGTCGTATCGCAGGATATTATGATGTGCAAAAACGCGTTGAGCGCTGCCTATCCCCCAAAAATGGTCCTTCCATTGCAACGAGCGTAGGGAGCAACGGTTTCTGTACACCTTCAGCCTTTTCCGGACATTTCCGGCTTTTTAATTGTTTTAAAATGGGTCGTATCGCAGGATATTATGATTTGTGAGAACTCGCTGCACGCTGCCAATCCTCCAAAAATGGTACGCCCCTTACAACGAGTATAAGTAGCATCAGGTTCTGTACACCTTCGGCATTTTCCGGACATTTCCAGCTTTTTAATTGTTTCAAAATGGGTCGTATCGCGGGATATTATGATGTGAGAAAACTCGTTGCGCGCTGCCAATCCCCGAAGAATGGTACATCCATTACAACGAGCATGCGGAGAATCCTGTCTTGTACATATTCGGCCTTTTCCGGCCAGTTTCGGCTTTTTAATAGTTTCAAAATGGGTCGAATCGCAGGATATTATGATGTGTGAGAACTCGCTGCACGCTGCCAATCCTCGAAAAATGGTACACCCCTTACAACGAGCATACGAAGCATCAGGTTCTGTACACCTTCGGCCTTTTCCGGACATTTCCGGCATTTTATGTGATTAAAAACGGGCCGTATAGCAGGATATTATGATGTGAGAGAACTCGTTGCGCGCTGCCAATCCCCGAAGAATGGTACTTCCATTACAACGAGCATGCGGAGAATCCTGTCTTGTACATATTCGGCCTTTTCCGGCAAGATTCGGCTTTTTAATAGTTTCAAAATGAGTCGTTTCGCAGGATATTATGAGGTGTGAGAACTCGTTGCGCGCTGCCAATCCACGAAGAATGGTACTTCCATTACAACGAGCATGCGGAGAATCCTGTCTTGTACACATTCAGCCTTTTCCGGACATTTCCGGCTTTTTAATTATTTCAAAATGGGTCGTATCGCAGGATATTATGATGTGAGAGAACTCGTTGCGCGCTGCCAATCCCCGAAGAATGGTACATCCATTACAACGAGCATGCGGAGCAACGGGTTCTGTAGACCTACGGCCTTTTCCGGACATTTCCGGCTTTTTAATTGTTTCAAAATGGGCCGTATAGCAGGATATTATGATGTGTGAGAACACGCTGCACGCTGCCCATCCCAGAAAAATGGTACTTCCATTACAACGAGCATACGGAGCAACGGGTTCTGTACACCTTCGGCCTTTTCCGGATATTTCCGGCTTTTTAATTGTTTCAAAAAGGGTCGTATCGCAGGATATTATGATGTGTGAGAACTCGTTGCGCGCTGCCAATCCCCGAGAAATGGTACGCCCCTTACAACGAGTATACGTAGCATCAGGTTCTGAACACCTTCAGCATTTTCCGGACATTTCCGGCTTTTTAATTGTTTCAAAATGGGTCGTATCGCGGGATATTATGATGTGAGAGAACTCGTTGCGCGCTGCCAATCCCCGAAGAATGGTACATCCATTACAACGAGCATGCGGAGAATCCTGTCTTGTACATATTCGGCCTTTTCCGGCCAGTTTCGGCTTTTTAATAGTTTCAAAATGGGTCGAATCGCAAGATATTATGATGTGTGAGAACTCGCTGCACGCTGCCAATCCTCGAAAAATGGTACACCCCTTACAACGAGCATACGAAGCATCAGGTTTTGTACACCTTCGGCCTTTTCCGGACATTTCCGGCATTTTAAGTGATCAAAAACGGGCCGAATAGCAGGATATTATGATGTGAGAGAACACGGTGCGCGCTGCCAATCCCCGAAGAATGGTACTTCCAATACAACCAGCATCCGGAGAATCCTGTCTTGTACATATTCGGCCTTTTCCGGCCAGTTTCGGCTTTCTAATTGTTTCAAAATGGGTCGTATCGCAGGATATTATGATGTGAGAGAACACGTTACGCGCTGCCAATCCCCGAGAAATGGTACGCCCCTTACAACGAGCATACGGAGCATCAGGTTCTGTACACCTTCGGCATTTTCCGGACATTTCCGGCATTTTAATTGTTTCAAAAATGGTCGTATCGCACGATATTATGATGTGTGAGATCTCGCTGCACGCTTCCAATCCCCGAAAAATGGTACGCCCATTACAACGAGCATACGGAGCAACGGTTCTGTACACCTTCGGCCTTTTCCGGACATTTCCGGCTTTTTAATTGTTTCAAAATGGGCCGTATATCAGATTATTATGATGTGTAAGAACCAGTTGCTCTCGGCCAACCCCCCAAAAATGGTACTTCCATTACAACGAGCAAACGGAGCATCGGGTTCTGTACACCTTCGGCCTTTTCCGGACATCTCCGGCATTTTATGTTATTAAAAACGGGCCGTATAGCAGGATATTATGATGTGAGAGAACTCGGTGCGCGCTGCCAATCCCCGAAGAATGGTAATTCCAATACAACGAGCATGCGGAGAATCCTGTCTTGTACATATTCGGCCTTTTCCGGCCAGTTTCGTCTTTTTAATTGTTACAAAATGGGTCGTATCGCAGGATATTATGATGTGTGAGAACTCGCTGCACGCTGCCAATCCCCGAAAAATGGTACGCCCATTACAACGAGCATACGGAGCAACGGGTTCTGTACACCTTCGGCCTTTTCCGGATATTTCCGGCTTTTTAATTGTTTCAAAAAGGGTCGTATCGCAGGATATTGTGATGTGTGAGATCTCGCTGCACGCTGCCAGTCACCGAAAAATGGTACGCCCATTACAACGAGCATACGGAGCAACGGGTTCTGTACAACTTCGGCCTTTTCCGGACATTTCCGGCTTTTTAATTGTTTCAAAATGGGCCGTATAGCAGGATATTATGATGTGAGGGAACCCGTTGCGCGCTGCAAATCCCCGAAGAATCGTACTTCCATTACAACGAGCATGACGAGAATCCTGTCTTGTACATATTCGGCCTTTTCCGGACATTTCCGGCTTTTTAATTGTTTCAAAATGTACCGTTTATCAGGATATTATGATGAGAGAGAACACGTTACGCGCTTCCAATCCCCGAGAAATGGTACGCCCCTTACAACGAGCATACGGAGCATCAGGTTCTGTACACCTTCGGCCTTTTCCGGACATTTCCGGCATTTTAAGTGATCAAAAACGGGCCGAATAGCAGGATGTTATGATGTGAGAGAACACGGTGCGCGCTGCCAATCCCCGAAGAATGGTACTTCCAATACAACCAGCATCCGGAGAATCCTGTCTTGTACATATTCGGCCTTTTCCGGCCAGTTTCGGCTTTTTAATTGTTTCAAAATGGGTCGTATCGCAGAATATTATGATGTGAGAGAACACGTTACGCGCTGCCAATCCCCGAGAAATGGTACGCCCCTTACAACGAGCATATGGAGCATCAGGTTCTGTACACCTTCGGCCTTTTCCGGCAAGTTTCGGCATTTTAATAGTTTCAAAATGAGTCGTTTCGCAGGATATTATGAGGTGTGAGAACTCGCTGCACGCTGCCAATCCCCCAAAAATGGTCCTTCCATTACAACGAGCATACGGAGCATCAGGTTCTGTACACCTTCGGCCTTTTCCGGACATTTCCGGCATATTAAGTGATCAAAAACGGGCCGTATAGCAGGATATTATGATGTGAGAGAACACGTTACGCGCTGCCAATCCCCGAGAAATGGTACGCCCCTTACAACGAGCATATGGTGCATCAGGTTCTGTACACCTTCGGCCTTTTCCGGACATTTCCGGCATTTTAATTGTTTCAAAAATGGTCGTATCGCACGATATTATGATGTGTGAGATCTCGCTGCACGCTTCCAATCCCCGAAAAATGGTACGCCCATTACAACGAGCATACGGAGCAACGGTTCTGTACACCTTCGGCCTTTTCCGGACATTTCCGGCTTTTTAATTGTTTCAAAAAGGGCCGTATATCAGATTACTATGATGTGTAGGAACCAGTTGCTCTCTGCCAACCCCCCAAAAATGGTACTTCCATTACAACGAGCATACGGAGCAAAGGGTTCTGTACACCTCCGGCCTTTTCCGGACATTTCCGGCTTTTTAATTGTTTCAAAATGTGCCGTTTATCAGGATATTATGATGTGAGAGAACACGTTACGCGCTGCCAATCCCCGAGAAATGGTACGCCCCTTACAACGAGCATACGGAGCATCAGGTTCTGTACACCTTCGGCCTTTTCCGGACATTTCCGGCATATTAAGTGATCAAAAACGGGCAGAATAGCAGGATATTATGATGTGAGAGAACACGGTGCGCGCAGCCAATCCCCGAAGAATGGTACTTCCATTACAGCGAGCATGGGGAGAATCCTGTCTTGTACATATTCGGCCTTTTCCGGCCAGTTTCGGCTTTTTAATAGTTTCAAAATGAGTCGTATCGCAGGATATTATGAGGTGTGAGAACTCGCTGCACGCTGCCAATCCCCGAAAAATGGTCCTTCCATTACAACGAGCATACGGAGCAACGGGTTCTGTACACCTTCGGCCTTTTCCGGACATTTCCGTCTTTTTAATTGTTTCAAAATGGGTCGTATCGCAGGATATTATGATGTGAGAGAACTCGTTGCGCGCTGCCAATCCCCGAAAAATGGTACACCCATTACAACGAGCATGCGGAGAATCCTGTCTTGTAAATATTCGGCCGTTTCCGGCAAGTTTCGGCTTTTTAATTGTTCCAAAATGGGTCGTATCGCAAGATATTATGATGTGTGAGAACTCGCTGCACGCTGCCAAACCCGAAGAATGGTACTTCCATTACAACGAGCATGCGGAGCAACGGGTTCTGAACACCTTCGGCCTTTTCCGGACATCTCCGGCATTTTTGGTGATTAAAAACGGGCCGTATAGCAGGATATTATGATGTGAGAGAACTCGCTGCACGCTGCCAATCCCCGAAAAATGGTACGCCCATTACAACGAGCATACGGAGCAACGGGTTCTGTACACCTTTGGCATTTTCCGGACATTTCCGGCTTTTTAATTGTTTCAAAATGGGTCGTATCGCAGGATATTATGATGTGAGAGAACTCGTTACGCGCTGCCAATCCCCGAAAAATGGTACGCCCATTAGAACGAGCATACGGAGCAACGGGTTCTGTACACCTACGGCCTTTTCCGGACATTTCCGGCTTTTTAATTGTTTCAAAATGGGTCGTATCGCAGGATGTTATGATGTGAGAGAACTCGTTGCACGCTGCAATCCCCGAAGAATGGTACTTCCATTACAACGAGCATGCGGAGAATCCTGTCTTGTACATATTCGGCCTTTTCCGGCAAGTTTCGGCTTTCTAATTATTTCAAAATGGGTCGTGTCGCAGGATATTATGAGGTGTGAGAACTCGCTGCACGCTGCCAATCCCCGAAAAATGGTACGCCCACTACAACGAGCATACGGAGCAACGGGTCCTGTACACCTTCGGCCTTTTCCGGACATTTCCGGCATTTTAATTGATCAAAAACGGGCCGAATAGCAGGATATTATGATGTGTAAAAACGCGTTGAGCGTTGCCAATCCCCCAAAAATGGTCCTTCCATTACAACGAGCAAACGGAGCATCGGGTTCTGTACACCTTCGGCCTTTTCCGGACATCTCCGGCTTTTTAATTGTTTCAAAAAGGGTCGTATCGCAGGATGTTATGATGTGTGAGAACTCGTTGCGCGCTGCCAATCTCCGAGAAATGGTACGCCCGTTACAACGAGTATACGTAGCATCAGGTTCTGTACACCTTCGGCATTTTCCGGACATTTCCGGCTTTTTAATTGTTTCAAAATGGGTCGTATCGCGGGATATCATGATGTGAGAGAACTGGTTGCGCGCTGCCAATCCCTGAAGAATGGTACATCCATTACAACGAGCATGCGGAGAATCCTCTCTTGTACATATTCGGCCTTTTCCGGACATTTCCGGCTTTTTAATAGTTTCAAAATGGGTCGTATCGCAGGATATTATGATGTGTGAGAACTCGCTGCACGCTGCCAATCCTCGAAAAATGGTACACCCATTACAACGAGCATACGGAGCAACAGGTTCTGTACACCTTCGGCCTTTTCCGCACATTTCCGGCTATTTAATTGTTTCAAAATGGGTCGTATCGCAGGATATTATGATGTGCAAAAACGCGTTGAGCGCTGCCTATCCCCCAAAAATGGTCCTTCCATTGCAACGAGCATAGGGAGCAACGGTTTCTGTACACCTTCAGCCTTTTCCGGACATTTCCGGCTTTTTAATTATTTCAAAATGGGTCGTATCGCAGGATATTATGATGTGAGAGAACTCGTTGCGCGCTGCCAATCCCCGAAGAATGGTACATCCATTACAACGAGCATGCGGAGCAACGGGTTCTGTACACCTACGGCCTTTTCCGGACATTTCCGGCTTTTTAATTGTTTCAAAATGGGTCGTATCGCGGGATATTATGATGTGAGAGAACTCGTTGCGCTCTGCCAATCACCGAAAAATGGTACGCCCCTTACAACGAGCATACGTAGCATCAGGTTCTGTACACCTTCGGCCTTTTCCGGACATTTCCGGCATTTTATGTGATTAAAAACGGGTCGTATCGCAGGATATTATGATGTGTGAGAACTCGCTGCACGCTGCCAATCCTCGAAAAATGGTACACCCCTTACAACGAGCATACGAAGCATCAGGTTCTGTACAGCTTCGGCCTTTTCCGGACATTTCCGGCTTTTTAATTGTTTCAAAATGGGCCGCATATCAGGATATTATGATGTGTGAGAACTCGCTGCACGCTGCCAATCACCGAAAAATGGTACGCCCCTTACAACGAGCATACGGAGCAACGGGTTCTGTACACCTTCGGCCTTTTCCGGACATTTCCGGCTTTTTAATTGTTTCAAAGTGGGCCGTATATCAGGATATCATGATGTGTAAGAACCAGTTGCTCTCTGCCAACCCCCCAAAAATGGTACTTCCATTACAACGAGCAAACGGAGCATTGGGTTCTGTACACCTTCGGCCTTTTCCGGACATCTCCGGCATTTTATGTGATTAAAAACGGGTCGTATCGCAGGATATTATGATGTGTCAGAACTCGCTGCACGCTGCCAATCCCCCAAAAATGGTCCTTCCATTACAACGAGCATACGGAGCATCAGGTTCTGTACACCTTCGGCCTTTTCCGGACATTTCCGGCATATTAAGTGATCAAAAACGGGCCGTATAGCAGGATATTATGATGTGAGAGAACACGTTACGCGCTGCCAATCCCCGAGAAATGGTACGGCCCTTACAACGAGCATATGGAGCATCAGGTTCTGTACACCTTCGGCCTTTTCCGGACATTTCCGGCATTTTAATTGTTTCAAAAATGGTCGTATCGCACGATATTATGATGTGTGAGATCTCGCTGCACGCTTCCAATCCCCGAAAAATGGTACGCCCATTACAACGAGCATACGGAGTAACGGTTCTGTACACCTTCGGCCTTTTCCGGACATTTCCGGCTTTTTAATTGTTTCAAAAAGGGCCGTATATCAGATTATTATGATGTGTAGGAACCAGTTGCTCTCTGCCAACCCCCCAAAAATGGTACTCCCATTACAACGAGCATACGGAGCAACGGGTTCTGTACACCTTCGGCCTCTTCCGGACATTTCCGGCATTTTAGGTGAATAAAAACGGGCCGAATAGCAGGATATTATGGTGTGTAAAAACGCGTTGATCGC
Organism: Bombus muscorum; assembly: GCA_963971185.1. Lineage (NCBI taxonomy): Eukaryota > Metazoa > Arthropoda > Insecta > Hymenoptera > Apidae > Bombus > Bombus muscorum. Next base: position 8,461,128 of record OZ020130.1, on the reverse strand, counting down.
TGCCAATCCCCCAAAAATGGTCCTTCTATTACAACGAGCATACGGAGCAACGGGTTCTGTACACCTTCGGCCTTTTCCGGACATTTCCGGCTTTTTAATTGTTTTAAAATGGGTCGTATCGCAGGATATTATGATTTGTGAGAACTCGCTGCACGCTGCCAATCCTCCAAAAATGGTACGCCCATTACAACGAGCATACGGAGCAACGGGTTCAGTACACCTACGGCCTTTTCCGGACATTTCCAGCTTTTTAATTGTTTCAAAATGGGTCGTATCGCAGGATGTTATGATGTGAGAGAACTCGTTGCACGCTGCAATCCCCGAAGATTGGTACTTCCATTACAACGAGCATGCGGAGAATCCTGTCTTGTACATATTCGGCCTTTTCCGGCAAGTTTCGGCTTTCTAATTATTTCAAAATGGGTCGTGTCGCAGGATATTATGAGGTGTGAGAACTCGCTGCACGCTGCCAACCCCCGAAAAATGGTACGCCCACTACAACGAGCATACGGAGCAACGGGTCCTGTACACCTTCGGCCTTTTCCGGACATTTCCGGCTTTTTAATTGTTTCAAAATGGGCCGTTTATCAGGATATTATGATGTGAGAGAACTCGTTACGCGCTGCCAATCCCCGAGAAATGGTACGCCCCTTACAACGAGCATACGGAGCATCAGGTTCTGTACACCTTCGGCCTTTTCCGGACATTTCCGGCATTTTAAGTGATCAAAAACGGGCCGAATAGCAGGATATTATGATGTGTAAAAACGCGTTGAGCGTTGCCAATCCCCCAAAAATGGTCCTTCCATTACAACGAGCAAACGGAGCATCGGGTTCTGTACACCTTCGGCCTTTTCCGGACATCTCCGGCTTTTTAATTGTTTCAAAAAGGGTCGTATCGCAGGATGTTATGATGTGCGAGAACTCGCTGCACGCTGCCAATCCTCGAAAAATGGTACACCCATTACAACGAGCATACGGAGCAACGGGTTCTGTACACCTTCGGCCTCTTCCGCACATTTCCGGCTATTTAATTGTTTCAAAATGGGTCGTATCGCAGGATATTATGATGTGCAAAAACGCGTTGAGCGCTGCCTATCCCCCAAAAATGGTCCTTCCATTGCAACGAGCGTAGGGAGCAACGGTTTCTGTACACCTTCAGCCTTTTCCGGACATTTCCGGCTTTTTAATTGTTTTAAAATGGGTCGTATCGCAGGATATTATGATTTGTGAGAACTCGCTGCACGCTGCCAATCCTCCAAAAATGGTACGCCCATTACAACGAGCATACGGAGCAACGGGTTCTGTACACCTACGGCCTTTTCCGGACATTTCCAGCTTTTTAATTGTTTCAAAATGGGTCGTATCGCAGGATGTTATGATGTGAGAGAACTCGTTGCACGCTGCAATCCCCGAAGATTGGTACTTCCATTACAACGAGCATGCGGAGAATCCTGTCTTGTACATATTCGGCCTTTTCCGGCAAGTTTCGGCTTTCTAATTATTTCAAAATGGGTCGTGTCGCAGGATATTATGAGGTGTGAGAACTCGCTGCACGCTGCCAATCCCCGAAAAATGGTACGCCCACTACAACGAGCATACGGAGCAACGGGTCCTGTACACCTTCGGCCTTTTCCGGACATTTCCGGCTTTTTAATTGTTTCAAAATGGGCCGTTTATCAGGATATTATGATGTGAGAGAACTCGTTACGCGCTGCCAATCCCCGAGAAATGGTACGCCCCTTACAACGAGCATACGGAGCATCAGGTTCTGTACACCTTCGGCCTTTTCCGGACATTTCCGGCATTTTAAGTGATCAAAAACGGGCCGAATAGCAGGATATTATGACGTGTAAAAACGCGTTGAGCGTTGCCAATCCCCCAAAAATGGTCCTTCCATTACAACGAGCAAACGGAGCATCGGGTTCTGTACACCTTCGGCCTTTTCCGGACATCTCCGGCTTTTTAATTGTTTCAAAAAGGGTCGTATCGCAGGATGTTATGATGTGCGAGAACTCGCTGCACGCTGCCAATCCTCGAAAAATGGTACACCCATTACAACGAGCATACGGAGCAACGGGTTCTGTACACCTTCGGCCTCTGCCGCACATTTCCGGCTATTTAATTGTTTCAAAATGGGTCGTATCGCAGGATATTATGATGTGCAAAAACGCGTTGAGCGCTGCCTATCCCCCAAAAATGGTCCTTCCATTGCAACGAGCGTAGGGAGCAACGGGTTCTGTACACCTTCAGCCTTTTCCGGACATTTCCGGCTTTTTAATTGTTTTAAAATGGGTCGTATCGCAGGATATTATGATGTGTGAGAACTCGTTGCGCGCTGCCAATCCCCGAGAAATGGTACGCCCCTTACAACGAGTATAAGTAACATCAGGTTCTGTACACCTTCGGCATTTTCCGGACATTTCCAGCTTTTTAATTGTTTCAAAATGGGTCGTATCGCGGGATATTATGATGTGAGAGAACTCGTTGCCCGCTGCCAATCCCCGAAGAATGGTGCATCCATTACAACGAGCATGCGGAGAATCCTGTCTTGTACATATTCGGCCTTTTCCGGCCAGTTTCGGCTTTTTAATAGTTTCAAAATGGGTCGAATCGCAGGATATTATGATGTGTGAGAACTCGCTGCACGCTGCCAATCCTCGAAAAATGGTACATCCATTACAACGAGCATGCGGAGAATCCTGTCTTGTACATATTCGGCCTTTTCCGGCAAGATTCGGCTTTTTAATAGTTTCAAAATGAGTCGTTTCGCAGGATATTATGAGGTGTGAGAACTCGTTGCGCGCTGCCAATCCACGAAGAATGGTACTTCCATTACAACGAGCATGCGGAGAATCCTGTCTTGTACACATTCAGCCTTTTCCGGACATTTCCGGCTTTTTAATTATTTCAAAATGGGTCGTATCGCAGGATATTATGATGTGAGAGAACTCGTTGCGCGCTGCCAATCCCCGAAGAATGGTACATCCATTACAACGAGCATGCGGAGCAACGGGTTCTGTACACCTACGGCCTTTTCCGGACATTTCCGGCTTTTTAATTGTTTCAAAATGGGCCGTATAGCAGGATATTATGATGTGTGAGAACACGCTGCACGCTGCCCGTCCCAGAAAAATGGTACTTCCATTACAACGAGCATACGGAGCAACGGGTTCTGTACACCTTCGGCCTTTTCCGGATATTTCCGGCTTTTTAATTGTTTCAAAAAGGGTCGTATCGCAGGATATTATGATGTGTGAGAACTCGTTGCGCGCTGCCAATCCCCGAGAAATGGTACGCCCCTTACAACGAGTATACGTAGCATCAGGTTCTGTACACCTTCAGCATTTTCCGGACATTTCCGGCTTTTTAATTGTTTCAAAATGGGTCGTATCGCGGGATATTATGATGTGAGAGAACTCGTTGCGCGCTGCCAATCCCCGAAGAATGGTACATCCATTACAACGAGCATGCGGAGAATCCTGTCTTGTACATATTCGGCCTTTTCCGGCCAGTTTCGGCTTTTTAATAGTTTCAAAATGGGTCGAATCACAGGATATTATGATGTGTGAGAAATCGCTGCACGCTGCCAATCCTCGAAAAATGGTACACCCCTTACAACGAGCATACGAAGCATCAGGTTTTGTACACCTTCGGCCTTTTCCGGACATTTCCGGCATTTTATGTGATTAAAAACGGGCCGTTTAGCAGGATATTATGATGTGAGAGAACTCGTTGCGCGCTGCCAATCCCCGAAGAATGGAACTTCCATTACAACGAGCATGCGGAGAATCCTGTCTTGTACATATTCGGCCTTTTCCGGCAAGATTCGGCTTTTTAATAGTTTCAAAATGAGTCGTTTCGCAGGATATTATGAGGTGTGAGAACACGCTGCACGCTGCCAATCCCCGAAAAATGGTACGCCCACTACAACGAGCATACGGAAAACGGGTTCTGTACACCTTCAGCCTTTTCCGGACATTTCCGTCATTTTAATTGTTTCAAAAATGGTCGTATCGCACGATATTATGATGTGTGAGATCTCGCTGCACGCTGCCAGTCACCGAAAAATGGTACGCCCATTACAACGAGCATACGGAGCAACGGTTCTGTACACCTTCGGCCTTTTCCGGACATTTCCGGCTTTTTAATTGTTTCAAAATGGGCCGTATATCAGATTATTATGATGTGTAAGAACCAGTTGCTCTCGGCCAACCCCCCAAAAATGGTACTTCCATTACAACGAGCAAACGGAGCATCGGGTTCTGTACACCTTCGGCCTTTTCCGGACATCTCCGGCATTTTATGTGATTAAAAACGGGCCGTATAGCAGGATATTATGATGTGAGAGAACTCGGTGCGCGCTGCCAATCCCCGAAGAATGGTAATTCCAATACAACGAGCATGCGGAGAATCCTGTCTTGTACATATTCGGCCTTTTCCGGCCAGTTTCGTCTTTTTAATTGTTTCAAAATGGGTCGTATCGCAGGATATTATGATGTGTGAGAACTCGCTGCACGCTGCCAATCCCCGAAAAATGGTACGCCCATTACAACGAGCATACGGAGCAACGGGTTCTGTACACCTTCGGCCTTTTCCGGATATTTCCGGCTTTTTAATTGTTTCAAAAAGGGTCGTATCGCAGGATATTGTGATGTGTGAGATCTCGCTGCACGCTGCCAGTCACCGAAAAATGGTACGCCCATTACAACGAGCATACGGAGCAACGGGTTCTGTACACCTTCGGCCTTTTCCGGACATTTCCGGCTTTTTAATTGTTTCAAAATGGGCCGTATAGCAGGATATTATGATGTGAGGGAACCCGTTGCGCGCTGCAAATCCCCGAAGAATCGTACTTCCATTACAACGAGCATGACGAGAATCCTGTCTTGTACATATTCGGCCTTTTCCGGACATTTCCGGCTTTTTAATTGTTTCAAAATGTACCGTTTATCAGGATATTATGATGAGAGAGAACACGTTACGCGCTTCCAATCCCCGAGAAATGGTACGCCCCTTACAACGAGCATACGTAGCATCAGGTTCTGTACACCTTCAGCATTTTCCGGACATTTCCGGCTTTTTAATTGTTTCAAAATGGGTCGTATCGCGGGATATTATGATGTGAGAGAACTCGTTGCGCGCTGCCAATCCCCGAAGAATGGTACATCCATTACAACGAGCATGCGGAGAATCCTGTCTTGTACATATTCGGCCTTTTCCGGCCAGTTTCGGCTTTTTAATAGTTTCAAAATGGGTCGAATCACAGGATATTATGATGTGTGAGAAATCGCTGCACGCTGCCAATCCTCGAAAAATGGTACACCCCTTACAACGAGCATACGAAGCATCAGGTTTTGTACACCTTCGGCCTTTTCCGGACATTTCCGGCATTTTATGTGATTAAAAACGGGCCGTTTAGCAGGATATTATGATGTGAGAGAACTCGTTGCGCGCTGCCAATCCCCGAAGAATGGAACTTCCATTACAACGAGCATGCGGAGAATCCTGTCTTGTACATATTCGGCCTTTTCCGGCAAGATTCGGCTTTTTAATAGTTTCAAAATGAGTCGTTTCGCAGGATATTATGAGGTGTGAGAACACGCTGCACGCTGCCAATCCCCGAAAAATGGTACGCCCACTACAACGAGCATACGGAAAACGGGTTCTGTACACCTTCAGCCTTTTCCGGACATTTCCGTCATTTTAATTGTTTCAAAAATGGTCGTATCGCACGATATTATGATGTGTGAGATCTCGCTGCACGCTGCCAGTCACCGAAAAATGGTACGCCCATTACAACGAGCATACGGAGCAACGGTTCTGTACACCTTCGGCCTTTTCCGGACATTTCCGGCTTTTTAATTGTTTCAAAATGGGCCGTATATCAGATTATTATGATGTGTAAGAACCAGTTGCTCTCGGCCAACCCCCCAAAAATGGTACTTCCATTACAACGAGCAAACGGAGCATCGGGTTCTGTACACCTTCGGCCTTTTCCGGACATCTCCGGCATTTTATGTGATTAAAAACGGGCCGTATAGCAGGATATTATGATGTGAGAGAACTCGGTGCGCGCTGCCAATCCCCGAAGAATGGTAATTCCAATACAACGAGCATGCGGAGAATCCTGTCTTGTACATATTCGGCCTTTTCCGGCCAGTTTCGTCTTTTTAATTGTTTCAAAATGGGTCGTATCGCAGGATATTATGATGTGTGAGAACTCGCTGCACGCTGCCAATCCCCGAAAAATGGTACGCCCATTACAACGAGCATACGGAGCAACGGGTTCTGTACACCTTCGGCCTTTTCCGGATATTTCCGGCTTTTTAATTGTTTCAAAAAGGGTCGTATCGCAGGATATTGTGATGTGTGAGATCTCGCTGCACGCTGCCAGTCACCGAAAAATGGTACGCCCATTACAACGAGCATACGGAGCAACGGGTTCTGTACACCTTCGGCCTTTTCCGGACATTTCCGGCTTTTTAATTGTTTCAAAATGGGCCGTATAGCAGGATATTATGATGTGAGGGAACCCGTTGCGCGCTGCAAATCCCCGAAGAATCGTACTTCCATTACAACGAGCATGACGAGAATCCTGTCTTGTACATATTCGGCCTTTTCCGGACATTTCCGGCTTTTTAATTGTTTCAAAATGTACCGTTTATCAGGATATTATGATGAGAGAGAACACGTTACGCGCTTCCAATCCCCGAGAAATGGTACGCCCCTTACAACGAGCATACGGAGCATCAGGTTCTGTACACCTTCGGCCTTTTCCGGACATTTCCGGCATTTTAATTGATCAAAAACGGGCCGAATAGCAGGATGTTATGATGTGAGAGAACACGGTGCGCGCTGCCAATCCCCGAAGAATGGTACTTCCAATACAACCAGCATCCGGAGAATCCTGTCTTGTACATATTCGACCTTTTCCGGCCAGTTTCGGCTTTTTAATTGTTTCAAAATGGGTCGTATCGCAGAATATTATGATGTGAGAGAACACGTTACGCGCTGCCAATCCCCGAGAAATGGTACGCCCCTTACAACGAGCATATGGAGCATCAGGTTCTGTACACCTTCGGCCTTTTCCGGCAAGTTTCGGCATTTTAATAGTTTCAAAATGAGTCGTTTCGCAGGATATTATGAGGTGTGAGAACTCGCTGCACGCTGCCAATCCCCCAAAAATGGTCCTTCCATTACAACGAGCATACGGAGCATCAGGTTCTGTACACCTTCGGCCTTTTCCGGACATTTCCGGCATATTAAGTGATCAAAAACGGGCCGTATAGCAGGATATTATGATGTGAGAGAACACGTTACGCGCTGCCAATCCCCGAGAAATGGTACGCCCCTTACAACGAGCATATGGAGCATCAGGTTCTGTACACCTTCGGCCTTTTCCGGACATTTCCGGCATTTTAATTGTTTCAAAAATGGTCGTATCGCACGATATTATGATGTGTGAGATCTCGCTGCACGCTTCCAATCCCCGAAAAATGGTACGCCCATTACAACGAGCATACGGAGTAACGGTTCTGTACACCTTCGGCCTTTTCCGGACATTTCCGGCTTTTTAATTGTTTCAAAAAGGGCCGTATATCAGATTATTATGATGTGTAGGAACCAGTTGCTCTCTGCCAACCCCCCAAAAATGGTACTTCCATTACAACGAGCATACGGAGCAAAGGGTTCTGTACACCTCCGGCCTTTTCCGGACATTTCCGGCTTTTTAATTGTTTCAAAATGTGCCGTTTATCAGGATATTATGATGTGAGAGAACACGTTACGCGCTGCCAATCCCCGAGAAATGGTACGCCCCTTACAACGAGCATACGGAGCATCAGGTTCTGTACACCTTCGGCCTTTTCCGGACATTTCCGGCATTTTAAGTGATCAAAAACGGGCCGAATAGCAGGATATTATGATATGAGAGAACTCGTTGGGCGCTGCCAATCCCCGAAGAATAGTACTTCCATTACAACGAGCATGCGGAGAATCCTGTCTTGTACATATTCGGCCTTTTCCGGCAAGTTTCGGCATTTCAATAGTTTCAAAATGAGTCGTTTCGCAGGATATTATGAGGTGTGAGAACTCGCTGCACGCTGCCAATCCCCCAAAAATGGTCCTTCCATTACAACGAGCATACGGAGCAACGGGTTCTGTACACCTTCGGCCTTTTCCGGATATTACCGGCTTTTTAATTGTTTCAAAAAGGGTCGTATCGCAGGATATTATGATGTTTGAGATCTCGCTGCACGCTGCCAATCCCCGAAAAATGGTACGCCCACTACAACGAGCATACGGAGCAACGGGTTCTGTACACCTTCGGCCTTTTCCGGACATTTCCGGCTTTTTAATTGTTTCAAAATGTGCCGTTTATCAGGATATTATGATGTGAGAGAACACGTTACGCGCTGCCAATCCCCGAGAAATGGTACGCCCCTTACAACGAGCATACGGAGCATCAGGTTCTGTACACCTTCGGCCTTTTCCGGACATTTCCGGCATATTAAGTGATCAAAAACGGGCCGTATAGCAGGATATTATGATGTGAGAGAACTCGGTGCGCGCTGCCAATCCCCGAAGAATGGTACTTCCAATACAACCAGCATCCGGAGAATCCTGTCTTGTACATTTTCGGCCTTTTCCGGCCAGTTTCAGCTTTTTAATTGTTTCAAAATGGGTCGTATCGCAGGATATTATGATGTGTAAGAACCAGTTGCTCTCTGCCAACCCCCCAAAAATGGTACTTCCATTACAACGAGCAAACGGAGCATTGGGTTCTGTACACCTTCGGCCTTTTCCGGACATCTCCGGCATTTTATGTGATTAAAAACGGGCCGTATAGCAGGATATTATGCTGTGAGGGAACTCGTTGCGCGCTGCAAATCCCCGAAGAATGGTACTTCCATTACAACGAGCATGACGAGAATCCTGTCTTGTACATATTCGGCCTTTTCCGGCCAGTTTCGGCTTTTTAATAGTTTCAAAATGAGTCGTACCGCAGGATATTATGATGTGAGAGAACTCGTTACGCGCTGCCAATCCCCGAAAAATGGTACGAACAATACAACGAGCATACGGAGCAACGGGTTCTGTACACCTTCGGCCTTTTCCGGACATTTCCGGCTTTTTAATTGTTTCAAAATGGGCCGTATTTCAGGATATTATGATGTGAGAGAACTCGTTACGCGCGGCCAATCCCCGAGAAATGGTACGCCCCTTACAACGAGCATACGTATCATTAGGTTCTGTACACCTTCAGCCTTTTCCGGACATTTCCGGCACTTTAAGTGATTAAAAACGGGCCGAATAGCAGGATATTATGATGTGTAAAAAGGCGTTGAGCGCTACCAATCCGCCAAAAATGGTCCATCCATTACAACGAGCATACGGAGCAACGGGTTCTGTACACCTTCGGCCTTTTCCGGACATCTCCGGCATTTTATGTGATTAAAAACGGGCCGTATAGCATGATATTATGATGTGAGACAACTCGTTGCGCGCTGCCAATCCCCGAAGAATGGTACTTCCATTACAACGAGCATGCGGAGAATCCTGTCTTGTACATATTCGGCCTTTTCCGGCCAGTTTCGGCTTTTTAATAGTTTCAAAATGGGTCGAATCGCAGGATATTATGATGTGTGAGAACTCGCTGCACGCTGCCAATCCTCGAAAAATGGTACACCCCTTACAACGAGCATACGAAGCATCAGGTTTTGTACACCTTCGGCCTTTTCCGGACATTTCCGGCATTTTATGTGATTAAAAACGGGCCGTTTAGCAGGATATTATGATGTGAGAGAACACGTTGCGCGCTGCCAATCCCCGAAGAATGGAACTTCCATTACAACGAGCATGCGGAGAATCCTGTCTTGTACATATTCGGCCTTTTCCGGCAAGATTCGGCTTTTTAATAGTTTCAAAATGAGTCGTTTCGCAGGATATTATGAGGTGTGAGAACACGCTGCACGCTGCCAATCCCCGAAAAATGGTACGCCCACTACAACGAGCATACGGAAAACGGGTTCTGTACACCTTCAGCCTTTTCCGGACATTTCCGGCATTTTAATTGTTTCAAAAATGGTCGTATCGCACGATATTATGATGTGTGAGATCTCGCTGCACGCTGCCAGTCACCGAAAAATGGTACGCCCATTACAACGCGCATACGGAGCAACGGTTCTGTACACCTTCGGCCTTTTCCGGACATTTCCGGCTTTTTAATTGTTTCAAAATGGGCCGTATATCAGATTATTATGATGTGTAAGAACCAGTTGCTCTCGGCCAACCCCCCAAAAATGGTACTTCCATTACAACGAGCAAACGGAGCATCGGGTTCTGTACACCTTCGGCCTTTTCCGGACATCTCCGGCATTTTATGTGATTAAAAACGGGCCGTATAGCAGGATATTATGATGTGAGAGAACTCGGTGCGCGCTGCCAATCCCCGAAGAATGGTAATTCCAATACAACGAGCATGCGGAGAATCCTGTCTTGTACATATTCGGCCTTTTCCGGCCAGTTTCGTCTTTTTAATTGTTTCAAAATGGGTCGTATCGCAGGATATTATGATGTGTGAGAACTCGCTGCACGCTGCCAATCCCCGAAAAATGGTACGCCCATTACAACGAGCATACGGAGCAACGGGTTCTGTACACCTTCGGCCTTTTCCGGATATTTCCGGCTTTTTAATTGTTTCAAAAAGGGTCGTATCGCAGGATATTGTGATGTGTGAGATCTCGCTGCACGCTGCCAGTCACCGAAAAATGGTACGCCCATTACAACGAGCATACGGAGCAACGGGTTCTGTACACCTTCGGCCTTTTCCGGACATTTCCGGCTTTTTAATTGTTTCAAAATGGGCCGTATAGCAGGATATTATGATGTGAGGGAACCCGTTGCGCGCTGCAAATCCCCGAAGAATCGTACTTCCATTACAACGAGCATGACGAGAATCCTGTCTTGTACATATTCGGCCTTTTCCGGACATTTCCGGCTTTTTAATTGTTTCAAAATGTACCGTTTATCAGGATATTATGATGAGAGAGAACACGTTACGCGCTTCCAATCCCCGAGAAATGGTACGCCCCTTACAACGAGCATACGGAGCATCAGGTTCTGTACACCTTCGGCCTTTTCCGGACATTTCCGGCATTTTAAGTGATCAAAAACGGGCCGAATAGCAGGATGTTATGATGTGAGAGAACACGGTGCGCGCTGCCAATCCCCGAAGAATGGTACTTCCAATACAACCAGCATCCGGAGAATCCTGTCTTGTACATATTCGACCTTTTCCGGCCAGTTTCGGCTTTTTAATTGTTTCAAAATGGGTCGTATCGCAGAATATTATGATGTGAGAGAACACGTTACGCGCTGCCAATCCCCGAGAAATGGTACGCCCCTTACAACGAGCATATGGAGCATCAGGTTCTGTACACCTTCGGCCTTTTCCGGCAAGTTTCGGCATTTTAATAGTTTCAAAATGAGTCGTTTCGCAGGATATTATGAGGTGTGAGATCTCGCTGCACGCTGCCAATCCCCGAAAAATGGTACGCCCACTACAACGAGCATACGGAGCAACGGGTTCTGTACACCTTCGGCCTTTTCCGGACATTTCCGGCTTTTTAATTGTTTCAAAATGTGCCGTTTATCAGGATATTATGATGTGAGAGAACACGTTACGCGCTGCCAATCCCCGAGAAATGGTACGCCCCTTACAACGAGCATACGGAGCATCAGGTTCTGTACACCTTCGGCCTTTTCCGGACATTTCCGGCATATTAAGTGATCAAAAACGGGCCGTATAGCAGGATATTATGATGTGAGAGAACTCGGTGCGCGCTGCCAATCCCCGAAGAATGGTACTTCCAATACAACCAGCATCCGGAGAATCCTGTCTTGTACATTTTCGGCCTTTTCCGGCCAGTTTCAGCTTTTTAATTGTTTCAAAATGGGTCGTATCGCAGGATATTATGATGTGTAAGAACCAGTTGCTCTCTGCCAACCCCCCAAAAATGGTACTTCCATTACAACGAGCAAACGGAGCATTGGGTTCTGTACACCTTCGGCCTTTTCCGGACATCTCCGGCATTTTATGTGATTAAAAACGGGCCGTATAGCAGGATATTATGCTGTGAGGGAACTCGTTGCGCGCTGCAAATCCCCGAAGAATGGTACTTCCATTACAACGAGCATGACGAGAATCCTGTCTTGTACATATTCGGCCTTTTCCGGCCAGTTTCGGCTTTTTAATAGTTTCAAAATGAGTCGTACCGCAGGATATTATGATGTGAGAGAACTCGTTACGCGCTGCCAATCCCCGAAAAATGGTACGAACAATACAACGAGCATACGGAGCATCGGGTTCTGTACACCTTCGGCCTTTTCCGGACATTTCCGGCTTTTTAATTGTTTCAAAATGGGCCGTATTTCAGGATATTATGATGTGAGAGAACTCGTTACGCGCGGCCAATCCCCGAGAAATGGTACGCCCCTTACAACGAGCATACGTATCATTAGGTTCTGTACACCTTCAGCCTTTTCCGGACATTTCCGGCACTTTAAGTGATTAAAAACGGGCCGAATAGCAGGATATTATGATGTGTAAAAAGGCGTTGAGCGCTACCAATCCGCCAAAAATGGTCCATCCATTACAACGAGCAGACGGAGCAACGGGTTCTGTACACCTTCGGCCTTTTCCGGACATCTCCGGCATTTTATGTGATTAAAAACGGGCCGTATAGCATGATATTATGATGTGAGACAACTCGTTGCGCGCTGCCAATCCCCGAAGAATGGTACTTCCATTACAACGAGCATGCGGAGAATCCTGTCTTGTACATATTCGGCCTTTTCCGGCCAGTTTCGGCTTTTTAATAGTTTCAAAATGGGCCGTATATCAGGATATGATGATGTGAGAGAACTCGTTACGCGCTGCCAATCCTCGAGAAATGGTACGCCCCTTACAACGAGCATACGGAGCATCAGGTTCTGTACACCTTCGGCCTTTTCCGGACATTTCCGGCATTTTAAGTGATCAAAAACGGGCCGAATAGCAGGATGTTATGATGTGAGAGAACACGGTGCGCGCTGCCAATCCCCGAAGAATGGTACTTCCAATACAACCAGCATCCGGAGAATCCTGTCTTGTACATATTCGGCCTTTTCCGGCCAGTTTCGGCTTTTTAATTGTTTCAAAATGGGTCGTATCGCAGAATATTATGATGTGAGAGAACACGTTACGCGCTGCCAATCCCCGAGAAATGGTACGCCCCTTACAACGAGCATATGGAGCATCAGGTTCTGTACACCTTCGGCCTTTTCCGGACATTTCCGGCATTTTAATTGTTTCAAAAATGGTCGTATCGCACGATATTATGATGTGTGAGATCTCGCTGCACGCTTCCAATCCCCGAAAAATGGTACGCCCATTACAACGAGCATACGGAGCAACGGTTCTGTACACCTTCGGCCTTTTCCGGACATTTCCGGCTTTTTAATTGTTTCAAAAAGGGCCGTATATCAGATTATTATGATGTGTAGGAACCAGTTGCTCTCTGCCAACCCCCCAAAAATGGTACTTCCATTACAACGAGCATACGGAGCAAAGGGTTCTGTACACCTCCGGCCTTTTCCGGACATTTCCGGCTTTTTAATTGTTTCAAAATGTGCCGTTTATCAGGATATTATGATGTGAGAGAACACGTTACGCGCTGCCAATCCCCGAGAAATGGTACGCCCCTTACAACGAGCATACGGAGCATCAGGTTCTGTACACCTTCGGCCTTTTCCGGACATTTCCGGCATATTAAGTGATCAAAAACGGGCAGAATAGCAGGATATTATGATGTGAGAGAACACGGTGCGCGCAGCCAATCCCCGAAGAATGGTACTTCCATTACAGCGAGCATGGGGAGAATCCTGTCTTGTACATATTCGGCCTTTTCCGGCCAGTTTCGGCTTTTTAATAGTTTCAAAATGAGTCGTATCGCAGGATATTATGAGGTGTGAGAACTCGCTGCACGCTGCCAATCCCCGGAAAATGGTACGCCCACTACAACGAGCATACGGAGCAACGGGTTCTGTACACCTTCGGCCTTTTCCGGACATTTCCGGCTTTTTAATTGTTTCAAAATGTGCCGTTTATCAGGATATTATGATGAGACAGAACACGTTACGCGCTGCCAATCCCTGAGAAATGGTGCGCCCCTTACAACGAGCATACGGAGCATCAGGTTCTGTACACCTTCGGACTTTTCCGGACATTTCCGGCATTTTAAGTGATCAAAAATGGGCCGAATAGCAGGATATTATGATGTGTAAAAACGCGTTGAGCGTTGCCAACCCCCCAAAAATGGTACTTCCATTACAACAAGCAAAGGGAGCAACGGGTTCTGTACACCTTCGGCCCTTTCCGGACATTTCCGGCTTTTTAATTGTTTCAAAATGGACCGTATATCAGGATATTATGATGTGAGAGAACTCGTTGCGCGCTGCCAATCCCCGAAGAATGGTACTTCCATTACAACGAGCATGCGGAGAATCCTGTCTTGTACATATTCGGCCATTTCCGACCATTTTCGGCTTTTTAATAGTTTCAAAATGGGTCGTATCGCAGGATATTATGAGGTGTGAGAACTGGCTGCACGCTGGAAATCCCCGAAAAATGGTACGCCCATTACAACGAGCATACGGAGCAACGGGTTCTGTACACCTTCGGCCTTTTCCGGACATTTCCGGCTTTTTAATTGCTTCAAAATGGGCCGTATATCAGGATATTACGATGTGTAAGAACCAGTTGCTCTCTGCCAACCCCCCAAAAATGGTACTTCCATTACAACAAGCAAAGGGAGCAACGGGTTCTGTACACCTTCGGCCTTTTCCGGACATTTCCGGCATTTTAAGTGATCAAAAACGGGCCGAATAGCAGGATATTATGATATGAGAGAACTCGTTGCGCGCTGCCAATCCCCGAAGAATGGTACTTCCATTACAACGAGCATGCGGAGAATCCTGTCTTGTAAATATTCGGCCTTTTCCGGCAAGTTTCGGCATTTTAATAGTTTCAAAGTGAGTCGTTTCGCAGGATATTATGAGGTGTGAGAACTCGCTGCACGCTGCCAATCCCCCAAAAATGGTCCTTCCATTACAACGAGCATACGGAGCAACGGGTTCTGTACACCTTCGGCCTTTTCCGGATATTACCGGCTTTTTAATTGTTTCAAAAAGGGTCGTATCGCAGGATATTATGATGTTTGAGATCTCGCTGCACGCTGCCAATCCCCGAAAAATGGTACGCCCACTACAACGAGCATACGGAGCAACGGGTTCTGTACACCTTCGGCCTTTTCCGGACATTTCCGGCTTTTTAATTGTTTCAAAATGTGCCGTTTATCAGGATATTATGATGTGAGAGAACACGTTACGCGCTGCCAATCCCCGAGAAATGGTACGCCCCTTACAACGAGCATACGGAGCATCAGGTTCTGTACACCTTCGGCCTTTTCCGGACATTTCCGTCATATTAAGTGATCAAAAAAGGGCCGTATAGCAGGATATTATGATGTGAGAGAACTCGGTGCGCGCTGCCAATCCCCGAAGAATGGTACTTCCAATACAACCAGCATCCGGAGAATCCTGTCTTGTACATTTTCGGCCATTTCCGGCCAGTTTCAGCTTTTTAATTGTTTCAAAATGGGTCGTATCGCAGGATATTATGATGTGTAAGAACCAGTTGCTCTCTGCCAACCCCCCAAAAATGGTACTTCCATTATAACGAGCAAACGGAGCATTGGGTTCTGTACACCTTCGGCCTTTTCCGGACATCTCCGGCATTTTATGTGATTAAAAACGGGCCGTATAGCAGGATATTATGATGTGAGGGAACTCGTTGCGCGCTGCAAATCCCCGAAGAATGGTACTTCCATTACAACGAGCATGACGAGAATCCTGTCTTGTACATATTCGGCCTTTTCCGGCCAGTTTCGGCTTTTTAATAGTTTCAAAATGAGTCGTATCGCAGGATATTATGAGGTGTGAGAACTCGCTGCACGCTGCCAATCCCCGAAAAATGGTACGCCCACTACAACGAGCATAAGGAGCAACGGGTTCTGTACACCTTCGGCCTTTTCCGGACATTTCCGGCTTTTTAATTGCTTCAAAATGGGCCGTATATCAGGATATTACGATGTGTAAGAACCAGTTGCTCTCTGCCAACCCCCCAAAAATGGTACTTCCATTACAACAAGCAAAGGGAGCAACGGGTTCTGTACACCTTCGGCCTTTTCCGGACATTTCCGGCATTTTAAGTGATCAAAAACGGGCCGAATAGCAGGATATTATGATATGAGAGAACTCGTTGCGCGCTGCCAATCCCCGAAGAATGGTACTTCCATTACAACGAGCATGCGGAGAATCCTGTCTTGCACATATTCGGCCTTTTCCGGCAAGTTTCGGCATTTTAATAGTTTCAAAATGAGTCGTTTCGCAGGATATTATGAGGTGTGAGAACTCGCTGCACGCTGCCAATCCCCCAAAAATGGTCCTTCCATTACAACGAGCATACGGAGCAACGGGTTCTGTACACCTTCGGCCTTTTCCGGATATTACCGGCTTTTTAATTGTTTCAAAAAGGGTCGTATCGCAGGATATTATGATGTTTGAGATCTCGCTGCACGCTGCCAATCCCCGAAAAATGGTACGCCCACTACAACGAGCATACGGAGCAACGGGTTCTGTACACCTTCGGCCTTTTCCGGACATTTCCGGCTTTTTAATTGTTTCAAAATGTGCCGTTTATCAGGATATTATGATGTGAGAGAACACGTTACGCGCTGCCAATCCCCGAGAAATGGTACGCCCCTTACAACGAGCATACGGAGCATCAGGTTCTGTACACCTTCGGCCTTTTCCGGACATTTCCGGCATATTAAGTGATCAAAAACGGGCCGTATAGCAGGATATTATGATGTGAGAGAACTCGGTGCGCGCTGCCAATCCCCGAAGAATGGTACTTCCAATACAACCAGCATCCGGAGAATCCTGTCTTGTACATTTTCGGCCTTTTCCGGCCAGTTTCAGCTTTTTAATTGTTTCAAAATGGGTCGTATCGCAGGATATTATGATGTGTAAGAACCAGTTGCTCTCTGCCAACCCCCCAAAAATGGTACTTCCATTACAACGAGCAAACGGAGCATTGGGTTCTGTACACCTTCGGCCTTTTCCGGACATTTCCGGCATATTAAGTCATCAAAAACGGGCAGAATAGCAGGATATTATGATGTGAGAGAACACGGTGCGCGCTGCCAATCCCCGAAGAATGGTACTTCCAATACAACCAGCATCCGGAGAATCCTGTCTTGTACATATTCGGCCTTTTCCGGCCAGTTTCGGCTTTTTAATTGTTTCAAAATGGGTCGTATCGCAGGATATTATGATGTGAGAGAACACGTTACGCGCTGCCAATCCCCGAGAAATGGTACGCCCCTTACAACGAGCATATGGAGCATCAGGTTCTGTACACCTTCGGCCTTTTCCGGACATTTCCGGCATTTTAATTGTTTCAAAAATGGTCGTATCGCACGATATTATGATGTGTGAGATCTCGCTGCACGCTTCCAATCCCCGAAAAATGGTACGCCCATTACAACGAGCATACGGAGCAACGGTTCTGTACACCTTCGGCCTTTTCCGGACATTTCCGGCTTTTTAATTGTTTCAAAAAGGGCCGTATATCAGATTATTATGATGTGTAAGAACCAGTTGCTCTCTGCCAACCCCCCAAAAATGGTACTTCCATTAAAACGAGCAAACGGAGCATTGGGTTCTGTACACCTTCGGCCTTTTCCGGACATCTCCGGCATTTTATGTGATTAAAAACGGGCCGTATAACAGGATATTATGATGTGAAGGAACTCGTTGCGCGCTGCAAATCCCCGAAGAATGGTACGTCCATTACAACGAGCATGACGAGAATCCTGTCTTGTACATATTCGGCCTTTTCCGGCCAGTTTCGGCTTTTTAATAGTTTCAAAATGAGTCGTATCGCAGGATATTATGAGGTGTGAGAACTCGCTGCACGCTGCCAATCCCCGAAATATGGTACTTCCAATACAACCAGCATCCGGAGAATCCTGTCTTGTACATTTTCGGCCTTTTCCGGCCAGTTTTGGCTTTTTAATTGTTTCAAAATGGGTCGTATTGCAGGATATTATGATGTGAGAGAACTCGTTGCGCGCAGCCAATCCCCGAAGAATGGTACTTCCATTACTGCGAGCATGGGGAGAATCCTGTCTTGTACATGTTCGGCCTTTTCCGGCCAGTTTCGGCTTTTTAATTGTTTCAAAATGAGTCGTATCGCAGGATATTATGAGGTGTGAGAACTCGCTGCACGCTGCCAATCCCCGGAAAATGGTACGCCCACTACAACGAGCATACGGAGCAACGGTTTCTGTACACCTTCGGCCTTTTCCGGACATTTCCGGCTTTTTAATTGTTTCAAAATGTGCCGTTTATCAGGATATTATGATGAGAGAGAATACGTTACGCGCTGCCAATCCCTGAGAAATGGTACGCCCCTTACAACGAGCATACGGAGCATCAGGTTCTGTACACCTTCGGACTTTTCCGGACATTTCCGGCATTTTAAGTGATCAAAAATGGGCCGAATAGCAGGATATTATGATGTGTAAAAACGCGTTGAGCGTTGCCAATCCCCCAAAAATGGTCCTTCCATTACAACGAGCATACGGAGCAACGGGTTCTGTACACCTTCGGCCTTTTCCGGATATTTCCGGCTTTTTAATTGTTTCAAAATGGGCCGTATATCAGGATATTATGATGTGTAAGAACCGGTTGCTCTCTGCCAACCCCCCAAAAATGGTACTTCCATTACAACGAGCAAACGGAGCGTTGGGTTCTGTACACCTTCGGCCTTTTCCGGACATCTCCGGCATTTTATGTGATTAAAAACGGGCCGTATAGCAGGATA
This sequence comes from Bombus muscorum, assembly GCA_963971185.1. Classification (NCBI taxonomy): domain Eukaryota; kingdom Metazoa; phylum Arthropoda; class Insecta; order Hymenoptera; family Apidae; genus Bombus; species Bombus muscorum. Next base: position 8,442,135 of record OZ020130.1, on the reverse strand, counting down.
TTATGATGTGAGAGAACTCGTTGCGCGCTGCCAATCCCCGAAGAATGGTACTTCCATTACAACGAGCATGCGGAGAATCCTGTCTTGTACATATTCGGCCATTTCCAGCCAGTTTCGGCTTTTTAATAGTTTCAAAATGGGTCGTATCGCAGGATATTATGAGGTGTGAGAACTGGCTGCACGCTGGAAATCCCCGAAAAATGGTACGCCCATTACAACGAGCATACGGAGCAACGGGTTCTGTACAACTTCGGCCTTTTCCGGACATTTCCGGCTTTTTAATTGCTTCAATAGGGGCCGTATATCAGGATATTATGATGTGTAAGAACCAGTTGCTCTCTGCCAACCCCCCAAAAATGGTACTTCCATTACAACAAGCAAAGGGAGCAACGGGTTCTGTACACCTTCGGCCTTTTCCGGACATTTCCGGCTTTTTAATTGTTTCAAAATGGACCGTATATCAGGATATTATGATGTGAGAGAACTCGTTGCGCGCTGCCAATCCCCGAAGAATGGTACTTCCATTACAACGAGCATGCGGAGAATCCTGTCTTGTACATATTCGGCCATTTCCGGCCAGTTTCGGCTTTTTAATAGTTTCAAAATGGGTCGTATCGCAGGATATTATGAGGTGTGAGAACTGGCTGCACGCTGGAAATCCCCGAAAAATGGTACGCCCATTACAACGAGCATACGGAGCAACGGGTTCTGTACACCTTCGGCCTTTTCCGGACATTTCCGGCTTTTTAATTGCTTCAAAATGGGCCGTATATCAGGATATTACGATGTGTAAGAACCAGTTGCTCTCTGCCAACCCCCCAAAAATGGTACTTCCATTACAACAAGCAAAGGGAGCAACGGGTTCTGTACACCTTCGGCCTTTTCCGGACATTTCCGGCATTTTAAGTGATCAAAAACGGGCCGAATAGCAGGATATTATGATATGAGAGAACTCGTTGGGCGCTGCCAATCCCCGAAGAATGGTACTTCCATTACAACGAGCATGCGGAGAATCCTGTCTTGTACATATTCGGCCTTTTCCGGCAAGTTTCGGCATTTTAATAGTTTCAAAATGAGTCGTTTCGCAGGATATTATGAGGTGTGAGAACTCGCTGCACGCTGCCAATCCCCCAAAAATGGTCCTTCCATTACAACGAGCATACGGAGCAACGGGTTCTGTACAACTTCGGCCTTTTCCGGACATTTCCGGCTTTTTAATTGCTTCAATAGGGGCCGTATATCAGGATATTATGATGTGTAAGAACCAGTTGCTCTCTGCCAACCCCCCAAAAATGGTACTTCCATTACAACAAGCAAAGGGAGCAACGGGTTCTGTACACCTTCGGCCTTTTCCGGACATTTCCGGCTTTTTAATTGTTTCAAAATGGACCGTATATCAGGATATTATGATGTGAGAGAACTCGTTGCGCGCTGCCAATCCCCGAAGAATGGTACTTCCATTACAACGAGCATGCGGAGAATCCTGTCTTGTACATATTCGGCCATTTCCGGCCAGTTTCGGCTTTTTAATAGTTTCAAAATGGGTCGTATCGCAGGATATTATGAGGTGTGAGAACTGGCTGCACGCTGGAAATCCCCGAAAAATGGTACGCCCATTACAACGAGCATACGGAGCAACGGGTTCTGTACACCTTCGGCCTTTTCCGGACATTTCCGGCTTTTTAATTGCTTCAAAATGGGCCGTATATCAGGATATTACGATGTGTAAGAACCAGTTGCTCTCTGCCAACCCCCCAAAAATGGTACTTCCATTACAACAAGCAAAGGGAGCAACGGGTTCTGTACACCTTCGGCCTTTTCCGGACATTTCCGGCATTTTAAGTGATCAAAAACGGGCCGAATAGCAGGATATTATGATATGAGAGAACTCGTTGGGCGCTGCCAATCCCCGAAGAATGGTACTTCCATTACAACGAGCATGCGGAGAATCCTGTCTTGTACATATTCGGCCTTTTCCGGCAAGTTTCGGCATTTTAATAGTTTCAAAATGAGTCGTTTCGCAGGATATTATGAGGTGTGAGAACTCGCTGCACGCTGCCAATCCCCCAAAAATGGTCCTTCCATTACAACGAGCATACGGAGCAACGGGTTCTGTACAACTTCGGCCTTTTCCGGACATTTCCGGCTTTTTAATTGCTTCAATAGGGGCCGTATATCAGGATATTATGATGTGTAAGAACCAGTTGCTCTCTGCCAACCCCCCAAAAATGGTACTTCCATTACAACAAGCAAAGGGAGCAACGGGTTCTGTACACCTTCGGCCTTTTCCGGACATTTCCGGCTTTTTAATTGTTTCAAAATGGACCGTATATCAGGATATTATGATGTGAGAGAACTCGTTGCGCGCTGCCAATCCCCGAAGAATGGTACTTCCATTACAACGAGCATGCGGAGAATCCTGTCTTGTACATATTCGGCCATTTCCGGCCAGTTTCGGCTTTTTAATAGTTTCAAAATGGGTCGTATCGCAGGATATTATGAGGTGTGAGAACTGGCTGCACGCTGGAAATCTCCGAAGAATGGTACGCCCATTACAACGAGCATACGGAGCAACGGGTTCTGTACACCTTCGGCCTTTTCCGGACATTTCCGGCTTTTTAATTGCTTCAAAATGGGCCGTATATCAGGATATTACGATGTGTAAGAACCAGTTGCTCTCTGCCAACCCCCCAAAAATGGTACTTCCATTACAACAAGCAAAGGGAGCAACGGGTTCTGTACACCTTCGGCCTTTTCCGGACATTTCCGGCATTTTAAGTGATCAAAAACGGGCCGAATAGCAGGATATTATGATATGAGAGAACTCGTTGGGCGCTGCCAATCCCCGAAGAATGGTACTTCCATTACAACGAGCATGCGGAGAATCCTGTCTTGTACATATTCGGCCTTTTCCGGCAAGTTTCGGCATTTTAATAGTTTCAAAATGAGTCGTTTCGCAGGATATTATGAGGTGTGAGAACTCGCTGCACGCTGCCAATCCCCCAAAAATGGTCCTTCCATTACAACGAGCATACGGAGCAACGGGTTCTGTACACCTTCGGCCTTTTCCGGATATTACCGGCTTTTTAATTGTTTCAAAAAGGGTCGTATCGCAGGATATTATGATGTTTGAGATCTCGCTGCACGCTGCCAATCCCCGAAAAATGGTACGCCCACTACAACGAGCATACGGAGCAACGGGTTCTGTACACCTTCGGCCTTTTCCGGACATTTCCGGCTTTTTAATTGTTTCAAAATGTGCCGTTTATCAGGATATTATGATGTGAGAGAACACGTTACGCGCTGGCAATCCCCGAGAAATGGTACGCCCCTTACAACGAGCATACGGAGCATCAGGTTCTGTACACCTTCGGCCTTTTCCGGACATTTCCGGCATATTAAGTGATCAAAAACGGGCCGTATAGCAGGATATTATGATGTGAGAGAACTCGGTGCGCGCTGCCAATCCCCGAAGAATGGTACTTCCAATACAACCAGCATCCGGAGAATCCTGTCTTGTACATTTTCGGCCTTTTCCGGCCAGTTTCAGCTTTTTAATTGTTTCAAAATGGGTCGTATCGCAGGATATTATGATGTGTAAGAACCAGTTGCTCTCTGCCAACCCCCCAAAAATGGTACTTCCATTACAACGAGCAAACGGGCATTGGGTTCTGTACACCTTCGGCCTTTTCCGGACATCTCCGGCATTTTATGTGATTAAAAACGGGCCGTATAGCAGGATATTATGATGTGAGGGAACTCGTTGCGCGCTGCAAATCCCCGAAGAATGGTACTTCCATTACAACGAGCATGACGAGAATCCTGTCTTGTACATATTCGGCCTTTTCCGGCCAGTTTCGGCATTTTAATAGTTTCAAAATGAGTCGTACCGCAGGATATTATGATGTGAGAGAACTCGTTACGCGCTGCCAATCCCCGAAAAATGGTACGAAGAATACAACGAGCATACGGAGCAACGGGTTCTGTACACCTTCGGCCTTTTCCGGACATTTCCGGCTTTTTAATTGTTTCAAAATGGGCCGTATTTCAGGATATTATGATGTGAGAGAACTCGTTACGCGCGGCCAATCCCCGAGAAATGGTACGCCCCTTACAACGAGCATACGTATCATTAGGTTCTGTACACCTTCAGCCTTTTCCGGACATTTCCGGCACTTTAAGTGATTAAAAACGGGCCGAATAGCAGGATATTATGATGTGTAAAAAGGCGTTGAGCGCTACCAATCCGCCAAAAATGGTCCATCCATTACAACGAGCATACGGAGCAACGGGTTCTGTACACCTTCGGCCTTTTCCGGACATCTCCGGCATTTTATGTGATTAAAAACGGGCCGTATAGCATGATATTATGATGTGAGACAACTCGTTGCGCGCTGCCAATCCCCGAAGAATGGTACTTCCATTACAACGAGCATGCGGAGAATCCTGTCTTGTACATATTCGGCCTTTTCCGGCCAGTTTCGGCTTTTTAATAGTTTCAAAATGGGCCGTATATCAGGATATGATGATGTGAGAGAACTCGTTACGCGCTGCCAATCCTCGAGAAATGGTACGCCCCTTACAACGAGCATACGGAGCATCAGGTTCTGTACACCTTCGGCCTTTTCCGGACATTTCCGGCATATTAAGTGATCAAAAACGGGCAGAATAGCAGGATATTATGATGTGAGAGAACACGGTGCGCGCTGCCAATCCCCGAAGAATGGTACTTCCAATACAACCAGCATACGGAGAATCCTGTCTTGTACATTTTCGGCCTTTTCCGGCCAGTTTCGGCTTTTTAATTGTTTCAAAATGGGTCGTATCGCAGGATATTATGATGTGAGAGAACCCGTTGCGCGCAGCCAATCCCCGAAGAATGGTAGTTCCATTACAACGAGCATGCGGAGAATCCTGTCTTGTACATATTCGGCCTTTTCCGGCCAGTATCGGCTTTTTCATAGTTTCAAAATGAGTCGTATCGCAGGATATTATGAGGTGTGAGAACTCGCTGCACGCTGCCAATCCCCGAAAAATGGTACGCCCACTACAACGAGCATACGGAGCAACGGGTTCTGTACACCTTCGGCCTTTTCCGGACATTTCCGGCTTTTTAATTGTTTCAAAATGTGCCGTTTATCAGGATATTATGATGTGTGAGATCTCGCTGCACGCTGCCAATCCCCGAAAAATGGTACGCCCATTACAACGAGCATACGGAGCAACGGGTTCTGTACACCTTCGGCCTTTTCCGGATATTTCCGGCTTTTTAATTGTTTCAAAATGGACCGTATATCAGGTTATTATGATGTGAGAGAACTCGTTGCGCGCTGCCAATCCCCGAAGAATGGTACTTCCATTACAACGAGCATGCGGAGAATCCTGTCTTGTACATTTTCGGCCTTTTCCGGCCAGTTTCAGCTTTTTAATTGTTTCAAAATGGGTCGTATCGCAGGATATTATGATGTGTAAGAACCAGTTGCTCTCTGCCAACCCCCCAAAAATGGTACTTCCATTACAACCAGCATCCGGAGAATCCTGTCTTGTACATATTCGGCCTTTTCCGGCCAGTTTCGGCTTTTTAATTGTTTCAAAATGGGTCGTATCGCAGAATATTATGATGAGAGAGAACACGTTACGCGCTGCCAATCCCCGAGAAATGGTACGCCCCTTACAACGAGCATATGGAGCATCAGGTTCTGTACACCTTCGGCCTTTTCCGGCAAGTTTCGGCATTTTAATAGTTTCAAATTAGTCGTTTCGCAGGATATTATGAGGTGTGAGAACTCGCTGCACGCTGCCAATCCCCCAAAAATGGTCCTTCCATTACAACGAGCATACGGAGCATCAGGTTCTGTACACCTTCGGCCTTTTCCGGACATTTCCGGCATATTAAGTGATCAAAAACGGGCCGTATAGCAGGATATTATGATGTGAGAGAACACGTTACGCGCTGCCAATCCCCGAGAAATGGTACGCCCCTTACAACGAGCATATGGAGCATCAGGTTCTGTACACCTTCGGCCTTTTCCGGACATTTCCGGCATTTTAATTGTTTCAAAAATGGTCGTATCGCACGATATTATGATGTGTGAGATCTCGCTGCACGCTTCCAATCCCCGAAAAATGGTACGCCCATTACAACGAGCATACGGAGCAACGGTTCTGTACACCTTCGGCCTTTTCCGGACATTTCCGGCTTTTTAATTGTTTCAAAAAGGGCCGTATATCAGATTATTATGATGTGTAGGAACCAGTTGCTCTCTGCCAACCCCCCAAAAATGGTACTTCCATTACAACGAGCATACGGAGCAAAGGGTTCTGTACACCTCCGGCCTTTTCCGGACATTTCCGGCTTTTTAATTGTTTCAAAATGTGCCGTTTATCAGGATATTATGATGTGAGAGAACACGTTACGCGCTGCCAATCCCCGAGAAATGGTACGCCCCTTACAACGAGCATACGGAGCATCAGGTTCTGTACACCTTCGGCCTTTTCCGGACATTTCCGGCATATTAAGTGATCAAAAACGGGCAGAATAGCAGGATATTATGATGTGAGAGAACACGGTGCGCGCAGCCAATCCCCGAAGAATGGTACTTCCATTACAGCGAGCATGGGGAGAATCCTGTCTTGTACATATTCGGCCTTTTCCGGCCAGTTTCGGCTTTTTAATAGTTTCAAAATGAGTCGTATCGCAGGATATTATGAGGTGTGAGAACTCGCTGCACGCTGCCAATCCCCGGAAAATGGTACGCCCACTACAACGAGCATACGGAGCAACGGGTTCTGTACACTTTCGGCCTTTTCCGGACATTTCCGGCTTTTTAATTGTTTCAAAATGTGCCGTTTATCAGGATATTATGATGAGAGAGAACACGTTACGCGCTGCCAATCCCTGAGAAATGGTGCGCCCCTTACAACGAGCATACGGAGCATCAGGTTCTGTACACCTTCGGACTTTTCCGGACATTTCCGGCTTTTTAATTGCTTCAAAATGGGCCGTATATCAGGATATTACGATGTGTAAGAACCAGTTGCTCTCTGCCAACCCCCCCAAAATGGTACTTCCATTACAACGAGCATGCGGAGAATCCTGTCTTGTACATATTCGGCCTTTTCCGGCAGGTTTCGGCATTTTAATAGTTTCAAAATGAGTCGTTTCGCAGGATTTTATGAGGTGTGAGAACTCGCTGCACGCTGCCAATCCCCCAAAAATGGTCCTTCCATTACAACGAGCATACGGAGCAACGGGTTCTGTACACCTTCGGCCTTTTCCGGATATTACCGGCTTTTTAATTGTTTCAAAAAGGGTCGTATCGCAGGATATTATGATGTTTGAGATCTCGCTGCACGCTGCCAATCCCCGAAAAATGGTACGCCCACTACAACGAGCATACGGAGCAACGGGTTCTGTACACCTTCGGCCTTTTCCGGACATTTCCGGCTTTTTAATTGTTTCAAAATGTGCCGTTTATCAGGATATTATGATGTGAGAGAACACGTTACGCGCTGCCAATCCCCGAGAAATGGTACGCCCCTTACAACGAGCATACGGAGCATCAGGTTCTGTACACCTTCGGCCTTTTCCGGACATTTCCGGCATATTAAGTGATCAAAAACGGGCCGTATAGCAGGATATTATGATGTGAGAGAACTCGGTGCGCGCTGCCAATCCCCGAAGAATGGTACTTCCAATACAACCAGCATCCGGAGAATCCTGTCTTGTACATTTTCGGCCTTTTCCGGCCAGTTTCAGCTTTTTAATTGTTTCAAAATGGGTCGTATCGCAGGATATTATGATGTGTAAGAACCAGTTGCTCTCTGCCAACCCCCCAAAAATGGTACTTCCATTACAACGAGCAAACGGAGCATTGGGTTCTGTACACCTTCGGCCTTTTCCGGACATCTCTCGCATTTTATGTGATTAAAAACGGGCCGTATAGCAGGATATTATGATGTGAGGGAACTCGTTGCGCGCTGCAAATCCCCGAAGAATGGTACTTCCATTACAACGAGCATGACGAGAATCCTGTCTTGTACATATTCGGCCTTTTCCGGCCAGTTTCGGCTTTTTAATAGTTTCAAAATGAGTCGTATCGCAGGATATTATGAGGTGTGAGAACTCGCTGCACGCTGCCAATCCCCGAAAAATGGTACGCCCACTACAACGAGCATAAGGAGCAACGGGTTCTGTACACCTTCGGCCTTTTCCGGACATTTCCGGCTTTTTAATTGCTTCAAAATGGGCCGTATATCAGGATATTACGATGTGTAAGAACCAGTTGCTCTCTGCCAACCCCCCAAAAATGGTACTTCCATTACAACAAGCAAAGGGAGCAGCGGGTTCTGTACACCTTCGGCCTTTTCCGGACATTTCCGGCATTTTAAGTGATCAAAAACGGGCCGAATAGCAGGATATTATGATATGAGAGAACTCGTTGCGCGCTGCCAATCCCCGAAGAATGGTACTTCCATTACAACGAGCATGCGGAGAATCCTGTCTTGTACATATTCGGCCTTTTCCGGCAAGTTTCGGCATTTTAATAGTTTCAAAATGAGTCGCTTCGCAGGATATTATGAGGTGTGAGAACTCGCTGCACGCTGCCAATCCCCCAAAAATGGTCCTTCCATTACAACGAGCATACGGAGCAACGGGTTCTGTACACCTTCGGCCTTTTCCGGATATTACCGGCTTTTTAATTGTTTCAAAAAGGGTCGTATCGCAGGATATTATGATGTTTGAGATCTCGCTGCACGCTGCCAATCCCCGAAAAATGGTACGCCCACTACAACGAGCATACGGAGCAACGGGTTCTGTACACCTTCGGCCTTTTCCGGACATTTCCGGCTTTTTAATTGTTTCAAAATGTGCCGTTTATCAGGATATTATGATGTGAGAGAACACGTTACGCGCTGCCAATCCCCGAGAAATGGTACGCCCCTTACAACGAGCATACGGAGCATCAGGTTCTGTACACCTTCGGCCTTTTCCGGACATTTCCGGCATATTAAGTGATCAAAAACGGGCCGTATAGCAGGATATTATGATGTGAGAGAACTCGGTGCGCGCTGCCAATCCCCGAAGAATGGTACTTCCAATACAACCAGCATCCGGAGAATCCTGTCTTGTACATTTTCGGCCTTTTCCGGCCAGTTTCAGCTTTTTAATTGTTTCAAAATGGGTCGTATCGCAGGATATTATGATGTGTAAGAACCAGTTGCTCTCTGCCAACCCCCCAAAAATGGTACTTCCATTACAACGAGCAAACGGAGCATTGGGTTCTGTACACCTTCGGCCTTTTCCGGACATCTCCGGCATTTTATGTGATTAAAAACGGGCCGTATAGCAGGATATTATGATGTGAGGGAACTCGTTGCGCGCTGCAAATCCCCGAAGAATGGTACTTCCATTACAACGAGCATGACGAGAATCCTGTCTTGTACATATTCGGCCTTTTCCGGCCAGTTTCGGCTTTTTAATAGTTTCAAATGAGTCGTATCGCAGGATATTATGAGGTGTGAGAACTCGCTGCACGCTGCCAATCCCCGAAAAATGGTACGCCCACTACAACGAGCATACGGAGCAACGGGTTCTGTACACCTTCGGCCTTTTCCGGACATTTCCGGCTTTTTAATTGTTTCAAAATGTGCCGTATATCAGGATATTATGATGTGAGAGAACACGTTACGCGCTGCCAATCCCCGAGAAATGGTATGCCCCTTACAACGAGCATACGGAGCATCAGGTTCTGTACACCTTCGGCCTTTTCCGGACATTTCCGGCATATTAAGTGATCAAAAACGGGCAGAATAGCAGGATATTATGATGTGAGAGAACACGGTGCGCGCTGCCAATCCCCGAAGAATGGTACTTCCAATACAACCAGCATCCGGAGAATCCTGTCTTGTACATATTCGGCCTTTTCCGGCCAGTTTCGGCTTTTTAATTGTTTCAAAATGGGTCGTATCGCAGGATATTATGATGTGAGAGAACACGTTACGCGCTGCCAATCCCCGAGAAATGGTACGCCCCTTACAACGAGCATATGGAGCATCAGGTTCTGTACACATTCGGCCTTTTCCGGACATTTCCGGCATTTCAATTGTTTCAAAAATGGTCGTATCGCACGATATTATGATGTGTGAGATCTCGCTGCACGCTTCCAATCCCCGAAAAATGGTACGCCCATTACAACGAGCATACGGAGCAACGGTTCTGTACACCTTCGGCCTTTTCCGGACATCTCCGGCATTTTATGTGATTAAAAACGGGCCGTATAGCAGGATATTATGATGTGAAGGAACTCGTTGCGCGCTGCAAATCCCCGAAGAATGGTACGTCCATTACAACGAGCATGACGAGAATCCTGTCTTGTACATATTCGGCCTTTTCCGGCAAGTTTCGGCATTTTAATAGTTTCAAAATGAGTCGTTTCGCAGGATATTATGAGGTGTGAGAACTCGCTGCACGCTGCCAATCCCCCAAAAATGGTCCTTCCATTACAACGAGCATACGGAGCAACGGGTTCTGTACACCTTCGGCCTTTTCCGGATATTACCGGCTTTTTAATTGTTTCAAAATGGGTCGTATCGCGCGATATTATGATGTGAGAGAACTCGTTGCGCGCTGCCAATCCCCGAAGAATGGTACATCCATTACAACGAGCATGCGGAGAATCCTGTCTTGTACATATTCGGCCTTTTCCGGCCAGTTTCGGCTTTTTAATGGTTTCAAAATGGGTCGTATCGCAGGATATTATGAGGTGTGAGAACTCGCTGCACGCTGCCAATCCCCGAAAAATGGTACGCCCACTACAACGAGCATACGGAGCAACGGGTTCTGTACACCTTCGGCCTTTTCCGGACATTTCCGGCATATTAAGTGATCAAAAACGGGCAGAATAGCAGGATATTATGATGTGAGAGAACACGTTACGCGCTGCCAATCCCCGAGAAATGTTACGCCCCTTACAACGAGCATATGGAGCATCAGGTTCTGTACACCTTCGGCCTTTTCCGGACATTTCCGGCATTTTAATTGTTTCAAAAATGGTCGTATCGCACGATATTATGATGTGTGAGATCTGGCTGCACGCTTCCAATCCCCGAAAAATGGTACGCCCATTACAACGAGCATACGGAGCAACGGTTCTGTACACCTTCGGCCTTTTCCGGACATTTCCGGCTTTTTAATTGTTTCAAAAAGGGCCGTATATCAGATTATTATGATGTGTAAGAACCAGTTGCTCTCTGCCAACCCCCCAAAAATGGTACTTCCATTACAACGAGCAAACGGAGCATTGGGTTCTGTACACCTTCGGCCTTTTCCGGACATCTCCGGCATTTTATGTGATTAAAAACGGGCCGTATAGCAGGATATTATGATGTGAAGGAACTCGTTGCGCGCTGCAAATCCCCGAAGAATGGTACGTCCATTACAACGAGCATGACGAGAATCCTGTCTTGTACATATTCGGCCTTTTCCGGCCAGTTTCGGCTTTTTAATAGTTTCAAAATGAGTCGTATCGCAGGATATTATGAGGTGTGAGAACTCGCTGCACGCTGCCAATCCCCGAAAAATGGTACTTCCAATACAACCAGCATCCGGAGAATCCTGTCTTGTACATTTTCGGCCTTTTCCGGCCAGTTTTGGCTTTTTAATTGTTTCAAAATGGGTCGTATTGCAGGATATTATGATGTGAGAGAACTCGTTGCGCGCAGCCAATCCCCGAAGAATGGTACTTCCATTACTGCGAGCATGGGGAGAATCCTGTCTTGTACATATTCGGCCATTTCCGGCCAGTTTCGGCTTTTTAATAGTTTCAAAATGGGTCGTATCGCAGGATATTATGAGGTGTGAGAACTGGCTGCACGCTGGAAATCCCCGAAAAATGGTATGCCCATTACAACGAGCATACGGAGCAACGGGTTCTGTACAACTTCGGCCTTTTCCGGACATTTCCGGCTTTTTAATTGCTTCAATAGAGGCCGTATATCAGGATATTATGATGTGTAAGAACCAGTTGCTCTCTGCCAACCCCCCAAAAATGGTACTTCCATTACAACAAGCAAAGGGAGCAACGGGTTCTGTACGCCTTCGGCCTTTTCCGGACATTTCCGGCTTTTTAATTGTTTCAAAATGGACCGTATATCAGGATATTATGATGTGAGAGAACTCGTTGCGCGCTGCCAATCCCCGAATAATGGTACTTCCATTACAACGAGCATGCGGAGAATGCTGTCTTGTACATATTCGGCCATTTCCGGCCAGTTTCGGCTTTTTAATAGTTTCAAAATGGGTCGTATCGCAGGATATTATGAGGTGTGAGAACTGGCTGCACGCTGGAAATCCCCGAAAAATGGTACGCCCATTACAACGAGCATACGGTGCAACGGGTTCTGTACACCTTCGGCCTTTTCCGGACATTTCCGGCTTTTTAATTGCTTCAAAATGGGCCGTATATCAGGATATTACGATGTGTAAGAACCAGTTGCTCTCTGCCAACCCCCCAAAAATGGTACTTCCATTACAACAAGCAAAAGGAGCAACGGGTTCTGTACACCTTCGGCCTTTTCCGGACATTTCCGGCATTTTAAGTGATCAAAAACTGGCCGAATAGCAGGATATTATGATATGAGAGAACTCGTTGGGCGCTGCCAATCCCCGAAGAATGGTACTTCCATTACAACGAGCATGCGGAGAATACTGTCTTGTACATATTCGGCCTTTTCCGGCAAGTTTCGGCATTTTAATAGTTTCAAAATGAGTCGTTTCGCAGGATATTATGAGGTGTGAGAACTCGCTGCACGCTGCCAATCCCCCAAAAATGGTCCTTCCATTACAACGAGCATACGGAGCAACGGGTTCTGTACACCTTCGGCCTTTTCCGGATATTACCGGCTTTTTAATTGTTTCAAAAAGGGTCGTATCGCAGGATATTATGATGTTTGAGATCGCGCTGCACGCTGCCAATCCCCGAAAAATGGTACGCCCACTACAACGAGCATACGGAGCAACGGGTTCTGTACACCTTCGGCCTTTTCCGGACATTTCCGGCTTTTTAATTGTTTCAAAATGTGCCGTTTATCAGGATATTATGATGTGAGAGAACACGTTACGCGCTGCCAATCCCCGAGAAATGGTACGCCCCTTACAACGAGCATACGGAGCATCAGGTTCTGTACACCTTCGGCCTTTTCCGGACATTTCCGGCATATTAAGTGATCAAAAACGGGCCGTATAGCAGGATATTATGATGTGAGAGAACTCGGTGCGCGCGGCCAATCCCCGAAGAATGGTACTTCCAATACAACCAGCATCCGGAGAATCCTGTCTTGTACATTTTCGGCCTTTTCCGGCCAGTTTCAGCTTTTTAATTGTTTCAAAATGGGTCGTATCGCAGGATATTATGATGTGTAAGAACCAGTTGCTCTCTGCCAACCCCCCAAAAATGGTACTTCCATTACAACGAGCAAACGGAGCATTGGGTTCTGTACACCTTCGGCCTTTTCCGGACATCTCCGGCATTTTATGTGATTAAAAACGGGCCGTATAGCAGGATATTATGATGTGAGGGAACTCGTTGCGCGCTGCAAATCCCCGAAGAATGGTACTTCCATTACAACGAGCATGACGAGAATCCTGTCTTGTACATATTCGGCCTTTTCCGGCCAGTTTCGGCTTTTTAATAGTTTCAAAATGAGTCGTATCGCAGGATATTATGAGGTGTGAGAACTCGCTGCACGCTGCCAATCCCCGAAAAATGGTACGCCCACTACAACGAGCATAAGGAGCAACGGGTTCTGTACACCTTCGGCCTTTTCCGGACATTTCCGGCTTTTTAATTGTTTCAAAATGTGCCGTTTATCAGGATATTATGATGTGAGAGAACATGGTGCGCGCTGCCAATCCCCGAAGAATGGTACTTCCAATACAACCAGCATTCGGAGAATCCTGTCTTGTACATTTTCGGCCTTTTCCGGCCAGTTTCGGCTTTTTAATTGTTTCAAAATGGGTCGTATCGCAGGATATTATGATGTGAGAGAACCCGTTGCGCGCAGCCAATCCCCGAGGAATGGTACTTCCATTACAACGATCATGCGGAGAATCCTGTCTTGTACATATTCGGCCTTTTCCGGCCAGTTTCGGCTTTTTAATAGTTTCAAAATGAGTCGTATCGCAGGATATTATGAGGTGTGAGAACTCGCTGCACGCTGCCAATCCACGAAAAATGGTACGCCCACTACAACGAGCATACGGAGCAACGGGTTCTGTACACCTTCGGCCTTTTCCGGACATTTCCGGCTTTTTAATTGTTTCAAAATGTGCCGTTTATCAGGATATTATGATGAGAGAGAACACGTTACGCGCTACCAATCCCCGAGCAATGGTACGCCCCTTACAACGAGCATACGGAGCATCAGGTTCTGTACACCTTCGGCCTTTTCCGGACATTTCCGGCATTTTAAGTGATCAAAAATGGGCCGAATAGCAGGATATTATGATGTGTAAAAACGCGTTGAGCGTTGCCAATCCCCCAAAAATGGTACTTCCATTACAACGAGCATACGGAGCAACGGGTTCTGTACACCTTCGGCCTTTTCCGGACATCTCCGGCATTTTATGTGATTAAAAACGGGCCGTATAGCAGGATATTGTGATGTGAGGGAACTCGTTGCGCGCTGCAAATCCCCGAAGAATGGTACTTCCATTACAACGAGCATGACGAGAATCCTGTCTTGTACATATTCGGCCTTTTCCGGCCAGTTTCGGCTTTTTAATAGTTTCAAAATGAGTCGTATCGCAGGATATTATGATGTGTAAAAACGCGTTGAGCGTTGCCAATCCCCCAAAAATGGTAATTCCATTACAACGAGCATACGGAGCAGCGGGTTCTGTACACCTTCGGCCTTTTCCGGACATTTCCGGCTTTTTAATTGCTTCAATAGGGGCCGTATATCAGGATATTATGGTGTGTAAGAACCAGTTGCTCTCTGCAAACCCCCCAAAAATGGTACTTCCATTACAACAAGCAAAGGGAGCAACGTGTTCTGTACACCTTCGGCCTTTTCCGGACATTTCCGGCTTTTTAATTGTTTCAAAATGGGCCGTATATCAGGATATTATGATGTGAGAGAACTCGTTGCGCGCTGCCAATCCCCGAAGAATGGTACTTCCATTATAACGAGCATGCGGAGAATCCTGTCTTGTACATATTCAGCCATTTCCGGCCAGTTTCGGCTTTTTAATAGTTTCAAAATGGGTCGTATCGCATGATATTATGAGGTGTGAGAACTGGCTGCACGCTGGAAATCCGCGAAAAATGGTACGCCCATTACAACGAGCATACGGAGCAACGGGTTCTGTACACCTTCGGCCTTTTCCGGATATTACCGGCTTTTTAATTGTTTCAAAAAGGGTCGTATCGCAGGATATTATGATGTTTGAGATCTCGCTGCACGCTGCCAATCCCCGAAAAACGGTACGCCCACTACAACGAGCATACGGAGCAACGGGTTCTGTACACCTTCGGCCTTTTCCGGACATTTCCGGCTTTTTAATTGTTTCAAAATGTGCCGTTTATCAGGATATTATGATGAGAGAGAACACGTTACGCGCTGCCAATCCCCGAGCAATGGTACGCCCCTTACAACGAGCATACGGAGCATCAGGTTCTGTACACCTTCGGCCTTTTCCGGACATTTCCGGCATTCTAAGTGTTCAAAAATGGGCCGAATAGCAGGATATTATGATGTGTAAAAACGCGTTGAGCGTTGCCAATCCCCCAAAAATGGTACTTCCATTACACCGAGCAAACGGAGCATTGGGTTCTGTACACCTTCGGCCTTTTCCGGACATCTCCGGCATTTTATGTGATTAAAAACGGGCCGTATAGCAGGATATTATGATGTGAGGGAACTCGTTGCGCGCTGCAAGTCCCCGAAGAATGGTACTTCCATTACAAGGAGCATGACGAGAATCCTGTCTTGTACATATTCGGCCTTTTCCGGACAGTTTCGGCTTTTTAATAGTTTCAAAATGAGTCGTATCGCAGGATATTATGATGTGTAAAAACGCGTTGAGCGTTGCCAATCCCCCAAAAATGGTAATTCCATTACAACGAGCATACGGAGCAACGGGTTCTGTACACCTTCGGCCTTTTCCGGATATTTCCGGCTTTTTAATTGTTTCAAAATGGGCCGTATATCAGGATATTATGATGTGTAAGAACCAGTTGCTCTCTGCCAACCCCCCAAAAATGGTACTTCCATTACAACGAGCAAACGGAGCATTGGGTTCTGTACACCTTCGGCCTTTTCCGGACATCTCCGGCATTTTATGTGATTAAAAACGGGCCGTATAGCAGGATATTATGATGTGAGAGAACTCGTTGCGCGCTGCCAATCCCCGAAGAATGGTACTTCCATTACAACGACCATGCGGAGAATCCTGTCTTGTACATATTCGGCCATTTCCGGCCAGTTTCGGCTTTTTAATAGTTTCAAAATGGGTCGTATCGCAGGATATTATGAGGTGTGAGAACTGGCTGCACGCTGGAAATCCCCGAAAAATGGTACGCCCATTACAACGAGCATACGGAGCAACGGGTTCTGTACACCTTCGGCCTTTTCCGGACATTTCCGGCATTTTATGTGATTAAAAACGGGTCGTATCGCAGGATATTATGATGTGTGAGATCTCGCTGCACGCTGCCAATCCCCGAAAAATGGTACGCCCATTACAACGAGCATACGGAGCAACGGGTTCTGTACACCTTCGGCCTTTTCCGGATATTTCCGGCTTTTTAATTGTTTCAAAAAGGGTCGTATCACAGGATATTATGATGTGTGAGACCTCGTTGCGCGCTGCCAATCCCCGAGAAATGGTACGCCCCTTACATCGAGTATACGTAGCATCAGGTTCTGTACACCTTCGGCCTTTTCCGGACATTTCAGGCATTTTATGTGATTAAAAATGGGTCGTATCGCAGGATATTATGATGTGTGAGAACTCGCTGCACGCTGCCAATCCTCGAAAAATGGTACGCCCATTACAACGAGCATACGGAGGAACGGGTTTTGTACACCTTTGGCATTTTCCGGACATTTCCGGCTTTTTAATTGTTTCAAAATGGGTCGTATCGCAGGATATTATGATGTGAGAGAACTCGTTGCGCACTGCCAATCCCCGAAGAATGGTACTTCCATTACAACGAGCATACGGAGCATCAGTTCTGTACACCTTCGGCCTTTTCCGGACATTTGCGGCATTTTAAGTGATCAAAAATGGGCCAAATAGCAGGATATTATGATGTGTAAAAACGCGTTGAGCGTTGCCAATCCCCCAAAAATGGTCCTTCCATTACAACGAGCATACGGAGCAACGGGTTCTGTACACCTTCGGCATTTTCCGGACATTTCCGGCATTTTATGTGATTAAAAACGGGCCGTATAGCAGGATATTATGATGTGAGAGAACTCGGTGCGCGCTGCCAATCCCCGAAGAATGGTACTTCCAATACAACGAGCATGCGGAGAATCCTGTCTTGTACATATTCGGCCTTTTCCGGCCAGTTTCGGATTTTTAATAGTTTCAAAATGGGTCGTATCGCAGGATATTATGAGGTGTGAGAACTCGCTGCACGCTGCCAATCCCCGAAAAACGGTACGCCCACTACAACGAGCATACGGAGCAACGGGTTCTGTACACCTTCGGCCTTTTCCGGACATTTCCGGCTTTTTAATTGTTTCAAAATGTGCCGTTTATCAGGATATTATGATGAGAGAGAACACGTTACGCGCTGCCAATCCCCGAGCAATGGTACGCCCCTTACAACGAGCATACGGAGCATCAGGTTCTGTACACCTTCGGCCTTTTCCGGACATTTCCGGCATTCTAAGTGTTCAAAAATGGGCCGAATAGCAGGATATTATGATGTGTAAAAACGCGTTGAGCGTTGCCAATCCCCCAAAAATGGTACTTCCATTACACCGAGCAAACGGAGCATTGGGTTCTGTACACCTTCGGCCTTTTCCCGACATCTCCGGCATTTTATGTGATTAAAAACGGGCCGTATAGCAGGATATTACGATGTGTAAAAACGCGTTGAGCGTTGCCGATCCCCCAAAAATGGTCCTTCCATTACAACGAGCATACGGAGCAACGGGTTCTGTACACCTTCGGCCTTTTCCGGATATTTCCGGCTTTATAATTGTTTCAAAAAGGGTCGTATCGCAGGATATTATGATGTGTGAGATCTCGCTGCACGCTGCCAATCCCCGAAAAATGGTACGCCCATTGCCACGAGCATACGGAGCAACGGGTTCTGTACACCTTCGGCCTTTTCCGGACATTTCCGGCTTTTTAATTGTTTCAAAACGGGCCGTATATCAGGATATTATGATGTGTAAGAACCAGTTGCTCCCTGCCAATCCCCCAAAAATGGTACTTCCATTACAACGAGCAAACGGAGCATTGGGTTCTGTACACCTTCGGCCATTTCCGGACATTACCGGCATTTTAAGTGATCAAAAACGGGTCGAATAGCAGGATATTATGATGTGTAAAAACGCGTTGAGCGTTGCCGATCCCCCAAAAATGGTCCTTCCCTTACAACGAGCATACGGAGCATCGGGTTCTGTACACCTTCGGCCTTTTCCGGATATTTCCGGCTTTTTAATTGTTTCAAAAAGGTTCGTATCGCACGATATTATGATGTGTGAGATCTCGCTGCACGCTTCCAATCCCCGAAAAATGGTACTTCCATTACAACGAGCATGCGGAGAATCCTGTCTTGTACATATTCGGCCATTTCCGGCCAGTTTCGGCTTTTTTAGTTTCAAAATGAGTCGTATCGCAGGATATTATGAGGTGTGAGAACACGCTGCACGCTGCCAATCAGCGAAAAATGGTACGCCCACTACAACGAGCATACGGAGCAACGGGTTCTGTACACCTTCGGCCTTTTCCGGACATTTCCGGCTTTTTAATTGTTTCAAAATGTGCCGTTTATCAGGATATTATGATGTGAGAGAACACGTTACGCGCTGCCAATCCCCGAGAAATGGTACGCCCCTTACAACGAGCATACGGAGCAACGGGTTCTGTACACCTTCGGCCTTTTCCGGATATTTCCGGCTTTATAATTGTTTCAAAAAGGGTCGTATCGCAGGATATTATGATGTGTGAGATCTCGCTGCACGCTGCCAATCCCCGAAAAATGGTACGCCCATTGCAACGAGCATACGGAGCAACGGGTTCTGTACACCTTCGGCCTTTTCCGGACATTTCCGGCTTTTTAATTGTTTCAAAACGGGCCGTATATCAGGATATTATGATGTGTAAGAACCAGTTGCTCTCTGCCAACCCCCCAAAAATGGTACTTCCATTACAACGAGCAAACGGAGCATCAGGTTCTGTACACCTTCGGCCTCTTCCGGACATTTCCGGCATTTTAAGTGATCAAAAACGGGCCGAATAGCAGGATATTATGATGTGTAAAAACGCGTTGAGCGTTGCCGATCCCCCAAAAATGGTCCTTCCATTACAACGAGCATACGGAGCATCGGGTTCTGTACACCTTCGGCCTTTTCCGGATATTTCCGGCTTTTTAATTGTTTCAAAATGGGCCGTATATCAGATTATTATGATGTGTAAGAGCCAGTTGCTCTCTGCCAACCCCCCAAAAATGGTACTTCCATTACAACGAGCAAACGGAGCATCGGGTTCTGTACACCTTCGGCCTTTTCCGGACATTTCCGGCATTTTATGTGATTAAAAACGGGTCGTATCGCAGGATATTATGATGTGTGAGAACTCGCTGCACGCTGCCAATCCCTCAAATATGGTCCTTCCATTACAACGAGCATGCGGAGCAACGGGTTCTGTACACCTTCGGCATTTTCCGGACATTTCCGGCTTTTTAATTGTTTCAAAATGGGTCATATCGCGGGATATTATGATGTGAGAGAACTCGTTGCGCGCTGCCAATCCCCGAAGAATGGTACATCCATTACAACGAGCATGCGGAGAATCCTGTCTTGTACATATTCGGCCTTTTCCGGCCAGTTTCGGCTTTTTAATAGTTTCAAAATGAGTCGTATCGCAGGATATTATGAGGTGTGAGAACTCGCTGCACGCTGCCAATCCCCGAAGAATGGTACTTCCATTACAACGAGCATACGGATCATCAGGTTCTGTACACCTTCGGCCTTTTCCGGACATTTCCGGCTTTTTAATTGTTTCAAAATGGGCCGTATTTCAGGATATTATGATGTGAGAGAACTCGTTACGCGCTGCCAATCCCCGAAGAATGGTACATCCATTACAACGAGCATGCGTAGAATCCTGTCTTGTACATATTCGGCCTTTTCCGGCCAGTTTCGGCTTTTTAATAGCTTCAAAATGAGTCGTATCGCAGGATATTATGAGGTGTGAGAACTCGCTGCACGCTGCGAATCCCCGAAGAATGGTACTTCCATTACAACGAGCATACGGAGCAACGGTTTCTGTACACCTTCGGCCTTTTCCGGACATTTCCGGCTTTTTAATTGTTTCAAAATGGGTCGTATCGCATGATATTATGATGTGAGAGAACTCGCTGCGCGCAGCCAATCCCCGAAGAATAGTACTTCCATTACAACGAGCATGCGGAGAATCCCGTCTTGTACATATTCGGCATTTTCCGACAAGTTTCGGCTTTTTAATTGTTTCAAAATGGGTCGTGTCGCAGGATATTATGATGTGTGAGAACTCGCTGCACGCTGCCAATCCCCCAAAAATGGTACGCCCATTACAACGAGCATACGGAGCAACGGGTTCTGTACACCTTCGGCTTTTTCCGGACATTTCCGGCTTTTTAATTGTTTCAAAATGGGTCGTATCGCATGATATTATGATGTGTGAGAACTCGCTGCACGCTGCCAACCCCCAAAAATGGTACGCCCATTACAACGAGCATACGGAGCAACGGGTTCTGTACACCTTCGGCCTTTTCCGGACATTTCCGGCTTTTTAATTGTTTCAAAATGGGCCGTATATAAGGATATTATGACATGTAAGAACCAGTTGCTCTCTGCCAACCCTCCAAAAATGGTACTTCAATAACAACGAGCAAACGGAGCATCAGGTTCTGTACACCTTCGGCCTTTTCCGGACATTTCCGGCATTTTAAGTGATCAAAAATGGGCCGAATAGCAGGATATTATGATGTGTAAAAACGCGTTGAGCGTTGCCAATCCCCCAAAAATGGTCCTTCCATTACAACGAGCATACGGAGCAACGGGTTCTGTACACCTTCGGCCTTTTCCGGATATTTCCGGCTTTTTAATTGTTTTAAAAAGGGTCGTATCGCAGGATATTATGATGTGTGAGATCTCGCTGCACGCTGCCAATCCCCGAAAAATGGTACGCCCATTGCAACGAGCATACGGAGCAACGGGTTCTGTACACCTTCGGCCTTTTCCGGACATTTCCGGCTTTTTAATTGTTTCAAAACGGGCCGTATATCAGGATATTATGATGTGTAAGAACCAGTTGCTCTCTGCCAACCCCCCAAAAATGGTACTTCCATTACAACGAGCAAACGGAGCATCAGGTTCTGTACACCTTCGGCCTTTTCCGGACATTTCCGGCATTTTAAGTGATCAAAAACGGGCCGAATAGCAGGATATTATGATGTGTAAAAACGCGTTGAGCGTTGCCGATCCCCCAAAAATGGTCCTTCCATTACAACGAGCATACGGAGCATCGGGTTCTGTACACCTTCGGCCTTTTCCGGATATTTCCGGCTTTTTAATTGTTTCAAAAAGGGTCGTATCGCTCGATATTATGATGTGTAAGATCTCGCTGCACGCTTCCAATCCCCGAAAAATGGTACGCCCATTACAACGAGCATACGGAGCAACGGGTTCTGTACACCTTCGGCCTTTTCCGGATATTTCCGGCTTTTTAATTGTTTCAAAATGGGCCGTATATCAGATTATTATGATGTGTAAGAGCCAGTTGCTCTCTGCCAACCCCCCAAAAATGGTACTTCCATTACAACGAGCAAACGGAGCATCGGGTTCTGTACACCTTCGGCCTTTTCCGGACATTTCCGGCATTTTATGTGATTAAAAACGGGTCGTATCGCAGGATATTATGATGTGTGAGAACTCGCTGCACGCTGCCAATCCCTCAAATATGGTCCTTCCATTACAACGAGCATGCGGAGCAACGGGTTCTGTACACCTTCGGCATTTTCCGGACATTTCCGGCTTTTTAATTGTTTCAAAATGGGTCATATCGCGGGATATTATGATGTGAGAGAACTCGTTGCGCGCTGCCAATCCCCGAAGAATGGTACATCCATTACAACGAGCATGCGGAGAATCCTGTCTTGTACATATTCGGCCTTTTCCGGCCAGTTTCGGCTTTTTAATAGTTTCAAAATGAGTCGTATCGCAGGATATTATGAGGTGTGAGAACTCGCTGCACGCTGCCAATCCCCGAAGAATGGTACTTCCATTACAACGAGCATACGGATCATCAGGTTCTGTACACCTTCGGCCTTTTCCGGACATTTCCGGCTTTTTAATTGTTTCAAAATGGGCCGTATTTCAGGATATTATGATGTGAGAGAACTCGTTACGCGCTGCCAATCCCCGAAGAATGGTACATCCATTACAACGAGCATGCGTAGAATCCTGTCTTGTACATATTCGGCCTTTTCCGGCCAGTTTCGGCTTTTTAATAGCTTCAAAATGAGTCGTATCGCAGGATATTATGAGGTGTGAGAACTCGCTGCACGCTGCGAATCCCCGAAGAATGGTACTTCCATTACAACGAGCATACGGAGCAACGGTTTCTGTACACCTTCGGCCTTTTCCGGACATTTCCGGCTTTTTAATTGTTTCAAAATGGGTCGTATCGCATGATATTATGATGTGAGAGAACTCGCTGCGCGCAGCCAATCCCCGAAGAATAGTACTTCCATTACAACGAGCATGCGGAGAATCCCGTCTTGTACATATTCGGCATTTTCCGACAAGTTTCGGCTTTTTAATTGTTTCAAAATGGGTCGTGTCGCAGGATATTATGATGTGTGAGAACTCGCTGCACGCTGCCAATCCCCCAAAAATGGTACGCCCATTACAACGAGCATACGGAGCAACGGGTTCTGTACACCTTCGGCTTTTTCCGGACATTTCCGGCTTTTTAATTGTTTCAAAATGGGTCGTATCGCATGATATTATGATGTGTGAGAACTCGCTGCACGCTGCCAACCCCCAAAAATGGTACGCCCATTACAACGAGCATACGGAGCAACGGGTTCTGTACACCTTCGGCCTTTTCCGGACATTTCCGGCTTTTTAATTGTTTCAAAATGGGCCGTATATAAGGATATTATGACATGTAAGAACCAGTTGCTCTCTGCCAACCCTCCAAAAATGGTACTTCAATAACAACGAGCAAACGGAGCATCAGGTTCTGTACACCTTCGGCCTTTTCCGGACATTTCCGGCATTTTAAGTGATCAAAAATGGGCCGAATAGCAGGATATTATGATGTGTAAAAACGCGTTGAGCGTTGCCAATCCCCCAAAAATGGTCCTTCCATTACAACGAGCATACGGAGCAACGGGTTCTGTACACCTTCGGCCTTTTCCGGATATTTCCGGCTTTTTAATTGTTTTAAAAAGGGTCGTATCGCAGGATATTATGATGTGTGAGATCTCGCTGCACGCTGCCAATCCCCGAAAAATGGTACGCCCATTACAACGAGCATACGGAGCAACGGGTTCTGTACACGTTCGGCCTTTTCCGGACATTTCCGGCTTTTTAATTGTTTCAAAATGGGCCGTATATCAGATTATTATGATGTGTAAGAGCCAGTTGCTCTCTGCCAACCCCCCAAAAATGGTACTTCCATTACAACGAGCAAACGGAGCATCGGGTTCTGTACACCTTCGGCCTTTTCCGGACATTTCCGGCATTTTATGTGATTAAAAAGGGGTCGTATCGCAGGATATTATGATGTGTGAGAACTCGCTGCACGCTGCCAATCCCTCAAATATGGTCCTTCCATTACAACGAGCATGCGGAGCAACGGGTTCTGTACAGCTTCGGCCTTTTCCGGACATCTCCGGCATTTTATGTGATTAAAAACGGGCCGTATAGCAGGATATTATGATGTGAGGGAACTCGTTGCGCGCTGCAAATCCCCGAAGAATGGTACTTCCATTACAACGAGCATGACGAGAATCCTGTCTTGTACATATTCGGCCTTTTCCGGCCAGTTTCGGCTTTTTAATAGTTTCAAAATGAGTCGTATCGCAGGATATTATGAGGTGTGAGAACTCGCTGCACGCTGCCAATCCCCGAAAAATGGTACGCCCACTACAACGAGCATAAGGAGCAACGGGTTCTGTACACCTTCGGCCTTTTCCGGACATCTCCGGCATTTTATGTGATTAAAAACGGGCCGTATAGCAGGATATTGTGATGTGAGGGAACTCGTTGCGCGCTGCAAATCCCCGAAGAATGGTACTTCCATTACAACGAGCATGACGAGAATCCTGTCTTGTACATATTCGGCCTTTTCCGGCCAGTTTCGGCTTTTTAATAGTTTCAAAATGAGTCGTATCGCAGGATATTATGATGTGTAAAAACGCGTTGAGCGTTGCCAATCCCCAAAAATGGTAATTCCATTACAACGAGCATACGGAGCAGCGGGTTCTGTACACCTTCGGCCTTTTCCGGACATTTCCGGCTTTTTAATTGCTTCAATAGGGGCCGTATATCAGGATATTATGGTGTGTAAGAACCAGTTGCTCTCTGCAAACCCCCCAAAAATGGTACTTCCATTACAACAAGCAAAGGGAGCAACGTGTTCTGTACACCTTCGGCCTTTTCCGGACATTTCCGGCTTTTTAATTGTTTCAAAATGGGCCGTATATCAGGATATTATGATGTGAGAGAACTCGTTGCGCGCTGCCAATCCCCGAAGAATGGTACTTCCATTATAACGAGCATGCGGAGAATCCTGTCTTGTACATATTCAGCCATTTCCGACCAGTTTCGGCTTTTTAATAGTTTCAAAATGGGTCGTATCGCATGATATTATGAGGTGTGAGAACTGGCTGCACGCTGGAAATCCGCGAAAAATGGTACGCCCATTACAACGAGCATACGGAGCAACGGGTTCTGTACACCTTCGGCCTTTTCCGGATATTACCGGCTTTTTAATTGTTTCAAAAAGGGTCGTATCGCAGGATATTATGATGTTTGAGATCTCGCTGCACGCTGCCAATCCCCGAAAAACGGTACGCCCACTACAACGAGCATACGGAGCAACGGGTTCTGTACACCTTCGGCCTTTTCCGGACATTTCCGGCTTTTTAATTGTTTCAAAATGTGCCGTTTATCAGGATATTATGATGAGAGAGAACACGTTACGCGCTGCCAATCCCCGAGCAATGGTGCGCCCCTTACAACGAGCATACGGAGCATCAGGTTCTGTACACCTTCGGCCTTTTCCGGACATTTCCGGCATTGTAAGTGTTCAAAAATGGGCCGAATAGCAGGATATTATGATGTGTAAAAACGCGTTGAGCGTTGCCAATCCCCCAAAAATGGTACTTCCATTACACCGAGCAAACGGAGCATTGGGTTCTGTACACCTTCGGCCTTTTCCGGACATCTCCGGCATTTTATGTGATTAAAAACGGGCCGTATAGCAGGATATTATGATGTGAGGGAACTCGTTGCGCGCTGCAAATCCCCGAAGAATGGTACTTCCATTACAAGGAGCATGACGAGAATCCTGTCTTGTACATATTCGGCCTTTTCCGGACAGTTTCGGCTTTTTAATAGTTTCAAAATGAGTCGTATCGCAGGATATTATGATGTGTAAAAACGCGTTGAGCGTTGCCAATCCCCCAAAAATGGTAATTCCATTACAACGAGCATACGGAGCAACGGGTTCTGTACACCTTCGGCCTTTTCCGGATATTTCCGGCTTTTTAATTGTTTCAAAATGGGCCGTATATCAGGATATTATGATGTGTAAGAACCAGTTGCTCTCTGCCAACCCCCCAAAAATGGTACTTCCATTACAACGAGCAAACGGAGCATTGGGTTCTGTACACCTTCGGCCTTTTCCGGACATCTCCGGCATTTTATGTGATTAAAAACGGGCCGTATAGCAGGATATTATGATGTGAGAGAACTCGTTGCGCGCTGCCAATCCCCGAAGAATGGTACTTCCATTACAACGACCATGCGGAGAATCCTGTCTTGTACATATTCGGCCATTTCCGGCCAGTTTCGGCTTTTTAATAGTTTCAAAATGGGTCGTATCGCAGGATATTATGAGGTGTGAGAACTGGCTGCACGCTGGAAATCCCCGAAAAATGGTACGCCCATTACAACGAGCATACGGAGCAACGGGTTCTGTACACCTTCGGCCTTTTCCGGACATTTCCGGCATTTTATGTGATTAAAAACGGGTCGTATCGCAGGATATTATGATGTGTGAGATCTCGCTGCACGCTGCCAATCCCCGAAAAATGGTACGCCCATTACAACGAGCATACGGAGCAACGGGTTCTGTACACCTTCGGCCTTTTCCGGATATTTCCGGCTTTTTAATTGTTTCAAAAAGGGTCGTATCACAGGATATTATGATGTGTGAGACCTCGTTGCGCGCTGCCAATCCCCGAGAAATGGTACGCCCCTTACATCGAGTATACGTAGCATCAGGTTCTGTACACCTTCGGCCTTTTCCGGACATTTCAGGCATTTTATGTGATTAAAAATGGGTCGTATCTCAGGATATTATGATGTGTGAGAACTCGCTGCACGCTGCCAATCCCCCAAAAATGGTCCTTCCATTACAACGAGCATACGGAGCAACGGGTTCTGTACACCTTCGTCATTTTCCGGACATTTCCGGCTTTTTAGTTGTTTCAAAATGGGTCGTATCGCGGGATATTATGATGTGAGAGAACTCGTTGCGCGCTGCCAATCCCCGAAGAATGGTACATCCATTACAACGAGCATGCGGAGAATCCTGTCTTGTACATATTCGGCCTTTTCCGGCCAGTTTCGGATTTTTAATAGTTTCAAAATGGGTCGTATCGCAGGATATTATGAGGTGTGAGAACTCGCTGCACGCTGCCAATCCTCGAAAAATGGTACGCCCATTACAACGAGCATACGGAGGAACGGGTTTTGTACACCTTTGGCATTTTCCGGACATTTCCGGCTTTTTAATTGTTTCAAAATGGGTCGTATCGCAGGATATTATGATGTGAGAGAACTCGTTGCGCACTGCCAATCCCCGAAGAATGGTACTTCCATTACAACGAGCATACGGAGCATCAGTTCTGTACACCTTCGGCCTTTTCCGGACATTTGCGGCATTTTAAGTGATCAAAAATGGGCCAAATAGCAGGATATTATGATGTGTAAAAACGCGTTGAGCGTTGCCAATCCCCGAAAAACGGTACGCCCACTACAACGAGCATACGGAGCAACGGGTTCTGTACACCTTCGGCCTTTTCCGGACATTTCCGGCTTTTTAATTGTTTCAAAATGTGCCGTTTATCAGGATATTATGATGAGAGAGAACACGTTACGCGCTGCCAATCCCCGAGCAATGGTACGCCCCTTACAACGAGCATACGGAGCATCAGGTTCTGTACACCTTCGGCCTTTTCCGGACATTTCCGGCATTCTAAGTGTTCAAAAATGGGCCGAATAGCAGGATATTATGATGTGTAAAAACGCGTTGAGCGTTGCCAATCCCCCAAAAATGGTACTTCCATTACACCGAGCAAACGGAGCATTGGGTTCTGTACACCTTCGGCCTTTTCCGGACATCTCCGGCATTTTATGTGATTAAAAACGGGCCGTATAGCAGGATATTACGAAGTGTAAAAACGCGTTGAGCGTTGCCGATCCCCCAAAAATGGTCCTTCCATTACAACGAGCATACGGAGCAACGGGTTCTGTACACCTTCGGCCTTTTCCGGATATTTCCGGCTTTATAATTGTTTCAAAAAGGGTCGTATCGCAGGATATTATGATGTGTGAGATCTCGCTGCACGCTGCCAATCCCCGAAAAATGGTACGCCCATTGCCACGAGCATACGGAGCAACGGGTTCTGTACACCTTCGGCCTTTTCCGGACATTTCCGGCTTTTTAATTGTTTCAAAACGGGCCGTATATCAGGATATTATGATGTGTAAGAACCAGTTGCTCCCTGCCAACCCCCCAAAAATGGTACTTCCATTACAACGAGCAAACGGAGCATTGGGTTCTGTACACCTTCGGCCATTTCCGGACATTACCGGCATTTTAAGTGATCAAAAACGGGTCGAATAGCAGGATATTATGATGTGTAAAAACGCGTTGAGCGTTGCCGATCCCCCAAAAATGGTCCTTCCCTTACAACGAGCATACGGAGCATCGGGTTCTGTACACCTTCGGCCTTTTCCGGATATTTCCGGCTTTTTAATTGTTTCAAAAAGGTTCGTATCGCACGATATTATGATGTGTGAGATCTCGCTGCACGCTTCCAATCCCCGAAAAATGGTACTTCCATTACAACGAGCATGCGGAGAATCCTGTCTTGTACATATTCGGCCATTTGCGGCCAGTTTCGGCTTTTTAATAGTTTCAAAATGAGTCGTATCGCAGGATATTATGAGGTGTGAGAACACGCTGCACGCTGCCAATCAGCGAAAAATGGTACGCCCACTACAACGAGCATACGGAGCAACGGGTTCTGTACACCTTCGGCCTTTTCCGGACATTTCCGGCTTTTTAATTGTTTCAAAATGTGCCGTTTATCAGGATATTATGATGTGAGAGAACACGTTACGCGCTGCCAATCCCCGAGAAATGGTACGCCCCTTACAACGAGCATACGGAGCAACGGGTTCTGTACACCTTCGGCCTTTTCCGGATATTTCCGGCTTTATAATTGTTTCAAAAAGGGTCGTATCGCAGGATATTATGATGTGTGAGATCTCGCTGCACGCTGCCAATCCCCGAAAAATGGTACGCCCATTGCAACGAGCATACGGAGCAACGGGTTCTGTACACCTTCGGCCTTTTCCGGACATTTCCGGCTTTTTAATTGTTTCAAAACGGGCCGTATATCAGGATATTATGATGTGTAAGAACCAGTTGCTCTCTGCCAACCCCCCAAAAATGGTACTTCCATTACAACGAGCAAACGGAGCATCAGGTTCTGTACACCTTCGGCCTTTTCCGGACATTTCCGGCATTTTAAGTGATCAAAAACGGGCCGAATAGCAGGTTATTATGATGTGTAAAAACGCGTTGAGCGTTGCCGATCCCCCAAAAATGGTCCTTCCATTACAACGAGCATACGGAGCATCGGGTTCTGTACACCTTCGGCCTTTTCCGGATATTTCCGGCTTTTTAATTGTTTCAAAAAGGGTCGTATCGCTCGATATTATGATGTGTAAGATCTCGCTGCACGCTTCCAATCCCCGAAAAATGGTACGCCCATTACAACGAGCATACGGAGCAACGGGTTCTGTACACCTTCGGCCTTTTCCGGATATTTCCGGCTTGTTAATTGTTTCAAAATGGGCCGTATATCAGATTATTATGATGTGTAAGAGCCAGTTGCTCTCTGCCAACCCCCCAAAAATGGTACTTCCATTACAACGAGCAAACGGAGCATCGGGTTCTGTACACCTTCGGCCTTTTCCGGACATTTCCGGCATTTTATGTGATTAAAAACGGGTCGTATCGCAGGATATTATGATGTGTGAGAACTCGCTGCACGCTGCCAATCCATCAAATATGGTCCTTCCATTACAACGAGCATGCGGAGCAACGGGTTCTGTACACCTTCGGCATTTTCCGGACATTTCCGGCTTTTTAATTGTTTCAAAATGGGTCATATCGCGGGATATTATGATGTGAGAGAACT
Organism: Bombus muscorum; assembly: GCA_963971185.1. Taxonomy (NCBI): domain Eukaryota; kingdom Metazoa; phylum Arthropoda; class Insecta; order Hymenoptera; family Apidae; genus Bombus; species Bombus muscorum. The sequence continues at coordinate 8,412,178 of OZ020130.1, read as the reverse complement.
CGTTGCGCGCTGCCAATCCCCGAAGAATGGTACATCCATTACAACGAGCATGCGGAGAATCCTGTCTTGTACATATTCGGCCTTTTCCGGCCAGTTTCGGCTTTTTAATAGTTTCAAAATGAGTCGTATCGCAGGATATTATGAGGTGTGAGAACTCGCTGCACGCTGCCAATCCCCGAAGAATGGTACTTCCATTACAACGAGCATACGGATCATCAGGTTCTGTACACCTTCGGTCTTTTCCGGACATTTCCGGCTTTTTAATTGTTTCAAAGTGGGCCGTATTTCAGGATATTATGATGTGAGAGAACTCGTTACGCGCTGCCAATCCCTGAAGAATGGTACATCCATTACAACGAGCATGCGTAGAATCCTGTCTTGTACATATTCGGCCTTTTCCGGCCAGTTTCGGCTTTTTAATAGTTTCAAAATGAGTCGTATCGCAGGATATTATGAGGTGTGAGAACTCGCTGCACGCTGCGAATCCCCGAAGAATGGTACTTCCATTACAACGAGCATACGGAGCAACGGTTTCTGTACACCTTCGGCCTTTTCCGGACATTTCCGGCTTTTTAATTGTTTCAAAATGGGTCGTATCGCATGATGTTATGATGTGAGAGAACTCGCTGCGCGCAGCCAATCCCCGAAGAATAGTACTTCCATTACAACGAGCATGCGGAGAATCCCGTCTTGTACATATTCGGCATTTTCCGACAAGTTTCGGCTTTTTAATTGTTTCAAAATGGGTCGTGTCGCAGGATATTATGATGTGTGAGAACTCGCTGCACGCTGCCAATCCCCCAAAAATGGTACGCCCATTACAACGAGCATACGGAGCAACGGGTTCTGTACACGTTCGGCCTTTTCCGGACATTTCCGGCTTTTTAATTGTTTCAAAATGGGCCGTATATCAGATTATTATGATGTGTAAGAGCCAGTTGCTCTCTGCCAACCCCCCAAAAATGGTACTTCCATTACAACGAGCAAACGGAGCATCGGGTTCTGTACACCTTCGGCCTTTTCCGGACATTTCCGGCATTTTATGTGATTAAAAAGGGTCGTATCGCAGGATATTATGATGTGTGAGAACTCGCTGCACGCTGCCAATCCCTCAAATATGGTCCTTCCATTACAACGAGCATGCGGAGCAACGGGTTCTGTACACCTTCGGCCTTTTCCGGACATTTCCGGCTTTTTAATTGTTTCAAAATGTGCCGTTTATCAGGATATTATGATGTGAGAGAACACGTTACGCGCTGCCAATCCCCGAGAAATGGTACGCCCCTTACAACGAGCATACGGAGCAACGGGTTCTGTACACCTTCGGCCTTTTCCGGATATTTCCGGCTTTATAATTGTTTCAAAAAGGGTCGTATCGCAGGATATTATGATGTGTGAGATCTCGCTGCACGCTGCCAATCCCCGAAAAATGGTACGCCCATTGCAACGAGCATACGGAGCAACGGGTTCTGTACACCTTCGGCCTTTTCCGGACATTTCCGGCTTTTTAATTGTTTCAAAACGGGCCGTATATCAGGATATTATGATGTGTAAGAACCAGTTGCTCTCTGCCAACCCCCCAAAAATGGTACTTCCATTACAACGAGCAAACGGAGCATCAGGTTCTGTACACCTTCGGCCTTTTCCGGACATTTCCGGCATTTTAAGTGATCAAAAACGGGCCGAATAGCAGGATATTATGATGTGTAAAAACGCGTTGAGCGTTGCCGATCCCCCAAAAATGGTCCTTCCATTACAACGAGCATACGGAGCATCGGGTTCTGTACACCTTCGGCCTTTTCCGGATATTTCCGGCTTTTTAATTGTTTCAAAAAGGGTCGTATCGCTCGATATTATGATGTGTAAGATCTCGCTGCACGCTTCCAATCCCCGAAAAATGGTACGCCCATTACAACGAGCATACGGAGCAACGGGTTCTGTACACCTTCGGCCTTTTCCGGATATTTCCGGCTTTTTAATTGTTTCAAAATGGGCCGTATATCAGATTATTATGATGTGTAAGAGCCAGTTGCTCTCTGCCAACCCCCCAAAAATGGTACTTCCATTACAACGAGCAAACGGAGCATCGGGTTCTGTACACCTTCGGCCTTTTCCGGATATTTCCGGCATTTTATGTGATTAAAAACGGGTCGTATCGCAGGATATTATGATGTGTGAGAACTCGCTGCACGCTGCCAATCCCTCAAATATGGTCCTTCCATTACAACGAGCATGCGGAGCAACGGGTTCTGTACACCTTCGGCATTTTCCGGACATTTCCGGCTTTTTAATTGTTTCAAAATGGGTCATATCGCGGGATATTATGATGTGAGAGAACTCGTTGCGCGCTGCCAATCCCCGAAGAATGGTACATTTATTACAACGAGCATGCGGAGAATCCTGTCTTGTACATATTCGGCCTTTTCCGGCCAGTTTCGGCTTTTTAATAGTTTCAAAATGAGTCGTATCGCAGGATATTATGAGGTGTGAGAACTCGCTGCACGCTGCCAATCCCCGAAGAATGGTACTTCCATTACAACGAGCATACGGATCATCAGGTTCTGTACACCTTCGGCCTTTTCCGGACATTTCCGGCTTTTTAATTGTTTCAAAATGGGCCGTATTTCAGGATATTATGATGTGAGAGAACTCGTTACGCGCTGCCAATCCCCGAAGAATGGTACATCCATTACAACGAGCATGCGTAGAATCCTGTCTTGTACATATTCGGCCTTTTCCGGCCAGTTTCGGCTTTTTAATAGTTTCAAAATGAGTCGTATCGCAGGATATTATGAGGTGTGAGAACTCGCTGCACGCTGCGAATCCCCGAAGAATGGTACTTCCATTACAACGAGCATACGGAGCAACGGTTTCTGTACACCTTCGGCCTTTTCCGGACATTTCCGGCTTTTTAATTGTTTCAAAATGGGTCGTATCGCATGATATTATGATGTGAGAGAACTCGCTGCGCGCAGCCAATCCCCGAAGAATAGTACTTCCATTACAACGAGCATGCGGAGAATCCCGTCTTGTACATATTCGGCATTTTCCGACAAGTTTCGGCTTTTTAATTGTTTCAAAATGGGTCGTGTCGCAGGATATTATGATGTGTGAGAACTCGCTGCACGCTGCCAATCCCCCAAAAATGGTACGCCCATTACAACGAGCATACGGAGCAACGGGTTCTGTACACCTTCGGCTTTTTCCGGACATTTCCGTCTTTTTAATTGTTTCAAAATGGGTCGTATCACATGATATTATGATGTGTGAGAACTCGCTGCACGCTGCCAACCCCCAAAAATGGTACGCCCATTACAACGAGCATACGGAGCAACGGGTTCTGTACACCTTCGGCCTTTTCCGGACATTTCCGGCTTTTTAATTGTTTCAAAATGGGCCGTATATAAGGATATTATGACATGTAAGAACCAGTTGCTCTCTGCCAACCCCCCAAAAATGGTACTTCAATAACAACGAGCAAACGGAGCATCAGGTTCTGTACACCTTCGGCCTTTTCCGGACATTTCCGGCATTTTAAGTGATCAAAAATGGGCCGAATAGCAGGATATTATGATGTGTGAGATCTCGCTGCACGCTGCCAATCCCCGAAAAATGGTACGCCCATTACAACGAGCATACGGAGCAACGGGTTCTGTACACCTTCGGCCTTTTCCGGACATTTCCGGCTTTTTAATTGTTTCAAAATGGGCCGTATATCAGATTATTATGATGTGTAAGAGCCAGTTGCTCTCTGCCAACCCCCCAAAAATGGTACTTCCATTACAACGAGCAAACGGAGCATCGGGTTCTGTACACCTTCGGCCTTTTCCGGACATTTCCGGCATTTTATGTGATTAAAAAGGGGTCGTATCGCAGGATATTATGATGTGTGAGAACTCGCTGCACGCTGCCAATCCCTCAAATATGGTCCTTCCATTACAACGAGCATGCGGAGCAACGGGTTCTGTACACCTTCGGCATTTTCCGGACATTTCCGGCTTTTTAATTGTTTCAAAATGGGTCGTATCGCGGGATATTATGATGTGAGAGAACTCGTTGCGCGCTGCCAATCCCCGAAGAATGGTACATCCATTACAAAGAGCATGCGTAGAATCCTGTCTTGTACATATTTGGCCTTTTCCGGCCAGTTTCGGCTTTTTAATAGTTTCAAAATGAGTCGTATCGCAGGATATTATGAGGTGTGAGAACTCGCTGCACGCTGCCAATCCCCGAGAAATGGTACGCCCCTTACAACGAGCATACGGAGCATCAGGTTCTGTACACCTTCGGCCTTTTCCGGACATTTCCGGCATTTTAAGTGATCAAAAATGGGCCGAATAGCAGGATATTATGATGTGTAAAAACGCGTTGAGCGTTGCCAATCCCCCAAAAATTGTCCTTCCCTTACAACGAGCATACGGAGCATCGGGTTCTGTACACCTTCGGCCTTTTCCGGACATTTCCGGCATTTTAAGTGATCAAAAATGGGCCGAATAGCAGGATATTATGATGTGTAAAAACGCGTTGAGCGTTGCCAATCCCCCAAAAATGGTCCTTCCCTTACAACGAGCATACGGAGCATCGGGTTCTGTACACCTTCGGCCTTTTCCGGACATTTCCGTCATTTTAAGTGATCAAAAAGGGTCGTATCGCTCGATATTATGATGTGAGAGAACTCGTTGCGCGCTGCCAATCCCCGAGGAATGGTACATCCATTACAACGAGCATGCGTAGAATCCTGTCTTGTACATATTCGGCCTTTTCCGGCCAGTTTCGGCTTTTTAATAGTTTCAAAATGAGTCGTATCGCAGGATATTATGAGGTGTGAGAACTCGCTGCACGCTGCCAATCCCCGAAGAATGGTACTTCCATTACAACGAGCATACGGATCATCAGGTTCTGTACACCTTCGGCCTTTTCCGGACATCTCCGGCATTTTATGTGATTAAAAACGGGCCGTATAGCAGGATATTATGATGTGAGGGAACTCGTTGCGCGCTACAAATCCCCGAAGAATGGTACTTCCATTACAACGAGCATGACGAGAATCCTGTCTTGTACATATTCGGCCTTTTCCGGCCAGTTTCGGCTTTTTAATAGTTTCAAAATGAGTCGTATCGCAGGATATTATGAGGTGTGAGAACTCGCTGCACGCTGCCAATCCCCCAAAAATGGTCCTTCCATTACAACGAGCATACGGAGCAACGGGTTCTGTACACCTTCGGCATTTTCCGGACATTTCCGGCTTTTTAATTGTTTCAAAATGGGTCGTATCGCGCGATATTATGACGTGAGAGAACTCGTTGCGCGCTGCCCATCCCCGAAGAATGGTACATCCATTACAACGAGCATGCGGAGAATCCTGTCTTGTACATATTCGGCCTTTTCCGGCCAGTTTCGGCTTTTTCATAGTTTCAAAATGGGTCGTATCGCAGGATATTATGAGGTGTGAGAACTCGCTGCACGCTGCCAACCCCCCAAAAATGGTACTGCCATTACAACGAGCATACGGAGCATCAGGTTCTGTACACCTTCGGCCTTTTCCGGACATCTCCGGCATTTTATGTGATTAAAAACGGGCCGTATAGCAGGATATAATGATGTGAGGGAACTCGTTGCGCGCTACAAATCCCCGAAAAATGGTACGCCCCTTACTACGAGCATACGGAGCAACGGGTTCTGTACACCTTCGGCATTTTCCGGACATTTCCGGCTTTTTAATTGTTTCAAAATGGGTCATATCGCGGGATATTATGATGTGAGAGAACTCGTTGCGCGCTGCCAATCCCCGAAGAATGGTACATTTATTACAACGAGCATGCGGAGAATCCTGTCTTGTACATATTCGGCCTTTTCCGGCCAGTTTCGGCTTTTTAATAGTTTCAAAATGAGTCGTATCGCAGGATATTATGAGGTGTGAGAACTCGCTGCACGCTGCCAATCCCCGAAGAATGGTACTTCCATTACAACGAGCATACGGATCATCAGGTTCTGTACACCTTCGGCCTTTTCCGGACATCTCCGGCATTTTATGTGATTAAAAACGGGCCGTATAGCAGGATATTATGATGTGAGGGAACTCGTTGCGCGCTACAAATCCCCGAAGAATGGTACTTCCATTACAACGAGCATGACGAGAATCCTGTCTTGTACATATTCGGCCTTTTCCGGCCAGTTTCGGCTTTTTAATAGTTTCAAAATGAGTCGTATCGCAGGATATTATGAGGTGTGAGAACTCGCTGCACGCTGCCAATCCCCCAAAAATGGTCCTTCCATTACAACGAGCATACGGAGCAACGGGTTCTGTACACCTTCGGCATTTTCCGGACATTTCCGGCTTTTTAATTGTTTCAAAATGGGTCGTATCGCGCGATATTATGACGTGAGAGAACTCGTTGCGCGCTGCCCATCCCCGAAGAATGGTACATCCATTACAACGAGCATGCGGAGAATCCTGTCTTGTACATATTCGGCCTTTTCCGGCCAGTTTCGGCTTTTTCATAGTTTCAAAATGGGTCGTATCGCAGGATATTATGAGGTGTGAGAACTCGCTGCACGCTGCCAACCCCCCAAAAATGGTACTGCCATTACAACGAGCATACGGAGCATCAGGTTCTGTACACCTTCGGCCTTTTCCGGACATCTCCGGCATTTTATGTGATTAAAAACGGGACGTATAGCAGGATATAATGATGTGAGGGAACTCGTTGCGCGCTACAAATCCCCGAAAAATGGTACGCCCCTTACTACGAGCATACGGAGCAACGGGTTCTGTACACCTTCGGCATTTTCCGGACATTTCCGGCTTTTTAATTGTTTCAAAATGGGTCATATCGCGGGATATTATGCTGTGAGAGAACTCGTTGCGCGCTGCCAATCCCCGAAGAATGGTACATTTATTACAACGAGCATGCGGAGAATCCTGTCTTGTACATATTCGGCCTTTTCCGGAAGGTTTCGGCTTTTTAATAGTTTCAAAATGAGTCGTATCGCAGGATATTATGAGGTGTGAGAACTCGCTGCACGCTGCCAATCCCCGAAGAATGGTACTTCCATTACAACGAGCATACGGAGCAACGGTTTCTGTACACCTTCGGCCTTTTCCGGACATTTCCGGCTTTTTAATTGTTTCAAAATGGGTCGTATCGCATGATATTATGATGTGAGAGAACTCGCTGCGCGCAGCCAATCCCCGAAGAATAGTACTTCCATTACAACGAGCATGCGGAGAATCCCGTCTTGTACATATTCGGCATTTTCCGACAAGTTTCGGCTTTTTAATTGTTCCAAAATGGGTCGTGTCGCAGGATATTATGATGTGTGAGAACTCGCTGCACGCTGCCAATCCCCCAAAAATGGTACACCCATTACAACGAGCATACGGAGCAACGGGTTCTGTACACCTTCGGCTTTTTCCGGACATTTCCGGCTTTTTAATTGTTTCAAAATGGGTCGTATCGCATGATATTATGATGTGTGAGAACTCGCTGCACGCTGCCAACCCCCAAAAATGGTACGCCCATTACAACGAGCATACGGAACAACGGGTTCTGTACACCTTCGGCCTTTTCCGGACATTTCCGGCTTTTTAATTGTTTCAAAATGGGCCGTATATAAGGATATTATGACATGTAAGAACCAGTTGCTCTCTGCCAACCCCCCAAAAATGGTACTTCAATAACAACGAGCAAACGGAGCATCAGGTTCTGTACACCTTCGGCCTTTTCCGGACATTTCCGGCATTTTAAGTGATCAAAAATGGGCCGAATAGCAGGATATTATGATGTGTGAGATCTCGCTGCACGCTGCCAATCCCCGAAAAATGGTACGCCCATTACAACGAGCATACGGAGCAACGGGTTCTGTACACCTTCGGCCTTTTCCGGACATTTCCGGCTTTTTAATTGTTTCAAAATGGGCCGTATATCAGATTATTATGATGTGTAAGAGCCAGTTGCTCTCTGCCAACCCCCCAAAAATGGTACTTCCATTACAACGAGCAAACGGAGCATCGGGTTCTGTACACCTTCGGCCTTTTCCGGACATTTCCGGCATTTTATGTGATTAAAAAGGGGTCGTATCGCAGGATATTATGATGTGTGAGAACTCGCTGCACGCTGCCAATCCCTCAAATATGGTCCTTCCATTACAACGAGCATGCGGAGCAACGGGTTCTGTACACCTTCGGCATTTTCCGGACATTTCCGGCTTTTTAATTGTTTCAAAATGGGTCGTATCGCGGGATATTATGATGTGAGAGAACTCGTTGCGCGCTGCCAATCCCCGAAGAATGGTACATCCATTACAACGAGCATGCGTAGAATCCTGTCTTGTACATATTCGGCCTTTTCCGGCCAGTTTCGGCTTTTTAATAGTTTCAAAATGAGTCGTATCGCAGGATATTATGAGGTGTGAGAACTCGCTGCACGCTGCCAATCCCCGAGAAATGGTACGCCCCTTACAACGAGCATACGGAGCATCAGGTTCTGTACACCTTCGGCCTTTTCCGGACATTTCCGGCATTTTAAGTGATCAAAAATGGGCCGAATAGCAGGATATTATGATGTGTAAAAACGCGTTGAGCGTTGCCAATCCCCCAAAAATGGTCCTTCCCTTACAACGAGCATACGGAGCATCGGGTTCTGTACACCTTCGGCCTTTTCCGGACATTTCCGGCATTTTAAGTGATCAAAAATGGGCCGAATAGCAGGATATTATGATGTGTAAAAACGCGTTGAGCGTTGCCAATCCCCCAAAAATGGTCCTTCCCTTACAACGAGCATACGGAGCATCGGGTTCTGTACACCTTCGGCCTTTTCCGGACATTTCCGTCATTTTAAGTGATCAAAAAGGGTCGTATCGCTCGATATTATGATGTGTAAGATCTCGCTGCACGCTTCCAATCCCCGAAAAATGGTACGCCCATTACAACGAGCATACGGAGCAACGGGCTCTGTACACCTTCGGCCTTTTCCGGACATTTCTGCTTTTTAATTGTTTCAAAATGGGTCGTATCGCGGGATATTATGATGTGAGAGAACTCGTTGCGCGCTGCCAATCCCCGAGGAATGGTACATCCATTACAACGAGCATGCGTAGAATCCTGTCTTGTACATATTCGGCCTTTTCCGGCCAGTTTCGGCTTTTTAATAGTTTCAAAATGAGTCGTATCGCAGGATATTATGAGGTGTGAGAACTCGCTGCACGCTGCCAATCCCCGAAGAATGGTACTTCCATTACAACGAGCATACGGATCATCAGGTTCTGTACACCTTCGGCCTTTTCCGGACATCTCCTGCATTTTATGTGATTAAAAACGGGCCGTATAGCAGGATATTATGATGTGAGGGAACTCGTTGCGCGCTACAAATCCCCGAAGAATGGTACTTCCATTACAACGAGCATGACGAGAATCCTGTCTTGTACATATTCGGCCTTTTCCGGCCAGTTTCGGCTTTTTAATAGTTTCAAAATGAGTCGTATCGCAGGATATTATGAGGTGTGAGAACTCGCTGCACGCTGCCAATCCCCCAAAAATGGTCCTTCCATTACAACGAGCATACGGAGCAACGGGTTCTGTACACCTTCGGCATTTTCCGGACATTTCCGGCTTTTTAATTGTTTTAAAATGGGTCGTATCGCGCGATATTATGACGTGAGAGAACTCGTTGCGCGCTGCCCATCCCCGAAGAATGGTACATCCATTACAACGAGCATGCGGAGAATCCTGTCTTGTACATATTCGGCCTTTTCCGGCCAGTTTCGGCTTTTTCATAGTTTCAAAATGGGTCGTATCGCAGGATATTATGAGGTGTGAGAACTCGCTGCACGCTGCCAACCCCCCAAAAATGGTACTGCCATTACAACGAGCATACGGAGCATCAGGTTCTGTACACCTTCGGCCTTTTCCGGACATCTCCGGCATTTTATGTGATTAAAAACGGGCCGTATAGCAGGATATAATGATGTGAGGGAACTCGTTGCGCGCTACAAATCCCCGAAAAATGGTACGCCCCTTACTACGAGCATACGGAGCATCAGGTTCTGTACACCTTCGGCCTTTTCCGGACATTTCCGGCTTTTTAATTGTTTCAAAATGTGCCGTTTATCAGGATATTATGATGTGAGAGAACACGTTACGCGCTGCCAATCCCCGAGAAATGGTACGCCCCTTACAACGAGCATACGGAGCATCAGGTTCTGTACACCTTCGGCCTTTTCCGGACATTTCCGGCATTTTAAGTGATCAAAAACGGGCCGAATAGCAGGATATTATGATGTGTAAAAGCGCGTTGAGCGTTGCCGATCCCCCAAAAATGGTCCTTCCCTTACAACGAGCATACGGAGCATCGGGTTCTGTACACCTTCGGCCTTTTCCGGATATTTCCGGCTTTTTAATTGTTTCAAAAAGGGTCGTATCGCACGATATTATGATGTGTGAGATCTCGCTGCACGCTTCCAATCCCCGAAACGTGGTACGCCCATTACAACGAGCAAACGGAGCATCGGGTTCTGTACACCTTCGGCCTTTTCCGGACATCTCCGGCATTTTATGTGATCAAAAATGGGCCGAATAGCAGGATATTATGATGTGTAAAAACGCGTTGAGCGTTGCCAATCCCCCAAAAATGGTCCTTCCATTACAACGAGCATACGGAGCAACGGGTTCTGTACACCTTCGGCCTTTTCCGGATATTTCCGGCTTTTTAATTGTTTTAAAAAGGGTAGTATCGCAGGATATTATGATGTGTGAGATCTCGCTGCACGCTGCCAATCCCCGAAAAATCGTACGCCCATTACAACGAGCATACGGAGCAACGGGTTCTGTACACCTTCGGCCTTTTCCGGACATTTCCGGCTTTTTAATTGTTTCAAAATGGGCCGTATATCAGATTATTATGATGTGTAAGAGCCAGTTGCTCTCTGCCAACCCCCCAAAAATGGTACTTCCATTACAACGAGCAAACGGAGCATCGGGTTCTGTACACCTTCGGCCTTTTCCGGACATTTCCGGCATTTTATGTGATTAAAAGGGGGTCGTATCGCAGGATATTATGATGTGTGAGAACTCGCTGCACGCTGCCAATCCCTCAAATATGGTCCTTCCATTACAACGAGCATGCGGAGCAACGGGTTCTGTACACCTTCGGCATTTTCCGGACATTTCCGGCTTTTTAATTGTTTCAAAATGGGTCGTATCGCGGGATATTATGATGTGAGAGAACTCGTTGCGCGCTGCCAATCCCCGAAGAATGGTACATCCATTACAACGAGCATGCGTAGAATCCTGTCTTGTACATATTCGGCCTTTTCCGGCCAGTTTCGGCTTTTTAATAGTTTCAAAATGAGTCGTATCGCAGGATATTATGAGGTGTGAGAACTCGCTGCACGCTGCCAATCCGCGAGAAATGGTACGCCCCTTACAACGAGCATACGGAGCATCAGGTTCTGTACACCTTCGGCCTTTTCCGGACATTTCCGGCATTTTAAGTGATCAAAAATGGGCCGAATAGCAGGATATTATGATGTGTAAAAACGCGTTGAGCGTTGCCAATCCCCCAAAAATGGTCCTTCCCTTACAACGAGCATACGGAGCATCGGGTTCTGTACACCTTCGGCCTTTTCCGGATATTTCCGGCTTTTTAATTGTTTCAAAAAGGTTCGTATCGCACGATATTATGATGTGTGAGATCTCGCTGCACGCTTCCAATCCCCGAAAAATGGTACTTCCATTACAACGAGCATGCGGAGAATCCTGTCTTGTACATATTCGGCCATTTCCGGCCAGTTTCGGCTTTTTAATAGTTTCAAAATGAGTCGTATCGCAGGATATTATGAGGTGTGAGAACACGCTGCACGCTGCCAATCAGCGAAAAATGGTACGCCCACTACAACGAGCATACGGAGCAACGGGTTCTGTACACCTTCGGCCTTTTCCGGACATTTCCGGCTTTTTAATTGTTTCAAAATGTGCCGTTTATCAGGATATTATGATGTGAGAGAACACGTTACGCGCTGCCAATCCCCGAGAAATGGTACGCCCCTTACAACGAGCATACGGAGCAACGGGTTCTGTACACCTTCGGCCTTTTCCGGATATTTCCGGCTTTATAATTGTTTCAAAAAGGGTCGTATCGCAGGATATTATGATGTGTGAGATCTCGCTGCACGCTGCCAATCCCCGAAAAATGGTACGCCCATTGCAACGAGCATACGGAGCAACGGGTTCTGTACACCTTCGGCCTTTTCCGGACATTTCCGGCTTTTTAATTGTTTCAAAACGGGCCGTATATCAGGATATTATGATGTGTAAGAACCAGTTGCTCTCTGCCAACCCCCCAAAAATGGTACTTCCATTACAACGAGCAAACAGAGCATCAGGTTCTGTATACCTTCGGCCTTTTCCGGACATTTCCGGCATTTTAAGTGATCAAAAACGGGCCGAATAGCAGGATATTATGATGTGTAAAAACGCGTTGAGCGTTGCCGATCCCCCAAAAATGGTCCTTCCATTACAACGAGCATACGGAGCATCGGGTTCTGTACACCTTCGGCCTTTTCCGGATATTTCCGGCTTTTTAATTGTTTCAAAAAGGGTCGTATCGCTCGATATTATGATGTGTAAGATCTCGCTGCACGCTTCCAATCCCCGAAAAATGGTACGCCCATTACAACGAGCATACGGAGCAACGGGTTCTGTACACCTTCGGCCTTTTCCGGATATTTCCGGCTTTTTAATTGTTTCAAAATGGGCCGTATATCAGATTATTATGATGTGTTAGAGCCAGTTGCTCTCTGCCAACCCCCCAAAAATGGTACTTCCATTACAACGAGCAAACGGAGCATCGGGTTCTGTACACCTTCGGCCTTTTCCGGACATTTCCGGCATTTTATGTGATTAAAAACGGGTCGTATCGCAGGATATTATGATGTGTGAGAACTCGCTGCACGCTGCCAATCCCTCAAATATGGTCCTTCCATTACAACGAGCATGCGGAGCAACGGGTTCTGTACACCTTCGGCATTTTCCGGACATTTCCGGCTTTTTAATTGTTTCAAAATGGGTCATATCGCGGGATATTATGATGTGAGAGAACTCGTTGCGCGCTGCCAATCCCCGAAGAATGGTACATCCATTACAACGAGCATGCGGAGAATCCTGTCTTGTACATATTCGGCCTTTTCCGGCCAGTTTCGGCTTTTTAATAGTTTCAAAATGAGTCGTATCGCAGGATATTATGAGGTGTGAGAACTCGCTGCACGCTGCCAATCCCCGAAGAATGGTACTTCCATTACAACGAGCATACGGATCATCAGGTTCTGTACACCTTCGGCCTTTTCCGGACATTTCCGGCTTTTTAATTGTTTCAAAATGGGCCGTATTTCAGGATATTATGATGTGAGAGAACTCGTTACGCGCTGCCAATCCCCGAAGAATGGTACATCCATTACAACGAGCATGCGTAGAATCCTGTCTTGTACATATTCGGCCTTTTCCGGCCAGTTTCGGCTTTTTAATAGTTTCAAAATGAGTCGTATCGCAGGATATTATGAGGTGTGAGAACTCGCTGCACGCTGCGAATCCCCGAAGAATGGTACTTCCATTACAACGAGCATACGGAGCAACGGTTTCTGTACACCTTCGGCCTTTTCCGGACATTTCCGGCTTTTTAATTGTTTCAAAATGGGTCGTATCGCATGATATTATGATGTGAGAGAACTCGCTGCGCGCAGCCAATCCCCGAAGAATAGTACTTCCATTACAACGAGCATGCGGAGAATCCCGTCTTGTACATATTCGGCATTTTCCGACAAGTTTCGGCTTTTTAATTGTTTCAAAATGGGTCGTGTCGCAGGATATTATGATGTGTGAGAACTCGCTGCACGCTGCCAATCCCCCAAAAATGGTACGCCCATTACAACGAGCATACGGAGCAACGGGTTCTGTACACCTTCGGCTTTTTCCGGACATTTCCGGCTTTTTAATTGTTTCAAAATGGGTCGTATCGCATGATATTATGATGTGTGAGAACTCGCTGCACGCTGCCAACCCCCAAAAATGGTACGCCCATTACAACGAGCATACGGAGAAACGGGTTCTGTACACCTTCGGCCTTTTCCGGACATTTCCGGCTTTTTAATTGTTTCAAAATGGGCCGTATATAAGGATATTATGACATGTAAGAACCAGTTGCTCTCTGCCAACCCCCCAAAAATGGTACTTCAATAACAACGAGCAAACGGAGCATCAGGTTCTGTACACCTTCGGCCTTTTCCGGACATTTCCGGCATTTTAAGTGATCAAAAATGGGCCGAATAGCAGGATATTATGATGTGTGAGATCTCGCTGCACGCTGCCAATCCCCGAAAAATGGTACGCCCATTACAACGAGCATACGGAGTAACGGGTTCTGTACACCTTCGGCCTTTTCCGGACATTTCCGGCTTTTTAATTGTTTCAAAATGGGCCGTATATCAGATTATTATGATGTGTAAGAGCCAGTTGCTCTCTGCCAACCCCCCAAAAATGGTACTTCCATTACAACGAGCAAACGGAGCATCGGGTTCTGTACACCTTCGGCCTTTTCCGGACATTTCCGGCATTTTATGTGATTAAAAAGGGGTCGTATCGCAGGATATTATGATGTGTGAGAACTCGCTGCACGCTGCCAATCCCTCAAATATGGTCCTTCCATTACAACGAGCATGCGGAGCAACGGGTTCTGTACACCTTCGGCATTTTCCGGACATTTCCGGCTTTTTAATTGTTTCAAAATGGGTCGTATCGCGGGATATTATGATGTGAGAGAACTCGTTGCGCGCTGCCAATCCCCGAAGAATGGTACATCCATTACAACGAGCATGCGTAGAATCCTGTCTTGTACATATTCGGCCTTTTCCGGCCAGTTTCGGCTTTTTAATAGTTTCAAAATGAGTCGTATCGCAGGATATTATGAGGTGTGAGAACTCGCTGCACGCTGCCAATCCCCGAGAAATGGTACGCCCCTTACAACGAGCATACGGAGCATCAGGTTCTGTACACCTTCGGCCTTTTCCGGACATTTCCGGCATTTTAAGTGATCAAAAATGGGCCGAATAGCAGGATATTATGATGTGTAAAAACGCGTTGAGCGTTGCCAATCCCCCAAAAATGGTCCTTCCCTTACAACGAGCATACGGAGCATCGGGTTCTGTACACCTTCGGCCTTTTCCGGACATTTCCGGCATTTTAAGTGATCAAAAATGGGCCGAATAGCAGGATATTATGATGTGTAAAAACGCGTTGAGCGTTGCCAATCCCCCAAAAATGGTCCTTCCCTTACAACGAGCATACGGAGCATCGGGTTCTGTACACCTTCGGCCTTTTCCGGACATTTCCGGCATTTTAAGTGATCAAAAAGGGTCGTATCGCTCGATATTATGATGTGTAAGATCTCGCTGCACGCTTCCAATCCCCGAAAAATGGTACGCCCATTACAACGAGCATACGGAGCAACGGGCTCTGTACACCTTCGGCCTTTTCCGGACATTTCCGGCTTTTTAATTGTTTCAAAATGGGTCGTATCGCGGGATATTATGATGTGAGAGAACTCGTTGCGCGCTGCCAATCCCCGAGGAATGGTACATCCATTACAACGAGCATGCGTAGAATCCTGTCTTGTACATATTCGGCCTTTTCCGGCCAGTTTCGGCTTTTTAATAGTTTCAAAATGAGTCGTATCGCAGGATATTATGAGGTGTGAGAACTCGCTGCACGCTGCCAATCCCCGAAGAATGGTACTTCCATTACAACGAGCATACGGATCATCAGGTTCTGTACACCTTCGGCCTTTTCCGGACATCTCCGGCATTTTATGTGATTAAAAACGGGCCGTATAGCAGGATATTATGATGTGAGGGAACTCGTTGCGCGCTACAAATCCCCGAAGAATGGTACTTCCATTACAACGAGCATGACGAGAATCCTGTCTTGTACATATTCGGCCTTTTCCGGCCAGTTTCGGCTTTTTAATAGTTTCAAAATGAGTCGTATCGCAGGATATTATGAGGTGTGAGAACTCGCTGCACGCTGCCAATCCCCCAAAAATGGTCCTTCCATTACAACGAGCATACGGAGCAACGGGTTCTGTACACCTTCGGCATTTTCCGGACATTTCCGGCTTTTTAATTGTTTCAAAATGGGTCGTATCGCGCGATATTATGACGTGAGAGAACTCGTTGCGCGCTGCCCATCCCCGAAGAATGGTACATCCATTACAACGAGCATGCGGAGAATCCTGTCTTGTACATATTCGGCCTTTTCCGGCCAGTTTCGGCTTTTTCATAGTTTCAAAATGGGTCGTATCGCAGGATATTATGAGGTGTGAGAACTCGCTGCACGCTGCCAACCCCCCAAAAATGGTACTGCCATTACAACGAGCATACGGAGCATCAGGTTCTGTACACCTTCGGCCTTTTCCGGACATCTCCGGCATTTTATGTGATTAAAAACGGGCCGTATAGCAGGATATAATGATGTGAGGGAACTCGTTGCGCGCTACAAATCCCCGAAAAATGGTACGCCCCTTACTACGAGCATACGGAGCATCAGGTTCTGTACACCTTCGGCCTTTTCCGGACATTTCCGGCTTTTTAATTGTTTCAAAATGTGCCGTTTATCAGGATATTATGATGTGAGAGAACACGTTACGCGCTGCCAATCCCCGAGAAATGGTACGCCCCTTACAACGAGCATACGGAGCATCAGGTTCTGTACACCTTCGGCCTTTTCCGGACATTTCCGGCATTTTAAGTGATCAATAACGGGCCGAATAGCAGGATATTATGATGTGTAAAAGCGCGTTGAGCGTTGCCGATCCCCCAAAAATGGTCCTTCCCTTACAACGAGCATACGGAGCATCGGGTTCTGTACACCTTCGGCCTTTTCCGGATATTTCCGGCTTTTTAATTGTTTCAAAAAGGGTCGTATCGCACGATATTATGATGTGTGAGATGTCGCTGCACGCTTCCAATCCCCGAAACGTGGTACGCCCATTACAACGAGCAAACGGAGCATCGGGTTCTGTACACCTTCGGCCTTTTCCGGACATCTCCGGCATTTTATGTGATTAAATACGGGCCGTATAGCAGGATATTATGATGTGAGAGAACTCGTTGCGCGCTGCCAATCCCCGAAGAATGGTACTTCCATTACAACGAGCATGCGGAGAATCCTGTCTTGTACATATTCGGCCATTTCCGACCAGTTTCGGCTTTTTAATAGTTTCAAAATGGGTCGTATCGCAGGATATTCTGAGGTGTGAGAACTGGCTGCACGCTGGAAATCCCCGAAAAATGGTACGCCCATTACAACGAGCATACGGAGCAACGGGTTCTGTACACCTTCGGCCTTTTCCGGACATTTCCGGCTTTTTAATTGCTTCAAAATGGGCCGTATATCAGGATATTATGATGTGTAAGAACCAGTTGCTCTCTGCCAACCCCCCAAAAATGGTACTTCCATTACAACAAGCAAAGGGAGCAACGGGTTCTGTACACCTTCGGCCTTTTCCGGACATTTCCGGCTTTTTAATTGTTTCAAAGTGGGCCGTATATCAGGATATTATGATGTGAGAGAACTCGTTGCGCGCTGCCAATCCCCGAAGAATGGTACTTCCATTACAACGAGCATGCGCAGAATCCTGTCTTGTACATATTCGGCCTTTTCCGGCGAGTTTCGGCTTTTTAATAGTTTCAAAATGAGTCGTTTCGCAGGATATTATGAGGTGTGAGAACTCGCTGCACGCTGCCAATCCCCCAAAAATGGTCCTTCCATTACAACGAGCATACGGAGCAACGGGTTCTGTACACCTCCGGCCTTTTCCGGATATTTCCGGCTTTTTAATTGTTTCAAAAAGGGTCGTATCGCAGGATATTATGATGTGTGAGATCTCGCTGCACGCTGCCAATCCCCGAAAAATGGTACGCCCATTACAACGAGCATACGGAGCAACGGGTTCTGTACACCTTCGGCCTTTTCCGGACACTTCCGGCTTTTTAATTGTTTCAAAATGTGCCGTTTATCAGGATATTATTATCTGAGAGAACACGTTACGCGCTGCCAATCCCCGAGAAATGGTACGCCCCCTACAACGAGCATACGGAGCATCAGGTTCTGTACACCTTCGGCCTTTTCCGGACATTTCCGGCATTTTAAGTGATCAAAAACGGGCCGAATAGCAGGATATTATGATGTGTAAAAACGCGTTGAGCGTTGCCGATCCCCCAAAAATGGTCCTTCCCTTACAACGAGCATACGGAGCATCGGGTTCTGTACACCTTCGGCCTTTTCCGGATATTTCCGGCTTTTTAATTGTTTCAAAATGGGTCGTATCGCGCGATATTATGATGTGAGAGAACTCGTTGCGCGCTGAAAATCCCCGAAGAATGGTACATCCATTACAACGAGCATACGGAGCATCAGGTTCTGTACACCTTCGGCCTTTTCCGGACATTTCCGGCTTTTTAATTGTTTCAAAATGGGCCGTATTTCAGGATATTATGATGTGAGAGAACTCGTTGCGCGCTGCCAATCCCCGAAGAATGGTACATCCATTACAACGAGCATGCGGAGAATCCTGTCTTGTACATATTCGGCCTTTTCCGGCCAGTTTCGGCTTTTTCATAGTTTCAAAATGGGTCGTATCGCAGGATATTATGAGGTGTGAGAACTCGCTGCACGCTGCCAACCCCCCAAAAATGGTACTGCCATTACAACGAGCATACGGAGTATCAGGTTCTGTACACCTTCGGCCTTTTCCGGATATCTCCGGCATTTTATGTGATTAAAAACGGGCCGTATAGTAGGATATAATGATGTGGGGGAACTCGTTGCGCGCTACAAATCCCCGAAAAATGGTACGCCCATTACAACGAGCATACGGAGCAACGGGTTCTGTACACCTTTGGCATTTTCCGGACATTTCCGGCTTTTTAATTGTTTCAAAATGGGTCGTATCGCAGGATATTATGATGTGAGAGAACTCGTTGCGCGCTGCCAATCCCCGAAGAATGGTACTTCCATTACAACGAGCATACGGAGCATCAGGTTCTGTACACCTTCGGCATTTTCCGGACATTTCCGGCTTTTTAAATGTTTCAAAATGGGCCGTATATCAGGATATTATGATGTGTAAGAACCAGTTGCTCTCTGCCAACCCCCCAAAAATGGTACTGCCATTACAACGATCATACGGAGCATCAGGTTCTGTACACCTTCGGCCTTTTCCGGACATTTCCGGCTTTTTAATTGTTTCAAAATGGGCCGTATTTCAGGATATTATGATGTGAGAGAACTCGTTACGCGCTGCCAATCCCCGAGAAATGGTACGCCCCTTACTACGAGCATACGGAGCATCAGGTTCTGTACACCTTCGGCCTTTTCCGGACATTTCCGGCTTTTTAATTGTTTCAAAATGTGCCGTTTATCAGGATATTATGATGTGAGAGAACACGTTACGCGCTGCCAATCCCCGAGAAATGGTACGCCCCTTACAACGAGCATACGGAGCATCAGGTTCTGTACACCTTCGGCCTTTTCCGGACATTTCCGGCATTTTAAGTGATCAAAAACGGGCCGAATAGCAGGATATTATGATGTGTAAAAACGCGTTGAGCGTTGCCGATCCCCCAAAAATGGTCCTTCCCTTACAACGAGCATACGGAGCATCGGGTTCTGTACACCTTCGGCCTTTTCCGGATATTTCCGGCTTTTTAATTGTTTCAAAAAGGGTCGTATCGCACGATATTATGATGTGTGAGATCTCGCTGCACGCTTCCAATCCCCGAAACATGGTACGCCCATTACAACGAGCAAACGGAGCATCGGGTTCTGTACACCTTCGGCCTTTTCCGGACATCTCCGGCATTTTATGTGATTAAATACGGGCCGTATAGCAGGATATTATGATGTGAGAGAACTCGTTGCGCGCTGCCAATCCCCGAAGAATGGTACTTCCATTACAACGAGCATGCGGAGAATCCTGTCTTGTACATATTCGGCCATTTCCGACCAGTTTCGGCTTTTTAATAGTTTCAAAATGGGTCGTATCGCAGGATATTCTGAGGTGTGAGAACTGGCTGCACGCTGGAAATCCCCGAAAAATGGTACGCCCATTACAACGAGCATACGGAGCAACGGGTTCTGTACACCTTCGGCCTTTTCCGGACATTTCCGGCTTTTTAATTGCTTCAAAATGGGCCGTATATCAGGATATTATGATGTGTAAGAACCAGTTGCTCTCTGCCAACCCCCCAAAAATGGTACTTCCATTACAACAAGCAAAGGGAGCAACGGGTTCTGTACACCTTCGGCCTTTTCCGGACATTTCCGGCTTTTTAATTGTTTCAAAGTGGGCCGTATATCAGGATATTATGATGTGAGAGAACTCGTTGCGCGCTGCCAATCCCCGAAGAATGGTACTTCCATTACAACGAGCATGCGCAGAATCCTGTCTTGTACATATTCGGCCTTTTCCGGCGAGTTTCGGCTTTTTAATAGTTTCAAAATGAATCGTTTCGCAGGATATTATGAGGTGTGAGAACTCGCTGCACGCTGCCAATCCCCCAAAAATGGTCCTTCCATTACAACGAGCATACGGAGCAACGGGTTCTGTACACCTTCGGCCTTTTCCGGACATTTCCGGCTTTTTAAATGTTTCAAAATGGGCCGTATATCAGGATATTATGATGTGTAAGAACCAGTTGCTCTCTGCCAATCCCCGAAAAATGGTACGCCCATTACAACGAGCATACGGAGCAACGGGTTCTGTACACCTTCGGCCTTTTCCGGACATTTCCGGCTTTTTAATTGTTTCAAAATGGGCCGTATATCAGGATATTATGATCTGTAAGAACCAGTTGCTCTCTGCCAACCCCCAAAAATGGTACTTCCATTACAACGAGCAAACGGAGCATTGGGTTCTGTACACCTTCGGCCTTTTCCGGACATCTCCGGCATTTTATGTGATTAAAAACGGGCCGTATAGCAGGATATTATGATGTGAGGGAACTCGTTGCGCGCTACAAATCCCCGAAGAATGGTACTTCCATTACAACGAGCATGACGAGAATCCTGTCTTGTACATATTCGGCCTTTTCCGGCCAGTTTCGGCTTTTTAATAGTTTCAAAATGAGTCGTATCGCAGGATATTATGAGGTGTGAGAACTCGCTGCACGCTGCCAATCCCCCAAAAATGGTCCTTCCATTACAACGAGCATACGGAGCAACGGGTTCTGTACACCTTCGGCATTTTCCGGACATTTCCGGCTTTTTAATTGTTTCAAAATGGGTCGTATCGCGCGATATTATGATGTGAGAGAACTCGTTGCGCGCTGCCAATCCCCGAAGAATGGTACATCCATTACAACGAGCATGCGGAGAATCCTGTCTTGTACATATTCGGCCTTTTCCGGCCAGTTTCGGCTTTTTAATAGTTTCAAAATGGGTCGTATCGCAGGATATTATGAGGTGTGAGAACTCGCTGCACGCTGCCAATCCCCGAAAAATGGTACGCCCATTACAACGAGCATACGGAGCAACGGGTTCTGTACACCTTTGGCATTTTCCGGGCATTTCCGGCTTTTTAATTGTTTCAAAATGGGTCGTATCGCAGGATATTATGATGTGAGAGAACTCGTTGCGCGCTGCCAACCCCCCAAAAATGGTACTGCCATTACAACGAGCATACCGAGCATCAGGTTCTGTACACCTTCGGCCTTTTCCGGACATTTCCGGCTTTTTAATTGTTTCAAAATGGGCCGTATTTCAGGATATTATGATGTGAGAGAACTCGTTACGCGCTGCCAATCCCCGAGAAATGGTACGCCCCTTACAACGAGCATACGGAGCATCAGGTTCTGTACACCTTCGGCCTTTTCCGGACATTTCCGGCTTTTTAATTGTTTCAAAATGTGCCGTTTATCAGGATATTATGATCTGAGAGAACACGTTACGCGCTGCCAATCCCCGAGAAATGGTACGCCCCTTACAACGAGCATACGGAGCATCAGGTTCTGTACACCTTCGGCCTTTTCCGGACATTTCCGGCATTTTAAGTGATCAAAAACGGGCCGAATAGCAGGATATTATGATGTGTAAAAACGCGTTGAGCGTTGCCGATCCCCCAAAAATGGTCCTTCCCTTACAACGAGCATACGGAGCATCGGGTTCTGTACACCTTCGGCCTTTTCCGGATATTTCCGGCTTTTTAATTGTTTCAAAAAGGGTCGTATCGCTCGATATTATGATGTGTAAGATCTCGCTGCACGCTTCCAATCCCCAAAAACTGGTACGCCCATTACAACGAGCATACGGAGCAACGGGTTCTGTACACCTTCGGCCTTTTCCGGACATTTCCGGCTTTTTAATTGTTTCAAAATGGGCCGTATATCAGATTATTATGATGTGTAAGAGCCAGTTGCTCTCTGCCAACCCCCCAAAAATGGTACTTCCATTACAACGAGCAAACGGAGCATCGGGTTCTATACACCTTCGGCCTTTTCCGGACATTTCCGGCATTTTATGTGATTAAAAACGGGTCGTATCGCAGGATATTATGATGTGTGAGAACTCGCTGCACGCTGCCAATCCCTCAAATATGGTCCTTCCATTACAACGAGCATGCGGAGCAACGGGTTCTGTACACCTTCGGCATTTTCCGGACATTTCCGGCTTTTTAATTGTTTCAAAATGGGTCGTATCGCGGGATATTATGATGTGAGAGAACTCGTTGCGCGCTGCCAATCCCCGAAGAATGGTACATCCATTACAACGAGCATGCGTAGAATCCTGTCTTGTACATATTCGGCCTTTTCCGGCCAGTTTCGGCTTTTTAATAGTTTCAAAATGAGTCGTATCGCAGGATATTATGAGGTGTGAGAACTCGCTGCACGCTGCCAATCCCCGAAGAATGGTACTTCCATTACAACGAGCATACGGATCATCAGGTTCTGTACACCTTCGGCCTTTTCCGGACATTTCCGGCTTTTTAATTGTTTCAAAATGGGCCGTATTTCAGGATATTATGATGTGAGAGAACTCGTTACGCGCTGCCAATCCCCGAGAAATGGTACGCCCCTTACAACGAGCATACGGAGCATCAGGTTCTGTACACCTTCGGCCTTTTCCGGACATTTCCGGCATTTTAAGTGATCAAAAAATGGGCCGAATAGCAGGATATTATGATGTGTAAAAACGCGTTGAGCGTTGCCAATCGCCCAAAAATGGTCCTTCCATTACAACGAGCATACGGAGCAACGGGTTCTGTACACCTTCGGCCTTTTCCGGATATTTCCGGCTTTTTAATTGTTTTAAAAAGGGTCGTATCGCAGGATATTATGATGTGTGAGATCTCGCTGCTCGCTGCCAATCCCCGAAAAATGGTACGCCCATTACAACGAGCATACGGAGCAACGGGTTCTGTACACCTTCGGCCTTTTCCGGACATTTCCGGCTTTTTAATTGTTTCAAAATGGGCCGTATATCAGGATATTATGATGTGTAAGAACCAGTTGCTCTCTGCCAACCCCCCAAAAATGGTACTTCCATTACAACGAGCAAACGGAGCATCGGGTTCTGTACACCTTCGGCCTTTTCCGGACATTTCCGGCTTTTTAATTGCTTCAAAATGGGCCGTATATCAGGATATTATGATGTGTAAGAACCAGTTGCTCTCTGCCAAACCCCCAAAAATGGTACTTCCATTACAACAAGCAAAGGGAGCAACGGGTTCTGTACACCTTCGGCCTTTTCCGGACATTTCCGGCTTTTTAATTGTTTCAAAGTGGGCCGTATATCAGGATATTATGATGTGAGAGAACTCGTTGCGCGCTGCCAATCCCCGAAGAATGGTACTTCCATTACAACGAACATGCGGAGAATCCTGTCTTGTACATATTCGGCCTTTTCCGGCGAGTTTCGGCTTTTTAATAGTTTCAAAATGAGTCGATTCGCAGGATATTATGAGGTGTGAGAACTCGCTGCACGCTGCCAATCCCCCAAAAATGGTCCTTCCATTACAACGAGCATACGGAGCAACGGGTTCTGTACACCTCCGGCCTTTTCCGGATATTTCCGGCTTTTTAAATGTTTCAAAAAGGGTCGTATCGCAGGATATTATGATGTGTGAGATCTCGCTGCACGCTGCCAATCCCCGAAAAATGGTACGCCCATTACAACGAGCATACGGAGCATCAGGTTCTGTACACCTTCGGCCTTTTCCGGACATTTCCGGCTTTTTAATTGTTTCAAAATGTGCCGTTTATCAGGATATTATGATGTGAGAGAACACGTTACGCGCTGCCAATCCCCGAGAAATGGTACGCCCCTTACAACGAGCATACGGAGCATCAGGTTCTGTACACCTTCGGCCTTTTCCGGACATTTCCGGCATTTTAAGTGATCAATAACGGGCCGAATAGCAGGATATTATGATGTGTAAAAGCGCGTTGAGCGTTGCCGATCCCCCAAAAATGGTCCTTCCCTTACAACGAGCATACGGAGCATCGGGTTCTGTACACCTTCGGCCTTTTCCGGATATTTCCGGCTTTTTAATTGTTTCAAAAAGGGTCGTATCGCACGATATTATGATGTGTGAGATGTCGCTGCACGCTTCCAATCCCCGAAACGTGGTACGCCCATTACAACGAGCAAACGGAGCATCGGGTTCTGTACACCTTCGGCCTTTTCCGGACATCTCCGGCATTTTATGTGATTAAATACGGGCCGTATAGCAGGATATTATGATGTGAGAGAACTCGTTGCGCGCTGCCAATCCCCGAAGAATGGTACTTCCATTACAACGAGCATGCGGAGAATCCTGTCTTGTACATATTCGGCCATTTCCGACCAGTTTCGGCTTTTTAATAGTTTCAAAATGGGTCGTATCGCAGGATATTCTGAGGTGTGAGAACTGGCTGCACGCTGGAAATCCCCGAAAAATGGTACGCCCATTACAACGAGCATACGGAGCAACGGGTTCTGTACACCTTCGGCCTTTTCCGGACATTTCCGGCTTTTTAATTGCTTCAAAATGGGCCGTATATCAGGATATTATGATGTGTAAGAACCAGTTGCTCTCTGCCAACCCCCCAAAAATGGTACTTCCATTACAACAAGCAAAGGGAGCAACGGGTTCTGTACACCTTCGGCCTTTTCCGGACATTTCCGGCTTTTTAATTGTTTCAAAGTGGGCCGTATATCAGGATATTATGATGTGAGAGAACTCGTTGCGCGCTGCCAATCCCCGAAGAATGGTACTTCCATTACAACGAGCATGCGCAGAATCCTGTCTTGTACATATTCGGCCTTTTCCGGCGAGTTTCGGCTTTTTAATAGTTTCAAAATGAGTCGTTTCGCAGGATATTATGAGGTGTGAGAACTCGCTGCACGCTGCCAATCCCCCAAAAATGGTCCTTCCATTACAACGAGCATACGGAGCAACGGGTTCTGTACACCTCCGGCCTTTTCCGGATATTTCCGGCTTTTTAATTGTTTCAAAAAGGGTCGTATCGCAGGATATTATGATGTGTGAGATCTCGCTGCACGCTGCCAATCCCCGAAAAATGGTACGCCCATTACAACGAGCATACGGAGCAACGGGTTCTGTACACCTTCGGCCTTTTCCGGACACTTCCGGCTTTTTAATTGTTTCAAAATGTGCCGTTTATCAGGATATTATTATCTGAGAGAACACGTTACGCGCTGCCAATCCCCGAGAAATGGTACGCCCCCTACAACGAGCATACGGAGCATCAGGTTCTGTACACCTTCGGCCTTTTCCGGACATTTCCGGCATTTTAAGTGATCAAAAACGGGCCGAATAGCAGGATATTATGATGTGTAAAAACGCGTTGAGCGTTGCCGATCCCCCAAAAATGGTCCTTCCCTTACAACGAGCATACGGAGCATCGGGTTCTGTACACCTTCGGCCTTTTCCGGATATTTCCGGCTTTTTAATTGTTTCAAAATGGGTCGTATCGCGCGATATTATGATGTGAGAGAACTCGTTGCGCGCTGAAAATCCCCGAAGAATGGTACATCCATTACAACGAGCATACGGAGCATCAGGTTCTGTACACCTTCGGCCTTTTCCGGACATTTCCGGCTTTTTAATTGTTTCAAAATGGGCCGTATTTCAGGATATTATGATGTGAGAGAACTCGTTGCGCGCTGCCAATCCCCGAAGAATGGTACATCCATTACAACGAGCATGCGGAGAATCCTGTCTTGTACATATTCGGCCTTTTCCGGCCAGTTTCGGCTTTTTCATAGTTTCAAAATGGGTCGTATCGCAGGATATTATGAGGTGTGAGAACTCGCTGCACGCTGCCAACCCCCCAAAAATGGTACTGCCATTACAACGAGCATACGGAGTATCAGGTTCTGTACACCTTCGGCCTTTTCCGGATATCTCCGGCATTTTATGTGATTAAAAACGGGCCGTATAGTAGGATATAATGATGTGGGGGAACTCGTTGCGCGCTACAAATCCCCGAAAAATGGTACGCCCATTACAACGAGCATACGGAGCAACGGGTTCTGTACACCTTTGGCATTTTCCGGACATTTCCGGCTTTTTAATTGTTTCAAAATGGGTCGTATCGCAGGATATTATGATGTGAGAGAACTCGTTGCGCGCTGCCAATCCCCGAAGAATGGTACTTCCATTACAACGAGCATACGGAGCATCAGGTTCTGTACACCTTCGGCATTTTCCGGACATTTCCGGCTTTTTAAATGTTTCAAAATGGGCCGTATATCAGGATATTATGATGTGTAAGAACCAGTTGCTCTCTGCCAACCCCCCAAAAATGGTACTGCCATTACAACGATCATACGGAGCATCAGGTTCTGTACACCTTCGGCCTTTTCCGGACATTTCCGGCTTTTTAATTGTTTCAAAATGGGCCGTATTTCAGGATATTATGATGTGAGAGAACTCGTTACGCGCTGCCAATCCCCGAGAAATGGTACGCCCCTTACTACGAGCATACGGAGCATCAGGTTCTGTACACCTTCGGCCTTTTCCGGACATTTCCGGCTTTTTAATTGTTTCAAAATGTGCCGTTTATCAGGATATTATGATGTGAGAGAACACGTTACGCGCTGCCAATCCCCGAGAAATGGTACGCCCCTTACAACGAGCATACGGAGCATCAGGTTCTGTACACCTTCGGCCTTTTCCGGACATTTCCGGCATTTTAAGTGATCAAAAACGGGCCGAATAGCAGGATATTATGATGTGTAAAAACGCGTTGAGCGTTGCCGATCCCCCAAAAATGGTCCTTCCCTTACAACGAGCATACGGAGCATCGGGTTCTGTACACCTTCGGCCTTTTCCGGATATTTCCGGCTTTTTAATTGTTTCAAAAAGGGTCGTATCGCACGATATTATGATGTGTGAGATCTCGCTGCACGCTTCCAATCCCCGAAACATGGTACGCCCATTACAACGAGCAAACGGAGCATCGGGTTCTGTACACCTTCGGCCTTTTCCGGACATCTCCGGCATTTTATGTGATTAAATACGGGCCGTATAGCAGGATATTATGATGTGAGAGAACTCGTTGCGCGCTGCCAATCCCCGAAGAATGGTACTTCCATTACAACGAGCATGCGGAGAATCCTGTCTTGTACATATTCGGCCATTTCCGACCAGTTTCGGCTTTTTAATAGTTTCAAAATGGGTCGTATCGCAGGATATTCTGAGGTGTGAGAACTGGCTGCACGCTGGAAATCCCCGAAAAATGGTACGCCCATTACAACGAGCATACGGAGCAACGGGTTCTGTACACCTTCGGCCTTTTCCGGACATTTCCGGCTTTTTAATTGCTTCAAAATGGGCCGTATATCAGGATATTATGATGTGTAAGAACCAGTTGCTCTCTGCCAACCCCCCAAAAATGGTACTTCCATTACAACAAGCAAAGGGAGCAACGGGTTCTGTACACCTTCGGCCTTTTCCGGACATTTCCGGCTTTTTAATTGTTTCAAAGTGGGCCGTATATCAGGATATTATGATGTGAGAGAACTCGTTGCGCGCTGCCAATCCCCGAAGAATGGTACTTCCATTACAACGAGCATGCGCAGAATCCTGTCTTGTACATATTCGGCCTTTTCCGGCGAGTTTCGGCTTTTTAATAGTTTCAAAATGAATCGTTTCGCAGGATATTATGAGGTGTGAGAACTCGCTGCACGCTGCCAATCCCCCAAAAATGGTCCTTCCATTACAACGAGCATACGGAGCAACGGGTTCTGTACACCTTCGGCCTTTTCCGGACATTTCCGGCTTTTTAAATGTTTCAAAATGGGCCGTATATCAGGATATTATGATGTGTAAGAACCAGTTGCTCTCTGCCAATCCCCGAAAAATGGTACGCCCATTACAACGAGCATACGGAGCAACGGGTTCTGTACACCTTCGGCCTTTTCCGGACATTTCCGGCTTTTTAATTGTTTCAAAATGGGCCGTATATCAGGATATTATGATCTGTAAGAACCAGTTGCTCTCTGCCAACCCCCAAAAATGGTACTTCCATTACAACGAGCAAACGGAGCATTGGGTTCTGTACACCTTCGGCCTTTTCCGGACATCTCCGGCATTTTATGTGATTAAAAACGGGCCGTATAGCAGGATATTATGATGTGAGGGAACTCGTTGCGCGCTACAAATCCCCGAAGAATGGTACTTCCATTACAACGAGCATGACGAGAATCCTGTCTTGTACATATTCGGCCTTTTCCGGCCAGTTTCGGCTTTTTAATAGTTTCAAAATGAGTCGTATCGCAGGATATTATGAGGTGTGAGAACTCGCTGCACGCTGCCAATCCCCCAAAAATGGTCCTTCCATTACAACGAGCATACGGAGCAACGGGTTCTGTACACCTTCGGCATTTTCCGGACATTTCCGGCTTTTTAATTGTTTCAAAATGGGTCGTATCGCGCGATATTATGATGTGAGAGAACTCGTTGCGCGCTGCCAATCCCCGAAGAATGGTACATCCATTACAACGAGCATGCGGAGAATCCTGTCTTGTACATATTCGGCCTTTTCCGGCCAGTTTCGGCTTTTTAATAGTTTCAAAATGGGTCGTATCGCAGGATATTATGAGGTGTGAGAACTCGCTGCACGCTGCCAATCCCCGAAAAATGGTACGCCCATTACAACGAGCATACGGAGCAACGGGTTCTGTACACCTTTGGCATTTTCCGGGCATTTCCGGCTTTTTAATTGTTTCAAAATGGGTCGTATCGCAGGATATTATGATGTGAGAGAACTCGTTGCGCGCTGCCAACCCCCCAAAAATGGTACTGCCATTACAACGAGCATACCGAGCATCAGGTTCTGTACACCTTCGGCCTTTTCCGGACATTTCCGGCTTTTTAATTGTTTCAAAATGGGCCGTATTTCAGGATATTATGATGTGAGAGAACTCGTTACGCGCTGCCAATCCCCGAGAAATGGTACGCCCCTTACAACGAGCATACGGAGCATCAGGTTCTGTACACCTTCGGCCTTTTCCGGACATTTCCGGCTTTTTAATTGTTTCAAAATGTGCCGTTTATCAGGATATTATGATCTGAGAGAACACGTTACGCGCTGCCAATCCCCGAGAAATGGTACGCCCCTTACAACGAGCATACGGAGCATCAGGTTCTGTACACCTTCGGCCTTTTCCGGACATTTCCGGCATTTTAAGTGATCAAAAACGGGCCGAATAGCAGGATATTATGATGTGTAAAAACGCGTTGAGCGTTGCCGATCCCCCAAAAATGGTCCTTCCCTTACAACGAGCATACGGAGCATCGGGTTCTGTACACCTTCGGCCTTTTCCGGATATTTCCGGCTTTTTAATTGTTTCAAAAAGGGTCGTATCGCTCGATATTATGATGTGTAAGATCTCGCTGCACGCTTCCAATCCCCAAAAACTGGTACGCCCATTACAACGAGCATACGGAGCAACGGGTTCTGTACACCTTCGGCCTTTTCCGGACATTTCCGGCTTTTTAATTGTTTCAAAATGGGCCGTATATCAGATTATTATGATGTGTAAGAGCCAGTTGCTCTCTGCCAACCCCCCAAAAATGGTACTTCCATTACAACGAGCAAACGGAGCATCGGGTTCTATACACCTTCGGCCTTTTCCGGACATTTCCGGCATTTTATGTGATTAAAAACGGGTCGTATCGCAGGATATTATGATGTGTGAGAACTCGCTGCACGCTGCCAATCCCTCAAATATGGTCCTTCCATTACAACGAGCATGCGGAGCAACGGGTTCTGTACACCTTCGGCATTTTCCGGACATTTCCGGCTTTTTAATTGTTTCAAAATGGGTCGTATCGCGGGATATTATGATGTGAGAGAACTCGTTGCGCGCTGCCAATCCCCGAAGAATGGTACATCCATTACAACGAGCATGCGTAGAATCCTGTCTTGTACATATTCGGCCTTTTCCGGCCAGTTTCGGCTTTTTAATAGTTTCAAAATGAGTCGTATCGCAGGATATTATGAGGTGTGAGAACTCGCTGCACGCTGCCAATCCCCGAAGAATGGTACTTCCATTACAACGAGCATACGGATCATCAGGTTCTGTACACCTTCGGCCTTTTCCGGACATTTCCGGCTTTTTAATTGTTTCAAAATGGGCCGTATTTCAGGATATTATGATGTGAGAGAACTCGTTACGCGCTGCCAATCCCCGAGAAATGGTACGCCCCTTACAACGAGCATACGGAGCATCAGGTTCTGTACACCTTCGGCCTTTTCCGGACATTTCCGGCATTTTAAGTGATCAAAAAATGGGCCGAATAGCAGGATATTATGATGTGTAAAAACGCGTTGAGCGTTGCCAATCGCCCAAAAATGGTCCTTCCATTACAACGAGCATACGGAGCAACGGGTTCTGTACACCTTCGGCCTTTTCCGGATATTTCCGGCTTTTTAATTGTTTTAAAAAGGGTCGTATCGCAGGATATTATGATGTGTGAGATCTCGCTGCTCGCTGCCAATCCCCGAAAAATGGTACGCCCATTACAACGAGCATACGGAGCAACGGGTTCTGTACACCTTCGGCCTTTTCCGGACATTTCCGGCTTTTTAATTGTTTCAAAATGGGCCGTATATCAGGATATTATGATGTGTAAGAACCAGTTGCTCTCTGCCAACCCCCCAAAAATGGTACTTCCATTACAACGAGCAAACGGAGCATCGGGTTCTGTACACCTTCGGCCTTTTCCGGACATTTCCGGCTTTTTAATTGCTTCAAAATGGGCCGTATATCAGGATATTATGATGTGTAAGAACCAGTTGCTCTCTGCCAAACCCCCAAAAATGGTACTTCCATTACAACAAGCAAAGGGAGCAACGGGTTCTGTACACCTTCGGCCTTTTCCGGACATTTCCGGCTTTTTAATTGTTTCAAAGTGGGCCGTATATCAGGATATTATGATGTGAGAGAACTCGTTGCGCGCTGCCAATCCCCGAAGAATGGTACTTCCATTACAACGAACATGCGGAGAATCCTGTCTTGTACATATTCGGCCTTTTCCGGCGAGTTTCGGCTTTTTAATAGTTTCAAAATGAGTCGATTCGCAGGATATTATGAGGTGTGAGAACTCGCTGCACGCTGCCAATCCCCCAAAAATGGTCCTTCCATTACAACGAGCATACGGAGCAACGGGTTCTGTACACCTCCGGCCTTTTCCGGATATTTCCGGCTTTTTAAATGTTTCAAAAAGGGTCGTATCGCAGGATATTATGATGTGTGAGATCTCGCTGCACGCTGCCAATCCCCGAAAAATGGTACGCCCATTACAACGAGCATACGGAGCAACGGGTTCTGTACACCTTCGGCCTTTTCCGGACATTTCCGGCTTTTTAATTGTTTCAAAATGGGCCGTATATCAGGATATTATGATCTGTAAGAACCAGTTGCTCTCTGCCAACCCCCAAAAATGGTACTTCCATTACAACGAGCAAACGGAGCATTGGGTTCTGTACACCTTCGGCCTTTTCCGGACATCTCCGGCATTTTATGTGATTAAAAACGGGCCGTATAGCAGGATATTATGATGTGAGGGAACTCGTTGCGCGCTACAAATCCCCGAAGAATGGTACTTCCATTACAACGAGCATGACGAGAATCCTGTCTTGTACATATTCGGCCTTTTCCGGCCAGTTTCGGCTTTTTAATAGTTTCAAAATGAGTCGTATCGCAGGATATTATGAGGTGTGAGAACTCGCTGCACGCTGCCAATCCCCGAAAAATGGTACGCCCATTACAACGAGCATACGGAGCAACGGGTTCTGTACACCTTTGGCCTTTTCCGGACATTTCGGGCTTTTTAATTGTTTCAAAATGGGTAGTATCGCAGGATATTATGATGTGAGAGAACTCGTTGCGCGCTGCCAATCCCCGAAGAATGGTACTTCCATTACAACGAGCATACGGAGCATCAGGTTCTGTACACCTTCGGCCTTTTCCGGACATTTCCGGCTTTTTAAATGTTTCAAAATGGGCCGTATATCAGGATATTATGATGTGTAAGAACCAGTTGCTCTCTGCCAACCCCCCAAAAATGGTACTGCCATTACAACGAGCAAACGGAGCATTGGGTTCTGTACACCTTCGGCCTTTTCCGGACATCTCCGGCATTTTATGTGATTAAAAACGGGCCGTATAGCAGGATATTATGATGTGAGAGAACTCGTTGCGCGCTGCCAATCCCCGAAGAATGGTACGCCCCTTACAACGAGCATACGGAGCATCAGGTTCTGTACACCTTAGGCCTTTTCCGGACATTTCCGGCATTTTAAGTGATGAAAAACGGGCCGAATAGCAGGATATTATGATGTGAGAGAACACGGTGCGCGCTGCCAATCCCCGAGAAATGGTACGCCCCTTACAACGAGCATACGGAGCATCAGGTTCTGTACACCTTAGGCCTTTTCCGGACATTCCCGGCATTTTAAGTGATCAAAAACGGGCCGAATAGCAGGATATTATGATGTGAGAGAACACGGTGCGCGCTGCCAATCCCCGAAGAATGGTACTTCCAATAAAACCAGCATCCGGAGAATCCTGTCTTGTACATATTCGGCCTTTTCCGGCCAGTTTCGGCTTTTTAATAGTTTCAAAATGAGTCGTATCGCAGGATATTATGATGTGTGAGATCTCGCTGCTCGCTGCCAATCCCCGAAAAATGGTACGCCCATTACAACGAGCATACGGAGCAACGGGTTCTGTACACCTTCGGCCTTTTCCGGACATTTCCGGCTTTTTAATTGTTTCAAAATGGGCCGTATATCAGGATATTATGATGTGTAAGAACCAGTTGCTCTCTGCCAACCCCCCAAAAATGGTACTTCCATTACAACGAGCAAACGGAGCATCGGGTTCTGTACACCTTCGGCCTTTTCCGGACATTTCCGGCTTTTTAATTGCTTCAAAATGGGCCGTATATCAGGATATTATGATGTGTAAGAACCAGTTGCTCTCTGCCAAACCCCCAAAAATGGTACTTCCATTACAACAAGCAAAGGGAGCAACGGGTTCTGTACACCTTCGGCCTTTTCCGGACATTTCCGGCTTTTTAATTGTTTCAAAGTGGGCCGTATATCAGGATATTATGATGTGAGAGAACTCGTTGCGCGCTGCCAATCCCCGAAGAATGGTACTTCCATTACAACGAACATGCGGAGAATCCTGTCTTGTACATATTCGGCCTTTTCCGGCGAGTTTCGGCTTTTTAATAGTTTCAAAATGAGTCGATTCGCAGGATATTATGAGGTGTGAGAACTCGCTGCACGCTGCCAATCCCCCAAAAATGGTCCTTCCATTACAACGAGCATACGGAGCAACGGGTTCTGTACACCTCCGGCCTTTTCCGGATATTTCCGGCTTTTTAAATGTTTCAAAAAGGGTCGTATCGCAGGATATTATGATGTGTGAGATCTCGCTGCACGCTGCCAATCCCCGAAAAATGGTACGCCCATTACAACGAGCATACGGAGCAACGGGTTCTGTACACCTTCGGCCTTTTCCGGACATTTCCGGCTTTTTAATTGTTTCAAAATGGGCCGTATATCAGGATATTATGATCTGTAAGAACCAGTTGCTCTCTGCCAACCCCCAAAAATGGTACTTCCATTACAACGAGCAAACGGAGCATTGGGTTCTGTACACCTTCGGCCTTTTCCGGACATCTCCGGCATTTTATGTGATTAAAAACGGGCCGTATAGCAGGATATTATGATGTGAGGGAACTCGTTGCGCGCTACAAATCCCCGAAGAATGGTACTTCCATTACAACGAGCATGACGAGAATCCTGTCTTGTACATATTCGGCCTTTTCCGGCCAGTTTCGGCTTTTTAATAGTTTCAAAATGAGTCGTATCGCAGGATATTATGAGGTGTGAGAACTCGCTGCACGCTGCCAATCCCCGAAAAATGGTACGCCCATTACAACGAGCATACGGAGCAACGGGTTCTGTACACCTTTGGCCTTTTCCGGACATTTCGGGCTTTTTAATTGTTTCAAAATGGGTAGTATCGCAGGATATTATGATGTGAGAGAACTCGTTGCGCGCTGCCAATCCCCGAAGAATGGTACTTCCATTACAACGAGCATACGGAGCATCAGGTTCTGTACACCTTCGGCCTTTTCCGGACATTTCCGGCTTTTTAAATGTTTCAAAATGGGCCGTATATCAGGATATTATGATGTGTAAGAACCAGTTGCTCTCTGCCAACCCCCCAAAAATGGTACTGCCATTACAACGAGCAAACGGAGCATTGGGTTCTGTACACCTTCGGCCTTTTCCGGACATCTCCGGCATTTTATGTGATTAAAAACGGGCCGTATAGCAGGATATTATGATGTGAGAGAACTCGTTGCGCGCTGCCAATCCCCGAAGAATGGTACGCCCCTTACAACGAGCATACGGAGCATCAGGTTCTGTACACCTTAGGCCTTTTCCGGACATTTCCGGCATTTTAAGTGATGAAAAACGGGCCGAATAGCAGGATATTATGATGTGAGAGAACACGGTGCGCGCTGCCAATCCCCGAGAAATGGTACGCCCCTTACAACGAGCATACGGAGCATCAGGTTCTGTACACCTTAGGCCTTTTCCGGACATTCCCGGCATTTTAAGTGATCAAAAACGGGCCGAATAGCAGGATATTATGATGTGAGAGAACACGGTGCGCGCTGCCAATCCCCGAAGAATGGTACTTCCAATAAAACCAGCATCCGGAGAATCCTGTCTTGTACATATTCGGCCTTTTCCGGCCAGTTTCGGCTTTTTAATTGTTTCAAAATGGGTCGTATCGCAGGATATTATGAGGTGTGAGAACTCGCTGCACGCTGCCAATCCGCGAAAAATGGTACGCCCATTACAACGAGCACACGGAGTAACGGGTTCTGCACACCTTCAGCCTTTTCCGGATATTTCCGGCTTTTTAATTGTTTCAAAAAGGGTCGTATCGCAGGATATTATGATGTGTGAGATCTCGCTGCACGCTGCCAATCCCCGAGAAATGGTACGCCCCTTACAACGAGCATACGGAGCATCAGGTTCTGTACACCTTCGGCCTTTTCCGGACATTTCCGGCATTTTAAGTGATCAAAAACGGGCCGAATAGCAGGATATTATGATGTGTAAAAACGCGTTGAGCGTTGCCGATCCCCCAAAAATGGTCCTTCCCTTACAACGAGCATACGGAGCATCGGGTTCTGTACACCTTCGGCCTTTTCCGGATATTTCCGGCTTTTTAATTGTTTCAAAAAGGGTCGTATCGCTCGATATTATGATGTGTAAGATCTCGCTGCACGCTTCCAATCCCCGAAAACTGGTACGCCCATTACAACGAGCATACGGAGCAACGGGTTCTGTACACCTTCGGCCTTTTCCGGATATTTCCGGCTTTTTAATTGTTTCAAAATGGGCCGTATATCAGATTATTATGATGTGTAAGAGCCAGTTGCTCTCTGCCAACCTCCCAAAAATGGTACTTCCATTACAACGAGCAAACGGAGCATCGGGTTCTGTACACCTTCGGCCTTTTCCGGACATTTCCGGCATTTTATGTGATTAAAAACGGGTCGTATCGCAGTATATTATGAGGTGTGAGAACTCGCTGCACGCTGCCGATCCCCCAAAAATGGTCCTTCCATTACAACGAGCATACGGAGCAACGGGTTCTGTACACCTTCGGCATTTTCCGGACATTTCCGGCTTTTTAATAGTTTCAAAATGAGTCGTATCGCAGGATATTATGAGGTGTGAGAACTTGCTGCACGCTGCCAATCCCCGAAGAATGGTACTTCCATTACAACGAGCATACGGATCATCAGGTTCTGTACACCTTAGTCCTTTTCCGGACATTTCCGGCATTTTAAGTGATCAAAAACGGGTCGAATAGCAGGATATTATGATGTGAGAGAACACGGTGCGCGCTGCCAATCCCCGAAGAATGGTACTTCCAATACAACCAGCATCCGGAGAATCCTGTCTTGTACATATTCGGCCATTTCCGGCCAGTTTCGGCTATTTAATAGTTTCAAAATGGGTCGTATCGCAGGATATTATGAGGTGTGAGAACTGGCTGCACGCTGGAAGTCCCCGAAGAATGGTACTTCCATTACAACGAGCATGCGGAGAATCCTGTCTTGTACATATTCGGCCTTTTCCGGCGAGTTTCGGCTTTTTAATAGTTTCAAAATGAGTCGATTCGCAGGATATTATGAGGTGTGAGAACTCGCTGCACGCTGCCAATCCCCCAAAAATGGTCCTTCCATTACAACGAGCATACGGAGCAACGGGTTCTGTACACCTCCGGCCTTTTCCGGATATTTCCGGCTTTTTAAATGTTTCAAAAAGGGTCGTATCGCAGGATATTATGATGTGTGAGATCTCGCTGCACGCTGCCAATCCCCCAAAAATGGTACGCCCATTACAACGAGCATACGGAGCAACGGGTTCTGTACACCTTCGGCCTTTTCCGGACATTTCCGGCTTTTTAATTGTTTCAAAATGGGCCGTATATCAGGATATTATGATCTGTAAGAACCAGTTGCTCTCTGCCAACCCCCAAAAATGGTACTTCCATTACAACGAGCAAACGGAGCATTGGGTTCTGTACACCTTCGGCCTTTTCCGGACATCTCCGGCATTTTATGTGATTAAAAACGGGCCGTATAGCAGGATATTATGATGTGAGGGAACTCGTTGCGCGCTACAAATCCCCGAAGAATGGTACTTCCATTACAACGAGCATGACGAGAATCCTGTCTTGTACATATTCGGCCTTTTCCGGCCAGTTTCGGCTTTTTAATAGTTTCAAAATGAGTCGTATCGCAGGATATTATGAGGTGTGAGAACTCGCTGCACGCTGCCACTCCCCCAAAAATGGTCCTTCCATTACAACGAGCATACGGAGCAACGGGTTCTGTACACCTTCGGCATTTTCCGGACATTTCCGGCTTTTTAATTGTTTCAAAATGGGTCGTATCGCGCGATATTATGATGTGAGAGAACTCGTTGCGCGCTGCCAATCCCCGAAGAATGGTACATCCATTACAACGAGCATGCGGAGAATCCTGTCTTGTACATATTCGGCCTTTTCCGGCCAGTTTCGGCTTTTTAATGGTTTCAAAATGGGTCGTATCGCAGGATATTATGAGGTGTGAGAACTCGCTGCACGCTGCCAATCCCCGAAAAATGGTACGCCCATTAAAACGAGCATACGGAGCAACGGGTTCTGTACACCTTTGGCCTTTTCCGGACATTTCGGGCTTTTTAATTGTTTCAAAATGGGTAGTATCGCAGGATATTATGATGTGAGAGAACTCGTTGCGCGCTGCCAATCCCCGAAGAATGGTACTTCCATTACAACGAGCATACGGAGCATCAGGTTCTGTACACCTTCGGCCTTTTCCGGACATTTCCGGCTTTTTAAATGTTTCAAAATGGGCCGTATATCAGGATATTATGATGTGTAAGAACCAGTTGCTCTCTGCCAACCCCCCAAAAATGGTACTGCCATTACAACGAGCAAACGGAGCATTGGGTTCTGTACACCTTCGGCCTTTTCCGGACATCTCCGGCATTTTATGTGATTAAAAACGGGCCGTATAGCAGGATATTATGATGTGAGAGAACTCGTTGCGCGCTGCCAATCCCCGAAGAATGGTACGCCCCTTACAACGAGCATACGGAGCATCAGGTTCTGTACACCTTAGGCCTTTTCCGGACATTTCCGGCATTTTAAGTGATGAAAAACGGGCCGAATAGCAGGATATTATGATGTGAGAGAACACGGTGCGCGCTGCCAATCCCCAAGAAATGGTACGCCCCTTACAACGAGCATACGGAGCATCAGGTTCTGTACACCTTAGTCCTTTTCCGGACATTTCCGGCATTTTAAGTGATCAAAAACGGGTCGAATAGCAGGATATTATGATGTGAGAGAACACGGTGCGCGCTGCCAATCCCCGAAGAATGGTACTTCCAATACAACCAGCATCCGGAGAATCCTGTCTTGTACATATTCGGCCATTTCCGGCCAGTTTCGGCTATTTAATAGTTTCAAAATGGGTCGTATCGCAGGATATTATGAGGTGTGAGAACTGGCTGCACGCTGGAAGTCCCCGAAGAATGGTACTTCCATTACAACGAGCATGCGGAGAATCCTGTCTTGTACATATTCGGCCTTTTCCGGCGAGTTTCGGCTTTTTAATAGTTTCAAAATGAGTCGATTCGCAGGATATTATGAGGTGTGAGAACTCGCTGCACGCTGCCAATCCCCCAAAAATGGTCCTTCCATTACAACGAGCATACGGAGCAACGGGTTCTGTACACCTCCGGCCTTTTCCGGATATTTCCGGCTTTTTAAATGTTTCAAAAAGGGTCGTATCGCAGGATATTATGATGTGTGAGATCTCGCTGCACGCTGCCAATCCCCCAAAAATGGTACGCCCATTACAACGAGCATACGGAGCAACGGGTTCTGTACACCTTCGGCCTTTTCCGGACATTTCCGGCTTTTTAATTGTTTCAAAATGGGCCGTATATCAGGATATTATGATCTGTAAGAACCAGTTGCTCTCTGCCAACCCCCAAAAATGGTACTTCCATTACAACGAGCAAACGGAGCATTGGGTTCTGTACACCTTCGGCCTTTTCCGGACATCTCCGGCATTTTATGTGATTAAAAACGGGCCGTATAGCAGGATATTATGATGTGAGGGAACTCGTTGCGCGCTACAAATCCCCGAAGAATGGTACTTCCATTACAACGAGCATGACGAGAATCCTGTCTTGTACATATTCGGCCTTTTCCGGCCAGTTTCGGCTTTTTAATAGTTTCAAAATGAGTCGTATCGCAGGATATTATGAGGTGTGAGAACTCGCTGCACGCTGCCACTCCCCCAAAAATGGTCCTTCCATTACAACGAGCATACGGAGCAACGGGTTCTGTACACCTTCGGCATTTTCCGGACATTTCCGGCTTTTTAATTGTTTCAAAATGGGTCGTATCGCGCGATATTATGATGTGAGAGAACTCGTTGCGCGCTGCCAATCCCCGAAGAATGGTACATCCATTACAACGAGCATGCGGAGAATCCTGTCTTGTACATATTCGGCCTTTTCCGGCCAGTTTCGGCTTTTTAATGGTTTCAAAATGGGTCGTATCGCAGGATATTATGAGGTGTGAGAACTCGCTGCACGCTGCCAATCCCCGAAAAATGGTACGCCCATTAAAACGAGCATACGGAGCAACGGGTTCTGTACACCTTTGGCCTTTTCCGGACATTTCGGGCTTTTTAATTGTTTCAAAATGGGTAGTATCGCAGGATATTATGATGTGAGAGAACTCGTTGCGCGCTGCCAATCCCCGAAGAATGGTACTTCCATTACAACGAGCATACGGAGCATCAGGTTCTGTACACCTTCGGCCTTTTCCGGACATTTCCGGCTTTTTAAATGTTTCAAAATGGGCCGTATATCAGGATATTATGATGTGTAAGAACCAGTTGCTCTCTGCCAACCCCCCAAAAATGGTACTGCCATTACAACGAGCAAACGGAGCATTGGGTTCTGTACACCTTCGGCCTTTTCCGGACATCTCCGGCATTTTATGTGATTAAAAACGGGCCGTATAGCAGGATATTATGATGTGAGAGAACTCGTTGCGCGCTGCCAATCCCCGAAGAATGGTACGCCCCTTACAACGAGCATACGGAGCATCAGGTTCTGTACACCTTAGGCCTTTTCCGGACATTTCCGGCATTTTAAGTGATGAAAAACGGGCCGAATAGCAGGATATTATGATGTGAGAGAACACGGTGCGCGCTGCCAATCCCCGAGAAATGGTACGCCCCTTACAACGAGCATACGGAGCATCAGGTTCTGTACACCTTAGTCCTTTTCCGGACATTTCCGGCATTTTAAGTGATCAAAAACGGGCCGAATAGCAGGATATTATGATGTGAGAGAACACGGTGCGCGCTGCCAATCCCCGAAGAATGGTACTTCCAATACAACCAGCATCCGGAGAATCCTGTCTTGTACATATTCGGCCATTTCCGGCCAGTTTCGGCTATTTAATAGTTTCAAAATGGGTCGTATCGCAGGATATTATGAGGTGTGAGAACTGGCTGCACGCTGGAAGTCCCCGAAAAATGGTACGCCCATTACAACGAGCATACGGAGCAACGGGTTCTGTACACCTTTGGCATTTTCCGGGCATTTCCGGCTTTTTAATTGTTTCAAAATGGGTCGTATCGCAGGATATTATGATGTGAGAGAACTCGTTGCGCGCTGCCAACCCCCCAAAAATGGTACTGCCATTACAACGAGCATACCGAGCATCAGGTTCTGTACACCTTCGGCCTTTTCCGGACATTTCCGGCTTTTTAATTGTTTCAAAATGGGCCGTATTTCAGGATATTATGATGTGAGAGAACTCGTTACGCGCTGCCAATCCCCGAGAAATGGTACGCCACTTACAACGAGCATACGGAGCATCAGGTTCTGTACACCTTCGGCCTTTTCCGGACATTTCCGGCTTTTTAATTGTTTCAAAATGTGCCGTTTATCAGGATATTATGATCTGAGAGAACACGTTACGCGCTGCCAATCCCCGAGAAATGGTACGCCCCTTACAACGAGCATACGGAGCATCAGGTTCTGTACACCTTCGGCCTTTTCCGGACATTTCCGGCATTTTAAGTGATCAAAAACGGGCCGAATAGCAGGATATTATGATGTGTAAAAACGCGTTGAGCGTTGCCGATCCCCCAAAAATGGTCCTTCCCTTACAACGAGCATACGGAGCATCGGGTTCTGTACACCTTCGGCCTTTTCCGGATATTTCCGGCTTTTTAATTGTTTCAAAAAGGGTCGTATCGCTCGATATTATGATGTGTAAGATCTCGCTGCACGCTTCCAATCCCCAAAAACTGGTACGCCCATTACAACGAGCATACGGAGCAACGGGTTCTGTACACCTTCGGCCTTTTCCGGACATTTCCGGCTTTTTAATTGTTTCAAAATGGGCCGTATATCAGATTATTATGATGTGTAAGAGCCAGTTGCTCTCTGCCAACCCCCCAAAAATGGTACTTCCATTTCAACGAGCAAACGGAGCATCGGGTTCTATACACCTTCGGCCTTTTCCGGACATTTCCGGCATTTTATGTGATTAAAAACGGGTCGTATCGCAGGATATTATGATGTGTGAGAACTCGCTGCACGCTGCCAATCCCTCAAATATGGTCCTTCCATTACAACGAGCATGCGGAGCAACGGGTTCTGTACACCTTCGGCATTTTCCGGACATTTCCGGCTTTTTAATTGTTTCAAAATGGGTCGTATCGCGGGATATTATGATGTGAGAGAACTCGTTGCGCGCTGCCAATCCCCGAAGAATGGTACATCCATTACAACGAGCATGCGTAGAATCCTGTCTTGTACATATTCGGCCTTTTCCGGCCAGTTTCGGCTTTTTAATAGTTTCAAAATGAGTCGTATCGCAGGATATTATGAGGTGTGAGAACTCGCTGCACGCTGCCAATCCCCGAAGAATGGTACTTCCATTACAACGAGCATACGGATCATCAGCTTCTGTACACCTTCGGCCTTTTCCGGACATTTCCGGCTTTTTAATTGTTTCAAAATGGGCCGTATTTCAGGATATTATGATGTGAGAGAACTCGTTACGCGCTGCCAATCCCCGAGAAATGGTACGCCCCTTACAACGAGCATACGGAGCATCAGGTTCTGTACACCTTCGGCCTTTTCCGGACATTTCCGGCATTTTAAGTGATCAAAAAATGGGCCGAATAGCAGGATATTATGATGTGTAAAAACGCGTTGAGCGTTGCCAATCGCCCAAAAATGGTCCTTCCATTACAACGAGCATACGGTGCAACGGGTTCTGTACACCTTCGGCCTTTTCCGGATATTTCCGGCTTTTTAATTGTTTTAAAAAGGGTCGTATCGCAGGATATTATGATGTGTGAGATCTCGCTGCTCGCTGCCAATCCCCGAAAAATGGTACGCCCATTACAACGAGCATACGGAGCAACGGGTTCTGTACACCTTCGGCCTTTTCCGGACATTTCCGGCTTTTTAATTGTTTCAAAATGGGCTGTATATCAGGATATTATGATGTGTAAGAACCAGTTGCTCTCTGCCAACCCCCCAAAAATGGTACTTCCATTACAACGAGCAAACGGAGCATCGGGTTCTGTACACCTTCGGCCTTTTCCGGACATTTCCGGCTTTTTAATTGCTTCAAAATGGGCCGTATATCAGGATATTATGATGTGTAAGAACCAGTTGCTCTCTGCCAAACCCCCAAAAATGGTACTTCCATTACAACAAGCAAAGGGAGCAACGGGTTCTGTACACCTTCGGCCTATTCCGGACATTTCCGGCTTTTTAATTGTTTCAAAGTGGGCCGTATATCAGGATATTATGATGTGAGAGAACTCGTTGCGCGCTGCCAATCCCCGAAGAATGGTACTTCCATTACAACGAGCATGCGGAGAATCCTGTCTTGTACATATTCGGCCTTTTCCGGCGAGTTTCGGCTTTTTAATAGTTTCAAAATGAGTCGATTCGCAGGATATTATGAGGTGTGAGAACTCGCTGCACGCTGCCAATCCCCCAAAAATGGTCCTTCCATTACAACGAGCATACGGAGCAACGGGTTCTGTACACCTCCGGCCTTTTCCGGATATTTCCGGCTTTTTAAATGTTTCAAAAAGGGTCGTATCGCAGGATATTATGATGTGTGAGATCTCGCTGCACGCTGCCAATCCCCCAAAAATGGTACGCCCATTACAACGAGCATACGGAGCAACGGGTTCTGTACACCTTCGGCCTTTTCCGGACATTTCCGGCTTTTTAATTGTTTCAAAATGGGCCGTATATCAGGATATTATGATCTGTAAGAACCAGTTGCTCTCTGCCAACCCCCAAAAATGGTACTTCCATTACAACGAGCAAACGGAGCATTGGGTTCTGTACACCTTCGGCCTTTTCCGGACATCTCCGGCATTTTATGTGATTAAAAACGGGCCGTATAGCAGGATATTATGATGTGAGGGAACTCGTTGCGCGCTACAAATCCCCGAAGAATGGTACTTCCATTACAACGAGCATGACGAGAATCCTGTCTTGTACATATTCGGCCTTTTCCGGCCAGTTTCGGCTTTTTAATAGTTTCAAAATGAGTCGTATCGCAGGATATTATGAGGTGTGAGAACTCGCTGCACGCTGCCACTCCCCCAAAAATGGTCCTTCCATTACAACGAGCATACGGAGCAACGGGTTCTGTACACCTTCGGCATTTTCCGGACATTTCCGGCTTTTTAATTGTTTCAAAATGGGTCGTATCGCGCGATATTATGATGTGAGAGAACTCGTTGCGCGCTGCCAATCCCCGAAGAATGGTACATCCATTACAACGAGCATGCGGAGAATCCTGTCTTGTACATATTCGGCCTTTTCCGGCCAGTTTCGGCTTTTTAATGGTTTCAAAATGGGTCGTATCGCAGGATATTATGAGGTGTGAGAACTCGCTGCACGCTGCCAATCCCCGAAAAATGGTACGCCCATTACAACGAGCATACGGAGCAACGGGTTCTGTACACCTTTGGCCTTTTCCGGACATTTCGGGCTTTTTAATTGTTTCAAAATGGGTAGTATCGCAGGATATTATGATGTGAGAGAACTCGTTGCGCGCTGCCAATCCCCGAAGAATGGTACTTCCATTACAACGAGCATACGGAGCATCAGGTTCTGTACACCTTCGGCCTTTTCCGGACATTTCCGGCTTTTTAAATGTTTCAAAATGGGCCGT
Source organism: Bombus muscorum (assembly GCA_963971185.1). Taxonomy (NCBI): domain Eukaryota; kingdom Metazoa; phylum Arthropoda; class Insecta; order Hymenoptera; family Apidae; genus Bombus; species Bombus muscorum. The sequence goes on along the minus strand of OZ020130.1, from coordinate 8,367,759 downwards.
ATATCAGGATATTATGATGTGTAAGAACCAGTTGCTCCCTGCCAACCCCCCAAAAATGGTACTGCCATTACAACGAGCAAACGGAGCATTGGGTTCTGTACACCTTCGGCCTTTTCCGGACATCTCCGGCATTTTATGTGATTAAAAACGGGCCGTATAGCAGGATATTATGATGTGAGAGAACTCGTTGCGCGCTGCCAATCCCCGAAGAATGGTACGCCCCTTACAACGAGCATACGGAGCATCAGGTTCTGTACACCTTAGGCCTTTTCCGGACATTTCCGGCATTTTAAGTGATGAAAAACGGGCCGAATAGCAGGATATTATGATGTGAGAGAACACGGTGCGCGCTGCCAATCCCCGAGAAATGGTACGCCCCTTACAACGAGCATACGGAGCATCAGGTTCTGTACACCTTAGTCCTTTTCCGGACATTTCCGGCATTTTAAGTGATCAAAAACGGGCCGAATAGCAGGATATTATGATGTGAGAGAACACGGTGCGCGCTGCCAATCCCCGAAGAATGGTACTTCCAATACAACCAGCATCCGGAGAATCCTGTCTTGTACATATTCGGCCATTTCCGGCCAGTTTCGGCTATTTAATAGTTTCAAAATGGGTCGTATCGCAGGATATTATGAGGTGTGAGAACTGGCTGCACGCTGGAAGTCCCCGAAAAATGGTACGCCCATTACAACGAGCATACGGAGCAACGGGTTCTGTACACCTTCGGCCTTTTCCGGACATTTCCGGCTTTTTAATTGTTTCAAAATGTGCCGTTTATCAGGATATTATGATGTGAGAGAACACGTTACGCTCTGCCAATCCCCGAGAAATGGTACGCCCCTTACAACGAGCATACGGAGCATCAGGTTCTGTACACCTTAGGCCTTTTCCGGACATTCCCGGCATTTTAAGTGATCAAAAACGGGCCGAATAGCAGGATATTATGATGTGAGAGAACACGGTGCGCGCTGCCAATCCCCGAAGAATGGTACTTCCAATACAACCAGCATCCGGAGAATCCTGTCTTGTACATATTCGGCCTTTTCCGGCCAGTTTCGGCTTTTTAATTGTTTCAAAATGGGTCGTATCGCAGGATATTATGAGGTGTGAGAACTCGCTGCACGCTGCCAATCCGCGAAAAATGGTACGCCCATTACAACGAGCACACGGAGTAACGGGTTCTGCACACCTTCAGCCTTTTCCTGATATTTCCGGCTTTTTAATTGTTTCAAAAAGGGTCGTATCGCAGGATATTATGATGTGTGAGATCTCGCTGCACGCTGCCAATCCCCGAAAAATGGTACTCCCATTACAACGAGCATACGGAGCAACGGGTTCTGTACACCTTCGGCCTTTTCCGGATATTTCCGGCTTTTTAATTGTTTAAAAAAGGGTCGTATCGCAGGATATTATGATGTGTGAGACCTCGTTGCGCGCTGCCAATCCCCCAAAAATGGTCCTTCCATTACAACGAGCATACGGAGCAACGGGTTCTGTACACCTTCGGCATTTTCCGGACATTTCCGGCTTTTTAATTGTTTCAAAATGGGTCGTATCGCGGGATATTATGATGTGAGAGAACTCGTTGCGCGCTGCCAATCCCCGAAGAATGGTCCTTCCATTACAACGAGCATACGGAGCAACGGGTTCTGTACACCTTCGGCCTTTTCCGGATATTTCCGGCTTTTTAATTGTTTCAAAAAGGGTCGTATCGCAGGATATTATGATGTGTGAGATCTCGCTGCACGCTGCCAATCCCCGAAAAATGGTACGTCCATTACAACGAGCATACGGAGCAACGGGTTCTGTACACCTTCGGCCTTTTCCGGACATTTCCGGCTTTTTAATTGTTTCAAAATGGGCCGTATATCAGGATATTACGATGTGTAAGAACCAGTTGCTCTCTGCCAACCCCCCAAAAATGGTACTTCCATTACTACGAGCAAACGGAGCATTGGATTCTGTACACCTTCGGCCTTTTCCGGACATCTCCGGCATTTTATGTGATTAAAAACGGGCCGTACAGCAGGATATTATGATGTGAGGGAACTCGTTGCGCGCTGCAAATCCCCGAAGAATGGTACTTTCATTACAACGAGCATGACGAGAATCCTGTCTTGTACATATTCGGCCTTTTCCGGCCAGTTTCGGCTTTTTAATAGTTTCAAAATGAGTCGTATCGCAGGATATTATGAGGTGTGAGAACTCGCTGCACGCTGCCAATCCCTCAAAAATGGTCCTTCCATTACAACGAGCATACGGAGCAACGGGTTCTGTACACCTTCGGCATTTTCCGGACATTTCCGGCTTTTTAATTGTTTCAAAATGGGCCGTATCGCGCGATATTATGATGTGAGAGAACTCGTTGCGCGCTGCCAATCCCCGAAGAATGGTACATCCATTACAACGAGCATGCGGAGAATCCTGTCTTGTACATATTCGGCCTTTTCCGGCCAGTTTCGGCTTTTTAATAGTTTCAAAATGGGTCGTATCGCAGGATATTATGAGGTGTGAGAACTCGCTGCACGCTGCCAATACCCGAAAAATGGTACGCCCATTACAACGAGCATACGGAGCAACGGGTTCTGTACACCTTTGGCATTTTCCGGACATTTCCGGCTTTTTAATTGTTTCAAAATGGGTCGTATCGCAGGATATTATGATGTGAGAGAACTCGTTGCGCGCTGCCAACCCCCCAAAAATGGTACTGCCATTACAACGAGCATACGGAGCATCAGGTTCTGTACACCTTCGGCCTTTTCCGGACATTTCCGGCTTTTTAATTGTTTCAAAATGGGCCGTATTTCAGGATATTATGATGTGAGAGAACTCGTTACGCGCTGCCAATCCCCGAGAAATGGTACGCCCCTTACAACGAGCATACGGAGCATCAGGTTCTGTACACCTTCGGCCATTTCCGGACATTTCCGGCTTTTTAATTGTTTCAAAATGTGCCGTTTATCAGGATATTATGATCTGAGAGAACACGTTACGCGCTGCCAATCCCCGAGAAATGGTACGCCCCTTACAACGAGCATACGGAGCATCAGGTTCTGTACACCTTCGGCCTTTTCCGGACATTTCCGGCATTTTAAGTGATCAAAAACGGGCCGAATAGCAGGATATTATGATGTGTAAAAACGCGTTGAGCGTTGCCGATCCCCCAAAAATGGTCCTTCCCTTACAACGAGCATACGGAGCATCGGGTTCTGTACACCTTCGGCCTTTTCCGGATATTTCCGGCTTTTTAATTGTTTCAAAAAGGGTCGTATCGCAGGATATTATGAGGTGTGAGAACTCGATGCACGCTGCCAATCCCCGAAAAATGGTACGCCCACTACAACGAGCATACGGAGCAACGGGTTCTGTACACCTTCGGCCTTTTCCGGACATTTCCGGCTATTTAATTGTTTCAAAATGGGTCGTATCGCAGGATATTATGATGTGTGAGAACACGCTGCACGCTGCCCATCCCCGAAAAATGGTACTTCCATTACAACGAGCAAACGGAGCATCGGGTTCTGTACACCTTCGGCCTTTTCCGGACATCTCCGGCATATTATGTGATTAAAAACGGGCCGTATAGCAGGATATTATGATGTGAGAGAACTCGTTGCGCGCTGCCAATCACCGAAGAATGGTACTTCCATTACAACGAGCATGCGGAGAATCCTGTCTTGTACATATTCGGCCTTTTCCGGCAAGTTTCGGCTTTTTAATAGTTTCAAAATGAGTCGTTTCGCAGGATATTATGAGGTGTGAGAGCTCGCTGCACGCTGCACGCTGCAAATACCCCAAAAATGGTCCTTCCATTTCAACGAGCATACGGAGCAACGGGTTCTGTACAACTTCGGCATTTTCCGGACATTTCCGGCTTTTTAATTGTTTCAAAATGGGTCGTATCGCAGGATATTATGATGTGAGAGAACTCGTTGCGCGCTGCCAATCCCCAAAGAATGGTACATCCATTACAACGAGCATGCGGAGAATCCTGTCTTGTACATATTCGGCCTTTTCCGGCCAGTTTCGGCTTTTTAATAGTTTCAAAATGGGTCGTATCGCAGGATATTATGAGGTGTGAGAACTCGCTGCGCGCTGCCAATCCCCGAAAAATGGTACGCCCATTACAACGAGCATACGGAGCAACGGGTTCTGTACACCTTCGGCCTTTTCCGGATATTTCCGGCTTTTTAATTGTTTCAAAAAGGGTCGTATCGCAGGATATTATGATGTGTGAGATCTCGCTGCACGCTGCCAATCCCCGAAAAATGGTACGCCCATTACAACGAGCATACGGAGCAACGGGTTCTGTACACCTTCGGCCTTTTCCGGATATTTCCGGCTTTTTAATTGTTTCAAAAAGGGTCGTATCGCAGGATATTATGATGTGTGAGACCTCGTTGCGCGCTGCCAATCCCCGAGAAATGGTACGCCCCTTACAACGAGTATACGTAGCATCAGGTTCTGTACACCGTCGGCCTTTTTCGGACATCTCCCGCATTTTATGTGATTAAAAAAGGGGCCGTATAGCAGGATATTATGATGTTAGAGAACTCGTTGCGCGCTGCCAATCCCCGAAGAATGGTACGCCCATTACAACGAGCACACGGAGCAACGGGTTCTGTACATCTTCGGCCTTTTCCGGACATTTCCGGCTTTTTAATTGTCGCAAAATGGGCCGTATATCAGGATGTTATGATGTGTAAGAACCAGTTGCTCTCTGCCAACCCCCCAAAAATGGTACTTCCATTACAACGAGCAAACGGAGCATTGGGTTCTGTACACCTTCGGCCTTTTCCGGACATCTCCGGCATTTTATGTGATTAAAAACGGGCCGTATAGCAGGATATTATGATGTGAGAGAACTCGGTGCGCGCTTCCAATCCCCGAAGAATGGTACTTCCAATACAACCAGCATGCGGAGAATCCTGTCTTGTACATATTAGGCCATTTCCGGCCAGTTTCGGCTTTTTAATAGTATCAAAATGGGTCTTATCGCAGGATATTATGAGGTGTGAGAACTGGCTGCACGCTGCCAATCCCCGAAAAATGGTACGCCCATTACAACGAGCATACGGAGCAACGGGTTCTGTACACCTTCGGCCTTTTCCGGACATTTCCGGTTTTTTAATTGTTTCAAAATGGGCCGTTTATCAGATTATTATGATGTGTAAGAACCAGTTGCTCTCTGCCAACCCCCCAAAAATGGTACGTCCATTACAACGAGCAAACGGAGCATCGGGTTCTGTACACCTTCGGCCTTTTCCGGACATCTCCGGCATTTTATGTGATTAAAAACGGGTCGTATCGCAGGATATTATGATGTGAGAGAACTCGTTACGAGCTGCCAATCCCCGAAGAATGGTACTTCCATTACAACGAACATGCGGAGAATCCTGTCTTGTACATATTCGGCCTTTTCCGGCCAGTTTCGGCTTTTTAATTGTTTCAAAATGGGTCGTATCGCAGGATATTATAATGTGTGAGAACTCGCTGCACGCTGCCAATCCCCGAAAAATGGTACGCCCATTACAACGAGCATACGGAGCAACGGGTTCTGTACACCTTCGGCCTTTTCCGGACATTTCCGGCTTTCTAATTGTTTTAAAATGGGTCGTATCGCAGGATATTATGATGTGTGAGAACTCGTTGAGCGCTGCCCATCCCCGAGAAATGGTACGCCCCTCACAACGAGCATACGTAGCATCAGGTTCTGTACACGTTCGGCCTTTTCCGGACATTTCCGGCATTTTAAGTGATTAAAAACGGGCCGAATAGCAGGATATTATGATGTGTAAAAACGCGTTGAGCGCTACCAATCCCCCAAAAATGGTCCTTCCATTACGACGAGCAGACGGAGCAACGGGTTCTGTGCACCTTCGGCCTCTTCCGGACATCTCCGGCATTTTATGTGATTAAAAACGGGCCGTATAGCAGGATATTATGATGTGCGAGAACTCGTTGCGCGCTGCCAATCCCCAAAGAATTGTACTTCCATTACAACGAGCATGCGGAGAATCCTGTCTTGTACATATTCGGCCTTTTCCGGCCAGATTCGGCTTTTTGATAGTTTCAAAATGAGTCGTATCGCAGGATATTATGAGGTGTAAAACTCGCTGCACGCTGCCAATCTCCGAAAAATGGTACGCCCACTACAACGAGCATACGGAGCAACGGGTTCTGTACACCTTCGGCATTTTCCGGACATTTCCGGCTTTTTAATTGTTTCAAAATGGGTCGTATATCAGGATATTATGATGTGTAAGAACCAGTTGCTCTCTGCCAAGCCCCCAAAAATGGTACTTCCATTAAAACAACCAAAGGGAGCATCGGGTTCTGTACACCTTCGGCCTTTTCCGGACATCTCCGGCATTTTATGTGATTAAAAACGGGCCGTATATCAGGATATTATGATGTGACAGAACTCGTTACGCGCTGCCAATCCCCGAGAAATGGTACGCCCCTTACAACGAGCATGCGGAGAATCCTGTCTTGTACATATTCGGCCTTTTCCGGCCAGCTTCGGCTTTTTAATTGTTTCAAAAAGGGTCGTATCGCAGGATATTATGATGTGTGAGATCTCGCTGCACGCTGCCAATCCCCGAAAAATGGTACGCCTATTACAACGAGCAAACGGATCATCGGGTTCTGTACATCTTCGACCTTTTCCGGACATCTCCGGCATTTTATGGGATTAAAAACGGGACGTATAGCAGGATATTATGATGTGTGAGAACACGCTGCACGCTGCCCATCCCCGAAAAATGGTACTTTCATTACAACGAGCAAACGGAGCAACGGGTTCTGTACACCTTCGGCCTCTTCCGGACATCTCCGGCATTTTATGTGATTAAAAACGGGCCGTATAGCAGGATATTATGATGTGAGAGAACTCGTTGCGCGCTGCCAATGCCCGAAGAATGGTACTTCCATTACAACGAGCATGCGGAGAATCCTGTCTTGTACATATTCGGCCTTTTCCGGCCAGTTTCGGCTTTTTAATAGTTTCAAAATGAGTCGTATCGCAGGATATTATGAGGTGTGAGAACTCGCTGCATTCTGCCAATCCCCGAAAAATGGTACGCCCACTACAACGAGCATACGGAGCAACGGTTTCTGTACACCTTCGGCCTGTTCCGGACATCTCCGGCATTTTATGTGATTAAAAACGGGCCGTATAGCAGGATATTATGATGTGAGAGAACTCGTTGCGCGCTGCCAATCCCCGAAGAATGGTACTTCCATTACAACGAGCATGCGGAGAATCCTGTCTTGTACATATTCGGCCTTTTCCGGCCAGTTTCGGCTTTTTAATAGTTTCAAAATGGGCCGTATATCAGGATATTATGATGTGTAAGAACCAGTTGCTCTCTGCCAATCCCCGAAGAATGGTACTTCCATTACAACGAGCATGCGGAGAATCCTGTCTTGTACATATTCGGCCATTTCCGGCCAGTTTCGGCTTTTTAATAGTTTCAAAATGGGTCGTATCGCAGGATATTATGAGGTGTGAGAACTGGCTGCACGCTGCCAATCCCCGAAAAATGGTACGCCCATTACAACGACCATACGGAGCAACGGGTTCTGTACACCTTCGGCCTTTTCCGGACATATCCGGCTTTTTAATTGCTTCAAAATGGGCCGTATATCAGGATATTATGATGTGTAAGAACCAGTTGCTCTCTGCCAAGCCCCGAAAAATGGTACTTCCATTACAACAACCAAAGGGAGCATCGGGTTCTGTACACCTTCGGGCTTTTCCGGACATCTCCCGCATTTTATGTGATTAAAAACGGGCCGTATATCAGGATATTATGATGTGAGAGAACACGTTACGCGCTGCCAATCCCCGAGAAATGGTACGCCCCTTACAACGAGCATACGGAGCATCAGGTTCTGTACACCTTCGGCCTTTTCCGGACATTTCCGGCATATTAAGAGATCAAAAACGGGCAGAATAGCAGGATATTATTATGTGAGAGAACACGGTGCGCGCTGCCAATCCCCGAAGAATGGTACTTCCAATACAACCAGCATCCGGTGAATCCTGTCTTGTACATTTTCGGCCTTTTCCGGCCAGTTTCGGCTTTTTAATTGTTCCAAAATGGGTCGTATCGCAGGATATTATGATGTGAGAGAACCCGTTGCGCGCTGCCAATCCCCGAAGAATGGTACTTCCATTACAACGACAATGCGGAGAATCCTGTCTTGTACATATTCGGCCTTTTCCGGCCAGTTTCGGCTTTTTAATAGTTTCAAAATTAGTCGTATCGCAGGATATTATGAGGTGTGAGAACTCGCTGCACGCTGCCAATCCCCGAAAAATGGTACGCCCACTACAACGAGCATACGGAGCAACGGGTTCTGTACACCTTCGGCCTTTTCCGGACATTTCCGGCTTTTTAATTGTTTCAAAATGTGCCGTTTATCAGGATATTATGATGAGAGAGAACACGTTACGCGCTGCCAATCCCCGAGAAATGGTACGCCCCTTACAACGAGCATACGGAGCATCAGGTTCTGTACACCTTCGGCCTTTTCCGGACATTTCCGGCATTTTAAGTGATCAAAAATGGGCCGAATAGCAGGATATTATGATGTGTAAAAACGCGTTGAGCGTTGCCAATCCCCCAAAAATGGTCCTTCCATTACAACGAGCATACGGAGCAACGGGTTCTGTACACCTTCGGCCTTTTCCGGATATTTCCGGCTTTTTAATTGTTTCAAAATGGGCAGTATATCAGGATATTATGATGTGTAAGAACCAGTTGCTCTCTGCCAACCCCCCAAAAATGGTACTTCCATTACAACGAGCAAACGGAGCATTGGGTTCTGTACACCTTCGGCCTTTTCCGGACATCTCCGGCATTTTATGTGATTAAAAACGGGCCGTATAGCAGGATATTATGATGTGAGGGAACTCGGTGCGCGCTGCCAATCCCCGAAGAATGGTACTTCCAATACAACGAGCATGCGGAGAATCCTGTCTTGTACATATTCGGCCATTTCCGGCCAGTTTCGGCTTTTTCATAGTTTCAAAATGGGTCGTGTCGCAGGATATTATGAGGTGTGAAAACTGGCTGCACGCTGGAAATCCCCGAAAAATGGTACGCCCATTACAACGAGCATACGGAGCAACGGGTTCTGTACACCTTCGGCCTTTTCCGGACATTTCCGGCTTTTTAATTTCTTCAAAATGGGCCGTATATCAGGATATTATGATGTGTAAGAACCAGTTGCTCTCAGCCAACCCCCCAAAAATGGTACTTCCATTACAACAAGCAAAGGGAGCAACGGGTTCTGTACACCTTCGGCCTTTTCCGGACATTTCCGGCTTTTTAATTGTTTCAAAATGGGCCGTATATCAGGATATTATGATGTGAGAGAACTCGTTGCGCGCTGCCAATCCCCCAAAAATGGTCCTTCCATTACAACGAGCATACGGAGCAACGGGTTCTGTACACCTTCGGCCTTTTCCGGATATTTCCGGCTTTTTAATTGTTTCAAAATGGGCCGTATATCAGGATATTATGATGTGTAAGAACCAGTTGCTCTCTGCCATCCCCCCAAAAATGGTACTTCCATTACAACGAGCAAACGGAGCATTGGGTTCTGTACACCTTCGGCCTTTTCCGGACATCTCCGGCATTTTATGTGATTAAAAACGGGCCGTATAGCAGGATATTATGATGTGAGAGAACTCGTTGCGCGCTGCAAATCCCCGAAGAATGGTACATCCATTACAACGAGCATGCGGAGAATCAGGTCTTGTACATATTCGGCCTTTTCCGGCCAGTTTCGGCTTTTTAATAGTTTCAAAATGAGTCGTACCGCAGGATATTATGAGGTGTGAGAACTCGCTGCACGCTGCCAATCCCCGCAAAATGGTACGCCCACTACAACGAGCATACGGAGCAACGGGTTCTGTACACCTTCGGCCTTTTCCGGACATTTCCGGCTTTTTAATTGTTTCAAAATGTGCCGTTTATCGGGATATTATGATGAGAGAGAACACGTTACGCGCTGCCATTCCCCGAGAAATGGTACGCCCCTTACAACGAGCATACGGAGCATCAGGTTCTGTACACCTTCGGCCTTTTCCGGACATCTCCGGCATTTCATGTGATTAAAAACGGGCCGTATAGCAGGATATTATGATGTGAGGGAACTCGTTGCGCGCTGCAAATCCCCGAAGAATGGTACTTCCATTACAACGAGCATACGGAGCAACGGGTTCTGTACACATTCGGCCTCTTCCGGATATTTCCGGCATTTTAATTGTTTCAAAATGGGCCGTATATCAGGATATTATGATGTGTAAGAACCAGTTGCTCTCTGCCAACCCCCCAAAAATGGTACTTCCATTATAACGAGCAAACGGAGCATTGGGTTCTGTACACCTTCGGCCTTTTCCGGACATCTCCGGCATTTTATGTGATTAAAAACGGGCCGTATAGCAGGATATTATGATGTGAGGGAACTCGGTGCGCGCTGCCAATCCCCGAAGAATGGTACTTCCAATTCAACGAGCATGCGGAGAATCCTGTCTTGTACATATTCGGCCATTTCCGGCCAGTTTCGGCTTTTTCATAGTATCAAAATGGGTCGTATCGCAGGATATTATGAGGTGTGAAAACTGGCTGCACGCTGGAAATCCCCGAAAAATGGTACGCCCATTACAACGAGCATACGGAGCAACGGGTTCTGTACACCTTCGGCCTTCTCCGGACATTTCCGGCTTTTTAATTTCTTCAAAATGGGCCGTATATCAGGATATTATGATGTGTAAGAACCAGTTGCTCTCAGCCAACCCCCCAAAAATGGTACTTCCATTACAACAAGCAAAGGGAGCAACGGGTTCTGTACACCTTCGGCCTTTTCCGGACATTTCCGTCTTTTTAAGTGTTTCAAAATGGGCCGTATATCAGGATATTATGATGTGAGAGAACTCGTTGCGCGCTGCCCATCCCCGAAGAATGGTACTTCCATTACAACGAGCATGCGGAGAATCCTGTCTTGTACATATTCGGCCTCTTCCGGCCAGTTTCGTCTTTTTAATTGTTTCAAAATGGGTCGTATCGCAGGATATTATGATGTGTGAGAACTCGCTGCACGCTGCCAATCCCCGAAAAATGGTAGCCCATTACAACGAGCATACGGAGCAACGGGTTCTGTACACCTTCGGCCTTTTCCGGACATCTCCGGCATTTTATGTGATTAAAAACGGGCCGTATAGCAGGATATTATGATGTGAGAGAACTCGGTGCGCGCTGCCAATCCCCGAAGAATGGTACTTCCAATACAACGAGCATGCGGAGAATCCTGTCTTGTACATATTCGGCCTTTTCCGGCCAGTTTCGGCTTTTTAATAGTTTCAAAATGAGTCGTACCGCAGGATATTATGAAGTGTGAGAACTCGCTGCACGCTGCCAATCCCCGAAAAATGGTACGCCCACTACAACGAGCATACGGAGCAACGGGTTCTGTACACCTACGGCCTTTTTCGGACATTTCCGACTTTTTAATTGTTTCAAAATGTGCCGTTTATCGGGATATTATGATGAGAGAGAACACGTTACGCGCTGCCATTCCCCGAGAAATGGTACGCCCCTTACAACGAGCATACGGAGCATCAGGTTCTGTACACCTTCGGCCTTTTCCGGACATTTCCGGCATTTTAAGTGATCAAAAATGGGCCGAATAGCAGGATATTATGATGTGTAAAAACGCGTTGAGCGTTGCCAATCCCCCAAAAATGGTCCTTCCATTACAACGAGCATACGGAGCAACGGGTTCTGTACACCTTCGGCCTTTTCCGGATATTTCCGGCTTTTTAATTGTTTCAAAATGGGCCGTATATCAGGATATTATGATGTGTAAGAACCAGTTGCTCTCTGCCAACCCCCCAAAAATGGTACTTCCATTACAACGAGCAAACGGAGCGTTGGGTTCTGTACACCTTCGGCCTTTTCCGGACATCTCCGGCATTTTATGTGATTAAAAACGTGCCGTATAGCAGGATATTATGATGTGAGGGAACTCGGTGCGCGCTGCCAATCCCCGAAGAATGGTACTTCCAATTCAACGAGCATGCGGAGAATCCTGTCTTGTACATATTCGGCCATTTCCGGCCAGTTTCGGCTTTTTCATAGTATCAAAATGGGTCGTATCGCAGGATATTATGAGGTGTGAAAACCGGCTGCACGCTGGAAATCCCCGAAAAATGGTACGCCCATTACAACGAGCATACGGAGCAACGGGTTCTGTACACCTTCGGCCTTGTCCGGACATTTCCGGCTTTTTAATTTCTTCAAAATGGGCCGTATATCAGGATATTATGATGTGTAAGAACCAGTTGCTCTCAGCCAACCCCCCAAAAATGGTACTTCCATTACAACAAGCAAAGGGAGCAACGGGTTCTGTACACCTTCGGCCTTTTCCGGACATTTCCGGCTTTTTAATTGTTTCAAAATGGGCCGTATATCAGGATATTATGATGTGAGAGAACTCGGTGCGCGCTGCCAATCCCCGAAGAATGGTACTTCCAATACAACGAGCATGCGGAGAATCCTGTCTTGTACATATTCGGCCATTTCCGGCCAGTTTCGGCTTTTTAATAGTTTCAAAATGGGTCGTATCGCAGGATATTATGATGTGTAAAAACGCGTTGAGCGTTGCCAATCCCCCAAAAATGGTAATTCCATTACAACGAGCATACGGAGCAACGGGTTCTGTACACCTTCGGCCTTTTCCGGACATTTCCGGCTTTTTAATTGTTTCAAAATGTGCCGTTTATCAGGATATTATGATGTGAGAGAACACGTTACGCGCTGCCAATCCCCGAGAAATGGTACGCCCCTTACAACGAGCATACGGAGCATCAGGTTCTGTACACCTTCGGCCTTTTCCGGACATTTCCGGCATATTAAGTGATCAAAAACGGGCAGAATAGCAGGATACTATGATGTGATAGAACACGGTGCGCGCTGCCATTCCCCGAAGAATGGTACTTCCAATACAACCAGCATCCGGAGAATCCTGTCTTGTACATTTTCGGCCTTTTCCGGCCAGTTTCGGCTTTTTAATAGTTTCAAAATGGGTCGTATCGCAGGATATTATGATGTGAGAGAACTCGTTGCGCGCAGCCAATCCCCGAAGAATGGTACTTCCATTACAACGAGCATGCGGAGCAACGGGTTCTGTACACCTTCGGCCTTTTCCGGACATTTCCGGCTTTTTAACTGTTTCAAAATGTGCCGTTTATCAGGATATTATGATGAGAGAGAACACGTTACGCGCTGCCAATCCCCGAGAAATGGTACGCCCCTTAGAACGAGCATACGGAGCATCAGGTTCTGTACACCTTCGGCCTTTTCCGGACATTTCCGGCATTTTAATTGTTTCAAAATGGGCCGTATATCAGGATATTATGATGTGTAAGAACCAGTTGCTCTCTGCCAAACCCCCAAAAATGGTACTTCCATTACAACGAGCAAACGGAGCATTGGGTTCTGTACACCTTCGGCCTTTTCCGGACATCTCCGGCATTTTATGTGATTAAAAACGGGCCGTATAGCAGGATATTATGATGTGTGAGAACTCGCTGCACGCTGCCAACCCCCCAAATATGGTACTTCCATTACAACGAGCAAACGGAGCAACGGGTTCTGTACACCTTCGGCCTTTTCCGGACATTTCCGGCTTTTTAATTTCTTCAAAATGGGCCGTATATCAGGATATTATGATGTGTAAGAACCAGTTGCTCTCAGCCAACCCCCCAAAAATGGTACTTCCATTACAACGAGCAAACGGAGCATTGGGTTCTGTACACCGTCGGCCTTTTCCGGACATCTCCGGCATTTTATGTGATTAAAAACGGGCCGTATAGCAGGATATTATGATGTGTGAGAACTCGCTGCACGCTGCCAACCCCCCAAATATGGTACTTCCATTACAACGAGCATACGGAGCAACGGGTTCCGTACACCTTCGGCCTTTTCCGGACATTTCCGGCTATTTAATTGTTTCAAAATGGGTCGTGTCGCAGGATATTATGATGTGTGAGAACACGCTGCACGCTGCCCATCCCCGAAAAATGGTACGCCCCTTACTACGAGCATACGGAGCATCATGTTCTGTACACCTTCGGCCTTTTCCGGACATTTCCGGCATATTAAGTGATCAAAAACGGGCAGAATAGCAGGATATTATGATGTGAGAGAACACGGTGCGCGCTGCCAATCCCCGAAGAATGGTACTTCCAATACAACCAGCATCCGGAGAATCCGGTCTTGTACATTTTCGGCCTTTTCCGGCCAGTTTCGGCTTTTTAATTGTTTCAAAATGGGTCGTATCACAGGATATTATGATGTGAGGGAACTCGGTGCGCGCTGCCAATCCCCGAAGAATGGTACTTCCAATTCAACGAGCATGCGGAGAATCCTGTCTTGTACATATTCGGCCATTTCCGGCCAGTTTCGGCTTTTTCATAGTATCAAAATGGGTCGTATCGCAGGATATTATGAGGTGTGAAAACCGGCTGCACGCTGGAAATCCCCGAAAAATGGTACGCCCATTACAACGAGCATACGGAGCAACGGGTTCTGTACACCTTCGGCCTTGTCCGGACATTTCCGGCTTTTTAATTTCTTCAAAATGGGCCGTATATCAGGATATTATGATGTGTAAGAACCAGTTGCTCTCAGCCAACCCCCCAAAAATGGTACTTCCATTACAACAAGCAAAGGGAGCAACGGGTTCTGTACACCTTCGGCCTTTTCCGGACATTTCCGGCTTTTTAATTGTTTCAAAATGGGCCGTATATCAGGATATTATGATGTGAGAGAACTCGGTGCGCGCTGCCAATCCCCGAAGAATGGTACTTCCAATACAACGAGCATGCGGAGAATCCTGTCTTGTACATATTCGGCCATTTCCGGCCAGTTTCGGCTTTTTAATAGTTTCAAAATGGGTCGTATCGCAGGATATTATGATGTGTAAAAACGCGTTGAGCGTTGCCAATCCCCCAAAAATGGTAATTCCATTACAACGAGCATACGGAGCAACGGGTTCTGTACACCTTCGGCTTTTTCCGGACATTTCCGGCTTTTTAATTGTTTCAAAATGTGCCGTTTATCAGGATATTATGATGTGAGAGAACACGTTACGCGCTGCCAATCCCCGAGAAATGGTACGCCCCTTACAACGAGCATACGGAGCATCAGGTTCTGTACACCTTCGGCCTTTTCCGGACATTTCCGGCATATTAAGTGATCAAAAACGGGCAGAATAGCAGGATACTATGATGTGATAGAACACGGTGCGCGCTGCCATTCCCCGAAGAATGGTACTTCCAATACAACCAGCATCCGGAGAATCCTGTCTTGTACATTTTCGGCCTTTTCCGGCCAGTTTCGGCTTTTTAATAGTTTCAAAATGGGTCGTATCGCAGGATATTATGATGTGAGAGAACTCGTTGCGCGCAGCCAATCCCCGAAGAATGGTACTTCCATTACAACGAGCATGCGGAGCAACGGGTTCTGTACACCTTCGGCCTTTTCCGGACATTTCCGGCTTTTTAACTGTTTCAAAATGTGCCGTTTATCAGGATATTATGATGAGAGAGAACACGTTACGCGCTGCCAATCCCCGAGAAATGGTACGCCCCTTAGAACGAGCATACGGAGCATCAGGTTCTGTACACCTTCGGCCTTTTCCGGACATTTCCGGCATTTTAATTGTTTCAAAATGGGCCGTATATCAGGATATTATGATGTGTAAGAACCAGTTGCTCTCTGCCAAACCCCCAAAAATGGTACTTCCATTACAACGAGCAAACGGAGCATTGGGTTCTGTACACCTTCGGCCTTTTCCGGACATCTCCGGCATTTTATGTGATTAAAAACGGGCCGTATAGCAGGATATTATGATGTGTGAGAACTCGCTGCACGCTGCCAACCCCCCAAATATGGTACTTCCATTACAACGAGCAAACGGAGCAACGGGTTCTGTACACCTTCGGCCTTTTCCGGACATTTCCGGCTTTTTAATTTCTTCAAAATGGGCCGTATATCAGGATATTATGATGTGTAAGAACCAGTTGCTCTCAGCCAACCCCCCAAAAATGGTACTTCCATTACAACGAGCAAACGGAGCATTGGGTTCTGTACACCGTCGGCCTTTTCCGGACATCTCCGGCATTTTATGTGATTAAAAACGGGCCGTATAGCAGGATATTATGATGTGTGAGAACTCGCTGCACGCTGCCAACCCCCCAAATATGGTACTTCCATTACAACGAGCATACGGAGCAACGGGTTCCGTACACCTTCGGCCTTTTCCGGACATTTCCGGCTATTTAATTGTTTCAAAATGGGTCGTGTCGCAGGATATTATGATGTGTGAGAACACGCTGCACGCTGCCCATCCCCGAAAAATGGTACGCCCCTTACTACGAGCATACGGAGCATCATGTTCTGTACACCTTCGGCCTTTTCCGGACATTTCCGGCATATTAAGTGATCAAAAACGGGCAGAATAGCAGGATATTATGATGTGAGAGAACACGGTGCGCGCTGCCAATCCCCGAAGAATGGTACTTCCAATACAACCAGCATCCGGAGAATCCGGTCTTGTACATTTTCGGCCTTTTCCGGCCAGTTTCGGCTTTTTAATTGTTTCAAAATGGGTCGTATCACAGGATATTATGATGTGAGAGAACTCGTTGCGCGCAGCCAATCCCCGAAGAATGGTACTTCCATTACAACGAGCATGCGGAGAATCCAGTCTTGTACATATTCGGCCTTTTCCGGCCAGTTTCGGCTTTTTAATAGTTTCAAAATGAGTCGTATCGCAGGATATTATGAGGTGTGAGAACTAGCTGCACGCTGCCAGTCCCCGAAAAATGGTACGCCCACTACAACGAGCATACGGAGCAACGGGTTCTGTACACCTTCGGCCTTTTCCGGACATTTCCGGCTTTTTAATTGCTTCAAAATGGGCCGTATATCAGGATGTTATGATGTGTAAGAACCAGTTGCTCTCTGCCAACCCCCCAAAAACGGTACTTCCATTACAACAAGCAAAGGGAGCAACCGGTTCTGTACACCTTCGGCCTTTTCCGGACATATCCGGCTATTTTTTTGTTTCAAAATGGGCCGTATATCAGGATATTATGATGTGAGAGAACTCGTTGCGCGCTGCCAATCCCCGAAGAATGGTACTTCCATTACAACGAGCATGCGGAGTATCCTGTCTTGTACATATTCGGCCTTTTCCGGCCAGTTTTGGCTTTTTAATAGTTTCAAAATGTGTCGTATCGCAGGATATTATGAGGTGTGAGAACTCGCTGCACGCTGCCAATCCCCGAAAAATGGTACGCCCATTACAACGAGCATACGGAGCAACGGGTTCTGTACACCTTCGGCCTTTTCCGGACATTTCCGGCTTTTTAATTGTTTCAAAATGTGCCGTTTATCAGGATATTATGATGAGAGAGAACACGTTACGCGCTGCCAATACCCGAGAAATGGTACGCCCCTTACAACGAGCATACGGAGCATCAGGTTCTGTACACCTTCGGCCTTTTCCGGACATTTCCGGCATTTTAAGCGATCAAAAATGGGCGAATAGCAGGATATTATGATGTGTAAAAACGCGTTGAGCGTTGCCAATCACCCAAAAATGGTCCTTCCATTACAACGAGCATACGGAGCAACGGGTTCTGTACACCTTCGGCCTTTTCCGGATATTTCCGGCTTTTTAATTGTTTCAAAATGGGCCGTATATCAGGATATTATGATGTGTAAGAACCAGTTGCTCTCTGCCAACCCCCCAAAAATGGTACTTCCATTACAACGAGTAAACGGAGCATTGGGTTCTGTACACCTTCGGCCTTTTCCGGACATTTCCGGCTTTTTAATTGTTTCAAAATGGGCCGTATATCAGGATATTATGATGTGAGAGAACTCGTTGCGCGCTGCCAATCCCCGAAGAATGGTACTTCCATTACAACGAGCATGCGGAGAATCCTGTCTTGTACATATTCGGCCATTTCCGGCCAGTTTCGGCTTTTTAATAGTTTCAAAATGGGTCGTATCGCAGGATATTATGAGGTGTGAGAACTGGCTGCACGCTGGAAATCCCCGAAAAATGGTACGTCCATTACAACGAGCATACGGAGCAACGGGTTCTGTACACCTTCGGCCTTTTCCGGACATTTCCGGCTTTTTAATTGCTTCAAAATGGGCCGCATATCAGGATATTATGATGTGTAAGAACCAGTTGCTCTCTGCCAACCCCCCAAAAATGGTACTTCCATTACAACAAGCAAAGGGAGCAACGGGTTCTGTACACCTTCGTCCTTTTCCGGACATTTCCGGCTTTTTAATTGTTTCAAAATGGGCCCTATATCAGGATATTATGAGGTGTGAGAACTCGCTGCACGCTGCCAATCCCCCAAAAATGGTCCTTCCATTACAACGAGCATACGGAGCAACGGGTTCTGTACACCTTCGGCTTTTCCGGATATTACCGGCTTTTTAATTGTTTCAAAAAGGGTCGTATCGCAGGATATTATGATGTTTGAGATCTCGCTGCACGCTGCCAATCCCCGAAAAATGGTACGCCCACTACAACGAGCATACGGAGCAACGGGTTCTGTACACCTTCGGCCTTTTCCGGACATTTCCGGCTTTTTAATTGTTTCAAAATGTGCCGTTTATCAGGATATTATGATGTGAGAGAACACGTTACGCGCTGCCAATCCCCGAGAAATGGTACGCCCCTTACAACGAGCATACGGAGCATCAGGTTCTGTACACCTTCGGCCTTTTCCGGACATTTCCGGCATATTAAGTGATCCAAAACGGGCAGAATAGCAGGATATTATGATGTGAGAGAACACGGTGCGCGCTGCCAATCCCCGAAGAATGGTACTTCCAATACAACCAGCATCCGGAGAATCCTTTCTTGTACATTTTCGGCCTTTTCCGGCCAGTTTCGGCTTTTTAATTGTTTCAAAATGGGTCGTATCGCAGGATATTATGATGTGAGAGAACACGGTGCGCGCTGCCAATCCCCGAAGAATGGTACTTCCATTACAACGAGCATGCGGAGAATCCTGTCTTGTACATATTCGGCCTTTTCCGGCCAGTATCGGCTTTTTAATAGTTTCAAAATGAGTCGTATCGCCGGATATTATGAGGTGTGGGAACTCGCAGCACGCTGCCAATCCCCGAAAAATGGTACGCCCACTACAACGAGCATACGGAGCAGCGGGTTCTGTACACCTTCGGCCTTTTCCGGACATTTCCGGCTTTTTAATTGTTTCAAAATGTGCCGTTTATCAGTATATTATGATGTGTAAAAACGCGTTGAGCGTTGCCAATCCCCCAAAAATGGTAATTCCATTACAACGAGCATACGGAGCAACGGGTTCTGTACACCTTCGGCCTTTTCCGGATATTTCCGGCTTTTTAATTGTTTCAAAATGGGCCGTATATCAGGATATTATGATGTGTAAGAACCAATTGCTCTCTGCCAACCCCCCAAAAATGGTACTTCCATTACAACGAGCAAACGGAGCATTGGGTTCTGTACACCTTCGGCCTTTTCCGGACATTTCCGGCATTTTAAGTGATCAAAAATGGGCCGAATAGCAGGATATTATGATGTGTAAAAACGCGTTGAGCGTTGCCAATCCCCCAAAAATGGTAATTCCATTACAACGAGCATGCGGAGCAACGGGTTCTGTACACCTTCGGCCTTTTCCGGACATTTCCGGCTTTTTAACTGTTTCAAAATGTGCCGTTTATCAGGATATTATGATGAGAGAGAACACGTTACGCGCTGCCAATCCCCGAGAAATGGTACGCCCCTTAGAACGAGCATACGGAGCATCAGGTTCTGTACACCTTCGGCCTTTTCCGGACATTTCCGGCATTTTAATTGTTTCAAAATGGGCCGTATATCAGGATATTATGATGTGTAAGAACCAGTTGCTCTCTGCCAAACCCCCAAAAATGGTACTTCCATTACAACGAGCAAACGTAGCATTGGGTTCTGTACACCTTCGGCCTTTTCCGGACATCTCCGGCATTTTATGTGATTAAAAACGGGCCGTATAGCAGGATATTATGATGTGTGAGAACTCGCTGCACGCTGCCAACCCCCCAAATATGGTACTTCCATTACAACGAGCAAACGGAGCAACGGGTTCTGTACACCTTCGGCCTTTTCCGGACATTTCCGGCTTTTTAATTTCTTCAAAATGGGCCGTATATCAGGATATTATGATGTGTAAGAACCAGTTGCTCTCAGCCAACCCCCCAAAAATGGTACTTCCATTACAACGAGCAAACGGAGCATTGGGTTCTGTACACCGTCGGCCTTTTCCGGACATCTCCGGCATTTTATGTGATTAAAAACGGGCCGTATAGCAGGATATTATGATGTGTGAGAACTCGCTGCACGCTGCCAACCCCCCAAATATGGTACTTCCATTACAACGAGCATACGGAGCAACGGGTTCCGTACACCTTCGGCCTTTTCCGGACATTTCCGGCTATTTAATTGTTTCAAAATGGGTCGTGTCGCAGGATATTATGATGTGTGAGAACACGCTGCACGCTGCCCATCCCCGAAAAATGGTACGCCCCTTACTACGAGCATACGGAGCATCATGTTCTGTACACCTTCGGCCTTTTCCGGACATTTCCGGCATATTAAGTGATCAAAAACGGGCAGAATAGCAGGATATTATGATGTGAGAGAACACGGTGCGCGCTGCCAATCCCCGAAGAATGGTACTTCCAATACAACCAGCATCCGGAGAATCCGGTCTTGTACATTTTCGGCCTTTTCCGGCCAGTTTCGGCTTTTTAATTGTTTCAAAATGGGTCGTATCACAGGATATTATGATGTGAGAGAACTCGTTGCGCGCAGCCAATCCCCGAAGAATGGTACTTCCATTACAACGAGCATGCGGAGAATCCTGTCTTGTACATATTCGGCCTTTTCCGGCCAGTTTCGGCTTTTTAATAGTTTCAAAATGAGTCGTATCGCAGGATATTATGAGGTGTGAGAACTCGCTGCACGCTGCCAGTCCCCGAAAAATGGTACGCCCACTACAACGAGCATACGGAGCAACGGGTTCTGTACACCTTCGGCCTTTTCCGGACATTTCCGGCTTTTTAATTGCTTCAAAATGGGCCGTATATCAGGATGTTATGATGTGTAAGAACCAGTTGCTCTCTGCCAACCCCCCAAAAACGGTACTTCCATTACAACAAGCAAAGGGAGCAACCGGTTCTGTACACCTTCGGCCTTTTCCGGACATATCCGGCTATTTTTTTGTTTCAAAATGGGCCGTATATCAGGATATTATGATGTGAGAGAACTCGTTGCGCGCTGCCAATCCCCGAAGAATGGTACTTCCATTACAACGAGCATGCGGAGTATCCTGTCTTGTACATATTCGGCCTTTTCCGGCCAGTTTTGGCTTTTTAATAGTTTCAAAATGTGTCGTATCGCAGGATATTATGAGGTGTGAGAACTCGCTGCACGCTGCCAATCCCCGAAAAATGGTACGCCCATTACAACGAGCATACGGAGCAACGGGTTCTGTACACCTTCGGCCTTTTCCGGACATTTCCGGCTTTTTAATTGTTTCAAAATGTGCCGTTTATCAGGATATTATGATGAGAGAGAACACGTTACGCGCTGCCAATACCCGAGAAATGGTACGCCCCTTACAACGAGCATACGGAGCATCAGGTTCTGTACACCTTCGGCCTTTTCCGGACATTTCCGGCATTTTAAGCGATCAAAAATGGGCGAATAGCAGGATATTATGATGTGTAAAAACGCGTTGAGCGTTGCCAATCACCCAAAAATGGTCCTTCCATTACAACGAGCATACGGAGCAACGGGTTCTGTACACATTCGGCCTTTTCCGGATATTTCCGGCTTTTTAATTGTTTCAAAATGGGCCGTATATCAGGATATTATGATGTGTAAGAACCAGTTGCTCTCTGCCAACCCCCCAAAAATGGTACTTCCATTACAACGAGTAAACGGAGCATTGGGTTCTGTACACCTTCGGCCTTTTCCGGACATTTCCGGCTTTTTAATTGTTTCAAAATGGGCCGTATATCAGGATATTATGATGTGAGAGAACTCGTTGCGCGCTGCCAATCCCCGAAGAATGGTACTTCCATTACAACGAGCATGCGGAGAATCCTGTCTTGTACATATTCGGCCATTTCCGGCCAGTTTCGGCTTTTTAATAGTTTCAAAATGGGTCGTATCGCAGGATATTATGAGGTGTGAGAACTGGCTGCACGCTGGAAATCCCCGAAAAATGGTACGTCCATTACAACGAGCATACGGAGCAACGGGTTCTGTACACCTTCGGCCTTTTCCGGACATTTCCGGCTTTTTAATTGCTTCAAAATGGGCCGTATATCAGGATATTATGATGTGTAAGAACCAGTTGCTCTCTGCCAACCCCCCAAAAATGGTACTTCCATTACAACAAGCAAAGGGAGCAACGGGTTCTGTACACCTTCGTCCTTTTCCGGACATTTCCGGCTTTTTAATTGTTTCAAAATGGGCCCTATATCAGGATATTATGATGTGAGAGAACTCGTTGCGCGCTGCCAATCCCCGAAGAATGGTACTTCCATTACAACGAGCATGCGGAGAATCCTGTCTTGTACATATTCGGCCTTTTCCGGCAAGTTTCGGCATTTTAATAGTTTCAAAATGAGTCGTTTCGCAGGATATTATGAGGTGTGAGAACTCGCTGCACGCTGCCAATCCCCCAAAAATGGTCCTTCCATTACAACGAGCATACGGAGCAACGGGTTCTGTACACCTTCGGCCTTTTCCGGATATTACCGGCTTTTTAATTGTTTCAAAAAGGGTCGTATCGCAGGATATTATGATGTTTGAGATCTCGCTGCACGCTGCCAATCCCCGAAAAATGGTACGCCCACTACAACGAGCATACGGAGCAACGGGTTCTGTACACCTTCGGCCTTTTCCGGACATTTCCGGCTTTTTAATTGTTTCAAAATGTGCCGTTTATCAGGATATTATGATGTGAGAGAACACGTTACGCGCTGCCAATCCCCGAGAAATGGTACGCCCCTTACAACGAGCATACGGAGCATCAGGTTCTGTACACCTTCGGCCTTTTCCGGACATTTCCGGCATATTAAGTGATCAAAAACGGGCAGAATAGCAGGATATTATGATGTGAGAGAACACGGTGCGCGCTGCCAATCCCCGAAGAATGGTACTACCAATACAACCAGCATCCGGAGAATCCTTTCTTGTACATTTTCGGCCTTTTCCGGCCAGTTTCGGCTTTTTAATTGTTTCAAAATGGGTCGTATCGCAGGATATTATGATGTGAGAGAACACGGTGCGCGCTGCCAATCCCCGAAGAATGGTACTTCCATTACAACGAGCATGCGGAGAATCCTGTCTTGTACATATTCGGCCTTTTCCGGCCAGTATCGGCTTTTTAATAGTTTCAAAATGAGTCGTATCGCCGGATATTATGAGGTGTGGGAACTCGCAGCACGCTGCCAATCCCCGAAAAATGGTACGCCCACTACAACGAGCATACGGAGCAGCGGGTTCTGTACACCTTCGGCCTTTTCCGGACATTTCCGGCTTTTTAATTGTTTCAAAATGTGCCGTTTATCAGTATATTATGATGTGTAAAAACGCGTTGAGCGTTGCCAATCCCCCAAAAATGGTAATTCCATTACAACGAGCATACGGAGCAACGGGTTCTGTACACCTTCGGCCTTTTCCGGATATTTCCGGCTTTTTAATTGTTTCAAAATGGGCCGTATATCAGGATATTATGATGTGTAAGAACCAATTGCTCTCTGCCAACCCCCCAAAAATGGTACTTCCATTACAACGAGCAAACGGAGCATTGGGTTCTGTACACCTTCGGCCTTTTCCGGACATTTCCGGCATTTTAAGTGATCAAAAATGGGCCGAATAGCAGGATATTATGATGTGTAAAAACGCGTTGAGCGTTGCCAATCCCCCAAAAATGGTAATTCCATTACAACGAGCATGCGGAGCAACGGGTTCTGTACACCTTCGGCCTTTTCCGGACATTTCCGGCTTTTTAACTGTTTCAAAATGTGCCGTTTATCAGGATATTATGATGAGAGAGAACACGTTACGCGCTGCCAATCCCCGAGAAATGGTACGCCCCTTAGAACGAGCATACGGAGCATCAGGTTCTGTACACCTTCGGCCTTTTCCGGACATTTCCGGCATTTTAATTGTTTCAAAATGGGCCGTATATCAGGATATTATGATGTGTAAGAACCAGTTGCTCTCTGCCAAACCCCCAAAAATGGTACTTCCATTACAACGAGCAAACGGAGCATTGGGTTCTGTACACCTTCGGCCTTTTCCGGACATCTCCGGCATTTTATGTGATTAAAAACGGGCCGTATAGCAGGATATTATGATGTGTGAGAACTCGCTGCACGCTGCCAACCCCCCAAATATGG
This sequence comes from Bombus muscorum, assembly GCA_963971185.1. Taxonomy (NCBI): domain Eukaryota; kingdom Metazoa; phylum Arthropoda; class Insecta; order Hymenoptera; family Apidae; genus Bombus; species Bombus muscorum. Next base: position 8,343,205 of record OZ020130.1, on the reverse strand, counting down.
TACTTCCATTACAACGAGCAAACGGAGCAACGGGTTCTGTACACCTTCGGCCTTTTCCGGACATTTCCGGCTTTTTAATTTCTTCAAAATGGGCCGTATATCAGGATATTATGATGTGTAAGAACCAGTTGCTCTCAGCCAACCCCCCAAAAATGGTACTTCCATTACAACGAGCAAACGGAGCATTGGGTTCTGTACACCGTCGGCCTTTTCCGGACATCTCCGGCATTTTATGTGATTAAAAACGGGCCGTATAGCAGGATATTATGATGTGTGAGAACTCGCTGCACGCTGCCAACCCCCCAAATATGGTACTTCCATTACAACGAGCATACGGAGCAACGGGTTCCGTACACCTTCGGCCTTTTCCGGACATTTCCGGCTATTTAATTGTTTCAAAATGGGTCGTGTCGCAGGATATTATGATGTGTGAGAACACGCTGCACGCTGCCCATCCCCGAAAAATGGTACGCCCCTTACTACGAGCATACGGAGCATCATGTTCTGTACACCTTCGGCCTTTTCCGGACATTTCCGGCATATTAAGTGATCAAAAACGGGCAGAATAGCAGGATATTATGATGTGAGAGAACACGGTGCGCGCTGCCAATCCCCGAAGAATGGTACTTCCAATACAACCAGCATCCGGAGAATCCGGTCTTGTACATTTTCGGCCTTTTCCGGCCAGTTTCGGCTTTTTAATTGTTTCAAAATGGGTCGTATCACAGGATATTATGATGTGAGAGAACTCGTTGCGCGCAGCCAATCCCCGAAGAATGGTACTTCCATTACAACGAGCATGCGGAGAATCCTGTCTTGTACATATTCGGCCTTTTCCGGCCAGTTTCGGCTTTTTAATAGTTTCAAAATGAGTCGTATCGCAGGATATTATGAGGTGTGAGAACTCGCTGCACGCTGCCAGTCCCCGAAAAATGGTACGCCCACTACAACGAGCATACGGAGCAACGGGTTCTGTACACCTTCGGCCTTTTCCGGACATTTCCGGCTTTTTAATTGCTTCAAAATGGGCCGTATATCAGGATGTTATGATGTGTAAGAACCAGTTGCTCTCTGCCAACCCCCCAAAAACGGTACTTCCATTACAACAAGCAAAGGGAGCAACCGGTTCTGTACACCTTCGGCCTTTTCCGGACATATCCGGCTATTTTTTTGTTTCAAAATGGGCCGTATATCAGGATATTATGATGTGAGAGAACTCGTTGCGCGCTGCCAATCCCCGAAGAATGGTACTTCCATTACAACGAGCATGCGGAGTATCCTGTCTTGTACATATTCGGCCTTTTCCGGCCAGTTTTGGCTTTTTAATAGTTTCAAAATGTGTCGTATCGCAGGATATTATGAGGTGTGAGAACTCGCTGCACGCTGCCAATCCCCGAAAAATGGTACGCCCATTACAACGAGCATACGGAGCAACGGGTTCTGTACACCTTCGGCCTTTTCCGGACATTTCCGGCTTTTTAATTGTTTCAAAATGTGCCGTTTATCAGGATATTATGATGAGAGAGAACACGTTACGCGCTGCCAATACCCGAGAAATGGTACGCCCCTTACAACGAGCATACGGAGCATCAGGTTCTGTACACCTTCGGCCTTTTCCGGACATTTCCGGCATTTTAAGCGATCAAAAATGGGCGAATAGCAGGATATTATGATGTGTAAAAACGCGTTGAGCGTTGCCAATCACCCAAAAATGGTCCTTCCATTACAACGAGCATACGGAGCAACGGGTTCTGTACACATTCGGCCTTTTCCGGATATTTCCGGCTTTTTAATTGTTTCAAAATGGGCCGTATATCAGGATATTATGATGTGTAAGAACCAGTTGCTCTCTGCCAACCCCCCAAAAATGGTACTTCCATTACAACGAGTAAACGGAGCATTGGGTTCTGTACACCTTCGGCCTTTTCCGGACATTTCCGGCTTTTTAATTGTTTCAAAATGGGCCGTATATCAGGATATTATGATGTGAGAGAACTCGTTGCGCGCTGCCAATCCCCGAAGAATGGTACTTCCATTACAACGAGCATGCGGAGAATCCTGTCTTGTACATATTCGGCCATTTCCGGCCAGTTTCGGCTTTTTAATAGTTTCAAAATGGGTCGTATCGCAGGATATTATGAGGTGTGAGAACTGGCTGCACGCTGGAAATCCCCGAAAAATGGTACGTCCATTACAACGAGCATACGGAGCAACGGGTTCTGTACACCTTCGGCCTTTTCCGGACATTTCCGGCTTTTTAATTGCTTCAAAATGGGCCGTATATCAGGATATTATGATGTGTAAGAACCAGTTGCTCTCTGCCAACCCCCCAAAAATGGTACTTCCATTACAACAAGCAAAGGGAGCAACGGGTTCTGTACACCTTCGTCCTTTTCCGGACATTTCCGGCTTTTTAATTGTTTCAAAATGGGCCCTATATCAGGATATTATGATGTGAGAGAACTCGTTGCGCGCTGCCAATCCCCGAAGAATGGTACTTCCATTACAACGAGCATGCGGAGAATCCTGTCTTGTACATATTCGGCCTTTTCCGGCAAGTTTCGGCATTTTAATAGTTTCAAAATGAGTCGTTTCGCAGGATATTATGAGGTGTGAGAACTCGCTGCACGCTGCCAATCCCCCAAAAATGGTCCTTCCATTACAACGAGCATACGGAGCAACGGGTTCTGTACACCTTCGGCCTTTTCCGGATATTACCGGCTTTTTAATTGTTTCAAAAAGGGTCGTATCGCAGGATATTATGATGTTTGAGATCTCGCTGCACGCTGCCAATCCCCGAAAAATGGTACGCCCACTACAACGAGCATACGGAGCAACGGGTTCTGTACACCTTCGGCCTTTTCCGGACATTTCCGGCTTTTTAATTGTTTCAAAATGTGCCGTTTATCAGGATATTATGATGTGAGAGAACACGTTACGCGCTGCCAATCCCCGAGAAATGGTACGCCCCTTACAACGAGCATACGGAGCATCAGGTTCTGTACACCTTCGGCCTTTTCCGGACATTTCCGGCATATTAAGTGATCAAAAACGGGCAGAATAGCAGGATATTATGATGTGAGAGAACACGGTGCGCGCTGCCAATCCCCGAAGAATGGTACTACCAATACAACCAGCATCCGGAGAATCCTTTCTTGTACATTTTCGGCCTTTTCCGGCCAGTTTCGGCTTTTTAATTGTTTCAAAATGGGTCGTATCGCAGGATATTATGATGTGAGAGAACACGGTGCGCGCTGCCAATCCCCGAAGAATGGTACTTCCATTACAACGAGCATGCGGAGAATCCTGTCTTGTACATATTCGGCCTTTTCCGGCCAGTATCGGCTTTTTAATAGTTTCAAAATGAGTCGTATCGCCGGATATTATGAGGTGTGGGAACTCGCAGCACGCTGCCAATCCCCGAAAAATGGTACGCCCACTACAACGAGCATACGGAGCAGCGGGTTCTGTACACCTTCGGCCTTTTCCGGACATTTCCGGCTTTTTAATTGTTTCAAAATGTGCCGTTTATCAGTATATTATGATGAGAGAGAACACGTTACGCGCTGCCAATCCCCGAGAAATGGTACGCCCCTTACAACGAGCATACGGAGCATCAGGTTCTGTACACCTTCGGCCTTTTCCGGACATTTCCGGCATTTTAAGTGATCAAAAATGGGCCGAATAGCAGGATATTATGATGTGTAAAAACGCGTTGAGCGTTGCCAATCCCCCAAAAATGGTAATTCCATTACAACGAGCATACGGAGCAACGGGTTCTGTACACCTTCGGCCTTTTCCGGATATTTCCGGCTTTTTAATTGTTTCAAAATGGGCCGTATATTAGGATATTATGATGTGTAAGAACCAGTTGCTCTCTGCCAACCCCCCAAAAATGGTACTTCCATTACAACGAGCAAACGGAGCATTGGGTTCTGTACACCTTCGGCCTTTTCCGGACATCTCCGGCATTTCATGTGATTAAAAACGGGCCGTATAGCAGGATATTATGATGTGAGGGAACTCGTTGCGCGCTGCCAATCCCCGAAGAATGGTACTTCCATTACAACGAGCATGACGAGAATCCTGTCTTGTACATATTCGGCCTTTTCCGGCCAGTTTCGGCTTTTTAATAGTTTCAAAATGAGTCGTATCGCAGGATATTATGAGGTGTGAGAACTCGCTGCACGCTGCCAATCCCCGAAAAATGGTACGCCCACTACAACGAGCATACGGAGCAACGGGTTCTGTACACCTTCGGCCTTTTCCGGACATTTCCGGCTTTTTAATTGTTTCAAAATGTGCCGTTTATCAGGATATTATGATGTGAGAGAACACGTTACGCGCTGCCAATCCCCGAGAAATGGTACGCCCCTTACAACGAGCATACGGAGCATCAGGTTCTGTACACCTTCGGCCTTTTCCGGACATTTCCGGCATATTAAGTGATCAAAAACGGGCAGAATAGCAGGATACTATGATGAGAGAGAACACGGTGCGCGCTGCCATTCCCCGAAGAATGGTACTTCCAATACAACCAGCATCCGGAGAATCCTGTCTTGTACATTTTCGGCCTTTTCCGGCCAGTTTCGGCTTTTTAATTGTTTCAAAATGGGTCGTATCGCAGGATATTATGATGTGGGAGAACTCGTTGCGCGCAGCCAATCCCCGAAGAATGGTACGCCCACTACAACGAGCATACGGAACAACGGGTTCTGTACACCTTCGGCCTTTTCCGGACATCTCCGGCATTTTATGTGATTAAAAACGGGCCGTATAGCAGGATATTATGATGTGTGAGAACTCGCTGCACGCTGCCAACCCCCCAAATATGGTACTTCCATTACAACGAGCAAACGGAGCAACGGGTTCTGTACACCTTCGGCCTTTTCCGGACATTTCCGGCTTTTTAATTTCTTCAAAATGGGCCGTATATCAGGATATTATGATGTGTAAGAACCAGTTGCTCTCAGCCAACCCCCCAAAAATGGTACTTCCATTACAACGAGCAAACGGAGCATTGGGTTCTGTACACCGTCGGCCTTTTCCGGACATCTCCGGCATTTTATGTGATTAAAAACGGGCCGTATAGCAGGATATTATGATGTGTGAGAACTCGCTGCACGCTGCCAACCCCCCAAATATGGTACTTCCATTACAACGAGCATACGGAGCAACGGGTTCCGTACACCTTCGGCCTTTTCCGGACATTTCCGGCTATTTAATTGTTTCAAAATGGGTCGTGTCGCAGGATATTATGATGTGTGAGAACACGCTGCACGCTGCCCATCCCCGAAAAATGGTACGCCCCTTACTACGAGCATACGGAGCATCATGTTCTGTACACCTTCGGCCTTTTCCGGACATTTCCGGCATATTAAGTGATCAAAAACGGGCAGAATAGCAGGATATTATGATGTGAGAGAACACGGTGCGCGCTGCCAATCCCCGAAGAATGGTACTTCCAATACAACCAGCATCCGGAGAATCCGGTCTTGTACATTTTCGGCCTTTTCCGGCCAGTTTCGGCTTTTTAATTGTTTCAAAATGGGTCGTATCACAGGATATTATGATGTGAGAGAACTCGTTGCGCGCAGCCAATCCCCGAAGAATGGTACTTCCATTACAACGAGCATGCGGAGAATCCTGTCTTGTACATATTCGGCCTTTTCCGGCCAGTTTCGGCTTTTTAATAGTTTCAAAATGAGTCGTATCGCAGGATATTATGAGGTGTGAGAACTCGCTGCACGCTGCCAGTCCCCGAAAAATGGTACGCCCACTACAACGAGCATACGGAGCAACGGGTTCTGTACACCTTCGGCCTTTTCCGGACATTTCCGGCTTTTTAATTGCTTCAAAATGGGCCGTATATCAGGATGTTATGATGTGTAAGAACCAGTTGCTCTCTGCCAACCCCCCAAAAACGGTACTTCCATTACAACAAGCAAAGGGAGCAACCGGTTCTGTACACCTTCGGCCTTTTCCGGACATATCCGGCTATTTTTTTGTTTCAAAATGGGCCGTATATGAGGATATTATGATGTGAGAGAACTCGTTGCGCGCTGCCAATCCCCGAAGAATGGTACTTCCATTACAACGAGCATGCGGAGTATCCTGTCTTGTACATATTCGGCCTTTTCCGGCCAGTTTTGGCTTTTTAATAGTTTCAAAATGTGTCGTATCGCAGGATATTATGAGGTGTGAGAACTCGCTGCACGCTGCCAATCCCCGAAAAATGGTACGCCCATTACAACGAGCATACGGAGCAACGGGTTCTGTACACCTTCGGCCTTTTCCGGACATTTCCGGCTTTTTAATTGTTTCAAAATGTGCCGTTTATCAGGATATTATGATGAGAGAGAACACGTTACGCGCTGCCAATACCCGAGAAATGGTACGCCCCTTACAACGAGCATACGGAGCATCAGGTTCTGTACACCTTCGGCCTTTTCCGGACATTTCCGGCATATTAAGTGATCAAAAACGGGCAGAATAGCAGGATATTATGATGTGAGAGAACACGGTGCGCGCTGCCAATCCCCGAAGAATGGTACTACCAATACAACCAGCATCCGGAGAATCCTTTCTTGTACATTTTCGGCCTTTTCCGGCCAGTTTCGGCTTTTTAATTGTTTCAAAATGGGTCGTATCGCAGGATATTATGATGTGAGAGAACACGGTGCGCGCTGCCAATCCCCGAAGAATGGTACTTCCATTACAACGAGCATGCGGAGAATCCTGTCTTGTACATATTCGGCCTTTTCCGGCCAGTATCGGCTTTTTAATAGTTTCAAAATGAGTCGTATCGCCGGATATTATGAGGTGTGGGAACTCGCAGCACGCTGCCAATCCCCGAAAAATGGTACGCCCACTACAACGAGCATACGGAGCAGCGGGTTCTGTACACCTTCGGCCTTTTCCGGACATTTCCGGCTTTTTAATTGTTTCAAAATGTGCCGTTTATCAGTATATTATGATGAGAGAGAACACGTTACGCGCTGCCAATCCCCGAGAAATGGTACGCCCCTTACAACGAGCATACGGAGCATCAGGTTCTGTACACCTTCGGCCTTTTCCGGACATTTCCGGCATTTTAAGTGATCAAAAATGGGCCGAATAGCAGGATATTATGATGTGTAAAAACGCGTTGAGCGTTGCCAATCCCCCAAAAATGGTAATTCCATTACAACGAGCATACGGAGCAACGGGTTCTGTACACCTTCGGCCTTTTCCGGATATTTCCGGCTTTTTAATTGTTTCAAAATGGGCCGTATATCAGGATATTATGATGTGTAAGAACCAGTTGCTCTCTGCCAACCCCCCAAAAATGGTACTTCCATTACAACGAGCAAACGGAGCATTGGGTTCTGTACACCTTCGGCCTTTTCCGGACATCTCCGGCATTTCATGTGATTAAAAACGGGCCGTATAGCAGGATATTATGATGTGAGGGAACTCGTTGCGCGCTGCCAATCCCCGAAGAATGGTACTTCCATTACAACGAGCATGACGAGAATCCTGTCTTGTACATATTCGGCCTTTTCCGGCCAGTTTCGGCTTTTTAATAGTTTCAAAATGAGTCGTATCGCAGGATATTATGAGGTGTGAGAACTCGCTGCACGCTGCCAATCCCCGAAAAATGGTACGCCCACTACAACGAGCATACGGAGCAACGGGTTCTGTACACCTTCGGCCTTTTCCGGACATTTCCGGCTTTTTAATTGTTTCAAAATGTGCCGTTTATCAGGATATTATGATGTGAGAGAACACGTTACGCGCTGCCAATCCCCGAGAAATGGTACGCCCCTTACAACGAGCATACGGAGCATCAGGTTCTGTACACCTTCGGCCTTTTCCGGACATTTCCGGCATATTAAGTGATCAAAAACGGGCAGAATAGCAGGATACTATGATGAGAGAGAACACGGTGCGCGCTGCCATTCCCCGAAGAATGGTACTTCCAATACAACCAGCATCCGGAGAATCCTGTCTTGTACATTTTCGGCCTTTTCCGGCCAGTTTCGGCTTTTTAATTGTTTCAAAATGGGTCGTATCGCAGGATATTATGATGTGGGAGAACTCGTTGCGCGCAGCCAATCCCCGAAGAATGGTACGCCCACTACAACGAGCATACGGAACAACGGGTTCTGTACACCTTCGGCCTTTTCCGGACATTTCCGGCTATTTAATTGTTTCAAAATGGCTCGTATCGCAGGATATTATGATGTGTGAGAACACGCTGCACGCTGCCCATCCCCGAAAAATGGTACGCCCCTTACAACGAGCATACGGAGCATCAGGTTCTGTACACCTTCGGCCTTTTCCGGACATTTCCGGCATATTAAGTGATCAAAAACGGGCAGAATAGCAGGATATTATGATGTGAGAAAACACGGTGCGCGCTGCCAATCCCGGAAGAATGGTACTTCCAATACAACCAGCATCCGGAGAATCCTGTCTTGTACATTTTCGGCCTTTTCCGGCCAGTTTCGGCTTTTTAATAGTTTCAAAATGGGTCGTATCGCAGGATATTATGATGTGAGAGAACTCGTTGCGCGCAGCCAATCCCCGAAGAATGGTACTTCCATTACAACGAGCATGCGGAGCAACGGGTTCTGTACACCTTCGGCCTTTTCCGGACATTTCCGGCTTTTTAATTGTTTCAAAATGTGCCGTTTATCAGGATATTATGATGAGAGAGAACACGTTACGCGCTGCCAATCCCCGAGAAATGGTACGCCCCTTAGAACGAGCATACGGAGCATCAGGTTCTGTACACCTTCGGCCTTTTCCGGACATTTCCGGCATTTTAATTGTTTCAAAATGGGCCGTATATCAGGATATTATGATGTGTAAGAACCAGTTGCTCTCTGCCAAACCCCCAAAAATGGTACTTCCATTACAACGAGCAAACGGAGCATTGGGTTCTGTACACCTTCGGCCTTTTCCGGACATCTCCGGCATTTTATGTGATTAAAAACGGGCCGTATAGCAGGATATTATGATGTGTGAGAACTCGCTGCACGCTGCCAACCCCCCAAATATGGTACTTCCATTACAACGAGCAAACGGAGCAACGGGTTCTGTACACCTTCGGCCTTTTCCGGACATTTCCGGCTTTTTAATTTCTTCAAAATGGGCCGTATATCAGGATATTATGATGTGTAAGAACCAGTTGCTCTCAGCCAACCCCCCAAAAATGGTACTTCCATTACAACGAGCAAACGGAGCATTGGGTTCTGTACACCTTCGGCCTTTTCCGGACATCTCCGGCATTTTATGTGATTAAAAACGGGCCGTATAGCAGGATATTATGATGTGTGAGAACTCGCTGCACGCTGCCAACCCCCCAAATATGGTACTTCCATTACAACGAGCATACGGAGCAACGGGTTCCGTACACATTCGGCCTTTTCCGGACATTTCCGGCTATTTAATTGTTTCAAAATGGGTCGTGTCGCAGGATATTATGATGTGTGAGAACACGCTGCACGCTGCCCATCCCCGAAAAATGGTACGCCCACTACAATGAGCATACGGAGCAACGGGTTCTGTACACCTTCGGCATTTTCCGGACATTTCCGGCTTTTTAATTGTTTCAAAATGTGCCGTTTATCAGGATATTATGATGAGAGAGAACACGTTACGCGCTGCCAATCCCCGAGAAATGGTACGCCCCTTACAACGAGCATACGGAGCGTCAGGTTCTGTACACCTTCGGCCTTTTCCGGACATTTCCGGCATTTTAATTGTTTCAAAATGGGCCGTATATCAGGATATTATGATGTGTAAGAACCAGTTGCTCTCTGCCAACCCCCCAAAAATGGTACTTCCATTACAACGAGCAAACGGAGCATTGGGTTCTGTACACCTTCGGCCTTTTCCGGACATCTCCGCCATTTTATGTGATTAAAAACGGGCCGTATAGCAGGATATTATGATGTGAGGGAACTCGTTGCGCGCTGCAAATCCCCGAAGAATGGTACTTCCATTACAACGAGCATGACGAGAATCCTGTCTTGTACATATTCGGCCTTTTCCGGCCAGTTTCGGCTTTTTAATAGTTTCAAAATGAGTCGTATCGCAGGATATTATGAGGTGTGAGAACTCGCTGCACGCTGCCAATCCCCGAAAAATGGTACGCCCACTACAACGAGCATACGGAGCAACGGGTTCTGTACACCTTCGGCCTTTTCCGGACATTTCCGGCTTTTTAATTGTTTCAAAATGTGCCGTTTATCAGGATATTATGATGTGAGAGAACACGTTACGCGCTGCCAATCCCGGAGAAATGGTACGCCCCTTACAACGAGTAAACGGAGCATTGGGTTCTGTACACCTTCGGCCTTTTCCGGACATCTCCGGCATTTCATGTGATTAAAAACGGGCCGTATAGCAGGATATTATGATGTGAGGGAACTCCTTGCGCGCTGCAAATCCCCGAAGAATGGTACTTCCATTACAACGAGCATGACGAGAATCCTGTCTTGTACATATTCGGCCTTTTCCGGCCAGTTTCGGCTTTTTAATAGTTTCAAAATGAGTCGTATCGCCGGATATTATGAGGTGTGGGAACTCGCAGCACGCTGCCAATCCCCGAGAAATGGTACGCCCCTTACAACGAGCATACGGAGCAGCAGGTTCTGTACACCTTCGGCCTTTTCCGGACATTTCCGGCATTTTAAGTGATCAAAAATGGGCCGAATAGCAGGATATTATGATGTGTAAAAACGCGTTGAGCGTTGCCAATCCCCCAAAAATGGTAATTCCATTACAACGAGCATACGGAGCAACGGGTTCTGTACACCTTCGGCCTTTTCCGGATATTTCCGGCTTTTTAATTTCTTCAAAATGGGCCGTATATCAGGATATTATGATGTGTAAGAACCAGTTGCTCTCAGCCAACCCCCCAAAAATGGTACTTCCATTACAACGAGCAAACGGAGCATTGGGTTCTGTACACCTTCGGCCTTTTCCGGACATCTCCGGCATTTTATGTGATTAAAAACGGGCCGTATAGCAGGATATTATGATGTGTGAGAACTCGCTGCACGCTGCCAACCCCCCAAATATGGTACTTCCATTACAACGAGCATACGGAGCAACGGGTTCCGTACACCTTCGGCCTTTTCCGGACATTTCCGGCTATTTAATTGTTTCAAAATGGGTCGTGTCGCAGGATATTATGATGTGTGAGAACACGCTGCACGCTGCCCATCCCCGAAAAATGGTACGCCCCTTACAACGAGCATACGGAGCATCATGTTCTGTACACCTTCGGCCTTTTCCGGACATTTCCGGCATATTAAGTGATCAAAAACGGGCAGAATAGCAGGATATTATGATGTGAGAGAACACGGTGCGCGCTGCCAATCCCCGAAGAATGGTACTTCCAATACAACCAGCATCCGGAGAATCCTGTCTTGTACATTTTCGGCCTTTTCCGGCCAGTATCGGCTTTTTAATAGTTTCAAAATGAGTCGTAGCGCAGGATATTATGAGCTGTGAGAACTCGCTGCACGCTGCCAATCCCCGAAAAATGGTACGCCCACTACAATGAGCATACGGAGCAACGGGTTCTGTACACCTTCGGCATTTTCCGGACATTTCCGGCTTTTTAATTGTTTCAAAATGTGCCGTTTATCAGGATATTATGATGAGAGAGAACACGTTACGCGCTGCCAATCCCCGAGAAATGGTACGCCCCTTACAACGAGCATACGGAGCGTCAGGTTCTGTACACCTTCGGCCTTTTCCGGACATTTCCGGCATTTTAATTGTTTCAAAATGGGCCGTATATCAGGATATTATGATGTGTAAGAACCAGTTGCTCTCTGCCAACCCCCCAAAAATGGTACTTCCATTACAACGAGCAAACGGAGCATTGGGTTCTGTACACCTTCGGCCTTTTCCGGACATCTCCGCCATTTTATGTGATTAAAAACGGGCCGTATAGCAGGATATTATGATGTGAGGGAACTCGTTGCGCGCTGCAAATCCACGAAGAATGGTACTTCCATTACAACGAGCATGACGAGAATCCTGTCTTGTACATATTCGGCCTTTTCCGGCCAGTTTCGGCTTTTTAATAGTTTCAAAATGAGTCGTATCGCAGGATATTATGAGGTGTGAGAACTCGCTGCACGCTGCCAATCCCCGAAAAATGGTACGCCCACTACAACGAGCATACGGAGCATCAGGTTCTGTACACCTTCGGCCTTTTCCGGACATTTCCGGCATATTAAGTGATCAAAAACGGGCAGAATAGCAGGATATTATGATGTGAGAGGACACGGTGCGCGCTGCCAATCCCCGAAGAATGGTACTTCCATTACAACGAGCATGCGGAGAATCCTGTCTTGTACATATTCGGCCTTTTCCGGCCAGTTTCGGCTTTTTAATAGTTTCAAAATGAGTCGTATCGCAGGATATTATGAGGTGTGAGAACTCGCTGCACGCTGCCAGTCCCCGAAAAATGGTACGCCCACTACAACGAGCATACGGAGCAACGGGTTCTGTACACCTTCGGCCTTTTCCGGATATTTCCGGCTTTTTAATTGTTTCAAAATGGGCCGTATATCAGGATATTATGATGTGTAAGAACCAGTTGCTCTCTGCCAACCCCCCAAAAATGGTACTTCCATTACAACGAGTAAACGGAGAATTGGGTTCTGTACACCTTCGGCCTTTTCCGGACATCTCCGGCATTTCATGTGATTAAAAACGGGCCGTATAGCAGGATATTATGATGTGAGGGAACTCCTTGCGCGCTGCAAATCCCCGAAGAATGGTACTTCCATTACAACGAGCATGACAAGAATCCTGTCTTGTACATATTCGGCCTTTTCCGGCCAGTTTCGGCTTTTTAATAGTTTCAAAATGAGTCGTATCGCCGGATATTATGAGGTGTGGGAACTCGCAGCACGCTGCCAATCCCCGAGAAATGGTACGCCCCTTACAACGAGCATACGGAGCAGCAGGTTCTGTACACCTTCGGCCTTTTCCGGACATTTCCGGCATTTTAAGTGATCAAAAATGGGCCGAATAGCAGGATATTATGATGTGTAAAAACGCGTTGAGCGTTGCCAATCCCCCAAAAATGGTAATTCCATTACAACGAGCATACGGAGCAACGGGTTCTGTACACCTTCGGCCTTTTCCGGATATTTCCGGCTTTTTAATTGTTTCAAAATGGGCCGTATATCAGGATATTATGATGTGTAAGAACCAGTTGCTCTCTGCCAACCCCCCAAAAATGGTACTTCCATTACAACGAGCAAACGGAGCATTGGGTTCTGTACACCTTCGGCCTTTTCCGGACATTTCCGGCTTTTTAATTGTTTCAAAATGGGCCGTATATCAGGATATTATGATGTGAGAGAACTCGTTGCGCGCTGCCAATCCCCGAAGAATGGTACTTCCATTACAACGAGCATGCGGAGAATCCTGTCTTGTACATATTCGGCCATTTCCGGCCAGTTTCGGCTTTTTAATAGTTTCAAAATGGGTCGTATCGCAGGATATTATGAGGTGTGAGAACTGGCTGCACGCTGGAAATCCCCGAAAAATTGTACGCCCATTACAACGAGCATACGGAGCAACGGGTTCTGTACACCTTCGGCCTTTTCCGGACATTTCCGGCTTTTTAATTGCTTCAAAATGGGCCGTATATCAGGATATTATGATGTGTAAGTACCAGTTGCTCTCTGCCAACCCCCCAAAAATGGTACTTCCATTACAACAAGCAAAGGGAGCAACGGGTTCTGTACACCTTCGGCCTTTTCCGGACATTTCCGGCATTTTAAGTGATCAAAAATGGGCCGAATAGCAGGATATTATGATGTGTAAAAACGCGTTGAGCGTTGCCAATCCCCCAAAAATGGTCCTTCCATTACAACGAGCATACGGAGCAACGGGTTCTGTACACCTTCGGCCTTTTCCGGATATTTCCGGCTTTTTAATTGTTTAAAAATCGGCCGTATATCAGGATATTGTGATGTGTAAGAACCAGGTGCTCTCTGCCAACCCGCCAAAAATGGTACTTCCATTACTACGAGCAAACGGAGCATTGTGTTCTGTACACCTTCGGCTTTTTCCGGACATTTCCGGCATTTTAAGTGATCAAAAATGGGCCGAATAGCAGGATATTATGATGTGTAAAAACGCGTTGAGCGTTGCCAATCCCCCAAAAATGGTCCTTCCATTACAACGAGCATACGGAGCAACGGGTTCTGTACACCTTCGGCCTTTTCCGGATATTTCCGGCTTTTTAATTGTTTAAAAATCGGCCGTATATCAGGATATTATGATGTGTAAGAACCAGTTGCTCTCTGCCAACCCCCCAAAAATGGTACTTCCATTACAACAAGCAAAGGGAGCAACGGGTTCTGTACACCTTCGGCCTTTTCCGGACATTTCCGGCTTTTTAATTTCTTCAAAATGGGCCGTATATCAGGATATTATGATGTGTAAGAACCAGTTGCTCTCAGCCAACCCCCCAAAAATGGTAATTCCATTACAACAAGCAAAGGGAGCAACGGGTTCTGTACACCTTCGGCCTTTTCCGGACATTTCCGGCTTTTTAATTGTTTCGAAATGGGCCGTATATCAGGATATTATGATGTGAGAGAACTCGTTGCGCGCTGCCAATCCCCGAAGAATGGTACTTCCATTACAACGAGCATGCGGAGAATCCTGTCTTGTACATATTCGGCCTTTTCCGGCCAGTTTCGTCTTTTTAATTGTTTCAAAATGGGTCGTATCGCAGGATATTATGATGTGTGAGAACTCGCTGCACGCTGCCAATCCCCGAAAAATGGTACGCCCATTACAACGAGCATACGGAGCAACGGGTTCTGTACACCTTCGGCCTTTTCCGGACATATCCGGGATTTTATGTGATTAAAAACGGGACGTATAGCAGGATATTATGATGTGAGAGAACTCGGTGCGCGCTGCCAATCCCCGAGAAATGGTACGCCCCTTACAACGAGCATACGGAGCATCAGGTTCTGTACACCTTCGGCCTTTTCCGGACATTTCCGGCATATTAAGTGAGCAAAAACGGGCAGAATAGCAGGATATTATGATGTGAGAGAACACGGTGCGCGCTGCCAATCCCCGAAGAATGGTACTTCCAATACAACCAGCATCCGGAGAATCCTGTCTTGTACATTTTCGGCCTTTTCCGGCCAGTTTCGGCTTTTTAATAGTTTCAAAATGAGTCGTATCGCAGGATATTATGAGGTGTGAGAACTCGCTGCACGCTGCCAATCCCCGAAAAATGGTACGCCCACTACAACGAGCATACGGAGCAACGGGTTCTGTACACCTTCGGCCTTTTCCGGACATTTCCGGCTTTTTAATTGTTTCAAAATGTGCCGTTTATCAGGATATTATGATGTGAGAGAACACGTTACGCGCTGCCAATCCCCGGGAAATGGTACGCCCCTTACAACGAGCATACGGAGCATCAGGTTCTGTACACCTTCGGCCTTTTCCGGACATTTCCGGCATATTAAGTGATCAAAAACGGGTAGAGTAGCAGGATATTATGATGTGAGAGAACACGGTGCGCGCTGCCAATCCCCGAAGAATGGTACTTCCAATACAACCAGCATCCGGAGAATCCTGTCTTGTACATTTTCGGCCTTTTCCGGCCAGTTTCGGCTTTTTAATTGTTTCAAAATGGGTCGTATCGCAGGATATTATGATGTGAGAGAACTCGTTGCGCGCAGCCAATCCCCGAAGAATGGTACTTCCATTACAACGAGCATGCGGAGAATCCTGTCTTGTACATATTCGGCCTTTTCCGGCCAGTTTCGGCTTTTTAATAGTTTCAAAATGGGCCGTATATCAGGATATTATGATGTGAGAGAACTCGTTGCGCGCTGCCAATCCCCGAAGAATGGTACTTCCATTACAACGAGCATGCGGAGAATCCTGTCTTGTACATATTCGGCCTTTTCCGGCCAGTTTCGTCTTTTTAATTGTTTCAAAATGGGTCGTATCGCAGGATATTATGATGTGTGAGAACTCGCTGCACGCTGCCAATCCCCGAAAAATGGTACGCCCATTACAACGAGCATACGGAGCAACGGGTTCTGTACACCTTCGGCCTTTTCCGGACATATCCGGGATTTTATGTGATTAAAAACGGGCCGTATAGCAGGATATTATGATGTGAGAGAACTCGGTGCGCGCTGCCAATCCCCGAGAAATGGTACGCCCCTTACAACGAGCATACGGAGCATCAGGTTCTGTACACCTTCGGCCTTTTCCGGACATTTCCGGCATATTAAGTGAGCAAAAACGGGCAGAATAGCAGGATATTATGATGTGAGAGAACACGGTGCGCGCTGCCAATCCCCGAAGAATGGTACTTCCAATACAACCAGCATCCGGAGAATCCTGTCTTGTACATCTTCGGCCTTTTCCGGCCAGTTTCGGCTTTTTAATAGTTTCAAAATGAGTCGTATCGCAGGATATTATGAGGTGTGAGAACTCGCTGCACGCTGCCAATCCCCGAAAAATGGTACGCCCACTACAACGAGCATACGGAGCAACGGGTTCTGTACACCTTCGGCCTTTTCCGGACATTTCCGGCTTTTTAATTGTTTCAAAATGTGCCGTTTATCAGGATATTATGATGTGAGAGAACACGTTACGCGCTGCCAATCCCCGGGAAATGGTACGCCCCTTACAACGAGCATACGGAGCATCAGGTTCTGTACACCTTCGGCCTTTTCCGGACATTTCCGGCATATTAAGTGATCAAAAACGGGCAGAGTAGCAGGATATTATGATGTGAGAGAACACGGTGCGCGCTGCCAATCCCCGAAGAATGGTACTTCCAATACAACCAGCATCCGGAGAATCCTGTCTTGTACATTTTCGGCCTTTTCCGGCCAGTTTCGGCTTTTTAATTGTTTCAAAATGGGTCGTATCGCAGGATATTATGATGTGAGAGAACTCGTTGCGCGCAGCCAATCCCCGAAGAATGGTACTTCCATTACAACGAGCATGCGGAGAATCCTGTCTTGTACATATTCGGCCTTTTCCGGCCAGTTTCGGCTTTTTAATAGTTTCAAAATGAGTCGTATCGCAGGATATTATGAGGTGTGAGAACTCGCTGCACGCTGCAAATCCCCGAAAAATGGTACGCCCACTACAACGAGCATACGGAGCAACGGGTTCTGTACACCTTCGGCCTTTTCCGGACATTTCCGGCTTTTTAATTTTTTCAAAATGTGCCGTTTATCAGGATATTATGATGAGAGAGAACACGTTACGCGCTGCCAATCCCCGAGAAATGGTACGCCCCTTACAACGAGCATACGGAGCATCAGGTTCTGTACACCGTCGGCCTTTTCCGGACATTTCCGGCATTTTAAGTGATCAAAAATGGGACGAATAGCAGGATATTATGATGTGTAAAAACGCGTTGAGCGTTGCAAATCCCCCAAAAATGGTCCTTCCATTACAACGAGCATACGGAGCAACGGGTTCTGTACAACTTCGGCCTTTTCCGGATATTTCCGGCTTTTTAATTGTTTCAAAATGGGCCGTATATCAGGATATTATGATGTGTAAGAACCAGGTGCTCTCTGCCAACCCCCCAAAAATGGTACTTCCATTACAACGAGCAAACGGAGCATTGGGTTCTGTACACCTTCGGCCTTTTCCGGACATCTCCGGCATTTCATGTGATTAAAAACGGGCCGTATAGCAGGATATTATGATGTGAGGGAACTCGTTGCGCGCTGCCAATCCCCGAAGAATGGTACTTCCATTACAACGACCATGCGGAGAATCCTGTCTTGTACATATTCGGCCATTTCCGGCCAGTTTCGGCTTTTTAATAGTTTCAAAATGGGTCGTATCGCAGGATATTATGAGGTGTGAGAACTGGCTGCACGCTGGAAATCCCCGAAAAATGGTACGCTCATTACAACGAGCATACGGAGCAACGGGTTCTGTACACCTTCGGCCTTTTCCGGACATTTCCGGCTTTTTAGTTGCTTCAAAATGGACCGTATATCAGGATGTTATGATGTGTAAGAACCAGTTGCTCTCTGCCAACCCCCCAAAAACGGTACTTCCATTACAACAAGCAAAGGGAGCAACCGGTTCTGTACACCTTCGGCCTTTTCCGGACATTTCCGGCTATTTTTTTGTTTCAAAATGGGCCGTATATCACGATATTATGATGTGAGAGAACTCGTTGCGCGCTGCCAATCCCCGAAGAATGGTACTTCCATTACAACGAGCATGCGGAGAATCCTGTCTTGTACATATTCGGCCTTTTCCGGCCAGTTTCGGCTTTTTAATAGTTTCAAAATGAGTCGTATCGCAGGATATTATGAGGTGTGAGAACTCGCTGCACGCTGCCAATCCCCGAAAAATGGTACGCCCATTACAACGAGCATACGGAGCAACGGGTTCTGTACAAATTCGGCCTTTTCCGGACATTTCCGGCTTTTTAATTGTTTCAAAATGTGCCGTTTATCAGGATATTATGATGAGAGAGAACACGTTACGCGCTGCCAATCCCCGAGAAATGGTACGCCCCTTTCAACGAGCATACGGAGCATCAGGTTCTGTACACCTTCGGCCTTTTCCGGACATTTCCGGCATTTTAAGTGATCAAAAATGGGCGAATAGCAGGATATTATGATGTGTAAAAACGCGTTGAGCGTTGCCAATCCCCCAAAAATGGTCCTTCCATTACAACGAGCATACGGAGCAACGGGTTCTGTACACCTTCGGCCTTTTCCGGATATTTCCGGCTTTTTAATTGTTTCAAAATGGGCCGTATATCAGGATATTATGATGTGTAAGAACCAGTTGCTCTCTGCCAACCCCCCAAAAATGGTACTTCCATTACAACGAGTAAACGGAGCATTGGGTTCTGTACACCTTCGGCCTTTTCCGGACATCTCCGGCATTTCATGTGATTAAAAACGGGCCGTATAGCAGGATATTATGATGTGAGGGAACTCCTTGCGCGCTGCAAATCCCCGAAGAATGGTACTTCCATTACAACGAGCATGACGAGAATCCTGTCTTGTACATATTCGGCCTTTTCCGGCCAGTTTCGGCTTTTTAATAGTTTCAAAATGAGTCGTATCGCAGGATATTATGATGTGTAAAAACGCGTTGAGCGTTGCCAATCCCCCAAAAATGGTAATTCCATTACAACGAGCATACGGAGCAACGGGTTCTGTACACCTTCGGCCTTTTCCGGATATTTCCGGCTTTTTAATTGTTTCAAAATGGGCCGTATATCAGGATATTATGATGTGTAAGAACCAGTTGCTCTCTGCCAACCCCCCAAAAATGGTACTTCCATTACAACGAGCAAACGGAGCATTGGGTTCTGTACACCTTCGGCCTTTTCCGGACATTTCCGGCTTTTTAATTGCTTCAATAGGGGCCGTATATCAGGATATTATGATGTGTAAGAACCAGTTGCTCTCTGCCAACCCCCCAAAAATGGTACTTCCATTACAACAAGCAAAGGGAGCAACGGGTTCTGTACACCTTCGGCCTTTTCCGGACATCTCCGGCTTTTTAATTGTTTCAAAATGGGCCCTATATCAGGATATTATGATGTGAGAGAACTCGTTGCGCGCTGCCAATCCCCGAAGAATGGTACTTCCATTACAACGAGCATGCGGAGAATCCTGTCTTGTACATATTCGGCCTTTTCCGGCAAGTTTCGGCGTTTTAATAGTTTCAAAATGAGTCGTTTCGCAGGATATTATGAGGTGTGAGAACTCGCTGCACGCTGCCAATCCCCCAAAAATGGTCCTTCCATTACAACGAGCATACGGAGCAACGGGTTCTGTACACCTTCGGCCTTTTCCGGATATTACCGGCTTTTTAATTGTTTCAAAAAGGGTCGTATCGCAGGATAGTATGATGTTTGAGATCTCGCTGCACGCTGCCAATCCCCGAAAAATGGTACGCCCACTACAACGAGCATACGGAGCAACGGGTTCTGTACACCTTCGGCCTTTTCCGGACATTTCCGGCTTTTTAATTGTTTCAAAATGTGCCGTTTATCAGGATATTATGATGTGAGAGAACACGTTACGCGCTGCCAATCCCCGAGAAATGGTACGCCCCTTACAACGAGCATACGGAGCATCAGGTTCTGTACACCTTCGGCCTTTTCCGGACATTTCCGGCATATTAAGTGATCAAAAACGGGCAGAATAGCAGGATATTATGATGTGAGAGAACACGGTGCGCGCTGCCAATCCCCGAAGAATGGTACTTCCAATACAACCAGCATCCGGAGAATCCTTTCTTGTACATTTTCGGCCTTTTCCGGCCAGTTTCGGCTTTTTAATTGTTTCAAAATGGGTCGTATCGCAGGATATTATGATGTGAGAGAACTCGTTGCGCGCAGCCAATCCCCGAAGAATGGTACTTCCATTACAACGAGCATGCGGAGAATCCTGTCTTGTACATATTCGGCCTTTTCCGGCCAGTATCGGCTTTTTAATAGTTTCAAAATGAGTCGTATCGCCGGATATTATGAGGTGTGAGAACTCGCAGCACGCTGCCAATCCCCGAAAAATGGTACGCCCACTACAACGAGCATACGGAGCAACGGGTTCTGTACACCTTCGGCCTTTTCCGGATATTTCCGGCTTTTTAATTGTTTCAAAATGGGCCGTATATCAGGATATTATGATGTGTAAGAACCAGTTGCTCTCTGCCAACCCCCCAAAAATGGTACTTCCATTACAACGAGCAAACGGAGCATTGGGTTCTGTACACCTTCGGCCTTTTCCGGACATTTCCGGCTTTTTAATTGTTTCAAAATGGGCCGTATATCAGGATATTATGATGTGAGAGAACTCGTTGCGCGCTGCCAATCCCCGAAGAATGGTACTTCCATTACAACGAGCATGCGGAGAATCCTGTCTTGTACATATTCGGCCATTTCCGGCCAGTTTCGGCTTTTTAATAGTTTCAAAATGGGTCGTATCGCAGGATATTATTAGGTGTGAGAACTGGCTGCACGCTGGAAATCCCCGAAAAATGGTACGCCCATTACAACGAGCATACGGAGCAACGGGTTCTGTACACCTTCGGCCTTTTCCGGACATTTCCGGCTTTTTAATTGCTTCAAAATGGGCCGTATATCAGGATATTATGATGTGTAAGAACCAGTTGCTCTCTGCCAACCCCCCAAAAATGGTACTTCCATTACAACAAGCAAAGGGAGCAACGGGTTCTGTACACCTTCGGCCTTTTCCGGACATTTCCGGCTTTTTAATTGTTTCAAAATGGGCCGTATATCAGGATATTATGATGTGAGAGAAATCGTTGCGCGCTGCCAATCCCCGAAGAATGGTACTTCCATTACAACGAGCATGCGGAGAATCCTGTCTTGTACATATTCGGCCTTTTCCGGCAAGTTTCGGCATTTTAATAGTTTCAAAATGAGTCGTTTCGCAGGATATTATGAGGTGTGAGAACTCGCTGCACGCTGCCAATCCCCCAAAAATGGTCCTTCCATTACAACGAGCATACGGAGCAACGAGTTCTGTACACCTTCGGCCTTTTCCGGATATTACCGGCTTTTTAATTGTTTCAAAAAGGGTCGTATCGCAGGATATTATGATGTTTGAGATCTCGCTGCACGCTGCCAATCCCCGAAAAATGGTACGCCCACTACAACGAGCATACGGAGCAACGGGTTCTGTACACCTTCGGCCTTTTCCGGACATTTCCGGCTTTTTAATTGTTTCAAAATGTGCCGTTTATCAGGATATTATGATGTGAGAGAACACGTTACGCGCTGCCAATCCCCGAGAAATGGTACGCCCCTTACAACGAGCATACGGAGCATCAGGTTCTGTACACCTTCGGCCTTTTCCGGACATTTCCGGCATATTAAGTGATCAAAAACGGGCAGAATAGCAGGATATTATGATGTGAGAGAACACGGTGCGCGCTGCCAATCCCCGCAGAATGGTACTTCCAATACAACCAGCATCCGGAGAATCCTGTCTTGTACATTTTCGGCCTTTTCCGGCCAGTTTCGGCTTTTTAATTGTTTCAAAATGGGTCGTATCGCAGGATATTATGATGTGAGAGAACTCGTTGCGCGCAGCCAATCCCCGAAGAATGGTACTTCCATTACAACGAGCATGCGGAGAATCCTGTCTTGTACATATTCGGCCTTTTCCGGCCAGTTTCGGCTTTTTAATAGTTTCAAAATGAGTCGTATCGCAGGATATTATGAGGTGTGAGAACTCGCTGCACGCTGCCAATTCCCGAAAAATGGTACGCCCACTACAACGAGCATACGGAGCAACGGGTTCTGTACACCTTCGGCCTTTTCCGGACATCTCCGGCATTTCATGTGATTAAAAACGGGCCGTATAGCAGGATATTATGATGTGAGGGAACTCGTTGCGCGCTGCCAATCCCCGAAGAATGGTACTTCCATTACAACGACCATGCGGAGAATCCTGTCTTGTACATATTCGGCCATTTCCGGCCAGTTTCGGCTTTTTAATAGTTTCAAAATGGGTCGTATCGGAGGATATTATGAGGTGTGAGAACTGGCTGCACGCTGGAAATCCCCGAAAAATGGTACGCCCATTACAACGAGCATACGGAGCAACGGGTTCTGTACACCTTCGGCCTTTTCCGGACATCTCCGGCATTTCATGTGATTAAAAACGGGCCGTATAGCAGGATATTATGATGTGAGGGAACTCGTTGCGCGCTGCCAATCCCCGAAGAATGGTACTTCCATTACAACGACCATGCGGAGAATCCTGTCTTGTACATATTCGGCCATTTCCGGCCAGTTTCGGCTTTTTAACAGTTTCAAAATGAGTCGTATCGCAGGATATTATGAGGTGTGAGAACTCGCTGCACGCTGCCAATCCCCGAAAAATGGTACGCCCATTACAACGAGCATACGGAGCAACGGGTTCTGTACACCTTCGGCCTTTTCCGGACATTTCCGGCTTTTTAATTGTTTCAAAATGTGCCGTTTATCAGGATATTATGATGAGAGAGAACACGTTACGCGCTGCCAATCCCCGAGAAATGGTACGCCCCTTACAACGAGCATACGGAGCATCAGGTTCTGTACACCTTCGGCCTTTTCCGGACATTTCCGGCATTTTAAGTGATCAAAAATGGGCGAATAGCAGGATATTATGATGTGTAAAAACGCGTTGAGCGTTGCCAATCCCCCAAAAATGGTCCTTCCATTACAACGAGCATACGGAGCAACGGGTTCTGTACACCTTCGGCCTTTTCCGGATATTTCCGGCTTTTTAATTGTTTCAAAATGGGCCGTATATCAGGATATTATGATGTGTAAGAACCAGTTGCTCTCTGCCAACACCCCAAAAATGGTACTTCCATTACAACGAGCAAACGGAGCATTGGGTTCTGTACACCTTCGGGCTTTTCCGGACATATCCGGCATTTCATGTGATTAAAAACGGGCCGTATAGCAGGATATTATGATGTGAGGGAACTCCTTGCGCGCTGCAAATCCCCGAAGAATGGTACTTCCATTACAACGAGCATGACGAGAATCCTGTCTTGTACATATTCGGCCTTTTCCGGCCAGTTTCGGCTTTTTAATAGTTTCAAAATGAGTCGTATCGCAGGATATTATGATGTGTAAAAACGCGTTGAGCGTTGCCAATCCCCCAAAAATGGTAATTCCATTACAACGAGCATACGGAGCAACGGGTTCTGTACACCTTCGGCCTTTTCCGGATATTTCCGGCTTTTTAATTGTTTCAAAATGGGCCGTATATCAGGATATTATGATGTGTAAGAACCAGTTGCTCTCTGCCAACCCCCCAAGAATGGTACTTCCATTACAACGAGCAAACGGAGCATTGGGTTCTGTACACCTTCGGCCTTTTCCGGACATCTCCGGCATTTTATGTGATTAAAAACGGGCCGTATAGCAGGATATTATGATGTGAGAGAACTCGTTGCGCGCTGCCAATCCCCGAAGAATGGTACTTCCATTACAACGACCATGCGGAGAATCCTGTCTTGTACATATTCGGCCATTTCCGGCCAGTTTCGGCTTTTTAATAGTTTCAAAATGGGTCGTATCGCAGGATATTATGAGGTGTGAGAACTGGCTGCACGCTGGAAATCCCCGAAAAATGGTACGTCCATTACAACGAGCATACGGAGCAACGGCTTCTGTACACCTTCGGCCTTTTCCGGACATTTCCGGCTTTTTAATTGCTTCAAAATGGGCCGTATATCAGGATATTATGATGTGTAAGAACCAGTTGATCTCTGCCAACCCCCCAAAAATGGTACTTCCATTACAACAAGCAAAGGGAGCAACGGGTTCTGTACACCTTCGGCCTTTTCCGGACACATCCGGCTTTTTAATTGTTTCAAAATGGGCCCTATATCAGGATAATATGATGTGAGAGAACTCGTTGCGCGCTGCCAATCCCCGAAGAATGGTACTTCCATTACAACGAGCATGCGGAGAATCCTGTCTTGTACATATTCGGCCATTTGCGGCCAGTTTCGGCTTTTTAATAGTTTCAAAATGGGTCGTATCGCAGGAGACTATGAGGTGTGAGAACTGGCTGCACGCTGGAAATCCCCGAAAAATGGTACGTCCATTACAACGAGCATACGGAGCAGCGGGTTTTGTACACCTTCGGCCTTTTCCGGACATTTCCGGCTTTTTAATTGCTTCAAAATGGGCCGTATATCAGGATATTATGATGTGTAAGAACCAGTTGGTCTCTGCCAACCCCCCAAAAATGGTACTTCCATTACAACAAGCAAAGGGAGCAACGGGTTCTGTACACCTTCGGCCTTTTCCGGACACATCCGGCTTTTTAATTGTTTCAAAATGGGCCCTATATCAGGATAATATGATGTGAGAGAACTCGTTGCGCGCTGCCAATCCCCGAAGAATGGTACTTCCATTACAACGAGCATGCGGAGAATCCTGTCTTGTACATATTCGGCCTTTTCCGGCAAGTTTCGGCATTTTAATAGTTTCAAAATGAGTCGTTTCGCAGGATATTATGAGGTGTGAGAACTCGCTGCACGCTGCCAATCCGCCAAAAATGGTCCTTCCATTACAACGAGCATACGGAGCAACGGGTTCTGTACACCTTCGGCCTTTTCCGGATATTACCGGCTTTTTAATTGTTTCAAAATGGTCGTATCGCAGGATATTATGATGTTTGAGATCTCGCTGCACGCTGCCAATCCCCGAAAAATGGTACGCCCACTACAACGAGCATACGGAGCAACGAGTTCTGCACACCTTCGGCCTTTTCCGGACATTTCCGGCTTTTTAATTGTTTCAAAATGTGCCGTTTATCAGGATATTATGATGTGAGAGAACACGTTACGCGCTGCCAATCCCCGAGAAATGGTACGCCCCTTACAACGAGCATACGGAGCATCAGGTTCTGTACACCTTCGGCCTTTTCCGGACATTTCCGGCATATTAAGTGATCAAAAACGGGCATAATAGCAGGATATTATGATGTGAGAGAACACGGTGCTCGCTGCCAATCCCCGAAGAATGGTACTTCCAATACAACCAGCATCCGGAGAATCCTGTCTTGTACATTTTCGGCCTTTTCCGGCCAGTTTCGGCTTTTTAATTGTTTCAAAATGGGTCGTATCGCAGGATATTATGATGTGAGAGAACTCGTTGCGCGCAGCCAATCCCCGAAGAATGGTACTTCCATTACAACGAGCATGCGGAGAATCCTGTCTTGTACATTTTCGGCCTTTTCCGGCCAGTTTCGGCTTTTTAATTGTTTCAAAATGGGTCGTATCGCAGGATATTATGATGTGAGAGAACTCGTTGCGCGCAGCCAATCCCCGAAAAATGGTACGCCCATTACAACGAGCATACGGAGCAGCGGGTTTTGTACACCTTCGGCCTTTTCCGGACATTTCCGGCTTTTTAATTGCTTCAATAGGGGCCGTATATCAGGATATTATGATGTGTAAGAACCAGTTGCTCTCTGCCAACCCCCCAAAAATGGTACTTCCATTACAACAAGCAAAGGGAGCAACGGGTTCTGTACACCTTCGGCCTTTTCCGGACATTTCCGGCTTTTTAATTGTTTCAAAATGGGCCGTATATCAGGATATTATGATGTGAGAGAACTCGTTGCGCGCTGCCAATCCCCGAAGAATGGTACTTCCATTACAACGAGCATGCGGAGAATCCTGTCTTGTACATATTCGGCCATTTCCGGCCAGTTTCGGCTTTTTAATAGTTTCAAAATGGGTCGTATCGCAGGATATTATGAGGTGTGAGAACTGGCTGCACGCTGGAAATCCCCGAAAAATGGTACGTCCATTACAACGAGCATACGGAGCAACGGGTTCTGTACACCTTCGGCCTTTTCCGGACATTTCCGGCTTTTTAATTGCTTCAAAATGGGCCGTATATCAGGATATTATGATGTGTAAGAACCAGTTGATCTCTGCCAACCCCCCAAAAATGGTACTTCCATTACAACAAGCAAAGGGAGCAACGGGTTCTGTACACCTTCGGCCTTTTCCGGACACATCCGGCTTTTTAATTGTTTCAAAATGGGCCCTATATCAGGATAATATGATGTGAGAGAACTCGTTGCGCGCTGCCAATCCCCGAAGAATGGTACTTCCATTACAACGAGCATGCGGAGAATCCTGTCTTGTACATATTCGGCCATTTCCGGCCAGTTTCGGCTTTTTAATAGTTTCAAAATGGGTCGTATCGCAGGATATTATGAGGTGTGAGAACTGGCTGCACGCTGGAAATCCCCGAAAAATGGTACGCCCATTACAACGAGCATACGGAGCAGCGGGTTTTGTACACCTTCGGCCTTTTCCGGACATTTCCGGCTTTTTAATTGCTTCAATAGGGGCCGTATATCAGGATATTATGATGTGTAAGAACCAGTTGCTCTCTGCCAACCCCCCAAAAATGGTACTTCCATTACAACAAGCAAAGGGAGCAACGGGTTCTGTACACCTTCGGCCTTTTCCGGACATTTCCGGCTTTTTAATTGTTTCAAAATGGGCCGTATATCAGGATATTATGATGTGAGAGAACTCGTTGCGCGCTGCCAATCCCCGAAGAATGGTACTTCCATTACAACGAGCATGCGGAGAATCCTGTCTTGTACATATTCGGCCATTTCCGGCCAGTTTCGGCTTTTTAATAGTTTCAAAATGGGTCGTATCGCAGGATATTATGAGGTGTGAGAACTGGCTGCACGCTGGAAATCCCCGAAAAATGGTACGTCCATTACAACGAGCATACGGAGCAACGGGTTCTGTACACCTTCGGCCTTTTCCGGACATTTCCGGCTTTTTAATTGCTTCAAAATGGGCCGTATATCAGGATATTATGATGTGTAAGAACCAGTTGATCTCTGCCAACCCCCCAAAAATGGTACTTCCATTACAACAAGCAAAGGGAGCAACGGGTTCTGTACACCTTCGGCCTTTTCCGGACACATCCGGCTTTTTAATTGTTTCAAAATGGGCCCTATATCAGGATAATATGATGTGAGAGAACTCGTTGCGCGCTGCCAATCCCCGAAGAATGGTACTTCCATTACAACGAGCATGCGGAGAATCCTGTCTTGTACATATTCGGCCATTTCCGGCCAGTTTCGGCTTTTTAATAGTTTCAAAATGGGTCGTATCGCAGGATATTATGAGGTGTGAGAACTGGCTGCACGCTGGAAATCCCCGAAAAATGGTACGTCCATTACAACGAGCATACGGAGCAACGGGTTCTGTACACCTTCGGCCTTTTCCGGACATTTCCGGCTTTTTAATTGCTTCAAAATGGGCCGTATATCAGGATATTATGATGTGTAAGAACCAGTTGGTCTCTGCCAACCCCCCAAAAATGGTACTTCCATTACAACAAGCAAAGGGAGCAACGGGTTCTGTACACCTTCGGCCTTTTCCGGACACATCCGGCTTTTTAATTGTTTCAAAATGGGCCCTATATCAGGATAATATGATGTGAGAGAACTCGTTGCGCGCTGCCAATCCCCGAAGAATGGTACTTCCATTACACCGAGCATGCGGAGAATCCTGTCTTGTACATATTCGGCCTTTTCCGGCAAGTTTCGGCATTTTAATAGTTTCAAAATGAGTCGTTTCGCAGGATATTATGAGGTGTGAGAACTCGCTGCACGCTGCCAATCCGCCAAAAATGGTCCTTCCATTACAACGAGCATACGGAGCAACGGGTTCTGTACACCTTCGGCCTTTTCCGGATATTACCGGCTTTTTAATTGTTTCAAAATGGTCGTATCGCAGGATATTATGATGTTTGAGATCTCGCTGCACGCTGCCAATCCCCGAAAAATGGTACGCCCACTACAACGAGCATACGGAGCAACGAGTTCTGCACACCTTCGGCCTTTTCCGGACATTTCCGGCTTTTTAATTGTTTCAAAATGTGCCGTTTATCAGGATATTATGATGTGAGAGAACACGTTACGCGCTGCCAATCCCCGAGAAATGGTACGCCCCTTACAACGAGCATACGGAGCATCAGGTTCTGTACACCTTCGGCCTTTTCCGGACATTTCCGGCATATTAAGTGATCAAAAACGGGCATAATAGCAGGATATTATGATGTGAGAGAACACGGTGCTCGCTGCCAATCCCCGAAGAATGGTACTTCCAATACAACCAGCATCCGGAGAATCCTGTCTTGTACATTTTCGGCCTTTTCCGGCCAGTTTCGGCTTTTTAATTGTTTCAAAATGGGTCGTATCGCAGGATATTATGATGTGAGAGAACTCGTTGCGCGCAGCCAATCCCCGAAGAATGGTACTTCCATTACAACGAGCATGCGGAGAATCCTGTCTTGTACATATTCGGCCTTTTCCGGCCAGTTTCGGCTTTTTAATAGTTTCAAAATGAGTCGTATCGCCGTATATTATGAGGTGTGAGAACTCGCAGCACGCTGCCAATCCCCGAAAAATGGTACGCCCACTACAACGAGCATACGGAGCAACGGGTTCTGTACACCTTCGGCCTTTTCCGGACATTTCCGGCTTTTTAATTGTTTCAAAATGTGCCGTTTATCAGGATATTATGATGAGAGAGAACACGTTACGCGCTGCCAATCCCCGAGAAATGGAACGCCCCTTACAACGAGCATACGGAGCATCAGGTTCTGTACACCTTCGGCCTTTTCCGGACATTTCCGGCATTTTAAGTGATCAAAAATGGGCCGAATAGCAGGATATTATGAGGTGTGAGAACTCGCTGCACGCTGCCAATCCCCCAAAAATGGTCCTTCCATTACAACGAGCATACGGAGCAACGGGTTCTGTACACCTTCGGCCTTTTCCGGATATTACCGGCTTTTTAATTGTTTCAAAAAGGGTCGTATCGCAGGATATTATGTAGTTTGAGATCTCGCTGCACGCTGCCAATCCGCGAAAAATGGTACGCCCACTACAACGAGCATACGGAGCAACGGGTTCTGTACACCTTCGGCCTTTTCCGGACATTTCCGGCTTTTTAATTGTTTCAAAATGTGCCGTTTATCAGGATATTATGATGTGAGAGAACACGTTACGCGCTGCCAATCCCCGAGAAATGGTACGCCCCTTACAACGAGCATACGGAGCATCAGGTTCTGTACACCTTCGGCCTTTTCCGGACATTTCCGGCATATTAAGTGATCAAAAACGGGCAGAATAGCAGGATATTATGATGTGAGAGAACACGGTGCACGCTGCCAATCCCCGAAAAATGGAACGCCCACTACAGCGAGCATACGGAGCATCAGGTTCTGTACACCTTCGGCCTTTTCCGGACATTTCCGGCATTTTAAGTGATCAAAAATGGGCCGAATAGCAGGATATTATGATGTGTAAAAACGCGTTGAGCGTTGCCAATACCCCAAAAATGGTAATTCCATTACAACGAGCATACGGAGCAACGGGTTCTGTACACCTTCGGCCTTTTCCGGATATTTCCGGCTTTTTAATTGTTTCAAAATGGGCCGTATATCAGGATATTATGATGTGTAAGAACCAGTTGCTCTCTGCCAACCCCCCAAAAATGGTACTTCCATTACAACGAGCAAACGGAGCATTGGGTTCTGTACACCTTCGGCCTTTTCCGGACATCTCCGGCATTTTATGTGATTAAAAACGGGCCGTATAGCAGGATATTATGATGTGAGAGAACTCGTTGCGCGCTGCCAATCCCCGAAGAATGGTACTTCCATTACAACGACCATGCGGAGAACCCTGTCTTGTACATATTCGGCCATTTCCGGCCAGTTTCGGCTTTTTAATAGTTTCAAAATGGGTCGTATCGCAGGATATTATGAGGTGTGAGAACTGGCTGCACGCTGGAAATCCCCGAAAAATGGTACGCCCATTACAACGAGCATACGGAGCAGCGGGTTCTGTACACCTTCGGCCTTTTCCGGACATTTCCGGCTTTTTAACTGCTTCAATAGGGGCCGTATATCAGGATATTATGATGTGTAAGAACCAGTTGCTCTCTGCCAACCCCCCAAAAATGGTACTTCCATTACAACGAGCAAACGGAGCATTGGGTTCTGTACACCTTCGGCCTTTTCCGGACATTTCCGGCTTTTTAATTGCTTCAATAGGGGCCGTATATCAGGATATTATGATGTGAGAGAACTCGTTGCGCGCTGCCAATCCCCGAAGAATGGTACTTCCATTACAACGAGCATGCGGCGAATCCTGTCTTGTACATATTCGGCCTTTTCCGGCAAGTTTCGGCGTTTTAATAGTTTCAAAATGAGTCGTTTCGCAGGATATTATGAGGTGTGAGAACTCGCTGCACGCTGCGAATCCCCCAAAAATGGTCCTTCCATTACAACGAGCATACGGAGCAACGGGTTCTGTACACCTTCGGCCTTTTCCGGATATTACCGGCTTTTTAATTGTTTCAAAAAGGGTCGTATCGCAGGATATTATGATGTTTGAGATCTCGCTGCACGCTGCCAATCCCCGAAAAATGGTACGCCCACTACAACGAGCATACGGAGCAACGGGTTCTGTACACCTTCGGCCTTTTCCGGACATTTCCGGCTTTTTAACTGCTTCAATAGGGGCCGTATATCAGGATATTATGATGTGTAAGAACCAGTTGCTCTCTGCCAACCCCCCAAAAATGGTACTTCCATTACAACGAGCAAACGGAGCATTGGGTTCTGTACACCTTCGGCCTTTTCCGGACATTTCCGGCTTTTTAATTGCTTCAATAGGGGCCGTATATCAGGATATTATGATGT
Organism: Bombus muscorum; assembly: GCA_963971185.1. Lineage (NCBI taxonomy): Eukaryota > Metazoa > Arthropoda > Insecta > Hymenoptera > Apidae > Bombus > Bombus muscorum. The sequence goes on along the minus strand of OZ020130.1, from coordinate 8,311,893 downwards.
GTAAGAACCAGTTGCTCTCTGCCAACCCCCCAAAAATGGTACTTCCATTACAACAAGCAAAGGGAGCAACGGGTTCTGTACACCTTCGGCCTTTTCCGGACATTTCCGGCTTTTTAATTGTTTCAAAATGGGCCGTATATCAGGATATTATGATGTGAGAGAACTCGTTGCGCGCTGCCAATCCCCGAAGAATGGTACTTCCATTACAACGAGCATGCGGAGAATCCTGTCTTGTACATATTCGGCCATTTCCGGCCAGTTTCGGCTTTTTAATAGTTTCAAAATGGGTCGTATCGCAGGATATTATGAGGTGTGAGAACTGGCTGCACGCTGGAAATCCCCGAAGAATGGTACTTCCATTACAACGAGCATGCGGAGAATCCTGTCTTGTACATATTCGGCCTTTTCCGGCAAGTTTCGGCATTTTAATAGTTTCAAAATGAGTCGTTTCGCAGGATATTATGAGGTGTGAGAACTCGCTGCACGCTGCCAATCCGCCAAAAATGGTCCTTCCATTACAACGAGCATACGGAGCAACGGGTTCTGTACACCTTCGGCCTTTTCCGGACATTTCCGGCTTTTTAATTGTTTCAAAATGTGCCGTTTATCAGGATATTATGATGTGAGAGAACACGTTACGCGCTGCCAATCCCCGAGAAATGGTACGCCCCTTACAACGAGCATACGGAGCATCAGGTTCTGTACACCTTCGGCCTTTTCCGGACATTTCCGGCATATTAAGTGATCAAAAACGGGCATAATAGCAGGATATTATGATGTGAGAGAACACGGTGCTCGCTGCCAATCCCCGAAGAATGGTACTTCCAATACAACCAGCATCCGGAGAATCCTGTCTTGTACATTTTCGGCCTTTTCCGGCCAGTTTCGGCTTTTTAATTGTTTCAAAATGGGTCGTATCGCAGGATATTATGATGTGAGAGAACTCGTTGCGCGCAGCCAATCCCCGAAGAATGGTACTTCCATTACAACGAGCATGCGGAGAATCCTGTCTTGTACATATTCGGCCTTTTCCGGCCAGTTTCGGCTTTTTAATAGTTTCAAAATGAGTCGTATCGCCGGATATTATGAGGTGTGAGAACTCGCAGCACGCTGCCAATCCCCGAAAAATGGTACGCCCACTACAACGAGCATACGGAGCAACGGGTTCTGTACACCTTCGGCCTTTTCCGGACATTTCCGGCTTTTTAATTGTTTCAAAATGTGCCGTTTATCAGGATATTATGATGAGAGAGAACACGTTACGCGCTGCCAATCCCCGAGAAATGGTACGCCCCTTACAACGAGCATACGGAGCATCAGGTTCTGTACACCTTCGGCCTTTTCCGGACATTTCCGGCATTTTAAGTGATCAAAAATGGGCCGAATAGCAGGATATTATGAGGTGTGAGAACTCGCTGCACGCTGCCAATCCCCCAAAAATGGTCCTTCCATTACAACGAGCATACGGAGCAACGGGTTCTGTACACCTTCGGCCTTTTCCGGATATTACCGGCTTTTTAATTGTTTCAAAAAGGGTCGTATCGCAGGATATTATGATGTTTGAGATCTCGCTGCACGCTGCCAATCCGCGAAAAATGGTACGCCCACTACAACGAGCATACGGAGCAACGGGTTCTGTACACCTTCGGCCTTTTCCGGACATTTCCGGCATATTAAGTGATCAAAAACGGGCAGAATAGCAGGATATTATGATGTGAGAGAACACGGTGCACGCTGCCAATCCCCGAAAAATGGAACGCCCACTACAGCGAGCATACGGAGCATCAGGTTCTGTACACCTTCGGCCTTTTCCGGACATTTCCGGCATTTTAAGTGATCAAAAATGGGCCGAATAGCAGGATATTATGATGTGTAAAAACGCGTTGAGCGTTGCCAATACCCCAAAAATGGTAATTCCATTACAACGAGCATACGGAGCAACGGGTTCTGTACACCTTCGGCCTTTTCCGCACATTTCCGGCTTTTTAATTGTTTCAAAATGGGCCCTATATCAGGATATTATGATGTGAGAGAACTCGTTGCGCGCTGCCAATCTCCGAAGAATGGTACTTCCATTACAACGAGCATGCGGCGAATCCTGTCTTGTACATATTCGGCCTTTTCCGGCAAGTTTCGGCGTTTTAATAGTTTCAAAATGAGTCGTTTCGCAGGATATTATGAGGTGTGAGAACTCGCTGCACGCTGCCAATCCCCCAAAAATGGTCCTTCCATTACAACGAGCATACGGAGCAACGGGTTCTGTACACCTTCGGCCTTTTCCGGATATTACCGGCTTTTTAATTGTTTCAAAAAGGGTCGTATCGCAGGATATTATGATGTTTGAGATCTCGCTGCACGCTGCCAATCCCCGAAAAATGGTACGCCCACTACAACGAGCATACGGAGCAACGGGTTCTGTACACCTTCGGCCTTTTCCGGACATTTCCGGCTTTTTAATTGCTTCAAAATGTGCCGTTTATCAGGATATTATGATGTGAGAGAACACGTTACGCGCTGCCAATCCCCGAGAAATGGTACGCCCCTTACAACGAGCATACGGAGCATCAGGTTCTGTACACCTTCGGCCTTTTCCGGACATTTCCGGCATATTAAGTGATCAAAAACGGGCAGAATAGCAGGATATTATGATGTGAGAGAACACGGTGCGCGCTGCCAATCCCCGAAGAATGGTACTTCCAATACAACCAGCATCCGGAGAATCCTTTCTTGTACATTTTCGGCCTTTTCCGGCCAGTTTCGGCTTTTTAATTGTTTCAAAATGGGTCGTATCGCAGGATATTATGATGTGAGAGAACTCGTTGCGCGCAGCCAATCCCCGAAGAATGGTACTTCCATTACAACGAGCATGCGGAGAATCCTGTCTTGTACATATTCGGCCTTTTCCGGCCAGTATCGGCTTTTTAATAGTTTCAAAATGAGTCGTATCGCCGGATATTATGAGGTGTGAGAACTCGCAGCACGCTGCCAATCCCCGAAAAATGGTACGCCCACTACAACGAGCATACGGAGCAACGGGTTCTGTACACCTTCGGCCTTTTCCGGATATTTCCGGCTTTTTAATTGTTTCAAAATGGGCCGTATATCAGGATATTATGATGTGTAAGAACCAGTTGCTCTCTGCCAACCCCCCAAAAATGGTACTTCCATTACAACGAGCAAACGGAGCATTGGGTTCTGTACACCTTCGGCCTTTTCCGGACATTTCCGGCTTTTTAATTGTTTCAAAATGGGCCGTATATCAGGATATTATGATGTGAGAGAACTCGTTGCGCGCTGCCAATCCCCGAAGAATGGTACTTCCATTACAACGAGCATGCGGAGAATCCTGTCTTGTACATATTCGGCCATTTCCGGCCAGTTTCGGCTTTTTAATAGTTTCAAAATGGGTCGTATCGCAGGATATTATGAGGTGTGAGAACTGGCTGCACGCTGGAAATCCCCGAAAAATGGTACGCCCATTACAACGAGCATACGGAGCAACGGGTTCTGTACACCTTCGGCCTTTTCCGGACATTTCCGGCTTTTTAATTGCTTCAAAATGGGCCGTATATCAGGATATTATGATGTGTAAGAACCAGTTGCTCTCTGCCAACCCCCCAAAAATGGTACTTCCATTACAACAAGCAAAGGGAGCAACGGGTTCTGTACACCTTCGGCCTTTTCCGGACATTTCCGGCTTTTTAATTGTTTCAAAATGGGCCGTATATCAGGATATTAGGATGTGAGAGAAATCGTTGCGCGCTGCCAATCCCCGAAGAATGGTACTTCCATTACAACGAGCATGCGGAGAATCCTGTCTTGTACATATTCGGCCTTTTCCGGCAAGTTTCGGCATTTTAATAGTTTCAAAATGAGTCGTTTCGCAGGATATTATGAGGTGTGAGAACTCGCTGCACGCTGCCAATCCCCCAAAAATGGTCCTTCCATTACAACGAGCATACGGAGCAACGAGTTCTGTACACCTTCGGCCTTTTCCGGATATTACCGGCTTTTTAATTGTTTCAAAAAGGGTCGTATCGCAGGATATTATGATGTTTGAGATCTCGCTGCACGCTGCCAATCCCCGAAAAATGGTACGCCCACTACAACGAGCATACGGAGCAACGGGTTCTGTACACCTTCGGCCTTTTCCGGACATTTCCGGCTTTTTAATTGTTTCAAAATGTGCCGTTTATCAGGATATTATGATGTGAGAGAACACGTTACGCGCTGCCAATCCCCGAGAAATGGTACGCCCCTTACAACGAGCATACGGAGCATCAGGTTCTGTACACCTTCGGCCTTTTCCGGACATTTCCGGCATATTAAGTGATCAAAAACGGGCAGAATAGCAGGATATTATGATGTGAGAGAACACGGTGCGCGCTGCCAATCCCCGCAGAATGGTACTTCCAATACAACCAGCATCCGGAGAATCCTGTCTTGTACATTTTCGGCCTTTTCCGGCCAGTTTCGGCTTTTTAATTGTTTCAAAATGGGTCGTATCGCAGGATATTATGATGTGAGAGAACTCGTTGCGCGCAGCCAATCCCCGAAGAATGGTACTTCCATTACAACGAGCATGCGGAGAATTATGTCTTGTACATATTCGGCCTTTTCCGGCCAGTTTCGGCTTTTTAATAGTTTCAAAATGAGTCGTATCGCCGGATATTATGAGGTGTGAGAACTCGCAGCACGCTGCCAATCCCCGAAAAATGGTACGCCCACTACAACGAGCATACGGAGCAACGGGTTCTGTACACCTTCGGCCTTTTCCGGACATTTCCGGCTTTTTAATTGTTTCAAAATGTGCCGTTTATCAGGATATTATGATGAGAGAGAACACGTTACGCGCTGCCAATCCCCGAGAAATGGTACGCCCCTTACAACGAGCATACGGAGCATCAGGTTCTGTACACCTTCGGCCTTTTCCGGACATTTCCGGCATTTTAAGTGATCAAAAATGGGCGAATAGCAGGATATTATGATGTGTAAAAACGCGTTGAGCGTTGCCAATCCCCCAAAAATGGTCCTTCCATTACAACGAGCATACGGAGCAACGGGTTCTGTACACCTTCGGCCTTTTCCGGATATTTCCGGCTTTTTAATTGTTTCAAAATGGGCCGTATATCAGGATATTATGATGTGTAAGAACCAGATGCTCTCTGCCAACCCCCCAAAAATGGTACTTCCATTACAACGAGCAAACGGAGCTTTGGGTTCTGTACACCTTCGGGCTTTTCCGGACATATCCGGCATTTCATGTGATTAAAAACGGGCCGTATAGCAGGATATTATGATGTGAGGGAACTCCTTGCGCGCTGCAAATCCCCGAAGAATGGAACTTCCATTACAACGAGCATGACGAGAATCCTGTCTTGTACATATTCGGCCTTTTCCGGCCAGTTTCGGCTTTTTAATAGTTTCAAAATGAGTCGTATCGCAGGATATTATGATGTGTAAAAACGCGTTGAGCGTTGCCAATCCCCCTAAAATGGTAATTCCATTACAACGAGCATACGGAGCAACGGGTTCTGTACACCTTCGGCCTTTTCCGGATATTTCCGGCTTTTTAATTGTTTCAAAATGGGCCGTATATCAGGATATTATGATGTGTAAGAACCAGTTGCTCTCTGCCAACCCCCCAAAAATGGTACTTCCATTACAACGAGCAAACGGAGCATTGGGTTCTGTACACCTTCGGCCTTTTCCGGACATCTCCGGCATTTTATGTGATTAAAAACGGGCCGTATAGCAGGATATTATGATGTGAGAGAACTCGTTGCGCGCTGCCAATCCCCGAAGAATGGTACTTCCATTACAACGACCATGCGGAGAATCCTGTCTTGTACATATTCGGCCATTTCCGGCCAGTTTCGGCTTTTTAATAGTTTCAAAATGGGTCGTATCGCAGGATATTATGAGGTGTGAGAACTGGCTGCACGCTGGAAATCCCCGAAAAATGGTACGCCCATTACAACGAGCATACGGAGCAGCGGGTTTTGTACACCTTCGGCCTTTTCCGGACATTTCCGGCTTTTTAATTGCTTCAATAGGGGCCGTATATCAGGATATTATGATGTGTAAGAACCAGTTGCTCTCTGCCAACCCCCCAAAAATGGTACTTCCATTACAACAAGCAAAGGGAGCAACGGGTTCTGTACACCTTCGGCCTTTTCCGGACATTTCCGGCTTTTTAATTGTTTCAAAATGGGCCGTATATCAGGATATTATGATGTGAGAGAACTCGTTGCGCGCTGCCAATCCCCGAAGAATGGTACTTCCATTACAACGAGCATGCGGAGAATCCTGTCTTGTACATATTCGGCCATTTCCGGCCAGTTTCGGCTTTTTAATAGTTTCAAAATGGGTCGTATCGCAGGATATTATGAGGTGTGAGAACTGGCTGCACGCTGGAAATCCCCGAAAAATGGTACGTCCATTACAACGAGCATACGGAGCAACGGGTTCTGTACACCTTCGGCCTTTTCCGGACATTTCCGGCTTTTTAATTGCTTCAAAATGGGCCGTATATCAGGATATTATGATGTGTAAGAACCAGTTGATCTCTGCCAACCCCCCAAAAATGGTACTTCCATTACAACAAGCAAAGGGAGCAACGGGTTCTGTACACCTTCGGCCTTTTCCGGACACATCCGGCTTTTTAATTGTTTCAAAATGGGCCCTATATCAGGATAATATGATGTGAGAGAACTCGTTGCGCGCTGCCAATCCCCGAAGAATGGTACTTCCATTACAACGAGCATGCGGAGAATCCTGTCTTGTACATATTCGGCCATTTCCGGCCAGTTTCGGCTTTTTAATTGTTTCAAAATGGGTCGTATCGCAGGATATTATGATGTGAGAGAACTCGTTGCGCGCAGCCAATCCCCGAAGAATGGTACTTCCATTACAACGAGCATGCGGAGAATCCTGTCTTGTACATATTCGGCCTTTTCCGGACATTTCCGGCATTTTAAGTGATCAAAAATGGGCCGAATAGCAGGATATTATGAGGTGTGAGAACTCGCTGCACGCTGCCAATCCCCCAAAAATGGTCCTTCCATTACAACGAGCATACGGAGCAACGGGTTCTGTACACCTTCGGCCTTTTCCGGATATTACCGGCTTTTTAATTGTTTCAAAAAGGGTCGTATCGCAGGATATTATGATGTTTGAGATCTCGCTGCACGCTGCCAATCCGCGAAAAATGGTACGCCCACTACAACGAGCATACGGAGCAACGGGTTCTGTACACCTTCGGCCTTTTCCGGACATTTCCGGCTTTTTAATTGTTTCAAAATGTGCCGTTTATCAGGATATTATGATGTGAGAGAACACGTTACGCGCTGCCAATCCCCGAGAAATGGTACGCCCCTTACAACGAGCATACGGAGCATCAGGTTCTGTACACCTTCGGCCTTTTCCGGACATTTCCGGCATATTAAGTGATCAAAAACGGGCAGAATAGCAGGATATTATGATGTGAGAGAACACGGTGCACGCTGCCAATCCCCGAAAAATGGAACGCCCACTACAGCGAGCATACGGAGCATCAGGTTCTGTACACCTTCGGCCTTTTCCGGACATTTCCGGCATTTTAAGTGATCAAAAATGGGCCGAATAGCAGGATATTATGATGTGTAAAAACGCGTTGAGCGTTGCCAATACCCCAAAAATGGTAATTCCATTACAACGAGCATACGGAGCAACGGGTTCTGTACACCTTCGGCCTTTTCCGGATATTTCCGGCTTTTTAATTGTTTCAAAATGGGCCGTATATCAGGATATTATGATGTGTAAGAACCAGTTGCTCTCTGCCAACCCCCCAAAAATGGTACTTCCATTACAACGAGCAAACGGAGCATTGGGTTCTGTACACCTTCGGCCTTTTCCGGACATCTCCGGCATTTTATGTGATTAAAAACGGGCCGTATAGCAGGATATTATGATGTGAGAGAACTCGTTGCGCGCTGCCAATCCCCGAAGAATGGTACTTCCATTACAACGACCATGCGGAGAATCCTGTCTTGTACATATTCGGCCATTTCCGGCCAGTTTCGGCTTTTTAATAGTTTCAAAATGGGTCGTATCGCAGGATATTATGAGGTGTGAGAACTGGCTGCACGCTGGAAATCCCCGAAAAATGGTACGCCCATTACAACGAGCATACGGAGCAGCGGGTTCTGTACACCTTCGGCCTTTTCCGGACATTTCCGGCTTTTTAACTGCTTCAATAGGGGCCGTATATCAGGATATTATGATGTGTAAGAACCAGTTGCTCTCTGCCAACCCCTCAAAAATGGTACTTCCATTACAACAAGCAAAGGGAGCAACGGGTTCTGTACACCTTCGGCCTTTTCCGGACATTTCCGGCTTTTTAATTGCTTCAAAATGGGCCGTATATCAGGATATTATGATGTGTAAGAACCAGTTGGTCTCTGCCAACCCCCCAAAAATGGTACTTCCATTACAACAAGCAAAGGGAGCAACGGGTTCTGTACACCTTCGGCCTTTTCCGGACATTTCCGGCTTTTTAATTGTTTCAAAATGGGCCGTATATCAGGATATTATGATGTGAGAGAACTCGTTGCGCGCTGCCAATCCCCGAAGAATGGTACTTCCATTACAACGAGCATGCGGAGAATCCTGTCTTGCACATATTCGGCCTTTTCCGGCAAGTTTCTGCATTTTAATAGTTTCAAAATGAGTCGTTTCGCAGGATATTATGAGGTGTGAGAACTCGCTGCACGCTGCCAATCCCCCAAAAATGGTAATTCCATTACAACGAGCATACGGAGCAACGGGTTCTGTACACCTTCGGCCTTTTCCGGATATTACCGGCTTTTTAATTGTTTCAAAAAGGGTCGTATCGCAGGATATTATGATGTTTGAGATCTCGCGGCACGCTGCCAATCCGCGAAAAATGGTACGCCCACTACAACGAGCATACGGAGCAACGGGTTCTGTACACCTTCGTCCTTTTCCGGACATTTCCGGCTTTTTAATTGTTTCAAAATGTGCCGTTTATCAGGATATTATGATGTGAGAGAACACGTTACGCGCTGCCAATCCCCGAGAAATGGTACGCCCCTTACAACGAGCATACGGAGCATCAGGTTCTGTACACCTTCGGCCTTTTCCGGACATTTCCGGCATATTAAGTGATCAAAAACGGGCAGAATAGCAGGATATTATGATGTGAGAGAACACGGTGCGCGCTGCCAATCCCCGAAGAATGGTACTTCCAATACAACCAGCATCCGGAGAATCCTGTCTTGTACATTTTCGGCCTTTTCCGGCCAGTTTCGGCTTTTTAATTGTTTCGAAATGGGTCGTATCGCAGGATATTATGAGGTGTGAGAACTCGCTGCACGCTGACAATCCCCGAAAAATGGTACGCCCACTACAACGAGCATACGGAGCATCAGGTTCTGTACACCTTCGGCCTTTTCCGGACATTTCCGGCATTTTAAGTGATCAAAAATGGGCCGAATAGCAGGATATTATGATGTGTAAAAACGCGTTGAGCGTTGCCAATCCCCCAAAAATGGTAATTCCATTACAACGAGCATACGGAGCAACGGGTTCTGTACACCTTCGGCCTTTTCCGGACATTTCCGGCTTTTTAATTGTTTCAAAATGGGCCGTATATCAGGATATTATGATGTGAGAGAACACGTTACGCGCTGCCAATCCCCGAGAAATGGTACGCCCCTTACAACGAGCATACGGAGCATCAGGTTCTGTACACCTTCGGCCTTTTCCGGACATTTCAGGCATTTTAAGTGATCAAAAATGGGCCGAATAGCAGGATATTATGATGTGTAAAAACGCGTTGAGCGTTGCCAATCCCACAAAAATGGTAATTCCATTACAACGAGCATACGGAGCAACGGGTTCTGTACACCTTCGGCCTTTTCCGGATATTTCCGGCTTTTTAATTGTTTCAAAATGGGCCGTATATCAGGATATTATGATGTGTAAGAACCAGTTGCTCTCCGTCAACCCCCCAAAAATGGTACTTCCATTACAACGAGCAAACGGAGCATTGGGTTCTGTACACCTTCGGCCTTTTCCGGACATCTCCGGCATTTTATGTGATTAAAAACGGGCCGTATAGCAGGATATTATGATGTGAGGGAACTCGTTGCGCGCTGCAAATCCCCGAAGAATGGTACTTCCATTTCAACGAGCATGACGAGAATCCTGTCTGGTACATATTCGGCCTTTTCCGGCCAGTTTCGGCTTTTTAGTAGTTTCAAAATGAGTCGTATCGCAGGATATTATGATGTGTAAAAACGCGTTGAGCGTTGCCAATCCCCCAAAAATGGTAATTCCATTACAACGAGCATACGGAGCAACGGGTTCTGTACACCTTCGGCCTTTTCCGGATATTTCCGGCTTTTTAATTGTTTCAAAATGGGCCGTATATCAGGATATTATGATGTGTAAGAACCAGTTGCTCTCTGCCAACCCCCCAAAAATGGTACTTCCATTACAACGAGCAAACGGAGCATTGGGTTCTGTACACCTTCGGCCTTTTCCGGACATCTCCGGCATTTTATGTGATTAAAAACGGGCCGTATAGCAGGATATTATGATGTGAGGGAACTCGTTGCGCGCTGCAAATCCCCGAAGAATGGTACTTCCATTTCAACGAGCATGACGAGAATCCTGTCTGGTACATATTCGGCCTTTTCCGGCCAGTTTCGGCTTTTTAGTAGTTTCAAAATGAGTCGTATCGCAGGATATTATGATGTGTAAAAACGCGTTGAGCGTTGCCAATCCCCCAAAAATGGTAATTCCATTACAACGAGCATACGGAGCAACGGGTTCTGTACACCTTCGGCCTTTTCCGGATATTTCCGGCTTTTTAATTGTTTCAAAATGGGCCGTATATCAGGATATTATGATGTGTAAGAACCAGTTGCTCTCTGCCAACCCCCCAAAAATGGTACTTCCATTACAACGAGCAAACGGAGCATTGGGTTCTGTACACCTTCGGCCTTTTCCGGACATCTCCGGCATTTTATGTGATTAAAAACGGGCCGTATAGCAGGATATTATGATGTGAGGGAACTCGTTGCGCGCTGCAAATCCCCGAAGAATGGTACTTCCATTTCAACGAGCATGACGAGAATCCTGTCTGGTACATATTCGGCCTTTTCCGGCCAGTTTCGGCTTTTTAATAGTTTCAAAATGAGTCGTATCGCAGGATATTATGATGTGTAAAAACGCGTTGAGCGTTGCCAATCCCCCAAAAATGGTAATTCCATTACAACGAGCATACGGAGCAACGGGTTCTGTACACCTTCGGCCTTTTCCGGATATTTCCGGCTTTTTAATTGTTTCAAAATGGGCCGTATATCAGGATATTATGATGTGTAAGAACCAGTTGCTCTCTGCCAACCCCCCAAAAATGGTACTTCCATTACAACGAGCAAACGGAGCATTGGGTTCTGTACACCTTCGGGCTTTTCCGGACATCTCCGGCATTTTATGTGATTAAAAACGGGCCGTATAGCAGGATATTATGATGTGAGGGAACTCGTTGCGCGCTGCAAATCCCCGAAGAATGGTACTTCCATTTCAACGAGCATGACGATAATCCTGTCTGGTACATATTCGGCCTTTTCCGGCCAGTTTCGGCTTTTTAGTAGTTTCAAAATGAGTCGTATCGCAGGATATTATGATGTGTAAAAACGCGTTGAGCGTTGCCAATCCCCCAAAAATGGTAATTCCATTACAACGAGCATACGGAGCAACGGGTTCTGTACACCTTCGGCCTTTTCCGGATATTTCCGGCTTTTTAATTGTTTCAAAATGGGCCGTATATCAGGATATTATGATGTGTAAGAACCAGTTGCTCTCTGCCAACCCCCCAAAAATGGTACTTCCATTACAACGAGCAAACGGAGCATTGGGTTCTGTACACCTTCGGCCTTTTCCGGACATCTCCGGCATTTTATGTGATTAAAAACGGGCCGTATAGCAGGATATTATGATGTGAGGGAACTCGTTGCGCGCTGCAAATCCCCGAAGAATGGTACTTCCATTTCAACGAGCATGACGAGAATCCTGTCTGGTACATATTCGGCCTTTTCCGGCCAGTTTCGGCTTTTTAGTAGTTTCAAAATGAGTCGTATCGCAGGATATTATGATGTGTAAAAACGCGTTGAGCGTTGCCAATCCCCCAAAAATGGTAATTCCATTACAACGAGCATACGGAGCAACGGGTTCTGTACACCTTCGGCCTTTTCCGGATATTTCCGGCTTTTTAATTGTTTCAAAATGGGCCGTATATCAGGATATTATGATGTGTAAGAACCAGTTGCTCTCTGCCAACCCCCCAAAAATGGTACTTCCATTACAACGAGCAAACGGAGCATTGGGTTCTGTACACCTTCGGCCTTTTCCGGACATCTCCGGCATTTTATGTGATTAAAAACGGGCCGTATAGCAGGATATTATGATGTGAGGGAACTCGTTGCGCGCTGCAAATCCCCGAAGAATGGTACTTCCATTTCAACGAGCATGACGAGAATCCTGTCTGGTACATATTCGGCCTTTTCCGGCCAGTTTCGGCTTTTTAGTAGTTTCAAAATGAGTCGTATCGCAGGATATTATGATGTGTAAAAACGCGTTGAGCGTTGCCAATCCCCCAAAAATGGTAATTCCATTACAACGAGCATACGGAGCAACGGGTTCTGTACACCTTCGGCCTTTTCCGGATATTTCCGGCTTTTTAATTGTTTCAAAATGGGCCGTATATCAGGATATTATGATGTGTAAGAACCAGTTGCTCTCTGCCAACCCCCCAAAAATGGTACTTCCATTACAACGAGCAAACGGAGCATTGGGTTCTGTACACCTTCGGCCTTTTCCGGACATCTCCGGCATTTTATGTGATTAAAAACGGGCCGTATAGCAGGATATTATGATGTGAGGGAACTCGTTGCGCGCTGCAAATCCCCGAAGAATGGTACTTCCATTTCAACGAGCATGACGAGAATCCTGTCTGGTACATATTCGGCCTTTTCCGGCCAGTTTCGGCTTTTTAGTAGTTTCAAAATGAGTCGTATCGCAGGATATTATGATGTGTAAAAACGCGTTGAGCGTTGCCAATCCCCCAAAAATGGTAATTCCATTACAACGAGCATACGGAGCAACGGGTTCTGTACACCTTCGGCCTTTTCCGGATATTTCCGGCTTTTTAATTGTTTCAAAATGGGCCGTATATCAGGATATTATGATGTGTAAGAACCAGTTGCTCTCTGCCAACCCCCCAAAAATGGTACTTCCATTACAACGAGCAAACGGAGCATTGGGTTCTGTACACCTTCGGCCTTTTCCGGACATCTCCGGCATTTTATGTGATTAAAAACGGGCCGTATAGCAGGATATTATGATGTGAGGGAACTCGTTGCGCGCTGCAAATCCCCGAAGAATGGTACTTCCATTTCAACGAGCATGACGAGAATCCTGTCTGGTACATATTCGGCCTTTTCCGGCCAGTTTCGGCTTTTTAATAGTTTCAAAATGAGTCGTATCGCAGGATATTATGATGTGTAAAAACGCGTTGAGCGTTGCCAATCCCCCAAAAATGGTAATTCCATTACAACGAGCATACGGAGCAACGGGTTCTGTACACCTTCGGCCTTTTCCGGATATTTCCGGCTTTTTAATTGTTTCAAAATGGGCCGTATATCAGGATATTATGATGTGTAAGAACCAGTTGCTCTCTGCCAACCCCCCAAAAATGGTACTTCCATTACAACGAGCAAACGGAGCATTGGGTTCTGTACACCTTCGGGCTTTTCCGGACATCTCCGGCATTTTATGTGATTAAAAACGGGCCGTATAGCAGGATATTATGATGTGAGGGAACTCGTTGCGCGCTGCAAATCCCCGAAGAATGGTACTTCCATTTCAACGAGCATGACGATAATCCTGTCTGGTACATATTCGGCCTTTTCCGGCCAGTTTCGGCTTTTTAGTAGTTTCAAAATGAGTCGTATCGCAGGATATTATGATGTGTAAAAACGCGTTGAGCGTTGCCAATCCCCCAAAAATGGTAATTCCATTACAACGAGCATACGGAGCAACGGGTTCTGTACACCTTCGGCCTTTTCCGGATATTTCCGGCTTTTTAATTGTTTCAAAATGGGCCGTATATCAGGATATTATGATGTGTAAGAACCAGTTGCTCTCTGCCAACCCCCCAAAAATGGTACTTCCATTACAACGAGCAAACGGAGCATTGGGTTCTGTACACCTTCGGCCTTTTCCGGACATCTCCGGCATTTTATGTGATTAAAAACGGGCCGTATAGCAGGATATTATGATGTGAGGGAACTCGTTGCGCGCTGCAAATCCCCGAAGAATGGTACTTCCATTTCAACGAGCATGACGAGAATCCTGTCTGGTACATATTCGGCCTTTTCCGGCCAGTTTCGGCTTTTTAGTAGTTTCAAAATGAGTCGTATCGCAGGATATTATGATGTGTAAAAACGCGTTGAGCGTTGCCAATCCCCCAAAAATGGTAATTCCATTACAACGAGCATACGGAGCAACGGGTTCTGTACACCTTCGGCCTTTTCCGGATATTTCCGGCTTTTTAATTGTTTCAAAATGGGCCGTATATCAGGATATTATGATGTGTAAGAACCAGTTGCTCTCTGCCAACCCCCCAAAAATGGTACTTCCATTACAACGAGCAAACGGAGCATTGGGTTCTGTACACCTTCGGCCTTTTCCGGACATCTCCGGCATTTTATGTGATTAAAAACGGGCCGTATAGCAGGATATTATGATGTGAGGGAACTCGTTGCGCGCTGCAAATCCCCGAAGAATGGTACTTCCATTTCAACGAGCATGACGAGAATCCTGTCTGGTACATATTCGGCCTTTTCCGGCCAGTTTCGGCTTTTTAGTAGTTTCAAAATGAGTCGTATCGCAGGATATTATGATGTGTAAAAACGCGTTGAGCGTTGCCAATCCCCCAAAAATGGTAATTCCATTACAACGAGCATACGGAGCAACGGGTTCTGTACACCTTCGGCCTTTTCCGGATATTTCCGGCTTTTTAATTGTTTCAAAATGGGCCGTATATCAGGATATTATGATGTGTAAGAACCAGTTGCTCTCTGCCAACCCCCCAAAAATGGTACTTCCATTACAACGAGCAAACGGAGCATTGGGTTCTGTACACCTTCGGCCTTTTCCGGACATCTCCGGCATTTTATGTGATTAAAAACGGGCCGTATAGCAGGATATTATGATGTGAGGGAACTCGTTGCGCGCTGCAAATCCCCGAAGAATGGTACTTCCATTTCAACGAGCATGACGAGAATCCTGTCTGGTACATATTCGGCCTTTTCCGGCCAGTTTCGGCTTTTTAATAGTTTCAAAATGAGTCGTATCGCAGGATATTATGATGTGTAAAAACGCGTTGAGCGTTGCCAATCCCCCAAAAATGGTAATTCCATTACAACGAGCATACGGAGCAACGGGTTCTGTACACCTTCGGCCTTTTCCGGATATTTCCGGCTTTTTAATTGTTTCAAAATGGGCCGTATATCAGGATATTATGATGTGTAAGAACCAGTTGCTCTCTGCCAACCCCCCAAAAATGGTACTTCCATTACAACGAGCAAACGGAGCATTGGGTTCTGTACACCTTCGGGCTTTTCCGGACATCTCCGGCATTTTATGTGATTAAAAACGGGCCGTATAGCAGGATATTATGATGTGAGGGAACTCGTTGCGCGCTGCAAATCCCCGAAGAATGGTACTTCCATTTCAACGAGCATGACGATAATCCTGTCTGGTACATATTCGGCCTTTTCCGGCCAGTTTCGGCTTTTTAGTAGTTTCAAAATGAGTCGTATCGCAGGATATTATGATGTGTAAAAACGCGTTGAGCGTTGCCAATCCCCCAAAAATGGTAATTCCATTACAACGAGCATACGGAGCAACGGGTTCTGTACACCTTCGGCCTTTTCCGGATATTTCCGGCTTTTTAATTGTTTCAAAATGGGCCGTATATCAGGATATTATGATGTGTAAGAACCAGTTGCTCTCTGCCAACCCCCCAAAAATGGTACTTCCATTACAACGAGCAAACGGAGCATTGGGTTCTGTACACCTTCGGCCTTTTCCGGACATCTCCGGCATTTTATGTGATTAAAAACGGGCCGTATAGCAGGATATTATGATGTGAGGGAACTCGTTGCGCGCTGCAAATCCCCGAAGAATGGTACTTCCATTTCAACGAGCATGACGAGAATCCTGTCTGGTACATATTCGGCCTTTTCCGGACATTTCCGGCTTTTTAATTGTTTCAAAATGGGCCGTATATCAGGATATTATGATGTGAGAGAACTCGTTGCGCGCTGCCAATCCCCGAAAAATGGTACATCCATTACAACGAGCATGCGGAGAATCCTGTCTTGTACATATTCGGCCTTTTCCGACCAGTTTCGGCTTTTTAATAGTTTCAGAATGGGTCGTATCGCAGGATATTATGAGGTGTGAGAACTCGCTGCACGCTGCCAATCCCCGAAAAATGGTACGCCCATTACAACGAGCATACGGAGCAGCGGGTTCTGTACACCTTCGGCCTTTTCCGGACATTTCCGGCTTTTTAATTGCTTCAATAGGGGCCGTATATCAGGATATTATGATGTGTAAGAACCAGTTGCTCTCTGCCAACCCCCCAAAAATGGAACTTCCATTACAACAAGCAAAGGGAGCAACGGGTTCTGTACACCTTCGGCCTTTTCCGGACATTTCCGGCTTTTTAATTGTTTCTAAATGTGCCGTTTATCAGGATATTATGATGAGAGAGAACACGTTACGTGCTGCCAATCCCCGATAAATGGTACACCCCTCACAACGAGCATACGGAGCATCAGGTTCTGTACACCTTCGGCCTTTTCCGGACATTTCCGGAATTTTAAGTGATCAAAAATGGGCCGAATAGCAGGATATTATGATGTGTAAAAACGCGTTGAGCGTTGCCAATCCCCCAAAAATGGTAATTCCATTACAACGAGCATAAGGAGCAACGGGTTCTGTACACCTTCGGCCTTTTCCGGATATTTCCGGCTTTTTAATTGTTTCAAAATGGGCCGTATATCAGGATATTATGATGTGTAAGAACCAGTTGCTCTCTGCCAACCCCCCAAAAATGGTACTTCCATGACAACGAGCAAACGGAGCATTGGGTTCTGTACACCTTCGGCCTTTTCCGGACATCTCCGGCATTTTATGTGATTAAAAACGGGCCGTATAGCAGGATATTATGATGTGAGGGAACTCGTTGCGCGCTGCAAATCCCCGAAGAATGGTACTTCCATTACAACGAGCATGAGGAGAATCCTGTCTGGTACATATTCGGCCTTTTCCGGCCAGATTCGGCTTTTTATAGTTTCAAAATGAGTCGTATCGCAGGATATTATGATGTGTAAAAACGCGTTGAGCGTTGCCAATCCCCCAAAAATGGTAATTCCATTACAACGAGCATACGGAGCAACGGGTTCTGTACACCTTCGGCCTTTTCCGGATATTTCCGGCTTTTTAATTGTTTCAAAATGGGCCGTATATCAGGATATTATGATGTGTAAGAACCAGTTGCTCTCTGCCAACCCCCCAAAAATGGTACTTCCATTACAACGAGCAAACGGAGCATTGGGTTCTGTACACCTTCGGCCTTTTCCGGACATCTCCGGCATTTTATGTGATTAAAAACGGGCCGTATAGCAGGATATTATGATGTGAGAGAACTCGTTGCGCGCTGCCAATCCCCGAAGAATGGTACTTCCATTACAACGAGCATACGGAGCAACGGGTTCTGTACACCTTCGGCCTTTTCCGGATATTACCGGCTTTTTAATTGTTTCAAAAAGGGTTGTATCGCAGGATATTATGATGTTTGAGATCTCGCTGCACGCTGCCAATCCCCGAAAAATGGTACGCCCACTACAACGAGCATACGGAGCAACGGGTTCTGTACACCTTCGGCCTTTTCCGCACATTTCCGGCTTTTTAATTGTTTCAAAATGTGCCGTTTATCAGGATATTATGATGTGAGAGAACACGTTACGCGCTGCCAATCCCCGAGAAATGGTACGCCCCTTACAACGAGCATACGGAGCATCAGGTTCTGTACACCTTCGGCCTTTTCCGGACATTTCCGGCATATTAAGTGATCAAAAACGGGCAGAATAGCAGGATATTATGATGTGAGAGAACACGGTGCGCGCTGCCAATCCCCGAAGAATGGTACTTCCAATACAACCAGCATCCGGAGAATCCTGTCTTGTACATTTTCGGCCTTTTCCGGCCAGTTTCGGCTTTTTAATTGTTTCAAAATGGGCCGTATACCAGGATATTATGATGTGTAAGAACCAGTTGCTCTCTGCCAACCCCCCAAAAATGGTACTTCCATTACAACGAGCAAACGGAGCATTGGGTTCTGTACACCTTCGGCCTTTTCCGGACATCTCCGGCACTTTATGTGATTAAAAACGGGCCGTATAGCAGGATATTATGATGTGAGAGAACTCGTTGCGCGCTGCCAATCCCCGAAGAATGGTACTTCCATTACAACGAGCAAACGGAGCATCAGGTTCTGTACACCTTCGGCCTTTTCCGGACATTTCCGGCATTTTAAGTGATCAAAAATGGGCCGAATAGCAGGATATTATGATGTGTAAAAACGCGTTGAGCGTTGCCAATCCCCCAAAAATGGTAATTCCATTACAACGAGCATACGGAGCAACGGGTTCTGTACACCTTCGGCATTTTCCGGATATTTCCGGCATATTAAGTGATCAAAAACGGGCATAATAGCAGGATATTATGATGTGAGAGAACACGGTGCGCGCTGCCAATCCCCGAAGAATGGTACTTCCAATACAACCAGCATCCGGAGAATCCTGTCTTGTACATTTTCGGCCTTTTCCGGCCAGTTTCGGCTTTTTAGTTGTTTCAAAATGGGTCGTATCGCAGGATATTATGATGTGAGAGAACTCGTTGCGCGCAGCCAATCCCCGAAGAATGGTACTTCCATTACAACGAGCATGCGGAGAATCCTGTCTTGTACATATTCGGCCTTTTCCGGCCAGTTTCGGCTTTTTAATAGTTTCAAAATGAGTCGTATCGCAGGATATTATGAGGTGTGAGAACTCGCTGCACGCTGCCAATCCCCGAAAAATGGTACGCCCACTACAACGAGCATACGGAGCAACGGGTTCTGTACACCTTCGGCCTTTTCCGGACATTTCCGGCTTTTTAATTGTTTCTAAATGTGCCGTTTATCAGGATATTATGATGAGAGAGAACACGTTACGTGCTGCCAATCCCCGAGAAATGGTACGCCCCTTACAACGAGCATACGGAGCATCAGATTCTGTACACCTTCGGCCGTTTCCGGACATTTCCGGCATTTTAAGTGATCAAAAATGGGCCGAATAGCAGGATATTATGATGTGTAAAAACGCGTTGAGCGTTGCCAATCCCCCAAAAATGGTAATTCCATTACAACGAGCATACGGAGCAACGGGTTCTGTACACCTTCGGCCTTTTCCGGATATTTCCGGCTTTTTAATTGTTTCAAAATGGGCCGTATATCAGGATATTATGATGTGTAAGAACCAGTTGCTCTCTGCCAACCCCCCAAAAATGGTACTTCCATGACAACGAGCAAACGGAGCATTGGGTTCTGTACATCTTCGGCCTTTTCCGGACATCTCCGGCATTTTATGTGATTAAAAGCGGGCCGTATAGCAGGATATTATGATGTGAGGGAACTCGTTGCGCGCTGCAAATCCCCGAAGAATGGTACTTCCATTACAACGAGCATGACGAGAATCCTGTCTGGTACATATTCTGCCTTTTCCGGCCAGTTTCGGCTTTTTATAGTTTCAAAATGAGTCGTATCGCAGGATATTATGATGTGTAAAAACGCGTTGAGCGTTGCCAATCCCCCAAAAATGGTAATTCCATTACAACGAGCATACGGAGCAACGGGTTCTGTACACCTTCGGCCTTTTCCGGATATTTCCGGCTTTTTAATTGTTTCAAAATGGGCCGTATATCAGGATATTATGATGTGTAAGAACCAGTTGCTCTCTGCCAACCCCCCGAAAATGGTACTTCCATTACAACGAGAAAACGGAGCATTGGGTTCTGTACACCTTCGGCCTTTTCCGGACATCTCCGGCATTTTATGTGATTAAAAACGGGCCGTATAGCAGGATATTATGATGTGAGAGAACTCGTTGCGCACTGCCAATCCCCGAAGAATGGTACTTCCATTACAACGAGCATACGGAGCATCAGGTTCTGTACACCTTCGGCCTTTTCCGGACATTTCCGGCTTTTTAATTGTTTCAAAATGGGCCGTATTTCAGGATATTATGATGTGAGAGAACACGTTACGCGCTGCCAATCCCCGAGAAATGGTACGCCCCTTACAACGAGCATACGGAGCAGCGGGTTCTGTACACCTTCGGCCTTTTCCGGATATTTCCGGCTTTTTAATTGTTTCAAAATGGGCCGTATATCAGGATATTATGATGTATAAGAACCAGTTGCTCTCTGCCAACCCCCCAAAAATGGTACTTCCATTACAACGAGCAAACGGAGCATTGGGTTCTGTACACCTTCGGCTTTTTCCGGACATTTCCGGCTTTTTAATTGTTTCAAAATGGGCCGTATATCAGGATATTATGATGTGAGAGAACTCGTTGCGCGCTGCTTATCCCCGAAGAATGGTACTTCCATTACAACGAGCATGCGGAGAATCCTGTCTTGTACATATTCGGCCATTTCCGGCCAGTTTCGGCTTTTTAATAGTTTCAAAATGGGTCGTATCGCAGGATATTATGAGGTGTGAGAACTGGCTGCACGCTGGAAATCCCCCAAAAATGGTACGCCCATTACAACGAGCATACGGAGCAACGGGTTCTGTACACCTTCGGCCTTTTCCGGACATTTCCGGCTTTTTAATTGTTTCAAAATGGGCCGTATATCAGGATATTATGATGTGAGAGAACTCGTTGCGCGCTGCCAATCCCCGAAAAATGGTACATCCATTACAACGAGCATGCGGAGAATCCTGTTTTGTACATATTCGGCCTTTTCCGACCAGTTTCGGCTTTTTAATAGTTTCAAAATGGGCCGTATATCAGGATATTATGATGTGAGAGAACTCGTTGCGCGCTGCCTATCCCCGAAGAATGGTACTTCCATTACAACGAGCATGACGAGAGTCCTGTCTGGTACATATTCGGCCTTTTCCGGCCAGTTTCGGCTTTTTATAGTTTCAAAATTAGTCGTATCGCAGGATATTATGATGTGTAAAAACGCGTTGAGCGTTGCCAATCCCCCAAAAATGGTAATTCCATTACAACGAGCATACGGAGCAACGGGTTCTGTACACCTTCGGCCTTTTCCGGATATTTCCGGCTTTTTAATTGTTTCAAAATGGGCCGTATATCAGGATATTATGATGTGTAAGAACCAGTTGCTCTCTGCCAACCCCCCAAAAATGGTACTTCCATTACAACGAGCAAACGGAGCATTGGGTTCTGTACACCTTCGGCCTTTTCCGGACATCTCCGGCATTTTATGTGATTAAAAACGGGCCGTATTGCAGGATATTATGATGTGAGAGAACTCGTTGCGCGCTGCCAATCCCCGAAGAATGGTACTTCCATTACAACGAGCATACGGAGCAACGGGTTCTGTACACCTTCGGCCTTTTCCGGATATTACCGGCTTTTTAATTGTTTCAAAAAGGGTCATATCGCAGGATATTATGATGTTTGAGATCTCGCTGCACGCTGCCAATCCCCGAAAAATGGTAAGCCCACTACAACGAGCATACGGAGCAACGGGTTCTGTACACCTTCGGCCTTTTCCGGACATTTCCGGCTTTTTAATTGTTTCAAAATGGGCCGTATATCAGGATATTATGATGTGTAAGAACCAGTTGCTCTCTGCCAACCCCCCAAAAATGGTACATCCATTACAACGAGCATGCGGAGAATCCTGTCTTGTGCATATTCGGCCTTTTCCGACCAGTTTCGGCTTTTTAATAGTTTCAAAATGGGTCGTATCGCAGGATATTATGAGGTGTGAGAACTCGCTGCACGCTGCCATTCCCCGAAAAATGGTACGCCCATTACAACGAGCATACGGAGCAACGGGTTCTGTACACCTTTGGCATTTTCCGGACATTTCCGGCTTTTTAATTGTTTCAAAATGGGTCGTATCGCAGGATATTATGATGTGAGAGAACTCGTTGCGCGCTGCCAATCCCCGAAGAATGGTACTTCCATTACAACGAGCATACGGAGCATCAGGTTCTGTACACCTTCGGCCTTTTCCGGACATTTCCGGCTTTTTAATTGTTTCAAAATGGGCCGTATTTCAGGATATTATGATATGAGATAACTCGTTACGCGCTGCCAATCCCCGAGAAATGGTACGCCCCTTACAACGAGCATACGGAGCATCAGGTTCTGTACATCTTCGGCCTTTTCCGGACATTTCCGGCATTTTAAGTGATCAAAAATGGGCCGAAGAGCATGATATTATGATGTGTAAAAACGCGTTGAGCGTTGCCAATCCCCCAAAAATGGTCCTTCCATTACAACGAGCATACGGAGCAACGGGTTCTGTACACCTTCGGCCTTTTCCGGATATTTCCGGCTTTTTAATTGTTTAAAAAAGGGTCGTATCGCAGGATATTATGATGTGTGAGATCTCGCTGCACGCTGCCAATCCCCGAAAAATGGTACGCCCATTACAACGAGCATACGGAGCAACGGGTTATGTAAACCTTCGGCCTTTTCCGGACATTTCCGGCTTTTTAATTGTTTCAAAATGGGCCGTATATCAGGATATTATTATGTGTAAGAACCAGTTGCTCTCTGCCAACCCCCCAAAAATGGTACTTCCATTACAACGAGCAAACGGAGCATTGGGTTCTGTACACCTTCGGCCTTTTCCGGACATCTCCGGCATTTTATGCGATTAAAAACGGGCCGTATAGCAGGATATTATGATGTGAGGGAACTCGTTGCGAGCTGCAAATCCCCGAAGAATGGTACTTCCATTACAACGAGCATGACGAGAATCCTGTCTTGTACATATTCGGCCTTTTCCGGCCAGTTTCGGCTTTTTAATAGTTTCAAAATGAGTCGTATCGCAGGATATTATGAGGTGTGAGAACTCGCTGCACGCTGCCAATCCCCCAAAAATGGTCCTTCCATTACAACGAGCATACGGAGCAACGGGTTCTGTACACCTTCGGCATTTTCCGGACATTTCCGGCTTTTTAATTGTTTCAAAATGGGTCGTATCGCGCGATATTATGATGTGAGAGAACTCGTTGCGCGCTGCCAATCCCCGAAGAATGGTACATCCATCACAACGAGCATGCGGAGAATCCTGTCTTGTACATATTCGGCCTTTTCCGGCCAGTTTCGGCTTTTTAATAGTTTCAAAATGGGTCGTATCGCAGGATATTATGAGGTGTGAGAACTCGCTGCACGCTGCCAATCCCCCAAAAATGGTACGCCCATTACAACGAGCATACGGAGCAACGGGTTCTGTACACCTTCGGCCTTTTCCGGATATTACCGGCTTTTTAATTGTTTCAAAAAGGGTCGTATCGCAGGATATTATGATGTTTGAGATCTCGCTGCACGCTGCCAATCCCCGAAAAATGGTACGCCCACTACAACGAGCATACGGAGCAACGGGTTCCGTACACCTTCGGCCTTTTCCGGACATTTCCGGCATTTTAATTGTTTCAAAATGTGCCGTTTATCAGGATATTATGATGTGAGAGAACACGTTACGCGCTGCCAATCCCCGAGAAATGGTACGCCCCTTACAACGAGCATACGGAGCATCAGGTTCTGTACACCTTCGGCCTTTTCCGGACATTTCCGGCATATTAAGTGATCAAAAACGGGCAGAATAGCAGGATATTATGATGTGAGAGAACACGGTGCGCGCTGCCAATCCCCGAAGAATGGTACTTCCAATACAACCAGCATCCGGAGAATCCTGTCTTGTACATTTTCGGCCTTTTCCGGCCAGTTTCGGCTTTTTAATTGTTTCAAAATGGGCCGTATACCAGGATATTATGATGTGTAAGAACCAGTTGCTCTCTGCCAACCCCCCAAAAATGGTACTTCCATTACAACGAGCAAACGGAGCATTGGGTTCTGTACACCTTCGGCCTTTTCCGGACATCTCCGGCATTTTATGTGATTAAAAACGGGCCGTATAGCAGGATATTATGATGTGAGAGAACTCGTTGCGCGCTGCCAATCCCCGAAGAATGGTACTTCCATTACAACGAGCAAACGGAGCATCAGGTTCTGTACACCTTCGGCCTTTTCCGGACATTTCCGGCATTTTAAGTGATCAAAAATGGGCCGAATAGCAGGATATTATGATGTGTAAAAACGCGTTGAGCGTTGCCAATCCCCCAAAAATGGTAATTCCATTACAACGAGCATACGGAGCAACGGGTTCTGTACACCTTCGGCATTTTCCGGATATTTCCGGCATATTAAGTGATCAAAAACGAGCATAATAGCAGGATATTATGATGTGAGAGAACACGGTGCGCGCTGCCAATCCCCGAAGAATGGTACTTCCAATACAACCAGCATCCGGAGAATCCTGTCTTGTACATTTTCGGCCTTTTCCGGCCAGTTTCGGCTTTTTAGTTGTTTCAAAATGGGTCGTATCGCAGGATATTATGATGTGAGAGAACTCGTTGCGCGCAGCCAATCCCAGAAGAATGGTACTTCCATTACAACGAGCATGCGGAGAATCCTGTCTTGTACATATTCGGCCTTTTCCGGCCAGTTTCGGCTTTTTAATAGTTTCAAAATGAGTCGTATCGCAGGATATTATGAGGTGTGAGAACTCGCTGCACGCTGCCAATCCCCGAAAAATGGTACGCCCACTACAACGAGCATACGGAGCAACGGGTTCTGTACACCTTCGGCCTTTTCCGGACATTTCCGGCTTTTTAATTGTTTCTAAATGTGCCGTTTATCAGGATATTATGATGAGAGAGAACACGTTACGTGCTGCCAATCCCCGAGAAATGGTACGCCCCTTACAACGAGCATACGGAGCATCAGGTTCTGTACACCTTCGGCCTTTTCCGGACATTTCCGGCATTTTAAGTGATCAAAAATGGGCCGAATAGCAGGATATTATGATGTGTAAAAACGCGTTGAGCGTTGCCAATCCCCCAAAAATGGTAATTCCATTACAACGAGCATACGGAGCAACGGGTTCTGTACACCTTCGGCCTTTTCCGGATATTTCCGGCTTTTTAATTGTTTCAAAATGGGCCGTATATCAGGATATTATGATGTGTAAGAACCAGTTGCTCTCTGCCAACCCCGCAAAAATGGTACTTCCATGACAACGAGCAAACGGAGCATTGGGTTCTGTACACCTTCGGCCTTTTCCGGACATCTCCGGCATTTTATGTGATTAAAAGCGGGCCGTATAGCAGGATATTATGATGTGAGGGAACTCGTTGCGCGCTGCAAATCCCCGAAGAATGGTACTTCCATTACAACGAGCATGACGAGAATCCTGTCTGGTACATATTCTGCCTTTTCCGGCCAGTTTCGGCTTTTTATAGTTTCAAAATGAGTCGTATCGCAGGATATTATGATGTGTAAAAACGCGTTGAGCGTTGCCAATCCCCCAAAAATGGTAATTCCATTACAACGAGCATACGGAGCAACGGGTTCTGTACACCTTCGGCCTTTTCCGGATATTTCCGGCTTTTTAATTGTTTCAAAATGGGCCGTATATCAGGATATTATGATGTGTAAGAACCAGTTGCTCTCTGCCAACCCCCCAAAAATGGTACTTCCATTACAACGAGCAAACGGAGCATTGGGTTCTGTACACCTTCGGCCTTTTCCGGACATCTCCGGCATTTTATGTGATTAAAAACGGGCCGTATAGCAGGATATTATGATGTGAGAGAACTCGTTGCGCGCTGCCAATCCCCGAAGAATGGTACTTCCATTACAACGAGCATACGGAGCATCAGGTTCTGTACACCTTCGGCCTTTTCCGGACATTTCCGGCTTTTTAATTGTTTCAAAATGGGCCGTATTTCAGGATATTATGATGTGAGAGAACACGTTACGCGCTGCCAATCCCCGAGAAATGGTACGCCCCTTACAACGAGCATACGGAGCAGCGGGTTCTGTACACCTTCGGCCTTTTCCGGATATTTCCGGCTTTTTAATTGTTTCAAAATGGGCCGTATATCAGGATATTATGATGTATAAGAACCAGTTGCTCTCTGCCAACCCCCCAAAAATGGTACTTCCATTACAACGAGCAAACGGAGCATTGGGTTCTGTACACCTTCGGCCTTTTCCGGACATTTCCGGCTTTTTAATTATTTCAAAATGGGTCGTATCGCGCGATATTATGATGTGAGAGAACTCGTTGCGCGCTGCCAATCCCCGAAGAATGGTACTTCCATTACAACGAGCATACGGAGCAACGGGTTCTGTACACCTTCGGCCTTTTCCGACCAGTTTCGGCTTTTTAATAGTTTCAAAATGGGCCGTATATCAGGATATTATGATGTGAGAGAACTCGTTGCGCGCTGCCTATCCCCGAAGAATGGTACTTCCATTACAACGAGCATGACGAGAGTCCTGTCTGGTACATATTCGGCCTTTTCCGGCCAGTTTCGGCTTTTTATAGTTTCAAAATTAGTCGTATCGCAGGATATTATGATGTGTAAAAACGCGTTGAGCGTTGCCAATCCCCCAAAAATGGTAATTCCATTACAACGAGCATACGGAGCAACGGGTTCTGTACACCTTCGGCCTTTTCCGGATATTTCCGGCTTTTTAATTGTTTCAAAATGGGCCGTATATCAGGATATTATGATGTGTAAGAACCAGTTGCTCTCTGCCAACCCCCCAAAAATGGTACTTCCATTACAACGAGCAAACGGAGCATTGGTTTCTGTACACCTTCGGCCTTTTCCGGACATCTCCGGCATTTTATGTGATTAAAAACGGGCCGTATAGCAGGATATTATGATGTGAGAGAACTCGTTGCGCGCTGCCAATCCCCGAAGAATGGTACTTCCATTACAACGAGCATACGGAGCAACGGGTTCTGTACACCTTCGGCCTTTTCCGGATATTACCGGCTTTTTAATTGTTTCAAAATGTGCCGTTTATCAGGATATTATGATGTGAGAGAACACGTTACGCGCTGCCAATCCCCGAGAAATGGTACGCCCCTTACAACGAGCATACGGAGCATCAGGTTCTGTACACCTTCGGCCTTTTCCGGACATTTCCGGCATATTAAGTGATCAAAAACGGGCAGAATAGCAGGATATTATGATGTGAGAGAACACGGTGCGCGCTGCCAATCCCCGAAGAATGGTACTTCCAATACAACCAGCATCCGGAGAATCCTGTCTTGTACATTTTCGGCCTTTTCCGGCCAGTTTCGGCTTTTTAATTGTTTCAATACGGGCCGTATAGCAGGATATTATGATGTGAGAGAACTCGTTGCGCGCTGCCAATCCCCGAAGAATGGTACTTCCATTACAACGAGCATGCGGAGAATCCTGTCTTGTACATATTCGGCCATTTCCGGCCAGTTTCGGCTTTTTAATAGTTTCAAAATGGGTCGTATCGCAGGATATTATGAGGTGTGAGAACTTGCTGCACGCTGGAAATCCCCGAAAAATGGTACGCCCATTACAACGAGCATACGGAGCAGCGGGTTCTGTACACCTTCGGCCTTTTCCGGACATTTCCGGCTTTTTAATTGCTTCAATAGGGGCCGTATATCAGGATATTATGATGTGTAAGAACCAGTTGCTCTCTGCCAACCCCCCAAAAATGGTACTTCCATTACAACAAGCAAAGGGAGCAACGGGTTCTGTACACCTTCGGCCTTTTCCGGACATTTCCGGCTTTTTAATTGTTTCAAAATGGGCCGTATATCAGGATATTATGATGTGAGAGAACTCGTTGCGCGCTGCCTATCCCCGAAGAATGGTACTTCCATTACAACGAGCATGCGGAGAATCCTGTCTTGTACATATTCGGCCATTTCCGGCCAGTTTCGGCTTTTTAATAGTTTCAAAATGGGTCGTATCGCAGGATATTATGAGGTGTGAGAACTGGCTGCACGCTGGAAATCCCCGAAAAATGGTACGCCCATTACAACGAGCATACGGAGCAACGGATTCTGTACACCTTCGGCCTTTTCCGGACATTTCCGGCTTTTTAATTGCTTCAGAATGGGCCGTATATCAGGATATTATGATGTGTAAGAACCAGTTGCTCTCTGCCAACCCCCCAAAAATGGTACTTCCATTACAACAAGCAAAGGGAGCAACGGGTTCTGTACACCTTCGGCCTTTTCCGGACATTTCCGGCTTTTTAATTGTTTCAAAATGGGCCGTATATCAGGATATTATGATGTGAGACAACTCGTTGCGCGCTGCCAATCCCCGAAAAATGGTACATCCATTACAACGAGCATGCGGAGAATCCTGTCTTGTGCATATTCGGCCTTTTCCGACCAGTTTCGGCTTTTTAATAGTTTCAAAATGGGTCGTATCGCAGGTTATTATGAGGTGTGAGAACTCGCTGCACGCTGCCAATCCCCGAAAAATGGTACGCCCATTACAACGAGCATACGGAGCAACGGGTTCTGTACACCTTTGGCATTTTCCGGACATTTCCGGCTTTTTGATTGTTTCAAAATGGGTCGTATCGCAGGATATTATGATGTGAGAGAACTCGTTGCGCGCTGCCAATCCCCGAAGAATGGTACTTCCATTACAACGAGCATACGGAGCATCAGGTTCTGTACACCTTCGGCCTTTTCCGGACATTTCCGGCTTTTTAATTGTTTCAAAATGGGCCGTATTTCAGGATATTATGATATGAGATAACTCGTTACGCGCTGCCAATCCCCGAAGAATGGTACATCCATTACAACGAGCATGCGGAGAATCCTTTCTTGTACATATTCGGCCTTTTCCGGCCAGTTTCGGCTTTTTAATAGTTTCAAAATGGGTCGTATCGCAGGATATTATGAGCTGTGAGAACTGGTTGCACGCTGGAAATCCCCGAAAAATGGTACGCCCATTACAACGAGCATACGGAGCAACGGGTTCTGTACACCTTCGGCCTTTTCCGGATATTTCCGGCTTTTTAATTGTTTAAAAAAGGGTCGTATCGCAGGATATTATGATGTGTGAGATCTCGCTGCACGCTGCCAATCCCCGAAAAATGGTACGCCCATTACAACGAGCATACGGAGCAACGGGTTCTGTACACCTTCGGCCTTTTCCGGACATTTCCGGCTTTTTAATTGTTTCAAAATGGGCCGTATATCAGGATATTATTATGTGTAAGAACCAGTTGCTCTCTGCCAACCCCCCAAAAATGGTACTTCCATTACAACGAGCAAACGGAGCATTGGGTTCTGTACACCTTCGGCCTTTTCCGGACATTTCCGGCTTTTTAATTATTTCAAAATGGGTCGTATCGCGCGATATTATGATGTGAGAGAACTCGTTGCGCGCTGCCAATCCCCGAAAAATGGTACATCCATTACAACGAGCATGCGGAGAATCCTGTCTTGTGCATATTCGGCCTTTTCCGACCAGTTTCGGCTTTTTAATAGTTTCAAAATGGGTCGTATCGCAGGTTATTATGAGGTGTGAGAACTCGCTGCACGCTGCCAATCCCCGAAAAATGGTACGCCCATTACAACGAGCATACGGAGCAACGGGTTCTGTACACCTTTGGCATTTTCCGGACATTTCCGGCTTTTTGATTGTTTCAAAATGGGTCGTATCGCAGGATATTATGATGTGAGAGAACTCGTTGCGCGCTGCCAATCCCCGAAGAATGGTACTTCCATTACAACGAGCATACGGAGCATCAGGTTCTGTACACCTTCGGCCTTTTCCGGACATTTCCGGCTTTTTAATTGTTTCAAAATGGGCCGTATTTCAGGATATTATGATATGAGATAACTCGTTACGCGCTGCCAATCCCCGAAGAATGGTACATCCATTACAACGAGCATGCGGAGAATCCTTTCTTGTACATATTCGGCCTTTTCCGGCCAGTTTCGGCTTTTTAATAGTTTCAAAATGGGTCGTATCGCAGGATATTATGAGGTGTGAGAACTGGTTGCACGCTGGAAATCCCCGAAAAATGGTACGCCCATTACAACGAGCATACGGAGCAACGGGTTCTGTACACCTTCGGCCTTTTCCGGATATTTCCGGCTTTTTAATTGTTTAAAAAAGGGTCGTATCGCAGGATATTATGATGTGTGAGATCTCGCTGCACGCTGCCAATCCCCGAAAAATGGTACGCCCATTACAACGAGCATACGGAGCAACGGGTTCTGTACACCTTCGGCCTTTTCCGGACATTTCCGGCTTTTTAATTGTTTCAAAATGGGCCGTATATCAGGATATTATTATGTGTAAGAACCAGTTGCTCTCTGCCAACCCCCCAAAAATGGTACTTCCATTACAACGAGCAAACGGAGCATTGGGTTCTGTACACCTTCGGCCTTTTCCGGACATTTCCGGCTTTTTAATTATTTCAAAATGGGTCGTATCGCGCGATATTATGATGTGAGAGAACTCGTTGCGCGCTGCCAATCCCCGAAGAATGGTACATCCATTACAACGAGCATGCGGAGAATCCTGTCTTGTACATATTCGGCCTTTTCCGGCCAGTTTCGGCTTTTTAATAGTTTCAAAATGGGTCGTATCGCAGGATATTATGAGGTGTGAGAACTGGTTGCACGCTGGAAATCCCCGAAAAATGGTACGCCCACTACAACGAGCATACGGAGCAGCGGGTTCTGTACACCTTCGGCCTTTTCCGGATATTTCCGGCTTTTTAATTGTTTCAAAATGGGCCGTATATCAGGATATTATGATGTGTAAGAAGCAGTTGCTCTCTGCCAACCCCCCAAAAATGGTACTTCCATTACAACGAGCAAACGGAGCATTGGGTTCTGTACACCTTCGGCCTTTTCCGGACATCTCCGGCATTTTATGTGATTAAAAACGGGCCGTATAGCAGGATATTATGATGTGAGAGAACTCGTTGCGCGCTGCCAATCCCCGAAGAATGGTACTTCCATTACAATGAGCATGCGGAGAATCGTGTCTTGTACATATTCGGCCATTTCCGGCCAGTTTCGGCTTTTTAATAGTTTCAAAATGGGTCGTATCGCAGGATATTATGAGGTGTGAGAACTGGCTGCACGCTGGAAATCCCCGAAAAATGGTACGCCCATTACAACGAGCATACGGAGCAGCGGGTTCTGTACACCTTCGGCCTTTTCCGGACATTTCCGGCTTTTTAATTGCTTCAATAGGGGCCGTATATCAGGATATTATGATGTGTAAGAACCAGTTGCTCTCTGCCAACCCCCCAAAAATGGTACTTCCATTACAACAAGCAAAGGGAGCAACGGGTTCTGTACACCTTCGGCCTTTTCCGGACATTTCCGGCTTTTTAATTGTTTCTAAATGTGCCGTTTATCCGGATATTATGATGAGAGAGAACACGTTACGTGCTGCCAATCCCCGAGAAATGGTACGCCCCTTACAACGAGCATACGGAGCATCAGGTTCTGTACACCTTCGGCCTTTTCCGGACATTTCCGGAATTTTAAGTGATCAAAAATGGGCCGAATAGCAGGATATTATGATGTGTAAAAACGCGTTGAGCGTTGCCAATCCCCCAAAAATGGTAATTCCATTACAACGAGCATACGGAGCAACGGGTTCTGTACACCTTCGGCCTTTTCCGGATATTTCCGGCTTTTTAATTGTTTCAAAATGGGCCGTATATCAGGATATTATGATGTGTAAGAACCAGTTGCTCTCTGCCAACCCCCCAAAAATGGTACTTCCATGACAACGATCAAAGGGAGCATTGGGTTCTGTACACCTTCGGCCTTTTCCGGACATCTCCGGCATTTTATGTGATTAAAAACGGGCCGTATAGCAGGATATTATGATGTGAGGGAACTCGTTGCGCGCTGCAAATCCCCGAAGAATGGTACTTCCATTACAACGAGCATGAGGGGAATCCTGTCTGGTACATATTCGGCCTTTTCCGGCCAGTTTCGGCTTTTTATAGTTTCAAAATGAGTCGTATCGCAGGATATTATGATGTGTAAAAACGCGTTGAGCGTTGCCAATCCCCCAAAAATGGTAATTCCATTACAACGAGCATACGGAGCAACGGGTTCTGTACACCTTCGGCCTTTTCCGGATATTTCCGGCTTTTTAATTGTTTCAAAATGGGCCGTATATCAGGATATTATGATGTGTAAGATCCAGTTGCTCTCTGCCAACCCCCCAAAAATGGTACTTCCATTACAACGAGCAAACGGAGCATTGGGTTCTGTACACCTTCGGCCTTTTCCGGACATCTCCGGCATTTTATGTGATTAAAAACGGGCCGTGTAGCAGGATATTATGATGTGAGAGAACCCGTTGCGCGCTGCCAATCCCCGAAGAATGGTACTTCCATTACAACGAGCATACGGAGCAACGGGTTCTGTACACCTTCGGCCTTTTCCGGATATTACCGGCTTTTTAATTGTTTCAAAAAGGGTTGTATCGCAGGATATTATGATGTTTGAGATCTCGCTGCACGCTGCCAATCCCCGAAAAATGGTACGCCCACTACAACGAGCATACGGGGCAACGGGTTCTGTACACCTTCGGCCTTTTCCGGACATTTCCGGCTTTTTAATTGTTTCAAAATGTGCCGTTTATCAGGATATTATGATGTGAGAGAACACGTTACGCGCTGCCAATCCCCGAGAAATGGTACGCCCCTTACAACGAGCATACGGAGCATCAGGTTCTGTACACCTTCGGCCTTTTCCGGACATTTCCGGCATATTAAGTGATCAAAAACGGGCAGAATAGCAGGATATTATGATGTGAGAGAACACGGTGCGCGCTGCCAATCCCCGAAGAATGGTACTTCCAATACAACCAGCATCCGGAGAATCCTGTCTTGTACATTTTCGGCCTTTTCCGGCCAGTTTCGGCTTTTTAATTGTTTCAAAACGGGCCGTATAGCAGGATATTATGATGTGAGAGAACTCGTTGCGCGCTGTCAATCCCCGAAGAATGGTACTTCCATTACAACGAGCATGCGGAGAATCCTGTCTTGTACATATTCGGCCATTTCCGGCCAGTTTCGGCTTTTTAATTGTTTCAAAATGGGCCGTATATCAGGATATTATGAGGTGTGAGAACTGGTTACACGCTGGAAATCCCCCAAAAATGGTACTTCCATTACAACGAGCAAACGGAGCATTGGGTTCTGTACACCTTCGGCCTTTTCCGGACATCTCCGGCATTTTATGTGATTAAAAACGGGCCGTATATCAGGATATTATGATGTGTAAGAACCAGTTGCTCTCTGCCAACCCCCCAAAAATGGTACTTCCATTACAACAAGCAAAGGGAGCAACGGGTTCTGTACGCCTTCGGCCTTTTCCGGACATTTCCGGCTTTTTAATTGTTTCAAAATGGGCCGTATATCAGGATATTATGATGTGAGAGAACTCGTTGCGCGCTGCCAATCCCCGAAAAATGGTACATCCATTACAACGAGCATGCAGAGAATCCTGTCTTGTGCATATTCGGCCTTTTCCGACCAGTTTCGGCTTTTTAATAGTTTCAAAATGGGTCGTATCGCAGGATATTATGAGGTGTGAGAACTGGTTGCACGCTGGAAATCCCCGAAAAATGGTACGCCCACTACAACGAGCATACGGAGCAGCGGGTTCTGTACACCTTCGGCCTTTTCCGGATATTTCCGGCTTTTTAATTGTTTCAAAATGGGCCGTATATCAGGATATTATGATGTGTAAGAAGCAGTTGCTCTCTGCCAACCCCCCAAAAATGGTACTTCCATTACAACGAGCAAACGGAGCATTGGGTTCTGTACACCTTCGGCCTTTTCCGGACATCTCCGGCATTTTATGTGATTAAAAACGGGCCGTATAGCAGGATATTATGATGTGAGGGAACTCGTTGCGCGCTGCAAATCCCCGAGGAATGGTACTTCCATTACAACGAGCATGACGAGAATCCTGTCTTGTACATATTCGGCCTTTTCCGGCCAGTTTCGGCTTTTTAATAGTTTCAAAATGAGTCGTATCGCAGGATATTATGAGGTGTGAGAACTCGCTGCACGCTGCCAATCCCCCAAAAATGGTCCTTCCATTACAACGAGCATACGGAGCAACGGGTTCTGTACACCTTCGGCATTTTCCGGACATTTCCGGCTTTTTAATTATTTCAAAATGGGTCGTATCGCGCGATATTATGATGTGAGAGAACTCGTTGCGCGCTGCCAATCCCCGAAGAATGGTACATCCATTACAACGAGCATGCGGAGAATCCTGTCTTGTACATATTCGGCCTTTTCCGGCCAGTTTCGGCTTTTTAATAGTTTCAAAATGGGTCGTATCGCAGGATATTATGAGGTGTGAGAACTGGTTGCACGCTGGAAATCCCCGAAAAATGGTACGCCCATTACAACGAGCATACGGAGCAGCGGGTTCTGTACACCTTCGGCCTTTTCCGGACATTTCCGGCTTTTTAATTGCTTCAATAGGGGCCGTATATCAGGATATTATGATGTGTAAGAACCAGTTGCTCTCTGCCAACCCCCCAAAAATGGTACTTCCATTACAACAAGCAAAGGGAGCAACGGGTTCTGTACACCTTCGGCCTTTTCCGGACATTTCCGGCTTTTTAATTGTTTCAAAATGGGCCGTATATCAGGATATTATGATGTGAGAGAACTCGTTGCGCGCTGCCTATCCCCGAAGAATGGTACTTCCATTACAACGAGCATGCGGAGAATCCTGTCTTGTACATATTCGGCCATTTCCGGCCAGTTTCGGCTTTTTAATAGTTTCAAAATGGGTCGTATCGCAGGATATTATGAGGTGTGAGAACTGGCTGCACGCTGGAAATCCCCGAAAAATGGTACGCCCATTACAACGAGCATACGGAGCAACGGGTTCTGTACACCTTCGGCCCTTTCCGGACATTTCCGGCTTTTTAATTGCTTCAAAATGGGCCGTATATCAGGATATTATGATGTGTAAGATCCAGTTGCTCTCTGCCAACCCCCCAAAAATGGTACATCCATTACAACGAGCATGACGAGAATCCTGTCTTTTACATATTCGGCCTTTTCCGGCAAGTTTCGGCTTTTTAATAGTTTCAAAATGAGTCGTTTCGCAGGATATTATGAGGTGTGAGAACTCGCTGCACGCTGCCAATCCCCCAAAAATGGCCCTTCCATTACAACGAGCATACGGAGCAACGGGTTCTGTACACCTTCGGCCTTTTCCGGATATTTCCGGCTTTTTAATTGTTTCAAAAAGGGTCGTATCGCAGGATATTATGATGTGTGAGATCTCGCTGCACGCTGCCAATCCCCGAAAAATGGTACGCCCATTACAACGAGCATACGGAGCAACGGGTTCTGTACACCTTCGGCCTTTTCCGGACATTTCCGGCTTTTTAATTGTTTCAAAATGGGCCGTATATCAGGATATTATGATGTGAGAGAACCCGTTGCGCGCTGCCAATCCCCGAAAAATGGTACGCCCACTACAACGAGCATACGGAGCAACGGGTTCTGTATACCTTCGGCCTTTTCCGGCAAGTTTCGGCTTTTTAATAGTTTCAAAATGGGCCGTATATCAGGATATTATGATGTGAGAGAACTCGTTACGCGCAGCCAATCCCCGAGAAATGGAACGCCCCTTACAACGAGTATACGTAGCATCAGGTTCTGTACACCTTCGGCCTTTTCCGAACATTTCCGGCATTTTATGTGATTAAAAAAGGGTCGTATCGCAGGATATTATGATGTGTGAGAACTCGCTGCACGCTGCCAATCCCCCAAAAATGGTCCTTCCATTACAACGAGCATACGGAGCAACGGGTTCTGTACACCTTCGGCATTTTCCGGACATTTCCGGCTATTTTATTGTTTCAAAACGGGTCGTATCGCAGGATATTATGATGTGAGAGAACTCGTTGCTCTCTGCCAACCCCCCAAAAATGGTACTTCCATTACAACGAGCAAACGGAGCATCGGGTTCTGTACACCTTCGGCCTTTTCCGGACATCGCCGGCATTTTATGTGATTAAAAACGGGCCGTATAGCAGGATATTATGATGTGAGGGAACTCGTTGCGCGCTGCAAATCCCCGAAGAATGGTACTTCCATTACAACGAGCATGACGAGAATCCTGTCTTTTACATATTCGGCCTTTTCCGGCAAGTTTCGGCTTTTTAATAGTTTCAAAATGAGTCGTTTCGCAGGATATTATGAGGTGTGAGAACTCGCTGCACGCTGCCAATCCCCCAAAAATGGTCCTTCCATTACAACGAGCATACGGAGCAACGGGTTCTGTACACCTTTGGCATTTTCCGGACATTTCCGGCTTTTTAATTGTTTCAAAATGGGTCGTATCGCAGGATATTATGATGTGAGAGAACTCGTTGCGCGCTGCCAATCCCCGAAGAATGGTACTTCCATTACAACGAGCATACGGAGCATCAGGTTCTGTACACCTTCGGCCTTTTCCGGACATTTCCGGCTTTTTAATAGTTTCAAAATGGGCCGTATATCAGGATATTATGATGTGAGAGAACTCGTTACGCGCAGCCAATCCCCGAGAAATGGAACGCCCCTTACAACGAGTATACGTAGCATCAGGTTCTGTACACCTTCGGCCTTTTCCGAACATTTCCGGCATTTTATGTGA
Organism: Bombus muscorum; assembly: GCA_963971185.1. NCBI lineage: Eukaryota > Metazoa > Arthropoda > Insecta > Hymenoptera > Apidae > Bombus > Bombus muscorum. Next base: position 8,274,963 of record OZ020130.1, on the reverse strand, counting down.
TTAAAAAAGGGTCGTATCGCAGGATATTATGATGTGTGAGAACTCGCTGCACGCTGCCAATCCCCCAAAAATGGTCCTTCCATTACAACGAGCATACGGAGCAACGGGTTCTGTACACCTTCGGCATTTTCCGGACATTTCCGGCTATTTTATTGTTTCAAAACGGGTCGTATCGCAGGATATTATGATGTGAGAGAACTCGTTGCTCTCTGCCAACCCCCCAAAAATGGTACTTCCATTACAACGAGCAAACGGAGCATCGGGTTCTGTACACCTTCGGCCTTTTCCGGACATCGCCGGCATTTTATGTGATTAAAAACGGGCCGTATAGCAGGATATTATGATGTGAGGGAACTCGTTGCGCGCTGCAAATCCCCGAAGAATGGTACTTCCATTACAACGAGCATGACGAGAATCCTGTCTTTTACATATTCGGCCTTTTCCGGCAAGTTTCGGCTTTTTAATAGTTTCAAAATGAGTCGTTTCGCAGGATATTATGAGGTGTGAGAACTCGCTGCACGCTGCCAATCCCCCAAAAATGGTCCTTCCATTACAACGAGCATACGGAGCAACGGGTTCTGTACACCTTTGGCATTTTCCGGACATTTCCGGCTTTTTAATTGTTTCAAAATGGGTCGTATCGCAGGATATTATGATGTGAGGGAACTCGTTGCGCGCTGCCAATCCCCGAAGAATGGTACTTCCATTACAACGAGCATACGGAGCATCAGGTTCTGTACACCTTCGGCCTTTTCCGGACATTTCCGGCTTTTTAAATGTTTCAAAATGGGCCGTATATCAGGATATTATGATGTGTAAGAACCAGTTGCTCTCTGCCAACCCCCCAAAAATGGTACTTCCATTACAACGAGCAAACGGAGCATTGGGTTCTGTACACCTTCGGCCTTTTCCGGACATCTCCGCCATTTTATGTGATTAAAAACGGGCCGTATAGCAGGATATTATGATGTGAGGGAACTCGTTGCGCGCTGCAAATCCCCGAAGAATGGTACTTCCATTACAACGAGCAAACGGAGCATCGGGTTCTGTACACCTTCGGCCTTTTCCGGACATCTCCGGCATTTTATGTGACTAAAAACGGGCCGTATAGCAGGATATTATGATGTGAGGGAACTCGGTGCGCGCTGCCCATCCCCGAAGAATGGTACTTCCAATACAACAAGCATGCGGAGAATCCTGTCTTGTACATATTCGGCCTTTTCCGGCCAGTTTCGTCTTTTTAATTGTTTCAAAATGGGTCGTATCGCGGGATATTATGACGTGAGAGAACTCGTTGCGCGCTGCCAATCCCCGAAGAATGGTACATCCATTACAACGAGCATGCGGAGAATCCTGTCTTGTACATATTCGGCCTTTCCCGGCCAGTTTCGGCTTTTTAATAGTTTCAAAATGGGTCGTATCGCAGGATATTATGAGGTGTGAGAACTCGCAGCACGCTGCCAATCCCCGCAAAATGGTACGCCCATTACAACGAGCATACGGAGCAACGGGTTCTATACACCTTTGGCATTTTCCGGACATTTCCGGCTTTTTAATTGTTACAAAATGGGTCGTATCGCAGGATATTATGATGTGAGAGAACTCGTTGCGCGCTGCCAATCCCAGAAGAATGGTACTTCCATTACAACGAGCATACGGAGCATCAGGTTCTGTACACCTTCGCCCTTTTCCGGACATTTCCGGCTTTTTAATTGTTTCAAAATGGGCCGTATTTCAGGATATTATGATGTGAGAGAACTCGTTACGCGCTGCCAATCCCCGAGAAATGGTACGCCCCTTACAACGAGCATACGGAGCATCAGGTTCTGTACACCTTCGGCCTTTTCCGGACATTTCCGGCATTTTAAGTGATCAAAAATGGGCCGTATATCAGGATATTATGATGTGTAAGAACCAGTTCCTCTCTGCCAACCCCCCAAAAATGGTACTTCCATTACAACAAGCAAAGGGAGCAACGAGTTCTGTACACCTTCGGCCTTTTCCGGACATTTCCGGCTTTTTAATTGTTTCAAATGGGCCGTATATCAGGATATTATGATGTGAGAGAACTCGTTGCGCGCTGCCAATCCCCGAAGAATGGTACTTCCATTACAATAAGCATTGCGGAGAATCCTGTCTTGTACATATTCGGCCTTTTCCGGATATTTCTTGCTTTTTAATTGTTTCAAAATGGGCCGAATAGCAGGATATTATGATGTGTAAAAACGCGTTGAGCGTTTCCAATCCTCCAAAAATGGCCCTTCCATTACAACGAGCATACGGAGCAACGGGTTCTGTACACCTTCGGCCTTTTCCGGATATTTGCGGCTTTTTAATTGTTTCAAAATGGGCCGTATATCAGGATATTATGATGTGTAAGAACAGTTGCTCTCTGCCAACCCCCCAAAAATGGTACTTCCATTACAACGAGCAAACGGAGCATTGGGTTCTGTACACCTTCGGCCTTTTCCGGACATCTCCGGCATTTTATGTGATTAAAAACGGGCCGTATAGCAGGATATTATGATGTGAGGGAACTTGTTGCGCGCTGCAAATCCCCGAAGAATGGTACTTCCAATACAACGAGCATGCGGAGAATACTGTCTTGTACATATTCGGCCTTTTCCGGCAAGTTTCGGCTTTTTAATAGTTTCAAAATGAGTCGTTTCGCAGGATATTATGAGGTGTGAGAACTCGCTGCACGCTGCCAATCCCCGAAAAATGGTACGCCCACTACAAAGAGCATACGGAGCAACGGGTTCTGTATACCTTCGGCCTTTTCCGGACATTTCCGGCTTTTTAATTGTTTCAAAATGGGCCGTATATCAGGATATTATGATGTGAGAGAACTCGTTACGCGCAGCCAATCCCCGAGAAATGGAACGCCCCTTACAACGAGTATACGTAGCATCAGGTTCTGTACACCTTCGGCCCTTTCCGAACATTTCCGGCATTTTATGTGATTAAAAACGGGTCGTATCGCAGGATATTATGATGTGTGAGAACTCGCTGCACGCTGCCAATCCCCCAAAAATGGTCCTTCCATTACAACGAGCAAACGGAGCAACGGGTTCTGTACACCTTCGGCATTTTCCGGACATTTCCGGCTATTTTATTGTTTCAAAACGGGTCGTATCGCAGGATATTATGATGTGAGAGAACTCGTTGCTCTCTGCCAACCCCCCAAAAATGGTACTTCCATTACAACGAGCAAACGGAGCATCGGGTTCTGTACACCTTCGGCCTTTTCCGGACATCGCCGGCATTTTATGTGATTAAAAACGGGCCGTATAGCAGGATATTATGATGTGAGGGAACTCGTTGCGCGCTGCAAATCCCCGAAGAATGGTACTTCCATTACAACGAGCATGACGAGAATCCTGTCTTGTACATATTCGGCCTTTTCCGGCCAGTTTCGGCTTTTTAATAGTTTCAAAATGAGTCGTATCGCAGGATATTATGAGGTGTGAGAGCTCGCTGCTCGCTGCCAATCCCCGAAAAATGGTACGCCCACTACAACGAGCATACGGATCAACGGGTTCTGTACACCTTCGGCCTTTTCCGGACATCGCCGGCATTTTATGTGATTAAAAACGGGCCGTATAGCAGGATATTATGATGTGAGGGAACTCGTTACGCGCTGCCAATCCCCGAGAAATGGTACGCCCCTTACAACGAGCATACGGAGCATTAGGTTCTGTACACCAGTATATTATGATGTGTAAAAACGCGTTGAGCGTTGCCGATCCCCCAAAAATGGTCCTTCCCTTACAACGAGCATACGGAGCATCGGGTTCTGTAAACCTTCGGCCTTTTCCGGATATTTCCGGCTTTTTAATTGTTTCAAAAAGGGTCGTATCGCACGATATTATGATGTGTGAGATCTCGCTGCACGCTTCCAATCCCCGAAAAATGGTACGCCCATTACAACGAGCATACGGAGCAACGGGTTCTGTACACCTTCGGCCTCTTCCGGACATTTCCGACATTTTATGTGATTAAAAACGGGCCGTATAGCAGGATATTATGATGTGAGGGAACTCGTTGCGCGCTGCAAATCCCCGAAGAATGCTACTTCCATTACAACGAGCATGCGGAGAATCCTGTCTTGTACATATTCGGCCTTTCCCGGGCAGTTTCGTCTTTTTAATTGTTTCAAAATGGGTATATCGCAGGTTATTATGATGTGTGAGAACACGCTGCACGTTGCCCATCCCCGAAAAATGGTACTTCCATTACAACGAGCAAACGGAGCATCGGGTTCTGTACACCTTCTGCCTTTTCCGGACATCTCCGGCATTTTATGTGATTAAAAACGGGCCGTATAGCAGGATATTACGATGTGAGAGAACTCGTTGCGCGCTGCCAATCCCCGAAGAATGGTACTTCCATTACAACGAGCATGCGGAGAATCATGTCTTGTACATATTCGGCAATTTCCGGCCAGTTTCGGCTTTTTAATAGTTTCAAAATGGGTCGTATCGCAGGATATTATGAGGTGTGAGAACTGGCTGCACGCTGGAAATCCCCGAAAAATGGTACGCCTATTACAACGAGCATACGGAGCATCAGGTTCTGTACACCTTCGGCCTTTCCCGGACATTTCCGGCATTTTAAGTGATCAAAAATGGGCCGTATATCAGGATATTATGATGTGTAAGAACCAGTTGCTCTCTGCCAACCCCCCAAAAATGGTACTTCCATTACAACAAGCAAAGGGAGCAACGGGTTCTGTACACCTTCGGCCTTTTCCGGACATTTCCGGCTTTTTAATTGTTTCAAATGGGCCGTATATCAGGATATTATGATGTGAGAGAACTCGTTGCGCGCTGCCAATCCCCGAAGAATGGTACTTCCATTACAATGAGCATGCGGAGAATCCTGTCTTGTACATATTCGGCCTTTTCCGGCCAGTTTCGGCTTTTTAATAGTTTCAAAATGATTCGTATCGCAGGATATTATGAGGTGTGAGAACTCGCTGCACGCTGCCAATCCCCGAAAAATGGTACGCCCACTACAACGAGCATACGGAGCAACGGGTTCTGTACACCTTCGGCCTTTTCCGGACATTTCCGGCTTTTTAATTGTTTCAAAATGGGCCGTATATCAGGATATTATGATGTGACAGAACTCGTTACGCGCTGCCAATCCCCGAGAAATGGTACGCCCCTTACAACGAGTATACGTAGCATCAGGTTCTGTACACCTTCGGCCTATTCCGGACATTTCCAGCATTTTATGTGACTAAAAACGGGTCGTATCGCAGGATATTATGATGTGTGAGATCTCGCTGCACGCAGCCAATCCCCGAAAAATGGTTCGCCCATTACAACGAGCATACGGAGCAACGGGTTCTGTACACCTTCGGCCTTTTCCGGATATTTCTTGCTTTTTAATTGTTTCAAAGAGGGTCGTATCGCAGGATATTATTATGTGTGAGACCTCGTTGCGCGCTGCCAATCCCCGAGGAATGGTACGCCCCTTACAACGAGTATACGTAGCATCAGGTTCTGTACACCTTCGGCCTTTTCCGGATATTTCCGGCTTTTTAATTGTTTCAAAATGGGCCGAATAGCAGGATATTATGATGTGTAAAAACGCGTTGAGCGTTTCCAATCCCCCAAAAATGGCCCTTCCATTACAACGAGCATACGGAGCAACGGGTTCTGTACACCTTCGGCCTTTTCCGGATATTTCCGGCTTTTTAATTGTTTCAAAAAGGGTCGTATCGCAGGATATTATGATGTGTGAGATCTCGCTGCACGCTGCCAATCCCCGAAAAATTGTACGCCCATTACAACGAGCATACGGAGCAACGGGTTCTGTACACCTTCGGCCTTTTCCGGATATTTCCGGCTTTTTAATTGTTTCAAAATGGGCCGTATATCAGGATATTATGATGTGTAAGAACCAGTTGCTCTCTGCCAACCCCCCAAAAATGGTACTTCCATTACAACGAGCAAACGGAGCATTGGGTTCTGTACACCTTCGGCCTTTTCCGGACATCTCCGGCATTTTATGTGATTAAAAACGGGCCGTATAGCAGGATATTATGATGTGAGGGAACTTGTTGCGCGCTGCAAATCCCCGAAGAATGGTACTTCCAATACAACGAGCATGCGGAGAATACTGTCTTGTACATATTCGGCCTTTTCCGGCAAGTTTCGGCTTTTTAATAGTTTCAAAATGAGTCGTTTCGCAGGATATTATGAGGTGTGAGATCTCGCTGCACGCAGCCAATCCCCGAAAAATGGTACGCCCACTACAACGAGCATACGGAGCAACGGGTTCTGTATACCTTCGGCCTTTTCCGGACATTTCCGGCTTTTTAATTGTTTCAAAATGGGCCGTATATCAGGATATTATGATGTGAGAGAACTCGTTACGCGCAGCCAATCCCCGAGAAATGGAACGCCCCTTACAACGAGTATACGTAGCATCAGGTTCTGTACACCTTCGGCCTTTTCCGAACATTTCCGGCACTTTATGTGATTAAAAACGGGTCGTATCGCAGGATATTATGATGTGTGAGAACTCGCTGCACGCTGCCAATCCCCCAAAAATGGTCCTTCCATTACAACGAGCATACGGAGCAACGGGTTCTGTACACCTTCGGCATTTTCCGGACATTTCCGGCTATTTTATTGTTTCAAAACGGGTCGTATCGCAGGATATTATGATGTGAGAGAACTCGTTGCTCTCTGCCAACCCCCCAAAAATGGTACTTCCATTACAACGAGCAAACGGAGCATCGGGTTCTGTACACCTTCGGCCTTTTCCGGACATCGCCGGCATTTTATGTGATTAAAAACGGGCCGTATAGCAGGATATTATGATGTGAGGGAACTCGTTGCGCGCTGCAAATCCCCGAAGAATGGTACTTCCATTACAACGAGCATGACGAGAATCCTGTCTTGTACATATTCGGCCTTTTCCGGCCAGTTTCGGCTTTTTAATAGTTTCAAAATGAGTCGTATCGCAGGATATTATGAGGTGTGAGAGCTCGCTGCACGCTGCCAATCCCCGAAAAATGGTACGCCCACTACAACGAGCATACGGAGCAACGGGTTCTGTACACCTTCGGCCTTTTCCGGACATTTCCGGCTTTTTAATTGTTTCAAAATGTGCCGTTTATCAGGATATTATGATGTGAGAGAACACGTTACGCGCTGCCAATCCCCGAGAAATGGTACGCCCCTTACAACGAGCATACGGAGCATTAGGTTCTGTACACCAGTATATTATGATGTGTAAAAACGCGTTGAGCGTTGCCGATCCCCCAAAAATGGTCCTTCCCTTACAACGAGCATACGGAGCATCGGGTTCTGTAAACCTTCGGCCTTTTCCGGCCAGTTTCGTCTTTTTAGTTGTTTCAAAATGGGTCGTATCGCAGGATATTATGATGTGTGAGAACTCGCTGCACGCTGCCAATCCCCGAAAAATGGTACGCCCATTACAACGAGCATACGGAGCAACGGGTTCTGTACACATTTGGCATTTTCCGGACATTTCCGGCTTTTTAATTGTTTCAAAATGGGCCGTATATCAGGATATTATGATGAGTAAGAACCAGTTGCTCTCTGCCAACCCCCAAAAATGGTACTTCCATTACAACGAGCAAACGGAGCATTGGGTTCTGTACACCTTCGGCCTTTTCCGGACATCTCCGGCATTTTATGTGATTAAAAACGGGCCGTATAGCAGGATATTATGATGTGAGGGAACTCGTTGCGCGCTACAAATCCCCGAAGAATGGTACTTCCATTACAACGAGCATGACGAGAATCCTGTCTTGTACATATTCGGCCTTTTCCGGCCAGTTTCGGCTTTTTAATTGTTTCAAAATAGGTCGTATCGCAGGATATTATGAGGTGTGAGAACTCGCTGCACGCTGCCAATCCCCGAAAAATGGTACGCCCATTACAACGAGCATACGGAGCAACGGGTTCTGTACACATTTGGCATTTTCCGGACATTTCCGGCTTTTTAATTGTTTCAAAATGGGTCGTATCGCAGGATATTATGATGTGAGAGAACTCGTTGCGCGCTGCCAATCCCCGAAGAATGGTACTTCCATTACAACGAGCATACGGAGCATCAGGTTCTGTACACCTTCGGCCTTTTCCGGACATTTCCGGCTTTTTAAATGTTTCAAAATGGGCCGTATATCAGGATATTATGATGTGTAAGAACCAGTTGCTCTCTGCCAACCTCCCAAAAATGGTACTTCCATTACAACGAGCAAACGGAGCATTGGGTTCTGTACACCTTCGGCCTTTTCCGGACATCTCCGCCATTTTATGTGATTAAAAACGGGCCGTATAGCAGGATATTATGATGTGAGAGAACTCGTTGCGCGCTGCAAATCCCCGAAGAATGGTACTTCCATTACAACGAGCATGACGAGAATCCTGTCTTGTACATATTCGGCCTTTTCCGGCCAGTGTCGGCTTTTTAATAGTTTCAAAATGAGTCGTATCGCAGGATATTATGAGGTGTGAGAACTCGCTGCACGCTGCCAATCCCCGAAGAATGGTAATTCCATTACAACGAGCATGACGAGAATCCTGTCTTGTACATATTCGGCCTTTTCCTGCCAGTTTCGGCTTTTTAATAGTTTCAAAATGAGTCGTATCGCAGGATATTATGAGGTGTGAGAACTCGCTGCACGCTGCCAATCCCCGAAAAATGGTACGCCCATTACAACGAGCATACGGAGCAACGGGTTCTGTACACCTTTGGCCTTTCCCGGGCAGTTTCGTCTTTTTAATTGTTTCAAAATGGGTCGTATCGCAGGTTATTATGATGTGTGAGAACACGCTGCACGTTGCCCATCCCCGAAAAATGGTACTTCCATTACAACGAGCAAACGGAGCATCGGGTTCTGTACACCTTCTGCCTTTTCCGGACATCTCCGGCATTTTATGTGATTAAAAACGGGCCGTATAGCAGGATATTACGATGTGAGAGAACTCGTTGCGCGCTGCCAATCCCCGAAGAATGGTACTTCCATTACAACGAGCATGCGGAGAATCCTGTCTTGTACATATTCGGCAATTTCCGGCCAGTTTCGGCTTTTTAATAGTTTCAAAATGGGTCGTATCGCAGGATATTATGAGGTGTGAGAACTGGCTGCACGCTGGAAATCCCCGAAAAATGGTACGCCTATTACAACGAGCATACGGAGCATCAGGTTCTGTACACCTTCGGCCTTTCCCGGACATTTCCGGCATTTTAAGTGATCAAAAATGGGCCGTATATCAGGATATTATGATGTGTAAGAACCAGTTGCTCTCTGCCAACCCCCCAAAAATGGTACTTCCATTACAACAAGCAAAGGGAGCAACGGGTTCTGTACACCTTCGGCCTTTTCCGGACATTTCCGGCTTTTTAATTGTTTCAAATGGGCCGTATATCAGGATATTATGATGTGAGAGAACTCGTTGCGCGCTGCCAATCCCCGAAGAATGGTACTTCCATTACAATGAGCATGCGGAGAATCCTGTCTTGTACATATTCGGCCTTTTCCGGCCAGTTTCGGCTTTTTAATAGTTTCAAAATGAGTCGTATCGCAGGATATTATGAGGTGTGAGAACTCGCTGCACGCTGCCAATCCCCGAAAAATGGTACGCCCACTACAACGAGCATACGGAGCAACGGGTTCTGTACACCTTCGGCCTTTTCCGGACATTTCCGGCTTTTTAATTGTTTCAAAATGGGCCGTATATCAGGATATTATGATGTGACAGAACTCGTTACGCGCTGCCAATCCCCGAGAAATGGTACGCCCCTTACAACGAGTATACGTAGCATCAGGTTCTGTACACCTTCGGCCTATTCCGGACATTTCCAGCATTTTATGTGACTAAAAACGGGTCGTATCGCAGGATATTATGATGTGTGAGATCTCGCTGCACGCAGCCAATCCCCGAAAAATGGTTCGCCCATTACAACGAGCATACGGAGCAACGGGTTCTGTACACCTTCGGCCTTTTCCGGATATTTCTTGCTTTTTAATTGTTTCAAAGAGGGTCGTATCGCAGGATATTATTATGTGTGAGACCTCGTTGCGCGCTGCCAATCCCCGAGGAATGGTACGCCCCTTACAACGAGTATACGTAGCATCAGGTTCTGTACACCTTCGGCCTTTTCCGGATATTTCCGGCTTTTTAATTGTTTCAAAATGGGCCGAATAGCAGGATATTATGATGTGTAAAAACGCGTTGAGCGTTTCCAATCCCCCAAAAATGGCCCTTCCATTACAACGAGCATACGGAGCAACGGGTTCTGTACACCTTCGGCCTTTTCCGGATATTTCCGGCTTTTTAATTGTTTCAAAAAGGGTCGTATCGCAGGATATTATGATGTGTGAGATCTCGCTGCACGCTGCCAATCCCCGAAAAATTGTACGCCCATTACAACGAGCATACGGAGCAACGGGTTCTGTACACCTTCGGCCTTTTCCGGATATTTCCGGCTTTTTAATTGTTTCAAAATGGGCCGTATATCAGGATATTATGATGTGTAAGAACCAGTTGCTCTCTGCCAACCCCCCAAAAATGGTACTTCCATTACAACGAGCAAACGGAGCATTGGGTTCTGTACACCTTCGGCCTTTTCCGGACATCTCCGGCATTTTATGTGATTAAAAACGGGCCGTATAGCAGGATATTATGATGTGAGGGAACTTGTTGCGCGCTGCAAATCCCCGAAGAATGGTACTTCCAATACAACGAGCATGCGGAGAATACTGTCTTGTACATATTCGGCCTTTTCCGGCAAGTTTCGGCTTTTTAATAGTTTCAAAATGAGTCGTTTCGCAGGATATTATGAGGTGTGAGATCTCGCTGCACGCAGCCAATCCCCGAAAAATGGTACGCCCACTACAACGAGCATACGGAGCAACGGGTTCTGTATACCTTCGGCCTTTTCCGGACATTTCCGGCTTTTTAATTGTTTCAAAATGGGCCGTATATCAGGATATTATGATGTGAGAGAACTCGTTACGCGCAGCCAATCCCCGAGAAATGGAACGCCCCTTACAACGAGTATACGTAGCATCAGGTTCTGTACACCTTCGGCCTTTTCCGAACATTTCCGGCACTTTATGTGATTAAAAACGGGTCGTATCGCAGGATATTATGATGTGTGAGAACTCGCTGCACGCTGCCAATCCCCCAAAAATGGTCCTTCCATTACAACGAGCATACGGAGCAACGGGTTCTGTACACCTTCGGCATTTTCCGGACATTTCCGGCTATTTTATTGTTTCAAAACGGGTCGTATCGCAGGATATTATGATGTGAGAGAACTCGTTGCTCTCTGCCAACCCCCCAAAAATGGTTCTTCCATTACAACGAGCAAACGGAGCATCGGGTTCTGTACACCTTCGGCCTTTTCCGGACATCGCCGGCATTTTATGTGATTAAAAACGGGCCGTATAGCAGGATATTATGATGTGAAGGAACTCGTTGCGCGCTGCAAATCCCCGAAGAATGGTACTTCCATTACAACGAGCATGACGAGAATCCTGTCTTGTACATATTCGGCCTTTTCCGGCCAGTTTCGGCTTTTTAATAGTTTCAAAATGAGTCGTATCGCAGGATATTATGAGGTGTGAGAGCTCGCTGCACGCTGCCAATCCCCGAAAAATGGTACGCCCACTACAACGAGCATACGGAGCAACGGGTTCTGTACACCTTCGGCCTTTTCCGGACATTTCCGGCTTTTTAATTGTTTCAAAATGTGCCGTTTATCAGGATATTATGATGTGAGAGAACACGTTACGCGCTGCCAATCCCCGAGAAATGGTACGCCCCTTACAACGAGCATACGGAGCATTAGGTTCTGTACACCAGTATATTATGATGTGTAAAAACGCGTTGAGCGTTGCCGATCCCCCAAAAATGGTCCTTCCCTTACAACGAGCATACGGAGCATCGGGTTCTGTAAACCTTCGGCCTTTTCCGGCCAGTTTCGTCTTTTTAGTTGTTTCAAAATGGGTCGTATCGCAGGATATTATGATGTGTGAGAACTCGCTGCACGCTGCCAACCCCCCAAAAATGGTACTTCCATTACAACGAGCATACGGAGCATCAGGTTCTGTACACCTTCGCCCTTTTCCGGACATTTCCGGCTTTTTAATTGTTTCAAAAAGGGTCGTATCGCAGGATATTATGATGTGTGAGATCTCGCTGCACGCTGCCAATCCCCGAAAAATGGTACGCCCATTACAACGAGCATACGGAGCAACGGGTTCTGTACACCTTCGGCCTTTTCCGGACATTTCCGGCTTTTTAATTGTTTCAAAATGGGCCGTATATCAGGATATTATGATGAGTAAGAACCAGTTGCTCTCTGCCAACCCCCAAAAATGGTACTTCCATTACAACGAGCAAACGGAGCATTGGGTTCTGTACACCTTCGGCCTTTTCCGGACATCTCCGGCATTTTATGTGATTAAAAACGGGCCGTATAGCAGGATATTATGATGTGAGGGAACTCGTTGCGCGCTACCAATCCCCGAAGAATGGTACTTCCATTACAACGAGCATGACGAGAATCCTGTCTTGTACATATTCGGCCTTTTCCGGCCAGTTTCGGCTTTTTAATTGTTTCAAAATAGGTCGTATCGCAGGATATTATGAGGTGTGAGAACTCGCTGCACGCTGCCAATCCCCGAAAAATGGTACGCCCATTACAACGAGCATACGGAGCAACGGGTTCTGTACACATTTGGCATTTTCCGGACATTTCCGGCTTTTTAATTGTTTCAAAATGGGTCGTATCGCAGGATATTATGATGTGAGAGAACTCGTTGCGCGCTGCCAATCCCCGAAGAATGGTACTTCCATTACAACGAGCATACGGAGCATCAGGTTCTGTACACCTTCGGCCTTTTCCGGACATTTCCGGCTTTTTAAATGTTTCAAAATGGGCCGTATATCAGGATATTATGATGTGTAAGAACCAGTTGCTCTCTGCCAACCTCCCAAAAATGGTACTTCCATTACAACGAGCAAACGGAGCATTGGGTTCTGTACACCTTCGGCCTTTTCCGGACATCTCCGCCATTTTATGTGATTAAAAACGGGCCGTATAGCAGGATATTATGATGTGAGAGAACTCGTTGCGCGCTGCAAATCCCCGAAGAATGGTACTTCCATTACAACGAGCATGACGAGAATCCTGTCTTGTACATATTCGGCCTTTTCCGGCCAGTGTCGGCTTTTTAATAGTTTCAAAATGAGTCGTATCGCAGGATATTATGAGGTGTGAGAACTCGCTGCACGCTGCCAATCCCCGAAGAATGGTAATTCCATTACAACGAGCATGACGAGAATCCTGTCTTGTACATATTCGGCCTTTTCCTGCCAGTTTCGGCTTTTTAATAGTTTCAAAATGAGTCGTATCGCAGGATATTATGAGGTGTGAGAACTCGCTGCACGCTGCCAATCCCCGAAAAATGGTACGCCCATTACAACGAGCATACGGAGCAACGGGTTCTGTACACCTTTGGCCTTTCCCGGGCAGTTTCGTCTTTTTAATTGTTTCAAAATGGGTCGTATCGCAGGTTATTATGATGTGTGAGAACACGCTGCACGTTGCCCATCCCCGAAAAATGGTACTTCCATTACAACGAGCAAACGGAGCATCGGGTTCTGTACACCTTCTGCCTTTTCCGGACATCTCCGGCATTTTATGTGATTAAAAACGGGCCGTATAGCAGGATATTACGATGTGAGAGAACTCGTTGCGCGCTGCCAATCCCCGAAGAATGGTACTTCCATTACAACGAGCATGCGGAGAATCCTGTCTTGTACATATTCGGCAATTTCCGGCCAGTTTCGGCTTTTTAATAGTTTCAAAATGGGTCGTATCGCAGGATATTATGAGGTGTGAGAACTGGCTGCACGCTGGAAATCCCCGAAAAATGGTACGCCTATTACAACGAGCATACGGAGCATCAGGTTCTGTACACCTTCGGCCTTTCCCGGACATTTCCGGCATTTTAAGTGATCAAAAATGGGCCGTATATCAGGATATTATGATGTGTAAGAACCAGTTGCTCTCTGCCAACCCCCCAAAAATGGTACTTCCATTACAACAAGCAAAGGGAGCAACGGGTTCTGTACACCTTCGGCCTTTTCCGGACATTTCCGGCTTTTTAATTGTTTCAAATGGGCCGTATATCAGGATATTATGATGTGAGAGAACTCGTTGCGCGCTGCCAATCCCCGAAGAATGGTACTTCCATTACAATGAGCATGCGGAGAATCCTGTCTTGTACATATTCGGCCTTTTCCGGCCAGTTTCGGCTTTTTAATAGTTTCAAAATGAGTCGTATCGCAGGATATTATGAGGTGTGAGAACTCGCTGCACGCTGCCAATCCCCGAAAAATGGTACGCCCACTACAACGAGCATACGGAGCAACGGGTTCTGTACACCTTCGGCCTTTTCCGGACATTTCCGGCTTTTTAATTGTTTCAAAATGGGCCGTATATCAGGATATTATGATGTGACAGAACTCGTTACGCGCTGCCAATCCCCGAGAAATGGTACGCCCCTTACAACGAGTATACGTAGCATCAGGTTCTGTACACCTTCGGCCTATTCCGGACATTTCCAGCATTTTATGTGACTAAAAACGGGTCGTATCGCAGGATATTATGATGTGTGAGATCTCGCTGCACGCAGCCAATCCCCGAAAAATGGTTCGCCCATTACAACGAGCATACGGAGCAACGGGTTCTGTACACCTTCGGCCTTTTCCGGATATTTCTTGCTTTTTAATTGTTTCAAAGAGGGTCGTATCGCAGGATGTTATTATGTGTGAGACCTCGTTGCGCGCTGCCAATCCCCGAGGAATGGTACGCCCCTTACAACGAGTATACGTAGCATCAGGTTCTGTACACCTTCGGCCTTTTCCGGATATTTCCGGCTTTTTAATTGTTTCAAAATGGGCCGAATAGCAGGATATTATGATGTGTAAAAACGCGTTGAGCGTTTCCAATCCCCCAAAAATGGCCCTTCCATTACAACGAGCATACGGAGCAACGGGTTCTGTACACCTTCGGCCTTTTCCGGATATTTCCGGCTTTTTAATTGTTTCAAAAAGGGTCGTATCGCAGGATATTATGATGTGTGAGATCTCGCTGCACGCTGCCAATCCCCGAAAAATTGTACGCCCATTACAACGAGCATACGGAGCAACGGGTTCTGTACACCTTCGGCCTTTACCGGATATTTCCGGCTTTTTAATTGTTTCAAAATGGGCCGTATATCAGGATATTATGATGTGTAAGAACCAGTTGCTCTCTGCCAACCCCCCAAAAATGGTACTTCCATTACAACGAGCAAACGGAGCATTGGGTTCTGTACACCTTCGTCCTTTTCCGGACATCTCCGGCATTTTATGTGATTAAAAACGGGCCGTATAGCAGGATATTATGATGTGAGGGAACTTGTTGCGCGCTGCAAATCCCCGAAGAATGGTACTTCCAATACAACGAGCATGCGGAGAATACTGTCTTGTACATATTCGGCCTTTTCCGGCAAGTTTCGGCTTTTTAATAGTTTCAAAATGAGTCGTTTCGCAGGATATTATGAGGTGTGAGAACTCGCTGCACGCTGCCAATCCCCGAAAAATGGTACGCCCACTACAACGAGCATACGGAGCAACGGGTTCTGTATACCTTCGGCCTTTTCCGGACATTTCCGGCTTTTTAATTGTTTCAAAATGGGCCGTATATCAGGATATTATGATGTGAGAGAACTCGTTACGCGCAGCCAATCCCCGAGAAATGGAACGCCCCTTACAACGAGTATACGTAGCATCAGGTTCTGTACACCTTCGGCCTTTTCCGAACATTTCCGGCACTTTATGTGATTAAAAACGGGTCGTATCGCAGGATATTATGATGTGTGAGAACTCGCTGCACGCTGCCAATCCCCCAAAAATGGTCCTTCCATTACAACGAGCATACGGAGCAACGGGTTCTGTACACCTTCGGCATTTTCCGGACATTTCCGGCTATTTTATTGTTTCAAAACGGGTCGTATCGCAGGATATTATGATGTGAGAGAACTCGTTGCTCTCTGCCAACCCCCCAAAAATGGTACTTCCATCACAACGAGCAAACGGAGCATCGGGTTCTGTACACCTTCGGCCTTTTCCGGACATCGCCGGCATTTTATGTGATTAAAAACGGGCCGTATAGCAGGATATTATGATGTGAGGGAACTCGTTGCGCGCTGCAAATCCCCGAAGAATGGTACTTCCATTACAACGAGCATGACGGGAATCCTGTCTTGTACATATTCGGCCTTTTCCGGCCAGTTTCGGCTTTTTAATAGTTTCAAAATGAGTCGTATCGCAGGATATTATGAGGTGTGAGAGCTCGCTGCACGCTGCCAATCCCCGAAAAATGGTACGCCCACTACAACGAGCATACGGAGCAACGGGTTCTGTACACCTTCGGCCTTTTCCGGACATTTCCGGCTTTTTAATTGTTTCAAAATGTGCCGGTTATCAGGATATTATGATGTGAGAGAACACGTTACGCGCTGCCAATCCCCGAGAAATGGTACGCCCCTTACAACGAGCATACGGAGCATTAGGTTCTGTACACCAGTATATTATGATGTGTAAAAACGCGTTGAGCGTTGCCGATCCCCCAAAAATGGTCCTTCCCTTACAACGAGCATACGGAGCATCGGGTTCTGTAAACCTTCGGCCTTTTCCGGCCAGTTTCGTCTTTTTAGTTGTTTCAAAATGGGTCGTATCGCAGGATATTATGATGTGTGAGAACTCGCTGCACGCTGCCAACCCCCCAAAAATGGTACTTCCATTACAACGAGCATACGGAGCATCAGGTTCTGTACACCTTCGCCCTTTTCCGGACATTTCCGGCTTTTTAATTGTTTCAAAAAGGGTCGTATCGCAGGATATTATGATGTGTGAGATCTCGCTGCACGCTGCCAATCCCCGAAAAATGGTACGCCCATTACAACGAGCATACGGAGCAACGGGTTCTGTACACCTTCGGCCTTTTCCGGACATTTCCGGCTTTTTAATTGTTTCAAAATGGGCCGTATATCAGGATATTATGATGTGTAAGAACCAGTTGCTCTCTGCCAACCCCCAAAAATGGTACTTCCATTACAACGAGCAAACGGAGCATTGGGTTCTGTACACCAGTATATTATGATGTGTAAAAACGCGTTGAGCGTTGCCGATCCCCCAAAAATGGTCCTTCCCTTACAACGAGCATACGGAGCATCGGGTTCTGTAAACCTTCGGCCTTTTCCGGCCAGTTTCGTCTTTTTAGTTGTTTCAAAATGGGTCGTATCGCAGGATATTATGATGTGTGAGAACTCGCTGCACGCTGCCAACCCCCCAAAAATGGTACTTCCATTACAACGAGCATACGGAGCAACGGGTTCTGTACACATTTGGCATTTTCCGGACATTTCCGGCTTTTTAATTGTTTCAAAATGGGTCGTATCGCAGGATATTATGATGTGAGAGAACTCGTTGCGCGCTGCCAATCCCCGAAGAATGGTACTTCCATTACAAAGAGCATACGGAGCATCAGGTTCTGTACACCTTCGGCCTTTTCCGGACATTTCCGGCTTTTTAAATGTTTCAAAATGGGCCGTATATCAGGATATTATGATGTGTAAGAACCAGTTGCTCTCTGCCAACCTCCCAAAAATGGTACTTCCATTACAACGAGCAAACGGAGCATTGGGTTCTGTACACCTCCGGCCTTTTCCGGACATCTCCGCCATTTTATGTGATTAAAAACGGGCCGTATAGCAGGATATTATGATGTGAGAGAACTCGTTGCGCGCTGCAAATCCCCGAAGAATGGTACTTCCATTACAACGAGCATGACGAGAATCCTGTCTTGTACATATTCGGTCTTTTCCGGCCAGTGTCGGCTTTTTAATAGTTTCAAAATGAGTCGTATCGCAGGATATTATGAGGTGTGAGAACTCGCTGCACGCTGCCAATCCCCGAAGAATGGTACTTCCATTACAACGAGCATGACGAGAATCCTGTCTTGTACATATTCGGCCTTTTCCTGCCAGTTTCGGCTTTTTAATAGTTTCAAAATGAGTCGTATCGCAGGATATTATGAGGTGTGAGAACTCGCTGCACGCTGCCAATCCCCGAAAAATGGTACGCCCATTACAACGAGCATACGGAGCAACGGGTTCTGTACACCTTTGGCATTTTCCGGACATTTCCGGCTTTTTAATTGTTTCAAAATGGGTCGTATCGCACGATATTATGATGTGTGAGATCTCGCTGCACGCTTCCAATCCCCGAAAAATGGTACGCCCATTACAACGAGCATACGGAGCAACGGGTTCTGTACACCTTCGGCCTTTTCCGGACATTTCCGGCTTTTTAATTGTTTCAAAATGGGCCGTATATCAGATTATTATGATGTGTAAGAGCCAGTTGCTCTCTGCCAACCCCCCAAAAATGGTACTTCCATTACAACGAGCAAACGGAGCATCGGGTTCTGTACACCTTCGGCCTTTTCCGGACATCTCCGGCATTTTATGTGATTAAAAACGGGCCGTATAGCAGGATATTATGATGTGAGGGAACTCGGTGCGCGCTGCCAATCCCCGAAGAATGGTACTTCCAATACAACGAGCATGCGGAGAATCCTGTCATGTACATATTCGGCCTTTTCAGGCCAGTTTCGTCTCTTTAGTTGTTTCAAAATGGGTCGTATCGCAGGATATTATGATGTGTGAGAACTCGCTGCACGCTGCCAACCCCCCAAAAATGGTACTTCCATTACAACGAGCATACGGAGCATCAGGTTCTGTACACCTTCGCCCTTTTCCGGACATTTCCGGCTTTTTAATTGTTTCAAAATGGGCCGTATTTCAGGATATTATGATGTGAGAGAACTCGTTACGCGCTGCCAATCCCCGAGAAATGGTACGCCCCTTACAACGAGCATACGGAGCATCAGGTTCTGTACACCTTCGGCCTTTTCCGGACATTTCCGGCATTTTAAGTGATCAAAAATGGGCCGTATATCAGGATATTATGATGTGTAAGAACCAGTTCCTCTCTGCCAACCCCCCAAAAATGGTACTTCCATTACAACAAGCAAAGGGAGCAACGGGTTCTGTACACCTTCGGCCCTTTCCGGACATTTCCGGCTTTTTAATTGTTTCAAATGGGCCGTATATCAGCATATTATGATGTGAGAGAACTCGTTGCGCGCTGCCAATCCCCGAAGAATGGTACTTCCATTACAATGAGCATGCGGAGAATCCTGTCTTGTACATATTCGGCCTTTTCCGGCTAGTTTCGGCTTTTTAATAGTTTCAAAATGAGTCGTATCGCAGGATATTATGATGTGTGAGATCTCGCTGCACGCTGCCAATCCCCGAAAAATTGTACGCCCATTACAACGAGCATACGGAGCAACGGGTTCTGTACACCTTCGGCCTTTTCCGGATATTTCCGGCTTTTTAATTGTTTCAAAAAGGGTCGTATCGCAGGATATTATGATGTGTGAGATCTCGCTGCACGCTGCCAATCCCCGAAAAATTGTACGCCCATTACAACGAGCATACGGAGCAACGGGTTCTGTACACCTTCGGCCTTTTCCGGATATTTCCGGCTTTCTAATTGTTTCAAAATGGGCCGTATATCAGGATATTATGATGTGTAAGAACCAGTTGCTCTCTGCCAACCCCCCCAAAAATGGTACTTCCATTACAACGAGCAAACGGAGCATTGGGTTCTGTACACCTTCGGCCTTTTCCGGACATCTCCGGCATTTTATGTGATTAAAAACGGGCCGTATAGCAGGATATTATGATGTGAGGGAACTCGTTGCGCGCTGCAAATCCCCGAAGAATGGTACTTCCATTACAACGAGCATGACGAGAATCCTGTCTTGTACATATTCGGCCTTTTCCGGCCAGTTTCGCCTTTTTAATAGTTTCAAAATGAGTCGTATCGCAGGATATTATGAGGTGTGAGAACTCGCTGCACGCTGCCAATCCCCCAAAAATGGTCCTTCCATTACAACGAGCATACGGAGCAACGGGTTCTGTACACCTTCGGCATTTTCCGGACATTTCCGGCTTTTTAATTGTTTCAAAATGGGTCGCATCGCGCGATATTATGATGTGAGAGAACTCGTTGCGCGCTGCCAATCCCCGAAGAATGGTACATCCATTACAACGAGCATGCGGAGAATCCTGTCTTGTACATATTCGGCCTTTTCCGGACATTTCCGGCTTTTTAATTGTTTCAAAATGGGTCGTATCGCAGGATATTATGATGTGAGAGAACTCGTTGCGCGCTGCCAATCCCCGAAGAATGGTACTTCCATTACAACGAGCATACGGAGCATCAGGTTCTGTACAACTTCGGCCTTTTCCGGACATTTCCGGCTTTTTAATTGTTTCAAAATGGGCCGTATATCAGGATATTATGATGTGTAAGAACCAGTTGCTCTCTGCCAACCCCCCAAAAATGGTACTTCCATTACAACGAGCAAACGGAGCATTGGGTTCTGTACACCTTCGTCCTTTTCCGGACATCTCCGGCATTTTATGTGATTAAAAACGGGCCGTATAGAAGGATATTATGATGTGAGGGAACTTGTTGCGCGCTGCAAATCCCCGAAGAATGGTACTTCCAATACAACGAGCATGCGGAGAATACTGTCTTGTACATATTCGGCCTTTTCCGGCAAGTTTCGGCTTTTTAATAGTTTCAAAATGAGTCGTTTCGCAGGATATTATGAGGTGTGAGAACTCGCTGCACGCTGCCAATCCCCGAAAAATGGTACGCCCACTACAACGAGCATACGGAGCAACGGGTTCTGTATACCTTCGGCCTTTTCCGGACATTTCCGGCTTTTTAATTGTTTCAAAATGGGCCGTATATCAGGATATTATGATGTGAGAGAACTCGTTACGCGCAGCCAATCCCCGAGAAATGGAACGCCCCTTACAACGAGTATACGTAGCATCAGGTTCTGTACACCTTCGGCCTTTTCCGAACATTTCCGGCACTTTATGTGATTAAAAACGGGTCGTATCGCAGGATATTATGATGTGTGAGAACTCGCTGCACGCTGCCAATCCCCCAAAAATGGTCCTTCCATTACAACGAGCATACGGAGCAACGGGTTCTGTACACCTTCGGCATTTTCCGGACATTTCCGGCTATTTTATTGTTTCAAAACGGGTCGTATCGCAGGATATTATGATGTGAGAGAACTCGTTGCTCTCTGCCAACCCCCCAAAAATGGTACTTCCATCACAACGAGCAAACGGAGCATCGGGTTCTGTACACCTTCGGCCTTTTCCGGACATCGCCGGCATTTTATGTGATTAAAAACGGGCCGTATAGCAGGATATTATGATGTGAGGGAACTCGTTGCGCGCTGCAAATCCCCGAAGAATGGTACTTCCATTACAACGAGCATGACGGGAATCCTGTCTTGTACATATTCGGCCTTTTCCGGCCAGTTTCGGCTTTTTAATAGTTTCAAAATGAGTCGTATCGCAGGATATTATGAGGTGTGAGAGCTCGCTGCACGCTGCCAATCCCCGAAAAATGGTACGCCCACTACAACGAGCATACGGAGCAACGGGTTCTGTACACCTTCGGCCTTTTCCGGACATTTCCGGCTTTTTAATTGTTTCAAAATGTGCCGGTTATCAGGATATTATGATGTGAGAGAACACGTTACGCGCTGCCAATCCCCGAGAAATGGTACGCCCCTTACAACGAGCATACGGAGCATTAGGTTCTGTACACCAGTATATTATGATGTGTAAAAACGCGTTGAGCGTTGCCGATCCCCCAAAAATGGTCCTTCCCTTACAACGAGCATACGGAGCATCGGGTTCTGTAAACCTTCGGCCTTTTCCGGCCAGTTTCGTCTTTTTAGTTGTTTCAAAATGGGTCGTATCGCAGGATATTATGATGTGTGAGAACTCGCTGCACGCTGCCAACCCCCCAAAAATGGTACTTCCATTACAACGAGCATACGGAGCATCAGGTTCTGTACACCTTCGCCCTTTTCCGGACATTTCCGGCTTTTTAATTGTTTCAAAAAGGGTCGTATCGCAGGATATTATGATGTGTGAGATCTCGCTGCACGCTGCCAATCCCCGAAAAATGGTACGCCCATTACAACGAGCATACGGAGCAACGGGTTCTGTACACCTTCGGCCTTTTCCGGACATTTCCGGCTTTTTAATTGTTTCAAAATGGGCCGTATATCAGGACATTATGATGTGTAAGAACCAGTTGCTCTCTGCCAACCCCCAAAAATGGTACTTCCATTACAACGAGCAAACGGAGCATTGGGTTCTGTACACCTTCGGCCTTTTCCGGACATCTCCGCCATTTTATGTGATTAAAAACGGGCCGTATAGCAGGATATTATGATGTGAGAGAACTCGTTGCGCGCTGCAAATCCCCGAAGAATGGTACTTCCATTACAACGAGCATGACGAGAATCCTGTCTTGTACATATTCGGTCTTTTCCGGCCAGTGTCGGCTTTTTAATAGTTTCAAAATGAGTCGTATCGCAGGATATTATGAGGTGTGAGAACTCGCTGCACGCTGCCAATCCCCGAAGAATGGTACTTCCATTACAACGAGCATGACGAGAATCCTGTCTTGTACATATTCGGCCTTTTCCTGCCAGTTTCGGCTTTTTAATAGTTTCAAAATGAGTCGTATCGCAGGATATTATGAGGTGTGAGAACTCGCTGCACGCTGCCAATCCCCGAAAAATGGTACGCCCATTACAACGAGCATACGGAGCAACGGGTTCTGTACACCTTTGGCATTTTCCGGACATTTCCGGCTTTTTAATTGTTTCAAAATGGGCCGTATATCAGATTATTATGATGTGTAAGAGCCAGTTGCTCTCTGCCAACCCCCCAAAAATGGTACTTCCATTACAACGAGCAAACGGAGCATCGGGTTCTGTACACCTTCGGCCTTTTCCGGACATCTCCGGCATTTTATGTGATTAAAAACGGGCCGTATAGCAGGATATTATGATGTGAGGGAACTCGGTGCGCGCTGCCAATCCCCGAAGAATGGTACTTCCAATACAACGAGCATGCGGAGAATCCTGTCATGTACATATTCGGCCTTTTCAGGCCAGTTTCGTCTCTTTAGTTGTTTCAAAATGGGTCGTATCGCAGGATATTATGATGTGTGAGAACTCGCTGCACGCTGCCAACCCCCCAAAAATGGTACTTCCATTACAACGAGCATACGGAGCATCAGGTTCTGTACACCTTCGCCCTTTTCCGGACATTTCCGGCTTTTTAATTGTTTCAAAATGGGCCGTATTTCAGGATATTATGATGTGAGAGAACTCGTTACGCGCTGCCAATCCCCGAGAAATGGTACGCCCCTTACAACGAGCATACGGAGCATCAGGTTCTGTACACCTTCGGCCTTTTCCGGACATTTCCGGCATTTTAAGTGATCAAAAATGGGCCGTATATCAGGATATTATGATGTGTAAGAACCAGTTCCTCTCTGCCAACCCCCCAAAAATGGTACTTCCATTACAACAAGCAAAGGGAGCAACGGGTTCTGTACACCTTCGGCCCTTTCCGGACATTTCCGGCTTTTTAATTGTTTCAAATGGGCCGTATATCAGCATATTATGATGTGAGAGAACTCGTTGCGCGCTGCCAATCCCCGAAGAATGGTACTTCCATTACAATGAGCATGCGGAGAATCCTGTCTTGTACATATTCGGCCTTTTCCGGCTAGTTTCGGCTTTTTAATAGTTTCAAAATGAGTCGTATCGCAGGATATTATGATGTGTGAGATCTCGCTGCACGCTGCCAATCCCCGAAAAATTGTACGCCCATTACAACGAGCATACGGAGCAACGGGTTCTGTACACCTTCGGCCTTTTCCGGATATTTCCGGCTTTTTAATTGTTTCAAAAAGGGTCGTATCGCAGGATATTATGATGTGTGAGATCTCGCTGCACGCTGCCAATCCCCGAAAAATTGTACGCCCATTACAACGAGCATACGGAGCAACGGGTTCTGTACACCTTCGGCCTTTTCCGGATATTTCCGGCTTTCTAATTGTTTCAAAATGGGCCGTATATCAGGATATTATGATGTGTAAGAACCAGTTGCTCTCTGCCAACCCCCCCAAAAATGGTACTTCCATTACAACGAGCAAACGGAGCATTGGGTTCTGTACACCTTCGGCCTTTTCCGGACATCTCCGGCATTTTATGTGATTAAAAACGGGCCGTATAGCAGGATATTATGATGTGAGGGAACTCGTTGCGCGCTGCAAATCCCCGAAGAATGGTACTTCCATTACAACGAGCATGACGAGAATCCTGTCTTGTACATATTCGGCCTTTTCCGGCCAGTTTCGCCTTTTTAATAGTTTCAAAATGAGTCGTATCGCAGGATATTATGAGGTGTGAGAACTCGCTGCACGCTGCCAATCCCCCAAAAATGGTCCTTCCATTACAACGAGCATACGGAGCAACGGGTTCTGTACACCTTCGGCATTTTCCGGACATTTCCGGCTTTTTAATTGTTTCAAAATGGGTCGCATCGCGCGATATTATGATGTGAGAGAACTCGTTGCGCGCTGCCAATCCCCGAAGAATGGTACATCCATTACAACGAGCATGCGGAGAATCCTGTCTTGTACATATTCGGCCTTTTCCGGACATTTCCGGCTTTTTAATTGTTTCAAAATGGGTCGTATCGCAGGATATTATGATGTGAGAGAACTCGTTGCGCGCTGCCAATCCCCGAAGAATGGTACTTCCATTACAACGAGCATACGGAGCATCAGGTTCTGTACAACTTCGGCCTTTTCCGGACATTTCCGGCTTTTTAATTGTTTCAAAATGGGCCGTATATCAGGATATTATGATGTGTAAGAACCAGTTGCTCTCTGCCAACCCCCCAAAAATGGTACTTCCATTACAACGAGCAAACGGAGCATTGGGTTCTGTACACCTTCGTCCTTTTCCGGACATCTCCGGCATTTTATGTGATTAAAAACGGGCCGTATAGAAGGATATTATGATGTGAGGGAACTTGTTGCGCGCTGCAAATCCCCGAAGAATGGTACTTCCAATACAACGAGCATGCGGAGAATACTGTCTTGTACATATTCGGCCTTTTCCGGCAAGTTTCGGCTTTTTAATAGTTTCAAAATGAGTCGTTTCGCAGGATATTATGAGGTGTGAGAACTCGCTGCACGCTGCCAATCCCCGAAAAATGGTACGCCCACTACAACGAGCATACGGAGCAACGGGTTCTGTATACCTTCGGCCTTTTCCGGACATTTCCGGCTTTTTAATTGTTTCAAAATGGGCCGTATATCAGGATATTATGATGTGAGAGAACTCGTTACGCGCAGCCAATCCCCGAGAAATGGAACGCCCCTTACAACGAGTATACGTAGCATCAGGTTCTGTACACCTTCGGCCTTTTCCGAACATTTCCGGCACTTTATGTGATTAAAAACGGGTCGTATCGCAGGATATTATGATGTGTGAGAACTCGCTGCACGCTGCCAATCCCCCAAAAATGGTCCTTCCATTACAACGAGCATACGGAGCAACGGGTTCTGTACACCTTCGGCATTTTCCGGACATTTCCGGCTATTTTATTGTTTCAAAACGGGTCGTATCGCAGGATATTATGATGTGAGAGAACTCGTTGCTCTCTGCCAACCCCCCAAAAATGGTACTTCCATCACAACGAGCAAACGGAGCATCGGGTTCTGTACACCTTCGGCCTTTTCCGGACATCGCCGGCATTTTATGTGATTAAAAACGGGCCGTATAGCAGGATATTATGATGTGAGGGAACTCGTTGCGCGCTGCAAATCCCCGAAGAATGGTACTTCCATTACAACGAGCATGACGGGAATCCTGTCTTGTACATATTCGGCCTTTTCCGGCCAGTTTCGGCTTTTTAATAGTTTCAAAATGAGTCGTATCGCAGGATATTATGAGGTGTGAGAGCTCGCTGCACGCTGCCAATCCCCGAAAAATGGTACGCCCACTACAACGAGCATACGGAGCAACGGGTTCTGTACACCTTCGGCCTTTTCCGGACATTTCCGGCTTTTTAATTGTTTCAAAATGTGCCGGTTATCAGGATATTATGATGTGAGAGAACACGTTACGCGCTGCCAATCCCCGAGAAATGGTACGCCCCTTACAACGAGCATACGGAGCATTAGGTTCTGTACACCAGTATATTATGATGTGTAAAAACGCGTTGAGCGTTGCCGATCCCCCAAAAATGGTCCTTCCCTTACAACGAGCATACGGAGCATCGGGTTCTGTAAACCTTCGGCCTTTTCCGGCCAGTTTCGTCTTTTTAGTTGTTTCAAAATGGGTCGTATCGCAGGATATTATGATGTGTGAGAACTCGCTGCACGCTGCCAACCCCCCAAAAATGGTACTTCCATTACAACGAGCATACGGAGCATCAGGTTCTGTACACCTTCGCCCTTTTCCGGACATTTCCGGCTTTTTAATTGTTTCAAAAAGGGTCGTATCGCAGGATATTATGATGTGTGAGATCTCGCTGCACGCTGCCAATCCCCGAAAAATGGTACGCCCATTACAACGAGCATACGGAGCAACGGGTTCTGTACACCTTCGGCCTTTTCCGGACATTTCCGGCTTTTTAATTGTTTCAAAATGGGCCGTATATCAGGACATTATGATGTGTAAGAACCAGTTGCTCTCTGCCAACCCCCAAAAATGGTACTTCCATTACAACGAGCAAACGGAGCATTGGGTTCTGTACACCTTCGGCCTTTTCCGGACATCTCCGCCATTTTATGTGATTAAAAACGGGCCGTATAGCAGGATATTATGATGTGAGAGAACTCGTTGCGCGCTGCAAATCCCCGAAGAATGGTACTTCCATTACAACGAGCATGACGAGAATCCTGTCTTGTACATATTCGGTCTTTTCCGGCCAGTGTCGGCTTTTTAATAGTTTCAAAATGAGTCGTATCGCAGGATATTATGAGGTGTGAGAACTCGCTGCACGCTGCCAATCCCCGAAGAATGGTACTTCCATTACAACGAGCATGACGAGAATCCTGTCTTGTACATATTCGGCCTTTTCCTGCCAGTTTCGGCTTTTTAATAGTTTCAAAATGAGTCGTATCGCAGGATATTATGAGGTGTGAGAACTCGCTGCACGCTGCCAATCCCCGAAAAATGGTACGCCCATTACAACGAGCATACGGAGCAACGGGTTCTGTACACCTTTGGCATTTTCCGGACATTTCCGGCTTTTTAATTGTTTCAAAATGGGCCGTATATCAGATTATTATGATGTGTAAGAGCCAGTTGCTCTCTGCCAACCCCCCAAAAATGGTACTTCCATTACAACGAGCAAACGGAGCATCGGGTTCTGTACACCTTCGGCCTTTTCCGGACATCTCCGGCATTTTATGTGATTAAAAACGGGCCGTATAGCAGGATATTATGATGTGAGGGAACTCGGTGCGCGCTGCCAATCCCCGAAGAATGGTACTTCCAATACAACGAGCATGCGGAGAATCCTGTCATGTACATATTCGGCCTTTTCAGGCCAGTTTCGTCTCTTTAGTTGTTTCAAAATGGGTCGTATCGCAGGATATTATGATGTGTGAGAACTCGCTGCACGCTGCCAACCCCCCAAAAATGGTACTTCCATTACAACGAGCATACGGAGCATCAGGTTCTGTACACCTTCGCCCTTTTCCGGACATTTCCGGCTTTTTAATTGTTTCAAAATGGGCCGTATTTCAGGATATTATGATGTGAGAGAACTCGTTACGCGCTGCCAATCCCCGAGAAATGGTACGCCCCTTACAACGAGCATACGGAGCATCAGGTTCTGTACACCTTCGGCCTTTTCCGGACATTTCCGGCATTTTAAGTGATCAAAAATGGGCCGTATATCAGGATATTATGATGTGTAAGAACCAGTTCCTCTCTGCCAACCCCCCAAAAATGGTACTTCCATTACAACAAGCAAAGGGAGCAACGGGTTCTGTACACCTTCGGCCCTTTCCGGACATTTCCGGCTTTTTAATTGTTTCAAATGGGCCGTATATCAGCATATTATGATGTGAGAGAACTCGTTGCGCGCTGCCAATCCCCGAAGAATGGTACTTCCATTACAATGAGCATGCGGAGAATCCTGTCTTGTACATATTCGGCCTTTTCCGGCTAGTTTCGGCTTTTTAATAGTTTCAAAATGAGTCGTATCGCAGGATATTATGATGTGTGAGATCTCGCTGCACGCTGCCAATCCCCGAAAAATTGTACGCCCATTACAACGAGCATACGGAGCAACGGGTTCTGTACACCTTCGGCCTTTTCCGGATATTTCCGGCTTTTTAATTGTTTCAAAAAGGGTCGTATCGCAGGATATTATGATGTGTGAGATCTCGCTGCACGCTGCCAATCCCCGAAAAATTGTACGCCCATTACAACGAGCATACGGAGCAACGGGTTCTGTACACCTTCGGCCTTTTCCGGATATTTCCGGCTTTCTAATTGTTTCAAAATGGGCCGTATATCAGGATATTATGATGTGTAAGAACCAGTTGCTCTCTGCGAACCCCCCCAAAAATGGTACTTCCATTACAACGAGCAAACGGAGCATTGGGTTCTGTACACCTTCGGCCTTTTCCGGACATCTCCGGCATTTTATGTGATTAAAAACGGGCCGTATAGCAGGATATTATGATGTGAGGGAACTCGTTGCGCGCTGCAAATCCCCGAAGAATGGTACTTCCATTACAACGAGCATGACGAGAATCCTGTCTTGTACATATTCGGCCTTTTCCGGCCAGTTTCGCCTTTTTAATAGTTTCAAAATGAGTCGTATCGCAGGATATTATGAGGTGTGAGAACTCGCTGCACGCTGCCAATCCCCCAAAAATGGTCCTTCCATTACAACGAGCATACGGAGCAACGGGTTCTGTACGCCTTCGGCATTTTCCGGACATTTCCGGCTTTTTAATTGTTTCAAAATGGGTCGCATCGCGCGATATTATGATGTGAGAGAACTCGTTGCGCGCTGCCAATCCCCGAAGAATGGTACATCCATTACAACGAGCATGCGGAGAATCCTGTCTTGTACATATTCGGCCTTTTCCGGACATTTCCGGCTTTTTAATTGTTTCAAAATGGGTCGTATCGCAGGATATTATGATGTGAGAGAACTCGTTGCGCGCTGCCAATCCCCGAAGAATGGTACTTCCATTACAACGAGCATACGGAGCATCAGGTTCTGTACAACTTCGGCCTTTTCCGGACATTTCCGGCTTTTTAATTGTTTCAAAATGGGCCGTATATCAGGATATTATGATGTGTAAGAACCAGTTGCTCTCTGCCAACCCCCCAAAAATGGTACTTCCATTACAACGAGCAAACGGAGCATTGGGTTCTGTACACCTTCGTCCTTTTCCGGACATCTCCGGCATTTTATGTGATTAAAAACGGGCCGTATAGAAGGATATTATGATGTGAGGGAACTTGTTGCGCGCTGCAAATCCCCGAAGAATGGTACTTCCAATACAACGAGCATGCGGAGAATACTGTCTTGTACATATTCGGCCTTTTCCGGCAAGTTTCGGCTTTTTAATAGTTTCAAAATGAGTCGTTTCGCAGGATATTATGAGGTGCGAGAACTCGCTGCACGCTGCCAATCCCCGAAAAATGGTACGCCCACTACAACGAGCATACGGAGCAACGGGTTCTGTATACCTTCGGCCTTTTCCGGACATTTCCGGCTTTTTAATTGTTTCAAAATGGGCCGTATATCAGGATATTATGATGTGAGAGAACTCGTTACGCGCAGCCAATCCCCGAGAAATGGAACGCCCCTTACAACGAGTATACGTAGCATCAGGTTCTGTACACCTTCGGCCTTTTCCGAACATTTCCGGCACTTTATGTGATTAAAAACGGGTCGTATCGCAGGATATTATGATGTGTGAGAACTCGCTGCACGCTGCCAATCCCCCAAAAATGGTCCTTCCATTACAACGAGCATACGGAGCAACGGGTTCTGTACACCTTCGGCATTTTCCGGACATTTCCGGCTATTTTATTGTTTCAAAACGGGTCGTATCGCAGGATATTATGATGTGAGAGAACTCGTTGCTCTCTGCCAACCCCCCAAAAATGGTACTTCCATCACAACGAGCAAACGGAGCATCGGGTTCTGTACACCTTCGGCCTTTTCCGGACATCGCCGGCATTTTATGTGATTAAAAACGGGCCGTATAGCAGGATATTATGATGTGAGGGAACTCGTTGCGCGCTGCAAATCCCCGAAGAATGGTACTTCCATTACAACGAGCATGACGGGAATCCTGTCTTGTACATATTCGGCCTTTTCCGGCCAGTTTCGGCTTTTTAATAGTTTCAAAATGAGTCGTATCGCAGGATATTATGAGGTGTGAGAGCTCGCTGCACGCTGCCAATCCCCGAAAAATGGTACGCCCACTACAACGAGCATACGGAGCAACGGGTTCTGTACACCTTCGGCCTTTTCCGGACATTTCCGGCTTTTTAATTGTTTCAAAATGTGCCGGTTATCAGGATATTATGATGTGAGAGAACACGTTACGCGCTGCCAATCCCCGAGAAATGGTACGCCCCTTACAACGAGCATACGGAGCATTAGGTTCTGTACACCAGTATATTATGATGTGTAAAAACGCGTTGAGCGTTGCCGATCCCCCAAAAATGGTCCTTCCCTTACAACGAGCATACGGAGCATCTGGTTCTGTAAACCTTCGGCCTTTTCCGGCCAGTTTCGTCTTTTTAGTTGTTTCAAAATGGGTCGTATCGCAGGATATTATGATGTGTGAGAACTCGCTGCACGCTGCCAACCCCCCAAAAATGGTACTTCCATTACAACGAGCATACGGAGCATCAGGTTCTGTACACCTTCGCCCTTTTCCGGACATTTCCGGCTTTTTAATTGTTTCAAAAAGGGTCGTATCGCAGGATATTATGATGTGTGAGATCTCGCTGCACGCTGCCAATCCCCGAAAAATGGTACGCCCATTACAACGAGCATACGGAGCAACGGGTTCTGTACACCTTCGGCCTTTTCCGGACATTTCCGGCTTTTTAATTGTTTCAAAATGGGCCGTATATCAGGATATTATGATGTGTAAGAACCAGTTGCTCTCTGCCAACCCCCAAAAATGGTACTTCCATTACAACGAGCAAACGGAGCATTGGGTTCTGTACACCTTCGGCCTTTTCCGGACATCTCCGCCATTTTATGTGATTAAAAACGGGCCGTATAGCAGGATATTATGATGTGAGAGAACTCGTTGCGCGCTGCAAATCCCCGAAGAATGGTACTTCCATTACAACGAGCATGACGAGAATCCTGTCTTGTACATATTCGGTCTTTTCCGGCCAGTGTCGGCTTTTTAATAGTTTCAAAATGAGTCGTATCGCAGGATATTATGAGGTGTGAGAACTCGCTGCACGCTGCCAATCCCCGAAGAATGGTACTTCCATTACAACGAGCATGACGAGAATCCTGTCTTGTACATATTCGGCCTTTTCCTGCCAGTTTCGGCTTTTTAATAGTTTCAAAATGAGTCGTATCGCAGGATATTATGAGGTGTGAGAACTCGCTGCACGCTGCCAATCCCCGAAAAATGGTACGCCCATTACAACGAGCATACGGAGCAACGGGTTCTGTACACCTTTGGCATTTTCCGGACATTTCCGGCTTTTTAATTGTTTCAAAATGGGTCGTATCGCACGATATTATGATGTGTGAGATCTCGCTGCACGCTTCCAATCCCCGAAAAATGGTACGCCCATTACAACGAGCATACGGAGCAACGGGTTCTGTACACCTTCGGCCTTTTCCGGACATTTCCGGCTTTTTAATTGTTTCAAAATGGGCCGTATATCAGATTATTATGATGTGTAAGAGCCAGTTGCTCTCTGCCAACCCCCCAAAAATGGTACTTCCATTACAACGAGCAAACGGAGCATCGGGTTCTGTACACCTTCGGCCTTTTCCGGACATCTCCGGCATTTTATGTGATTAAAAACGGGCCGTATAGCAGGATATTATGATGTGAGGGAACTCGGTGCGCGCTGCCAATCCCCGAAGAATGGTACTTCCAATACAACGAGCATGCGGAGAATCCTGTCATGTACATATTCGGCCTTTTCAGGCCAGTTTCGCCTCTTTAGTTGTTTCAAAATGGGTCGTATCGCAGGATATTATGATGTGTGAGAACTCGCTGCACGCTGCCAACCCCCCAAAAATGGTACTTCCATTACAACGAGCATACGGAGCATCAGGTTCTGTACACCTTCGCCCTTTTCCGGACATTTCCGGCTTTTTAATTGTTTCAAAATGGGCCGTATTTCAGGATATTATGATGTGAGAGAACTCGTTACGCGCTGCCAATCCCCGAGAAATGGTACGCCCCTTACAACGAGCATACGGAGCATCAGGTTCTGTACACCTTCGGCCTTTTCCGGACATTTCCGGCATTTTAAGTGATCAAAAATGGGCCGTATATCAGGATATTATGATGTGTAAGAACCAGTTCCTCTCTGCCAACCCCCCAAAAATGGTACTTCCATTACAAC
This sequence comes from Bombus muscorum, assembly GCA_963971185.1. Taxonomy (NCBI): domain Eukaryota; kingdom Metazoa; phylum Arthropoda; class Insecta; order Hymenoptera; family Apidae; genus Bombus; species Bombus muscorum. The sequence goes on along the minus strand of OZ020130.1, from coordinate 8,242,269 downwards.
AAGCAAAGGGAGCAACGGGTTCTGTACACCTTCGGCCCTTTCCGGACATTTCCGGCTTTTTAATTGTTTCAAATGGGCCGTATATCAGCATATTATGATGTGAGAGAACTCGTTGCGCGCTGCCAATCCCCGAAGAATGGTACTTCCATTACAATGAGCATGCGGAGAATCCTGTCTTGTACATATTCGGCCTTTTCCGGCCAGTTTCGGCTTTTTAATAGTTTCAAAATGAGTCGTATCGCAGGATATTATGATGTGTGAGATCTCGCTGCACGCTGCCAATCCCCGAAAAATTGTACGCCCATTACAACGAGCATACGGAGCAACGGGTTCTGTACACCTTCGGCCTTTTCCGGATATTTCCGGCTTTTTAATTGTTTCAAAAAGGGTCGTATCGCAGGATATTATGATGTGTGAGATCTCGCTGCACGCTGCCAATCCCCGAAAAATAGTACGCCCATTACAACGAGCATACGGAGCAACGGGTTCTGTACACCTTCGGCCTTTTCCGGATATTTCCGGCTTTCTAATTGTTTCAAAATGGGCCGTATATCAGGATATTATGATGTGTAAGAACCAGTTGCTCTCTGCCAACCCCCCCAAAAATGGTACTTCCATTACAACGAGCAAACGGAGCATTGGGTTCTGTACACCTTCGGCCTTTTCCGGACATCTCCGGCATTTTATGTGATTAAAAACGGGCCGTATAGCAGGATATTATGATGTGAGGGAACTCGTTGCGCGCTGCAAATCCCCGAAGAATGGTACTTCCATTACAACGAGCATGACGAGAATCCTGTCTCGTACATATTCGGCCTTTTCCGGCCAGTTTCGCCTTTTTAATAGTTTCAAAATGAGTCGTATCGCAGGATATTATGAGGTGTGAGAACTCGCTGCACGCTGCCAATCCCCCAAAAATGGTCCTTCCATTACAACGAGCATACGGAGCAACGGGTTCTGTACACCTTCGGCATTTTCCGGACATTTCCGGCTTTTTAATTGTTTCAAAATGGGTCGCATCGCGCGATATTATGATGTGAGAGAACTCGTTGCGCGCTGCCAATCCCCGAAGAATGGTACATCCATTACAACGAGCATGCGGAGAATCCTGTCTTGTACATATTCGGCCTTTTCCGGACATTTCCGGCTTTTTAATTGTTTCAAAATGGGTCGTATCGCAGGATATTATGATGTGAGAGAACTCGTTGCGCGCTGCCAATCCCCGAAGAATGGTACTTCCATTACAACGAGCATACGGAGCATCAGGTTCTGTACAACTTCGGCCTTTTCCGGACATTTCCGGCTTTTTAATTGTTTCAAAATGGGCCGTATATCAGGATATTATGATGTGAGAGAACTCGTTGCGCGCTGCCAATCCCCGAAGAATGGTACTTCCATTACAACGAGCATGCGGAGAATCCTGTCTTGTACATATTCGGCCATTTCCGGCCAGTTTCGGCTTGTTAATAGTTTCAAAATGGGTCGTATCGCAGGATATTATGAGGTGTGAGAACTGGCTGCACGCTGGAAATCCCCGAAAAATGGTACGCCCATTACAACGAGCATACGGAGCAACGGGTTCTGTACACCTTTGGCTTTTTCCGTACATTTCCGGCTTTTTCATTGTTTCAAAATGGGCCGTATATCAGATTATTATGATGTGTAAGAACCAGTTGCTCTCTGCCAACCCCCCAAAAATGGTACTTCCATTACAACGAGCAAACGGAGCATCGGGTTCTGTACACCTTCGGCCTTTTCCGGACATCTCCGGCATTTTATGTGATTAAAAACGGGCCGTATAGCAGGATATTATAATGTGAGAGAACTCGTTGCGCGCTGCCAATCCCCGAAGAATGGTACTTCCATTACAACGAGCATGCGGAGAATCCTGTCTTGTACATATTCGGCCATTTCCTGCCAGTTTCGGCTTTTTAATAGTTTCAAAATGGGTCGTATCGCAGGATATTATGAGGTGTGAGAACTGGCTGCACGCTGGAAATCCCCGAAAAATGGTACGCCCATTACAACGAGCATACGGAGCAACGGGTTCTGTACACCTTCGGCCTTTTCCGTACATTTCCGGCTTTTTAATTGCTCAAAATGGGCCGTATATCAGGATATTATGATGTGTAAGAACCAGTTGCTCTCTGCCAACCCCCCAAAAATGGTACTTCCGTTACAACAAGCAAAGGGAGCAACGGGTTCTGTACACCTTCGGCCTTTTCCGGACATTTCCGCCTTTCTAATTGTTTCAAAATGGGCCGTATGTCAGGATATTATGATGTGAGAGAACTCGTTGCGCGCTGCCAATCCCCGAAGAATGGTACTTCCATTACAACGAGCATGCGGAGAATCCTGTCTTGTACATATTCGGCCTTTTCCGGCAAGTTTCGGCTTTTTAATAGTTTCAGAATGATTCGTTTCGCAGAATATTATGAGGTGTGAGAACTCGCTGCACGCTGCCAATCCCCGAAAAATGGTACGCCCACTACAACGAGCATACGGAGCAACGGGTTCTGTACACCTTCGGCCTTTTCCGTACATTTCCGGCTTTTTAATTGCTCAAAATGGGCCGTATATCAGGATATTATGATGTGTAAGAACCAGTTGCTCTCTGCCAACCCCCCAAAAATGGTACTTCCGTTACAACAAGCAAAGGGAGCAACGGGTTCTGTACACCTTCGGCCTTTTCCGGACATTTCCGCCTTTCTAATTGTTTCAAAATGGGCCGTATGTCAGGATATTATGATGTGAGAGAACTCGTTGCGCGCTGCCAATCCCCGAAGAATGGTACTTCCATTACAACGAGCATGCGGAGAATCCTGTCTTGTACATATTCGGCCTTTTCCGGCAAGTTTCGGCTTTTTAATAGTTTCAGAATGATTCGTTTCGCAGAATATTATGAGGTGTGAGAACTCGCTGCACGCTGCCAATCCCCGAAAAATGGTACGCCCACTACAACGAGCATACGGAGCAACGGGTTCTGTACACCTTCGGCCTTTTCCGGACATTTCCGGCTTTTTAATTGTTTCAAAATGGGCCGTATATCATGATATTATGATGTGAGAGAACTCGTTACGCGCTGCCAATCCCCGAGAAATGGTACGCCCCTTACAACGAGTATACGAAGCATCAGGTTCTGTACACCTTCGGCCTTTTCCGGACATTTCCGGCATTTTATGTGATTAAAAACGGGTCGTATCGCAGGATATTATGATGTGTGAGAACTCGCTGCACGCTGCCAATCCCCCAAAAATGGTCTTTCCATTACAACGAGCATACGGAGCTACGGGTTCGGTACACGTTCGGCATTTTCCGGACATTTCCGGCTATTTAATTATTTCAAAATGGGTCGTATCGCAGGATATTATGATGTGAGAGAACTCGTTGCGCGCTGCCAATCCCCGAAGAATGGTACATCCATTACAACGAGCATGCGGAGAATCCTGTCTAGTACATATTCGGCCTTTTCCGGCCAGTTTCGGCTTTTTAATAGTTTCAAAATGGGTCGTATCGCAGGATACTATGAGGTGTGAGAACTCGCTGCACGCTGCCAATCCCCGAAAAATGGTACGCCCATTACAACGAGCATACGGAGCAACGGGTTCTGCACACCTTCAGCCTTTTCCGGATATTTCCGGCTTTTTAATTGTTTCAAAAAGGGTCGTATCGCAGGATATTATGATGTGTGAGATCTCGCTGCACGCTGCCAATCCCCGAAAAATGGTACTCCCATTACAACGAGCATACGAAGCAACGGGTTCTGTACACCTTCGGCCTTTTCCGGATATTTCCGGCTTTTTAATTGTTTCAAAAAGGGTCGTATCGCAGGATATTATGATGTGTGAGACCTCGTTGCGCGCTGCCAATCCCCGAGAAATGGTACGCCCCTTACAACGAGTATACGTAGCATCAGGTTCTGTACACCTTCGGCCTTTTCCATACATTTCCGGCATTTTATGTGATTAAAAACGGGTCGTATCGCAGGATATTATGATGTGTGAGAACTCGCTGCACGCTGCCAATCCCCGAAAAATGGTACGCCCATTACAACGAGCATACGGAGCAACGGGTTCTGTACACCTTTGGCATTTTCCGGACATTTCCGGCTTTTTAATTGTTTCAAAATGGGTCGTATCGCAGGATATTATGATGTGAGAGAACTCGTTACGCGCTGCCAATCCCCGAGAAATGGTACGCCTGTTACAACGAGCATACGGAGCATCAGGTTCTGTACACCTTCGGCCTTTTCCGGACATTTCCGGCATTTTAAGTGATCAAAAATGGGCCGAATAGCAGGATATTATGATGTGTAAAAACGCGTTGAGCGTTGCCAATCCCCCAAAAATGGTCCTTCCATTACAACGAGCATACGGAGCAACGGGTTCTGTACACCTTCGGCCTTTTCCGGATATTTCAGGCTTTTTAATTGTTTCAAAAAGGGTCGTATCGCAGGATATTATGATGTGTGAGATCTCGCTGCACGCTGCCAAACCCCGCAAAATGGTACGCCCATTACAACGAGCATACGGATCAACGGGTTCCGTACACCTTCGGCCTTTTCCGGACATCTCCGGCATTTTATGTGATTAAAAACGGGCCGTATAGCAGGATATTATGATGTGAGGGAACTCGTTGCGCGCTGCAAATCCCCGAAGAATGGTACTTCCATTACAACGAGCATGACGAGAATCCTGTCTTGTACATATTCGGCCTTTTCCGGCCAGTTTCGGCTTTTTAATAGTTTCAAAATGAGTCGTATCGCAGGATATTATGAGGTGTGAGAACTCGCTGCAAGCTGCCAATCCCCGAAAAATGGTACGCCCACTACAACGAGCATACGGAGCAACGGGTTCTGTACACCTTCGGCCTTTTCCGGACATTTCCGGCATTTTAAGTGATCAAAAACGGGCCGAATAGCAGGATATTATGATGTGTAAAAACGCGTTGAGCGTTGCCGATCCCCCAAAAATGGTCCTTCCCTTACAACGAGCATACGGTGCATCGGGTTCTGTACACCTTCGGCCTTTTCCGGATATTTCCGGCTTTTTAATTGTTTCAAAAAGGGTCGTATCGCACGATATTATGATGTGTGAGATCTCGCTGCACGCTTCCAATCCCCGAAAAATGGTACGCCCATTACAACGAGCATACGGAGCAACGGGTTCTGTACACCTTCGGCATTTTCCGGACATTTCCGGCTTTTTATTGTTTCAAAATGGGCCGTATATCAGATTATTATGATGTGTAAGAGCCAGTTGCTCTCTGCCAACCCCCCAAAAATGGTACTTCCATTACAACGAGCAAACGGAGCATCGGGTTCTGTACACCTTCGGCCTTTTCCGGACATTTCCGGCATTTTATGTGATTAAAAACGGGTCGTATCGCAGGATATTATGATGTGTGAGAACTCGCTGCACGCTGCCAATCCCCCAAATATGGTCCTTCCATTACAACGAGCATACGGAGCAACGGGTTCTGTACACCTTCGGCATTTTCCGGACATTTCCGGCTTTTTAATTGTTTCAAAATGGGTCGTATCGCAGGATATTATGATGTGAGAGAACTCGTTGCGCGCTGCCAATCCCCGAAGAATGGTGCATCCATTACAACGAGCATGCGGAGAATCCTGTCTTGTACATATTCGGCCTTTTCCGGCCAGTTTCGGCTTTTTAATAGTTTCAAAATGGGTCGTATCGCAGTATATTATGAGGTGTGAGAACTCGCTGCACGCTGCCAATCCCCGAAAAATGGTACGCCCATTACAACGAGCATACGGAGCAACGGGTTCTGTACACCTTTGGAATTTTCCGGACATTTCCGGCTTTTTAATTGTTTCAAAATGTGCCGTTTATCAGGATATTATGATGTGAGAGAACACGTTACGCGCTGCCAATCCCCGAGAAATGGTACGCCCCTTACAACGAGCATACGGAGCATCAGGTTCTGTACACCTTCGGCCTTTTCCGGACATTTTCGGCATTTTAAGTGATCAAAAACGGGCCGAATAGCAGGATATTATGATGTGTAAAAACGCGTTGAGCGTTGCTGATCCCCCAAAAATGGTCCTTCCCTTACAACGAGCATTCGGAGCAACGGGTTCTGTACACCTTCGGCCTTTTCCGGACATCTCCGGCATTTTATATGATTAAAAACGGGCCGTATAGCAGGATATTATGATGTGAGGGAACTCGTTGCGCGCTGCAAATCCCCGAAGAATGGTACTTCCATTACAACGAGCATGCGCAGAATCCTGTCTTGTACATATTCGGCCATTTCCGGCTAGTTCCGGCTTTTTAATAGTTTCAAAATGGGTCGTATCGCAGGATATTATGAGGTGTGAGAACTGGCTGCACGCTGGAAATCCCCGAAAAATGGTACGCCCATTACAACGAGCATACGGAGCAACGGGTTCTGTACACCTTCGGCCTTTTCCGGACATTTCCGGCTTTTTAATTGCTTCAAAATGGGCCGTATATCAGGATATTATGATGTGTAAGAACCAGTTGCTCTCTGCCAACCCCCCAAAAATGGTACTTCCATTGCAACAAGCAAAGGGAGCAACGGGTTCTGTACACCTTCGGACTTTTCCGGACATTTCCGGCTTTTTAATTGTTTCAAAATGTGCCGTTTATCAGGATATTATGATGTGAGAGCTCGCTGCACGCTGCCAATCCCCGAAAAATGGTACGCCCACTACAACGAGCATACGGAGCTACGGGTTCTGTACACCTTCGGCCTTTTCCGGACATTTCCGGCTTTTTAATTGTTTCAAAAAGGGTCGTATCGCACGATATTATGATGTGTGAGATCTCGCTGCACGCTTCCAATCCCCGAAAAATGGTACGCCCATTACAACGAGCATACGGAGCAACGGGTTCTGTACACCTTCGGCCTTTTCCGGACATTTCCGGCTTTTTAATTGTTTCAAAATGGGCGGTATATCAGGATATTATGATGTGAGAGAACTCGTTGCGCGCTGCCTATCCCCGAAGAATGGTACTTCCATTACAACGAGCATGCGGAGAATCCTGTCTTGTACATATTCGGCCTTTTCCGGCAAGTTTCGGCTTTTTAATAGTTTCAAAATGAGTCGTTTCGCAGGATATTATGATGTGAGAAAACTCGTTGCTCTCTGCCAACCCCCCAAAAATGGCACTTCCATTACAACGAGCAAACGGAGCATCGGGTACTGTACACCTACGGCCTTTTCCGGACATCGCCGGCATTTTATGTGATTAAAAACGGGCCGTATAGCAGGATATTATGAGGTGTGAGAGCTCGCTGCACGCTGCCAATCCACGAAAAATGGTACGCCCACTACAACGAGCATACGGAGCAACGGGTTCTGTACACCTTCGGCCTTTTCCGTACATTTCCGGCTTTTTAATTGCTCAAAATGGGCCGTATATCAGGATATTATGATGTGTAAGAACCAGTTGCTCTCTGCCAACCCCCCAAAAATGGTACTTCCGTTACAACAAGCAAAGGGAGCAACGGGTTCTGTACACCTTCGGCCTTTTCCGGACATTTCCGCCTTTCTAATTGTTTCAAAATGGGCCGTATGTCAGGATATTATGATGTGAGAGAACTCGTTGCGCGCTGCCAATCCCCGAAGAATGGTACTTCCATTACAACGAGCATGCGGAGAATCCTGTCTTGTACATATTCGGCCTTTTCCGGCAAGTTTCGGCTTTTTAATAGTTTCAGAATGATTCGTTTCGCAGAATATTATGAGGTGTGAGAACTCGCTGCACGCTGCCAATCCCCGAAAAATGGTACGCCCACTACAACGAGCATACGGAGCAACGGGTTCTGTACACCTTCGGCCTTTTCCGGACATTTCCGGCATTTTAAGTGATCAAAAACGGGCCGAATAGCAGGATATTATGATGTGTAAAAACGCGTTGAGCGTTGCCGATCCCCCAAAAATGGTCCTTCCCTTACAACGAGCATACGGTGCATCGGGTTCTGTACACCTTCGGCCTTTTCCGGATATTTCCGGCTTTTTAATTGCTTCAAAAAGGGTCGTATCGCACGATATTATGATGTGTGAGATCTCGCTGCACGCTTCCAATCCCCGAAAAATGGTACGCCCATTACAACGAGCATACGGAGCAACGGGTTCTGTACACCTTCGGCCTTTTCCGGACATTTCCGGCTTTTTAATTGTTTCAAAATGGGCCGTATATCAGATTATTATGATGTGTAAGAGCCAGTTGCTCTCTGCCAACCCCCCAAAAATGGTACTTCCATTACAACGAGCAAACGGAGCATCGGGTTCTGTACACCTTCGGCCTTTTCCGGACATTTCCGGCATTTTATGTGATTAAAAACGGGTCGTATCGCAGGATATTATGATGTGTGAGAACTCGCTGCACGCTGCCAATCCCCCAAATATGGTCCTTCCATTACAACGAGCATACGGAGCAACGGGTTCTGTACACCTTCGGCATTTTCCGGACATTTCCGGCTTTTTAATTGTTTCAAAATGGGTCGTATCGCAGGATATTATGATGTGAGAGAACTCGTTGCGCGCTGCCAATCCCCGAAGAATGGTGCATCCATTACAACGAGCATGCGGAGAATCCTGTCTTGTACATATTCGGCCTTTTCCGGCCAGTTTCGGCTTTTTAATAGTTTCAAAATGGGTCGTACCGCAGTATATTATGAGGTGTGAGAACTCGCTGCACGCTGCCAATCCCCGAAAAATGGTACGCCCATTACAACGAGCATACGGAGCAACGGGTTCTGTACACCTTAGGAATTTTCCGGACATTTCCGGCTTTTTAATTGTTTCAAAATGTGCCGTTTATCAGGATATTATGATGTGAGAGAACACGTTACGCGCTGCCAATCCCCGAGAAATGGTACGCCCCTTACAACGAGCATACGGAGCATCAGGTTCTGTACACCTTCGGCCTTTTCCGGACATTTTCGGCATTTTAAGTGATCAAAAACGGGCCGAATAGCAGGATATCATGATGTGTAAAAACGCGTTGAGCGTTGCCGATCCCCCAAAAATGGTCCTTCCCTTACAACGAGCATACGGAGCAACGGGTTCTGTACACCTTCGGCCTTTTCCGGACATTTCCGGCTTTTTAATTGCTTCAAAATGGGCCGTATATCAGGATATTATGATGTGTAAGAACCAGTTGCTCTCTGCCAACCCCCCAAAAATGGTACTTCCATTGCAACAAGCAAAGGGAGCAACGGGTTCTGTACAACCTCGGCCTTTTCCGGACATTTCCGGCTTTTTAATTGTTTCAAAATGGGCCGTATATCAGGATATTATGATGTGAGAGAACTCGTTGCGCGCTGCCATTCCCCGAAGAATGGTACTTCCAATACAACGAGCATGCGGAGAATACTGTCTTGTACATATTCGGCCTTTTCCGGCAAGTTTCGGCTTTTTAATAGTTTCAAAATGAGTTGTTTCGCAGGATATTATGAGGTGAGAGAACTCGCTGCACGCTGCCAATCCCCGAAAAATGGTACGCCCACTACAACGAGCATACGGAGCAACGGGTTCTGTATACCTTCGGCCTTTTCCGGACATTTCCGGCTTTTTAATTGTTTCAAAATGGGCCGTATATCAGGATATTATGATGTGAGAGAACTCGTTACGCGCAGCCAATCCCCGTGAAATGGAACGCCCCTTACAACGAGTATACGTAGCATCAGGTTCTGTACACCTTCGGCCTTTTCCGAACATTTCCGGCATTTTATGTGATTAAAAACGGGTCGTATCGCAGGATATTATGATGTGTGAGAACTCGCTGCACGCCGCCAATCCCCCAAAAATGGTCCTTCCATTACAACGAGCATACGGAGCAACGGGTTCTGTACACCTTCGGCAATTTCCGGACATTTCCGGCTATTTTATTGTTTCAAAACGGGTCGTATCGCAGGATATTATGATGTGAGAAAACTCGTTGCTCTCTGCCAACCCCCCAAAAATGGTACTTCCATTACAACGAGCAAACGGAGCATCGGGTACTGTACACCTACGGCCTTTTCCGGACATCGCCGGCATTTTATGTGATTAAAAACGGGCCGTATAGCAGGATATTATGAGGTGTGAGAGCTTGCTGCACGCTGCCAATCCACGAAAAATGGTACGCCCACTACAACGAGCATACGGAGCAACGGGTTCTGTACACCTTCGGCCTTTTCCGGACATTTCCGGCTTTTTAATTGTTTCAAAATGTGCCGTTTATCAGGATATTATGATGTGAGAGAACACGTTACGCGCTGCCAATCCCCGAGAAATGGAACGCCCCTTACAACGAGTATACGTAGCATCAGGTTCCGTACACCTTCGGCCTTTTCCGGACATCTCCGGCATTTTGTGTGATTAAAAACGGGCCGTATAGCAGGATATTATGATGTGAGGGAACTCGTTGCGCGCTGCAAATCCCCGAAGAATGGTACTTCCATTACGACGAGCATGACGAGAATCCTGTCTTGTACATATTCGGCCTTTTCCGGCCAGTTTCGGCTTTTTAATAGTTTCAAAATGAGTCGTATCGCAGGATATTATGAGGTGTGAGAACTCGCTGCACGCTGCCAATCCCCGAAAAATGGTACGCCCACTACAACGAGCATACGGAGCAACGGGTTCTGTACACCTTCGGCCTTTTCCGGACATTTCCGGCATTTTAAGTGATCAAAAACGGGCCGAATAGCAGGATATTATGATGTGTAAAAACGCGTTGAGCGTTGCCGATCCCCCAAAAATGGTCCTTCCCTTACAACGAGCATACGGTGCATCGGGTTCTGTACACCTTCGGCCTTTTCCGGATATTTCCGGCTTTTTAATTGTTTCAAAAAGGGTCGTATCGCACGATATTATGATGAGTGAGATCTCGCTGCACGCTTCCAATCCCCGAAAAATGGTACGCCCATTACAACGAGCATACGGAGCAACGGGTTCTGTACACCTTCGGCCTTTTCCGGACATTTCCGGCTTTTTAATTGTTTCAAAATGGGCCGTATATCAGATTATTATGATGTGTAAGAGCCAGTTGCTCTCTGCCAACCCCCCAAAAATGGTACTTCCATTACAACGAGCAAACGGAGCATCGGGTTCTGTACACCTTCGGCCTTTTCCGGACATTTCCGGCATTTTATGTGATTAAAAACGGGTCGTATCGCAGGATATTATGATGTGTGAGAACTCGCTGCACGCTGCCAATCCCCCAAATATGGTCCTTCCATTACAACGAGCATACGGAGCAACGGGTTCTGTACACCTTCGGCATTTTCCGGGCATTTCCGGCTTTTTAATTGTTTCAAAATGGGTCGTATCGCAGGATATTATGATGTGAGAGAACTCGTTGCGCGCTGCCAATCCCCGAAGAATGGTGCATCCATTACAACGAGCATGCGGAGAATCCTGTCTTGTACATATTCGGCCTTTTCCGGCCAGTTTCGGCTTTTTAATAGTTTCAAAATGGGTCGTATCGCAGTATATTATGAGGTGTGAGAACTCGCTGCACGCTGCCAATCCCCGAAAAATGGTACGCCCATTACAACGAGCATACGGAGCAACGGGTTCTGTACACCTTTGGAATTTTCCGGACATTTCCGGCTTTTTAATTGTTTCAAAATGTGCCGTTTATCAGGATATTATGATGTGAGAGAACACGTTACGCGCTGCCAATCCCCGAGAAATGGTACGCCCCTTACAACGAGCATACGGAGCATCAGGTTCTGTACACCTTCGGCCTTTTCCGGACATTTTCGGCATTTTAAGTGATCAAAAACGGGCCGAATAGCAGGATATTATGATGTGTAAAAACGCGTTGAGCGTTGCTGATCCCCCAAAAATGGTCCTTCCCTTACAACGAGCATACGGAGCAACGGGTTCTGTACACCTTCGGCCTTTTCCGGACATCTCCGGCATTTTATATGATTAAAAACGGGCCGTATAGCAGGATATTATGATGTGAGGGAACTCGTTGCGCGCTGCAAATCCCCGAAGAATGGTACTTCCATTACAACGAGCATGCGCAGAATCCTGTCTTGTACATATTCGGCCATTTCCGGCTAGTTCCGGCTTTTTAATAGTTTCAAAATGGGTCGTATCGCAGGATATTATGAGGTGTGAGAACTGGCTGCACGCTGGAAATCCCCGAAAAATGGTACGCCCATTACAACGAGCATACGGAGCAACGGGTTCTGTACACCTTCGGCCTTTTCCGGACATTTCCGGCTTTTTAATTGCTTCAAAATGGGCCGTATATCAGGATATTATGATGTGTAAGAACCAGTTGCTCTCTGCCAACCCCCCAAAAATGGTACTTCCATTGCAACAAGCAAAGGGAGCAACGGGTTCTGTACAACTTCGGCCTTTTCCGGACATTTCCGGCTTTTTAATTGTTTCAAAATGGGCCGTATATCAGGATATTATGATGTGAGAGAACTCGTTGCGCGCTGCCATTCCCCGAAGAATGGTACTTCCAATACAACGAGCATGCGGAGAATACTGTCTTGTACATATTCGGCCTTTTCCGGCAAGTTTCGGCTTTTTAATAGTTTCAAAATGAGTTGTTTCGCAGGATATTATGAGGTGAGAGAACTCGCTGCACGCTGCCAATCCCCGAAAAATGGTACGCCCACTACAATGAGCATACGGAGCAACGGGTTCTGTATACCTTCGGCCTTTTCCGGACATTTCCGTCTTTTTAATTGTTTCAAAATGGGCCGTATATCAGGATATTATGATGTGAGAGAACTCGTTACGCGCAGCCAATCCCCGAGAAATGGAACGCCCCTTACAACGAGTATACGTAGCATCAGGTTCTGTACACCTTCGGCCTTTTCCGAACATTTCCGGCATTTTATGTGATTAAAAACGGGTCGTATCGCAGGATATTATGATGTGTGAGAACTCGCTGCACGCTGCCAATCCCCCAAATATGGTCCTTCCATTACAACGAGCATACGGAGCAACGGGTTCTGTACACCTTCGGCAATTTCCGGACATTTCCGGCTATTTTATTGTTTCAAAACGGGTCGTATCGCAGGATATTATGATGTGAGAAAACTCGTTGCTCTCTGCCAACCCCCCAAAAATGGTACTTCCATTACAACGAGCAAACGGAGCATCGGGTACTGTACACCTACGGCCTTTTCCGGACATCGCCGGCATTTTATGTGATTAAAAACGGGCCGTATAGCAGGATATTATGAGGTGTGAGAGCTCGCTGCACGCTGCCAATCCACGAAAAATGGTACGCCCACTACAACGAGCATACGGAGCAACGGGTTCTGTACACCTTCGGCCTTTTCCGGACATTTCCGGCTTTTTAATTGTTTCAAAATGTGCCGTTTATCAGGATATTATAATGTGAGAGAACTCGTTGCGCGCTGCCAATCCCCGAAGAATGGTACTTCCATTACAACGAGCATGCGGAGAATCCTGTCTTGTACATATTCGGCCATTTCCTGCCAGTTTCGGCTTTTTAATAGTTTCAAAATGGGTCGTATCGCAGGATATTATGAGGTGTGAGAACTGGCTGCACGCTGGAAATCCCCGAAAAATGGTACGCCCATTACAACGAGCATACGGAGCAACGGGTTCTGTACACCTTCGGCCTTTTCCGTACATTTCCGGCTTTTTAATTGCTCAAAATGGGCCGTATATCAGGATATTATGATGTGTAAGAACCAGTTGCTCTCTGCCAACCCCCCAAAAATGGTACTTCCGTTACAACAAGCAAAGGGAGCAACGGGTTCTGTACACCTTCGGCCTTTTCCGGACATTTCCGCCTTTCTAATTGTTTCAAAATGGGCCGTATGTCAGGATATTATGATGTGAGAGAACTCGTTGCGCGCTGCCAATCGCCGAAAAATGGTACGCCCACTACAACGAGCATACGGAGCAACGGGTTCTGTACACCTTCGGCCTTTTCCGGACATTTCCGGCTTTTTAATTGCTTCAAAATGGGCCGTATATCAGGATATTATGATGTGTAAGAACCAGTTGCTCTCTGCCAACCCCCCAAAAATGGTACTTCCATTGCAACAAGCAAAGGGAGCAACGGGTTCTGTACAACCTCGGCCTTTTCCGGACATTTCCGGCTTTTTAATTGTTTCAAAATGGGCCGTATATCAGGATATTATGATGTGAGAGAACTCGTTGCGCGCTGCCATTCCCCGAAGAATGGTACTTCCAATACAACGAGCATGCGGAGAATACTGTCTTGTACATATTCGGCCTTTTCCGGCAAGTTTCGGCTTTTTAATAGTTTCAAAATGAGTTGTTTCGCAGGATATTATGAGGTGAGAGAACTCGCTGCACGCTGCCAATCCCCGAAAAATGGTACGCCCACTACAACGAGCATACGGAGCAACGGGTTCTGTATACCTTCGGCCTTTTCCGGACATTTCCGGCTTTTTAATTGTTTCAAAATGGGCCGTATATCAGGATATTATGATGTGAGAGAACTCGTTACGCGCAGCCAATCCCCGTGAAATGGAACGCCCCTTACAACGAGTATACGTAGCATCAGGTTCTGTACACCTTCGGCCTTTTCCGAACATTTCCGGCATTTTATGTGATTAAAAACGGGTCGTATCGCAGGATATTATGATGTGTGAGAAATCGCTGCACGCTGCCAATCCCCCAAAAATGGTCCTTCCATTACAACGAGCATACGGAGCAACGGGTTCTGTACACCTTCGGCAATTTCCGGACATTTCCGGCTATTTTATTGTTTCAAAACGGGTCGTATCGCAGGATATTATGATGTGAGAAAACTCGTTGCTCTCTGCCAACCCCCCAAAAATGGTACTTCCATTACAACGAGCAAACGGAGCATCGGGTACTGTACACCTACGGCCTTTTCCGGACATCGCCGGCATTTTATGTGATTAAAAACGGGCCGTATAGCAGGATATTATGAGGTGTGAGAGCTTGCTGCACGCTGCCAATCCACGAAAAATGGTACGCCCACTACAACGAGCATACGGAGCAACGGGTTCTGTACACCTTCGGCCTTTTCCGGACATTTCCGGCTTTTTAATTGTTTCAAAATGTGCCGTTTATCAGGATATTATGATGTGAGAGAACACGTTACGCGCTGCCAATCCCCGAGAAATGGAACGCCCCTTACAACGAGTATACGTAGCATCAGGTTCCGTACACCTTCGGCCTTTTCCGGACATCTCCGGCATTTTATGTGATTAAAAACGGGCCGTATAGCAGGATATTATGATGTGAGGGAACTCGTTGCGCGCTGCAAATCCCCGAAGAATGGTACTTCCATTACGACGTGCATGACGAGAATCCTGTCTTGTACATATTCGGCCTTTTCCGGCCAGTTTCGGCTTTTTAATAGTTTCAAAATGAGTCGTATCGCAGGATATTATGAGGTGTGAGAACTCGCTGCACGCTGCCAATCCCCGAAAAATGGTACGCCCACTACAACGAGCATACGGAGCAACGGGTTCTGTACACCTTCGGCCTTTTCCGGACATTTCCGGCATTTTAAGTGATCAAAAACGGGCCGAATAGCAGGATATTATGATGTGTAAAAACGCGTTGAGCGTTGCCGATCCCCCAAAAATGGTCCTTCCCTTACAACGAGCATACGGTGCATCGGGTTCTGTACACCTTCGGCCTTTTCCGGATATTTCCGGCTTTTTAATTGTTTCAAAAAGGGTCGTATCGCACGATATTATGATGTGTGAGATCTCGCTGCACGCTTCCAATCCCAGAAAAATGGTACGCCCATTACAACGAGCATACGGAGCAACGGGTTCTGTACACCTTCGGCATTTTCCGGGCATTTCCGGCTTTTTAATTGTTTCAAAATGGGTCGTATCGCAGGATATTATGATGTGAGAGAACTCGTTGCGCGCTGCCAATCCCCGAAGAATGGTGCATCCATTACAACGAGCATGCGGAGAATCCTGTCTTGTACATATTCGGCCTTTTCCGGCCAGTTTCGGCTTTTTAATAGTTTCAAAATGGGTCGTATCGCAGTATATTATGAGGTGTGAGAACTCGCTGCACGCTGCCAATCCCCGAAAAATGGTACGCCCATTACAACGAGCATACGGAGCAACGGGTTCTGTACACCTTTGGAATTTTCCGGACATTTCCGGCTTTTTAATTGTTTCAAAATGTGCCGTTTATCAGGATATTATGATGTGAGAGAACACGTTACGCGCTGCCAATCCCCGAGAAATGGTACGCCCCTTACAACGAGCATACGGAGCATCAGGTTCTGTACACCTTCGGCCTTTTCCGGACATTTTCGGCATTTTAAGTGATCAAAAACGGGCCGAATAGCAGGATATTATGATGTGTAAAAACGCGTTGAGCGTTGCTGATCCCCCAAAAATGGTCCTTCCCTTACAACGAGCATACGGAGCAACGGGTTCTGTACACCTTCGGCCTTTTCCGGACATCTCCGGCATTTTATATGATTAAAAACGGGCCGTATAGCAGGATATTATGATGTGAGGGAACTCGTTGCGCGCTGCAAATCCCCGAAGAATGGTACTTCCATTACAACGAGCATGCGCAGAATCCTGTCTTGTACATATTCGGCCATTTCCGGCTAGTTCCGGCTTTTTAATAGTTTCAAAATGGGTCGTATCGCAGGATATTATGAGGTGTGAGAACTGGCTGCACGCTGGAAATCCCCGAAAAATGGTACGCCCATTACAACGAGCATACGGAGCAACGGGTTCTGTACACCTTCGGCCTTTTCCGGACATTTCCGGCTTTTTAATTGCTTCAAAATGGGCCGTATATCAGGATATTATGATGTGTAAGAACCAGTTGCTCTCTGCCAACCCCCCAAAAATGGTACTTCCATTGCAACAAGCAAAGGGAGCAACGGGTTCTGTACAACTTAGGCCTTTTCCGGACATTTCCGGCTTTTTAATTGTTTCAAAATGGGCCGTATATCAGGATATTATGATGTGAGAGAACTCGTTGCGCGCTGCCATTCCCCGAAGAATGGTACTTCCAATACAACGAGCATGCGGAGAATACTGTCTTGTACATATTCGGCCTTTTCCGGCAAGTTTCGGCTTTTTAATAGTTTCAAAATGAGTTGTTTCGCAGGATATTATGAGGTGAGAGAACTCGCTGCACGCTGCCAATCCCCGAAAAATGGTACGCCCACTACAATGAGCATACGGAGCAACGGGTTCTGTATACCTTCGGCCTTTTCCGGACATTTCCGTCTTTTTAATTGTTTCAAAATGGGCCGTATATCAGGATATTATGATGTGAGAGAACTCGTTACGCGCAGCCAATCCCCGAGAAATGGAACGCCCCTTACAACGAGTATACGTAGCATCAGGTTCTGTACACCTTCGGCCTTTTCCGAACATTTCCGGCATTTTATGTGATTAAAAACGGGTCGTATCGCAGGATATTATGATGTGTGAGAACTCACTGCACGCTGCCAATCCCCCAAAAATGGTCCTTCCATTACAACGAGCATACGGAGCAACGGGTTCTGTACACCTTCGGCAATTTCCGGACATTTCCGGCTATTTTATTGTTTCAAAACGGGTCGTATCGCAGGATATTATGATGTGAGAAAACTCGTTGCTCTCTGCCAACCCCCCAAAAATGGTACTTCCATTACAACGAGCAAACGGAGCATCGGGTACTGTACACCTACGGCCTTTTCCGGACATCGCCGGCATTTTATGTGATTAAAAACGGGCCGTATAGCAGGATATTATGAGGTGTGAGAGCTCGC
The DNA here is from genome assembly GCA_963971185.1 of Bombus muscorum. NCBI lineage: Eukaryota > Metazoa > Arthropoda > Insecta > Hymenoptera > Apidae > Bombus > Bombus muscorum. The sequence goes on along the minus strand of OZ020130.1, from coordinate 8,224,534 downwards.
TGCACGCTGCCAATCCACGAAAAATGGTACGCCCACTACAACGAGCATACGGAGCAACGGGTTCTGTACACCTTCGGCCTTTTCCGGACATTTCCGGCTTTTTAATTGTTTCAAAATGTGCCGTTTATCAGGATATTATAATGTGAGAGAACTCGTTGCGCGCTGCCAATCCCCGAAGAATGGTACTTCCATTACAACGAGCATGCGGAGAATCCTGTCTTGTACATATTCGGCCATTTCCTGCCAGTTTCGGCTTTTTAATAGTTTCAAAATGGGTCGTATCGCAGGATATTATGAGGTGTGAGAACTGGCTGCACGCTGGAAATCCCCGAAAAATGGTACGCCCATTACAACGAGCATACGGAGCAACGGGTTCTGTACACCTTCGGCCTTTTCCGTACATTTCCGGCTTTTTAATTGCTCAAAATGGGCCGTATATCAGGATATTATGATGTGTAAGAACCAGTTGCTCTCTGCCAACCCCCCAAAAATGGTACTTCCGTTACAACAAGCAAAGGGAGCAACGGGTTCTGTACACCTTCGGCCTTTTCCGGACATTTCCGCCTTTCTAATTGTTTCAAAATGGGCCGTATGTCAGGATATTATGATGTTAGAGAACTCGTTGCGCGCTGCCAATCCCCGAAGAATGGTACTTCCATTACAACGAGCATGCGGAGAATCCTGTCTTGTACATATTCGGCCTTTTCCGGCAAGTTTCGGCTTTTTAATAGTTTCAGAATGATTCGTTTCGCAGAATATTATGAGGTGTGAGAACTCGCTGCACGCTGCCAATCGCCGAAAAATGGTACGCCCACTACAACGAGCATACGGAGCAACGGGTTCTGTACACCTTCGGCCTTTTCCGGACATTTCCGGCTTTTTAATTGTTTCAAAATGGGCCGTATATCATGATATTATGATGTGAAAGAACTCGTTACGCGCTGCCAATCCCCGAGAAATGGTACGCCCATTACAACGAGCATACGGAGCAACGGGTTCTGCACACCTTCGGCCTTTTCCGGACATCTCCGGCATTTTATGTGATTAAAAACGGGCCGTATAGCAGGATATTATGATGTGAGGGAACTCGTTGCGCGCTGCAAATCCCCGAAGAATGGTACTTCCATTACAACGAGCATGACGAGAATCCTGTCTTGTACATATTCGGCCTTTTCCGGCCAGTTTCGGCTTTTTAATAGTTTCAAAATGAGTCGTATCGCAGGATATTATGAGGTGTGAGAACTCGCTGCACGCTGCCAATCCCCGAAAAATGGTACGCCCACTACAACGAGCATACGGAGCAACGGGTTCTGTACACCTTCGGCCTTTTCCGGACATTTCCGGCATTTTAAGTGATCAAAAACGGGCCGAATAGCAGGATATTATGATGTGTAAAAACGCGTTGAGCGTTGCCGATCCCCCAAAAATGGTCCTTCCCTTACAACGAGCATACGGAGCAACGGGTTCTGTACACCTTCGGCCTTTTCCGGACATTTCCGGCTTTTTAATTGTTTCAAAATGGGCCGTATATCAGGATATTATGATGTGAGAGAACTCGTTACGCGCAGCCAATCCCCGAGAAATGGAACGCCCCTTACAACGAGTATACGTAGCATCAGGTTCTGTACACCTTCGGCCTTTTCCGAACATTTCCGGCATTTTATGTGATTAAAAACGGGTCGTATCGCAGGATATTATGATGTGTGAGAACTCGCTGCACGCTGCCAATCCCCCAAAAATGGTCCTTCCATTACAACGAGCATACGGAGCAACGGGTTCTGTACACCTTCGGCAATTTCCGGACATTTCCGGCTATTTTATTGTTTCAAAACGGGTCGTATCGCAGGATATTATGATGTGAGAAAACTCGTTGCTCTCTGCCAACCCCCCAAAAATGGTACTTCCATTACAACGAGCAAACGGAGCATCGGGTACTGTACACCTACGGCCTTTTCCGGACATCGCCGGCATTTTATGTGATTAAAAACGGGCCGTATAGCAGGATATTATGAGGTGTGAGAGCTCGCTGCACGCTGCCAATCCACGAAAAATGGTACGCCCACTACAACGAGCATACGGAGCAACGGGTTCTGTACACCTTCGGCCTTTTCCGGACATTTCCGGCTTTTTAATTGTTTCAAAATGTGCCGTTTATCAGGATATTATGATGTGAGAGAACACGTTACGCGCTGCCAATCCCCGAGAAATGGTACGCCCCTTACAACGAGCATACGGAGCATCAGGTTCTGTACACCAGTATATTATGATGTGTAAAAACGCGTTGAGCGTTGCCGATCCCCCAAAAATGGTCCTTCCCTTACAACGAGCATACGGAGCATCGGGTTCTGTAAACCTTCGGCCTTTTCCGGACATCTCCGGCATTTTATGTGATTAAAAACGGGCCGTATAGCAGGATATTATGATGTGAGGGAACTCGGTGCGCGCTGCCAATCCCAGAAGAATGGTACTTCCAATAAAACGAGCATGCGGAGTATCCTGTCTTGTACATATTCGGCCTTTTCCGGCCAGTTTCGGCTTTTTAATAGTTTCAAAATGGGTCGTATCGTAGGATATTATGAGGTGTGAGAACTCGCTGCACGCTGCCAATCCCCGAAAAATGGTACGCCCATTACAACGAGCATACGGAGCAACGGGTTCTGTACACCTTTGGCATTTTCCGGACATTTCCGGCTTTTTAATTGTTTCAAAATGGGTCGTATCGCAGGATATTATGATGTGAGAGAACTCGTTGCGCGCTGCCAATCCCCGAAGAATGGTACTTCCATTACAACGAGCATACGGAGCATCAGGTTCTGTACACCTTCGGCCTTTTCCGGACATTTCCGGCATTTTAATTGTTTCAAAATGTGCCGTTTATCAGGATATTATGATGTGAGAGAACACGTTACGCGCTGCCAATCCCCGAGAAATGGTACGCCCCTTACAACGAGCATACGGAGCATCAGGTTCTGTACACAAGTATATTATGATGTGTAAAAACGCGTTGAGCGTTGCCGATCCCCCAAAAATGGTCCTTCCATTACAACGAGCATACGGAGCAACGGGTTCTGTACACCTTCGGCCTTTTCCGGATATTTCCGGCTTTTTAATTGTTTCAAAAAGGGTCGTATCGCAGGATACTATGATGTGTGAGATCTCGCTGCACGCTGCCAATCCCCGAAAAATGGTACGCCCATTACAACGAGCATACGGAGCAACGGGTTCTGTACACCTTCGGCCATTTCCGGACATTTCCGGCTTTTTAATTGTTTCAAAATGGGCCGTATATCAGGATATTATGATGTGTAAGAACCAGTTGCTCTCTGCCAACCCCCAAAAATGGTACTTCCATTACAACGAGCAAACGGAGCATTGGGTTCTGTACACCTTCGGCCTTTTCCGGACATCTCCGGCATTTTATGTGATTAAAAACTGGCCGTATAGCAGGATATTATGATGTGAGGGAACTCGTTGCGCGCTACAAATCCCCGAAGAATGGTACTTCCATTACAACGAGCATGACGAGAATCCTGTCTTGTACATATTCGGCCTTTTCCGGCCAGTTTCGGCTTTTTAATAGTTTCAAAATGAGTCGTATCGCAGGATATTATGAGGTGTGAGAACTCGCTGCACGCTGCCAATCCCCCAAAAATGGTCCTTCCATTACAACGAGCATACGGAGCAACGGGTTCTGTACACCTTCGGCATTTTCCGGACATTTCCGGCTTTTTAATTGTTTCAAAATGGGTCGTATCGCGCGATATTATGATGTGAGAGAACTCGTTGCGCGCTGCCAATCCCCGAAGAATGGTACATCCATTACAACGAGCATGCGGAAAATCCTGTCTTGTACATATTCGGCCTTTTCCGGCCAGTTTCGGCTTTTTAATAGTTTCAAAATAGGTCGTATCGCAGGATATTATGAGGTGTGAGAACTCGCTGCACGCTGCCAATCCCCGAAAAATGGTACGCCCATTACAACGAGCATACGGAGCAACGGGTTCTGTACTCCTTTGGCATTTTCCGGACATTTCCGGCTTTTTAATTGTTTCCAAATGGGTCGTATCGCAGGACATTATGATGTGAGAGAACTCGTTGCGCGCTGCCAATCCCCGAAGAATGGTACGCCCATTACAGCGAGCATGACGAGAATCCTGTCTTGTACATATTCGGCCTGTTCCGGCCAGTTTCGGCTTTTTAATAGTTTCAAAATGAGTCGTATCGCAGGATATTATGAGGTGTGAGAACTCGCTGCACGCTGCCAATCCCCGAAGAATGGTACTTCCATTACAACGAGCATGACGAGAATCCTGTCTTGTACATATTCGGCCTTTTCCGGCCAGTTTCGGCTTTTTAATAGTTTCAAAATGAGTCGTATCGCAGGATATTATGAGGTGTGAGAACTCGCTGCACGCTGCCAATCCCCGAAAAATGGTACGCCCATTACAACGAGCATACGGAGCAACGGGTTCTGTACACCTTTGGCATTTTCCGGACATTTCCGGCTTTTTAATTGTTTCAAAATGGGCCGTATTTCAGGATATTATGATGTGAGAGAACTCGTTACGCGCTGCCAATCCCCGAGAAATGGTACGCCCCTTACAACGAGCATACGGAGCAACGGGTTCTGTACACCTTCGGCCTTTTCCGGACATTTCCGGCTTTTTAATTGTTTCAAAATGGGCCGTATATCAGGATATTATGATGTGTAAGAACCAGTTGCTCTCCGCCAACCCCCAAAAATGGTACTTCCATTACAACGAGCAAACGGAGCATTGGGTTCTGTACACCTTCGGCCTTTTCCGGACATCTCCGGCATTTTATGTGATTAAAAACTGGCCGTATAGCAGGATATTATGATGTGAGGGAACTCGTTGCGCGCTACAAATCCCCGAAGAATGGTACTTCCATTACAACGAGCATGACGAGAATCCTGTCTTGTACATATTCGGCCTTTTCCGGCCAGTTTCGGCTTTTTAATAGTTTCAAAATGAGTCGTATCGCAGGATATTATGAGGTGTGAGAACTCGCTGCACGCTGCCAATCCCCCAAAAATGGTCCTTCCATTACAACGAGCATACGGAGCAACGGGTTCTGTACACCTTCGGCATTTTCCGGACATTTCCGGCTTTTTAATTGTTTCAAAATGGGTCGTATCGCGCGATATTATGATGTGAGAGAACTCGTTGCGCGCTGCCAATCCCCGAAGAATGGTACATCCATTACAACGAGCATGCGGAAAATCCTGTCTTGTACATATTCGGCCTTTTCCGGCCAGTTTCGGCTTTTTAATAGTTTCAAAATAGGTCGTATCGCAGGATATTATGAGGTGTGAGAACTCGCTGCACGCTGCCAATCCCCGAAAAATGGTACGCCCATTACAACGAGCATACGGAGCAACGGGTTCTGTACTCCTTTGGCATTTTCCGGACATTTCCGGCTTTTTAATTGTTTCCAAATGGGTCGTATCGCAGGATATTATGATGTGAGAGAACTCGTTGCGCGCTGCCAATCCCCGAAGAATGGTACGCCCATTACAGCGAGCATGACGAGAATCCTGTCTTGTACATATTCGGCCTGTTCCGGCCAGTTTCGGCTTTTTAATAGTTTCAAAATGAGTCGTATCGCAGGATATTATGAGGTGTGAGAACTCGCTGCACGCTGCCAATCCCCGAAGAATGGTACTTCCATTACAACGAGCATGACGAGAATCCTGTCTTGTACATATTCGGCCTTTTCCGGCCAGTTTCGGCTTTTTAATAGTTTCAAAATGAGTCGCATCGCAGGATATTATGAGGTGTGAGAACTCGCTGCACGCTACCAATCCCCGAAAAATGGTACGCCCATTACAACGAGCATACGGAGCAACGGGTTCTGTACACCTTCGGCCTTTTCCGGACATTTCCGGCTTTTTAATTGTTTCAAAATGTGCCGTTTATCAGGATATTATGATGTGAGAGAACACGTTACACGCTGCCAATCCCCGAGAAATGGTACGCCCCTTACAACGAGCATACGGAGCATCACGTTCTGTACACCAGTATATTATGATGTGTAAAAACGCGTAGAGCGTTGCCGATCCCCCAAAAATGGTCCTTCCATTACAACGAGTATACGTAGCATCAGGTTCTGTACACCTTCGGCCTTTTCCGAACATTTCCGGCATTTTATGTGATTAAAAACGGGTCGTATCGCAGGATATTATGATGTGTGAGAACTCGCTGCACGCTGCCAATCCCCCAAAAATGGTCCTTCCATTACAACGAGCATACGGAGCAACGGGTTCTGTAAACCTTCGGCATTTTCCGGACATTTCCGGCTATTTTATTGTTTCAAAACGGGTCGTATCGCAAGGATATTATGATGTGAGAAAACTCGTTGCTCTCTGCCAACCCCCCAAAAATGGTACTTCCATTACAACGAGCAAACGGAGCATCGGGTTCTGTACACCTTCGGCCTTTTCCGGACATCTCCGCCATTTTATGTGATTAAAAACGGGCCGTATAGCAGGATATTATGATGTGAGGGAACTCGCTGCACGCTGCCAATCCCCGAAAAATGGTACGCCCACTACAACGAGCATACGGAGCAACGGGTTCTGTACACCTTCGGCCTTTTCCGGATATTTCCGGCTTTTTAATTGTTTCAAAATGGGCCGTATATCAGGATATTACGATGTGTAAGAACCAGTTGCTCTCTGCCAACCCCCCAAAAATGGTACTTCCATTACAACGAGCAAACGGAGCATCGGGTTCTGTACACCTTCGGCCTTTTCCGGACATCTCCGGCATTTTATGTGATTAAAAACGGACCGTATAGCAGGATATTATGATGTGTAAAAACGCGTTGAGCGTTGCCAATCCCCCAAAAATGGTCCTTCCATTACAACGAGCATACGGAGCAACGGGTTCTGTACACCTTCGGCCTTTTCCGGATATTTCCGGCTTTTTAATTGTTTCAAAAAGGGTCGTATCGCACGATATTATGATGTGTGAGATCTCGCTGCACGCTTCCAATCCCCGAAAAATGGTACGCCCATTACAACGAGCATACGGAGCAACGGGTTCTGTACACCTTCGGCCTTTTCCGGACATTTCCGGCTTTTTAGTTGTTTCAAAATGGGCCGTATATCAGGATATTATGATGTGTAAGAACCAGTTGCTCTCTGCCAACCCCCCAAAAATGGTACTTCCATTACAACGAGCAAACGGAGCATCGGGTTCTGTACACCTTCGGCCTTTTCCGGACATCTCCGGCATTTTATGTGATTAAAAACGGGCCGTATAGCAGGATATTATGATGTGAGGGAACTCGGTGCGCGCTGCCAATCCCAGAAGAATGGTACATCCATTACAACGAGCATGCGGAAAATCCTGTCTTGTACATATTCGGCCTTTTCCGGCCAGTTTCGGCTTTTTAATAGTTTCAAAATAGGTCGTATCGCAGGATATTATGAGGTGTGAGAACTCGCTGCACGCTGCCAATCCCCGAAAAATGGTACGCCCATTACAACGAGCATACGGAGCAACGGGTTCTGTACTCCTTTGGCATTTTCCGGACATTTCCGGCTTTTTAATTGTTTCCAAATGGGTCGTATCGCAGGATATTATGATGTGAGAGAACTCGTTGCGCGCTGCCAATCCCCGAAGAATGGTACGCCCATTACAGCGAGCATGACGAGAATCCTGTCTTGTACATATTCGGCCTGTTCCGGCCAGTTTCGGCTTTTTAATAGTTTCAAAATGAGTCGTATCGCAGGATATTATGAGGTGTGAGAACTCGCTGCACGCTGCCAATCCCCGAAGAATGGTACTTCCATTACAACGAGCATGACGAGAATCCTGTCTTGTACATATTCGGCCTTTTCCGGCCAGTTTCGGCTTTTTAATAGTTTCAAAATGAGTCGTATCGCAGGATATTATGAGGTGTGAGAACTCGCTGCACGCTACCAATCCCCGAAAAATGGTACGCCCATTACAACGAGCATACGGAGCAACGGGTTCTGTACACCTTCGGCCTTTTCCGGATATTTCCGGCTTTTTAATTGTTTCAAAAAGGGTCGTATCGCACGATATTATGATGTGTGAGATCTCGCTGCACGCTTCCAATCCCCGAAAAATGGTACGCCCATTACAACGAGCATACGGAGCAACGGGTTCTGTACACCTTCGGCCTTTTCCGGACATTTCCGGCTTTTTAATTGTTTCAAAATGGGCCGTATATCAGGATATTATGATGTGAGAGAATTCGTTACGCGCTGCCAATCCTCGAGAAATGGTACGCCCCTTACAACGAGCATACGGAGCATCACGTTCTGTACACCTTCGGCCTTTTCCGAACATTTCCGGCTTTTTAATTGTTCCAAATGGGCCGCATTTCAGGATATCATGATGTGAGAGAACTCGTTACGCGCTGCCAATCCCCGAGAAATGGTACGCCCCTTACAACGAGCATACGGAGCATCAGGTTCTGTACACCTTCGGCCTTTTCCGGACATTTCCGGCACTTTAAGTGATCAAAAACGGGCCGTAGATCAGGATATTATGATGTGTAAGAACCAGTTGCTCTCTGCCAACCCCCCAAAAATGGTACTTCCATTACAACGAGCAAACGGAGCATCGGGTTCTGTACACCTTCAGCCTTTTCCGGATATTACCCGCTTTTTAATTGTTTCAAGAAGGGTCGTATCGCAGGATACTATGATGTGAGAGAACTCGTTGCGCGCTGCCAATCCCCGAAGAATGGTACTTCCATTACAACGAGCATACGGAGCATCAGGTTCTGTACACCTTCGGCCTTTTCCGGACATTTCCGGCATTTTAAGTGATCAAAAATGGGCCGAATAGCAGGATATTATGATGTGTAAAAACGCGTTGAGCGTTGCCAATCCCCCAAAAATGGTCCTTCCATTCCAACGAGCATACGGAGCAACGGGTTTTGTACACCTTCGGCCTTTTCCGGATTTTTCCGGCTTTATAATTGTTTCAAAAAGGGTCGTATCGCAGGATATTATGATGTGTGAGATCTCGCTGCACGCTGCCAATCCCCGAAAAATGGTACGCCCATTACAACGAGCATACGGAGCAACGGGTTCTGTACACCTTCGGCCTTTTCCGGACATTTCCGGCTTTTTAATTGATTCAAAATGGGCCGTATATCAGGATATTATGATGTGTAGGAACCAGTTGCTCTCTGCCAACCCCCCAAAAATGGTACTTCCATTACAACGAGCCAACGGAGCATTGGGTTCTGTACACCAGTATATTATGATGTGTAAAAACGCGTTGAGCGTTGCCGATCCCCCAAAAATGGTCCTTCCCTTACAAAGAGCATACGGAGCATCGGGTTCTGTACACCTTCGGCCTTTTCCGGATATTTCCGGCTTTTTAATTGTTTCAAAAAGGGTCGTATCGCACGATATTATGATGTGTGAGATCTCGCTGCACGCTTCCAATCCCCGAAAAATGGTACGCCCATTACAACGAGCATACGGAGCAACGGGTTCTGTACACCTTCGGCCTTTTCCGGACATTTCCGGCTTTTTAATTGTTTCAAAATGGGCCGTATATCAGATTATTATGATGTGTGAGAACTCGCTGCACGCTGCCAATCCCCGAAAAATGGTCCTTCCATTACAACGAGCATACGGAGCAACGGGTTCTGTACACCTTCGGCCTTTTCCGGACATTTCCGGAATTTTATGTGATTAAAAACGGGTCGTATCGCGGGATATTATGATGTGAGAGAACTCATTGCGCGCTGCCAATCCCCGAAGAATGGTACATCCATTACAACGAGCATGCGGAGAATCCTGTCTTGTACATATTCGGCCTTTTCCGGCCAGTTTCGGCTTTTTAATAGTTTCAAAATGGGTCGTATCGCATGATATTATGAGGTGTGAGAACTCGCTGCACGCTGCCAATCCCTCAAAAATGGTCCTTCCATTACAACGAGCATACGGAGCAACGGGTTCTGTACACCTTCGGCCTTTTCCGGACATTTCCGGCTTTTTAGTTGTTTCAAAATGGGCCGTATTTCAGGATATTATGATGTGAGAGAACTCGTTACGCGCTGCCAATCCCCGAGAAATGGTACGCCCCTTACAACGAGCATACGGAGCATCAGGTTCTGTACACCTTCGGCCTTTTGCGGACATTTCCGGCATTTTAAGTGATCAAAAATGGGCCGAATAGCAGGATATTATGATGTGTAAAAATGCGTTGAGCGTTGCCAATCCCCCAAAAATGGTCCTTCCATTACAACGAGCATACGGAGCAACGGGTTCTGTACACCTTCGGCCTTTTCCGGATATTTCCGGCTTTTTAATTGTTTCAAAAAGGGTCGTATCGCACGATATTATGATGTGTGAGATCTCGCTACACGCTTCCAATCCCCGAAAAATGGTACGCCCATTACAACGAGCATACGGAGCAACGGGTTCTGTACACCTTCGGCCTTTTCCGGACATTTCCGGCTTTTTAATTGTTTCAAAATGGGCCGTATATCAGGATATTATGATGTGTAACAACCAGTTGCTCTCTGCCAACCCCCCAAAAATGGTACTTCCATTACAACGAGCAAACGGAGCATCGGGTCCTGTACACCTTCGGCCTTTTCCGGACATCTCCGGCATTTTATGTGATTAAAAACGGGCCGTATAGCAGGATATTATGATGTGAGGGAACTCGGTGCGCGCTGCCAATCCCCGAAGAATGGTACTTCCAATAAAACGAGCATGCGGAGAATCCTGTCTTGTACATATTCGGCCTTTTCCGGCCAGTTTCGTCTTTTTAATTGTTTCAAAATTTGTCGTATCGCAGGATATTATGATGTGTGAGAACTCGCTGCACGCTGCCAATCCCTCAAAAATGGTCCTTCCATTACAACGAGCATACGGAGCAACGGGTTCTGTACACCTTCGGCATTTTCCGCACATTTCCGGCTTTTTAATTGTTTCAAAATGGGTCGTATCGCGGGATATTATGATGTGAGAGAACTCGTTGCGCGGTGCCAATCCCCGAAGAATGGTACTTCCATTACAACGAGCATACGGAGCATCAGGTTCTGTACACCTTCGGCCTTTTCCGGACATCTCCGGCATTTCATGTGATTAAAAACGGGCCGTATAGCAGGATATTATGATGTGAGAGAACTCGTTGCGCGCTGCCAATCCCCGATGAATGGTACTTCCATTACAACGAGCATACGGAGCATCAGGTTCTGTACACCTTCGGCCTTTTCCGGACATTTCCGGCTTTTTAGTTGTTTCAAAATGGGCCGTATTTCAGGATATTATGATGTGAGAGAACTCGTTACGCGCTGCCAATCCCCGAGAAATGGTACGCCCCTTACAACGAGCATACGGAGCATCAGGTTCTATACACCTTCGGCCTTTTCCGGACATTTCCGGCATTTTAAGTGATCAAAAATGGGCCGAATAGCAGGATATTATGATGTGTAAAAACGCGTTGAGCGTTGCCAATCCCCCAAAAATGGTCCTTCCATTACAACGAGCATACGGAGCAACGGGTTCTGTACACCTTCGGCCTTTTCCGGACATTTCCGGCTTTTTAGTTGTTTCAAAATGGGCCGTATATCAGGATATTATGATGTGTAAGAACCAGTTGCTCTCTGCCAACCCCCCAAAAATGGTACTTCCATTACAACGAGCAAACGGAGCATCGGGTTCTGTACACCTTCGGCCTTTTCCGGACATCTCCGGCATTTTATGTGATTAAAAACGGGCCGTATAGCAGGATATTATGATGTGAGGGAACTCGGTGCGCGCTGCCAATCCCAGAAGAATGGTACTTCCAATAAAACGAGCATGCGGAGTATCCTGTCTTGTACATATTCGGCCTTTTCCGGCCAGTTTCGGCTTTTTAATAGTTTCAAAATGGGTCGTATCGCAGGATATTATGAGGTGTGAGAACTCGCTGCACGCTGCCAATCCCCGAAAAATGGTACGCCCATTACAACGAGCATACGGAGCAACGGGTTCTGTACACCTTTGGCATTTTCCGGACATTTCCGGCTTTTTAATTGTTTCAAAATGGGTCGTATCGCAGGATATTATGATGTGAGAGAACTCGTTGCGCGCTGCCAATCCCCGAAGAATGGTACTTCCATTACAACGAGCATACGGAGCATCAGGTTCTGTACACCTTCGGCCTTTTCCGGACATTTCCGGCATTTTAAGTGATCAAAAATGGGCCGAATAGCAGGATATTATGATGTGTAAAAACGCGTTGAGCGTTGCCAATCCCCCAAAAATGGTCCTTCCATTCCAACGAGCATACGGAGCAACGGGTTTTGTACACCTTCGGCCTTTTCCGGATTTTTCCGGCTTTATAATTGTTTCAAAAAGGGTCGTATCGCAGGATATTATGATGTGTGAGATCTCGCTGCACGCTGCCAATCCCCGAAAAATGGTACGCCCATTACAACGAGCATACGGAGCAACGGGTTCTGTACACCTTCGGCCTTTTCCGGACATTTCCGGCTTTTTAATTGTTTCAAAATGGGCCGTATATCAGGATATTATGATGTGTAGGAACCAGTTGCTCTCTGCCAACCCCCCAAAAATGGTACTTCCATTACAACGAGCCAACGGAGCATTGGGTTCTGTACACCAGTACATTATGATGTGTAAAAACGCGTTGAGCGTTGCCGATCCCCCAAAAATGGTCCTTCCCTTACAAAGAGCATACGGAGCATCGGGTTCTGTACACCTTCGGCCTTTTCCGGATATTTCCGGCTTTTTAATTGTTTCAAAAAGGGTCGTATCGCACGATATTATGATGTGTGAGATCTCGCTGCACGCTTCCAATCCCCGAAAAATGGTACGCCCATTACAACGAGCATACGGAGCAACGGGTTCTGTACACCTTCGGCCTTTTCCGGACATTTCCGGCTATTTAGTTGTTTCAAAATGGGTCGTATCGCAGGATATTATGAAGTGTCAGAACTCGCTGCACGCTGCCAATCCCCGAAAATGGTACGCCCATTACAACGAGCATACGGAGCAACGGGTTCTGTACACCTTCGGCCTTTTCCGGATATTTCCGGCTTTTTAATTGTTTCAAAAAGGGTCGTATCGCAGGATATTATGATGTGTGAGACCTCGTTGCGCGCTGCCAATCCCCGAGAAATGGTACGCCCCTTACAACGAGTATACGTAGCATCAGGTTCTGTACACCTTCGGCCTTTTCCGGACATTTCCGGCATTTTATGTGATTAAAAACGGGTCGTATCGCAGGATATTATGATGTGTGAGAACTCGCTGCACGCTGCCAATCCCCGAAAAATGGTCCTTCCATTACAACGAGCATACGGAGCAACGGGTTCTGTACACCTTCGGCCTTTTCCGGACATTTCCGGCATTTTATGTGATTAAAAACGGGTCGTATCGCGGGAGATTATGATGTGAGAGAACTCGTTGCGCGCTGCCAATCCCCGAAGAATGGTACATCCATTACAACGAGCATGCGGAGAATCCTGTCTTGTACATATTCGGCCTTTTCCGGCCAGTTTCGGCTTTTTAATAGTTTCAAAATGGGTCGTATCGCAGGATATTATGAGGTGTCAGAACTCGCTGCACGCTGCCAATCCCCGAAAAATGGTACGCCCATTACAACGAGCATACGGAGGAACGGGTTCTGTACACCTTTGGCATTTTCCGGACATTTCCGGCTTTTTAATTGTTTCAAAATGGGTCGTATCGCAGGATATTATGATGTGAGAGAACTCGTTGCGCGCTGCCAATCCCCGAAGAATGGTACATCCATTACAACGAGCATGCGGAGAATCCTGTCTTGTACATATTCGGCCTTTTCCGGCCAGTTTCGGCTTTTTAATAGTTTCAAAATGACTCGTATCGCAGGATATTGTGAGGTGTGAGAACTCGCTGCACGCTGCCAATTCCCGAAAAATGGTACGCCCATTACAACGAGCATACGGAGCAATGGGTTCTTTACACCTTTGGAATTTTCCGGACATTTCCGGCTTTTTAATTGTTTCAAAATGGGTCGTATCGCAGGATATTATGATGTGAGAGAACTCGTTGCGCGGTGCCAATCCCCGAAGAATGGTACTTCCATTACAACGAGCATACGGAGCATCAGGTTCTGTACACCTTCGGCCTTTTCCGGACATTTCCGGCATTTTAAGTGATCAAAAATGGGCCGAATAGCAGGATATTATGATGTGTAAAAATGCGTTGAGCGTTGCCAATCCCCCAAAAATGGTCCTTCCATTACAACGAGCATACGGAGCAACGGGTTTTGTACACCTTCGGCCTTTTCCGGATTTTTCCGGCTTTATAATTGTTTCAAAAAGGGTCGTATCGCAGGATATTATGATGTGTGACATCTCGCTGCACGCTGCCAATCCCCGAAAAATGGTACGCCCATTACAACGAGCATACGGAGCAACGGGTTCTGTACACCTTCGGCCTTTTCCGGATATTTTCGGCTTTTTAATTGTTTCAAAAAGGGTCGCATCGCACGATATTATGATGTGTGAGATCTCGCTGCACGCTTCCAATCCCCGAAAAATGGTACGCCCATTACAACGAGCATACGGAGCATTGGGTTCTGTACACCTTCGGCCTTTTCCGGACATTTCCGGCTTTTTAATTGTTTCAAAATGTGCCGTTTATCAGGATATTATGATGTGATGAACATGTTACGCGCTGCCAATCCGCGAGAAATGGTACGCCCCTTACAACGAGCATACGGAGCATCAGGTTCTGTACATCTTCGGCCTCTTCCGGACATTTCCGGCATTTTAAGTGATCAAAAACGGGCCGAATAGCAGGATATTATGATGTGTAAAAACGCGTTGAGCGTTGCCGATCCCCCAAAAATGGTCCTTCCCTTACAACGAGCATACGGAGCATCGGATTCTGTACACCTTCGGCCTTTTCCGGATATTTCCGGCTTTTTAATTGTTTCAAAAAGGGTCGCATCGCACGATATTATGATGTGTGAGATCTCGCTGCACGCTTCCAATCCCCGAAAAATGGTACGCCCATTACAACGAGCATACGGAGCAACGGGTTCTGTACACCTTCGGCATTTTCTGGACATTTCCGGCTTTTTAATTGTTTCAAAATGGGCCGTATATCAGGATATTATGATGTGAGAGAATTCGTTACGCGCTGCCAATCCCCGAAGAATGGTACTTCCATTACAACGAGCATACGGAGCATCAGGTTCTGTACACCTTCGGCCTTTTCCGGACATTTCCGGCATTTTAAGTGATTAAAAACGGGTCGTATCGCAGGATATTATGATGTGTGAGAAATCGCTGCACGCTGCCAATCCCCGAAAAATGGTCCTTCCATTACAACGAGCATACGGAGCAACGGGTTCTGTACACCTTCGGCCTTTTCCGGACATTTCCGGCATTTTATGTGATTAAAAACGGGTCGTATCGCGGGATATTATGATGTGAGAGAACTCGTTGCGCGCTGCCAATCCCCGAAGAATGGTACATCCATTACAGCGAGCATGCGGAGAATCCTGTCTTGTACATATTCGGCCTTTTCCGGCCAGTTTCGGCTTTTTAATAGTTTCAAAATGGGTCGTATCGCAGGATATTATGAGGTGTCAGAACTCGCTGCACGCTGCCAATCCCCGAAAAATGGTACGCCCATTACAACGAGCATACGGAGGAACGGGTTCTGTACACCTTTGGCATTTTCCGGACATTTCCGGCTTTTTAATTGTTTCAAAATGGGTCGTATCGCAGGATATTATGATGTGAGAGAACTCGTTGCGCGCTGCCAATCCCCGAAGAATGGTACTTCCATTACAACGAGCATACGGAGCATCAGGTTCTGTACACCTTCGGCCTTTTCCGGACATTTCCGGCATTTTAAGTGATCAAAAATGGGCCGAATAGCAGGATATTATGATGTGTAAAAACGCATTGAGCGTTGCCAATCCCCCAAAAATGGTCCTTCCATTACAACGAGCATACGGAGCAACGGGTTCTGTATACCTTCGGCCTTTTCCGGATATTTCCGGCTTTTTAATTGTTTCAAAAAGGGTCGTATCGCACGATATTATGATGTGTGAGATCTCGCTGCACGCTTCCAATCCCCGAAAAATGGTACGCCCATTACAACGAGCATACGGAGCAACGGGTTCTGTACACCTTTGGCATTTTCCGGACATTTCCGGCTTTTTAATTGTTTCAAAATGGGTCGTATCGCAGGATATTATGATGTGAGAGAACTCGTTGCGCGCTGCCAATCCCCGAAGAATGGTCCTTCCATTACAACGAGCATACGGAGCATCAGGTTCTGTACACCTTCGGCCTTTTCCGGACATTTCCGGCATTTCATGTGATTAAAAACGGGTCGTATCGCGGGATATTATGATGTGAGAGAACTCGTTGCTCGCTGCCAATCCCCGAAGAATGGTACATCCATTACAACGAGCATACGGAGCATCAGGTTCTGTACACCTTCGGCCTTTTCCGGACATTTCCGGCTTTTTAGTTGTTTCAAAATGGGCCGTATTTCAGGATATTATGATGTGAGAGAACTCGTTACGCGCTGCCAATCCCCGAGAAATGGTACGCCCCTTACAACGAGCATACGGAGCATCAGGTTCTGTACACCTTCGGCCTTTTCCGGACATTTCCGGCATTTTAAGTGATCAAAAATGGGCCGAATAGCAGGATATTATGATGTGTAAAAATGCGTTGAGCGTTGCCAATCCCCCAAAAATGGTCCTTCCATTACAACGAGCATACGGAGCAACGGGTTCTGTACACCTTCGGCCTTTTCCGGATATTTCCGGCTTTTTAATTGTTTCAAAAAGGGTCGTATCGCACGATATTATGATGTGTGAGATCTCGCTACACGCTTCCAATCCCCGAAAAATGGTACGCCCATTACAACGAGCATACGGAGCAACGGGTTCTGTACACCTTTGGCATTTTCCGGACATTTCCGGCTTTTTAATTGTTTCAAAATGGGTCGTATCGCAGGATATTATTATGTGAGAGAACTCGTTGCGCGCTGCCAATCCCCGAAGAATGGTACATCCATTACAACGAGCATGCGGAGAATCCTGTCTTGTACATATTCGGCCTTTTCCGGCCAGTTTCGGCTTTTTAATAGTTTCAAAATGACTCGTATCGCAGGATATTGTGAGGTGTGAGAACTCGCTGCACGCTGCCAATTCCCGAAAAATGGTACGCCCATTACAACGAGCATACGGAGGAACGGGTTCTGTACACCTTTGGCATTTTCCGGACATTTCCGGCTTTTTAATTGTTTCAAAATGGGTCGTATCGCAGGATATTATGATGTGAGAGAACTCGTTGCGCGCTGCCAATCCCCGAAGAATGGTCCTTCCATTACAACGAGCATACGGAGCATCAGGTTCTGTACACCTTCGGCCTTTTCCGGACATTTCCGGCATTTCATGTGATTAAAAACGGGTCGTATCGCGGGATATTATGATGTGAGAGAACTCGTTGCGCGCTGCCAATCCCCGAAGAATGGTACATCCATTACAACGAGCATACGGAGCATCAGGTTCTGTACACCTTCGGCCTTTTCCGGACATTTCCGGCTTTTTAGTTGTTTCAAAATGGGCCGTATTTCAGGATATTATGATGTGAGAGAACTCGTTACGCGCTGCCAATCCCCGAGAAATGGTACGCCCCTTACAACGAGCATACGGAGCATCAGGTTCTGTACACCTTCGGCCTTTTCCGGACATTTCCGGCATTTTAAGTGATCAAAAATGGGCCGAATAGCAGGATATTATGATGTGTAAAAATGCGTTGAGCGTTGCCAATCCCCCAAAAATGGTCCTTCCATTACAACGAGCATACGGAGCAACGGGTTCTGTACACCTTCGGCCTTTTCCGGATATTTCCGGCTTTTTAATTGTTTCAAAAAGGGTCGTATCGCACGATATTATGATGTGTGAGATCTCGCTACACGCTTCCAATCCCCGAAAAATGGTACGCCCATTACAACGAGCATACGGAGCAACGGGTTCTGTACCCCTTCGGCCTTTTCCGGACATTTCCGGCTTTTTAATTGTTTCAAAATGGGCCGTATATCAGGATATTATGATGTGTAACAACCAGTTGCTCTCTGCCAACCCCCCAAAAATGGTACTTCCATTACAACGAGCAAACGGAGCATCGGGTTCTGTACACCTTCGGCCTTTTCCGGACATCTCCGGCATTTTATGTGATTAAAAACGGGCCGTATAGCAGGATATTATGATGTGAGGGAACTCGGTGCGCGCTGCCAATCCCCGAAGAATGGTACTTCCAATAAAACGAGCCTGCGGAGAATCCTGTCTTGTACATATTCGGCCTTTTCCGGCCAGTTTCGTCTTTTTAATTGTTTCAAAATTTGTCGTATCGCAGGATATTATGATGTGTGAGAACTCGCTGCACGCTGCCAATCCCTCAAAAATGGTCCTTCCATTACAACGAGCATACGGAGCAACGGGTTCTGTACACCTTCGGCATTTTCCGGACATTTCCGGCTTTTTAATTGTTTCAAAATGGGTCGTATCGCGGGATATTATGATGTGAGAGAACTCGCTGCACGCTGCCAATCCCCGAAAAATGGTACGCCCATTACAACGAGCATACGGAGCAACGGGTTCTGTACACCTTCGGCATTTTCCGGACATTTCCGGCTTTTTAATTGTTTCAAAATGGGCCGTATATCAGGATATTATGATGTGAGAGAATTCGTTACGCGCTGCCAATCCCCGAGAAATGGTACGCCCACTACAACGAGCATACGGAGCAACGGGTTCTGTACACCTTCGGCCTTTTCCGGACATTTCCGGCTTTTTAATTGTTTCAAAATGTGCCGTTTATCAGGATATTATGATGTGAGAGAACTCGTTACGCGCTGCCAATCCCCGAGAAATGGTACGCCCCTTACAACGAGCATACGGAGCATCAGGTTCTGTACACCTTCGGCCTTTTCCGGACATTTCCGGCATTTTAAGTGATCAAAAACGGGCCGTATATCAGGATATTATGATGTGTAAGAACCAGTTGCTCTCTGCCAACCCCCCAAAAATGGTACTTCCATTACAACGAGCAAACGGAGCATTGGGATCTGTACACCTTCGGCCTTTTCCGGACATCTCCGGCATTTTATGTGATTAAAAACGGGTCCTATCGCAGGATATTATGATGTGTGAGAACTCGCTGCACGCTGCCAATCCCCCAAAAATGGTCCTTACATTACAACGAGAATACGGAGCAACGGGTTCTGTACACGTTCGGCATTTTCCGGACATTTCCGGCTTTTTAATAGTTTCAAAATGGGCCGTTTTTCAGGATATTATGATGTGAGAGAACTCGTTGCGCGCTGCCAATCCCCGAAGAATGGTACTTCCATTACAACGAGCATGCGGAGAATCCTGTCTTGTACATATTCGGCCTTTTCCGGACAGTTTCGTCTTTTTAATTGTTTCAAAATGGGTCGTATCGCAGGATATTATGATGTGAGAGAACACGTTACGCGCTGCCAATCCCCGAGAAATGGTACGGCCCTTACAACGAGCATACGGAGCATCAGGTTCTGTACACCTTCGGCCTTTTCCGGACATTTCCGGCATTTTAAGTGATCAAAAACGGGCCGAATAGCAGGATATTGTGATGTGAGAGAACACGGTGCGCGCTGCCAATCCCCGAAGAATAGAACTTCCAATACAACCAGCATCCGGAGAATCCTGTCTTGTACATATTCGGCCTTTTCCGGCCAGTTTCGGCTTTTTAATTGTTTCAAAATGGGTCGTATCGCAGGATATTATGATGTGAGAGAACTCGTTGCGCGCAGCCAATCCCCGAAGAATGGTACTTCCATTACAACGAGCATGCGGAGAATCCTGTCTTGTACATATTCGGCCTTTTCCGGCCAGTATCGGCTTTTTAATAGTTTCAAAATGAGTCGTATCGCAGGATATTATGAGGTGTGAGAACTCGCTGCACGCTGCCAATCCCCGAAAAATGGTACGCCCATTACAACGAGCATACGGAGCAACGGGTTCTGCACACCTTCAGCCTTTTCCGGATATTTCCGGCTTTTTAATTGTTTCAAATAGGGTCGTATCGCAGGATATTATGATGTGTGAGATCTCGCTGCACGCTGCCAATCCCCGAAAAATGGTACTCCCATTACAACGAGCATACGGAGCAACGGGTTCTGTACACCTTCGGCCTTTTCCGGATATTTCCGGCTTTTTAATTGTTTCAAAAAGGGTCGTATCGCAGGATATTATGATGTGTGAGACCTCGTTGCGCGCTGCCAATCCCCGAGAAATGGTACGCCCCTTACAACGAGTATACGTAGCATCAGGTTCTGTACACCTTCGGCCTTTTCCGGACATTTCCGGCATTTTATGTGATTAAAAACGGGTCGTATCGCAGGGTATTATGATGTGTGAGAACTCGCTGCACGCTGCCAATCCCCCAAAAATGGTCCTTCCATTACAACGAGCATACGGAGCAACGGGTTCTGTACACCTTCGGCATTTTCCGGACATTTCCGGCTTTTTAATTGTTTCAAAATGGGTCGTATCGCGGGATATTATGATGTGAGAGAACTCGTTGCGCGCTGCCAATCCCCGAAGAATGGTACATCCATTACAACGAGCATGCGGAGAATCCTGTCTTGTACATTTTCGGCCTTTTCCGGCCAGTTTCGGCTTTTTAATAGTTTCAAAATGGGTCGTATCGCAGGATATTATGAGGTGTGAGAACTCGCTGCACGCTGCCAATCCCCGAAAAATGGTACGCCCATTACAACGAGCATACGGAGCAACGGGTTCTGTACACCTTTGGCATTTTCCGGACATTTCCGGCTTTTTAATTGTTTCAAAATGGGTCGTATCGCAGGATATTATGATGTGAGAGAACTCGTTACGCGCTGCCAATCCCCGAGAAATGGTACGCCTGTTACAACGAGCATACGTAGCATCAGGTTCTGTACACCTTCGGCCTTTTCCGGGCATTTCCGGCATTTTAAGAGATCAAAAATGGGCCGAATAGCAGGATATTATGATGTGTAAAAACGCGTTGAGCGTTGCCAATCCCCCAAAAATGGTCCTTCCATTACAACGAGCATACGGAGCAACGGGTTCTGTACACCTTCGGCCTTTTCCGGATATTTCAGGCTTTTTAATTGTTTCAAAAAGGGTCGTATCACAGGATATTATGATGTGTGAGATCTCGCTGCACGCTGCCAATCCCCGCAAAATGGTACGCCCATTACAACGAGCATACGGAGCAACGGGTTCCGTACACCTTCGGCCTTTTCCGGACATCTCCGGCATTTTATGTGATTAAAAACGGGCCGTATAGCAGGATATTATGATGTGAGGGAACTCGTTGCGCGCTGCAAGTCCCCGAAGAATGGTACTTCCATTACAACGAGCATGACGAGAATCCTGTCTTGTACATATTCGGCCTTTTCCGGCCAGTTCCGGCTTTTTAATAGTTTCAAAATGAGTCGTATCGCAGGATATTATGAGGTGTGAGAACTCGCTGCACGCTGCCAATCCCCGCAAAATGGTACGCCCATTACAACGAGCATACGGAGCAACGGATTCCGTACACCTTCGGCCTTTTCCGGACATCTCCGGCATTTTATGTGATTAAAAACAGGCCGTATAGCAGGATATTATGATGTGAGAGAACTCGTTGCGCGCTGCCAATCCCCGAAAAATGGTACGCCCATTACAGCGAGCATGACGAGAATCCTGTCTTGTACATATTCGGCCTTTTCCGGCCAGTTTCGGCTTTTTAATAGTTTCAAAATGAGTCGTATCGCAGGATATTATGAGGTGTGAGAACTCGCTGCACGCTGCCAATCCCCGAAGAATGGTACTTCCATTACAACGAGCATGACGAGAATCCTGTCTTGTACATATTCGGCCTTTTCCGGCCAGTTTCGGCTTTTTAATAGTTTCAAAATGAGTCGTATCGCAGGATATTATGAGGTGTGAGAACTCGCTGCACGCTGCCAATCCCCGAAAAATGGTACGCCCATTACAACGAGCATACGGAGCAACGGGTTCTGTACACCTTCGGCCTTTTCCGGACATTTCCGGCTTTTTAATTGTTTCAAAATGTGCTGTTTATCAGGATATTATGATGTGAGAGAACACGTTACGCGCTGCCAATCCCCGAGAAATGGTACGCCCCTTACAACGAGCATACGGAGCATCAGGTTCTGTACACCAGTATATTATGATGTGTAAAAACGCGTTGAGCGTTGCCGATCCCCCAAAAATGGTCCTTCCATTACAACGAGTATACGTAGCATCAGGTTCTGTACACCTTCGGCCTTTTCCGAACATTTCTGGCATTTTATGTGATTAAAAACGGGTCGTATCGCAGGATATTATGATGTGTGAGAACTCGCTGCACGCTGCCAATCCCCCAAAAATGGTCCTTCCATTACAACGAGCATACGGAGCAACGGGTTCTGTACACCTTCGGCATTTTCCGGACATTTCCGGCTATTTTATTGTTTCAACACGGGTCGTATCGCAGGATATTATGATGTGAGAAAACTCGTTGCTCTCTGCCAACCCCCCAAAAATGGTACTTCCATTACAACGAGCAAACGGAGCATCGGGTTCTGTACACCTTCGGCCTTTTCCGGACATCGCCGGCATTTTATGTGATTCAAAACGGGCCGTATAGCAGGATATTATGATGTGAGGGAACTCGTTGCGCGCTGCAAATCCCCGAAGAATGGTACTTCCATTACAACGAGCATGACGAGAATCCTGTCTTGTACATATTCGGCCTTTTCCGGCCAGTTTCGGCTTTTTAATAGTTTCAAAATGAGTCGTATCGCAGGATATTATGAGGTGTGAGAGCTCGCTGCACGCTGCCAATCCCCGAAAAATGGTACGCCCACTACAACGAGCATACGGAGCAACGGGTTCTGTACACCTTCGGACTTTTCCGGACATTTCCGGCTTTTTAATTGTTTCAAAATGTGCCGTTTATCAGGATATTATGATGTGAGAGCTCGCTGCACGCTGCCAATCCCCGAAAAATGGTACGCCCACTACAACGAGCATACGGAGCTACGGGTTCTGTACACCTTCGGCCTTTTCCGGACATTTCCGGCTTTTTAATTGTTTCAAAAAGGGTCGTATCGCACGATATTATGATGTGTGAGATCTCGCTGCACGCTTCCAATCCCCGAAAAATGGTACGCCCATTACAACGAGCATACGGAGCAACGGGTTCTGTACACCTTCGGCCTTTTCCGGACATTTCCGGCTTTTTAATTGTTTCAAAATGGGCGGTATATCAGGATATTATGATGTGAGAGAACTCGTTGCGCGCTGCCTATCCCCGAAGAATGGTACTTCCATTACAACGAGCATGCGGAGAATCCTGTCTTGTACATATTCGGCCTTTTCCGGCAAGTTTCGGCTTTTTAATAGTTTCAAAATGAGTCGTTTCGCAGGATATTATGAGGTGTGAGAACTCGCTGCACGCTGCCCATCCCCGAAAAATGGTACTTCCATTACAACGAGCAAACGGGGCATCGGGTTCTGTACACCTTCGGCCTTTTCCGGACATCTCCGGCATTTTATGTGATTAAAAACGGGCCGTATAGCAGGATATTATGATGTGAGAGAACTCGTTGCGCGCTGCCAATCCCCGAAAAATGGTACGCCCATTACAACGAGCATACGGAGCAACGGGTTCTGTACTCCTTTGGCATTTTCCGGACATTTCCGGCTTTTTAATTGTTTCCAAATGGGTCGTATCGCAGGATATTATGATGTGAGAGAACTCGTTGCGCGCTGCCAATCCCCGAAGAATGGTACGCCCATTACAGCGAGCATGACGAGAATCCTGTCTTGTACATATTCGGCCTGTTCCGGCCAGTTTCGGCTTTTTAATAGTTTCAAAATGAGTCGTATCGCAGGATATTATGAGGTGTGAGAACTCGCTGCACGCTGCCAATCCCCGAAGAATGGTACTTCCATTACAACGAGCATGACGAGAATCCTGTCTTGTACATATTCGGCCTTTTCCGGCCAGTTTCGGCTTTTTAATAGTTTCAAAATGAGTCGTATCGCAGGATATTATGAGGTGTGAGAACTCGCTGCACGCTACCAATCCCCGAAAAATGGTACGCCCATTACAACGAGCATACGGAGCAACGGGTTCTGTACACCTTCGGCCTTTTCCGGATATTTCCGGCTTTTTAATTGTTTCAAAAAGGGTCGTATCGCACGATATTATGATGTGTGAGATCTCGCTGCACGCTTCCAATCCCCGAAAAATGGTACGCCCATTACAACGAGCATACGGAGCAACGGGTTCTGTACACCTTCGGCCTTTTCCGGACATTTCCGGCTTTTTAATTGTTTCAAAATGGGCCGTATATCAGGATATTATGATGTGAGAGAATTCGTTACGCGCTGCCAATCCTCGAGAAATGGTACGCCCCTTACAACGAGCATACGGAGCATCAGGTTCTGTACACCTTCGGCCTTTTCCGAACATTTCCGGCTTTTTAATTGTTTCAAAATGGGCCGCATTTCAGGATATCATGATGTGAGAGAACTCGTTACGCGCTGCCAATCCCCGAGAAATGGTACGCCCCTTACAACGAGCATACGGAGCATCAGGTTCTGTACACCTTCGGCCTTTTCCGGACATTTCCGGCACTTTAAGTGATCAAAAACGGGCCGTAGATCAGGATATTATGATGTGTAAGAACCAGTTGCTCTCTGCCAACCCCCCAAAAATGGTACTTCCATTACAACGAGCAAACGGAGCATCGGGTTCTGTACACCTTCAGCCTTTTCCGGATATTACCCGCTTTTTAATTGTTTCAAGAAGGGTCGTATCGCAGGATACTATGATGTGTGAGATCTCGCTGCACGCTGCCAATCCCCCAAAAATGGTCCTTACATTACAACGAGCATACGGAGCAACGGGTTCTGTACACCTTCAGCCTTTTCCGGATATTACCCGCTTTTTAATTGTTTCAAAAAGGGTCGTATCGCAGGATACTATGATGTGTGAGATCTCGCTGCACGCTGCCAATCCCCGAAAAATGGTACGCCCATTACAACGAGCATACGGAGCAACGGGTTCTGTACACCTTCGGCCTTTTCCGGACATTTCCGGCATTTTATGTGATTAAAAACGGGTCGTATCGCGGGATATTATGATGTGAGAGAACTCGTTGCGCGCTGCCAATCCCCGAAGAATGGTACATCCATTACAACGAGCATGCGGAGAATCCTGTCTTGTACATATTCGGCCTTTTCCGGCCAGTTTCGGCTTTTTAATAGTTTCAAAATGGGTCGTATCGCAGGATATTATGAGGTGTGAGAACTCGCTGCACGCTGCCAATCCCCGAAAAATGGTACGCCCATTACAACGAGCATACGGAGGAACGGGTTCTGTACACCTTTGGCATTTTCCGGACATTTCCGGCTTTTTAATTGTTTCAAAATGGGTCGTATCGCAGGATATTATGATGTGAGAGAACTCGTTGCGCGCTGCCAATCCCCGAAGAATGGTACTTCCATTACAACGAGCATACGGAGCATCAGGTTCTGTACACCTTCGGCCTTTTCCGGACATTTCCGGCATTTTAAGTGATCAAAAATGGGCCGAATAGCAGGATATTATGATGTGTAAAAACGCGTTGAGCGTTGCCAATCCCCCAAAAATGGTCCTTCCATTCCAACGAGCATACGGAGCAACGGGTTTTGTACACCTTCGGCCTTTTCCGGATTTTTCCGGCTTTATAATTGTTTCAAAAAGGGTCGTATCGCAGGATATTATGATGTGTGAGATCTCGCTGCACGCTGCCAATCCCCGAAAAATGGTACGCCCATTACAACGAGCATACGGAGCAACGGGTTCTGTACACCTTCGGCCTTTTCCGGACATTTCCGGCTTTTTAATTGTTTCAAAATGGGCCGTATATCAGGATATTATGATGTGTAGGAACCAGTTGCTCTCTGCCAACCCCCCAAAAATGGTACTTCCATTACAACGAGCCAACGGAGCATTGGGTTCTGTACACCAGTATATTATGATGTGTAAAAACGCGTTGAGCGTTGCCGATCCCCCAAAAATGGTCCTTCCCTTACAAAGAGCATACGGAGCATCTGGTTCTGTACACCTTCGGCCTTTTCCGGATATTTCCGGCTTTTTAATTGTTTCAAAAAGGGTCGTATCGCACGATATTATGATGTGTGAGATCTCGCTGCACGCTTCCAATCCCCGAAAAATGGTACGCCCATTACAACGAGCATACGGAGCAACGGGTTCTGTACACCTTCGGCCTTTTCCGGACATTTCCGGCTTTTTAATTGTTTCAAAATGGGCCGTATATCAGATTATTATGATGTGTGAGAACTCGCTGCACGCTGCCAATCCCCGAAAAATGGTCCTTCCATTACAACGAGCATACGGAGCAACGGGTTCTGTACACCTTCGGCCTTTTCCGGACATTTCCGGAATTTTATGTGATTAAAAACGGGTCGTATCGCGGGATATTATGATGTGAGAGAACTCATTGCGCGCTGCCAATCCCCGAAGAATGGTACATCCATTACAACGAGCATGCGGAGAATCCTGTCTTGTACATATTCGGCCTTTTCCGGCCAGTTTCGGCTTTTTAATAGTTTCAAAATGGGTCGTATCGCATGATATTATGAGGTGTGAGAACTCGCTGCACGCTGCCAATCCCTCAAAAATGGTCCTTCCATTACAACGAGCATACGGAGCAACGGGTTCTGTACACCTTCGGCCTTTTCCGGACATTTCCGGCTTTTTAGTTGTTTCAAAATGGGCCGTATTTCAGGATATTATGATGTGAGAGAACTCGTTACGCGCTGCCAATCCCCGAGAAATGGTACGCCCCTTACAACGAGCATACGGAGCATCAGGTTCTGTACACCTTCGGCCTTTTGCGGACATTTCCGGCATTTTAAGTGATCAAAAATGGGCCGAATAGCAGGATATTATGATGTGTAAAAATGCGTTGAGCGTTGCCAATCCCCCAAAAATGGTCCTTCCATTACAACGAGCATACGGAGCAACGGGTTCTGTACACCTTCGGCCTTTTCCGGATATTTCCGGCTTTTTAATTGTTTCAAAAAGGGTCGTATCGCACGATATTATGATGTGTGAGATCTCGCTACACGCTTCCAATCCCCGAAAAATGGTACGCCCATTACAACGAGCATACGGAGCAACGGGTTCTGTACACCTTCGGCCTTTTCCGGACATTTCCGGCTTTTTAATTGTTTCAAAATGGGCCGTATATCAGGATATTATGATGTGTAACAACCAGTTGCTCTCTGCCAACCCCCCAAAAATGGTACTTCCATTACAACGAGCAAACGGAGCATCGGGTCCTGTACACCTTCGGCCTTTTCCGGACATCTCCGGCATTTTATGTGATTAAAAACGGGCCGTATAGCAGGATATTATGATGTGAGGGAACTCGGTGCGCGCTGCCAATCCCCGAAGAATGGTACTTCCAATAAAACGAGCATGCGGAGAATCCTGTCTTGTACATATTCGGCCTTTTCCGGCCAGTTTCGTCTTTTTAATTGTTTCAAAATTTGTCGTATCGCAGGATATTATGATGTGTGAGAACTCGCTGCACGCTGCCAATCCCTCAAAAATGGTCCTTCCATTACAACGAGCATACGGAGCAACGGGTTCTGTACACCTTCGGCCTTTTCCGGACATTTCCGGCTTTTTAGTTGTTTCAAAATGGGCCGTATTTCAGGATATTATGATGTGAGAGAACTCGTTACGCGCTGCCAATCCCCGAGAAATGGTACGCCCCTTACAACGAGCATACGGAGCATCAGGTTCTATACACCTTCGGCCTTTTCCGGACATTTCCGGCATTTTAAGTGATCAAAAATGGGCCGAATAGCAGGATATTATGATGTGTAAAAACGCGTTGAGCGTTGCCAATCCCCCAAAAATGGTCCTTCCATTACAACGAGCATACGGAGCAACGGGTTCTGTACACCTTCGGCCTTTTCCGGACATTTCCGGCTTTTTAGTTGTTTCAAAATGGGCCGTATATCAGGATATTATGATGTGTAAGAACCAGTTGCTCTCTGCCAACCCCCCAAAAATGGTACTTCCATTACAACGAGCAAACGGAGCATCGGGTTCTGTACACCTTCGGCCTTTTCCGGACATCTCCGGCATTTTATGTGATTAAAAACGGGCCGTATAGCAGGATATTATGATGTGAGGGAACTCGGTGCGCGCTGCCAATCCCAGAAGAATGGTACTTCCAATAAAACGAGCATGCGGAGTATCCTGTCTTGTACATATTCGGCCTTTTCCGGCCAGTTTCGGCTTTTTAATAGTTTCAAAATGGGTCGTATCGCAGGATATTATGAGGTGTGAGAACTCGCTGCACGCTGCCAATCCCCGAAAAATGGTACGCCCATTACAACGAGCATACGGAGCAACGGGTTCTGTACACCTTTGGCATTTTCCGGACATTTCCGGCTTTTTAATTGTTTCAAAATGGGTCGTATCGCAGGATATTATGATGTGAGAGAACTCGTTGCGCGCTGCCAATCCCCGAAGAATGGTACTTCCATTACAACGAGCATACGGAGCATCAGGTTCTGTACACCTTCGGCCTTTTCCGGACATTTCCGGCATTTTAAGTGATCAAAAATGGGCCGAATAGCAGGATATTATGATGTGTAAAAACGCGTTGAGCGTTGCCAATCCCCCAAAAATGGTCCTTCCATTCCAACGAGCATACGGAGCAACGGGTTTTGTACACCTTCGGCCTTTTCCGGATTTTTCCGGCTTTATAATTGTTTCAAAAAGGGTCGTATCGCAGGATATTATGATGTGTGAGATCTCGCTGCACGCTGCCAATCCCCGAAAAATGGTACGCCCATTACAACGAGCATACGGAGCAACGGGTTCTGTACACCTTCGGCCTTTTCCGGACATTTCCGGCTTTTTAATTGTTTCAAAATGGGCCGTATATCAGGATATTATGATGTGTAGGAACCAGTTGCTCTCTGCCAACCCCCCAAAAATGGTACTTCCATTACAACGAGCCAACGGAGCATTGGGTTCTGTACACCAGTACATTATGATGTGTAAAAACGCGTTGAGCGTTGCCGATCCCCCAAAAATGGTCCTTCCCTTACAAAGAGCATA
Source organism: Bombus muscorum (assembly GCA_963971185.1). Classification (NCBI taxonomy): domain Eukaryota; kingdom Metazoa; phylum Arthropoda; class Insecta; order Hymenoptera; family Apidae; genus Bombus; species Bombus muscorum. Next base: position 8,195,308 of record OZ020130.1, on the reverse strand, counting down.
CGGAGCATCGGGTTCTGTACACCTTCGGCCTTTTCCGGATATTTCCGGCTTTTTAATTGTTTCAAAAAGGGTCGTATCGCACGATATTATGATGTGTGAGATCTCGCTGCACGCTTCCAATCCCCGAAAAATGGTACGCCCATTACAACGAGCATACGGAGCAACGGGTTCTGTACACCTTCGGCCTTTTCCGGACATTTCCGGCTATTTAGTTGTTTCAAAATGGGTCGTATCGCAGGATATTATGAAGTGTCAGAACTCGCTGCACGCTGCCAATCCCCGAAAATGGTACGCCCATTACAACGAGCATACGGAGCAACGGGTTCTGTACACCTTCGGCCTTTTCCGGATATTTCCGGCTTTTTAATTGTTTCAAAAAGGGTCGTATCGCAGGATATTATGATGTGTGAGACCTCGTTGCGCGCTGCCAATCCCCGAGAAATGGTACGCCCCTTACAACGAGTATACGTAGCATCAGGTTCTGTACACCTTCGGCCTTTTCCGGACATTTCCGGCATTTTATGTGATTAAAAACGGGTCGTATCGCAGGATATTATGATGTGTGAGAACTCGCTGCACGCTGCCAATCCCCGAAAAATGGTCCTTCCATTACAACGAGCATACGGAGCAACGGGTTCTGTACACCTTCGGCCTTTTCCGGACATTTCCGGCATTTTATGTGATTAAAAACGGGTCGTATCGCGGGAGATTATGATGTGAGAGAACTCGTTGCGCGCTGCCAATCCCCGAAGAATGGTACATCCATTACAACGAGCATGCGGAGAATCCTGTCTTGTACATATTCGGCCTTTTCCGGCCAGTTTCGGCTTTTTAATAGTTTCAAAATGGGTCGTATCGCAGGATATTATGAGGTGTCAGAACTCGCTGCACGCTGCCAATCCCCGAAAAATGGTACGCCCATTACAACGAGCATACGGAGGAACGGGTTCTGTACACCTTTGGCATTTTCCGGACATTTCCGGCTTTTTAATTGTTTCAAAATGGGTCGTATCGCAGGATATTATGATGTGAGAGAACTCGTTGCGCGCTGCCAATCCCCGAAGAATGGTACATCCATTACAACGAGCATGCGGAGAATCCTGTCTTGTACATATTCGGCCTTTTCCGGCCAGTTTCGGCTTTTTAATAGTTTCAAAATGACTCGTATCGCAGGATATTGTGAGGTGTGAGAACTCGCTGCACGCTGCCAATTCCCGAAAAATGGTACGCCCATTACAACGAGCATACGGAGCAACGGGTTCTTTACACCTTTGGAATTTTCCGGACATTTCCGGCTTTTTAATTGTTTCAAAATGGGTCGTATCGCAGGATATTATGATGTGAGAGAACTCGTTGCGCGGTGCCAATCCCCGAAGAATGGTACTTCCATTACAACGAGCATACGGAGCATCAGGTTCTGTACACCTTCGGCCTTTTCCGGACATTTCCGGCATTTTAAGTGATCAAAAATGGGCCGAATAGCAGGATATTATGATGTGTAAAAATGCGTTGAGCGTTGCCAATCCCCCAAAAATGGTCCTTCCATTACAACGAGCATACGGAGCAACGGGTTTTGTACACCTTCGGCCTTTTCCGGATTTTTCCGGCTTTATAATTGTTTCAAAAAGGGTCGTATCGCAGGATATTATGATGTGTGACATCTCGCTGCACGCTGCCAATCCCCGAAAAATGGTACGCCCATTACAACGAGCATACGGAGCAACGGGTTCTGTACACCTTCGGCCTTTTCCGGATATTTTCGGCTTTTTAATTGTTTCAAAAAGGGTCGCATCGCACGATATTATGATGTGTGAGATCTCGCTGCACGCTTCCAATCCCCGAAAAATGGTACGCCCATTACAACGAGCATACGGAGCATTGGGTTCTGTACACCTTCGGCCTTTTCCGGACATTTCCGGCTTTTTAATTGTTTCAAAATGTGCCGTTTATCAGGATATTATGATGTGATGAACATGTTACGCGCTGCCAATCCGCGAGAAATGGTACGCCCCTTACAACGAGCATACGGAGCATCAGGTTCTGTACATCTTCGGCCTCTTCCGGACATTTCCGGCATTTTAAGTGATCAAAAACGGGCCGAATAGCAGGATATTATGATGTGTAAAAACGCGTTGAGCGTTGCCGATCCCCCAAAAATGGTCCTTCCCTTACAACGAGCATACGGAGCATCGGATTCTGTACACCTTCGGCCTTTTCCGGATATTTCCGGCTTTTTAATTGTTTCAAAAAGGGTCGCATCGCACGATATTATGATGTGTGAGATCTCGCTGCACGCTTCCAATCCCCGAAAAATGGTACGCCCATTACAACGAGCATACGGAGCAACGGGTTCTGTACACCTTCGGCATTTTCTGGACATTTCCGGCTTTTTAATTGTTTCAAAATGGGCCGTATATCAGGATATTATGATGTGAGAGAATTCGTTACGCGCTGCCAATCCCCGAAGAATGGTACTTCCATTACAACGAGCATACGGAGCATCAGGTTCTGTACACCTTCGGCCTTTTCCGGACATTTCCGGCATTTTAAGTGATTAAAAACGGGTCGTATCGCAGGATATTATGATGTGTGAGAACTCGCTGCACGCTGCCAATCCCCGAAAAATGGTCCTTCCATTACAACGAGCATACGGAGCAACGGGTTCTGTACACCTTCGGCCTTTTCCGGACATTTCCGGCATTTTATGTGATTAAAAACGGGTCGTATCGCGGGATATTATGATGTGAGAGAACTCGTTGCGCGCTGCCAATCCCCGAAGAATGGTACATCCATTACAGCGAGCATGCGGAGAATCCTGTCTTGTACATATTCGGCCTTTTCCGGCCAGTTTCGGCTTTTTAATAGTTTCAAAATGGGTCGTATCGCAGGATATTATGAGGTGTCAGAACTCGCTGCACGCTGCCAATCCCCGAAAAATGGTACGCCCATTACAACGAGCATACGGAGGAACGGGTTCTGTACACCTTTGGCATTTTCCGGACATTTCCGGCTTTTTAATTGTTTCAAAATGGGTCGTATCGCAGGATATTATGATGTGAGAGAACTCGTTGCGCGCTGCCAATCCCCGAAGAATGGTACTTCCATTACAACGAGCATACGGAGCATCAGGTTCTGTACACCTTCGGCCTTTTCCGGACATTTCCGGCATTTTAAGTGATCAAAAATGGGCCGAATAGCAGGATATTATGATGTGTAAAAACGCATTGAGCGTTGCCAATCCCCCAAAAATGGTCCTTCCATTACAACGAGCATACGGAGCAACGGGTTCTGTATACCTTCGGCCTTTTCCGGATATTTCCGGCTTTTTAATTGTTTCAAAAAGGGTCGTATCGCACGATATTATGATGTGTGAGATCTCGCTGCACGCTTCCAATCCCCGAAAAATGGTACGCCCATTACAACGAGCATACGGAGCAACGGGTTCTGTACACCTTTGGCATTTTCCGGACATTTCCGGCTTTTTAATTGTTTCAAAATGGGTCGTATCGCAGGATATTATGATGTGAGAGAACTCGTTGCGCGCTGCCAATCCCCGAAGAATGGTCCTTCCATTACAACGAGCATACGGAGCATCATGTTCTGTACACCTTCGGCCTTTTCCGGACATTTCCGGCATTTCATGTGATTAAAAACGGGTCGTATCGCGGGATATTATGATGTGAGAGAACTCGTTGCGCGCTGCCAATCCCCGAAGAATGGTACATCCATTACAACGAGCATACGGAGCATCAGGTTCTGTACACCTTCGGCCTTTTCCGGACATTTCCGGCTTTTTAGTTGTTTCAAAATGGGCCGTATTTCAGGATATTATGATGTGAGAGAACTCGTTACGCGCTGCCAATCCCCGAGAAATGGTACGCCCCTTACAACGAGCATACGGAGCATCAGGTTCTGTACACCTTCGGCCTTTTCCGGACATTTCCGGCATTTTAAGTGATCAAAAATGGGCCGAATAGCAGGATATTATGATGTGTAAAAATGCGTTGAGCGTTGCCAATCCCCCAAAAATGGTCCTTCCATTACAACGAGCATACGGAGCAACGGGTTCTGTACACCTTCGGCCTTTTCCGGATATTTCCGGCTTTTTAATTGTTTCAAAAAGGGTCGTATCGCACGATATTATGATGTGTGAGATCTCGCTACACGCTTCCAATCCCCGAAAAATGGTACGCCCATTACAACGAGCATACGGAGCAACGGGTTCTGTACACCTTTGGCATTTTCCGGACATTTCCGGCTTTTTAATTGTTTCAAAATGGGTCGTATCGCAGGATATTATTATGTGAGAGAACTCGTTGCGCGCTGCCAATCCCCGAAGAATGGTACATCCATTACAACGAGCATGCGGAGAATCCTGTCTTGTACATATTCGGCCTTTTCCGGCCAGTTTCGGCTTTTTAATAGTTTCAAAATGACTCGTATCGCAGGATATTGTGAGGTGTGAGAACTCGCTGCACGCTGCCAATTCCCGAAAAATGGTACGCCCATTACAACGAGCATACGGAGGAACGGGTTCTGTACACCTTTGGCATTTTCCGGACATTTCCGGCTTTTTAATTGTTTCAAAATGGGTCGTATCGCAGGATATTATGATGTGAGAGAACTCGTTGCGCGCTGCCAATCCCCGAAGAATGGTCCTTCCATTACAACGAGCATACGGAGCATCAGGTTCTGTACACCTTCGGCCTTTTCCGGACATTTCCGGCATTTCATGTGATTAAAAACGGGTCGTATCGCGGGATATTATGATGTGAGAGAACTCGTTGCGCGCTGCCAATCCCCGAAGAATGGTACATCCATTACAACGAGCATACGGAGCATCAGGTTCTGTACACCTTCGGCCTTTTCCGGACATTTCCGGCTTTTTAGTTGTTTCAAAATGGGCCGTATTTCAGGATATTATGATGTGAGAGAACTCGTTACGCGCTGCCAATCCCCGAGAAATGGTACGCCCCTTACAACGAGCATACGGAGCATCAGGTTCTGTACACCTTCGGCCTTTTCCGGACATTTCCGGCATTTTAAGTGATCAAAAATGGGCCGAATAGCAGGATATTATGATGTGTAAAAATGCGTTGAGCGTTGCCAATCCCCCAAAAATGGTCCTTCCATTACAACGAGCATACGGAGCAACGGGTTCTGTACACCTTCGGCCTTTTCCGGATATTTCCGGCTTTTTAATTGTTTCAAAAAGGGTCGTATCGCACGATATTATGATGTGTGAGATCTCGCTACACGCTTCCAATCCCCGAAAAATGGTACGCCCATTACAACGAGCATACGGAGCAACGGGTTCTGTACCCCTTCGGCCTTTTCCGGACATTTCCGGCTTTTTAATTGTTTCAAAATGGGCCGTATATCAGGATATTATGATGTGTAACAACCAGTTGCTCTCTGCCAACCCCCCAAAAATGGTACTTCCATTACAACGAGCAAACGGAGCATCGGGTTCTGTACACCTTCGGCCTTTTCCGGACATCTCCGGCATTTTATGTGATTAAAAACGGGCCGTATAGCAGGATATTATGATGTGAGGGAACTCGGTGCGCGCTGCCAATCCCCGAAGAATGGTACTTCCAATAAAACGAGCCTGCGGATAATCCTGTCTTGTACATATTCGGCCTTTTCCGGCCAGTTTCGTCTTTTTAATTGTTTCAAAATTTGTCGTATCGCAGGATATTATGATGTGTGAGAACTCGCTGCACGCTGCCAATCCCTCAAAAATGGTCCTTCCATTACAACGAGCATACGGAGCAACGGGTTCTGTACACCTTCGGCATTTTCCGGACATTTCCGGCTTTTTAATTGTTTCAAAATGGGTCGTATCGCGGGATATTATGATGTGAGAGAACTCGTTGCGCGGTGCCAATCCCCGAAGAATGGTACTTCCATTACAACGAGCATACGGAGCATCAGGTTCTGTACACCTTCGGCCTTTTCCGGACATCTCCGGCATTTTATGTGATTAAAAACGGGCCGTATAGCAGGATATTATGATGTGAGAGAACTCGCTGCACGCTGCCAATCCCCGAAAAATGGTACGCCCATTACAACGAGCATACGGAGCAACGGGTTCTGTACACCTTCGGCATTTTCCGGACATTTCCGGCTTTTTAATTGTTTCAAAATGGGCCGTATATCAGGATATTATGATGTGAGAGAATTCGTTACGCGCTGCCAATCCCCGAGAAATGGTACGCCCACTACAACGAGCATACGGAGCAACGGGTTCTGTACACCTTCGGCCTTTTCCGGACATTTCCGGCTTTTTAATTGTTTCAAAATGTGCCGTTTATCAGGATATTATGATGTGAGAGAACTCGTTACGCGCTGCCAATCCCCGAGAAATGGTACGCCCCTTACAACGAGCATACGGAGCATCAGGTTCTGTACACCTTCGGCCTTTTCCGGACATTTCCGGCATTTTAAGTGATCAAAAACGGGCCGTATATCAGGATATTATGATGTGTAAGAACCAGTTGCTCTCTGCCAACCCCCCAAAAATGGTACTTCCATTACAACGAGCAAACGGAGCATTGGGATCTATACACCTTCGGCCTTTTCCGGACATCTCCGGCATTTTATGTGATTAAAAACGGGTCCTATCGCAGGATATTATGATGTGTGAGAACTCGCTGCACGCTGCCAATCCCCCAAAAATGGTCCTTACATTACAACGAGAATACGGAGCAACGGGTTCTGTACACGTTCGGCATTTTCCGGACATTTCCGGCTTTTTAATAGTTTCAAAATGGGCCGTTTTTCAGGATATTATGATGTGAGAGAACTCGTTGCGCGCTGCCAATCCCCGAAGAATGGTACTTCCATTACAACGAGCATGCGGAGAATCCTGTCTTGTACATATTCGGCCTTTTCCGGACAGTTTCGTCTTTTTAATTGTTTCAAAATGGGTCGTATCGCAGGATATTATGATGTGAGAGAACACGTTACGCGCTGCCAATCCCCGAGAAATGGTACGGCCCTTACAACGAGCATACGGAGCATCAGGTTCTGTACACCTTCGGCCTTTTCCGGACATTTCCGGCATTTTAAGTGATCAAAAACGGGCCGAATAGCAGGATATTGTGATGTGAGAGAACACGGTGCGCGCTGCCATTCCGCGAAGAATAGAACTTCCAATACAACCAGCATCCGGAGAATCCTGTCTTGTACATATTCGGCCTTTTCCGGCCAGTTTCGGCTTTTTAATTGTTTCAAAATGGGTCGTATCGCAGGATATTATGATGTGAGAGAACTCGTTGCGCGCAGCCAATCCCCGAAGAATGGTACTTCCATTACAACGAGCATGCGGAGAATCCTGTCTTGTACATATTCGGCCTTTTCCGGCCAGTATCGGCTTTTTAATAGTTTCAAAATGAGTCGTATCGGAGGATATTATGAGGTGTGAGAACTCGCTGCACGCTGCCAATCCCCGAAAAATGGTACGCCCATTACAACGAGCATACGGAGCAACGGGTTCTGCACACCTTCAGCCTTTTCCGGATATTTCCGGCTTTTTAATTGTTTCAAATAGGGTCGTATCGCAGGATATTATGATGTGTGAGATCTCGCTGCACGCTGCCAATCCCCGAAAAATGGTACTCCCATTACAACGAACATACGGAGCAACGGGTTCTGTACACCTTCGGCCTTTTCCGGATATTTCCGGCTTTTTAATTGTTTCAAAAAGGGTCGTATCGCAGGATATTATGATGTGTGAGACCTCGTTGCGCGCTGCCAATCCCCGAGAAATGGTACGCCCCTTACAACGAGTATACGTAGCATCAGGTTCTGTACACCTTCGGCCTTTTCCGGACATTTCCGGCATTTTATGTGATTAAAAACGGGTCGTATCGCAGGGTATTATGATGTGTGAGAACTCGCTGCACGCTGCCAATCCCCCAAAAATGGTCCTTCCATTACAACGAGCATACGGAGCAACGGGTTCTGTACACCTTCGGCATTTTCCGGACATTTCCGGCTTTTTAATTGTTTCAAAATGGGTCGTATCGCGGGATATTATGATGTGAGAGAACTCGTTGCGCGCTGCCAATCCCCGAAGAATGGTACATCCATTACAACGAGCATGCGGAGAATCCTGTCTTGTACATTTTCGGCCTTTTCCGGCCAGTTTCGGCTTTTTAATAGTTTCAAAATGGGTCGTATCGCAGGATATTATGAGGTGTGAGAACTCGCTGCACGCTGCCAATCCCCGAAAAATGGTACGCCCATTACAACGAGCATACGGAGCAACGGGTTCTGTACACCTTTGGCATTTTCCGGACATTTCCGGCTTTTTAATTGTTTCAAAATGGGTCGTATCGCAGGATATTATGATGTGAGAGAACTCGTTACGCGCTGCCAATCCCCGAGAAATGGTACGCCTGTTACAACGAGCATACGGAGCATCAGGTTCTGTACACCTTCGGCCTTTTCCGGACATTTCCGGCATTTTAAGAGATCAAAAATGGGCCGAATAGCAGGATATTATGATGTGTAAAAACGCGTTGAGCGTTGCCAATCCCCCAAAAATGGTCCTTCCATTACAACGAGCATACGGAGCAACGGGTTCTGTACACCTTCGGCCATTTCCGGATATTTCAGGCTTTTTAATTGTTTCAAAAAGGGTCGTATCACAGGATATTATGATGTGTGAGATCTCGCTGCACGCTGCCAATCCCCGCAAAATGGTACGCCCATTACAACGAGCATACGGAGCAACGGGTTCCGTACACCTTCGGCCTTTTCCGGACATCTCCGGCATTTTATGTGATTAAAAACGGGCCGTATAGCAGGATATTATGATGTGAGGGAACTCGTTGCGCGCTGCAAGTCCCCGAAGAATGGTACTTCCATTACAACGAGCATGACGAGAATCCTGTCTTGTACATATTCGGCCTTTTCCGGCCAGTTCCGGCTTTTTAATAGTTTCAAAATGAGTCGTATCGCAGGATATTATGAGGTGTGAGAACTCGCTGCACGCTGCCAATCCCCGCAAAATGGTACGCCCATTACAACGAGCATACGGAGCAACGGATTCCGTACACCTTCGGCCTTTTCCGGACATCTCCGGCATTTTATGTGATTAAAAACGGGCCGTATAGCAGGATATTATGATGTGAGAGAACTCGTTGCGCGCTGCCAATCCCCGAAAAATGGTACGCCCATTACAGCGAGCATGACGAGAATCCTGTCTTGTACATATTCGGCCTTTTCCGGCCAGTTTCGGCTTTTTAATAGTTTCAAAATGAGTCGTATCGCAGGATATTATGAGGTGTGAGAACTCGCTGCACGCTGCCAATCCCCGAAGAATGGTACTTCCATTACAACGAGCATGACGAGAATCCTGTCTTGTACATATTCGGCCTTTTCCGGCCAGTTTCGGCTTTTTAATAGTTTCAAAGTGAGTCGTATCGCAGGATATTATGAGGTGTGAGAACTCGCTGCACGCTGCCAATCCCCGAAAAATGGTACGCCCATTACAACGAGCATACGGAGCAACGGGTTCTGTACACCTTCGGCCTTTTCCGGACATTTCCGGCTTTTTAATTGTTTCAAAATGTGCTGTTTATCAGGATATTATGATGTGAGAGAACACGTTACGCGCTGCCAATCCCCGAGAAATGGTACGCCCCTTACAACGAGCATACGGAGCATCAGGTTCTGTACACCAGTATATTATGATGTGTAAAAACGCGTTGAGCGTTGCCGATCCCCCAAAAATGGTCCTTCCATTACAACGAGTATACGTAGCATCAGGTTCTGTACACCTTCGGCCTTTTCCGAACATTTCTGGCATTTTATGTGATTAAAAACGGGTCGTATCGCAGGATATTATGATGTGTGAGAACTCGCTGCACGCTGCCAATCCCCCAAAAATGGTCCTTCCATTACAACGAGCATACGGAGCAACGGGTTCTGTACACCTTCGGCATTTTCCGGACATTTCCGGCTATTTTATTGTTTCAACACGGGTCGTATCGCAGGATATTATGATGTGAGAAAACTCGTTGCTCTCTGCCAACCCCCCAAAAATGGTACTTCCATTACAACGAGCAAACGGAGCATCGGGTTCTGTACACCTTCGGCCTTTTCCGGACATCGCCGGCATTTTATGTGATTAAAAACGGGCCGTATAGCAGGATATTATGATGTGAGGGAACTCGTTGCGCGCTGCAAATCCCCGAAGAATGGTACTTCCATTACAACGAGCATGACGAGAATCCTGTCTTGTACATATTCGGCCTTTTCCGGCCAGTTTCGGCTTTTTAATAGTTTCAAAATGAGTCGTATCGCAGGATATTATGAGGTGTGAGAGCTCGCTGCACGCTGCCAATCCCCGAAAAATGGTACGCCCACTACAACGAGCATACGGAGCAACGGGTTCTGTACACCTTCGGACTTTTCCGGACATTTCCGGCTTTTTAATTGTTTCAAAATGTGCCGTTTATCAGGATATTATGATGTGAGAGCTCGCTGCACGCTGCCAATCCCCGAAAAATGGTACGCCCACTACAACGAGCATACGGAGCTACGGGTTCTGTACACCTTCGGCCTTTTCCGGACATTTCCGGCTTTTTAATTGTTTCAAAAAGGGTCGTATCGCACGATATTATGATGTGTGAGATCTCGCTGCACGCTTCCAATCCCCGAAAAATGGTACGCCCATTACAACGAGCATACGGAGCAACGGGTTCTGTACACCTTCGGCCTTTTCCGGACATTTCCGGCTTTTTAATTGTTTCAAAATGGGCGGTATATCAGGATATTATGATGTGAGAGAACTCGTTGCGCGCTGCCTATCCCCGAAGAATGGTACTTCCATTACAACGAGCATGCGGAGAATCCTGTCTTGTACATATTCGGCCTTTTCCGGCAAGTTTCGGCTTTTTAATAGTTTCAAAATGAGTCGTTTCGCAGGATATTATGAGGTGTGAGAACTCGCTGCACGCTGCCCATCCCCGAAAAATGGTACTTCCATTACAACGAGCAAACGGGGCATCGGGTTCTGTACACCTTCGGCCTTTTCCGGACATCTCCGGCATTTTATGTGATTAAAAACGGGCCGTATAGCAGGATATTATGATGTGAGAGAACTCGTTGCGCGCTGCCAATCCCCGAAGAATGGTACGCCCACTACAACGAGCATACGGTGCAACGGGTTCTGTACACCTTCGGCCTTTTCCGGACATTTCCGGCTTTTTAATAGTTTCAAAATGGGCCGTTTTTCAGGATATTATGATGTGAGAGAACTCGTTACGCGCTGCCAATCCCCGAGAAATGGTACGCCCCTTACAACGAGCATACGGAGCATCGGGTTCTGTACACCTTCGGCCTTTTCCGGACATTTCCGGCATTTTAAGTGATCAAAAATGGGCCGAATAGCAGGATATTATGATGTGTAAAAACGCGTTGAGCGTTGCCAATCACCCAAAAATGGTCCTTCCATTACAACGAGCATACGGAGCAACGGGTTCTGTACACCTTCGGCCTTTTCCGGACATTTCCGGCTTTTTAATTGTTTCAAAATGGGCCGTATATCAGGATATTATGATGTGTAAGAACCAGTTGCTCTCTGCCAACCCCCCAAAAATGGTACTTCCATTACAACGAGCAAACGGAGCATCGGGTTCTGTACACCTTCGGCCTTTTCCGGACATCTCCGGCTTTTTAATTGTTTTAAAATGGGTCGTATCGCGGGATATTATGATGTGAGAGAACTCGTTGCGCGCTGCCAATCCACCAAAAATGGTCCTTCCATTACAACGAGCATACGGAGCAACGGGTTCTGTACACCTTCGGCCTTTTCCGGACATTTCCGGCTTTTTAGTTGTTTCAAAATGGGCCGTATTTCAGGATATTATGATGTGAGAGAACTCGTTGCGCGCTGCCAATCCCCGGAGAATGGTACATCCATTTCAACGAGCATGCGGAGAATCCTGTCTTGTACATATTCGGCCTTTTCTGGCCAGTTTCGGCTTTTTAATAGTTTCAAAATGGGTCGTATCGCAGGATATTATGAGGTGTGAGAACTCGCTGCACGCTGCCAATCCCCGAAAAATGGTACGCCCATTACAACGAGCATACGGAGGAACGGGTTCTGTACACATTTGGCATTTTCCGGACATTTCCGGCTTTTTAATTGTATCAAAATGGGTCGTATCGCAGGATATTATGATGTGAGAGAACTCGTAGCGCGCTGCCAACCCCCGAAGAATGGTACTTCCATTACAACGAGCATACGGAGCATCAGGTTCCGTACACCTTCGGCCTTTTCCGGACATTTCCGGCTTTTTAGTTGTTTCAAAATGGGCCGTATTTCAGGATATTATGATGTGAGAGAACTCGTTACGCGCTGCCAATCCCCGAGAAATGGTACGCCCCTTACTACGAGCATACGGAGCATCAGGTTCTGTACACCTTCGGCCTTTTCCGGACTTTTCCGGCATTTTAAGTGATCAAAAATGGGCCGAATAGCAGGATATTATGATGTGTAAAAACGAGTTGAGCGTTGCCAATCACCCAAAAATGGTCCTTCCATTACAACGAGCATACGGAGCAACGGGTTCTGTACACCTTCGGCCTTTTCCGGATATTTCCGGCTTTTTAATTGTTTCAAAAAGAGTCGTATCGCACGATATTATGATGTGTGAGATCTCGCTGCACGCTTCCAATCCCCGAAAAATGGTACGCCCATTACAACGAGCATACGGAGCAACGGGTTCTGTACACCTTCGGCCTTTTCCGGACATTTCCGGCTTTTTAATTGTTTCAAAATGGGCCGTATATCAGGATATTATGCTGTGAGAGGATTCGTTACGCGCTGCCAATCCTCGAGAAATGGTACGCCCCTTACAACGAGCATACGGAGCATCAGGTTCTGTACACCTTCGGCCTTTTCCGAACATTTCCGGCTTTTTAATTGTTTCAAAATGGGCCGCATTTCAGGATATCATGATGTGAGAGAACTCGTTACGCGCTGCCAATCCCCGAGAAATGGTGCGCCCCTTACAACGAGCATACGGAGCATCAGGTTCTGTACACCTTCGGCCTTTTCCGGACATTTCCGGCATTTTAAGTGATCAAAAACGGGCCGTAGATCAGGATATTATGATGTGTAAGAACCAGTTGCTCTCTGCCAACCCCCCAAAAATGGTACTTCCATTACAACGAGCAAACGGAGCATTGGGTTCTGTACACCTTCGGCCTTATCCGGACATCTCCGGCATTTTATGTGATTAAAAACTGGCCGTATAGCAGGATATTATGATGTGAGGGAACTCGTTGCGCGCTACAAATCCCCGAAGAATGGTACTTCCATTACAACGAGCATGACGAGAATCCTGTCTTGTACATATTCGGCCTTTTCCGGCCAGTTTCGGCTTTTTAATAGTTTCAAAATGAGTCGTATCGCAGGATATTATGAGGTGTGAGAACTCGCTGCACGCTGCCAATCCCCCAAAAATGGTTCTTCCATTACAACGAGCATACGGAGCAACGGGTTCTGTACACCTTCGGCATTTTCCGGACATTTCCGGCTTTTTAATTGTTTCAAAATGGGTCGTATCGCGCGATATTATGATGTGAGAGAACTCGTTGCGCGCTGCCAATCCCCGAAGAATGGTACATCCATTACAACGAGCATGCGGAAAATCCTGTCTTGTACATATTCGGCCTTTTCCGGCCAGTTTCGGCTTTTTAATAGTTTCAAAATAGGTCGTATCGCAGGATATTATGAGGTGTGAGAACTCGCTGCACGCTGCCAATCCCCGAAAAATGGTACGCCCATTACAACGAGCATACGGAGCAACGGGTTCTGTACTCCTTTGGCATTTTCCGGACATTTCCGGCTTTTTAATTGTTTCAAAATGGGTCGTATCGCAGGATATTATGATGTGAGAGAACTCGTTGCGCGCTGCCAATCCCCGAAAAATGGTACGCCCATTACAGCGAGCATGACGAGAATCCTGTCTTGTACATATTCGGCCTTTTCCGGCCAGTTTCGGCTTTTTAATAGTTTCAAAATGAGTCGTATCGCAGGATATTATGAGGTGTGAGAACTCGCTGCACACTGCCAATCCCCGAAGAATGGTACTTCCATTACAACGAGCATGACGAGAATCCTGTCTTGTACATATTCGGCCTTTTCCGGCCAGTTTCGGCTTTTTAATAGTTTCAAAATGAGTCGTATCGCAGGATATTATGAGGTGTGAGAACTCGCTGCACGCTGCCAATCCCCGAAAAATGGTACGCCCATTACAACGAGCATACGGAGCAACGGGTTCTGTACACCTTCGGCCTTTTCCGGACATTTCCGGCTTTTTAATTGTTTCAAAATGGGCCGTATATCAGGATATTATGCTGTGAGAGGATTCGTTACGCGCTGCCAATCCTCGAGAAATGGTACGCCCCTTACAACGAGCATACGGAGCATCAGGTTCTGTACACCTTCGGCCTTTTCCGAACATTTCCGGCTCTTTAATTGTTTCAAAATGGGCCGCATTTCAGGATATCATGATGTGAGAGAACTCGTTACGCGCTGCCAATCCCCGAGAAATGGTGCGCCCCTTACAACGAGCAAACGGAGCATTGGGTTCTGTACACCTTCGGCCTTATCCGGACATCTCCGGCATTTTATGTGATTAAAAACTGGCCGTATAGCAGGATATTATGATGTGAGGGAACTCGTTGCGCGCTACAAATCCCCGAAGAATGGTACTTCCATTACAACGAGCATGACGAGAATCCTGTCTTGTACATATTCGGCCTTTTCCGGCCAGTTTCGGCTTTTTAATAGTTTCAAAATGAGTCGTATCGCAGGATATTATGAGGTGTGAGAACTCGCTGCACGCTGCCAATCCCCCAAAAATGGTTCTTCCATTACAACGAGCATACGGAGCAACGGGTTCTGTACACCTTCGGCATTTTCCGGACATTTCCGGCTTTTTAATTGTTTCAAAATGGGTCGTATCGCGCGATATTATGATGTGAGAGAACTCGTTGCGCGCTGCCAATCCCCGAAGAATGGTACATCCATTACAACGAGCATGCGGAAAATCCTGTCTTGTACATATTCGGCCTTTTCCGGCCAGTTTCGGCTTTTTAATAGTTTCAAAATAGGTCGTATCGCAGGATATTATGAGGTGTGAGAACTCGCTGCACGCTGCCAATCCCCGAAAAATGGTACGCCCATTACAACGAGCATACGGAGCAACGGGTTCTGTACTCCTTTGGCATTTTCCGGACATTTCCGGCTTTTTAATTGTTTCAAAATGGGTCGTATCGCAGGATATTATGATGTGAGAGAACTCGTTGCGCGCTGCCAATCCCCGAAAAATGGTACGCCCATTACAGCGAGCATGACGAGAATCCTGTCTTGTACATATTCGGCCTTTTCCGGCCAGTTTCGGCTTTTTAATAGTTTCAAAATGAGTCGTATCGCAGGATATTATGAGGTGTGAGAACTCGCTGCACGCTGCCAATCCCCGAAGAATGGTACTTCCATTACAACGAGCATGACGAGAATCCTGTCTTGTACATATTCGGCCTTTTCCGGCCAGTTTCGGCTTTTTAATAGTTTCAAAATGAGTCGTATCGCAGGATATTATGAGGTGTGAGAACTCGCTGCACGCTGCCAATCCCCGAAAAATGGTACGCCCATTACAACGAGCATACGGAGCAACGGGTTCTGTACACCTTCGGCCTTTTCCGGACATTTCCGGCTTTTTAATTGTTTCAAAATGTGCCGTTTATCAGGATATTATGATGTGAGAGAACACGTTACGCGCTGCCAATCCCCGAGAAATGGTACGCCCCTTACAACGAGCATACGGAGCATCAGGTTCTGTACACCAGTATATTATGATGTGTAAAAACGCGTTGAGCGTTGCCGATCCCCCAAAAATGGTCCTTCCATTACAACGAGTATACGTAGCATCAGGTTCTGTACACCTTCGGCCTTTTCCGAACATTTCTGGCATTTTATGTGATTAAAAACGGGTCGTATCGCAGGATATTATGATGTGTGAGAACTCGCTGCACGCTGCCAATCCCCCAAAAATGGTCCTTCCATTACAACGAGCATACGGAGCGACGGGTTCTGTACACCTTCGGCATTTTCCGGACATTTCCGGCTATTTTATTGTTTCAAAACGGGTCGTATCGCAGGATATTATGATGTGAGAAAACTCGTTGCTCTCTGCCAACCCCCCAAAAATGGTACTTCCATTACAACGAGCAAACGGAGCATCGGGTTCTGTACTACTTCGGCCTTTTCCGGACATCGCCGGCATTTTATGTGATTAAAAACGGGCCGTATAGCAGGATATTATGATGTGAGGGAACTCGTTGCGCGCTGCAAATCCCCGAAGAATGGTACTTCCATTACAACGAGCATGACGAGAATCCTGTCTTGTACATATTCGGCCTTTTCCGGCCAGTTTCGGCTTTTTAATAGTTTCAAAATGAGTCGTATCGCAGGATATTATGAGGTGTGAGAGCTCGCTGCACGCTGCCAATCCCCGAAAAATGGTACGCCCACTACAACGAGCATACGGAGCAACGGGTTCTGTACACCTTCGGACTTTTCCGGACATTTCCGGCTTTTTAATTGTTTCAAAATGTGCCGTTTATCAGGATATTATGATGTGAGAGCTCGCTGCACGCTGCCAATCCCCGAAAAATGGTACGCCCACTACAACGAGCATACGGAGCTACGGGTTCTGTACACCTTCGGCCTTTTCCGGACATTTCCGGCTTTTTAATTGTTTCAAAATGTGCCGTTTATCAGGATATTATGATGTGAGAGAACACGTTACGCGCTGCCAATCCCCGAGAAATGGTACGCCCCTTACAACGAGCATACGGAGCATCAGGTTCTGTACACCAGTATATTATGATGTGTAAAAACGCGTTGAGCGTTGCCGATCCCCCAAAAATGGTCCTTCCCTTACAACGAGCATACGGAGCATCGGGTTCTGTAAACCTTCGGCCTTTTCCGGATATTTCCGGCTTTTTAATTGTTTCAAAAAGGGTCGTATCGCACGATATTATGATGTGTGAGATCTCGCTGCACGCTTCCAATCCCCGAAAAATGGTACGCCCATTACAACGAGCATACGGAGCAACGGGTTCTGTACACATTCGGCCTTTTCCGGACATTTCCGGCTTTTTAATTGTTTCAAAATGGGCCGTATATCAGGATATTATGATGTGAGAGAACTCGTTGCGCGCTGCCTATCCCCGAAGAATGGTACTTCCATTACAACGAGCTTGCGGAGAATCCTGTCTTGTACATATTCGGCCTTTTCCGGCCAGTTTCGTCTTTTTAGTTGTTTCAAAATGGGTCGTATCGCAGGATATTATGAGGTGTGAGAACTCGCTGCATGCTGCCAATCCCCGAAAAATGGTACGCCCACTACAACGAGCATACGGTGCAACGGGTTCTGTACACCTTCGGCCTTTTCCGGACATTTCCGGCTTTTTAATAGTTTCAAAATGGGCCGTTTTTCAGGATATTATGATGTGAGAGAACTCGTTACGCGCTGCCAATCCCCGAGAAATGGTACGCCCCTTACAACGAGCATACGGAGCATCGGGTTCTGTACACCTTCGGCCTTTTCCGGACATTTCCGGCATTTTAAGTGATCAAAAATGGGCCGAATAGCAGGATATTATGATGTGTAAAAACGCGTTGAGCGTTGCCAATCACCCAAAAATGGTCCTTCCATTACAACGAGCATACGGAGCAACGGGTTCTGTACACCTTCGGCCTTTTCCGGATATTTCCGGCTTTTTAATTGTATCAAAATGGGTCGTATCGCAGGATATTATGATGTGAGAGAACTCGTAGCGCGCTGCCAACCCCCGAAGAATGGTACTTCCATTACAACGAGCATACGGAGCATCAGGTTCCGTACACCTTCGGCCTTTTCCGGACATTTCCGGCTTTTTAAGTGATCAAAAATGGGCCGAATAGCAGGATATTATGATGTGTAAAAACGAGTTGAGCGTTGCCAATCACCCAAAAATGGTCCTTCCATTACAACGAGCATACGGAGCAACGGGTTCTGTACACCTTCGGCCTTTTCCGGATATTTCCGGCTTTTTAATTGTTTCAAAAAGAGTCGTATCGCACGATATTATGATGTGTGAGATCTCGCTGCACGCTTCCAATCCCCGAAAAATGGTACGCCCATTACAACGAGCATACGGAGCAACGGGTTCTGTACACCTTCGGCCTTTTCCGGACATTTCCGGCTT
The DNA here is from genome assembly GCA_963971185.1 of Bombus muscorum. Classification (NCBI taxonomy): domain Eukaryota; kingdom Metazoa; phylum Arthropoda; class Insecta; order Hymenoptera; family Apidae; genus Bombus; species Bombus muscorum. The sequence goes on along the minus strand of OZ020130.1, from coordinate 8,177,026 downwards.
TTTAATTGTTTCAAAATGGGCCGTATATCAGGATATTATGCTGTGAGAGGATTCGTTACGCGCTGCCAATCCTCGAGAAATGGTACGCCCCTTACAACGAGCATACGGAGCATCAGGTTCTGTACACCTTCGGCCTTTTCCGATCATTTCCGGCTTTTTAATTGTTTCAAAATGGGCCGCATTTCAGGATATCATGATGTGAGAGAACTCGTTACGCGCTGCCAATCCCCGAGAAATGGTGCGCCCCTTACAACGAGCATACGGAGCATCAGGTTCTGTACACCTTCGGCCTTTTCCGGACATTTCCGGCATTTTAAGTGATCAAAAACGGGCCGTAGATCAGGATATTATGATGTGTAAGAACCAGTTGCTCTCTGCCAACCCCCCAAAAATGGTACTTCCATTACAACGAGCAAACGGAGCATTGGGTTCTGTACACCTTCGGCCTTATCCGGACATCTCCGGCATTTTATGTGATTAAAAACTGGCCGTATAGCAGGATATTATGATGTGAGGGAACTCGTTGCGCGCTACAAATCCCCGAAGAATGGTACTTCCATTACAACGAGCATGACGAGAATCCTGTCTTGTACATATTCGGCCTTTTCCGGCCAGTTTCGGCTTTTTAATAGTTTCAAAATGAGTCGTATCGCAGGATATTATGAGGTGTGAGAACTCGCTGCACGCTGCCAATCCCCCAAAAATGGTTCTTCCATTACAACGAGCATACGGAGCAACGGGTTCTGTACACCTTCGGCATTTTCCGGACATTTCCGGCTTTTTAATTGTTTCAAAATGGGTCGTATCGCGCGATATTATGATGTGAGAGAACTCGTTGCGCGCTGCCAATCCCCGAAGAATGGTACATCCATTACAACGAGCATGCGGAAAATCCTGTCTTGTACATATTCGGCCTTTTCCGGCCAGTTTCGGCTTTTTAATAGTTTCAAAATAGGTCGTATCGCAGGATATTATGAGGTGTGAGAACTCGCTGCACGCTGCCAATCCCCGAAAAATGGTACGCCCATTACAACGAGCATACGGAGCAACGGGTTCTGTACTCCTTTGGCATTTTCCGGACATTTCCGGCTTTTTAATTGTTTCAAAATGGGTCGTATCGCAGGATATTATGATGTGAGAGAACTCGTTGCGCGCTGCCAATCCCCGAAAAATGGTACGCCCATTACAGCGAGCATGACGAGAATCCTGTCTTGTACATATGCGGCCTTTTCCGGCCAGTTTCGGCTTTTTAATAGTTTCAAAATGAGTCGTATCGCAGGATATTATGAGGTGTGAGAACTCGCTGCACACTGCCAATCCCCGAAGAATGGTACTTCCATTACAACGAGCATGACGAGAATCCTGTCTTGTACATATTCGGCCTTTTCCGGCCAGTTTCGGCTTTTTAATAGTTTCAAAATGAGTCGTATCGCAGGATATTATGAGGTGTGAGAACTCGCTGCACGCTGCCAATCCCCGAAAAATGGTACGCCCATTACAACGAGCATACGGAGCAACGGGTTCTGTACACCTTCGGCCTTTTCCGGACATTTCCGGCTTTTTAATTGTTTCAAAATGGGCCGTATATCAGGATATTATGCTGTGAGAGGATTCGTTACGCGCTGCCAATCCTCGAGAAATGGTACGCCCCTTACAACGAGCATACGGAGCATCAGGTTCTGTACACCTTCGGCCTTTTCCGAACATTTCCGGCTCTTTAATTGTTTCAAAATGGGCCGCATTTCAGGATATCATGATGTGAGAGAACTCGTTACGCGCTGCCAATCCCCGAGAAATGGTGCGCCCCTTACAACGAGCAAACGGAGCATTGGGTTCTGTACACCTTCGGCCTTATCCGGACATCTCCGGCATTTTATGTGATTAAAAACTGGCCGTATAGCAGGATATTATGATGTGTGGGAACTCGTTGCGCGCTACAAATCCCCGAAGAATGGTACTTCCATTACAACGAGCATGACGAGAATCCTGTCTTGTACATATTCGGCCTTTTCCGGCCAGTTTCGGCTTTTTAATAGTTTCAAAATGAGTCGTATCGCAGGATATTATGAGGTGTGAGAACTCGCTGCACGCTGCCAATCCCCCAAAAATGGTTCTTCCATTACAACGAGCATACGGAGCAACGGGTTCTGTACACCTTCGGCATTTTCCGGACATTTCCGGCTTTTTAATTGTTTCAAAATGGGTCGTATCGCGCGATATTATGATGTGAGAGAACTCGTTGCGCGCTGCCAATCCCCGAAGAATGGTACATCCATTACAACGAGCATGCGGAAAATCCTGTCTTGTACATATTCGGCCTTTTCCGGCCAGTTTCGGCTTTTTAATAGTTTCAAAATAGGTCGTATCGCAGGATATTATGAGGTGTGAGAACTCGCTGCACGCTGCCAATCCCCGAAAAATGGTACGCCCATTACAACGAGCATACGGAGCAACGGGTTCTGTACTCCTTTGGCATTTTCCGGACATTTCCGGCTTTTTAATTGTTTCAAAATGGGTCGTATCGCAGGATATTATGATGTGAGAGAACTCGTTGCGCGCTGCCAATCCCCGAAAAATGGTACGCCCATTACAGCGAGCATGACGAGAATCCTGTCTTGTACATATTCGGCCTTTTCCGGCCAGTTTCGGCTTTTTAATAGTTTCAAAATGAGTCGTATCGCAGGATATTATGAGGTGTGAGAACTCGCTGCACGCTGCCAATCCCCGAAGAATGGTACTTCCATTACAACGAGCATGACGAGAATCCTGTCTTGTACATATTCGGCCTTTTCCGGCCAGTTTCGGCTTTTTAATAGTTTCAAAATGAGTCGTATCGCAGGATATTATGAGGTGTGAGAACTCGCTGCACGCTGCCAATCCCCGAAAAATGGTACGCCCATTACAACGAGCATACGGAGCAACGGGTTCTGTACACCTTCGGCCTTTTCCGGACATTTCCGGCTTTTTAATTGTTTCAAAATGTGCCGTTTATCAGGATATTATGATGTGAGAGAACACGTTACGCGCTGCCAATCCCCGAGAAATGGTACGCCCCTTACAACGAGCATACGGAGCATCAGGTTCTGTACACCAGTATATTATGATGTGTAAAAACGCGTTGAGCGTTGCCGATCCCCCAAAAATGGTCCTTCCATTACAACGAGTATACGTAGCATCAGGTTCTGTACACCTTCGGCCTTTTCCGAACATTTCTGGCATTTTATGTGATTAAAAACGGGTCGTATCGCAGGATATTATGATGTGTGAGAACTCGCTGCACGCTGCCAATCCCCCAAAAATGGTCCTTCCATTACAACGAGCATACGGAGCGACGGGTTCTGTACACCTTCGGCATTTTCCGGACATTTCCGGCTATTTTATTGTTTCAAAACGGGTCGTATCGCAGGATATTATGATGTGAGAAAACTCGTTGCTCTCTGCCAACCCCCCAAAAATGGTACTTCCATTACAACGAGCAAACGGAGCATCGGGTTCTGTACTACTTCGGCCTTTTCCGGACATCGCCGGCATTTTATGTGATTAAAAACGGGCCGTATAGCAGGATATTATGATGTGAGGGAACTCGTTGCGCGCTGCAAATCCCCGAAGAATGGTACTTCCATTACAACGAGCATGACGAGAATCCTGTCTTGTACATATTCGGCCTTTTCCGGCCAGTTTCGGCTTTTTAATAGTTTCAAAATGAGTCGTATCGCAGGATATTATGAGGTGTGAGAGCTCGCTGCACGCTGCCAATCCCCGAAAAATGGTACGCCCACTACAACGAGCATACGGAGCAACGGGTTCTGTACACCTTCGGACTTTTCCGGACATTTCCGGCTTTTTAATTGTTTCAAAATGTGCCGTTTATCAGGATATTATGATGTGAGAGCTCGCTGCACGCTGCCAATCCCCGAAAAATGGTACGCCCACTACAACGAGCATACGGAGCTACGGGTTCTGTACACCTTCGGCCTTTTCCGGACATTTCCGGCTTTTTAATTGTTTCAAAATGTGCCGTTTATCAGGATATTATGATGTGAGAGAACACGTTACGCGCTGCCAATCCCCGAGAAATGGTACGCCCCTTACAACGAGCATACGGAGCATCAGGTTCTGTACACCAGTATATTATGATGTGTAAAAACGCGTTGAGCGTTGCCGATCCCCCAAAAATGGTCCTTCCCTTACAACGAGCATACGGAGCATCGGGTTCTGTAAACCTTCGGCCTTTTCCGGATATTTCCGGCTTTTTAATTGTTTCAAAAAGGGTCGTATCGCACGATATTATGATGTGTGAGATCTCGCTGCACGCTTCCAATCCCCGAAAAATGGTACGCCCATTACAACGAGCATACGGAGCAACGGGTTCTGTACACATTCGGCCTTTTCCGGACATTTCCGGCTTTTTAATTGTTTCAAAATGGGCCGTATATCAGGATATTATGATGTGAGAGAACTCGTTGCGCGCTGCCTATCCCCGAAGAATGGTACTTCCATTACAACGAGCTTGCGGAGAATCCTGTCTTGTACATATTCGGCCTTTTCCGGCCAGTTTCGTCTTTTTAGTTGTTTCAAAATGGGTCGTATCGCAGGATATTATGAGGTGTGAGAACTCGCTGCATGCTGCCAATCCCCGAAAAATGGTACGCCCACTACAACGAGCATACGGTGCAACGGGTTCTGTACACCTTCGGCCTTTTCCGGACATTTCCGGCTTTTTAATAGTTTCAAAATGGGCCGTTTTTCAGGATATTATGATGTGAGAGAACTCGTTACGCGCTGCCAATCCCCGAGAAATGGTACGCCCCTTACAACGAGCATACGGAGCATCGGGTTCTGTACACCTTCGGCCTTTTCCGGACATTTCCGGCATTTTAAGTGATCAAAAATGGGCCGAATAGCAGGATATTATGATGTGTAAAAACGCGTTGAGCGTTGCCAATCACCCAAAAATGGTCCTTCCATTACAACGAGCATACGGAGCAACGGGTTCTGTACACCTTCGGCCTTTTCCGGATATTTCCGGCTTTTTAATTGTTTCAAAAAGGGTCGTATCGCACGATATTATGATGTGTGAGATCTCGCTGCACGCTTCCAATCCCCGAAAAATGGTACGCCCATTACAACGAGCATACGGAGCAACGGGTTCTGTACACCTTCGGCCTTTTCCGGACATTTCCGGCTTTTTAATTGTTTCAAAATGGGCCGTATATCAGGATATTATGATGTGTAAGAACCAGTTGCTCTCTGCCAACCCCCCAAAAATGGTACTTCCATTACAACGAGCAAACGGAGCATCGGGTTCTGTACACCTTCGGCCTTTTCCGGACATCTCCGGCTTTTTAATTGTTTTAAAATGGGTCGTATCGCGGGATATTATGATGTGAGAGAACTCGTTGCGCGCTGCCAATCCACCAAAAATGGTCCTTCCATTACAACGAGCATACGGAGCAACGGGTTCTGTACACCTTCGGCCTTTTCCGGACATTTCCGGCTTTTTAGTTGTTTCAAAATGGGCCGTATTTCAGGATATTATGATGAGAGAGAACTCGTTGCGCGCTGCCAATCCCCGAAGAATGGTACATCCATTTCAACGAGCATGCGGAGAATCCTGTCTTGTACATATTCGGCCTTTTCTGGCCAGTTTCGGCTTTTTAATAGTTTCAAAATGGGTCGTATCGCAGGATATTATGAGGTGTGAGAACTCGCTGCACGCTGCCAATCCCCGAAAAATGGTACGCCCATTACAACGAGCATACGGAGGAACGGGTTCTGTACACATTTGGCATTTTCCGGACATTTCCGGCTTTTTAATTGTATCAAAATGGGTCGTATCGCAGGATATTATGATGTGAGAGAACTCGTAGCGCGCTGCCAACCCCCGAAGAATGGTACTTCCATTACAACGAGCATACGGAGCATCAGGTTCCGTACACCTTCGGCCTTTTCCGGACATTTCCGGCTTTTTAGTTGTTTCAAAATGGGCCGTATTTCAGGATATTATGATGTGAGAGAACTCGTTACGCGCTGCCAATCCCCGAGAAATGGTACGCCCCTTACTACGAGCATACGGAGCAACGGGTTCTGTACACCTTCGGCCTTTTCCGGATATTTCCGGCTTTTTAATTGTTTCAAAAAGAGTCGTATCGCACGATATTATGATGTGTGAGATCTCGCTGCACGCTTCCAATCCCCGAAAAATGGTACGCCCATTACAACGAGCATACGGAGCAACGGGTTCTGTACACCTTCGGCCTTTTCCGGACATTTCCGGCTTTTTAATTGTTTCAAAATGGGCCGTATATCAGGATATTATGCTGTGAGAGGATTCGTTACGCGCTGCCAATCCTCGAGAAATGGTACGCCCCTTACAACGAGCATACGGAGCATCAGGTTCTGTACACCTTCGGCCTTTTCCGAACATTTCAGGCTTTTTAATTGTTTCAAAATGGGCCGCATTTCAGGCTATCATGATGTGAGAGAACTCGTTACGCGCTGCCAATCCCCGAGAAATGGTACGCCCCTTACAACGAGCATACGGAGCATCAGGTTCTGTACACCTTCGGCCTTTTCCGGACATTTCCGGCATTTTAAGTGATCAAAAACGGGCCGTAGATCAGGATATTATGATGTGTAAGAACCAGTTGCTCTCTGCCAACCCCCCAAAAATGGTACTTCCATTACAACGAGCAAACGGAGCATTGGGTTCTGTAAACCTTCGGCCTTATCCGGACATCTCCGGCATTTTATGTGATTAAAAACGGGTCGTATCGCAGGATATTATGATGTGTGAGAACTCGCTGCACGCTGCCAATCCCCCAAAAATGGTCCTTACATTACAACGAGCATACGGAGCAACGGGTTCTGTACACCTTCAGCCTTTTCCGGATATTACCCGCTTTTTAATTGTTTCAAAATGGGCCGTATATCTGATTATTATGATATGTAAGAGCCAGTTGCTCTCTGCCAACCCCCCAAAAATGGTACTTCCATTACAACGAGCATACGGAGCAACGGGTTCTGTACACGTTCGGCATTTTCCGGACATTTCCGGCTATTTAATTGTTTCAAAATGGGTCGTATATCAGGATATTATGATGTGAGAGAACTCGTTACGCGCTGCCAATCCCCGAGAAATGGTACGCCCCTTACAACGAGTATACGTAGCATCAGGTTCTGTACACCTTCGGCCTTTTCCGGACATTTCCGGCATATTAAGTGATCAAAAACGGGCCGAATAGCAGGATATTATGATGTGTAAAAACGCGTTGAGCGTTGCCAATCACCCAAAAATGGTCCTTCCATTACAACGAGCATACGGAGCAACGGGTTCTGTACACCTTCGGCCTTTTCCGGATATTTCCGGCTTTTTAATTGTTTCAAAAAAGGTCGTATCGCACGATATTATGATGTGTGAGATCTCGCTGCACGCTTCCAATCCCCGAAAAATGGTACGCCCATTACAACGAGCATACGGAGCAACGGGTTCTGTACACCTTCGGCCTTTTCCGGACATTTCCGGCTTTTTAATTGTTTCAAAATGGGCCGTATATCAGGATATTATGATGTGAGAGAATTCGTTACGCGCTGCCAATCCTCGAGAAATGGTACGCCCCTTACAACGAGCATACGGAGCATCAGGTTCTGTACACCTTCGGCCTTTTCCGAACATTTCCGGCTTTTTAATTGTTTCAAAATGGGCCGCATTTCAGGATATCATGATGTGAGAGAACTCGTTACGCGCTGCCAATCCCCGAGAAATGGTACGCCCCTTACAACGAGCATACGGAGCATCAGGTTCTGTACACCTTCGGCCTTTTCCGGACATTTCCGGCATTTTAAGTGATCAAAAACGGGCCGTAGATCAGGATATTATGATGTGTAAGAACCAGTTGCTCTCTGCCAACCTCCCAAAAATGGTACTTCCATTACAACGAGCAAACGGAGCATTGGGTTCTGTACACCTTCGGCCTTTTCCGGACATTTCCGGCTTTTTAGTTGTTTCAAAATGGGCCGTATTTCAGGATATTATGATGTGAGAGAACTCGTTACGCGCTGCCAATCCCCCAAAAATGGTCCTTACATTACAACGAGCATACGGAGCAACGGGTTCTGTACACCTTCGGCCTTTTCCGGACATCTCCGGCATTTTATGTGATTAAAAACGGGTCGTATCGCAGGATATTGTGATGTGTGAGAACTCGCTGCACGCTGCCAATCCCCCAAAAATGGTCCTTACATTACAACGAGCATACGGAGCAACGGGTTCTGTACACCTTCGGCCTTTTCCGGACATTTCCGGCATTTTATGTGCTTAAAAACGGGTCGTATCGCGGGATATTATGATGTGAGAGAACTCGTTGCGCGCTGCCAATCCCCGAAGAATGGTACATCCATTACAACGAGCATGCGGAGAATCCTGTCTTGTACATATTCGGCCTTTTCCGGCCAGTTTCGGCTTTTTAATAGTTTCAAAATGGGTCCTATCGCAGGATATTATGAGGTGTGAGAACTCGCTGCACGCTGCCAATCCCCCAAAAATGGTCCTTCCATTACAACGAGCATACGGAGCAACGGGTTCTGTACACCTTCGGCCTTTTCCGGATATTTCCGGCTTTTTAATTGTTTCAAAAAGGGTCGTATCGCACGATATTATGATGTGTGAGATCTCGCTGCACGCTTCCAATCCCCGAAAAATGGTACGCCCATTACAACGAGCATACGGAGCAACGGGTTCTGTACACCTTCGGCCTTTTCCGGACATTTCCGGCTTTTTAATTGTTTCAAAATGGGCCGTATATCAGGATATTATGATGTGTAAGAACCAGTTGCTCTCTGCCTACCCCCCAAAAATGGTACTTCCATTACAACGAGCAAACGGAGCATCGGGTTCTGTACACCTTCGTCCTCTTCCGGACATCTCCGGCATTTTATGTGATTAAAAACGGGCCGTATAGCAGGATATTATGATGTGAGGGAACTCGGTGCGCGCTGCCAATCCCCGAAGAATGGTACTTCCAACAAAACGAGCATGCGGAGAATCCTGTCTTGTACATATTCGTCCTTTTCCGGCCAGTTTCGTCTTTTTAATTGTTTCAAAATTTGTCGTATCGCAGGATAGTATGATGTGTGAGAACCTGCTGCACGCTGCCAATCCCCCAAAAATGGTCCTTCCATTACAACGAGCATACGGAGCAACGGGTTCTGTACACCTTCGGCATTTTCCGGACATTTCCGGCTTTTTAATTGTTTCAAAATGGGTCGTATCGCGGGATATTATGATGTGAGAGAACTCGTTGCGCGCTGCCAATCCCCGAAGAATGGTACATCCATTTCAACGAGCATGCGGAGAATCCTGTCTTGTACATATTCAGCCTTTTCCGGCCAGTTTCGGCTTTTTAATAGTTTCAAAATGGGTCGTATCGCAGGATATTATGAGGTGTGAGAACGCGCTGCACGCTGCCAATCCCCGAAAAATGGTACGCCCATTACAACGAGCATACGGAGCAACGGGTTCTGTACACCTTTGGCATTTTCCGGACATTTCCGGCTTTTTAATTGTTTCAAAATGGGTCGTATCGCAGGATATTATGTTGTGAGAGAACTCGTTGCGCGCTGCCAATCCCCGAAGAATGGTACTTCCATTACAACGAGCATACAGAGCATCAGGTTCTGTACACCTTCGGCCTTTTCCGGACATTTCCGGCATTTTAAGTGATCAAAAATGGGCCGAATAGCAGGATATTATGATGTGTAAAAACGCGTTGAGCGTTGCCAATCCCCCAAAAATGGTCCTTCCATTACAACGAGCATACGGAGCAACGGGTTTTGTACACCTTCGGCCTTTTCCGGATTTTTCCGGCTTTATAATTGTTTCAAAAAGGGTCGTATCGCAGGATATTATGATGTGTGAGATCTCGCTGCACGCTGCCAATCCCCGAAAAATGGTACGCCCATTACAACGAGCATACGGAGCAACGGGTTCTGTACACCTTCGGCCTTTTCCGGACATTTCCGGCTTTTTAATTGTTTCAAAATGGGCCGTATATCAGGATATTATGATGTGTAGGAACGAGTTGCTCTCTGCCAACCCCCCAAAAATGGTACTTCCATTACAACGAGCAAACGGAGCATTGGGTTCTGTACACCTTCGGCCTTTTCCGGACATTTCCGGCTTTATAATTGTTTCAAAATGGGCCGTATATCAGGATATTATGATGTGAGAGAATTCGTTACGCTCTGCCAATCCCCGAGAAATGGTACGCCCCTTACAACGAGCATACGGAGCATCAGGTTCTGTACACCTTCGGCCTTTTCCGGACATTTCCGGCATTTTAAGTGATCAAAAACGGGCCGTATATCAGGATATTATGATCTGTGAGAACTCGCTGCACGCTGCCAATCCCCCAAAAATGGTCCTTACATTACAACGAGCATACGGAGCAACGGGTTATGTACATGTTCGGCATTTTCCGGACATTTCCGGCTATTTAATTCTTTCAAAATGGGTCGTATCGCAGGATATTATGAAGTGTGAGAACTCGCTGCACGCTGCCAATCCCCGAAAAATGGTACGCCCATTACAACGAGCATACGGAGCAACGGGTTCTGTACACCTTCAGCCTTTTCCGGATAATTCCCGCTTTTTAATTGTTTCAAAAAGGGTCGTATCGCACGATATTATGATGTGTGAGAACTCGCTGCACGCTGCCAATCCCCGAAAAATGGTCCTTCCATTACAACGAGCATACGGAGCAACGGGTTCTGTACACCTTCGGCCTTTTCCGGACATTTCCGGCATTTTATGTGATTAAAAACGGGTCGTATCGCGGGATATTATGATGTGAGAGAACTCATTGCGCGCTGCCAATCCCCGAAGAATGGTACATCCATTACAACGAGCATGCGGAGAATCCTGTCTTGTACATATTCGGCCTTTTCCGGCCAGTTTCGGCTTTTTAATAGTTTCAAAATGGGTCGTATCGCATGATATTATGAGGTGTGAGAACTCGCTGCACGCTGCCAATCCCCGAAAAATGGTACGCCCATTACAACGAGCATACGGAGGAACGGGTTCTGTACACCTTTGGCATTTTCCGGACATTTCCGGCTTTTTAATTGTTTCAAAATGGGTCGTATCGCAGGATATTATGATGTGAGAGAGCTCGTTGCGCGCTGCCAATCCCCGAAGAATGGTCCTTCCATTACAACGAGCATGCGGAGAATCCAGTCTTGTACATATTCGGCCTTTTCCGGCCAGTTTCGGCTTTTTAATAGTTTCAAAATGGGTCGTATCGCATGATATTATGAGGTGTGAGAACTCGCTGCACGCTGCCAATCCCCGAAAAATGGTACGCCCATTACAACGAGCATACGGAGGAACGGGTTCTGTACACCTTTGGCATTTTCCGGACATTTCCGGCTTTTTAATTGTTTCAAAAAGGGTCGTATCGCACGATATTATGATGTGTGAGATCTCGCTGCACGCTTCCAATCCCCGAAAAATGGTACGCCCATTACAACGAGCATACGGAGCAACGGGTTCTGTACACCTTTGGCATTTTCCGGACATTTCCGGCTTTTTAATTGTTTCAAAATGGGTCGTATCGCAGGATATTATGATGTGAGAGAACTCGTTGCGCGCTGCCAATCCCCGAAGAATGGTACATCCATTACAACGAGCATGCGGAGAATCCTGTCTTGTACATATTCGGCCTTTTCCGGCCAGTTTCGGCTTTTTAATAGATTCAAAATGGCTCGTATCGCAGGATATTGTAAGGTGTGAGAACTCGCTGCACGCTGCCAATTCCCGAAAAATGGTACGCCCATTACAACGAGCATACGGAGCAACGGGTTCTGTACACCTTCGGCCTTTTCCGGACATTTCCGGCTTTTTAATTGTTTCAAAATGTGCCGTTTATCAGGATATTATGATGTGAGAGAACATGTTACGCGCTGCCAATCCCCGAGAAATGGTACGCCCCTTACAACGAGCATACGGAGCATCAGGTTCTGTACACCTTCGGCCACTTCCGGACATTTCCGGCATTTTAAGTGATCAAAAACGGGCCGAATAGCAGGATATTATGATGTGTAAAAACGCGTTGAGCGTTGCCGATCCCCCAAAAATGGTCCTTCCCTTACAACGAGCATACGGAGCATCGGGTTCTGTACACCTCCGGCCTTTTCCGGATATTTCCTGCTTTTTAATTGTTTCAAAAAGGGTCGTATCGCACGATATTATGATGTGTGAGATCTCGCTGCACGCTTCCAATCCCCGAAAAATGGTACGCCCATTACAACGAGCATACGGAGCAACGGGTTCTGTGCACCTTCGGCATTTTCTGGACATTTCCGGCTTTTTAATTGTTTCAAAATGGGCCGTATATCAGGATATTATGATGTGAGAGAATTCGTTACGCGCTGCCAATCCCCGAGAAATGGTACGCCCCTTACAACGAGCATACGGAGCATCAGGTTCTGTACACCTTCGGCCTTTTCCGAACATTTCCGGATTTTTAATTGTTTCAAAATGGGCCGTATTTCAGGATATTATGATGTGAGAGAACTCGTTACGCGCTGCCAATCCCCGAGAAATGGTACGCCCCTTACAACGAGCATACGGAGCATCAGGTTCTGTACACGTTCGGCATTTTCCGGACATTTCCGGCTATTTAATTGTTTCAAAATGGGTCGTATCGCAGGATATTATGATGTGTGAGATCTCGCTGCACGCTGCCAACCCCGAAAAATGGTACGCCCATTGCAACGAGCATACGGAGCAACGGGTTCTGTACACCTTCGGCCTTTTCCGGATATTTCCGGCTTTTTAATTGTTTCAAAAAGGGTCGTATCGCAGGATATTATGATGTGTGAGATCTCGTTGCGCGCTGCCAATCCCCGAGAAATGGTACGCCCCTTACAACGAGTATACGTAGCATCAGGTTCTGTACACCTTCGGCCTTTTCCGGACATTTCCGGCATTTTATGTGATTAAAAACGGGTCGTATCGCAGGATATTATGATCTGTGAGAACTAGCTGCACGCTGCCAATCCCCGAAAAATGGTCCTTCCATTACAACGAGCATACGGAGCAACGGGTTCTGTACACCTTCGGCCTTTTCCGGACATTTCCGGCATTTTATGTGATTAAAAACGGGTCGTATCGCAGGATATTATGATGTGTGAGATCTCGCTGCACGCTGCCAATCCCCGAAAAATGGTACGCCCATTACAACGAGCATACGGAGCAACGGGTTATGTACACGTTCGGCATTTTCCGGACATTTCCGGCTATTTAATTGTTTCAAAATGGGTCGTATCGCAGGATATTATGATGTGAGAGAACTCGTTGCGCGCTGCCAATCCCCGAAGAATGGTACATCCATTACAACGAGCATGCGGAGAATCCTGTCTTGTACATATTCGACCTTTTCCGGCCAGTTTCGGCTTTTTAATAGTTTCAAAATGGGTCGTATCGCAGGATATTATGATGTGTGAGACCTCGTTGCGCGCTGCCAATCCCCGAAGAATGGTACTTCCATTACAACGAGCATGACGAGAATCCTGTCTTGTACATATTCGGCCTTTTCCGGCCAGTTTCGGCTTTTTAATAGTTTCAAAATGAGTCGTATCGCAGGATATTATGAGGTGTGAGAACTCGCTGCACGCTGCCAATCCCCGAAAAATAGTACGCCCATTACAACGAGCATACGGAGCAACGGGTTCTGTACACCTTCGGCCTTTTCCGGACATTTCCGGCTTTTTAATTGTTTCAAAATGGGCCGAATAGCAGGATATTATGATGTGTCAAAACGCGTTGAGCGTTGCCAATCCCCCAAAAATGGTCCTTCCATTACAACGAGCATACGGAGCAACGGGTTTTGTACACCTTCGGCCTTTTCCGGATTTTTCCGGCTTTACAATTGTTTCAAAAAGGGTCGTATCGCAGGATATTATGATGTGTGAGATCTCGCTGCACGCTGCCAATCCCCGAAAAATGGTACGCCCATTACAACGAGCATACGGAGCAACGGGTTCTGTACACCTTCGGCATTTTCCGGACATTTCCGGCTTTTTAATTGTTTCAAAATGGGCCGTATATCAAGATATTATGATGTGTAAGAACCAGTTGCTCTCTGCCAACCCCCCAAAAATGGTACTTCCATTACAACGAGCAAACGGAGCATTGGGTTCTGTACACCTTCGGCCTTTTCCGTACATTTCCGGCTTTTTAATTGTTTCAAAATGTGCCGTTTATCAGGATATTATGATGTGAGAGAACACGTTACGCGCTGCCAATCCCCGAGAAATGGTACGCCCCTCACAACGAGCATACGGAGCATCAGGTTCTGTACATCTTCGGCCTTTTCCGGACATTTCCGGCATTTTAAGTGATCAAAAACGGGCCATATATCAGGATATTATGATGTGTAAGAACCAGTTGCTCTCTGCCAACCCCCCAAAAATGGTACTTCCATTACAACGAGCAAACGGAGCATTGGGTTCTGTACACCTTCGGCCTTTTCCGGACATCTCCGGCATTTTATGTGATTAAAAACGGGTCCTATCGCAGGATATTATGATGTGTGAGAACTCGCTGCACGCTGCCAATCCCCCAAAAATGGTCCTTACATTACAACGAGCATACGGAGCAACGGGTTCTGTACACGTTCGGCATTTTCCGGACATTTCCGGCTATTTAATTGTTTCAAAATGGGTCGTATCGCAGGATATTATGATGTGAGAGTACTCGTTGCGCGCTGCCAATCCCCGAAGAATGGTACTTCCATTACAACGAGCATGCGGAGAATCCTGTCTTGTACATATTCGGCCTTTTCCGGCCAGTTTCGGCTTTTTAATAGTTTCAAAATGGGTCGTATCGCAGGATATTATGAAGTGTGAGAACTCGCTGCACGCTGCCAATCCCCGAAAAATGGTACTCCCATTACAACGAGCATGCGGAGCAACGGGTTCTGTACACCTTCAGCCTTTTCCGGATAATTCCCGCTTTTTAATTGTTTCAAAAAGGGTCGTATCGCACGATATTATGATGTGTGAGAACTCGCTGCACGCTGCCAATCCCCGAAAAATGGTCCTTCCATTACAACGAGCATACGGAGCAACGGGTTCTGTACACCTTCGGCCTTTTCCGGACATTTCCGGCATTTTATGTGATTAAAAACGGGTCGTATCGCGGGATATTATGATGTGAGAGAACTCATTGCGCGCTGCCAATCCCCGAAGAATGGTACATCCATTACAACGAGCATGCGGAGAATCCTGTCTTGTAAATATTCGGCCTTTTCCGGCCAGTTTCGGCTTTTTAATAGTTTCAAAATGGGTCGTATCGCATGATATTATGAGGTGTGAGAACTCGCTGCACGCTGCCAATCCCCGAAAAATGGTACGACCATTACAACGAGCATACGGAGGAACGGGTTCTGTACATCTTTGGCATTTTCCGGACATTTCCGGCTTTTTAATTGTTTCAAAATGGGTCGTATCGCAGGATATTATGATGTGAGAGAGCTCGTTGCGCGCTGCCAATCCCCGAAGAATGGTCCTTCCATTACAACGAGCATGCGGAGAATCCAGTCTTGTACATATTCGGCCTTTTCCGTCCAGTTTCGGCTTTTTAATAGTTTCAAAATGGGTCGTATCGCAGGATATTATGAGGTGTCAGAACTCGCTGCACGCTGCCAATCCCCGAAAAATGGTACGCCCATTACAACGAGCATACGGAGGAACGGGTTCTGTACACCTTTGGCATTTTCCGGACATTTCCGGCTTTTTAATTGTTTCAAAATGGGTCGTATCGCAGGATATTATGATGTGAGAGAACTCGTTGCGCGCTGCCAATCCCCGAGAAATGGTACGCCCCTTACAACGAGTATACGTAGCATCAGGTTCTGTACACCTTCGGCCTTTTCCGGACATTTCCGGCATTTTATGTGATTAAAAACGGGTCGTATCGCAGGATATTATGATGTGTGAGAACTCGCTGCACGCTGCCAATCCCCGAAAAATGGTCCTTCCATTACAACGAGCATACGGAGCAACGGGTTCTGTACACCTTCGGCCTTTTCCGGACATTTCCGGCATTTTATGTGATTAAAAACGGGTCGTATCGCGGGATATTATGATGTGAGAGAACTCGTTGCGCGCTGCCAATCCCCGAAGAATGGTACATCCATTACAACGAGCATGCGGAGAATCCTGTCTTGTACATATTCGGCCTTTTCCGGCCAGTTTCGGCTTTTTAATAGTTTCAAAATGGGTCGTATCGCAGGATATTATGAGGTGTCAGAACTCGCTGCACGCTGCCAATCCCCGAAAAATGGTACGCCCATTACAACGAGCATACGGAGGAACGGGTTCTGTACACCTTTGGCATTTTCCGGACATTTCCGGCTTTTTAATTGTTTCAAAATGGGTCGTATCGCAGGATATTATGATGTGAGAGAACTCGTTGCGCGCTGCCAATCCCCGAAGAATGGTACTTCCATTACAACGAGCATACGGAGCATCAGGTTCTGTACACCTTCGGCCTTTTCCGGACATTTCCGGCATTTTAAGTGATCAAAAATGGGCCGAATAGCAGGATATTATGATGTGTAAAAACGCATTGAGCGTTGCCAATCCCCCAAAAATGGTCCTTCCATTACAACGAGCATACGGAGCAACGGGTTCTGTACACCTTCGGCATTTTCCGGATATTTCCGGCTTTTTAATTGTTTCAAAAAGGGTCGTATCGCACGATATTATGATGTGTGAGATCTCGCTGCACGCTTCCAATCCCCGAAAAATGGTACGCCCATTACAACGAGCATACGGAGCAACGGGTTCTGTACACCTTTGGCATTTTCCGGACATTTCCGGCTTTTTAATTGTTTCAAAATGGGTCGTATCGCAGGATATTATGATGTGAGAGAACTCGTTGCGCGCTGCCAATCCCCGAAGAATGGTACATCCATTACAACGAGCATGCGGAGAATCCTGTCTTGTACATATTCGGCCTTTTCCGGCCAGTTTCGGCTTTTTAATAGTTTCAAAATGGCTCGTATCGCAGGATATTGTGAGGTGTGAGAACTCGCTGCACGCTGCCAATTCCCGAAAAATGGTACGCCCATTACAACTAGCATACGGAGCAACGGGTTCTGTACACCTTCGGCCTTTTCCGGACATTTCCGGCTTTTTAATTGTTTCAAAATGTGCCGTTTATCAGGATATTATGATGTGAGAGAACATGTTACGCGCTGCCAATCCCCGAGAAATGGTACGCCCCTTACAACGAGCATACGGAGCATCAGGTTCTGTACACCTTCGGCCACTTCCGGACATTTCCGGCATTTTAAGTGATCAAAAACGGGCCGAATAGCAGGATATTATGATGTGTAAAAACGCGTTGAGCGTTGCCGATCCCCCAAAAATGGTCCTTCCCTTACAACGAGCATACGGAGCATCGGGTTCTGTACACCTCCGGCCTTTTCCGGACATCTCCGGCATTTTATGTGATTAAAAACGGGTCGTATCGCAGGATATTATGATGTGTGAGATCTCGCTGCACGCTGCCAATCCCCGAGAAATGGTACGCCCCTTACAACGAGCATACGGAGCATCAGGTTCTGTACACCTTCGGCATTTTCCGGACATTTCCGGCTATTTAATTGTTTCAAAATGGGTCGTATCGCAGGATATTATGATGTGAGAGTACTCGTTGCGCGCTGCCAATCCCCGAAGAATGGTACTTCCATTACAACGAGCATGCGGAGAATCCTGTCTTGTACATATTCGGCCTTTTCCGGCCAGTTTCCGCTTTTTAATAGTTTCAAAATGGGTCGTATCGCAGGATATTATGAAGTGTGAGAACTCGCTGCACGCTGCCAATCCCCGAAAAATGGTACGCCCATTACAACGAGCATACGGAGCAACGGGTTCTGTACACCTTCAGCCTTTTCCGGATATTTCCGGCTTTTTAATTGTTTCAAAAAGGGTCGTATCGCAGGATATTATGATGTGTGAGATCTCGTTGCGCGCTGCCAATCCCCGAGAAATGGTACGCCCCTTACAACGAGTATACGTAGCATCAGGTTCTGTACACCTTCGGCCTTTTCCGGACATTTCCGGCATTTTATGTGATTAAAAACGGGTCGTATCGCAGGATATTATGATGTGTGAGAACTAGCTGCACGCTGCCAATCCCCGAAAAATGGTCCTTCCATTACAACGAGCATACGGAGCAACGGGTTCTGTACACCTTCGGCCTTTTCCGGACATTTCCGGCATTTTATGTGATTAAAAACGGGTCGTATCGCAGGATATTATGATGTGTGAGATCTCGCTGCACGCTGCCAATCCCCGAAAAATGGTACGCCCATTACAACGAGCATACGGAGCAACGGGTTATGTACACGTTCGGCATTTTCCGGACATTTCCGGCTATTTAATTGTTTCAAAATGGGTCGTATCGCAGGATATTATGATGTGAGAGAACTCGTTGCGCGCTGCCAATCCCCGAAGAATGGTACATCCATTACAACGAGCATGCGGAGAATCCTGTCTTGTACATATTCGGCCTTTTCCGGCCAGTTTCGGCTTTTTAATAGTTTCAAAATGGGTCGTATCGCAGGATATTATGATGTGTGAGACCTCGTTGCGCGCTGCCAATCCCCGAAGAATGGTACTTCCATTACAACGAGCATGACGAGAATCCTGTCTTGTACATATTCGGCCTTTTCCGGCCAGTTTCGGCTTTTTAATAGTTTCAAAATGAGTCGTATCGCAGGATATTATGAGGTGTGAGAACTCGCTGCACGCTGCCAATCCCCGAAAAATAGTACGCCCATTACAACGAGCATACGGAGCAACGGGTTCTGTACACCTTCGGCCTTTTCCGGACATTTCCGGCTTTTTAATTGTTTCAAAATGGGCCGAATAGCAGGATATTATGATGTGTCAAAACGCGTTGAGCGTTGCCAATCCCCCAAAAATGGTCCTTCCATTACAACGAGCATACGGAGCAACGGGTTTTGTACACCTTCGGCCTTTTCCGGATTTTTCCGGCTTTACAATTGTATCAAAAAGGGTCGTATCGCAGGATATTATGATGTGTGAGATCTCGCTGCACGCTGCCAATCCCCGAAAAATGGTACGCCCATTACAACGAGCATACGGAGCAACGGGTTCTGTACACCTTCGGCATTTTCCGGACATTTCCGGCTTTTTAATTGTTTCAAAATGGGTCGTATCGCAGGATATTATGATGTGTGAGATCTCGTTGCGCGCTGCCAATCCCCGAGAAATGGTACGCCCCTTACAACGAGTATACGTAGCATCAGGTTCTGTACACCTTCGGCCTTTTCCGGACATTTCCGGCATTTTATGTGATTAAAAACGGGTCGTATCGCAGGATATTATGATGTGTGAGAACTCGTTGCGCGGTGCCAATCCCCGAAGAATGGTACTTCCATTACAACGAGCATACGGAGCATCAGGTTCTGTACACCTTCGGCCTTTTCCGGACATTTCCGGCATTTTAAGTGATCAAAAATGGGCCGAATAGCAGGATATTATGATGTGTAAAAACGCGTTGAGCGTTGCCAATCCCCCAAAAATGGTCCTTCCATTACAACGAGCATACGGAGCAACGGGTTTTGTACACCTTCGGCCTTTTCCGGATTTTTCCGGCTTTATAATTGTTTCAAAAAGGGTCGTATCGCAGGATATTATGATGTGTGAGATCTCGCTGCACGCTGCCAATCCCCGAAAAATGGTACGCCCATTACAACGAGCATACGGAGCAACGGGTTCTGTACACCTTCGGCCTTTTCCGGACATTTCCGGCTTTTTAATTGTTTCAAAATGGGCCGTATATCAGGATATTATGATGTGTAAGAACCAGTTGCTCTCTGCCAACCCCCCAAAAATGGTACTTCCATTACAACGAGCAAACGGAGCATTGGGTTCTGTACACCTTCGGCCTTTTCCGGACATTTCCGGCTTTTTAATTGTTTCAAAATGTGCCGTTTATCAGGATATTATGATGTGAGAGAACATGTTACGCGCTGCCAATCCCCGAGAAATGGTACGCCCCTTACAACGAGCATACGGAGCATCAGGTTCTGTACACCTTCGGCCTCTTCCGGACATTTCCGGCATTTTAAGTGATCAAAAACGGGCCGAATAGCAGGATATTATGATGTGTAAAAACGCGTTGAGCGTTGCCGATCCCCCAAAAATGGTCCTTCCCTTACAACGATCATACGGAGCATCGGGTTCTGTACACCTTCGGCCTTTTCCGGATATTTCCGGCTTTTTAATTGTTTCAAAAAGGGTCGTATCGCACGATATTATGATGTGTGAGATCTCGCTGCACGCTTCCAATCCCCGAAAAATGGTACGCCCATTACAACGAGCATACGGAGCAACGGGTTCTGTACACCTTCGGCATTTTCTGGACATTTCCGGCTTTTTAATTGTTTCAAAATGGGCCGTATATCAGGATATTATGATGTGAGAGAATTCGTTACGCGCTGCCAATCCCCGAGAAATGGTACGCCCCTTACAACGAGCATACGGAGCATCAGGTTCAGTACACCTTCGGCCTTTTCCGAACATTTCCGGCTTTTTAATTGTTTCAAAATGGGCCGTATTTCAGGATATTATGATGTGAGAGAACTCGTTACGCGCTGCCAATCCCCGAGAAATGGTACGCCCCTTACAACGAGCATACGGAGCATCAGGTTCTGTACACCTTCGGCCTTTTCCGGACATTTCCGGCATTTTAAGTGATCAAAAACGGGCCGTATATCAGGATATTATGATGTGTAAGAACCAGTTGCTCTCTGCCAACCCCCCAAAAATGGTACTTCCATTACAACGAGCAAACGGAGCATTGGGTTCTGTACACCTTCGGCCTTTTCCGGACATCTCCGGCATTTTATGTGATTAAAAACGGGTCCTATCGCAGGATATTATGATGTGTGAGAACTCGCTGCACGCTGCCAATCCCCCAAAAATGGTCCTTACATTACAACGAGTATACGGAGCAACGGGTTCTGTACACGTTCGGCATTTTCCGGACATTTCCGGCTATTTAATTGTTTCAAAATGGGTCGTATCGCAGGATATTATGATGTGAGAGTACTCGTTGCGCGCTGCCAATCCCCGAAGAATGGTACTTCCATTACAACGAGCATGCGGAGAATCCTGTCTTGTACATATTCGGCCTTTTCCGGCCAGTTTCGGCTTTTTAATAGTTTCAAAATGGGTCGTATCGCAGGATATTATGAAGTGTGAGAACTCGCTGCACGCTGCCAATCCCCGAAAAATGGTACGCCCATTACAACGAGCATACGGAGCAACGGGTTCTGTACACCTTCAGCCTTTTCCGGATATTTCCCGCTTTTTAATTGTTTCAAATAGGGTCGTATCGCAGGATATTATGATGTGTGAGATCTCGCTGCACGCTGCCAATCGCCGAAAAATGGTACGCCCATTGCAACGAGCATACGGAGCAACGGGTTCTGTACACCTTCGGCCTTTTCCGGATATTTCCGGCTTTTTAATTGTTCCAAAAAGGGTCGTATCGCAGGATATTATGATGTGTGAGATCTCGTTGCGCGCTGCCAATCCCCGAGAAATGGTACGCCCCTTACAACGAGTATACGTAGCATCAGGTTCTGTACACCTTCGGCCTTTTCCGGACATTTCCGGCATTTTATGTGATTAAAAACGGGTCGTATCGCAGGATATTATGATGTGTGAGAACTATCTGCACGCTGCCAATCCCCGAAAAATGGTCCTTCCATTACAACGAGCATACGGAGCAACGGGTTCTGTACACCTTCGGCCTTTTCCGGACATTTCCGGCATTTTATGTGATTAAAAACGGGTCGTATCGCAGGATATTATGATGTGTGAGATCTCGCTGCACGCTGCCAATCCCCGAAAAATGGTACGCCCATTACAACGAGCATACGGAGCAACGGGTTATGTACACGTTCGGCATTTTCCGGACATTTCCGGCTATTTAATTGTTTCAAAATGGGTCGTATCGCAGGATATTATGATGTGAGAGAACTCGTTGCGCGCTGCCAATCCCCGAAGAATGGTACATCCATTACAACGAGCATGCGGAGAATCCTGTCTTGTACATATTCGGCCTTTTCCGGCCAGTTTCGGCTTTTTAATAGTTTCAAAATGGGTCGTATCGCAGGATATTATGATGTGTGAGACCTCGTTGCGCGCTGCCAATCCCCGAAGAATGGTACTTCCATTACAACGAGCATGACGAGAATCCTGTCTTGTACATATTCGGCCTTTTCCGGCCAGTTTCGGCTTTTTAATAGTTTCAAAATGAGTCGTATCGCAGGATATTATGAGGTGTGAGAACTCGCTGCACGCTGCCAATCCCCGAAAAATAGTACGCCCATTACAACGAGCATACGGAGCAACGGGTTCTGTACACCTTCGGCCTTTTCCGGACATTTCCGGCTTTTTAATTGTTTCAAAATGGGCCGAATAGCAGGATATTATGATGTGTCAAAACGCGTTGAGCGTTGCCAATCCCCCAAAAATGGTCCTTCCATTACAACGAGCATACGGAGCAACGGGTTTTGTACACCTTCGGCCTTTTCCGGATTTTTCCGGCTTTACAATTGTTTCAAAAAGGGTCGTATCGCAGGATATTATGATGTGTGAGATCTCGTTGCGCGCTGCCAATCCCCGAGAAATGGTACGCCCCTTACAACGAGTATACGTAGCATCAGGTTCTGTACACCTTCGGCCTTTTCCGGACATTTCCGGCATTTTATGTGATTAAAAACGGGTCGTATCGCAGGATATTATGATGTGTGAGAACTCGTTGCGCGGTGCCAATCCCCGAAGAATGGTACTTCCATTACAACGAGCATACGGAGCATCAGGTTCTGTACACCTTCGGCCTTTTCCGGACATTTCCGGCATTTTAAGTGATCAAAAATGGGCCGAATAGCAGGATATTATGATGTGTAAAAACGCGTTGAGCGTTGCCAATCCCCCAAAAATGGTCCTTCCATTACAACGAGCATACGGAGCAACGGGTTTTGTACACCTTCGGCCTTTTCCGGATTTTTCCGGCTTTATAATTGTTTCAAAAAGGGTCGTATCGCAGGATATTATGATGTGTGAGATCTCGCTGCACGCTGCCAATCCCCGAAAAATGGTACGCCCATTACAACGAGCATACGGAGCAACGGGTTCTGTACACCTTCGGCCTTTTCCGGACATTTCCGGCTTTTTAATTGTTTCAAAATGGGCCGTATATCAGGATATTATGATGTGTAAGAACCAGTTGCTCTCTGCCAACCCCCCAAAAATGGTACTTCCATTACAACGAGCAAACGGAGCATTGGGTTCTGTACACCTTCGGCCTTTTCCGGACATTTCCGGCTTTTTAATTGTTTCAAAATGTGCCGTTTATCAGGATATTATGATGTGAGAGAACATGTTACGCGCTGCCAATCCCCGAGAAATGGTACGCCCCTTACAACGAGCATACGGAGCATCAGGTTCTGTACACCTTCGGCCTCTTCCGGACATTTCCGGCATTTTAAGTGATCAAAAACGGGCCGAATAGCAGGATATTATGATGTGTAAAAACGCGTTGAGCGTTGCCGATCCCCCAAAAATGGTCCTTCCCTTACAACGATCATACGGAGCATCGGGTTCTGTACACCTTCGGCCTTTTCCGGATATTTCCGGCTTTTTAATTGTTTCAAAAAGGGTCGTATCGCACGATATTATGATGTGTGAGATCTCGCTGCACGCTTCCAATCCCCGAAAAATGGTACGCCCATTACAACGAGCATACGGAGCAACGGGTTCTGTACACCTTCGGCATTTTCTGGACATTTCCGGCTTTTTAATTGTTTCAAAATGGGCCGTATTTCAGGATATTATGATGTGAGAGAACTCGTTACGCGCTGCCAATCCCCGAGAAATGGTACGCCCCTTACAACGAGCATACGGAGCATCAGGTTCTGTACACCTTCGGCCTTTTCCGGACATTTCCGGCATTTTAAGTGATCAAAAACGGGCCGTATATCAGGATATTATGATGTGTAAGAACCAGTTGCTCTCTGCCAACCCCCCAAAAATGGTACTTCCATTACAACGAGCAAACGGAGCATTGGGTTCTGTACACCTTCGGCCTTTTCCGGACATCTCCGGCATTTTATGTGATTAAAAACGGGTCCTATCGCAGGATATTATGATGTGTGAGAACTCGCTGCACGCTGCCAATCCCCCAAAAATGGTCCTTACATTACAACGAGTATACGGAGCAACGGGTTCTGTACACGTTCGGCATTTTCCGGACATTTCCGGCTATTTAATTGTTTCAAAATGGGTCGTATCGCAGGATATTATGATGTGAGAGTACTCGTTGCGCGCTGCCAATCCCCGAAGTACTTCCATTACAACGAGCATACGGAGCAACGGGTTCTGTACACCTTCAGCCTTTTCCGGATATTTCCCGCTTTTTAATTGTTTCAAATAGGGTCGTATCGCAGGATATTATGATGTGTGAGATCTCGCTGCACGCTGCCAATCGCCGAAAAATGGTACGCCCATTGCAACGAGCATACGGAGCAACGGGTTCTGTACACCTTCGGCCTTTTCCGGATATTTCCGGCTTTTTAATTGTTTCAAAAAGGGTCGTATCGCAGGATATTATGATGTGTGAGATCTCGTTGCGCGCTGCCAATCCCCGAGAAATGGTACGCCCCTTACAACGAGTATACGTAGCATCAGGTTCTGTACACCTTCGGCCTTTTCCGGACATTTCCGGCATTTTATGTGATTAAAAACGGGTCGTATCGCAGGATATTATGATGTGTGAGAACTAGCTGCACGCTGCCAATCCCCGAAAAATGGTCCTTCCATTACAACGAGCATACGGAGCAACGGGTTCTGTACACCTTCGGCCTTTTCCGGACATTTCCGGCATTTTATGTGATTAAAAACGGGTCGTATCGCAGGATATTATGATGTGTGAGATCTCGCTGCACGCTGCCAATCCCCGAAAAATGGTACGCCCATTACAACGAGCATACGGAGCAACGGGTTATGTACACGTTCGGCATTTTCCGGACATTTCCGGCTATTTAATTGTTTCAAAATGGGTCGTATCGCAGGATATTATGATGTGAGAGAACTCGTTGCGCGCTGCCAATCCCCGAAGAATGGTACATCCATTACAACGAGCATGCGGAGAATCCTGTCTTGTACATATTCGGCCTTTTCCGGCCAGTTTCGGCTTTTTAATAGTTTCAAAATGGGTCGTATCGCAGGATATTATGATGTGTGAGACCTCGTTGCGCGCTGCCAATCCCCGAAGAATGGTACTTCCATTACAACGAGCATGACGAGAATCCTGTCTTGTACATATTCGGCCTTTTCCGGCCAGTTTCGGCTTTTTAATAGTTTCAAAATGAGTCGTATCGCAGGATATTATGAGGTGTGAGAACTCGCTGCACGCTGCCAATCCCCGAAAAATAGTACGCCCATTACAACGAGCATACGGAGCAACGGGTTCTGTACACCTTCGGCCTTTTCCGGACATTTCCGGCTTTTTAATTGTTTCAAAATGGGCCGAATAGCAGGATATTATGATGTGTCAAAACGCGTTGAGCGTTGCCAATCCCCCAAAAATGGTCCTTCCATTACAACGAGCATACGGAGCAACGGGTTTTGTACACCTTCGGCCTTTTCCGGATTTTTCCGGCTTTACAATTGTTTCAAAAAGGGTCGTATCGCAGGATATTATGATGTGTGAGATCTCGCTGCACGCTGCCAATCCCCGAAAAATGGTACGCCCATTACAACGAGCATACGGAGCAACGGGTTCTGTACACCTTCGGCATTTTCCGGACATTTCCGGCTTTTTAATTGTTTCAAAATGGGCCGTATATCAAGATATTATGATGTGTAAGAACCAGTTGCTCTCTGCCAACCCCCCAAAAATGGTACTTCCATTACAACGAGCAAACGGAGCATTGGGTTCTGTACACCTTCTTCCTTTTCCGTACATTTCCGGCTTTTTAATTGTTTCAAAATGTGCCGTTTATCAGGATATTATGATGTGAGGCGAACACGTTACGCGCTGCCAATCCCCGAGAAATGGTACGCCCCCCACAACGAGCATACGGAGCATCAGGTTCTGTACACCTTCGGCCTTTTCCGGACATTTCCGGCATTTTAAGTGATCAAAAACGGGCCGTATATCAGGATATTATGATGTGTAAGAACCAGTTGCTCTCTGCCAACCCCCCAAAAATGGTACTTCCATTACAACGAGCAAACGGAGCATTGGGTTCTGTACACCTTCGGCCTTTTCCGGACATCTCCGGCATTTTATGTGATTAAAAACGGGTCCTATCGCAGGATATTATGATGTGTGAGAACTCGCTGCACGCTGCCAATCCCCCAAAAATGGTCCTTACATTACAACGAGCATACGGAGCAACGGGTTCTGTACACGTTCGGCATTTTCCGGACATTTCCGGCTATTTAATCGTTTCAAAATGGGTCGTATCGCAGGATATTATGATGTGAGAGTACTCGTTGCGCGCTGCCAATCCCCGAAGAATGGTACTTCCATTACAACGAGCATGCGGAGAATCCTGTCTTGTACATATTCGGCCTTTTCCGGCCAGTTTCGGCTTTTTAATAGTTTCAAAATGGGTCGTATCGCAGGATATTATGAAGTGTGAGGACTCGCTGCACGCTGCCAATCCCCGAAAACTGGTACGCCCATTACAACGAGCATACTGAGCAACGGGTTCTGTACACCTTCAGCCTTTTCCGGATATTTCCCGCTTTTTAATTGTTTCAAAAAGGGTCGTATCGCAGGATATTATGATGTGTGAGATCTCGCTGCACGCTGCCAATCCCCGAAAAATGGTACGCCCATTACAACGAGCATACGGAGCAACGGGTTCTGTACACCTTCGGCCTTTTCCGGATATTTCCGGCTTTTTAATTGTTTCAAAAAGGGTCGTATCGCAGGATATTATGATGTGTGAGATCTCGTTGCGCGCTGCCAATCCCCGAGAAATGGTACGCCCCTTACAACGAGTATACGTAGCATTAGGTTCTGTACACCTTCGGCCTTTTCCGGACATTTCCGGCATTTTATGTGATTAAAAACGGGTCGTATCGCAGGATATTATGATGTGTGAGAACTCGTTGCGCGGTGCCAATCCCCGAAGAATGGTACTTCCATTACAACGAGCATACGGAGCATCAGGTTCTGTACACCTTCGGCCTCTTCCGGACATTTCCGGCATTTTAAGTGATCAAAAACGGGCCGAATAGCAGGATATTATGATGTGTAAAAACGCGTTGAGCGTTGCCGATCCCCCAAAAATGGTCCTTCCCTTACAACGAGCATACGGAGCATCGGGTTCTATACACCTTCGGCCTTTTCCGGATATTTCCGGCTTTTTAATT
The DNA here is from genome assembly GCA_963971185.1 of Bombus muscorum. NCBI lineage: Eukaryota > Metazoa > Arthropoda > Insecta > Hymenoptera > Apidae > Bombus > Bombus muscorum. The sequence continues at coordinate 8,149,528 of OZ020130.1, read as the reverse complement.
GTTTCAAAAAGGGTCGTATCGCACGATATTATGATGTGTGAGATCTCGCTGCACGCTTCCAATCCCCGAAAAATGGTACGCCCATTACAACGAGCATACGGAGCAACGTGTTCTGTACACCTTCGGCATTTTCTGGACATTTCCGGCTTTTTAATTGTTTCAAAATGGGCCGTATATCAGGATATTATGATGTGAGAGAATTCGTTACGCGCTGCCAATCCCCGAGAAATGGTACGCCCCTTACAACGAGCATACGGAGCATCAGGTTCTGTACACCTTCGGCCTTTTCCGAACATTTCCGGCTTTTTAATTGTTTCAAAATGGGCCGTATTTCAGGATATTATGATGTGAGAGAACTCGTTACGCGCTGCCAATCCCCGAGAAATGGTACGCCCCTTACAACGAGCATACGGAGCATCAGGTTCTGTACACCTTCGGCCTTTTCCGGACATTTCCGGCATTTTAAGTGATCAAAAACGGGCCGTATATCAGGATATTATGATGTGTAAGAACCAGTTGCTCTCTGCCAACCCCCCAAAAATGGTACTTCCATTACAACGAGCAAACGGAGCATTGGGTTCTGTACACCTTCGGCCTTTTCCGGACATCTCCGGCATTTTATGTGATTAAAAACGGGTCCTATCGCAGGATATTATGATGTGTGAGAACTCGCTGCACGCTGCCAATCCCCCAAAAATGGTCCTTACATTACAACGAGCATACGGAGCAACGGGTTCTGTACACGTTCGGCATTTTCCGGACATTTCCGGCTATTTAATTGTTTCAAAATGGGTCGTATCGCAGGATATTATGATGTGAGAGTACTCGTTGCGCGCTGCCAATCCCCGAAGAATGGTACTTCCATTACAACGAGCATGCGGAGAATCCTGTCTTGTACATATTCGGCCTTTTCCGGCCAGTTTCGGCTTTTTAATAGTTTCAAAATGGGTCGTATCGCAGGATATTATGAAGTGTGAGAACTCGCTGCACGCTGCCAATCCCCGAAAAATGGTACGCCCATTACAACGAGCATACGGAGCATCGGGTTCTGTACACCTTCGGCCTTTTCCGGATATTTCCGGCTTTTTAATTGTTTCAAAAAGGGTCGTATCGCACGATATTATGATGTGTGAGATCTCGCTGCACGCTTCCAATCCCCGAAAAATGGTACGCCCATTACAACGAGCATACGGAGCAACGGGTTCTGTACACCTTCGGCATTTTCTGGACATTTCCGGCTTTTTAATTGTTTCAAAATGGGCCGTATATCAGGATATTATGATGTGAGAGAATTCGTTACGCGCTGCCAATCCCCGAGAAATGGTACGCCCCTTACAACGAGCATACGGAGCATCAGGTTCTGTACACCTTCGGCCTTTTCCGAACATTTCCGGCTTTTTAATTGTTTCAAAATGGGCCGTATTTCAGGATATTATGATGTGAGAGAACTCGTTACGCGCTGCCAATCCCCGAGAAATGGTACGCCCCTTACAACGAGCATACGGAGCATCAGGTTCTGTACACCTTCGGCCTTTTCCGGACATTTCCGGCATTTTAAGTGATCAAAAACCGGCCGTATATCAGGATATTATGATGTGTAAGAACCAGTTGCTCTCTGCCAACCCCCCAAAAATGGTACTTCCATTACAACGAGCATACGGAGCAACGGGTTTTGTACACCTTCGGCCTTTTCCGGATTTTTCCGGCTTTATAATTGTTTCAAAAAGGGTCGTATCGCAGGATATTATGATGTGTGAGATCTCGCTGCACGCTGCCAATCCCCGAAAAATGGTACGCCCATTACAACGAGCATACGGAGCAACGGGTTCTGTACACCTTCGGCCTTTTCCGGACATTTCCGGCTTTTTAATTGTTTCAAAATGGGCCGTATATCAGGATATTATGATGTGTAAGAACCAGTTGCTCTCTGCCAACCCCCCAAAAATGGTACTTCCATTACAACGAGCAAACGGAGCATTGGGTTCTGTACACCTTCGGCCTTTTCCGGACATTTCCGGCTTTTTAATTGTTTCAAAATGTGCCGTTTATCAGGATATTATGATGTGAGAGAACATGTTACGCGCTGCCAATCCCCGAGAAATGGTACGCCCCTTACAACGAGCATACGGAGCATCAGGTTCTGTACACCTTCGGCCTCTTCCGGACATTTCCGGCATTTTAAGTGATCAAAAACGGGCCGAATAGCAGGATATTATGATGTGTAAAAACGCGTTGAGCGTTGCCGATCCCCCAAAAATGGTCCTTCCCTTACAACGAGCATACGGAGCATCGGGTTCTGTACACCTTCGGCCTTTTCCGGATATTTCCGGCTTTTTAATTGTTTCAAAAAGGGTCGTATCGCACGATATTATGATGTGTGAGATCTCGCTGCACGCTTCCAATCCCCGAAAAATGGTACGCCCATTACAACGAGCATACGGAGCAACGGGTTCTGTACACCTTCGGCATTTTCTGGACATTTCCGGCTTTTTAATTGTTTCAAAATGGGCCGTATATCAGGATATTATGATGTGAGAGAATTCGTTACGCGCTGCCAATCCCCGAGAAATGGTACGCCCCTTACAACGAGCATACGGAGCATCAGGTTCTGTACACCTTCGGCCTTTTCCGAACATTTCCGGCTTTTTAATTGTTTCAAAATGGGCCGTATTTCAGGATATTATGATGTGAGAGAACTCGTTACGCGCTGCCAATCCCCGAGAAATGGTACGCCCCTTACAACGAGCATACGGAGCATCAGGTTCTGTACACCTTCGGCCTTTTCCGGACATTTCCGGCATTTTAAGTGATCAAAAACGGGCCGTATATCAGGATATTATGATGTGTAAGAACCAGTTGCTCTCTGCCAACCCCCCAAAAATGGTACTTCCATTACAACGAGCAAACGGAGCATTGGGTTCTGTACACCTTCGGCCTTTTCCGGACATCTCCGGCATTTTATGTGATTAAAAACGGGTCCTATCGCAGGATATTATGATGTGTGAGAACTCGCTGCACGCTGCCAATCCCCCAAAAATGGTCCTTACATTACAACGAGCATACGGAGCAACGGGTTCTGTACACGTTCGGCATTTTCCGGACATTTCCGGCTATTTAATTGTTTCAAAATGGGTAGTATCGCAGGATATTATGATGTGAGAGTACTCGTTGCGCGCTGCCAATCCCCGAAGAATGGTACTTCCATTACAACGAGCATGCGGAGAATCCTGTCTTGTACATATTCGGCCTTTTCCGGCCAGTTTCGGCTTTTTAATAGTTTCAAAATGGGTCGTATCGCAGGATATTATGAAGTGTGAGAACTCGCTGCACGCTGCCAATCCCCGAAAAATGGTACGCCCATTACAACGAGCATACGGAGCAACGGGTTCTGTACACGTTCAGCCTTTTCCGGATATTTCCCGCTTTTTAATTGTTTCAAATAGGGTCGTATCGCAGGATATTATGATGTGTGAGATCTCGCTGCACGCTGCCAATCCCCGAAAAATGGTACGCCCATTGCAACGAGCATACGGAGCAACGGGTTCTGTACACCTTCGGCCTTTTCCGGATATTTCCGGCTTTTTAATTGTTTCAAAAAGGGTCGTATCGCAGGATATTATGATGTGTGAGATCTCGTTGCGCGCTGCCAATCCCCGAGAAATGGTACGCCCCTTACAACGAGTATACGTAGCATCAGGTTCTGTACACCTTCGGCCTTTTCCGGTCATTTCCGGCATTTTATGTGATTAAAAACGGGTCGTATCGCAGGATATTATGATGTGTGAGAACTAGCTGCACGCTGCCAATCCCCGAAAAATGGTCCTTCCATTACAACGAGCATACGGAGCAACGGGTACTGTACACCTTCGGCCTTTTCCGGACATTTCCGGCATTTTATGTGATTAAAAACGGGTCGTATCGCAGGATATTATGATGTGTGAGATCTCGCTGCACGCTGCCAATCCCCGAAAAATGGTACGCCCATTACAACGAGCATACGGAGCAACGGGTTATGTACACGTTCGGCATTTTCCGGACATTTCCGGCTATTTAATTGTTTCAAAATGGGTCGTATCGCAGGATATTATGATGTGAGAGAACTCGTTGCGCGCTGCCAATCCCCGAAGAATGGTACATCCATTACAACGAGCATGCGGAGAATCCTGTCTTGTACATATTCGGCCTTTTCCGGCCAGTTTCGGCTTTTTAATAGTTTCAAAATGGGTCGTATCGCAGGATATTATGATGTGTGAGACCTCGTTGCGCGCTGCCAATCCCCGAAGAATGGTACTTCCATTACAACGAGCATGACGAGAATCCTGTCTTGTACATATTCGGCCTTTTCCGGCCAGTTTCGGCTTTTTAATAGTTTCAAAATGAGTCGTATCGCAGGATATTATGAGGTGTGAGAACTCGCTGCACGCTGCCAATCCCCGAAAAATAGTACGCCCATTACAACGAGCATACGGAGCAACGGGTTCTGTACACCTTCGGCCTTTTCCGGACATTTCCGGCTTTTTAATTGTTTCAAAATGGGCCGAATAGCAGGATATTATGATGTGTCAAAACGCGTTGAGCGTTGCCAATCCCCCAAAAATGGTCCTTCCATTACAACGAGCATACGGAGCAACGGGTTTTGTACACCTTCGGCCTTTTCCGGATTTTTCCGGCTTTACAATTGTTTCAAAAAGGGTCGTATCGCAGGATATTATGATGTGTGAGATCTCGCTGCACGCTGCCAATCCCCGAAAAATGGTACGCCCATTACAACGAGCATACGGAGCAACGGGTTCTGTACACCTTCGGCATTTTCCGGACATTTCCGGCTTTTTAATTGTTTCAAAATGGGCCGTATATCAAGATATTATGATGTGTAAGAACCAGTTGCTCTCTGCCAACCCCCCAAAAATGGTACTTCCATTACAACGAGCAAACGGAGCATTGGGTTCTGTACACCTTCTTCCTTTTCCGTACATTTCCGGCTTTTTAATTGTTTCAAAATGTGCCGTTTATCAGGATATTATGATGTGAGGCGAACACGTTACGCGCTGCCAATCCCCGAGAAATGGTACGCCTCTCACAACGAGCATACGGAGCATCAGGTTCTGTACACCTTCGGCCTTTTCCGGACATTTCCGGCATTTTAAGTGATCAAAAACGGGCCGTATATCAGGATATTATGATGTGTAAGAACCAGTTGCTCTCTGCCAACCCCCCAAAAATGGTACTTCCATTACAACGAGCAAACGGAGCATTGGGTTCTGTACACCTTCGGCCTTTTCCGGACATCTCCGGCATTTTATGTGATTAAAAACGGGTCCTATCGCAGGATATTATGATGTGTGAGAACTCGCTGCACGCTGCCAATCCCCCAAAAATGGTCCTTACATTACAACGAGCATACGGAGCAACGGGTTCTGTACACGTTCGGCATTTTCCGGACATTTCCGGCTATTTAATCGTTTCAAAATGGGTCGTATCGCAGGATATTATGATGTGAGAGTACTCGTTGCGCGCTGCCAATCCCCGAAGAATGGTACTTCCATTACAACGAGCATGCGGAGAATCCTGTCTTGTACATATTCGGCCTTTTCCGGCCAGTTTCGGCTTTTTAATAGTTTCAAAATGGGTCGTATCGCAGGATATTATGAAGTGTGAGGACTCGCTGCACGCTGCCAATCCCCGAAAACTGGTACGCCCATTACAACGAGCATACTGAGCAACGGGTTCTGTACACCTTCAGCCTTTTCCGGATATTTCCCGCTTTTTAATTGTTTCAAAAAGGGTCGTATCGCAGGATATTATGATGTGTGAGATCTCGCTGCACGCTGCCAATCCCCGAAAAATGGTACGCCCATTACAACGAGCATACGGAGCAACGGGTTCTGTACACCTTCGGCCTTTTCCGGATATTTCCGGCTTTTTAATTGTTTCAAAAAGGGTCGTATCGCAGGATATTATGATGTGTGAGATCTCGTTGCGCGCTGCCAATCCCCGAGAAATGGTACGCCCCTTACAACGAGTATACGTAGCATTAGGTTCTGTACACCTTCGGCCTTTTCCGGACATTTCCGGCATTTTATGTGATTAAAAACGGGTCGTATCGCAGGATATTATGATGTGTGAGAACTCGTTGCGCGGTGCCAATCCCCGAAGAATGGTACTTCCATTACAACGAGCATACGGAGCATCAGGTTCTGTACACCTTCGGCCTCTTCCGGACATTTCCGGCATTTTAAGTGATCAAAAACGGGCCGAATAGCAGGATATTATGATGTGTAAAAACGCGTTGAGCGTTGCCGATCCCCCAAAAATGGTCCTTCCCTTACAACGAGCATACGGAGCATCGGGTTCTGTACACCTTCGGCCTTTTCCGGATATTTCCGGCTTTTTAATTGTTTCAAAAAGGGTCGTATCGCACGATATTATGATGTGTGAGATCTCGCTGCACGCTTCCAATCCCCGAAAAATGGTACGCCCATTACAACGAGCATACGGAGCAACGTGTTCTGTACACCTTCGGCATTTTCTGGACATTTCCGGCTTTTTAATTGTTTCAAAATGGGCCGTATATCAGGATATTATGATGTGAGAGAATTCGTTACGCGCTGCCAATCCCCGAGAAATGGTACGCCCCTTACAACGAGCATACGGAGCATCAGGTTCTGTACACCTTCGGCCTTTTCCGAACATTTCCGGCTTTTTAATTGTTTCAAAATGGGCCGTATTTCAGGATATTATGATGTGAGAGAACTCGTTACGCGCTGCCAATCCCCGAGAAATGGTACGCCCCTTACAACGAGCATACGGAGCATCAGGTTCTGTACACCTTCGGCCTTTTCCGGACATTTCCGGCATTTTAAGTGATCAAAAACGGGCCGTATATCAGGATATTATGATGTGTAAGAACCAGTTGCTCTCTGCCAACCCCCCAAAAATGGTACTTCCATTACAACGAGCAAACGGAGCATTGGGTTCTGTACACCTTCGGCCTTTTCCGGACATCTCCGGCATTTTATGTGACTAAAAACGGGTCCTATCGCAGGATATTATGATGTGTGAGAACTCGCTGCACGCTGCCAATCCCCCAAAAATGGTCCTTACATTACAACGAGCATACGGAGCAACGGGTTCTGTACACGTTCGGCATTTTCCGGACATTTCCGGCTATTTAATTGTTTCAAAATGGGTCGTATCGCAGGATATTATGATGTGAGAGTACTCGTTGCGCGCTGCCAATCCCCGAAGAATGGTACTTCCATTACAACGAGCATGCGGAGAATCCTGTCTTGTACATATTCGGCCTTTTCCGGCCAGTTTCGGCTTTTTAATAGTTTCAAAATGGGTCGTATCGCAGGATATTATGAAGTGTGAGAACTCGCTGCACGCTGCCAATCCCCGAAAAATGGTACGCCCATTACAACGAGCATACGGAGCATCGGGTTCTGTACACCTTCGGCCTTTTCCGGATATTTCCGGCTTTTTAATTGTTTCAAAAAGGGTCGTATCGCACGATATTATGATGTGTGAGATCTCGCTGCACGCTTCCAATCCCCGAAAAATGGTACGCCCATTACAACGAGCATACGGAGCAACGGGTTCTGTACACCTTCGGCATTTTCTGGACATTTCCGGCTTTTTAATTGTTTCAAAATGGGCCGTATATCAGGATATTATGATGTGAGAGAATTCGTTACGCGCTGCCAATCCCCGAGAAATGGTACGCCCCTTACAACGAGCATACGGAGCATCAGGTTCTGTACACCTTCGGCCTTTTCCGAACATTTCCGGCTTTTTAATTGTTTCAAAATGGGCCGTATTTCAGGATATTATGATGTGAGAGAACTCGTTACGCGCTGCCAATCCCCGAGAAATGGTACGCCCCTTACAACGAGCATACGGAGCATCAGGTTCTGTACACCTTCGGCCTTTTCCGGACATTTCCGGCATTTTAAGTGATCAAAAACCGGCCGTATATCAGGATATTATGATGTGTAAGAACCAGTTGCTCTCTGCCAACCCCCCAAAAATGGTACTTCCATTACAACGAGCATACGGAGCAACGGGTTTTGTACACCTTCGGCCTTTTCCGGATTTTTCCGGCTTTATAATTGTTTCAAAAAGGGTCGTATCGCAGGATATTATGATGTGTGAGATCTCGCTGCACGCTGCCAATCCCCGAAAAATGGTACGCCCATTACAACGAGCATACGGAGCAACGGGTTCTGTACACCTTCGGCCTTTTCCGGACATTTCCGGCTTTTTAATTGTTTCAAAATGGGCCGTATATCAGGATATTATGATGTGTAAGAACCAGTTGCTCTCTGCCAACCCCCCAAAAATGGTACTTCCATTACAACGAGCAAACGGAGCATTGGGTTCTGTACACCTTCGGCCTTTTCCGGACATTTCCGGCTTTTTAATTGTTTCAAAATGTGCCGTTTATCAGGATATTATGATGTGAGAGAACATGTTACGCGCTGCCAATCCCCGAGAAATGGTACGCCCCTTACAACGAGCATACGGAGCATCAGGTTCTGTACACCTTCGGCCTCTTCCGGACATTTCCGGCATTTTAAGTGATCAAAAACGGGCCGAATAGCAGGATATTATGATGTGTAAAAACGCGTTGAGCGTTGCCGATCCCCCAAAAATGGTCCTTCCCTTACAACGAGCATACGGAGCATCGGGTTCTGTACACCTTCGGCCTTTTCCGGATATTTCCGGCTTTTTAATTGTTTCAAAAAGGGTCGTATCGCACGATATTATGATGTGTGAGATCTCGCTGCACGCTTCCAATCCCCGAAAAATGGTACGCCCATTACAACGAGCATACGGAGCAACGGGTTCTGTACACCTTCGGCATTTTCTGGACATTTCCGGCTTTTTAATTGTTTCAAAATGGGCCGTATATCAGGATATTATGATGTGAGAGAATTCGTTACGCGCTGCCAATCCCCGAGAAATGGTACGCCCCTTACAACGTGCATACGGAGCATCAGGTTCTGTACACCTTCGGCCTTTTCCGAACATTTCCGGCTTTTTAATTGTTTCAAAATGGGCCGTATTTCAGGATATTATGATGTGAGAGAACTCGTTACGCGCTGCCAATCCCCGAGAAATGGTACGCCCCTTACAACGAGCATACGGAGCATCAGGTTCTGTACACCTTCGGCCTTTTCCGGACATTTCCGGCATTTTAAGTGATCAAAAACGGGCCGTATATCAGGATATTATGATGTGTAAGAACCAGTTGCTCTCTGCCAACCCCCCAAAAATGGTACTTCCATTACAACGAGCAAACGGAGCATTGGGTTCTGTACACCTTCGGCCTTTTCCGGACATCTCCGGCATTTTATGTGATTAAAAACGGGTCCTATCGCAGGATATTATGATGTGTGAGAACTCGCTGCACGCTGCCAATCCCCCAAAAATGGTCCTTACATTACAACGAGCATACGGAGCAACGGGTTCTGTACACGTTCGGCATTTTCCGGACATTTCCGGCTATTTAATTGTTTCAAAATGGGTAGTATCGCAGGATATTATGATGTGAGAGTACTCGTTGCGCGCTGCCAATCCCCGAAGAATGGTACTTCCATTACAACGAGCATGCGGAGAATCCTGTCTTGTACATATTCGGCCTTTTCCGGCCAGTTTCGGCTTTTTAATAGTTTCAAAATGGGTCGTATCGCAGGATATTATGAAGTGTGAGAACTCGCTGCACGCTGCCAATCCCCGAAAAATGGTACGCCCATTACAACGAGCATACGGAGCAACGGGTTCTGTACACGTTCAGCCTTTTCCGGATATTTCCCGCTTTTTAATTGTTTCAAATAGGGTCGTATCGCAGGATATTATGATGTGTGAGATCTCGCTGCACGCTGCCAATCCCCGAAAAATGGTACGCCCATTGCAACGAGCATACGGAGCAACGGGTTCTGTACACCTTCGGCCTTTTCCGGATATTTCCGGCTTTTTAATTGTTTCAAAAAGGGTCGTATCGCAGGATATTATGATGTGTGAGATCTCGTTGCGCGCTGCCAATCCCCGAGAAATGGTACGCCCCTTACAACGAGTATACGTAGCATCAGGTTCTGTACACCTTCGGCCTTTTCCGGACATTTCCGGCATTTTATGTGATTAAAAACGGGTCGTATCGCAGGATATTATGATGTGTGAGAACTAGCTGCACGCTGCCAATCCCCGAAAAATGGTCCTTCCATTACAACGAGCATACGGAGCAACGGGTACTGTACACCTTCGGCCTTTTCCGGACATTTCCGGCATTTTATGTGATTAAAAACGGGTCGTATCGCAGGATATTATGATGTGTGAGATCTCGCTGCACGCTGCCAATCCCCGAAAAATGGTACGCCCATTACAACGAGCATACGGAGCAACGGGTTATGTACACGTTCGGCATTTTCCGGACATTTCCGGCTATTTAATTGTTTCAAAATGGGTCGTATCGCAGGATATTATGATGTGAGAGAACTCGTTGCGCGCTGCCAATCCCCGAAGAATGGTACATCCATTACAACGAGCATGCGGAGAATCCTGTCTTGTACATATTCGGCCTTTTCCGGCCAGTTTCGGCTTTTTAATAGTTTCAAAATGGGTCGTATCGCAGGATATTATGATGTGTGAGACCTCGTTGCGCGCTGCCAATCCCCGAAGAATGGTACTTCCATTACAACGAGCATGACGAGAATCCTGTCTTGTACATATTCGGCCTTTTCCGGCCAGTTTCGGCTTTTTAATAGTTTCAAAATGAGTCGTATCGCAGGATATTATGAGGTGTGAGAACTCGCTGCACGCTGCCAATCCCCGAAAAATAGTACGCCCATTACAACGAGCATACGGAGCAACGGGTTCTGTACACCTTCGGCCTTTTCCGGACATTTCCGGCTTTTTAATTGTTTCAAAATGGGCCGAATAGCAGGATATTATGATGTGTCAAAACGCGTTGAGCGTTGCCAATCCCCCCAAAATGGTCCTTCCATTACAACGAGCATACGGAGCAACGGGTTTTGTACACCTTCGGCCTTTTCCGGATTTTTCCGGCTTTACAATTGTTTCAAAAAGGGTCGTATCGCAGGATATTATGATGTGTGAGATCTCGCTGCACGCTGCCAAGCCCCGAAAAATGGTACGCCCATTACAACGAGCATACGGAGCAACGGGTTCTGTACACCTTCGGCATTTTCCGGACATTTCCGGCTTTTTAATTGTTTCAAAATGGGCCGTATATCAAGATATTATGATGTGTAAGAACCAGTTGCTCTCTGCCAACCCCCCAAAAATGGTACTTCCATTACAACGAGCAAACGGAGCATTGGGTTCTGTACACCTTCGGCCTTTTCCGTACATTTCCGGCTTTTTAATTGTTTCAAAATGTGCCGTTTATCAGGATATTATGATGTGAGGCGAACACGTTACGCGCTGCCAATCCCCGAGAAATGGTACGCCCCTCACAACGAGCATACGGAGCATCAGGTTCTGTACACCTTCGGCCTTTTCCGGACATTTCCGGCATTTTAAGTGATCAAAAACGGGCCGTATATCAGGATATTATGATGTGTAAGAACCAGTTGCTCTCTGCCAACCCCCCAAAAATGGTACTTCCATTACAACGAGCAAACGGAGCATTGGGTTCTGTACACCTTCGGCCTTTTCCGGACATCTCCGGCATTTTATGTGATTAAAAACGGGTCCTATCGCAGGATATTATGATGTGTGAGAACTCGCTGCACGCTGCCAATCCCCCAAAAATGGTCCTTACATTACAACGAGCATACGGAGCAACGGGTTCTGTACACGTTCGGCATTTTCCGGACATTTCCGGCTATTTAATCGTTTCAAAATGGGTCGTATCGCAGGATATTATGATGTGAGAGTACTCGTTGCGCGCTGCCAATCCCCGAAGAATGGTACTTCCATTACAACGAGCATGCGGAGAATCCTGTCTTGTACATATTCGGCCTTTTCCGGCCAGTTTCGGCTTTTTAATAGTTTCAAAATGGGTCGTATCGCAGGATATTATGAAGTGTGAGGACTCGCTGCACGCTGCCAATCCCCGAAAAATGGTACGCCCATTACAACGAGCATACTGAGCAACGGGTTCTGTACACCTTCAGCCTTTTCCGGATATTTCCCGCTTTTTAATTGTTTCAAAAAGGGTCGTATCGCAGGAGATTATGATGTGTGAGATCTCGCTGCACGCTGCCAATCCCCGAAAAATGGTACGCCCATTACAACGAGCATACGGAGCAACGGGTTCTGTACACCTTCGGCCTTTTCCGGATATTTCCGGCTTTTTAATTGTTTCAAAAAGGGTCGTATCGCAGGATATTATGATGTGTGAGATCTCGTTGCGCGCTGCCAATCCCCGAGAAATGGTACGCCCCTTACAACGAGTATACGTAGCATTAGGTTCTGTACACCTTCGGCCTTTTCCGGACATTTCCGGCATTTTATGTGATTAAAAACGGGTCGTATCGCAGGATATTATGATGTGTGAGAACTCGTTGCGCGGTGCCAATCCCCGAAGAATGGTACTTCCATTACAACGAGCATACGGAGCATCAGGTTCTGTACACCTTCGGCCTCTTCCGGACATTTCCGGCATTTTAAGTGATCAAAAACGGGCCGAATAGCAGGATATTATGATGTGTAAAAACGCGTTGAGCGTTGCCGATCCCCCAAAAATGGTCCTTCCCTTACAACGAGCATACGGAGCATCGGGTTCTGTACACCTTCGGCCTTTTCCGGATATTTTCGGCTTTTTAATTGTTTCAAAAAGGGTCGTATCGCACGATATTATGATGTGTGAGATCTCGCTGCACGCTTCCAATCCCCGAAAAATGGTACGCCCATTACAACGAGCATACGGAGCAACGGGTTCTGTACACCTTCGGCATTTTCTGGACATTTCCGGCTTTTTAATTGTTTCAAAATGGGTCGTATATCAGGATATTATGATGTGAGAGAATTCGTTACGCGCTGCCAATCCCCGAGAAATGGTACGCCCCTTACAACGAGCATACGGAGCATCAGGTTCTGTACACCTTCGGCCTTTTCCGAACATTTCCGGCTTTTTAATTCTTTCAAAATGGGCCGTATTTCAGGATATTATGATGTGAGAGAACTCGTTACGCGCTGCCAATCCCCGAGAAATGGTACGCCCCTTACAACGAGCATACGGAGCATCAGGTTCTGTACACCTTCGGCCTTTTCCGGACATTTCCGGCATTTTAAGTGATCAAAAACGGGCCGTATATCAGGATATTATGATGTGTAAGAACCAGTTGCTCTCTGCCAACCCCCCAAAAATGGTACTTCCATTACAACGAGCAAACGGAGCATTGGGTTCTGTACACCTTCGGCCTTTTCCGGACATCTCCGGCATTTTATGTGATTAAAAACGGGTCCTATCGCAGGATATTATGATGTGTGAGAACTCGCTGCACGCTGCCAATCCCCCAAAAATGGTCCTTACATTACAACGAGCATACGGAGCAACGGGTTCTGTACACGTTCGGCATTTTCCGGACATTTCCGGCTATTTAATTGTTTCAAAATGGGTCGTATCGCAGGATATTATGATGTGAGAGTACTCGTTGCGCGCTGCCAATCCCCGAAGAATGGTACTTCCATTACAACGAGCATGCGGAGAATCCTGTCTTGTACATATTCGGCCTTTTCCGGCCAGTTTCGGCTTTTTAATAGTTTCAAAATGGGTCGTATCGCAGGATATTATGAAGTGTGAGAACTCGCTGCACGCTGCCAATCCCCGAAAAATGGTACGCCCATTACAACGAGCATACGGAGCAACGGGTTCTGTACACCTTTGGCATTTTCCGGACATTTCCGGCTTTTTAATTGTTTCAAAATGGGTCGTATCGCAGGATATTATGATGTGAGAGAACTCGTTGCGCGCTGCCAATCCCCGAAGAATGGTACATCCATTACAACGAGCATGCGGAGAATCCTGTCTTGTACATATTCGGCCTTTTCCGGATATTTCCCGCTTTTTAATTGTTTCAAATAGGGTCGTATCGCAGGATATTATGATGTGTGAGATCTCGCTGCACGCTGCCAATCCCCGAAAAATGGTACGCCCATTGCAACGAGCATACGGAGCAACGGGTTCTGTACACCTTCGGCCTTTTCCGGATATTTCCGGCTTTTTAATTGTTTCAAAAAGGGTCGTATCGCAGGATATTATGATGTGTGAGATCTCGTTGCGCGCTGCCAATCCCCGAGAAATGGTACGCCCCTTACAACGAGTATACGTAGCATCAGGTTCTGTACACCTTCGGCCTTTTCCGGACATTTCCGGCATTTTATGTGATTAAAAACGGGTCGTATCGCAGGATATTATGATGTGTGAGAACTAGCTGCACGCTGCCAATCCCCGAAAAATGGTCCTTCCATTACAACGAGCATACGGAGCAACGGGTTCTGTACACCTTCGGCCTTTTCCGGACATTTCCGGCATTTTATGTGATTAAAAACGGGTCGTATCGCAGGATATTATGATGTGTGAGATCTCGCTGCACGCTGCCAATCCCCGAAAAATGGTACGCCCATTACAACGAGCATACGGAGCAACGGGTTATGTACACGTTCGGCATTTTCCGGACATTTCCGGCTATTTAATTGTTTCAAAATGGGTCGTATCGCAGGATATTATGATGTGAGAGAACTCGTTGCGCGCTGCCAATCCCCGAAGAATGGTACATCCATTACAACGAGCATGCGGAGAATCCTGTCTTGTACATATTCGGCCTTTTCCGGCCAGTTTCGGCTTTTTAATAGTTTCAAAATGGGCCGAATAGCAGGATATTATGATGTGTCAAAACGCTCTGAGCGTTGCCAATCTCCCAAAAATGGTCCTTCCATTACAACGAGCATACGGAGCAACGGGTTTTGTACACCTTCGGCCTTTTCCGGACATTTCCGGCTTTACAATTGTTTCAAAAAGGGTCGTATCGCAGGATATTATGAAGTGTGAGAACTCGCTGCACGCTGCCAATCCCCGAAAAATGGTACGCCCATTACAACGAGCATACTGAGCAACGGGTTTTGTACACCTTCGGCCTTTTCCGGATTTTTCCGGCTTTATAATTGTTTCAAAAAGGGTCGTATCGCAGGATATTATGATGTGTGAGATCTCGCTGCACGCTGCCAATCCCCGAAAAATGGTCCTTCCATTACAACGAGCAAACGGAGCATTGGGTTCTGTACACCTTCGGCCTTTTCCGGACATTTCCGGCTTTTTAATTGTTTCAAAATGTGCCGTTTATCAGGATATTATGGTGTGAGAGAACATGTTACGCGCTGCCAATCCCCGAGAAATGGTACGCCCGTTACAACGAGCATACGGAGCATCAGGTTCTGTACACCTTCGGCCTCTTCCGGACATTTCCGGCATTTTAAGTGATCAAAAACGGGCCGAATAGCAGGATATTATGATGTGTAAAATCCGCGTTGAGCGTTGCCGATCCCCCAAAAATGGTCCCTCCCTTACAACGAGCATACGGAGCATCGGGTTCTGTACACGTTCAGCCTTTTCCGGATATTTCCCGCTTTTTAATTGTTTCAAATAGGGTCGTATCGCAGGATATTATGATGTGTGAGATCTCGCTGCACGCTGCCAATCCCCGAAAAATGGTACGCCCATTGCAACGAGCATACGGAGCAACGGGTTCTGTACACCTTCGGCCTTTTCCGGATATTTCCGGCTTTTTAATTGTTTCAAAAAGGGTCGTATCGCAGGATATTATGATGTGTGAGATCTCGTTGCGCGCTGCCAATCCCCGAGAAATGGTACGCCCCTTACAACGAGTATACGTAGCATCAGGTTCTGTACACCTTCGGCCTTTTCCGGACATTTCCGGCATTTTATGTGATTAAAAACGGGTCGTATCGCAGGATATTATGATGAGTGAGAACTAGCTGCACGCTGCCAATCCCCGAAAAATGGTCCTTCCATTACAACGAGCATACGGAGCAACGGGTACTGTACACCTTCGGCCTTTTCCGGACATTTCCGGCATTTTATGTGATTAAAAACGGGTCGTATCGCAGGATATTATGATGTGTGAGATCTCGCTGCACGCTGCCAATCCCCGAAAAATGGTACGCCCATTACAACGAGCATACGGAGCAACGGGTTATGTACACGTTCGGCATTTTCCGGACATTTCCGGCTATTTAATTGTTTCAAAATGGGTCGTATCGCAGGATATTATGATGTGAGAGAACTCGTTGCGCGCTGCCAATCCCCGAAGAATGGTACATCCATTACAACGAGCATGCGGAGAATCCTGTCTTGTACATATTCGGCCTTTTCCGGCCAGTTTCGGCTTTTTAATAGTTTCAAAATGGGTCGTATCGCAGGATATTATGATGTGTGAGACCTCGTTGCGCGCTGCCAATCCCCGAAGAATGGTACTTCCATTACAACGAGCATGACGAGAATCCTGTCTTGTACATATTCGGCCTTTTCCGGCCAGTTTCGGCTTTTTAATAGTTTCAAAATGAGTCGTATCGCAGGATATTATGAGGTGTGAGAACTCGCTGCACGCTGCCAATCCCCGAAAAATAGTACGCCCATTACAACGAGCATACGGAGCAACGGGTTCTGTACACCTTCGGCCTTTTCCGAACATTTCCGGCATTTTATGTGATTAAAAACGGGTCATATCGCAGGATATTATGATGTGTGAGAACTCGCTGCACGCTGCCAATCCCCCAAAAATGGTCCTTCCATTACAACGAGCATACGGAGCAACGGGTTCTGTACACCTTCGGCATTTTCCGGACATTTCCGGCTATTTTATTGTTTCAAAACGGGTCGTATCGCAGGATATTATGATATGAGAGAACTCGTTGCTCTCTGCCAACCCCCCAAAAATGGTACTTCCATTACAACGAGCAAACGGAGCATCGGGTTCTGTACACCTTCGGCCTTTTCCGGACATCGCCGGCATTTTATGTGATTAAAAACGGGCCGTATAGCAGGATATTATGATGTGAGGGAACTCGTTGCGCGCTGCAAATCCCCGAAGAATGGTACTTTCATTACAACGAGCATGCGGAGAATCCTGTCTTGTACATATTCGGCCTTTTCCGGCAAGTTTCGGCATTTTAATAGTTTCAAAATGAGTCGTTTCGCAGGATATTATGAGGTGTGAGAACTCGCTGCACGCTGCCAATCCCCCAAAAATGGACCTTCCATTACAACGAGCATACGGAGCAACGGGTTCTGTACACCTTCGGCCTTTTCCGGACATTTCCGGCTTTTTAATTGTTTCAAAATGTGCCGTTTATCAGGATATTATGATGTGAGAGAACACGTTACGCGCTGCCAATCCCCGAGAAATGGTACGCCCCTTACAACGAGCATACGGAGCATGAGGTTCTGTACACCAGTATATTATGATGTGTAAAAACGCGTTGAGCGTTGCCGATCCCCCAAAAATGGTCCTTCCCTTACAACGATCATACGGAGCATCGGGTTCTGTAAACCTTCGGCCTTTTCCGGATATTTCCGGCTTTTTAATTGTTTCAAAAAGGGTCGTATCGCACGATATTATGATGTGTGAGATCTCGCAGCACGCTTCCAATCCCCGAAAAATGGTACGCCCATTACAACGAGCATACGGAGCAACGGGTTCTGTACACCTTCGGCCTTTTCCGGACATTTCCGGCATTTTATGTGATTAAAAACGGGCCGTATAGCAGGATATTATGATGTGAGGGAACTCGTTGCGCGCTGCAAATCCCCGAAGAATGGTACTTCCATTACAACGAGCATGCGGAGAATCCAGTCTTGTACATATTCGGCCTTTCCCGGCCAGTTTCGTTTTTTTAATTGTTTCAAAATGGGTCGTATCGCAGGTTATTATGATGTGTGAGAACACGCTGCACGCTGCCCATCCCAGAAAAATGGTACTTCCATTACAACGAGCAAACGGAGCATCGGGTTCTGTACACCTTCTGCCTTTTCCGGACATCTCCGGCATTTTATGTGATTAAAAACGGGCCGTATAGCAGGATATTACGATGTGAGAGAACTCCTTGCGCGCTGCCAATCACCGAAGAATGGTACTTCCATTACAACGAGCATGCGGAGAATCCTGTCTTGTACATATTCGGCCATTTCCGGCCAGTTTCGGCTTTTTAATAGTTTCAAAATGGGTCGTATCGCAGGATATTATGAGGTGTGAGAACTGGCTGCACGCTGGAAGTCCCCAAAAAATGGTACGCCCATTACAACGAGCATACCGAGCAACGGGTTCTGTACACCTTCGGCCTTTTCCGGACATTTCCGGCTTTTTAATTGCTTCAAAATGGGCCGTATATCAGGATATTATGATGAGTAAGAACCAGTTGCTCTCTGCCAACCCCCCAAAAATGGTACTTCCATTACAACAAGCAAAGGGAGCAACGGGTTCTGTACACCTTCGGCCTTTCCCGGACATTTCCGGCTTTTTAATTGTTTCAAAATGGGCCGTATATCAGGATATTATGATGTGAGAGAACTCGTTGCGCGCTGCCATTCCCCGAAGAATGGTACTTCCATTACAACGAGCATGCGGAGAATCCTGTCTTGTACATATTCGGCCTTTTCCGGCCAGTTTCGGCTTTTTAATAGTTTCAAAATGAGTCGTATCGCAGGATATTATGTGGTGTGAGAACTCGCTGCACGCTGCCAATCCCCGAAAAATGGTACGCCCACTACAACGAGCATACGGAGCAACTGGTTCTGTACACCTTCGGCCTTTTCCGGACATTTCCGGCTTTTTAATTGTTTCAAAATGGGCCGTATATCAGGATATTATGATGTGAGAGAACTCGTTACGCGCAGCCAATCCCCGAGAAATGGAACGCCCCTTACAACGAGTATACGTAGCATCAGGTTCTGTACACCTTCGGCCTTTTCCGAACATTTCCGGCTATTTTATTGTTTCAAAACGGGTCGTATCGCAGGATATTATGATGTGAGAGAACTCGTTGCTCTCTGCCAACCCCCCAAAAATGGCACTTCCATTACAACGAGCAAACGGAGCATCGGGTTCTGTACACCTTCGGCCTTTTCCGGACATCGCCGGCATTTTATGTGATTAAAAACGGGCCGTATAGCAGGATATTATGATGTGAGGGAACTCGTTGCGCGCTGCAAATCCCCGAAGAATGGTACTTCCATTACAACGAGCATACGGAGCAACGGGTTCTGTACACCTTCGGCCTTTTCCGGACATCGCCGGCATTTTATGTGATTAAAAACGGGCCGTATAGCAGGATATTATGATGTGAGGGAACTCGTTGCGCGCTGCAAATCCCCGAAGAATGGTACTTCCATTACAACGAGCATGACGAGAATCCTGTCTTGTACATATTCGGCCCTTTCCGGCCAGTTTCGGCTTTTTAATAGTTTCAAAATGAGTCGTATCGCAGGATATTATGAGGTGTGAGAGCTCGCTGCACGCTGCCAATCCCCGAAAAATGGTACGCCCACTACAACGAGCATACGGAGCAACGGGTTCTGTACACCTTCGGCCTTTTCCGGACATCGCCGGCATTTTATGTGATTAAAAACGGGCCGTATAGCAGGATATTATGATGTGAGGGAACTCGTTGCGCGCTGCAAATAACCGAAGAATGGTACTTCCATTACAACGAGCATGACGAGAATCCTGTCTTGTACATATTCGGCCTTTTCCGGCCAGTTTCGGCTTTTTAATAGTTTCAAAATGAGTCGTATAGCAGGATATTATGATGTGAGGGAACTCGTTGCGCGCTGCAAATCCCCGAAGAATGGTACTTCCATTACAACGAGCATGCGGAGAATCCTGTCTTGTACATATTCGGCCTTTCCCGGCCAGTTTCGTTTTTTTAATTGTTTCAAAATGGGTCGTATCGCAGGTTATTATGATGTGTGAGAACACGCTGCACGCTGCCCATCCCCGAAAAATGGTACTTCCATTACAACGAGCAAACGGAGCATCGGGTTCTGCACACCTTCTGCCTTTTCCGGACATCTCCGGCATTTTATGTGATTAAAAACGGGCCGTATAGCAGGATATTACGATGTGAGAGAACTCGTTGCGCGCTGCCAATCACCGAAGAATGGTACTTCCATTACAACGAGCATACGGAGCAACGGGTTCTGTACACCTTCGACCTTTTCCGGACATTTCCGGCTTTTTAATTGCTTCAATAGGGGCCGTATATCAGGATATTATGATGTGTAAGAACCAGTTGCTCTCTGCCAACCCCCCAAAAATGGTACTTCCATTACAACAAGCAAAGGGAGCAACGGGTTCTGTACACCTTCGGCCTTTTCCGGACATTTCCGGCTTTTTAATTGTTTCTAAATGGGCCGTATATCAGGATATTATGATGTGAGAGAACTCGTTGCGCGCTGCCAATCCCCGAGAAATGGAACGCCCCTTACAACGAGTATACGTAGCATCAGGTTCTGTACACCTTCGGCCATTTCCGAACATTTCCGGCATTTTATGTGATTAAAAACGGGTCATATCGCAGGATATTATGATGTGTGAGAACTCGCTGCACGCTGCCAATCCCCCAAAAATGGTCCTTCCATTACAACGAGCATACGGAGCAACGGGTTCTGTACACCTTCGGCATTTTCCGGACATTTCCGGCTATTTTATTGTTTCAAAACGGGTCGTATCGCAGGATATTATGATATGAGAGAACTCGTTGCTCTCTGCCAACCCCCCAAAAATGGTACTTCCATTACAACGAGCAAACGGAGCATCGGGTTCTGTACACCTTCGGCCTTTTCCGGACATCGCCGGCATTTTATGTGATTAAAAACGGGCCGTATAGCAGGATATTATGATGTGAGGGAACTCGTTGCGCGCTGCAAATCCCCGAAGAATGGTACTTTCATTACAACGAGCATGCGGAGAATCCTGTCTTGTACATATTCGGCCTTTTCCGGCAAGTTTCGGCATTTTAATAGTTTCAAAATGAGTCGTTTCGCAGGATATTATGAGGTGTGAGAACTCGCTGCACGCTGCCAATCCCCCAAAAATGGACCTTCCATTACAACGAGCATACGGAGCAACGGGTTCTGTACACCTTCGGCCTTTTCCGGACATTTCCGGCTTTTTAATTGTTTCAAAATGTGCCGTTTATCAGGATATTATGATGTGAGAGAACACGTTACGCGCTGCCAATCCCCGAGAAATGGTACGCCCCTTACAACGAGCATACGGAGCATGAGGTTCTGTACACCAGTATATTATGATGTGTAAAAACGCGTTGAGCGTTGCCGATCCCCCAAAAATGGTCCTTCCCTTACAACGATCATACGGAGCATCGGGTTCTGTAAACCTTCGGCCTTTTCCGGATATTTCCGGCTTTTTAATTGTTTCAAAAAGGGTCGTATCGCACGATATTATGATGTGTGAGATCTCGCAGCACGCTTCCAATCCCCGAAAAATGGTACGCCCATTACAACGAGCATACGGAGCAACGGGTTCTGTACACCTTCGGCCTTTTCCGGACATTTCCGGCATTTTATGTGATTAAAAACGGGCCGTATAGCAGGATATTATGATGTGAGGGAACTCGTTGCGCGCTGCAAATCCCCGAAGAATGGTACTTCCATTACAACGAGCATGCGGAGAATCCAGTCTTGTACATATTCGGCCTTTCCCGGCCAGTTTCGTTTTTTTAATTGTTTCAAAATGGGTCGTATCGCAGGTTATTATGATGTGTGAGAACACGCTGCACGCTGCCCATCCCAGAAAAATGGTACTTCCATTACAACGAGCAAACGGAGCATCGGGTTCTGTACACCTTCTGCCTTTTCCGGACATCTCCGGCATTTTATGTGATTAAAAACGGGCCGTATAGCAGGATATTACGATGTGAGAGAACTCCTTGCGCGCTGCCAATCACCGAAGAATGGTACTTCCATTACAACGAGCATGCGGAGAATCCTGTCTTGTACATATTCGGCCATTTCCGGCCAGTTTCGGCTTTTTAATAGTTTCAAAATGGGTCGTATCGCAGGATATTATGAGGTGTGAGAACTGGCTGCACGCTGGAAGTCCCCAAAAAATGGTACGCCCATTACAACGAGCATACCGAGCAACGGGTTCTGTACACCTTCGGCCTTTTCCGGACATTTCCGGCTTTTTAATTGCTTCAAAATGGGCCGTATATCAGGATATTATGATGAGTAAGAACCAGTTGCTCTCTGCCAACCCCCCAAAAATGGTACTTCCATTACAACAAGCAAAGGGAGCAACGGGTTCTGTACACCTTCGGCCTTTCCCGGACATTTCCGGCTTTTTAATTGTTTCAAAATGGGCCGTATATCAGGATATTATGATGTGAGAGAACTCGTTGCGCGCTGCCATTCCCCGAAGAATGGTACTTCCATTACAACGAGCATGCGGAGAATCCTGTCTTGTACATATTCGGCCTTTTCCGGCCAGTTTCGGCTTTTTAATAGTTTCAAAATGAGTCGTATCGCAGGATATTATGTGGTGTGAGAACTCGCTGCACGCTGCCAATCCCCGAAAAATGGTACGCCCACTACAACGAGCATACGGAGCAACGGGTTCTGTACACCTTCGGCCTTTTCCGGACATCGCCGGCATTTTATGTGATTAAAAACGGGCCGTATAGCAGGATATTATGATGTGAGGGAACTCGTTGCGCGCTGCAAATCCCCGAAGAATGGTACTTTCATTACAACGAGCATGCGGAGAATCCTGTCTTGTACATATTCGGCCTTTTCCGGCAAGTTTCGGCATTTTAATAGTTTCAAAATGAGTCGTTTCGCAGGATATTATGAGGTGTGAGAACTCGCTGCACGCTGCCAATCCCCCAAAAATGGACCTTCCATTACAACGAGCATACGGAGCAACGGGTTCTGTACACCTTCGGCCTTTTCCGGACATTTCCGGCTTTTTAATTGTTTCAAAATGTGCCGTTTATCAGGATATTATGATGTGAGAGAACACGTTACGCGCTGCCAATCCCCGAGAAATGGTACGCCCCTTACAACGAGCATACGGAGCATGAGGTTCTGTACACCAGTATATTATGATGTGTAAAAACGCGTTGAGCGTTGCCGATCCCCCAAAAATGGTCCTTCCCTTACAACGATCATACGGAGCATCGGGTTCTGTAAACCTTCGGCCTTTTCCGGATATTTCCGGCTTTTTAATTGTTTCAAAAAGGGTCGTATCGCACGATATTATGATGTGTGAGATCTCGCAGCACGCTTCCAATCCCCGAAAAATGGTACGCCCATTACAACGAGCATACGGAGCAACGGGTTCTGTACACCTTCGGCCTTTTCCGGACATTTCCGGCATTTTATGTGATTAAAAACGGGCCGTATAGCAGGATATTATGATGTGAGGGAACTCGTTGCGCGCTGCAAATCCCCGAAGAATGGTACTTCCATTACAACGAGCATGCGGAGAATCCTGTCTTGTACATATTCGGCCTTTTCCGGCCAGTTTCGGCTTTTTAATAGTTTCAAAATGAGTCGTATCGCAGGATATTATGTGGTGTGAGAACTCGCTGCACGCTGCCAATCCCCGAAAAATGGTACGCCCACTACAACGAGCATACGGAGCAACTGGTTCTGTACACCTTCGGCCTTTTCCGGACATTTCCGGCTTTTTAATTGTTTCAAAATGGGCCGTATATCAGGATATTATGATGTGAGAGAACTCGTTACGCGCAGCCAATCCCCGAGAAATGGAACGCCCCTTACAACGAGTATACGTAGCATCAGGTTCTGTACACCTTCGGCCTTTTCCGAACATTTCCGGCTATTTTATTGTTTCAAAACGGGTCGTATCGCAGGATATTATGATGTGAGAGAACTCGTTGCTCTCTGCCAACCCCCCAAAAATGGCACTTCCATTACAACGAGCAAACGGAGCATCGGGTTCTGTACACCTTCGGCCTTTTCCGGACATCGCCGGCATTTTATGTGATTAAAAACGGGCCGTATAGCAGGATATTATGATGTGAGGGAACTCGTTGCGCGCTGCAAATCCCCGAAGAATGGTACTTCCATTACAACGAGCATACGGAGCAACGGGTTCTGTACACCTTCGGCCTTTTCCGGACATCGCCGGCATTTTATGTGATTAAAAACGGGCCGTATAGCAGGATATTATGATGTGAGGGAACTCGTTGCGCGCTGCAAATCCCCGAAGAATGGTACTTCCATTACAACGAGCATGACGAGAATCCTGTCTTGTACATATTCGGCCCTTTCCGGCCAGTTTCGGCTTTTTAATAGTTTCAAAATGAGTCGTATCGCAGGATATTATGAGGTGTGAGAGCTCGCTGCACGCTGCCAATCCCCGAAAAATGGTACGCCCACTACAACGAGCATACGGAGCAACGGGTTCTGTACACCTTCGGCCTTTTCCGGACATTTCCGGCTTTTTAATTGTTTCAAAAAGGGTCGTATCGCACGATATTATGATGTGTGAGATCCCGCAGCACGCTTCCAATCCCCGAAAAATGGTACGCCCATTACAACGAGCATACGGAGCAACGGGTTCTGTACACCTTCGGCCTTTTCCGGACATTTCCGGCATTTTATGTGATTAAAAACGGGCCGTATAGCAGGATATTATGATGTGAGGGAACTCGTTGCGCGCTGCAAATCCCCGAAGAATGGTACTTCCATTACAACGAGCATGCGGAGAATCCTGTCTTGTACATATTCGGCCTTTCCCGGCCAGTTTCGTTTTTTTAATTGTTTCAAAATGGGTCGTATCGCAGGTTATTATGATGTGTGAGAACACGCTGCACGCTGCCCATCCCAGAAAAATGGTACTTCCATTACAACGAGCAAACGGAGCATCGGGTTCTGTACACCTTCTGCCTTTTCCGGACATCTCCGGCATTTTATGTGATTAAAAACGGGCCGTATAGCAGGATATTACGATGTGAGAGAACTCGTTGCGCGCTGCCAATCACCGAAGAATGGTACTTCCATTACAACGAGCATGCGGAGAATCCTGTCTTGTACATATTCGGCCATTTCCGGCCAGTTTCGGCTTTTTAATAGTTTCAAAATGGGTCGTATCGCAGGATATTATGAGGTGTGAGAACTGGCTGCACGCTGGAAGTCCCCAAAAAATGGTACGCCCATTACAACGAGCATACGGAGCAACGGGTTCTGTACACCTTCGGCCTTTTCCGGACATTTCCGGCTTTTTAATTGCTTCAAAATGGGCCGTATATCAGGATATTATGATGTGTAAGAACCAGTTGCTCTCTGCCAACCCCCCAAAAATGGTACTTCCATTACAGCAAGCAAAGGGAGCAACGGGTTCTGTACACCTTCGGCCTTTCCCGGACATTTCCGGCTTTTTAATTGTTTCAAAATGGGCCGTATATCAGGATATTATGATGTGAGAGAACTCGTTGCGCGCTGCCATTCCCCGAAGAATGGTACTTCCATTACAACGAGCATGCGGAGAATCCTGTCTTGTACATATTCGGCCTTTTCCGGCCAGTTTCGGCTTTTTAATAGTTTCAAAATGAGTCGTATCGCAGGATATTATGAGGTGTGAGAACTCGCTGCAGGCTGCCAATCCCCGAAAAATGGTACGCCCACTACAACGAGCATACGGAGCAACTGGTTCTGTACACCTTCGGCCTTTTCCGGACATTTCCGGCTTTTTAATTGTTTCAAAATGGGCCGTATATCAGGATATTATGATGTGAGAGAACTCGTTACGCGCAGCCAATCCCCGAGAAATGGAACGCCCCTTACAACGAGTATACGTAGCATCAGGTTCTGTACACCTTCGGCCTTTTCCGAACATTTCCGGCTATTTTATTGTTTCAAAACGGGTCGTATCGCAGGATATTATGATGTGAGAGAACTCGTTGCTCTCTGCCAACCCCCCAAAAATGGTACTTCCATTACAACGAGCAAACGGAGCATCGGGTTCTGTACACCTTCGGCCTTTTCCGGACATCGCCGGCATTTTATGTGATTAAAAACGGGCCGTGTAGCAGGATATTATGATGTGAGGGAACTCGTTGCGCGCTGCAAATCCCCGAAGAATGGTACTTCCATTACAACGAGCATGACGAGAATCCTGTCTTGTACATATTCGGCCTTTTCCGGCCAGTTTCGGCTTTTTAATAGTTTCAAAATGAGTCGTATCGCAGGATATTATGAGGTGTGAGAGCTCGCTGCACGCTGCCAATCCCCGAAAAATGGTACGCCCACTACAATGAGCATACGGAGCAACGGGTTCTGTACACCTTCGGCCTTTTCCGGACATTTCCGGCTTTTTAATTGTTTCAAAATGTGCCGTTTATCAGGATATTATGATGTGAGAGAACACGTTACGCGCTGCCAATCCCCGAGAAATGGTACGCCCCTTACAACGAGCATACGGAGCATGAGGTTCTGTACACCAGTATATTATGATGTGTAAAAACGCGTTGAGCGTTGCCGATCCCCCAAAAATGGTCCTTCCCTTACAACGAGCATACGGAGCATCGGGTTCTGTAAACCTTCGGCCTTTTCCGGATATTTCCGGCTTTTTAATTGTTTCAAAAAGGGTCGTATCGCACGATATTATGATGTGTGAGATCTCGCAACACGCTTCCAATCCCCGAAAAATGGTACGCCCATTACAACGAGCATACGGAGCAACGGGTTCTGTACACCTTCGGCCTTTTCCGGACATTTCCGGCATTTTATGTGATTAAAAACGGGCCGTATAGCAGGATATTATGATGTGAGGGAACTCGTTGCGCGCTGCAAATCCCCGAAGAATGGTACTTCCATTACAACGAGCATGCGGAGAATCCTGTCTTGTACATATTCGGCCTTTCCCGGCCAGTTTCGTTTTTTTAATTGTTTCAAAATGGGTCGTATCGCAGGTTATTATGATGCGTGAGAACACGCTGCACGCTGCCCATCCCCGAAAAATGGTACTTCCATTACAACGAGCAAACGGAGCATCGGGTTCTGTACACCTTCTGCCTTTTCCGGACATCTCCGGCATTTTATGTGATTAAAAACGGGCCGTATAGCAGGATATTACGATGTGAGAGAACTCGTTGCGCGCTGCCAATCACCGAAAAATGGTACGCACACTACAACGAGCATACGGAGCAACGGGTTCTGTATACCTTCGGCCTTTTCCGGACATTTCCGGCTTTTTAATTGTTTCAAAATGGGCCGTATATCAGGATATTATGATGTGAGAGAACTCGTTACGCGCAGCCAATCCCCGAGAAATGGAACGCCCCTTACAACGAGTATACGTAGCATCAGGTTCTGTACACCTTCGGCCTTTTCCGAACATTTCCGGCATTTTATGTGATTAAAAACGGGTCATATCGCAGGATATTATGATGTGTGAGAACTCGCTGCACGCTGCCAATCCCCCAAAAATGGTCCTTCCATTACAACGAGCATACGGAGCAACGGGTTCTGTACACCTTCGGCATTTTCCGGACATTTCCGGCTATTTTATTGTTTCAAAACGGGTCGTATCGCAGGATATTATGATGTGAGAGAACTCGTTGCTCTCTGCCAACCCCCCAAAAATGGTACTTCCATTACAACGAGCAAACGGAGCATCGGGTTCTGTACACCTTCGGCCTTTTCCGGACATCGCCGGCATTTTATGTGATTAAAAACGGGCCGTGTAGCAGGATATTATGATGTGAGGGAACTCGTTGCGCGCTGCAAATCCCCGAAGAATGGTACTTCCATTACAACGAGCATGACGAGAATCCTGTCTTGTACATATTCGGCCTTTTCCGGCCAGTTTCGGCTTTTTAATAGTTTCAAAATGAGTCGTATCGCAGGATATTATGAGGTGTGAGAGCTCGCTGCACGCTGCCAATCCCCGAAAAATGGTACGCCCACTACAATGAGCATACGGAGCAACGGGTTCTGTACACCTTCGGCCTTTTCCGGACATTTCCGGCTTTTTAATTGTTTCAAAATGTGCCGTTTATCAGGATATTATGATGTGAGAGAACACGTTACGCGCTGCCAATCCCCGAGAAATGGTACGCCCCTTACAACGAGCATACGGAGCATGAGGTTCTGTACACCAGTATATTATGATGTGTAAAAACGCGTTGAGCGTTGCCGATCCCCCAAAAATGGTCCTTCCCTTACAACGAGCATACGGAGCATCGGGTTCTGTAAACCTTCGGCCTTTTCCGGATATTTCCGGCTTTTTAATTGTTTCAAAAAGGGTCGTATCGCACGATATTATGATGTGTGAGATCTCGCAACACGCTTCCAATCCCCGAAAAATGGTACGCCCATTACAACGAGCATACGGAGCAACGGGTTCTGTACACCTTCGGCCTTTTCCGGACATTTCCGGCATTTTATGTGATTAAAAACGGGCCGTATAGCAGGATATTATGATGTGAGGGAACTCGTTGCGCGCTGCAAATCCCCGAAGAATGGTACTTCCATTACAACGAGCATGCGGAGAATCCTGTCTTGTACATATTCGGCCATTTCCGGCCAGTTTCGGCTTTTTAATAGTTTCAAAATGGGTCGTATCGCAGGATATTATGAGGTGTGAGAACTGGCTGCACGCTGGAAGTCCACAAAAAATGGTACGCCCATTACAACGAGCATACGGAGCAACGGGTTCTGTACACCTTCGGCCTTTTCCGGACATTTCCGGCTTTTTAATTGCTTCAAAATGGGCCGTATATCAGGATATTATGATGTGTAAGAACCAGTTGCTCTCTGCCAACCCCCCAAAAATGGTACTTCCATTACAACAAGCAAAGGGAGCAACGGGTTCTGTACACCTTCGGCCTTTCCCGGACATTTCCGGCTTTTTAATTGTTTCAAAATGGGCCGTATATCAGGATATTATGATGTGAGAGAACTCGTTGCGCGCTGCCATTCCCCGAAGAATGGTACTTCCATTACAACGAGCATGCGGAGAATCCTGTCTTGTACATATTCGGCCTTTTCCGGCCAGTTTCGGCTTTTTAATAGTTTCAAAATGAGTCGTATCGCAGGATATTATGAGGTGTGAGAGCTCGCTGCACGCTGCCAATCCCCGAAAAATGGTACGCCCACTACAACGAGCATACGGAGCAACGGGTTCTGTACACCTTCGGCCTTTTCCGGACATTTCCGGCTTTTTAATTGTTTCAAAAAGGGTCGTATCGCACGATATTATGATGTGTGAGATCCCGCAGCACGCTTCCAATCCCCGAAAAATGGTACGCCCATTACAACGAGCATACGGAGCAACGGGTTCTGTACACCTTCGGCCTTTTCCGGACATTTCCGGCATTTTATGTGATTAAAAACGGGCCGTATAGCAGGATATTATGATGTGAGGGAACTCGTTGCGCGCTGCAAATCCCCGAAGAATGGTACTTCCATTACAACGAGCATGCGGAGAATCCTGTCTTGTACATATTCGGCCTTTCCCGGCCAGTTTCGTTTTTTTAATTGTTTCAAAATGGGTCGTATCGCAGGTTATTATGATGTGTGAGAACACGCTGCACGCTGCCCATCCCCGAAAAATGGTACTTCCATTACAACGAGCAAACGGAGCATCGGGTTCTGTACACCTTCGGCCTTTTCCGGATATTTCCGGCTTTTTAATTGTTTCAAAAAGGGTCGTATCGCAGGATATTATGATGTGTGAGATCTCGCTGCACGCTGCCAATCCCCGAAAAATGCTACGCCCATTACAACGAGCATACGGAGCAACGGCTTCTGTACAGCTTCGGCCTTTTCCGGACATTTCCGGCTTTTTAATTGCTTCAATAGGGGCCGTATATCAGGATATTATGATGTGTAAGAACCAGTTGCTCTCTGCCAACCCCCCAAAAATGGTACTTCCATTACAACAAGCAAAGGGAGCAACGGGTTCTGTACACCTTCGGCCTTTTCCGGACATTTCCGGCTTTTTAATTGTTTCAAAATGGGCCGTATATCAGGATATTATGATGTGAGAGAACTCGTTGCGCGCTGCCAATCCCCGAAGAATGGTACTTCCATTACAACGAGCATGCGGAGAATCCTGTCTTGTACATATTCGGCCATTTCCGGCCAGTTTCGGCTTTATAATAGTTTCAAAATGGTTCGTATCGCAGGATATTATGAGGTGTGAGAACTGGCTGCACGCTGGAAATCCCAGAAAAATGGTACGCCCATTACAACGAGCATACGGAGCAACGGGTTCTGTACATCTTCGGCCTTTTCCGGATATTTCCGGCTTTTTAATTGCTTCAAAATGGGCCGTATATCAGGATATTATGATGTGAGAGAACACGTTACGCGCTGCCAATCCCCGAGAAATTGTACGCCCCTTACAACGAGCATACGGAGCATCAGGTTCTGTACACCTTCGGCCTTTTCCGGACATTTCCGGCATATTAAGTGATCAAAAACGGGCAGAATAGCAGGATATTATGATGTGAGAGAACACGGTGCGCGCTGCCAATCCTCGAAGAATGGTACTTCCAATACAACCAGCATCCGGAGAATCCTGTCTTGTACATTTTCGGCCTTTTCCGGATATTTCCGGCTTTTTAATTGTTTCAAAATGGGCCGTATATCAGGATATTATGATGTGTAAGAACCAGTTGCTCTCTGCCAACCCCCCAAAAATGGTACTTCCATTACAACGAGCAAACGGAGCATTGGGTTCTGTACACCTTCGGCCTTTTCCGGACATTTCCGGCTTTTTAATTGTTTCAAAATGGGCCGTATAGCAGGATATTATGATGTGAGAGAACTCGTTGCGCGCTGCCAATCCCCGAAGAATGGTACTTCCATTACAACGAGCATGCGGAGAATCCTGTCTTGTACATATTCGGCCATTTCCGGCCAGTTTCGGCTTTTTAATAGTTTCAAAATGGGTCGTATCGCAGGATATTATGAGGTGTGAGAACTGGCTGCACGCTGGAAATCCCCCAAAAATGGTACGCCCATTACAACGAGCATACGGAGCAGCGGGTTCTGTACACCTTCGGCCTTTTCCGGATATTTCCGGCTTTTTAATTGTTTCAAAATGGGCCGAATATCAGGATATTATGATGTGTAAGAACCAGTTGCTCTCTGCCAACCCCCCAAAAATGGTACTTCCATTACAACGAGCAAACGGAGCATTGGGTTCTGTACACCTTCGGCCTTTTCCGGACATTTCCGGCTTTTTAATTGTTTCAAAATGGGCCGTATATCAGGATATTATGATGTGAGAGAACTCGTTGCGCGCTGCCTATCCCCGAAGAATGGTACTTCCATTACAACGAGCATGCGGGGAATCCTGTCTTGTACATATTCGGCCATTTCCGGCCAGTTTCGGCTTTTTAATAGTTTCAAAATGGGTCGTATCGCAGGATATTATGAGGTGTGAGAACTGGCTGCACGCTGGAAGTCCCCAAAAAATGGTACGCCCATTACAACGAGCATACGGAGCAACGGGTTCTGTACACCTTCGGCCTTTTCCGGACATTTCCGGCTTTTTAATTGCTTCAAAATGGGCCGTATATCAGGATATTATGATGTGTAAGAACCAGTTGCTCTCTGCCAACCCCCCAAAAATGGTACTTCCATTACAACAAGCAAAGGGAGCAACGGGTTCTGTACACCTTCGGCCTTTCCCGGACATTTCCGGCTTTTTAATTGTTTCAAAATGGGCCGTATATCAGGATATTATGATGTGAGAGAACTCGTTGCGCGCTGCCATTCCCCGAAGAATGGTACTTCCATTACAACGAGCATGCGGAGAATCCTGTCTTGTACATATTCGGCCTTTTCCGGCCAGTTTCGGCTTTTTAATAGTTTCAAAATGAGTCGTATCGCAGGATATTATGAGGTGTGAGAACTCGCTGCACGCTGCCAATCCCCGAAAAATGGTACGCCCACTACAACGAGCATACGGAGCAACTGGTTCTGTACACCTTCGGCCTTTTCCGGACATTTCCGGCTTTTTAATTGTTTCAAAATGGGCCGGATATCAGGATATTATGATGTGAGAGAACTCGTTACGCGCAGCCAATCCCCGAGAAATGGAACGCCCCTTACAACGAGTATACGTAGCATCAGGTTCTGTACACCTTCGGCCTTTTCCGAACATTTCCGGCTATTTTATTGTTTCAAAACGGGTCGTATCGCAGGATATTATGATGTGAGAGAACTCGTTGCTCTCTGCCAACCCCCCAAAAATGGTACTTCCATTACAACGAGCAAACGGAGCATCGGGTTCTGTACACCTTCGGCCTTTTCCGGACATCGCCGGCATTTTATGTGATTAAAAACGGGCCGTATAGCAGGATATTATAATGTGAGGGAACTCGTTGCGCGCTGCAAATCCCCGAAGAATGGTACTTCCATTACAACGAGCATACGGAGCAACGGGTTCTGTACACCTTCGGCCTTTTCCGGACATCGCCGGCATTTTATGTGATTAAAAACGGGCCGTATAGCAGGATATTATGATGTGAGGGAACTCGTTGCGCGCTGCAAATCCCCGAAGAATGGTACTTCCATTACAACGAGCATGACGAGAATCCTGTCTTGTACATATTCGGCCCTTTCCGGCCAGTTTCGGCTTTTTAATAGTTTCAAAATGAGTCGTATCGCAGGATATTATGAGGTGTGAGAGCTCGCTGCACGCTGCCAATCCCCGAAAAATGGTACGCCCACTACAACGAGCATACGGAGCAACGGGTTCTGTACACCTTCGGCCTTTTCCGGACATTTCCGGCTTTTTAATTGTTTCAAAAAGGGTCGTATCGCACGATATTATGATGTGTGAGATCCCGCAGCACGCTTCCAATCCCCGAAAAATGGTACGCCCATTACAACGAGCATACGGAGCAACGGGTTCTGTACACCTTCGGCCTTTTCCGGACATTTCCGGCATTTTATGTGATTAAAAACGGGCCGTATAGCAGGATATTATGATGTGAGGGAACTCGTTGCGCGCTGCAAATCCCCGAAGAATGGTACTTCCATTACAACGAGCATGCGGAGAATCCTGTCTTGTACATATTCGGCCTTTCCCGGCCAGTTTCGTTTTTTTAATTGTTTCAAAATGGGTCGTATCGCAGGTTATTATGATGTGTGAGAACACGCTGCACGCTGCCCATCCCCGAAAAATGGTACTTCCATTACAACGAGCAAACGGAGCATCGGGTTCTGTACACCTTCGGCCTTTTCCGGATATTTCCGGCTTTTTAATTGTTTCAAAAAGGGTCGTATCGCAGGATATTATGATGTGTAAGAACCAGTTGCTCTCTGCCAACCCCCCAAAAATGGTACTTCCATTACAACAAGCAAAGGGAGCAACGGGTTCTGTACACCTTCGGCCTTTTCCGGACATTTCCGGCTTTTTAATTGTTTCAAAATGGGCCGTATATCAGGATATTATGATGTGAGAGAACTCGTTGCGCGCTGCCAATCCCCGAAGAATGGTACTTCCATTACAACGAGCATGCGGAGAATCCTGTCTTGTACATATTCGGCCATTTCCGGCCAGTTTCGGCTTTTTAATAGTTTCAAAATGGTTCGTATCGCAGGATATTATGAGGTGTGAGAACTGGCTGCACGCTGGAAATCCCCCAAAAATGGTACGCCCATTACAACGAGCATACGGAGCAGCGGGTTCTGTACACCTTCGGCCTTTTCCGGATATTTCCGGCTTTTTAATTGTTTCAAAATGGGCCGTATATCAGGATATTATGATGTGTAAGAACCAGTTGCTCTCTGCCAACCCCCCAAAAATGGTACTTCCATTACAACGAGCAAACGGAGCATTGGGTTCTGTACACCTTCGGCCTTTTCCGGACATTTCCGGCTTTTTAATTGTTTCAAAATGGGCCGTATATCAGGATATTATGATGTGAGAGAACTCGTTGCGCGCTGCCTATCCCCGAAGAATGGTACTTCCATTACAACGAGCATGCGGGGAATCCTGTCTTGTACATATTCGGCCACTTCCGGCCAGTTTCGGCTTTTTAATAGTTTCAAAATGGGTCGTATCGCAGGATATTATGAGGTGTGAGAACTGGCTGCACGCTGGAAATCCCCCAAAAATGGTACGCCCATTACAACGAGCATACGGAGCAACGGGTTCTGTACACCTTCGGCCTTTTCCGGACATTTCCGGCTTTTTAATTGTTTCAAAATGGGCCGTATATCAGGATATTATGATGTGAGAGAACTCGTTGCGCGCTGCCAATCCCCGAAAAATGGTACATCCATTACAACGAGCATGCGGAGAATCCTGTTTTGTACATATTCGGCCTTTTCCGACCAGTTTCGGCTTTTTAATAGTTTCAAAATGGGTCGTATCGCAGGATATTATGAGGTGTGAGAACTCGCTGCACGCTGCCAATCCCCGAAAAATGGTACGCCCATTACAACGAGCATACGGAGCAACGGGTTCTGTACACCTTTGGCATTTTCCGGACATTTCCGGTTTTTTAATTGTTTCAAAATGGGTCGTATCGCAGGATATTATGATGTGAGAGAACTCGTTGCGCGCTGCCAATCCCCGAAGAATGGTACTTCCATTACAACGAGCATACGGAGCATCAGGTTCTGTACACCTTCGGCCTTTTCCGGACATCTCCGGCTTTTTAATTGTTTCAAAATGGGCCGTATATCAGGATATTATGATGTGAGAGAACTCGTTGCGCGCAGCCAATCCCCGAAGAATGGTACTTCCATTACAACGAGCATGCGGAGAATCCTGTCTTGTCATATTCGGCCTTTTCCGGCAAGTTTCGGCATTTTAATAGTTTCAAAATGAGTCGTTTCGCAGGATATTATGAGGTGTGAGAACTCGCTGCACGCTGCCAATCCCCCAAAAATGGACCTTCCATTACAACGAGCATACGGAGCAACGGGTTCTGTACACCTTCGGCCTTTTCCGGATATTACCGGCTTTTTAATTGTTTCAAAAAGGGTCGTAGCGCAGGATATTATGATGTTTGAGATCTCGCTGCACGCTGCCAATCCCCGAAAAATGGTACGCCCACTACAACGAGCATACGGAGCAACGGGTTCTGTACACCTTCGGCCTTTTCCGGACATTTCCGGCTTTTTAATTGTTTCAAAATGTGCCGTTTATCAGGATATTATGATGTGAGAGAACACGTTACGCGCTGCCAATCCCCGAGAAATGGTACGCCCCTTACAACGAGCATACGGAGCATCAGGTTCTGTACACCTTCGGCCTTTTCCGGACATTTCCGGCATATTAAGTGATCAAAAACGGGCAGAATAGCAGGATATTATGATGTGAGAGAACACGGTGCGCGCAGCCAATCCCCGAAGAATGGTACTTCCATTACAACGAGCATGCGGAGAATCCTGTCTTGTACATATTCGTCCTTTTCCGGCCAGTTTCGGCTTTTTAATAGTTTCAAAATGAGTCGTATCGCAGGATATTATGATGTGAGAGAACTCGTTGCGCGCTGCCAATCCCCGAAAAATGGTACATCCATTACAACGAGCATGCGGAGAATCCTGTCTTGTACATATTCGGCCTTTTCCGACCAGTTTCGGCTTTTTAATAGTTTCAAAATGGGTCGTATCGCAGGATATTATGAGGTGTGAGAACTCGCTGCACGCTGCCAATCCCCGAAAAATGGTACGCCCATTACAACGAGCATACGGAGCAACGGGTTCTGTACACCTTTGGCATTTTCCGGACATTTCCGGCTTTTTAATTGTTTCAAAATGGGTCGTATCGCAGGATATTATGATGTGAGAGTACTCGTTGCGCGCTGCCAATCCCCGAAGAATGGTACTTCCATTACAACGAGCAGACGGAGCATCAGGTTCTGTACACCTTCGGCCTTTTCCGGACATCTCCGGCATTTTATGTGATTAAAAACGGGCCGTATAGCAGGATATTATGATGTGAGGGAACTCGTTGCGCGCTGCAAATCCCCGAAGAATGGTACTTCCATTACAACGAGCATGACGAGAATCCTGTCTGGTACATATTCGGCCTTTTCCGGCCAGTTTCGGCTTTTTAATAGTTTCAAAATGAGTCGTATCGCAGGATATTATGATGTGTAAAAACGCGTTGAGCGTTGCCAATCCCCCAAAAATG
Source organism: Bombus muscorum (assembly GCA_963971185.1). Classification (NCBI taxonomy): domain Eukaryota; kingdom Metazoa; phylum Arthropoda; class Insecta; order Hymenoptera; family Apidae; genus Bombus; species Bombus muscorum. The sequence goes on along the minus strand of OZ020130.1, from coordinate 8,113,388 downwards.
GTAATTCCATTACAACGAGCATACGGAGCAACGGGTTCTGTACACCTTCGGCCTTTTCCGGATATTTCCGGCTTTTTAATTGTTTCAAAATGGGCCGTATATCAGGATATTATGATGTGTAAGAACCAGTTGCTCTCTGCCAACCCCCCAAAAATGGTACTTCCATTACAACGAGCAAACGGAGCATTGGGTTCTGTACACCTTCGGCCTTTTCCGGACATCTCCGGCATTTTATGTGATTAAAAACGGGCCGTATAGCAGGATATTATGATGTGAGAGAACTCGATGCGCGCTGCCAATCCCCGAAGAATGGTACTTCCATTACAACGAGCATGCGGAGAATCCTGTCTTGTACATATTCGGCCATTTCCGGCCAGTTTCGGCTTTTTAATAGTTTCAAAATGGCTCGTATCGCAGGATATTATGAGGTGTGAGAACTGGCTGCACGCTGGAAATCCCCGAAAAATGGTACGCCCATTACAACGAGCATACGGAGCAGCGGGTTCTGTACACCTTCGGCCTTTTCCGGACATTTCCGGCTTTTTAATTGCTTCAATAGGGGCCGTATATCAGGATATTATGATGTGTAAGTACCAGTTGCTCTCTGCCAACCCCCCAAAAATGGTACTTCCATTACAACAAGCAAAGGGAGCAACGGGTTCTGTACACCTTCGGCCTTTTCCGGACATTTCCGGCTTTTTAATTGTTTCAAAATGGGCCGTATATCAGGATATTATGATGTGAGAGAACTCGTTGCGCGCTGCCTATCCCCGAAGAATGGTACTTCCATTACAACGAGCATGCGGAGAATCCTGTCTTGTACATATTCGGCCATTTCCGGCCAGTTTCGGCTTTTTAATTGTTTCAAAATGGGTCGTATCGCAGGATATTATGAGGTGTGAGAACTGGCTGCACGCTGGAAATCCCCGAAAAATGGTACGCCCATTAGAACGAGCATACGGAGCAACGGGTTCTGTACACCTTCGGCCTTTTCCGGACATTTCCGGCTTTTTAATTGCTTCAAAATGGGCCGTATATCAGGATATTATGAGGTGTAAGATCCAGTTGCTCTCTGCCAACCCCCCAAAAATGGTACTTCCATTACAACAAGCAAAGGGAGCAACGGGTTCTGTACACCTTCGGCCTTTTCCGGACATTTCGGGCTTTTTAATTGTTTCAAAATGGGCCGTATATCAGGATATTATGATGTGAGAGAACTCGTTGCGCGCTGCCAATCCCCGAAAAATGGTACATCCATTACAACGAGCATGAGGAGAATCCTGTCTTGTGCATATTCGGCATTTTCCGACCAGTTTCGGCTTTTTAATAGTTTCAAAATGGGTCGTATCGCAGGATATTATGAGGTGTGAGAACTCGCTGCACGCTGCCATTCCCCGAAAAATGGTACGCCCATTACAACGAGCATACGGAGCAACGGGTTCTGTACACCTTCGGCCTTTTCCGGATATTTCCGGCTTTTTAATTGTTTCAAAATGGGTCGTATCGCAGGATATTATGATGTGAGAGAACTCGTTGCGCGCTGCCAATCCCCGAAGAATGGTACTTCCATTACAACGAGCATACGGAGCATCAGGTTCTGTACACCTTCGGCCTTTTCCGGACATCTCCGGCTTTTTAATTGTTTCAAAATGGGCCGTATATCAGGATATTATGATGTGAGAGAACTCGTTGCGCGCAGCCAATCCCCGAAGAATGGTACTTCCATTACAACGAGCATGCGGAGAATCCTGTCTTGTCATATTCGGCCTTTTCCGGCAAGTTTCGGCATTTTAATAGTTTCAAAATGAGTCGTTTCGCAGGATATTATGAGGTGTGAGAACTCGCTGCACGCTGCCAATCCCCCAAAAATGGACCTTCCATTACAACGAGCATACGGAGCAACGGGTTCTGTACACCTTCGGCCTTTTCCGGATATTACCGGCTTTTTAATTGTTTCAAAAAGGGTCGTAGCGCAGGATATTATGATGTTTGAGATCTCGCTGCACGCTGCCAATCCCCGAAAAATGGTACGCCCACTACAACGAGCATACGGAGCAACGGGTTCTGTACACCTTCGGCCTTTTCCGGACATTTCCGGCTTTTTAATTGTTTCAAAATGTGCCGTTTATCAGGATATTATGATGTGAGAGAACACGTTACGCGCTGCCAATCCCCGAGAAATGGTACGCCCCTTACAACGAGCATACGGAGCATCAGGTTCTGTACACCTTCGGCCTTTTCCGGACATTTCCGGCATATTAAGTGATCAAAAACGGGCAGAATAGCAGGATATTATGATGTGAGAGAACACGGTGCGCGCAGCCAATCCCCGAAGAATGGTACTTCCATTACAACGAGCATGCGGAGAATCCTGTCTTGTACATATTCGTCCTTTTCCGGCCAGTTTCGGCTTTTTAATAGTTTCAAAATGAGTCGTATCGCAGGATATTATGATGTGAGAGAACTCGTTGCGCGCTGCCAATCCCCGAAAAATGGTACATCCATTACAACGAGCATGCGGAGAATCCTGTCTTGTACATATTCGGCCTTTTCCGACCAGTTTCGGCTTTTTAATAGTTTCAAAATGGGTCGTATCGCAGGATATTATGAGGTGTGAGAACTCGCTGCACGCTGCCAATCCCCGAAAAATGGTACGCCCATTACAACGAGCATACGGAGCAACGGGTTCTGTACACCTTTGGCATTTTCCGGACATTTCCGGCTTTTTAATTGTTTCAAAATGGGTCGTATCGCAGGATATTATGATGTGAGAGTACTCGTTGCGCGCTGCCAATCCCCGAAGAATGGTACTTCCATTACAACGAGCAGACGGAGCATCAGGTTCTGTACACCTTCGGCCTTTTCCGGACATCTCCGGCATTTTATGTGATTAAAAACGGGCCGTATAGCAGGATATTATGATGTGAGGGAACTCGTTGCGCGCTGCAAATCCCCGAAGAATGGTACTTCCATTACAACGAGCATGACGAGAATCCTGTCTGGTACATATTCGGCCTTTTCCGGCCAGTTTCGGCTTTTTAATAGTTTCAAAATGAGTCGTATCGCAGGATATTATGTTGTGTAAAAACGCGTTGAGCGTTGCCAATCCCCCAAAAATGGTAATTCCATTACAACGAGCATACGGAGCAACGGGTTCTGTACATCTTCGGCCTTTTCCGGATATTTCCGGCTTTTTAATTGTTTCAAAATGGGCTGTATATCAGGATATTATGATGTGTAAGAACCAGTTGCTCTCTGCCAACCCCCCAAAAATGGTACTTCCATTACAACGAGCAAACGGAGCATTGGGTTCTGTACACCTTCGGCCTTTTCCGGACATCTCCGGCATTTTATGTGATTAAAAACGGGCCGTATAGCAGGATATTATGATGTGAGAGAACTCGTTGCGCGCTGCCAATCCCCGAAGAATGGTACTTCCATTACAACGAGCATGCGGAGAATCCTGTCTTGTACATATTCGGCCATTTCCGGCCAGTTTCGGCTTTTTAATAGTTTCAAAATGGCTCGTATCGCAGGATATTATGAGGTGTGAGAACTGGCTGCACGCTGGAAATCCCCGAAAAATGGTACGCCCATTACAACGAGCATACGGAGCAGCGGGTTCTGTACACCTTCGGCCTTTTCCGGACATTTCCGGCTTTTTAATTGCTTCAATAGGGGCCGTATATCAGGATATTATGATGTGTAAGAACCAGTTGCTCTCTGCCAACCCCCCAAAAATGGTACTTCCATTACAACAAGCAAAGGGAGCAACGGGTTCTGTACACCTTCGGCCTTTTCCGGACATTTCCGGCTTTTTAATTGTTTCAAAATGGGCCGTATATCAGGATATTATGATGTGAGAGAACTCGTTGCGAGCTGCCTATCCCCGAAGAATGGTACTTCCATTACAACGAGCATGCGGAGAATCCTGTCTTGTACATATTCGGCCATTTCCGGCCAGTTTCGGCTTTTTAATAGTTTCAAAATGGGTCGTATCGCAGGATATTATGAGGTGTGAGAACTGGCTGCACGCTGGAAATCCCCGAAAAATGGTACGCCCATTAGAACGAGCATACGGAGCAACGGGTTCTGTACACCTTCGGCCTTTTCCGGACATTTCCGGCTTTTTAATTGCTTCAAAATGGGCCGTATATCAGGATATTATGAGGTGTAAGATCCAGTTGCTCTCTGCCAACCCCCCAAAAATGGTACTTCCATTACAACAAGCAAAGGGAGCAACGGGTTCTGTACACCTTCGGCCTTTTCCGGACATTTCCGGCTTTTTAATTGTTTCAAAATGGGCCGTATATCAGGATATTATGATGTGAGAGAACTCGTTGCGCGCTGCCAATCCCCGAAAAATAGTACATCCATTACAACGAGCATGAGGAGAATCCTGTCTTGTGCATATTCGGCATTTTCCGACCAGTTTCGGCTTTTTAATAGTTTCAAAATGGGTCGTATCGCAGGATATTATGAGGTGTGAGAACTCGCTGCACGCTGCCATTCCCCGAAAAATGGTACGCCCATTACAACGAGCATACGGAGCAACGGGTTCTGTACACCTTTGGCATTTTCCGGACATTTCCGGCTTTTTAATTGTTTCAAAATGGGTCGTATCGCAGGATATTATGATGTGAGAGAACTCGTTGCGCGCTGCCAATCCCCGAAGAATGGTACTTCCATTACAACGAGCATACGGAGCAACGGGTTCTGTACACCTTCGGCCTTTTCCGGACATTTCCGGCTTTTTAATTGTTTCAAAATGGGCCGTATATCAGGATATTATGATGTGAGAGAACTCGTTGCGCGCTGCCTATCCCCGAAGAATGGTACTTCCATTACAACGAGCATGCGGAGAATCCTGTCTTGTACATATTCGGCCATTTCCGGCCAGTTTCGGCTTTTTAATAGTTTCAAAATGGGTCGTATCGCAGGATATTATGAGGTGTGAGAACTGGCTGCACGCTGGAAATCCCCGAAAAATGGTACGCCCATTAGAACGAGCATACGGAGCAACGGGTTCTGTACACCTTCGGCCTTTTCCGGACATTTCCGGCTTTTTAATTGCTTCAAAATGGGCCGTATATCAGGATATTATGAGGTGTAAGATCCAGTTGCTCTCTGCCAACCCCCCAAAAATGGTACTTCCATTACAACAAGCAAAGGGAGCAACGGGTTCTGTACACCTTCGGCCTTTTCCGGACATTTCCGGCTTTTTAATTGTTTCAAAATGGGCCGTATATCAGGATATTATGATGTGAGAGAACTCGTTGCGCGCTGCCAATCCCCGAAAAATGGTACATCCATTACAACGAGCATGAGGAGAATCCTGTCTTGTGCATATTCGGCATTTTCCGACCAGTTTCGGCTTTTTAATAGTTTCAAAATGGGTCGTATCGCAGGATATTATGAGGTGTGAGAACTCGCTGCACGCTGCCATTCCCCGAAAAATGGTACGCCCATTACAACGAGCATACGGAGCAACGGGTTCTGTACACCTTTGGCATTTTCCGGACATTTCCGGCTTTTTAATTGTTTCAAAATGGGTCGTATCGCAGGATATTATGATGTGAGAGAACTCGTTGCGCGCTGCCAATCCCCGAAGAATGGTACTTCCATTACAACGAGCATACGGAGCAACGGGTTCTGTACACCTTCGGCCTTTTCCGGACATTTCCGGCTTTTTAATTGTTTCAAAATGTGCCGTTTATCAGGATATTATGATGTGAGAGAACACGTTACGCGCTGCCAATCCCCGAGAAATGGTACGCCCCTTACAACGAGCATACGGAGCATCAGGTTCTGTACACCTTCGGCCTTTTCCGGACATTTCCGGCATATTAAGTGATCAAAAACGGGCAGAATAGCAGGATATTATGATGTGAGAGAACACGGTGCGCGCTGCCAATCCCCGAAGAATGGTACTTCCAATACTACCAGCATCCGGAGAATCCTGTCTTGTACATTTTCGGCCTTTTCCGGCCAGTTTCGGCTTTTTAATTGTTTCAAAATGGGTCGTATCGCAGGATATTATGATGTGAGAGAACTCGTTGTGCGCAGCCAATCCTCGAAGAATAGTACTTCCATTACAACGAGCATGCGGAGAATCCTGTCTTGTACATATTCGGCCTTTTCCGGCCAGTTTCGGCTTTTTAATAGTTTCAAAATGAGTCGTATCGCAGGATATTATGAGGTGTGAGAACTCGCTGCACGCTGCCAATCCCCGAAAAATGGTACGCCCACTACAACGAGCATACGGAGCAACGGGTTCTGTACACCTTCGGCCTTTTCCGGACATTTCCGGCTATTTAATTGTTTCTAAATGTGCCGTTTATCAGGATATTATGATGAGAGAGAACACGTTACGTGCTGCCAATCCCCGAGAAATGGTACGCCCCTTACAACGAGCATACGGAGCATCAGGTTCGGTACACCTTCGGCATTTTCCGGACATTTCCGGCATTTTAAGTGATCAAAAATGGGCCGAATAGCAGGATATTATGATGTGTAAAAACGCGTTGAGCGTTGCCAATCCCCCAAAAATGGTAATTCCATTACAACGAGCATACGGAGCAACGGGTTCTGTACACCTTCGGCCTTTTCCGGATATTTCCGGCATATTAAGTGATCAAAAACGGGCAGAATAGCAGGATATTATGATGTGAGAGAACACGGTGCGCGCTGCCAATCCCCGAAGAATGGTACTTCCAATACAACCAGCATCCGGAGAATCCTGTCTTGTACATTTTCGGCCTTTTCCGGCCAGTTTCGGCTTTTTAATTGTTTCAAAATGGGTCGTATCGCAGGATATTATGATGTGAGAGAACTCGTTGCGCGCAGCCAATCCCCGAAGAATGGTACTTCCATTACAACGAGCATGCGGAGAATCCTGTCTTGTACATATTCGGCCTTTTCCGGCCAGTTTCGGCTTTTTAATAGTTTCAAAATGAGTCGTATCGCAGGATATTATGAGGTGTGGGAACTCGCTGCACGCTGCCAATCCCCGAAAAATGGTACGCCCACTACAACGAGCATACGGAGCAACGGGTTCTGTACACCTTCGGCCTTTTCCGGACATTTCCGGCTTTTTAATTGTTTCTAAATGTGCCGTTTATCAGGATATTATGATGAGAGAGAACACGTTACGTGCTGCCAATCCCCGAGAAATGGTACGCCCCTTACAACGAGCATACGGAGCATCAGGTTCTGTACACCTTCGTCCTTTTCCGGACATTTCCGGCATTTTAAGTGATCAAAAATGGGCCGAATAGCAGGATATTATGATGTGTAAAAACGCGTTGAGCGTTGCCAATCCCCCAAAAATGGTAATTCCATTACAACGAGCATACGGAGCAACGGGTTCTGTACACCTTCGGCCTTTTCCGGATATTTCCGGCTTTTTAATTGTTTCAAAATGGGCCGTATATCAGGATATTATGATGTGTAAGAACCAGTTGCTCTCTGCCAACCCCCCCAAAAATGGTACTTCCATGACAACGAGCAAACGGAGCATTGGGTTCTGTACACCTTCGGCCTTTTCCGGACATCTCCGGCATTTTATGTGATTAAAAACGGGCCGTATAGCAGGATATTATGATGTGAGGGAACTCGTTGCGCGCTGCAAATCCCCGAAGAATGGTACTTCCATTACAACGAGCATGACGAGAATCCTGTCTGGTACATATTCGGCCTTTTCCGGCCAGTTTCGGCTTTTTATAGTTTCAAAATGAGTCGTATCGCAGGATATTATGATGTGTAAAAACGCGTTGAGCGTTGCCAATCCCCCAAAAATGCTAATTCCATTACAACGAGCATACGGAGCAACGGGTTCTGTACACCTTCGGCCTTTTCCGGATATTTCCGGCTTTTTAATTGTTTCAAAATGGGCCGTATATCAGGATATTATGATGTGTAAGAACCAGTTGCTCTCTGCCAACCCCCCAAAAATGGTACTTCCATTACAACGAGCAAACGGAGCATTGGGTTCTGTACACCTTCGGCCTTTTCCGGACATCTCCGGCATTTTATGTGATTAAAAACGGGCCGTATAGCAGGATATTATGATGTGAGAGAACTCGTTGCGCGCTGCCAATCCCCGAAGAATGGTACTTCCATTACAACGAGCATACGGAGCAACGGGTTCTGTACACCTTCGGCCTTTTCCGGATATTACCGGCTTTTTAATTGTTTCAAAAAGGGTCGTATCGCAGGATATTATGATGTTTGAGATCTCGCTGCACGCTGCCAATCCCCGAAAAATGGTACGCCCACTACAACGAGCATACGGAGCAACGGGTTCTGTACACCTTCGGCCTTTTCCGGACATTTCCGGCTTTTTAATTGTTTCTAAATGTGCCGTTTATCAGGATATTATGATGAGAGAGAACACGTTACGTGCTGCCAATCCCCGAGAAATGGTACGCCCCTTACAACGAGCATACGGAGCATCAGGTTCTGTACACCTTCGGCCTTTTCCGGACATTTCCGGCATTTTAAGTGATCAAAAATGGGCCGAATAGCAGGATATTATGATGTGTAAAAACGCGTTGAGCGTTGCCAATCCCCCAAAAATGGTAATTCCATTACAACGAGCATACGGAGCAACGGGTTCTGTACACCTTCGGCCTTTTCCGGATATTTCCGGCATATTAAGTGATCAAAAACGGGCAGAATAGCAGGATATTATGATGTGAGAGAACACGGTGCGCGCTGCCAATCCCCGAAGAATGGTACTTCCAATACAACCAGCATCCGGAGAATCCTGTCTTGTACATTTTCGGCCTTTTCCGGCCAGTTTCGGCTTTTTAATTGTTTCAAAATGGGTCGTATCGCAGGATATTATGATGTGAGAGAAGTCGTTGCGCGCAGCCAATCCCCGAAGAATGGTACTTCCATTACAACGAGCATGCGGAGAATCCTGTCTTGTACATATTCGGCCTTTTCCGGCCAGTTTCGGCTTTTTAATAGTTTCAAAATGAGTCGTATCGTAGGATATTATGAGGTGTGAGAACTCGCTGCACGCTGCCAATCCCCGAAAAATGGTACGCCCACTACAACGAGCATACGGAGCAACGGGTTCTGTACACCTTCGGCCTATTCCGGACATTTCCGGCTTTTTAATTGTTTCTAAATGTGCCGTTTATCAGGATATTATGATGAGAGAGAACACGTTACGTGCTGCCAATCCCCGAGAAATGGTACGCCCCTTACAACGAGCATACGGAGCATCAGGTTCTATACACCTTCGGCCTTTTCCGGACATTTCCGGCATTTTAAGTGATCCAAAATGGGCCGAATAGCAGGATATTATGATGTGTAAAAACGCGTTGAGCGTTGCCAATCCCCCAAAAATGGTAATTCCATTACAACGAGCATACGGAGCAACGGGTTCTGTACACCTTCGGCCTTTTCCGGATATTTCCGGCTTTTTAATTGTTTCAAAATGGGCCGTATATCAGGATATTATGATGTGTAAGAACCAGTTGCTCTCTGCCAACCCCCCAAAAATGGTACTTCCATGACAACGAGCATACGGAGCATCAGGTTCTGTACACCTTCGGCCTTTTCCGGACATCTCCGGCATTTTATGTGATTAAAAACGGGCCGTATAGCAGGATATTATGATGTGAGGGAACTCGTTGCGCGCTGCAAATCCCCGAAGAATGGTACTTCCATTACAACGAGCATGACGAGAATCCTGTCTGGTACATATTCGGCCTTTTCCGGCCAGTTTCGGCTTTTTATAGTTTCAAAATGAGTCGTAACGCAGGATATTATGATGTGTAAAAACGCGTTGAGCGTTGCCAATCCCCCAAAAATGGTAATTCCATTACAACGAGCATACGGAGCAACGGGTTCTGTACACCTTCGGCCTTTTCCGGATATTTCCGGCTTTTTAATTGTTTCAAAATGGGCCGTATATCAGGATATTATGATGTGTAAGAACCAGTTGCTCTCTGCCAACCCCCCAAAAATGGTACTTCCATTACAACGAGCAAACGGAGCATTGGGTTCTGTACACCTTCGGCCTTTTCCGGACATCTCCGGCATTTTATGTGATTAAAAACGGGCCGTATAGCAGGATATTATGATGTGAGAGAACTCGTTGCGCGCTGCCAATCCCCGAAGAATGGTACTTCCATTACAACGAGCATACGGAGCAACGGGTTCTGTACACCTTCGGACTTTTCCGGATATTACCGGCTTTTTAATTGTTTCAAAAAGGGTCGTATCGCAGGATACTATGATGTTTGAGATCTCGCTGCACGCTGCCAATCCCCGAAAAATGGTACGCCCACTACAACGAGCATACGGAGCAACGGGTTCTGTACACCTTCGGCCTTTTCCGGACATTTCCGTCTTTTTAATTGTTTCAAAATGTGCCGTTTATCAGGATATTATGATGTGAGAGAACACGTTACGCGCTGCCAATCCCCGAGAAATGGTACGCCCCTTACAACGAGCATACGGAGCATCAGGTTCTGTACACCTTCGGCCTTTTCCGGACATTTCCGGCATATTAAGTGATCAAAAACGGGCAGAATAGCAGGATTTTATGATGTGAGAGAACACGGTGCGCGCTGCCAATCCCCGAAGAATGGTACTTCCAATACAACCAGCATCCGGAGAATCCTGTCTTGTACATTTTCGGCCTTTTCAGGCCAGTTTCGGCTTTTTAATTGTTTCAAAACGGGCCGTATAGCAGGATATTATGATGTGAGAGAACTCGTTGCGCGCTGCCAATCCCCGAAGAATGGTACTTCCATTACAACGAGCATGCGGAGAATCCTGTCTTGTACATATTCGGCCATTTCCGGCCAGTTTCGGCTTTTTAATAGTTTCAAAATGGGTCGTATCGCAGGATCTTATGAGGTGTGAGAACTGGCTGCACGCTGGAAATCCCCGAAAAATGGTACGCCCATTACAACGAGCATACGGAGCAGCGGGTTCTGTACACCTTCGGCCTTTTCCGGATATTTCCGGCTTTTTAATTGTTTCAAAATGGGCCGTATATCAGGATATTATGATGTGTAAGAACCAGTTGCTCTCTGCCAACCCCCCAAAAATGGTACTTCCATTACAACGAGCAAACGGAGCATTGGGTTCTGTACACCTTCGGCCTTTTCCGGACATTTCCGGCTTTTTAATTGTTTCAAAATGGGCCGTATATCAGGATATTATGATGTGAGAGAACTCGTTGCGCGCTGCCTATCCCCGAAGAATGGTACTTCCATTACAACGAGCATGCGGAGAATCCTGTCTTGTACATATTCGGCCATTTCCGGCCAGTTTCGGCTTTTTAATAGTTTCAAAATGGGTCGTATCGCAGGATATTATGAGGTGTGAGAACTGGCTGCACGCTGGAAATCCCCCAAAAATGGTACGCCCATTACAACGAGCATACGGAGCAACGGGTTCTGTACACCTTCGGCCTTTTCCGGACATTTCCGGCTTTTTAATTGTTTCAAAATGGGCCGTATATCAGGATATTATGATGTGAGAGAACTCGTTGCGCGCTGCCAATCCCCGAAAAATGGTACATCCATTACAACGAGCATGCGGAGAATCCTGTTTTGTACATATTCGGCCTTTTCCGACCAGTTTCGGCTTTTTAATAGTTTTAAAATGGGTCGTATCGCAGGATATTATGATGTGAGAGAACTCGTTGCGCGCAGCCAATCCCCGAAGAATGGTACTTCCATTACAACGAGCATGCGGAGAATCCTGTCTTGTACATATTCGTCCTTTTCCGGCCAGTTTCGGCTTTTTAATAGTTTCAAAATGAGTCGTATCGCAGGATATTATGATGTGAGAGAACTCGTTGCGCGCTGCCAATCCCCGAAAAATGGTACATCCATTACAACGAGCATGCGGAGAATCCTGTCTTGTACATATTCGGCCTTTTCCGACCAGTTTCGGCTTTTTAATAGTTACAAAATGGGTCGTATCGCAGGATATTATGAGGTGTGAGAACTCGCTGCACGCTGCCAATCCCCGAAAAATGGTACGCCCATTACAACGAGCATACGGAGCAACGGGTTCTGTACACCTTTGGCATTTTCCGGACATTTCCGGCTTTTTAATTGTTTCAAAATGGGTCGTATCGCAGGATACTATGATGTGAGAGTACTCGTTGCGCGCTGCCAATCCCCGAAGAATGGTACTTCCATTACAACGAGCATACGGAGCATCAGGTTCTGTACACCTTCGGCCTTTTCCGGACATCTCCGGCATTTTATGTGATTAAAAACGGGCCGTATAGCAGGATATTATGATGTGAGGGAACTCGTTGCGCGCTGCAAATCCCCGAAGAATGGTACTTCCATTACAACGAGCATACGGAGCAACGGGTTCTGCACACCTTTGGCATTTTCCGGACATTTCCGGCTTTTTAATTGTTTCAAAATGGGTCGTATCGCAGGATATTATGATGTGAGAGAACTCGTTGCGCGCTGCCAATCCCCGAAGAATGGTACTTCCATTACAACGAGCATACGGAGCATCAGGTTCTGTACACCTTCGGCCTTTTCCGGACATCTCCGGCTTTTTAATTGTTTCAAAATGGGCCGTATATCAGGATATTATGATGTGAGAGAACTCGTTGCGCGCAGCCAATCCCCGAAGAATGGTACTTCCATTACAACGAGCATGCGGAGAATCCTGTCTTGTACATATTCGGCCTTTTCCGGCAAGTTTCGGCATTTTAATAGTTTCAAAATGAGTCGTTTCGCAGGATATTATGAGGTGTGAGAACTCGCTGCACGCTGCCAATCCCCCAAAAATGGACCTTCCATTACAACGAGCATACGGAGCAACGGGTTCTGTACACCTTCGGCCTTTTCCGGATATTACCGGCTTTTTAATTGTTTCAAAAAGGGTCGTATCGCAGGATATTATGATGTTTGAGATCTCGCTGCACGCTGCCAATCCCCGAAAAATGGTACGCCCACTACAACGAGCATACGGAGCAACGGGTTCTGTACACCTTCGGCCTTTTCCGGACATTTCCGGCTTTTTAATTGTTTCAAAAAGTGCCGTTTATCAGGATATTATGATGTGAGAGAACACGTTACGCGCTGCCAATCCCCGAGAAATGGTACGCCCCTTACAACGAGCATACGGAGCATCAGGTTCTGTACACCTTCGGCCTTTTCCGGACATTTCCGGCATATTAAGTGATCAAAAACGGGCAGAATAGCAGGATATTATGATGTGAGAGAACACGGTGCGCGCTGCCAATCCCCGAAGAATGGTACTTCCAATACAACCAGCATCCGGAGAATCCTGTCTTGTACATTTTCGGCCTTTTCCGGCCAGTTTCGGCTTTTTAATTGTTTCAAAATGGGTCGTATCGCAGGATATTATGATGTGAGAGAACTCGTTGCGCGCAGCCAATCCCCGAAGAATGGTACTTCCATTACAACGAGCATGCGGAGAACCCTGTCTTGTACATATTCGTCCTTTTCCGGCCAGTTTCGGCTTTTTAATAGTTTCAAAATGAGTCGTATCGCAGGATATTATGATGTGAGAGAACTCGTTGCGCGCTGCCAATCCCCGAAAAATGGTACATCCATTACAACGAGCATGCGGAGAATCCTGTCTTGTACATATTCGGCCTTTTCCGACCAGTTTCGGCTTTTTAATAGTTACAAAATGGGTCGTATCGCAGGATATTATGAGGTGTGAGAACTCGCTGCACGCTGCCAATCCCCCAAAAATGGACCTTCCATTACAACGAGCATACGGAGCAACGGGATCTGTACACCTTCGGCCTTTTCCGGATATTACCGGCTTTTTAATTGTTTCAAAAAGGGTCGTATCGCAGGATATTATGATGTTTGAGATCTCGCTGCACGCTGCCAATCCCCGAAAAATGGTACGCCCACTACAACGAGCATACGGAGCAACGGGTTCTGTACACCTTCGGCCTTTTCCGGACATTTCCGGCTTTTTAATTGTTTCAAAAAGTGCCGTTTATCAGGATATTATGATGTGAGAGAACACGTTACGCGCTGCCAATCCCCGAGAAATGGTACGCCCCTTACAACGAGCATACGGAGCATCAGGTTCTGTACACCTTCGGCCTTTTCCGGACATTTCCGGCATATTAAGTGATCAAAAACGGGCAGAATAGCAGGATATTATGATGTGAGAGAACTCGTTGCGCGCAGCCAATCCCCGAAGAATGGTACTTCCATTACAACGAGCATGCGGAGAACCCTGTCTTGTACATATTCGTCCTTTTCCGGCCAGTTTCGGCTTTTTAATAGTTTCAAAATGAGTCGTATCGCAGGATATTATGATGTGAGAGAACTCGTTGCGCGCTGCCAATCCCCGAAAAATGGTACATCCATTACAACGAGCATGCGGAGAATCCTGTCTTGTACATATTCGGCCTTTTCCGACCAGTTTCGGCTTTTTAATAGTTACAAAATGGGTCGTATCGCAGGATATTATGAGGTGTGAGAACTCGCTGCACGCTGCCAATCCCCGAAAAATGGTACGCCCATTACAACGAGCATACGGAGCAACGGGTTCTGTACACCTTTGGCATTTTCCGGACATTTCCGGCTTTTTAATTGTTTCAAAATGGGTCGTATCGCAGGATATTATGATGTGAGAGTACTCCTTGCGCGCTGCCAATCCCCGAAGAATGGTACTTCCATTACAACGAGCATACGGAGCATCAGGTTCTGTACACCTTCGGCCTTTTCCGGACATCTCCGGCATTTTATGTGATTAAAAACGGGCCGTATAGCAGGATATTATGATGTGAGGGAACTCGTTGCGCGCTGCAAATCCCCGAAGAATGGTACTTCCATTACAACGAGCATGACGAGAATCCTGTCTGGTACATATTCGGCCTTTTCCGGCCAGTTTCGGCTTTTTAATAGTTTCAAAATGAGTCGTATCGCAGGATATTATGATGTGTAAAAACGCGTTGAGCGTTGCCAATCCCCCAAAAATGGTAATTCCATTACAACGAGCATACGGAGCAACGGGTTCTGTACACCTTCGGCCTTTTCCGGATATTTCCGGCTTTTTAATTGTTTCAAAATGGGCCGTATATCAGGATATTATGATGTGTAAGAACCAGTTGCTCTCTGCCAACCCCCCAAAAATGGTATTTCCATTACAACGAGCATGCGGAGAATCCTGTCTTGTACATATTCGGCCTTTTCCGGCAAGTTTCGGCATTTTAATAGTTTCAAAATGAGTCGTTTCGCAGGATATTATGAGGTGTGAGAACTCGCTGCACGCTGCCAATCCCCCAAAAATGGACCTTCCATTACAACGAGCATACGGAGCAACGGGTTCTGTACACCTTCGGCCTTTTCCGGATATTACCGGCTTTTTAATTGTTTCAAAAAGGGTCGTATCGCAGGATATTATGATGTTTGAGATCTCGCTGCACGCTGCCAATCCCCGAAAAATGGTACGCCCACTACAACGAGCATACGGAGCAACGGGTTCTGTACACCTTCGGCCTTTTCCGGACATTTCCGGCTTTTTAATTGTTTCAAAATGTGCCGTTTATCAGGATATTATGATGTGAGAGAACACGTTACGCGCTGCCAATCCCCGAGAAATGGTACGCCCCTTACAACGAGCATACGGAGCATCAGGTTCTGTACATCTTCGGCCTTTTCCGGACATTTCCGGCATATTAAGTGATCAAAAACGGGCAGAATAGCAGGATATTATGATGTGAGAGAACACGGTGCGCGCTGCCAATCCCCGAAGAATGGTACTTCCAATACAACCAGCATCCGGAGAATCCTGTCTTGTACATTTTCGGCCTTTTCCGGCCAGTTTCGGCTTTTTAATTGTTTCAAAATGGGTCGTATCGCAGGATATTATGATGTGAGAGAACTCGTTGCGCGCAGCCAATCCCCGAAGAATGGTACTTCCATTACAACTAGCATGCGGAGAATCCTGTCTTGTACATATTCGTCCTTTTCCGGCCAGTTTCGGCTTTTTAATAGTTTCAAAATGAGTCGTATCGCAGGATATTATGATGTGAGAGAACTCGTTGCGCGCTGCCAATCCCCGAAAAATGGTACATCCATTACAACGAACATGCGGAGAATCCTGTCTTGTACATATTCGGCCTTTTCCGACCAGTTTCGGCTTTTTAATAGTTACAAAATGGGTCGTATCGCAGGATATTATGAGGTGTGAGAACTCGCTGCACGCTGCCAATCCCCGAAAAATGGTACGCCCATTACAACGAGCATACGGAGCAACGGGTTCTGTACACCTTTGGCATTTTCCGGACATTTCCGGCTTTTTAATTGTTTCAAAATGGGCCGTATATCAGATTATTATGATGTGTAAGAGCCAGTTGCTCTCTGCCAACCCCCCAAAAATGGTACTTCCATTACAACGAGCAAACGGAGCATCGGGTTCTGTACACCTTCGGCCTTTTCCGGACATCTCCGGCATTTTATGTGATTAAAAACGGGCCGTATAGCAGGATATTATGATGTGAGGGAACTCGGTGCGCGCTGCCAATCCCCGAAGAATGGTACTTCCAATACAACGAGCATGCGGAGAATCCTGTCATGTACATATTTGGCCTTTTCCGGCCAGTTTCGTATTTTTAGTTGTTTCAAAATGGGTCGTATAGCAGGATATTATGATGTGTGAGAACTCGCTGCACGCTGCCAACCCCCCAAAAATGGTACTTCCATTACAACGAGCATACGGAGCATCAGGTTCTGTACACCTTCGCCCTTTTCCGGACATTTCCGGCTTTTTAATTGTTTCAAAATGGGCCGTATTTCAGGATATTATGATGTGAGAGAACTCGTTACGCGCTGCCAATCCCCGAGAAATGGTACGCCCCTTACAACGAGCATACGGAGCATCAGGTTCTGTACACCTTCGGCCTTTTCCGGACATTTCCGGCATTTTAAGTGATCAAAAATGGGCCGTATATCAGGATATTATGATGTGTAAGAACCAGTTCCTCTCTGCCAACCCCCCAAAAATGGTACTTCCATTACAACAAGCAAAGGGAGCAACGGGTTCTGTACACCTTCGGCCCTTTCCGGACATTTCCGGCTTTTTAATTGTTTCAAATGGGCCGTATATCAGCATATTATGATGTGAGAGAACTCGTTGCGCGCTGCCAATCCCCGAAGAATGGTACTTCCATTACAATGAGCATGCGGAGAATCCTGTCTTGTACATATTCGGCCTTTTCCGGCCAGTTTCGGCTTTTTAATAGTTTCAAAATGAGTCGTATCGCAGGATATTATGATGTGTGAGATCTCGCTGCACGCTGCCAATCCCCGAAAAATTGTACGCCCATTACAACGAGCATACGGAGCAACGGGTTCTGTACACCTTTGGCATTTTCCGGACATTTCCGGCTTTTTAATTGTTTCAAAATGGGTCGTATCGCACGATATTATGATGTGTGAGATCTCGCTGCACGCTTCCAATCCCCGAAGAATGGTACTTCCATTACAACGAGCATGACGAGAATCCTGTCTTGTACATATTCGGCCTTTTCCGGCCAGTGTCGGCTTTTTAATAGTTTCAAAATGAGTCGTATCGCAGGATATTATGAGGTGTGAGAACTCGCTGCACGCTGCCAATCCCCGAAGAATGGTACTTCCATTACAACGAGCATGACGAGAATCCTGTCTTGTACATATTCGGCCTTTTCCGGCCAGTTTCGGCTTTTTAATAGTTTCAAAATGAGTCGTATCGCAGGATATTATGAGGTGTGAGAACTCGCTGCACGCTGCCAATCCCCGAAAAATGGTACGCCCATTACAACGAGCATACGGAGCAACGGGTTCTGTACACCTTTGGCATTTTCCGGACATTTCCGGCTTTTTAATTGTTTCAAAATGGGTCGTATCGCACGATATTATGATGTGTGAGATCTCGCTGCACGCTTCCAATCCCCGAAAAATGGTACGCCCATTACAACGAGCATACGGAGCAACGGGTTCTGTACACCTTCGGCCTTTTCCGGACATTTCCGGCTTTTTAATTGTTTCAAAATGGGCCGTATATCAGATTATTATGATGTGTAAGAGCCAGTTGCTCTCTGCCAACCCCCCAAAAATGGACCTTCCATTACAACGAGCATACGGAGCAACGGGTTCTGTACACCTTCGGCCTTTTCCGGATATTACCGGCTTTTTAATTGTTTCAAAAAGGGTCGTATCGCAGGATATTATGATGTTTGAGATCTCGCTGCACGCTGCCAATCCCCGAAAAATGGTACGGCCACTACAACGAGCATACGGAGCAACGGGTTCTGTACACCTTCGGCCTTTTCCGGACATTTCCGGCTTTTTAATTGTTTCAAAATGTGCCGTTTATCAGGATATTATGATGTGAGAGAACACGTTACGCGCTGCCAATCCCCGAGAAATGGTACGCCCCTTACAACGAGCATACGGAGCATCAGGTTCTGTACACCTTCGGCCTTTTCCGGACATTTCCGGCATATTAAGTGATCAAAAACGGGCAGAATAGCAGAATATTATGATGTGAGAGAACACGGTGCGCGCTGCCAATCCCCGAAGAATGGTACTTCCATTACAACCAGCATCCGGAGAATCCTGTCTTGTACATATTCGTCCTTTTCCGGCCAGTTTCGGCTTTTTAATAGTTTCAAAATGAGTCGTATCGCAGGATATTATGATGTGAGAGAACACGTTGCGCGCTGCCAATCCCCGAAAAATGGTACATCCATTACAACGAGCATGCGGAGAATCCTGTCTTGTACATATTCGGCCTTTTCCGACCAGTTTCGGCTTTTTTATAGTTACAAAATGGGACGTATCGCAGGATATTATGAGGTGTGAGAACTCGCTGCACGCTGCCAATCCCCGAAAAATGGTACGCCCATTACAACGAGCATACGGAGCAACGGGTTCTGTACACCTTTGGCATTTTCCGGACATTTCCGGCTTTTTAATTGTTTCAAAATGGGTTGTATCGCAGGATATTATGATGTGAGAGTACTCGTTGCGCGCTGCCAATCCCCGAAGAATGGTACTTCCATTACAACGAGCATACGGAGCATCAGGTTCTGTACACCTTCGGCCTTTTCCGGACATCTCCGGCATTTTATGTGATTAAAAACGGGCCGTATAGCAGGATATTATGATGTGAGAGAACTCGTTGCGCGCTGCAAATCCCCGAAGAATGGTACTTCCATTACAACGAGCATGACGAGAATCCTGTCTTGTACATATTCGGCCTTTTCCGGCCAGTGTCGGCTTTTTAATAGTTTCAAAATGAGTCGTATCGCAGGATATTATGAGGTGTGAGAACTCGCTGCACGCTGCCAATCCCCGAAGAATGGTACTTCCATTACAACGAGCATGACGAGAATCCTGTCTTGTACATATTCGCCCTTTTCCGGCCAGTTTCGGCTTTTTAATAGTTTCAAAATGAGTCGTATCGCAGGATATTATGAGGTGTGAGAACTCGCTGCACGCTGCCAATCCCCGAAAAATGGTACGCCCATTACAACGAGCATACGGAGCAACGGGTTCTGTACACCTTTGGCATTTTCCGGACATTTCCGGCATTTTAATTGTTTCAAAATGGGTCGTATCGCACGATATTATGATGTGTGAGATCTCGCTGCACGCTTCCAATCCCCGAAAAATGGTACGCCCATTACAACGAGCATACGGAGCAACGGGTTCTGTACACCTTCGGCCTTTTCCGGACATTTCCGGCTTTTTAATTGTTTCAAAATGGGCCGTATATCAGATTATTATGATGTGTAAGAGCCAGTTGCTCTCTGCCAACCCCCCAAAAATGGTACTTCCATTACAACGAGCAAACGGAGCATCGGGTTCTGTACACCTTCGGCCTTTTCCGGACATCTCCGGCATTTTATGTGATTAAAAACGGGCCGTATAGCAGGATATTATGATGTGAGGGAACTCGGTGCGCGCTGCCAATCCCCGAAGAATGGTACTTCCATTACAACGAGCATACGGAGCATCAGGTTCTGTACACCTTCGCCCTTTTCCGGACATTTCCGGCTTTTTAATTGTTTCAAAATGGGCCGTATTTCAGGATATTATGATGTGAGAGAACTCGTTACGCGCTGCCAATCCCCGAGAAATGGTACGCCCCTTACAACGAGCATACGGAGCATCAGGTTCTGTACACCTTCGGCCTTTTCCGGACATTTCCGGCATTTTAAGTGATCAAAAATGGGCCGTATATCAGGATATTATGATGTGTAAGAACCAGTTCCTCTCTGCCAACCCCCCAAAAATGGTACTTCCATTACAACAAGCAAAGGGAGCAACGGGTTCTGTACACCTTCGGCCCTTTCCGGACATTTCCGGCTTTTTAATTGTTTCAAATGGGCCGTATATCAGCATATTATGATGTGAGAGAACTCGTTGCGCGCTGCCAATCCCCGAAGAAT
The DNA here is from genome assembly GCA_963971185.1 of Bombus muscorum. NCBI lineage: Eukaryota > Metazoa > Arthropoda > Insecta > Hymenoptera > Apidae > Bombus > Bombus muscorum. Next base: position 8,092,957 of record OZ020130.1, on the reverse strand, counting down.
GGTACTTCCATTACAATGAGCATGCGGAGAATCCTGTCTTGTACATATTCGGCCTTTTCCGGCCAGTTTCGGCTTTTTAATAGTTTCAAAATGAGTCGTATCGCAGGATATTATGATGTGTGAGATCTCGCTGCACGCTGCCAATCCCCGAAAAATTGTACGCCCATTACAACGAGCATACGGAGCAACGGGTTCTGTACACCTTTGGCATTTTCCGGACATTTCCGGCTTTTTAATTGTTTCAAAATGGGTCGTATCGCACGATATTATGATGTGTGAGATCTCGCTGCACGCTTCCAATCCCCGAAGAATGGTACTTCCATTACAACGAGCATGACGAGAATCCTGTCTTGTACATAATCGGCCTTTTCCGGCCAGTGTCGGCTTTTTAATAGTTTCAAAATGAGTCGTATCGCAGGATATTATGAGGTGTGAGAACTCGCTGCACGCTGCCAATCCCCGAAGAATGGTACTTCCATTACAACGAGCATGACGAGAATCCTGACTTGTACATATTCGGCCTTTTCCGGCCAGTTTCGGCTTTTTAATAGTTTCAAAATGAGTCGTATCGCAGGATATTATGAGGTGTGAGAACTCGCTGCACGCTGCCAATCCCCGAAAAATGGTACGCCCATTACAACGAGCATACGGAGCAACGGGTTCTGTACACCTTCGGCCTTTTCCGGACATTTCCGGCTTTTTAATTGTTTCAAAATGGGCCGTATATCAGATTATTATGATGTGTAAGAGCCAGTTGCTCTCTGCCAACCCCCCAAAAATGGTACTTCCATTACAACGAGCAAACGGAGCATCGGGTTCTGTACACCTTCGGCCTTTTCCGGACATCTCCGGCATTTTATGTGATTAAAAACGGGCCGTATAGCAGGATATTATGATGTGAGGGAACTCGGTGCGCGCTGCCAATCCCCGAAGAATGGTACTTCCAATACAACGAGCATGCGGAGAATCCTGTCATGTACATATTCGGCCTTTTCCGGCCAGTTTCGTCTTTTTAGTTGTTTCAAAATGGGTCGTATAGCAGGATATTATGATGTGTGAGAACTCGCTGCACGCTGCCAACCCCCCAAAAATGGTACTTCCATTACAACGAGCATACGGAGCATCAGGTTCTGTACACCTTCGCCCTTTTCCGGACATTTCCGGCTTTTTAATTGTTTCAAAATGGGCCGTATTTCAGGATATTATGATGTGAGAGAACTCGTTACGCGCTGCCAATCCCCGAGAAATGGTACGCCCCTTACAACGAGCATACGGAGCATCAGGTTCTGTACACCTTCGGCCTTTTCCGGAAATTTCCGGCATTTTAAGCGATCAAAAATGGGCCGTATATCAGGATATTATGATGTGTAAGAACCAGTTCCTCTCTGCCAACCCCCCAAAAATGGTACTTCCATTACAACAAGCAAAGGGAGCAACGGGTTCTGTACACCTTCGGCCCTTTCCGGACATTTCCGGCTTTTTAATTGTTTCAAATGGGCCGTATATCAGCATATTATGATGTGAGAGAACTCGTTGCGCGCTGCCAATCCCCGAAGAATGGTACTTCCATTACAATGAGCATGCGGAGAATCCTGTCTTGTACATATTCGGCCTTTTCCGGCCAGTTTCGGCTTTTTAATAATTTCAAAATGAGTCGTATCGCAGGATATTATGATGTGTGAGATCTCGCTGCACGCTGCCAATCCCCGAAAAATGGTACTTCCATTACAACGAGCATACGGAGCATCAGGTTCTGTACACCTTCGCCCTTTTCCGGACATTTCCGGCTTTTTCATTGTTTCAAAATGGGCCGTATATCAGATTATTATGATGTGTAAGAGCCAGTTGCTCTCTGCCAACCCCCCAAAAATGGTACTTCCATTACAACGAGCAAACGGAGCATCGGGTTCTGTACACCTTCGGCCTTTTCCGGACATCTCCGGCATTTTATGTGATTAAAAACGGGCCGTATAGCAGGATATTATGATGTGAGGGAACTCGGTGCGCGCTGCCAATCCCCGAAGAATGGTACTTCCAATACAACGAGCATGCGGAGAATCCTGTCATGTACATATTCGGCCTTTTCCGGCCAGTTTCGTCTTTTTAGTTGTTTCAAAATGGGTCGTATCGCAGGATATTATGATGTGTGAGAACTCGCTGCACGCTGCCAACCCCCCAAAAATGGTACTTCCATTACAACGAGCATACGGAGCATCAGGTTCTGTACACCTTCGCCCTTTTCCGGACATTTCCGGCTTTTTAATTGTTTCAAAATGGGCCGTATTTCAGGATATTATGATGTGAGGGAACTCGGTGCGCGCTGCCAATCCCCGAAGAATGGTACTTCCAATACAACGAGCATGCGGAGAATCCTGTCATGTACATATTCGGCCTTTTCCGGCCAGTTTCGTCTTTTTAGTTGTTTCAAAATGGGTCGTATCGCAGGATATTATGATGTGTGAGATCTCGCTGCACGCTGCCAATCCCCGAAAAATTGTACGCCCATTACAACGAGCATACGGAGCAACGGGTTCTGTACACCTTTGGCATTTTCCGGACATTTCCGGCTTTTTAATTGTTTCAAAATGGGTCGTATCGCACGATATTATGATGTGTGAGATCTCGCTGCACGCTTCCAATCCCCGAAAAATGGTACGCCCATTACAACGAGCATACGGAGCAACGGGTTCTGTACACCTTCGGCCTTTTCCGGACATTTCCGGCTTTTTAATTGTTTCAAAATGGGCCGTATATCAGATTATTATGATGTGTAAGAGCCAGTTGCTCTCTGCCAACCCCCCAAAAATGGTACTTCCATTACAACGAGCAAACGGAGCATCGGGTTCTGTACACCTTCGGCCTTTTCCGGACATCTCCGGCATTTTATGTGATTAAAAACGGGCCGTATAGCAGGATATTATGATGTGAGGGAACTCGGTGCGCGCTGCCAATCCCCGAAGAATGGTACTTCCAATACAACGAGCATGCGGAGAATCCTGTCATGTACATATTCGGCCTTTTCCGGCCAGTTTCGTCTTTTTAGTTGTTTCAAAATGGGTCGTATCGCAGGATATTATGATGTGTGAGAACTCGCTGCACGCTGCCAACCCCCCAAAAATGGTACTTCCATTACAACGAGCATACGGAGCATCAGGTTCTGTACACCTTCGCCCTTTTCCGGACATTTCCGGCTTTTTAATTGTTTCAAAATGGGCCGTATTTCAGGATATTATGATGTGAGAGAACTCGTTACGCGCTGCCAATCCCCGAGAAATGGTACGCCCCTTACAACGAGCATACGGAGCATCAGGTTCTGTACACCTTCGGCCTTTTCCGGACATTTCCGGCATTTTAAGTGATCAAAAATGGGCCGTATATCAGGATATTATGATGTGTAAGAACCAGTTCCTCTCTGCCAACCCCCCAAAAATGGTACTTCCATTACAACAAGCAAAGGGAGCAACGGGTTCTGTACACCTTCGGCCCTTTCCGGACATTTCCGGCTTTTTAATTGTTTCAAATGGGCCGTATATCAGCATATTATGATGTGAGAGAACTCGTTGCGCGCTGCCAATCCCCGAAGAATGGTACTTCCATTACAATGAGCATGCGGAGAATCCTGTCTTGTACATATTCGGCCTTTTCCGGACATTTCCGGCTTTTTAATTGTTTCAAAATGGGTCGTATCGCAGGATATTATGATGTGAGAGAACTCGTTGCGCGCTGCCAATCCCCGAAGAATGGTACTTCCATTACAACGAGCATACGGAGCAACGGGTTCTGTACACCTTCGGCCTTTTCGGGATATTTCCGGCTTTTTAATTGTTTCAAAAAGGGTCGTATCGCAGGATATTATGATGTGTGAGATCTCGCTGCACGCTGCCAATCCCCGAAAAATTGTACGCCCATTACAACGAGCATACGGAGCAACGGGTTCTGTACACCTTCGGCCTTTTCCGGATATTTCCGGCTTTCTAATTGTTTCAAAATGGGCCGTATATCAGGATATTATGATGTGTAAGAACCAGTTGCTCTCTGCCAACCCCCCAAAAATGGTACTTCCATTACAACGAGCAAACGGAGCATTGGGTTCTGTACACCTTCGGCCTTTTCCGGACATCTCCGGCATTTTATGTGATTAAAAACGGGCCGTATAGCAGGATATTATGACGTGAGGGAACTCGTTGCGCGCTGCAAATCCCCGAAGAATGGTACTTCCATTACAACGAGCATGGCGAGAATCCTGTCTTGTACATATTCGGCCTTTTCCGGCCAGTTTCGCCTTTTTAATAGTTTCAAAATGAGTCGTATCGCAGGATATTATGAGGTGTGAGAACTCGCTGCACGCTGCCAATCCCCCAAAAATGGTCCTTCCATTACAACGAGCATACGGAGCAACGGGTTCTGTACACCTTCGGCATTTTCCGGACATTTCCGGCTTTTTAATTGTTTCAAAATGGGTCGCATCGCGCGATATTATGATGTGAGAGAACCCGTTGCGCGCTGCCAATCCCCGAAGAATGGTACATCCATTACAACGAGCATGCGGAGAATCCTGTCTTGTACATATTCGGCCTTTTCCGGACATTTCCGGCTTTTTAATTGTTTCAAAATGGGTCGTATCGCAGGATATTATGATGTGAGAGAACTCGTTGCGCGCTGCCAATCCCCGAAGAATGGTACTTCCATTACAACGAGCATGCGGAGAATCCTGTCTTGTACATATTCGGCCTTTTCCGGACATTTCCGGCTTTTTAATTGTTTCAAAATGGGTCGTATCGCAGGATATTATGATGTGAGAGAACTCGTTGCGCGCTGCCAATCCCCGAAGAATGGTACTTCCATTACAACGAGCATGCGGAGAATCCTGTCTTGTACATATTCGGCCATTTCCGGCCAGTTTCGGCTTGTTAATAGTTTCAAAATGGGTCGTATCGCAGGATATTATGAGGTGTGAGAACTGGCTGCACGCTGGAAATCCCCGAAAAATGGTACGCCCATTAAAACGAGCATACGGAGCAACGGGTTCTGTACACCTTCGGCCTTTTCCGGACATTTCCGGCTTTTTCATTGTTTCAAAATGGGCCGTATATCAGATTATTATGATGTGTAAGAACCAGTTGCTCTCTGCCAACCCCCCAAAAATGGTACTTCCATTACAACGAGCAAACGGAGCATCGGGTTCTGTACACCTTCGGCCTTTTCCGGACATCTCCGGCATTTTATGTGATTAAAAACGGGCCGTATAGCAGGATATTATAATGTGAGAGAACTCGTTGCGCGCTGCCAATCCCCGAAGAATGGTACTTCCATTACAACGAGCATGCGGAGAATCCTGTCTTGTACATATTCGGCCATTTCCTGCCAGTTTCGGCTTTTTAATAGTTTCAAAATGGGTCGTATCGCAGGATATTATGAGGTGTGAGAACTGGCTGCACGCTGGAAATCCCCGAAAAATGGTACGCCCATTAAAACGAGCATACGGAGCAACGGGTTCTGTACACCTTCGGCCTTTTCCGTACATTTCCGGATTTTTAATTGCTCAAAATGGGCCGTATATCAGGATATTATGATGTGTAAGAACCAGTTGCTCTCTGCCAACCCCCCAAAAATGGTACTTCCGTTACAACAAGCAAAGGGAGCAACGGGTTCTGTACACCTTCGGCCTTTTCCGGACATTTCCGCCTTTCTAATTGTTTCAAAATGGGCCGTATATCATGATATTATGATGTGAGAGAACTCGTTACGCGCTGCCAATCACCCAAAAATGGTCCTTCCATTACAACGAGCATACGGAGCAACGGGTTCTGTACACCTTCGGCCTTTTCCGGATATTTCCGGCTTTTTAATTGTTTCAAAAAGGGTCGTATCGCACGATATTATGATGTGTGAGATCTCGCTGCACGCTTCCAATCCCCGAAAAATGGTACGCCCATTACAACGAGCATACGGAGCAACGGGTTCTGTACACCTTCGGCCTTTTCCGGACATTTCCGGCTTTTTAATTGTTTCAAAATGGGCCGTATATCAGGATATTATGATGTGAGAGAATTCGTTACGCGCTGCCAATCCTCGAGAAATGGTACGCCCCTTACAACGAGCATACGGAGCATCAGGTTCTGTACACCTTCGGCCTTTTCCGAACATTTCCGGCTTTTTAATTGTTTCAAAATGGGCCGCATTTCAGGATATCATGATGTGAGAGAACTCGTTACGCGCTGCCAATCCCCGAGAAATGGTACGCCCCTTACAACGAGCATACGGAGCATCAGGTTCTGTACACCTTCGGCCCTTTCCGGACATTTCCGGCACTTTAAGTGATCAAAAACGGGCCGTAGATCAGGATATTATGATGTGTAAGAACCAGTTGCTCTCTGCCAACCCCCCAAAAATGGTACTTCCATTACAACGAGCAAACGGAGCATCGGGTTCTGTACACCTTCAGCCTTTTCCGGATATTACCCGCTTTTTAATTGTTTCAAAAAGGGTCGTATCGCAGGATACTATGATGTGTGAGATCTTGCTGCACGCTGCCAATCCCCCAAAAATGGTCCTTACATTACAACGAGCATACGGAGCAACGGGTTCTGTACACCTTCGGCCTTTTCCGGATATTTCCGGCTTTTTAATTGTTTCAAAAAGGGTCGTATCGCACGATATTATGATGTGTGAGATCTTGCTGCACGCTTCCAATCCCCGAAAAATGGTACGCCCATTACAACGAGCATACGGAGCAACGGCTTCTGTACACCTTCGGCCTTTTCCGGACATTTCCGGCTTTTTAATTGTTTCAAAATGGGCCGTATATCAGGATATTATGATGTGTAAGAACCAGTTGCTCTCTGCCAACCCCCCAAAAATGGTACTTCCATTACAACGAGCAAACGGAGCATCGGGTTCTGTACACCTTCGGCCTTTTCCGGACATCTCCGGCATTTTATGTGATTAAAAACGGGCCGTATAGCAGGATATTATGATGTGAGGGAACTCGGTGCGCGCTGCCAATCCCCGAAGAATGGTACTTCCAATAAAACGAGCATGCGGAGTATCCTGTCTTGTACATATTCGGCCTTTTCCGGCCAGTTTTGTCTTTTTAATTGTTTCAAAATTTGTCGTATCGCAGGATACTATGATGTGTGAGATCTCGCTGCACGCTGCCAATCCCCGAAAAATGGTACGCCCATTACAACGAGCATACGGAGCAACGGGTTCTGTACACCTTCGGCCTTTTCCGGACATTTCCGGCATTTTATGTGATTAAAAACGGGTCGTATCGCGGGATATTATGATGTGAGAGAACTCGTTGCGCGCTGCCAATCCCCGAAGAATGGTACATCCATTACAACGAGCATGCGGAGAATCCTGTCTTGTACATATTCGGCCTTTTCCGGCCAGTTTCGGCTTTTTAATAGTTTCAAAATGGGTCGTATCGCAGGATATTATGAGGTGTGAGAACTCGCTGCACGCTGCCAATCCCCGAAAAATGGTACGCCCATTACAACGAGCATACGGAGGAACGGGTTCTGTACACCTTTGGCATTTTCCGGACATTTCCGGCTTTTTAATTGTTTCAAAATGGGTCGTATCGCAGGATATTATGATGTGAGAGAACTCGTTGCGCGCTGCCAATCCCCGAAGAATGGTACTTCCATTACAACGAACATACGGAGCATCAGGTTCTGTACACCTTCGGCCTTTTCCGGACATTTCCGGCTTTTTAGTTGTTTCAAAATGGGCCGTATTTCAGGATATTATGATGTGAGAGAACTCGTTACGCGCTGATAATCCCCGAGAAATGGTACGCCCCTTACAACGAGCATACGGAGCATCAGGTTCTATACACCTTCGGCCTTTTCCGGACATTTCCGGCATTTTAAGTGATCAAAAATGGGCCGAATAGCAGGATATTATGATGTGTAAAAACGCGTTGAGCGTTGCCAATCCCCCAAAAATGGTCCTTCCATTACAACGAGCATACGGAGCAACGGGTTCTGTACACCTTCGGCCTTTTCCGGATATTTCCGGCTTTTTAATTGTTTCAAAAAGGGTCGTATCGCACGATATTATGATGTGTGAGATCTTGCTGCACGCTTCCAATCCCCGAAAAATGGTACGCCCATTACAACGAGCATACGGAGCAACGGCTTCTGTACACCTTCGGCCTTTTCCGGACATTTCCGGCTTTTTAATTGTTTCAAAATGGGCCGTATATCAGGATATTATGATGTGTAAGAACCAGTTGCTCTCTGCCAACCCCCCAAAAATGGTACTTCCATTACAACGAGCAAACGGAGCATCGGGTTCTGTACACCTTCGGCCTTTTCCGGACATCTCCGGCATTTTATGTGATTAAAAACGGGCCGTATAGCAGGATATTATGATGTGAGGGAACTCGGTGCGCGCTGCCAATCCCCGAAGAATGGTACTTCCAATAAAACGAGCATGCGGAGTATCCTGTCTTGTACATATTCGGCCTTTTCCGGCCAGTTTTGTCTTTTTAATTGTTTCAAAATTTGTCGTATCGCAGGATAGTATGATGTGTGAGAACTCGCTGCACGCTGCCAATCCCCCAAAAATGGTCCTTCCATTACAACGAGCATACGGAGCAACGGGTTCTGTACACCTTCGGCATTTTCCGGACATTTCCGGCTTTTTAATTGTTTCAAAATGGGTCGTATCGCGCGATATTATGATGTGAGAGAACTCGTTGCGCGCTGCCAATCCCCGAAGAATGGTACGCCCATTACAGCGAGCATGACGAGAATCCTGTCTTGTACATATTCGGCCTTTTCCGGCCAGTTTCGGCTTTTTAATAGTTTCAAAATGAGTCGTATCGCAGGATATTATGAGGTGTGAGAACTCGCTGCACGCTGCCAATCCCCGAAGAATGGTACTTCCATTACAACGAGCATGACGAGAATCCTGTCTTGTACATATTCGGCCTTTTCCGGCCAGTTTCGGCTTTTTAATAGTTTCAAAATGAGTCGTATCGCAGGATATTATGAGGTGTGAGAACTCGCTGCACGCTGCCAATCCCCGAAAAATGGTACGCCCATTACAACGAGCATACGGAGCAACGGGTTCTGTACACCTTCGGCATTTTCCGGATATTTCCGGCTTTTTAATTGTTTCAAAAAGGGTCGTATCGCAGGATATTATGATGTGTGAGATCTCGCTGCACGCTGCCAATCCCCGAAAAATGGTACGCCCATTACAACGAGCATACGGAGCAGCGGGTTCTGTACACCTTCGGCCTTTTCCGGATATTTCCGGCTTTTTAATTGTTTCAAAATGGGCCGTATATCAGGATATTATGATGTGTAAGAACCAGTTGCTCTCTGCCAACCCCCCAAAAATGGTACTTCCATTACAACGAGCAAACGGAGCATTGGGTTCTGTACACCTTCGGCCTTTTCCGGACATCTCCGGCATTTTATGTGATTAAAAACGGGCCGTATAGCAGTATATTATGATGTAAGGGAACTCGTTGCGCGCTGCAAATCCCCGAAGAATGGTACTTCCATTACAACGAGCATGACGAGAATCCTGTCTTGTAGATATTCGGCCTTTTCCGGCCAGTTTCGGCTTTTTAATAGTTTCAAAATGAGTCGTATCGCAGGATATTATGAGGTGTGAGAACTCGCTGCACGCTGCCAATCCCCGAAAAATGGTACGCCCACTACAACGAGCATACGGAGCAACGGGTTCTGTACACCTTCGGCCTTTTCCGGACATTTCCGGCTTTTTAATTGTTTCAAAATGGGCCGTATATCAGATTATTATGATGTGTAAGAGCCAGTTGCTCTCTGCCAACCCCCCAAAAATGGTACTTCCATTACAACGAGCAAACGGAGCATCGGGTTCTGTACACCTTCGGCCTTTTCCGGACATCTCCGGCATTTTATGTGATTAAAAACGGACCGTATAGCAGGATATTATGATGTGAGGGAACTCGGTGCGCGCTGCCAATCCCCGAAGAATGGTACTTCCAATACAACGAGCATGCGGAGAATCCTGTCTTGTACATATTCGGCCTTTTCCGGCCAGTTTCGTCTTTTTAGTTGTTTCAAAATGGGTTGTATCGCAGGATATTATGATGTGTGAGAACTCGCTGCACGCTGCCAATCCCCCAAAAATGGTCCTTCCATTACAACGAGCATACGGAGCAACGGGTTCTGTACACCTTCGGCATTTTCCGAAGATTTCCGGCTTTTTAATTGTTTCAAAATGGGTCGTATCGTGGGATATTATGATGTGAGGGAACTCGGTGCGCGCTGCCAATCCCCGAAGAATGGTACTTCCAATACAACGAGCATGCGGAGAATCCTGTCTTGTACATATTCGGCCTTTTCCGGCCAGTTTCGTCTTTTTAGTTGTTTCAAAATGGGTCGTATCGCAGGATATTATGAGGTGTGAGAACTCGCTGCATGCTGCCAATCCCCGAAAAATGGTACGCCCACTACAACGAGCATACGGTGCAAGGGGTTCTGTACACCTTCGGCCTTTTCCGGACATTTCCGGCTTTTTAATAGTTTCAAAATGGGCCGTATTTCAGGATATTATGATGTGAGAGAACTCGTTACGCGCTGCCAATCCCCGAGAAATGGTACGCCCCTTACAACGAGCATACGGAGCATCAGGTTCTGTACACCTTCGGCCTTTTCCGGACATTTCCGGCATTTTAAGTGATCAAAAATGGGCCGAATAGCAGGATATTATGATGTGTAAAAACGCGTTGATCGTTGCCAATCACCCAAAAATGGTCCTTCCATTACAACGAGCATACGGAGCAACGGGTTCTGTACACCTTCGGCCTTTTCCGGATATTTCCGGCTTTTTAATTGTTTCAAAAAGGGTCGTATCGCACGATATTATGATGTGTGAGATCTCGCTGCACGCTTCCAATCCCCGAAAAATGGTACGCCCATTACAACGAGCATACGGAGCAACGGGTTCTGTACACCTTCGGCCTTCTCCGGACATTTCCGGCTTTTTAGTTGTTTCAAAATGGGCCGTATATCAGGATATTATGATGTGTAAGAACCAGTTGCTCTCTGCCAACCCCCCAAAAATGGTACTTCCATTACAACGAGCAAACGGAGCATCGGGTTCTGTACACCTTCGGCCTTTTCCGGACATCTCCGGCATTTTATGTGATTAAAAACGGGCCGTATAGCAGGATATTATGATGTGAGGGAACTCGGTGCGCGCTGCCAATCCCAGAAGAATGGTACTTCCAATAAAACGAGCATGCGGAGTATCCTGTCTTGTACATATTCGGCCTTTTCCGGCCAGTTTCGTCTTTTTAATTGTTTCAAAATTTGTCGTATCGCAGGATAGTATGATGTGTGAGAACTCGCTGCACGCTGCCAATCCCCCAAAAATGGTCCTTCCATTACAACGAGCATACGGAGCAACGGGTTCTGTACACCTTCGGCATTTTCCGGACATTTCCGGCTTTTTAATTGTTTTAAAATGGGTCGTATCGCGGGATATTATGATGTGAGAGAACTCGTTGCGCGCTGCCAATCCCCGAAGAATGGTACATCCATTTCAACGAGCATGCGGAGAATCCTGTCTTGTACATATTCGGCCTTTTCTGGCCAGTTTCGGCTTTTTAATAGTTTCAAAATGGGTCGTATCGCAGGATATTATGAGGTGTGAGAACTCGCTGCACGCTGCCAATCCCCGAAAAATGGTACGCCCATTACAACGAGCATACGGAGGAACGGGTTCTGTACACCTTTGGCATTTTCCGGACATTTCCGGCTTTTTAATTGTTTCAAAATGGGTCGTATCGCAGGATATTATGATGTGAGAGAACTCGTTGCGCGCTGCCAATCCCCGAAGAATGGTACTTCCATTACAACGAGCATACGGAGCATCAGGTTCTGTACACCTTCGGCCTTTTCCGGACATTTCCGGCATTTTAAGTGATCAAAAATGGGCCGAATAGCAGGATATTATGATGTGTAAAAACGCGTTGAGCGTTGCCAATCACCCAAAAATGGTCCTTCCATTACAACGAGCATACGGAGCAACGGGTTCTGTACACCTTCGGCCTTTTCCGGATATTTCCGGCTTTTTAATTGTTTCAAAAAGGGTCGTATCGCACGATATTATGATGTGTGAGATCTCGCTGCACGCTTCCAATCCCCGAAAAATGGTACGCCCATTACAACGAGCATACGGAGCAACGGGTTCTGTACACCTTCGGCCTTTTCCGGACATTTCCGGCTTTTTAATTGTTTCAAAATGGGCCGTATATCAGGATATTATGATGTGAGAGAATTCGTTACGCGCTGCCAATCCTCGAGAAATGGTACGCCCCTTACAACGAGCATACGGAGCATCAGGTTCTGTACACCTTCGGCCTTTTCCGAACATTTCCGGCTTTTTAATTGTTTCAAAATGGGCCGCATTTCAGGATATCATGATGTGAGAGAACTCGTTACGCGCTGCCAATCCCCGAGAAATGGTACGCCCCTTACAACGAGCATACGGAGCATCAGGTTCTGTACACCTTCGGCCCTTTCCGGACATTTCCGGCACTTTAAGTGATCAAAAACGGGCCGTAGATCAGGATATTATGATGTGTAAGAACCAGTTGCTCTCTGCCAACCCCCCAAAAATGGTACTTCCATTACAACGAGCAAACGGAGCATCGGGTTCTGTACACCTTCAGCCTTTTCCGGATATTACCCGCTTTTTAATTGTTTCAAAAAGGGTCGTATCGCAGGATACTATGATGTGTGAGATCTTGCTGCACGCTGCCAATCCCCCAAAAATGGTCCTTACATTACAACGAGCATACGGAGCAACGGGTTCTGTACACCTTCAGCCTTTTCCGGATATTACCCGCTTTTTAATTGTTTCAAAAAGGGTCGTATCGCAGGATACTATGATGTGTGAGAACTCGTTGCGCGCTGCCAATCTCCGAAGAATGGTACATCCATTACAACGAGCATGCGGAGAATCCTGTCTTGTACATATTCGGCCTTTTCCGGCCAGTTTCGGCTTTTTAATAGTTTCAAAATGGGTCGTATCGCAGGATATTATGAGGTGTGAGAACTCGCTGCACGCTGCCAATCCCCGAAAAATGGTACGCCCATTACAACGAGCATACGGAGGAACGGGTTCTGTACACCTTTGGCATTTTCCGGACATTTCCGGCTTTTTAATTGTTTCAAAATGGGTCGTATCGCAGGATATTATGATGTGAGAGAACTCGTTGCGCGCTGCCAATCCCCGAAGAATGGTACTTCCATTACAACGAGCATACGGAGCATCAGGTTCTGTACACCTTCGGCCTTTTCCGGACATTTCCGGCTTTTTAGTTGTTTCAAAATGGGCCGTATTTCAGGATATTATGATGTGAGAGAACTCGTTACGCGCTGCCAATCCCCGAGAAATGGTACGCCCCTTACAACGAGCATACGGAGCATCAGGTTCTATACACCTTCGGCCTTTTCCGGACATTTCCGGCATTTTAAGTGATCAAAAATGGGCCGAATAGCAGGATATTATGATGTGTAAAAACGCGTTGAGCGTTGCCAATCCCCCAAAAATGGTCCTTCCATTACAACGAGCATACGGAGCAACGGGTTCTGTACACCTTCGGCCTTTTCCGGATATTTCCGGCTTTTTAATTGTTTCAAAAAGGGTCGTATCGCACGATATTATGATGTGTGAGATCTCGCTGCACGCTTCCAATCCCCGAAAAATGGTACGCCCATTACAACGAGCATACGGAGCAACGGGTTCTGTACACCTTCGGCCTTTTCCGGACACCTCCGGCTTTTTAATTGTTTCAAAATGGGCCGTATATCAGGATATTATGATGTGTAAGAACCAGTTGCTCTCTGCCAACCCCCCAAAAATGGTACTTCCATTACAACGAGCAAACGGAGCATCGGGTTCTGTACACCTTCGGCCTTTTCCGGACATCTCCGGCATTTTATGTGATTAAAAACGGGCCGTATAGCAGGATATTATGATGTGAGGGAACTCGGTGCGCGCTGCCAATCCCCGAAGAATGGTACTTCCAATAAAACGAGCATGCGGAGTATCCTGTCTTGTACATATTCGGCCTTTTCCGGCCAGTTTTGTCTTTTTAATTGTTTCAAAATTTGTCGTATCGCAGGATACTATGATGTGTGAGATCTCGCTGCACGCTGCCAATCCCCGAAAAATGGTACGCCCATTACAACGAGCATACGGAGCAACGGGTTCTGTACACCTTCGGCCTTTTCCGGACATTTCCGGCATTTTATGTGATTAAAAACGGGTCGTATCGCGGGATATTATGATGTGAGAGAACTCGTTGCGCGCTGCCAATCCCCGAAGAATGGTACATCCATTACAACGAGCATGCGGAGAATCCTGTCTTGTACATATTCGGCCTTTTCCGGCCAGTTTTGGCTTTTTAATAGTTTCAAAATGGGTCGTATCGCAGGATATTATGAGGTGTGAGAACTCGCTGCACGCTGCCAATCCCCGAAAAATGGTACGCCCATTACAACGAGCATACGGAGGAACGGGTTCTGTACACCTTTGGCATTTTCCGGACATTTCCGGCTTTTTAATTGTTTCAAAATGGGTCGTATCGCAGGATATTATGATGTGAGAGAACTCGTTGCGCGCTGCCAATCCCCGAAGAATGGTACTTCCATTACAACGAGCATACGGAGCATCAGGTTCTGTACACCTTCGGCCTTTTCCGGACATTTCCGGCTTTTTAGTTGTTTCAAAATGGGCCGTATTTCAGGATATTATGATGTGAGAGAACTCGTTACGCGCTGCCAATCCCCGAGAAATGGTACGCCCCTTACAACGAGCATACGGAGCATCAGGTTCTATACACCTTCGGCCTTTTCCGGACATTTCCGGCATTTTAAGTGATCAAAAATGGGCCGAATAGCAGGATATTATGATGTGTAAAAACGCGTTGAGCGTTGCCAATCCCCCAAAAATGGTCCTTCCATTACAACGAGCATACGGAGCAACGGGTTCTGTACACCTTCGGCATTTTCCGGACATTTCCGGCTTTTTAATTGTTTCAAAATGGGTCGTATCGCGGGATGTTATGATGTGAGAGAACTCGTTGCGTGCTGCCAATCCCCGAAGAATGGTACATCCATTTCAACGAGCATGCGGAGAATCCTGTCTTGTACATATTCAGCCTTTTCCGGCCAGTTTCGGCTTTTTAATAGTTTCAAAATGGGTCGTATCGCAGGATATTATGAGGTGTGAGAACTCGCTGCACGCTGCCAATCCCCGAAAAATGGTACGCCCATTACAACGAGCATACGGAGCAACGGGTTTTGTACACCTTCGGCCTTTTCCGGATTTTTCCGGCTTTATAATTGTTTCAAAAAGGGTCGTATCGCAGGATATTATGATGTGTGAGATCTCGCTGCACGCTGCCAATCCCCCAAAAATGGTCCTTCCATTACAACGAGCATACGGAGCAACGGGTTCTGTACACCTTCGGCCTTTTCCGGATTTTTCCGGCTTTATAATTGTTTCAAAAAGGGTCGTATCGCAGGATATTATGATGTGTGAGATCTCGCTGCACGCTGCCAATCCCCCAAAAATGGTCCTTCCATTACAACGAGCATACGGAGCAACGGGTTTTGTACACCTTCGGCATTTTCCGGACATTTCCGGCTTTTTAATTGTTTCAAAATGGGTCGTATCGCGGGATATTATGATGTGAGAGAACTCGTTGCGCGCTGCCAATCCCCGAAGAATGGTACATAGATTTCAACGAGCATGCGGAGAATCCTGTCTTGTACATATTCAGCCTTTTCCGGCCAGTTTCGGCTTTTTAATAGTTTCAAAATGGGTCGTATCGCAGGATATTATGAGGTGTGAGAACTCGCTGCACGCTGCCAATCCCCGAAAAATGGTACGCCCATTACAACGAGCATACGGAGCAACGGGTTCTGTACACCTTTGGCATTTTCCGGACATTTCCGGCTTTTTAATTGTTTCAAAATGGGTGGTATTTCAGGATATTATGATGTGAGAGAACTCGTTACGCGCTGCCAATTCCCGAGAAATGGTACGCCCCTTACAACGAGCATATGGAGCATCAGGTTCTGTACACCTTCGGCCTTTTCCGGACATTTCCGGCATTTTAAGTGATCAAAAATGGGCCGAATAGCAGGATATTATGATGTGTAAAAACGCGTTGAGCGTTGCCAATCCCCCAAAAATGGTCCTTCCATTACAACGAGCATACGGAGCAACGGGTTTTGTACACCTTCGGCCTTTTCCGGATTTTTCCGGCTTTATAATTGTTTCAAGAAGGGTCGTATCGCAGGATATTATGATGTGTGAGATCTCGCTGCGCGCTGCCAATCCCCGAAAAATGGTATGCCCATTACAACAAGCATACGGAGCAACGGGTTCTGTACACCTTCGGCCTTTTCCGGACATTTCCGGCTTTTTAATTGTTTCAAAATGGGTCGTATTTCAGGATATTATGATGTGAGAGAACTCGTTACGCGCTGCCAATTCCCGAGAAATGGTACGCCCCTTACAACGAGCATATGGAGCATCAGGTTCTGTACACCTTCGGCCTTTTCCGGACATTTCCGTCATTTTAAGTGATCAAAAATGGGCCGAATAGCAGGATATTATGATGTGTAAAAACGCGTTGAGCGTTGCCAATCCCCCAAAAATGGTCCTTCCATTACAACGAGCATACGGAGCAACGGGTTCTGTACACCTTCGGCCTTTTCCGGATATTTCCGGCTTTTTAATTGTTTCAAAATGGGTCGTATCGCGGGATATTATGATGTGAGGGAACTCGTTGCGCGCTGCCAATCCCCGAAGAATGGTACATCCATTTCAACGAGCATGCGGAGAATCCTGTCTTGTACATATTCAGCCTTTTCCGGCCAGTTTCGGCTTTTTAATAGTTTCAAAATGGGTCGTATCGCAGGATATTATGAGGTGTGAGAACTCGCTGCACGCTGCCAATCCCCGAAAAATGGTACGCCCATTACAACGAGCATACGGAGCAACGGGTTCTGTACACCTTTGGCATTTTCCGGACATTTCCGGCTTTTTAATTGTTTCAAAATGGGTCGTATCGCAGGATATTATGATGTGAGAGAACTCGTTGCGCGCTGCCAATCCCCGAAGAATGGTACTTCCATTACAACGAGCGTACGGAGCATCAGGTTCTGTACACCTTCGGCCTTTTCCGGACATTTCCGGCATTTTAAGTGATCAAAAATGGGCCGAATAGCAGGATATTATGATGTGTAAAAACGCGTTGAGCGTTGCCAATCCCCCAAAAATGGTCCTTCCATTACAACGAGCATACGGAGCAACGGGTTTTGTACACCTTCGGCCTTTTCCGGATTTTTCCGGCTTTATAATTGTTTCAAAAAGGGTCGTATCGCAGGATATTATGATGTGTGAGATCTCGCTGCACGCTGCCAATCCCCGAAAAATGGTACGCCCATTACAACGAGCATACGGAGCAACGGGTTCTATACACCTTCGGCCTTTTCCGGACATTTCCGGCTTTTTAATTGTTTCAAAATGGGCCGTATATCAGGATATTATGATGTGTAGGAACCAGTTGCTCTCTGCCAACCCCCCAAAAATGGTACTTCCATTACAACGAGCAAACGGAGCATTGGGTTCTGTACAGCAGTATATTATGATGTGTAAAAACGCGTTGAGCGTTGCCGATCCCCCAAAAATGGTCCTTCCCTTACAAAGAGCATACGGAGCATCGGGTTCTGTACACCTTCGGCCTTTTCCGGATATTTCCGGCTTTTTAATTGTTTCAAAAAGGGTCGTATCGCACGATATTATGATGTGTGAGATCTCGCTGCACGCTTCCAATCCCCGAAA
Organism: Bombus muscorum; assembly: GCA_963971185.1. Taxonomy (NCBI): domain Eukaryota; kingdom Metazoa; phylum Arthropoda; class Insecta; order Hymenoptera; family Apidae; genus Bombus; species Bombus muscorum. The sequence goes on along the minus strand of OZ020130.1, from coordinate 8,075,080 downwards.
AATGGTACGCCCATTACAACGAGCATACGGAGCAACGGGTTCTGTACACCTTCGGCCTTTTCCGGACATTTCCGGCATTTTATGTGATTAAAAACGGGTCGTATCGCGGGATATTATGATGTGAGAGAACTCATTGCGCGCTGCCAATCCCCGAAGAATGGTACATCCATTACAACGAGCATGCGGAGAATCCTGTCTTGTACATATTCGGCCTTTTCCGGCCAGTTTCGGCTTTTTAATAGTTTCAAAATGGGTCGTATCGCATGATATTATGAGGTGTGAGAACTCGCTGCACGCTGCCAATCCCCGAAAAATGGTACGCCCATTACAACGAGCATACGGAGCATCAGGTTCTGTACACCTTCGGCCTTTTCCGGACATTTCCGGCTATTTAGTTGTTTCAAAATGGGTCGTATCGCAGGATATTATGATGTGTGAGACCTCGTTGCGCGCTGCCAATCCCCGAGAAATGGTACGCCCCTTACAACGAGTATACGTAGCATCAGGTTCTGTACACCTTCGGCCTATTCCGGACATTTCCGGCATTTTATGTGATTAAAAACGGGTCGTATCGCAGGATATTATGATGTGTGAGAACTCGCTGCACGCTGCCAATCCCCGAAAAATGGTCCTTCCATTACAACGAGCATACGGAGCAACGGGTTCTGTACACCTTCGGCATTTTCCGGACATTTCCGGCATTTTATGTGATTAAAAACGGGTCGTATCGCGGGAGATTATGATGTGAGAGAACTCGTTGCGCGCTGCCAATCCCCGAAGAATGGTACATCCATTACAACGAGCATGCGGAGAATCCTGTCTTGTACATATTCGGCCTTTTCCGGCCAGTTTCGGCTTTTTAATAGTTTCAAAATGGGTCGTATCGCAGGATATTATGAGGTGTCAGAACTCGCTGCACGCTGCCAATCCCCGAAAAATGGTACGCCCATTACAACGAGCATACGGAGGAACGGGTTCTGTACACCTTTGGCATTTTCCGGACATTTCCGGCTTTTTAATTGTTTCAAAATGGGTCGTATCGCAGGATATTATGTTGTGAGAGAACTCGTTGCGCGCTGCCAATCCCCGAAGAATGGTACTTCCATTACAACGAGCATACGGAGCATCAGGTTCTGTACACCTTCGGCCTTTTCCGGACATTTCCGGCATTTTAAGTGATCAAAAATGGGCCGAATAGCAGGATATTATGATGTGTAAAAACGCATTGAGCGTTGCCAATCCCCCAAAAATGGTCCTTCCATTACAACGAGCATACGGAGCAACGGGTTCTGTACACCTTCGGCCTTTTCCGGATATTTCCGGCTTTTTAATTGTTTCAAAAAGGGTCGTATCGCACGATATTATGATGTGTGAGATCTCGCTGCACGCTTCCAATCCCCGAAAAATGGTACGCCCATTACAACGAGCATACGGAGCAACGGGTTCTGTACACCTTTGGCATTTTCCGGACATTTCCGGCTTTTTAATTGTTTCAAAATGGGTCGTATCGCAGGATATTATGATGTGAGAGAACTCGTTGCGCGCTGCCAATCCCCGAAGAATGGTACATCCATTACAACGAGCATGCGGAGAATCCTGTCTTGTTCATATTCGGCCTTTTCCGGCCAGTTTCGGCTTTTTAATAGTTTCAAAATGGCTCGTATCGCAGGATATTGTGAGGTGTGAGAACTCGCTGCACGCTGCCAATTCCCGAAAAATGGTACGCCCATTACAACGAGCATACGGAGGAACGGGTTCTGTACACCTTTGGCATTTTCCGGACATTTCCGGCTTTTTAATTGTTTCAAAATGGGTCGTATCGCAGGATATTATGATGTGAGAGAACTCGTTGCGCGCTGCCAATCCCCGAAGAATGGTCCTTCCATTACAACGAGCATACGGAGCATCAGGTTCTGTACACCTTCGGCCTTTTCCGGACATTTCCGGCATTTCATGTGATTAAAAACGGGTCGTATCGCAGGATATTATGATGTGTGAGAACTCGCTGCACGCTGCCAATCCCCGAAAAATGGTCCTTCCATTACAACGAGCATACGGAGCAACGGGTTCTGTACACCTTCGGCCTTTTCCGGACATTTCCGGCATTTTATGTGATTAAAAACGGGTCGTATCGCGGGATATTATGATGTGAGAGAACTCGTTGCGCGCTGCCAATCCCCGAAGAATGGTACATCCATTACAACGAGCATCCGGAGCATCAGGTTCTGTACACCTTCGGCCTTTTCCGGACATTTCCGGCTTTTTAGTTGTTTCAAAATGGGCCGTATTTCAGGATATTATGATGTGAGAGAACTCGTTACGCGCTGCCAATCCCCGAGAAATGGTACGCCCCTTACAACGAGCATACGGAGCATCAGGTTCTGTACACCTTCGGCCTTTTGCGGACATTTCCGGCATTTTAAGTGATCAAAAATGGGCCGAATAGCAGGATATTATGATGTGTAAAAATGCGTTGAGCGTTGCCAATCCCCCAAAAATGGTCCTTCCATTACAACGAGCATACGGAGCAACGGGTTCTGTACACCTTCGGCCTTTTCCGGATATTTCCGGCTTTTTAATTGTTTCAAAAAGGGTCGTATCGCACGATATTATGATGTGTGAGATCTCGCTACACGCTTCCAATCCCCGAAAAATGGTACGCCCATTACAACGAGCATACGGAGCAACGGGTTCTGTACACCTTCGGCCTTTTCCGGACATTTCCGGCTTTTTAATTGTTTCAAAATGGGCCGTATATCAGGATATTATGATGTGTAACAACCAGTTGCTCTCTGCCAACCCCCCAAAAATGGTACTTCCATTACAACGAGCAAACGGAGCATCGGGTCCTGTACACCTTCGGCCTTTTCCGGACATCTCCGGCATTTTATGTGATTAAAAACGGGCCGTGTAGCAGGATATTATGATGTGAGGGAACTCGGTGCGCGCTGCCAATCCCCGAAGAATGGTACTTCCAATAAAACGAGCATGCGGAGAATCCTGTCTTGTACATATTCGGCCTTTTCCGGCCAGTTTCGTCTTTTTAATTGTTTCAAAATTTGTCGTATCGCAGGATATTATGATGTGTGAGAACTCGCTGCACGCTGCCAATCCCTCAAAAATGGTCCTTCCATTACAACGAGCATACGGAGCAACGGGTTCTGTACACCTTCGGCATTTTCCGGACATTTCCGGCTTTTTAATTGTTTCAAAATGGGTCGTATCGCGGGATATTATGATGTGAGAGAACTCGTTGCGCGGTGCCAATCCCCGAAGAATGGTACTTCCATTACAACGAGCATACGGAGCATCAGGTTCTGTACACCTTCGGCCTTTTCCGGACATCTCCGGCATTTTATGTGATTAAAAACGGGCCGTATAGCAGGATATTATGATGTGTGAGAACTCGCTGCACGCTGCCAGTCCCTCAAAAATGGTCCTTCCATTACAACGAGCATACGGAGCAACGGGTTCTGTACACCTTCGGCATTTTCCGGACATTTCCGGCTTTTTAATTGTTTCAAAATGGGTCGTATCGCGGGATATTATGATGTGAGAGAACTCGTTGCGCGGTGCCAATCCCCGAAGAATGGTACTTCCATTACAACGAGCATACGGAGCATCAGGTTCTGTACACCTTCGGCCTTTTCCGGACATCTCCGGCATTTTATGTGATTAAAAACGGGCCGTATAGCAGGATATTATGATGTGAGAGAACGCGCTGCACGCTGCCAATCCCCGAAAAATGGTACGCCCATTACAACGAGCATACGGAGCAACGGGTTCTGTACACCTTTGGAATTTTCCGGACATTTCCGGCTTTTTAATTGTTTCAAAATGGGTCGTATCGCAGGATATTATGATGTGAGAGAACTCGTTGCGCGGTGCCAATCCCCGAAGAATGGTACTTCCATTACAACGAGCATACGGAGCATCAGGTTCTGTACACCTTCGGCCTTTTCCGGACATTTCCGGCATTTTAAGTGATCAAAAACGGGCCGAATAGCAGGATATTATGATGTGTAAAAACGCGTTGAGCGTTGCCGATCCCCCCAAAATGGTCCTTTCCTTACAACGAGCATACGGAGCATCGGGTTCTGTACACCTTCGGCACTTTCCGGCTTTTTAATTGTTTCAAAATGGGTCGTATCGCGGGATATTATGATGTGAGAGAACTCGTTGCGCGGTGCCAATCCCCGAAGTATGGTACTTCCATTACAACGAGCATACGGAGCATCAGGTTCTGTACACCTTCGGCCTTTTCCGGACATCTCCGGCATTTTATGTGATTAAAAACGGGCCGTATAGCAGGATATTATGATGTGTGAGATCTCGCTGCACGCTTCCAATCCCCGAAAAATGGTACGCCCATTACTACGAGCATACGGAGCATTGGGTTCTGTACACCTTCGGCCTTTTCCGGATATTTCCGGCTTTTTAATTGTTTCAAAAAGGGTCGCATCGCACGATATTATGATGTGTGAGATCTCGCTGCACGCTTCCAATCCACGAAAAATGGTACGCCCATTACAACGAGCATACGGAGCATCAGGTTCTGTACACCTTCGGCCTTTTCCGGACATTTCCGGCATTTTAAGTGATCAAAAACGGGCCGTATATCAGGATATTATGATGTGTAAGAACCAGTTGCTCTCTGCCAACCCCCCAAAAATGGTACTTCCATTACAACGAGCAAACGGAGCATTGGGTTCTGTACACCTTCGGCCTTTTCCGGACATCTCCGGCATTTTATGTGATTAAAAACGGGTCCTATCGCAGGATATTATGATGTGTGAGAACTCGCTGCACGCTGCCAATCCCCCAAAAATGGTCCTTACATTACAACGAGCATACGGAGCAACGGGTTCTGTACACGTTCGGCATTTTCCGGACATTTCCGGCTATTTAATTGTTTCAAAATGGGTCGTATCGCAGGATATTATGATGTGAGAGTACTCGTTGCGCGCTGCCAATCCCCCAAGAATGGTACATCCATTTCAACGAGCATGCGGAGAATCCTGTCTTGTACATATTCGGCCTTTTCCGGCCAGTTTCGGCTTTTTAATAGTTTCAAAATGGGTCGTATCGCAGGATATTATGAAGTGTGAGAACTCGCTGCACGCTGCCAATCCCCGAAAAATGGTACGCCCATTATAACGAGCATACGGAGCAACGGGTTCTGTACACCTTCAGCCTTTTCCGGATATTTCCCGCTTTTTAATTGTTTCAAAAAGGGTCGTATCGCAGGATATTATGATGTGTGAGATCTCGCTGCACGCTGCCAATCCCCGAAAAATGGTACGCCCATTACAACGAGCATACGGAGCGACGGGTTCTGTACACCTTCGGCCTTTTCCGGATATTTCCGGCTTTTTAATTGTTTCAAAAAGGGTCGTATCGCAGGATATTATGATGTGTGAGATCTCGTTGCGCGCTGCCAATCCCCGAGAAATGGTACGCCCCTTACAACGAGTATACGTAGCATCAGGTTCTGTACACCTTCGGCCTTTTCCGGACATTTCCGGCATTTTATGTGATTAAAAACGGGTCGTATCGCAGGATATTATGATGTGTGAGAACTAGCTGCACGCTGCCAATAACCGAAAAATGGTCCTTCCATTACAACGAGCATACGGAGCAACGGGTTCTGTACACCTTCGGCCTTTTCCGGACATTTCCGGCATTTTATGTGATTAAAAACGGGTCGTATCGCAGGATATTATGATGTGTGAGATCTCGCTGCACGCTGCCAATCCCCGAAAAATGGTACGCCCATTACAACGAGCATACGGAGCAACGGGTTATGTACACGTTCGGCATTTTCCGGACATTTCCGGCTATTTAATTGTTTCAAAATGGGTCGTATCGCAGGATATTATGATGTGAGAGAACTCGTTGCGCGCTGCCAATCCCCGAAGAATGGTACATCCATTACAACGAGCATGCGGAGAATCCTGTCTTGTACATATTCGGCCTTTTCTGGCCAGTTTCGGCTTTTTAATAGTTTCAAAATGGGTCGTATCGCAGGATATTATGATGTGTGAGACCTCGTTGCGCGCTGCCAATCCCCGAGAAATGGTACGCCCCTTACAACGAGTATACGTAGCATCAGGTTCTGTACACCTTCGGCCTTTTCCGGACATTTCCGGCTATTTAGTTGTTTCAAAATGGGCCGTATTTCAGGATATTATGATGTGAGAGAACTCGTTACGCGCTGCCAATCCCCGAGAAATGGTACGCCCATTACAACGAGCATACGGAGCAACGGGTTCTGTACACCTTCGGCCTTTTCCGGACATTTCCGGCTTTTTAATTGTTTCAAAATGGGCCGTATATCAGATTATTATGATGTGTAAGAGCCAGTTGCTCTCTGCCAACCCCCCAAAAATGGTACTTCCATTACAACGAGCATACGGAGGAACGGGTTCTGTACACCTTCGGCATTTTCCGGACATTTCCGGCTTTTTATATGATTAAAAACGGGTCGTATCGCAGGATATTATGATGTGTGAGAACTCGCTGCACGCTGCCAATCCCCCAAATATGGTCCTTCCATTACAACGAGCATACGGAGGAACGGGTTCTGTACACCTTCGGCATTTTCCGGACATTTCCGGCTTTTTAATTGTTTCAAGATGGGTCGTATCGCGGGATATTATGATGTGAGAGAACTCGTTGCGCGCTGCCAATCCCCGAAGAATGGTACATCCATTACAACCAGAATGCGGAGAATCCTGTCTTGTACATATTCGGCCTTTTCCGGCCAGTTTCGGCTATTTAATAGTTTCAAAATGGGTCGTATCGCAGGATATTATGAGGTGTGAGAACTCGCTGCACGCTGCCAATCCCCGAAAAATGGTACGCCCATTACAACGAGCATACGGAGCAACGGGTTCTGTACACCTTTGGCATTTTCCGGACATTTCCGGCTTTTTAATTGTTTCAAAATGGGTCGTATCGCAGGATATTATGATGTGAGAGAACTCGTTGCGCGCTGCCAATCCCCGAAGAATGGTACTTCCATTACAACGAGCATACGGAGCATCAGGTTCTGTACACCTTCGGCCTTTTCCGGACATTTCCGGCTTTTTAATTGTTTCAAAATGGGCCGTATTTCAGGATATTATGATGTGAGAGAACTCGTTACGCGCTGCCAATCCCCGAGAAATGGTACGCCCCTTACAACGAGCATACGGAGCATCAGGTTCTGTACACCTTCGGCCTTTTCCGGACATTTCCGGCATTTTAAGTGATCAAAAATGGGCCGAATAGCAGGATATTATGATGTGTAAAAACGCGTTGAGCGTTGCCAATCCTCCAAAAATGGTCCTTCCATTACAACGAGCATACGGAGCAACGGGTTCTGTACACCTTCGGCCTTTTCCGGATATTTCCGGCTTTTTAATTGTTTCAAAAAGGGTCATATCGCAGGATATTATGATGTGTGAGATTTCGCTGCACGCTGCCAATCCCCGAAAAATGGTACGCCCATTACAACGAGCATTCGGAGCAACGGGTTCTGTACACCTTCGGCCTTTTCCGGACATTTCCGGCTTTTTAATTGTTTCAAAATGGGCCGTATATCAGGATATTATGATGTGTAAGAACATGTTGCTCTCTGCCAACCCCCCAAAAATGGTACTTCCATTACAACGATCAAACGGAGCATTGGTTTCTGTACACCTTCGGCCTTTTCCGGACATCTCCGGCATTTTATGTAATTAAAAACGGGCCGTATAGCAGGATATTATGATGTGAGGGAACTCGTTGCGCGCTGCAAACCCCGAAGAATGGTACTTCCATTACAACGAGCATGACGAGAATCCTGTCTTGTACATATTCGGCCGTTTCCGGCCAGTTTCAGCTTTTTAATAGTTTCAAAATGAGTCGTATCGCGGGATATTATGATGTGTAAAAACGCGTTGAGCGTTGCCAATCCCCCAAAAATGGTCCTTCCATTACAACGAGCAAACGGAGCATTGGGTTCTGTACACCTTCGGCCTTTTCCGGACATCTCCGTCATTTTATGTGATAATAACTGGTCGTTTCGCAGGATATTATGGTGTGAGAGAACTCGGTGCGCGCTGCCATTCCCCGAAGAATGGTACTTCCAATACAACGAGCATGTGGAGAATCCTGTCTTGTACATATTCGGCCTTTTCCGGCCAGTTTCGTCTTTTTAATTGTTTCAAAATGGGTCGTATCGTAGGATATTATGATGTGTGAGAACTCGTTGCTCGCAGCCAATCCCCGAAAAATGGTACGCCCATTACAACGAGCATGCGGAGAATCCTATCTTGTACATATTCGGCCTTTTCCGGCCAGTTGCGGCTTTTTAATAGTTTCAAAATGAGTCGTATCGCAGGATATTATGAGGTGTGAGAACTCGCTGCACGCTGCCAATCCCCGAAAAATGGTACGCCCACTACAACGAGCATACGGAGCAACGAGTTGTGTACACCTTCGGCCTTTTCCGGACATTTCCGGCTTTTAATTGTTTCAAAATGTGCCGTTTATCAGGATATTATGATGTGAGAGAACACGTTACGCGCTGCCAATCCCCGAGAAATGGTACGGCCCTCACAACGAGCATACGGAGCATCAGGTTCTGTACAGCTTCGTCCTTTTCCGGACATTTCCGGCATTTTAAGTGATCAAAAACGGGCCGAATAGCAGGATATTATGATGTGAGAGAACACGGTGCGCGCTGCCAATCCCCGAAGAATGGTACTTCCAATACAACCAGCATCCGGAGAATCCTGTCTTGTACATATTCGGCCTTTTCCGGCCAGTTTCGGCTTTTTAATTGTTTCAAAAAGGGTCGTATCGCAGGATATTATGATGTGTGAGATCTCGCTGCACGCTGCCAATCCCCGAAAAATGGTACGCCCATTACAACGAGCATTCGGAGCAACGGGTTCTGTACACCTTCGGCCTTTTCCGGACATTTCCGGCTTTTTAATTGTTTCAAAATGGGCCGTATATCAGGATATTATGATGTGTAAGAACCTGTTGCTCTCTGCCAACCCCCCAAAAATGGTACTTCCATTACAACGAGCAAACGGAGCATTGGTTTCTGTACACCTTCGGCCTTTTCCGGACATCTCCGGCATTTTATGTAATTAAAAACGGGCCGTATAGCAGGATATTATGATGTGAGGGAACTCGTTGCGCGCTGCAAATCCCCGAAGAATGGTACTTCCATTACAACGAGCATGACGAGAATCCTGTCTTGTACATATTCGGCCTTTTCCGGCCAGTTTCGGCTTTTTAATAGTTTCAAAATGAGTCGTATCGCAGGATATTATGAGGTGTGAGAACTCGCTGCACGCTGCCAATCCCCGAAAAATAGTACGCCCATTACAACGAGCATACGGAGCAACGGGTTCTGTACACCTTCGGCCTTTTCCGGACATTTCCGGCTTTTTAATTGTTTCAAAATGGGCCGAATAGCAGGATATTATGATGTGTAAAAACGCGTTGAGCGTTGCCAATCCCCCAAAAATGGTCCTTCCATTACAACGAGCAAACGGAGCATTGGGTTCTGTACACCTTCGGCCTTTTCCGGACATCTCCGGCATGTTATGTGATAATAACTGGTCGTATCGCAGGATATTATGGTGTGAGAGAACTCGGTGCGCGCTGCCATTCCCCGAAGAATGGTACTTCCAATACAACGAGCATGTGGAGAATCCTGTCTTGTACATATTCGGCCTTTTCCGGCCAGTTTCGTCTTTTTAATTGTTTCAAAATGGGTCGTATCGCAGGATATTATGATGTGTGAGAACTCGTTGCTCGCAGCCAATCCCCGAAAAATGGTACGCCCATTACAACGAGCATGCGGAGAATCCTGTCTTGTACATATTCGGCCTTTTCCGGCCAGTTGCGGCTTTTTAATAGTTTCAAAATGGGTCGTATCGCAGGATATTATGATGTGTGAGATCTCGCTGCACGCTGCCAATCCCCGAAAAATGGTACGCCCATTACAACGAGCATTCGGAGCAACGGGTTCTGTACACCTTCGGCCTTTTCCGGACATTTCCGGCTTTTTAATTGTTTCAAAATGGGCCGTATATCAGATTATTATGATGTGTAAGAGCCAGTTGCTCTCTGCCAACCCCCCAAAAATGGTACTTCCATTACAACGAGCATACGGAGGAACGGGTTCTGTACACCTTCGGCATTTTCCGGACATTTCCGGCTTTTTATGTGATTAAAAACGGGTCGTATCGCAGGATATTATGATGTGTGAGAACTCGCTGCACGCTGCCAATCCCCCAAATATGGTCCTTCCATTACAACGAGCATACGGAGGAACGGGTTCTGTACACCTTCGGCATTTTCCGGACATTTCCGGCTTTTTAATTGTTTCAAAATGGGTCGTATCGCGGGATATTATGATGTGAGAGAACTCGTTGCGCGCTGCCAATCCCCGAAGAATGGTACATCCATTACAACGAGAATGCGGAGAATCCTGTCTTGTACATATTCGGCCTTTTCCGGCCAGTTTCGGCTATTTAATAGTTTCAAAATGGGTCGTATCGCAGGATATTATGAGGTGTGAGAACTCGCTGCACGCTGCCAATCCCCGAAAAATGGTACGCCCATTACAACGAGCATACGGAGCAACGGGTTCTGTACACCTTTGGCATTTTCCGGACATTTCCGGCTTTTTAATTGTTTCAAAATGGGTCGTGTCGCAGGATATTATGATGTGAGAGAACTCGTTGCGCGCTGCCAATCCCCGAAGAATGGTACTTCCATTACAACGAGCATACGGAGCATCAGGTTCTGTACACCTTCGGCCTTTTCCGGACATTTCCGGCTTTTTAATTGTTTCAAAGTGGGCCGTATTTCAGGATATTATGATGTGAGAGAACTCGTTACGCGCTGCCAATCCCCGAGAAATGGTACGCCCCTTACAACGAGCATAAGGAGCATCAGGTTCTGTACACCTTCGGCCTTTTCCGGACATTTCCGGCATTTTAAGTGATCAAAAATGGGCCGAATAGCAGGATATTATGATGTGTAAAAACGCGTTGAGCGTTGCCAATCCTCCAAAAATGGTCCTTCCATTACAACGAGCATACGGAGCAACGGGTTCTGTACACCTTCGGCCTTTTCCGGATATTTCCGGCTTTTTAATTGTTTCAAAAAGGGTCATATCGCAGGATATTATGATGTGTGAGATTTCGCTGCACGCTGCCAATCCCCGAAAAATGGTACGCCCATTACAACGAGCATTCGGAGCAACGGGTTCTGTACACCTTCGGCCTTTTCCGGACATTTCCGGCTTTTTAATTGTTTCAAAATGGGCCGTATATCAGGATATTATGATGTGTAAGAACATGTTGCTCTCTGCCAACCCACCAAAAATGGTACTTCCATTACAACGATCAAACGGAGCATTGGTTTCTGTACACCTTCGGCCTTTTCCGGACATCTCCGGCATTTTATGTAATTAAAAACGGGCCGTATAGCAGGATATTATGATGTGAGGGAACTCGTTGCGCGCTGCAAATCCCCGAAGAATGGTACTTCCATTACAACGAGCATGACGAGAATCCTGTCTTGTACATATTCGGCCGTTTCCGGCCAGTTTCAGCTTTTTAATAGTTTCAAAATGAGTCGTATCGCGGGATATTATGAGGTGTGAGAACTCGCTGCACGCTGCCAATCCCCGAAAAATAGTACGCCCATTACAACGAGCATACGGAGCAACGGGTTCTGTACACCTTCGGCCTTTTCCGGACATTTCCGGCTTTTTAATTGTTTCAAAATGGGCCGAATAGCAGCATATTATGATGTGTAAAAACGCGTTGAGCGTTGCCAATCCCCCAAAAATGGTCCTTCCATTACAACGAGCAAACAGAGCATTGGGTTCTGTACACCTTCGGCCTTTTCCGGACATCTCCGTCATTTTATGTGATAATAACTGGTCGTATCGCAGGATATTATGGTGTGAGAGAACTCGGTGCGCGCTGCCATTCCCCGAAGAATGGTACTTCCAATACAACGAGCATGTGGAGAATCCTGTCTTGTACATATTCGGCCTTTTCCGGCCAGTTTCGTCTTTTTAATTGTTTCAAAATGGGTCGTATCGCAGGATATTATGATGTGTGAGAACTCGTTGCTCGCAGCCAATCCCCGAAAAATGGTACGCCCATTACAACGAGCATGCGGAGAATCCTGTCTTGTACATATTCGGCCTTTTCCGGCCAGTTGCGGCTTTTTAATAGTTTCAAAATGAGTCGTATCGCAGGATATTATGAGGTGTGAGAACTCGCTGCACGCTGCCAATCCCCGAAAAATGGTACGCCCACTACAACGAGCATACGGAGCAACGAGTTGTGTACACCTTCGGCCTTTTCCGGACATTTCCGGCTTTTAATTGTTTCAAAATGTGCCGTTTATCAGGATATTATGATGTGAGAGAACACGTTACGCGCTGCCAATCCCCGAGAAATGGTACGGCCCTCACAACGAGCATACGGAGCATCAGGTTCTGTACACCTTCGTCCTTTTCCGGACATTTCCGGCATTTTAAGTGATCAAAAACGGGCCGAATAGCAGGATATTATGATGTGAGAGAACACGGTGCGCGCTGCCAATCCCCGAAGAATGGTACTTCCAATACAACCAGCATCCGGAGAATCCTGTCTTGTACATATTCGGCCTTTTCCGGCCAGTTTCGGCTTTTTAATTGTTTCAAAAAGGGTCGTATCGCAGGATATTATGATGTGTGAGATCTCGCTGCACGCTGCCAATCCCCGAAAAATGGTACGCCCATTACAACGAGCATTCGGAGCAACGGGTTCTGTACACCTTCGGCCTTTTCCGGACATTTCCGGCTTTTTAATTGTTTCAAAATGGGCCGTATATCAGGATATTATGATGTGTAAGAACCTGTTGCTCTCTGCCAACCCCCCAAAAATGGTACTTCCATTACAACGAGCAAACGGAGCATTGGTTTCTGTACACCTTCGGCCTTTTCCGGACATCTCCGGCATTTTATGTAATTAAAAACGGGCCGTATAGCAGGATATTATGATGTGAGGGAACCCGTTGCGCGCTGCAAATCCCCGAAGAATGGTACTTCCATTACAACGAGCATGACGAGAATCCTGTCTTGTACATATTCGGCCTTTTCCGGCCAGTTTCGGCTTTTTAATAGTTTCAAAATGAGTCGTATCGCAGGATATTATGAGGTGTGAGAACTCGCTGCACGCTGCCAATCCCCGAAAAATAGTACGCCCATTACAACGAGCATACGGAGCAACGGGTTCTGTACACCTTCGGCCTTTTCCGGACATTTCCGGCTTTTTAATTGTTTCAAAATGGGCCGAATAGCAGGATATTATGATGTGTAAAAACGCGTTGAGCGTTGCCAATCCCCCAAAAATGGTCCTTCCATTACAACGAGCAAACGGAGCATTGGGTTCTGTACACCTTCGGCCTTTTCCGGACATCTCCGGCACGTTATGTGATAATAACTGGTCGTATCGCAGGATATTATGGTGTGAGAGAACTCGGTGCGCGCTGCCATTCCCCGAAGAATGGTACTTCCAATACAACGAGCATGTGGAGAATCCTGTCTTGTACATATTCGGCCTTTTCCGGCCAGTTTCGTCTTTTTAATTGTTTCAAAATGGGTCGTATCGCAGGATATTATGATGTGTGAGAACTCGTTGCTCGCAGCCAATCCCCGAAAAATGGTACGCCCATTACAACGAGCATGCGGAGAATCCTGTCTTGTACATATTCGGCCTTTTCCGGCCAGTTGCGGCTTTTTAATAGTTTCAAAATGAGTCGTATCGCAGGATATTATGAGGTGTGAGAACTCGCTGCACGCTGCCAATCCCCGAAAAATGGTACGCCCACTACAACGAGCATACGGAGCAACGAGTTGTGTACACCTTCGGCCTTTTCCGGACATTTCCGGCTTTTTAATTGTTTCAAAATGTGCCGTTTATCAGGATATTATGATGTGAGAGAACACGTTACGCGCTGCCAATCCCCGAGAAATGGTACGGCCCTCACAACGAGCATACGGAGCATCAGGTTCTGTACACCTTCGTCCTTTTCCGGACATTTCCGGCATTTTAAGTGATCAAAAACGGGCCGAATAGCAGGATATTATGATGTGAGAGAACACGGTGCGTGCTGCCAATCCCCGAAGAATGGTACTTCCAATACAACCAGCATTCGGAGAATCCTGTCTTGTACATATTCGGCCTTCTCCGGCCAGTTTCGGCTTTTTAATTGTTTCAAAAAGGGTCGTATCGCAGGATATTATGATGTGTGAGATCTCGCTGCACGCTGCCAATCCCCGAAAAATGGTACGCCCATTACAACGAGCATACGGAGCAACGGGTTCTGTACACCTTCGGCCTTTTCCGGATATTTCCGGCTTTTTAATTGTTTCAAAAAGGGTCGTATCGCAGGATATTATGATGTGTGAGATCTCGTTGCGCGCTGCCAAACCCCGAGAAATGGTACGCCCCTTACAACGAGTATACGTAGCATCAGGTTCTGTACACCTTCGGCCTTTTCCGGACATTTCCGGCATTTTATGTGATCAAAAACGGGCCGAATAGCAGGATATTATGATGTGTGAGATCTCGCTGCACGCTGCCAATCCCCGAAAAATGGTACGCCCATTACAACGAGCATACGGAGCCACGGGTTATGTACACGTTCGGCATTTTCCGGACATTTCCGGCTATTTAATAGTTTCAAAATGGGTCGTATCGCAGGATATTATGAGGTGTGAAAACTGGCTGCACGCTTGAAATCCCCGAAAAATGGTACGCCCATTACAACAAGCAAAGGGAGCAACGGGTTCTGTACACCTTCGGCCTTTTCCGGACATTTCCGGCTTTTTAATTGTTTCAAAATGGGCCGTATATCAGGATATTATGATGTGAGAGAACTCGTTGCGCGCTGCCAATCCCCGAAGAATGGTACTTCCATTACAACGAGCATGCGGAGAATCCTGTCTTGTACATATTCGGCCTTTTCCGGCCAGTTTCGTCTTTTTAATTGTTTCAAAATGGGTCGTATCGCAGGATATTATGATGTGAGAGAACACGTTACGCGCTGCCAATCCCCGAGAAATGGTACGGCCCTTACAACGAGCATACGGAGCATCAGGTTCTGTACACCTTCGGCCTTTTCCGGACATTTCCGGCATTTTAAGTGATCAAAAACGGGCCGAATAGCAGGATATTATGATGTGAGAGAGCACGGTGAGCGCTGCCAATCCCCGAAGAATAGAACTTCCAATACAACCAGCATCCGGAGAATCCTGTCTTGTACATATTCGGCCTTTTCCGGCCAGTTTCGGCTTTTTAATTGTTTCAAAATGGGTCGTATCGAAGGATATTATGATGTGAGAGAACTCGTTGCGCGCAGCCAATCCCCGAAGAATGGTACTTCCATTACAACGAGCATGCGGAGAATCCTGTCTTGTACATATTCGGCCTTTTCCGGCCAGTATCGGCTTTTTAATAGTTTCAAAATGAGTCGTATCGCAGGATATTATGAGGTGTGAGAACTCGCTGCACGCTGCCAATCCCCGAAAAATGGTACGCCCATTACAACGAGCATACGGAGCAACGGGTTCTTCACACCTTCAGCCTTTTCCGGATATTTCCGGCTTTTTAATTGTTTCAAATAGGGTCGTATCGCAGGATATTATGATGTGTGAGATCTCGCTGCACGCTGCCAATCCCCGAAAAATGGTACTCCCATTACAACGAGCATACGGAGCAACGGGTTCTGTACACCTTCGGCCTTTTCCGGATATTTCCGGCTTTTTAATTGTTTCAAAAAGGGTCGTATCGCAGGATATTATGATGTGTGAGACCTCGTTGCGCGCTGCCAATCCCCGAGAAATGGTACGCCCCTTACAACGAGTATACGTAGCATCAGGTTCTGTACACCTTCGACCTTTTCCGGACATTTCCGGCATTTTATGTGATTAAAAACGGGTCGTATCGCAGGGTATTATGATGTGTGAGAACTCGCTGCACGCTGCCAATCCCCGAAAAATGGTACGCCCATTACAACGAGCATACGGAGCAACGAGTTCTGTACACCTTTGGCATTTTCCGGACATTTCCGGCTTTTTAATTGTTTCAAAATGGGTCGTATCGCAGGATATTATGATGTGAGAGAACTCGTTACGCGCTGCCAATCCCCGAGAAATGGTACGCCTGTTACAACGAGCATACGGAGCATCAGGTTCTGTACACCTTCGGCCTTTTCCGGACATTTCCGGCATTTTAAGTGATCAAAAATGGGCCGAATAGCAGGATATTATGATGTGTAAAAACGCGTTGAGCGTTGCCAATCCCCCAAAAATGGTCCTTCCATTACAACGAGCATACGGAGCAACGGGTTCTGTACACCTTCGGCCTTTTCCGGACATTTCCGGCTTTTTAATTGTTTCAAATGGGCCGTATATCAGCATATTATGATGTGACAGAACTCGTTACGCGCTGCCAATCCCCGAGAAATGGTACGCCCCTTACAACGAGTATACGTAGCATCAGGTTCTGTACACCTTCGGCCTATTCCGGACATTTCCAGCTTTTTATGTGACTAAAAACGGGTCGTATCGCAGGATATTATGATGTGTGAGATCTCGCTGCACGCTGCCAATCCCCGCAAAATGGTACGCCCATTACAACGAGCATACGGAGCAACGTGTTCCGTACACCTTCGGCGTTTCCGGACATCTCCGGCATTTTATGTGATTAAAAACGGGCCGTATAGCAGGATATTATGATGTGAGGGAACTCGTTGCGCGCTGCAAGTCCCCGAAGAATGGTACTTCCATTACAACGAGCATGACGAGAATCCTGTCTTGTACATATTCGGCCTTTTCCGGCCAGTTTCGGCTTTTTAATAGTTTCAAAATGAGTCGTATCGCAGGATATTATGAGGTGTGAGAACTCGCTGCACGCTGCCAATCCCCGAAAAATGGTACGCCCACTACAACGAGCATACGGAGCAACGGGTTCTGTACACCTTCGGCCTTTACCGGACATCTCCGGCATTTTATGTGATTAAAAACGGGCCGTATAGCAGGATATTACGATGTGAGAGAACTCGTTGCGCGCTGCCAATCCCCGAAGAATGGTACTTCCATTACAACGAGCATGCGGAGAATCCTGTCTTGTACATATTCGGCCATTTCCGGCCAGTTTCGGCTTTTTAATAGTTTCAAAATGGGTCGTATCGCAGGATATTATGAGGTGTGAGAACTGGCTGCACGCTGGAAATCCCCGAAAAATGGTACGCCCATTACAACGAGCATACGGAGCAACGGGTTCTGTACACCTTCGGCCTTTTCCGGACATTTCCGGCTTTTTAATTGCTTCAAAATGGGCCGTATATCAGGATATTATGATGTGTAAGAACGAGTTGCTCTCTGCCAACCCCCCAAAAATGGTACTTCCGTTACAACGAGCATGCGGAGAATCCTGTCTTGTACATATTCGGCCATTTCCGGCCAGTTTCGGCTTTTTAATAGTTTCAAAATGGGTCGTATCGCAGGATATTATGAGGTGTGAGAACTCGCTGCACGCTGCCAATCCCCGAAAAATGGTACGCCCACTACAACGAGCATACGGAGCAACGGGTTCTGTATACCTTCGGCCTTTTCCGGACATTTCCGGCTTTTTAATTGTTTCAAAATGGGCCGTATATCAGGATATTATGATGTGAGAGAACTCGTTACGCGCAGCCAATCCCCGAGAAATGGAACGCCCCTTACAACGAGTATACGTAGCATCAGGTTCTGTACACCTTCGGCCTTTTCCGAACATTTCCGGCATTTTATGTGATTAAAAACGGGTCGTATCGCAGGATATTATGATGTGTGAGAACTCGCTGCACGCTGCCAATCCCCCAAAAATGGTCCTTCCATTACAACGAGCATACGGAGCAACGGGTTCTGTACACCTTCGGCATTTTCCGGACATTTCCGGCTATTTTATTGTTTCAAAACGGGTCGTATCGCAGGATATTATGATGTGTGAGAACTCGCTGCACGCTGCCAATCCCCCAAAAATGGTCCTTCCATTACAACGAGCATACGGAGCATCAGGTTCTGTACACCTTCGGCCTTTTCCGGACATTTCCGGCATTTTAAGTGATTAAAAACGGGCCGTATAGCAGGATATTATGATGTGAGGGAACTCGTTGCGCGCTGCAAATCCCCGAAGAATGGTACTTCCATTACAACGAGCATGACGAGAATCCTGTCTTGTACATATTCGGCCTTTTCCGGCCAGTTTCGGCTTTTTAATAGTTTCAAAATGAGTCGTATCGCAGTATATTATGAGGTGTGAGAGCTCGTTGCACGCTGCCAATCCCCGAAAAATGGTACGCCCACTACAACGAGCATACGGAGCAACGGGTTCTGTACACCTTCGGCCTTTTCCGGACATTTCCGGCTTTTTAATTGTTTCAAAATGTGCCGTTTATCAGGATATTATGAGGTGAGAGAACACGTTACGCGCTGCCAATCCCCGAGAAATGGTACGCCCCTTACAACGAGCATACGGAGCATCAGGTTCTGTACACCAGTATATTATGATGTGTAAAAACGCGTTGAGCGTTGCCGATCCCCCAAAAATGGTCCTTCCCTTACAACGAGCATACGGAGCATCGGGTTCTATAAACCTTCGGCCTTTTCCGGACATTTCCGGCATTTTATGTGATTAAAAACGGGCCGTATAGCAGGATATTATGATGTGAGGGAACTCGTTGCGCGCTGCAAATCCCCGAACAATGGTACTTCCATTACAACGAGCATGCGGAGAATCCTGTATTGTACATATTCGGCCTTTCCCGGCCAGTTTCGTCTTTTTAATTGTTTCAAAATGGGTCGTATCGCAGGTTATTATGATGTGTGAGAACACGCTGCACGCTGCCCATCCCCGAAAAATGGTACTTCCATTACAACGAGCAAACGCAGCATCGGGTACTGTACACCTTATGCCTTTTCCGGACATCTCCGGCATTTTATGTGATTAAAAACGGGCCGTATAGCAGGATATTACGATGTGAGAGAACTCGTTGCGCGCTGCCAATCACCGAAGAATGGTACTTCCATTACAACGAGCATGCGGAGAATCCTGTCTTGTACATATTCGGCCATTTCCGGCCAGTTTCGGCTTTTTAATAGTTTCAAAATGGGTCGTATCGCAGGATATTATGAGGTGTGAGAACTCGCTGCACGCTGCCAATCCCCGAAAAATGGTACGCCCACTACAACGAGCATACGGAGCAACGGGTTCTGTATACCTTCGGGCTTTTCCGGACATTTCCGGCTTTTTAATTGTTTCAAAATGGGCCGTATATCAGGATATTATGATGTGAGAGAACTCGTTACGCGCAGCCAATCCCCGAGAAATGGAACGCCCCTTACAACGAGTATACGTAGCATCAGGTTCTGTACACCTTCGGCCTTTTCCGAACATTTCCGGCATTTTATGTGATTAAAAACGGGTCGTATCGCAGGATATTATGATGTGTGAGAACTCGCTGCACGCTGCCAATCCCCCAAAAATGGTCCTTCCATTACAACGAGCATACGGAGCAACGGGTTCTGTACACCTTCGGCATTTTCCGGACATTTCCGGCTATTTTATTGTTTCAAAACGGGTCGTATCGCAGGATATTATGATGTGAGAGAACTCGTTGCTCTCTGCCAACCCAAAAAAAATGGTACTTCCATTACAACGAGCAAACGGAGCATCGGGTTCTGTACACCTTCGGCCTTTTCCGGACATCGCCGGCTTTTTAATTGTTTCAAAATGGGTCGTATCGCGGGATGTTATGATGTGAGAGAACTCGTTGCGTGCTGTCAATCCCCGAAGAATGGTACATCCATATCAACGAGCATGCGGAGAATACTGTCTTGTACATATTCGGCCTTTTCCGGCCAGTTTCGGCTTTTTAATAGTTTCAAAATGAGTCGTATCGCAGGATATTATGAGGTGTGAGAGCTCGCTGCACGCTGCCAATCCCCGAAAAATTGTACGCCCACTACAACGAGCATACGGAGCAACGGGTTCTGTACACCTTCGGCATTTTCCGGACATTTCCGGCTATTTTATTGTTTCAAAACGGGTCGTATCGCAGGATATTATGATGTGAGAGAACTCGTTGCTCTCTGCCAACCCAAAAAAAATGGTACGCCCCTTACAACGAGCATACGGAGCATCAGGTTCTGTACACCAGTATATTATGATGTGCAAAAACGCGTTGAGCGTTGCATCCCCCAAAAATGGTCCTTCCCTTACAACGAGCATACGGAGCATCGGGTTCTGTACACCTTCGGCATTTTCCGGACATTTCCGGCTTTTTAATTGTTTCAAAATGGGTCGTATCGCGGGATGTTATGATGTGAGAGAACTCGTTGCGTGCTGCCAATCCCCGAAGAATGGTACATCCATATCAACGAGCATGCGGAGAATACTGTCTTGTACATATTCGGCCTTTTCCGGCAAGTTTCGGCTTTTTAATAGTTTCAAAATGAGTCGTTTCGCAGGATATTATGAGGTGTGAGAACTCGCTGCACACTGCCAATCCCCGAAAAATGGTACGCCCACTACAACGAGCATACGGAGCAACGGGTTGTGTATACCTTCGGCCTTTTCCGGACATTTCCGGCTTTTTAATTGTTTCAAAATGGGCCGTATATCAGGATATTATGATGTGAGAGAACTCGTTACGCGCAGCCAATCCCCGAGAAATGGAACGCCCCTTACAACGAGTATACGTAGCATCAGGTTCTGTACACCTTCGGCCTTTTCCGAACATTTCCGGCATTTTATGTGATTAAAAACGGGTCGTATCGCAGGATATTATGATGTGTGAGAACTCGCTGCACGCTGCCAATCCCCCAAAAATGGTCCTTCCATTACAACGAGCATACGGAGCAACGGGTTCTGTACACCTTCGGCATTTTCCGGACATTTCCGGCTATTTTATTGTTTCAAAACGGGTCGTATCGCAGGATATTATGATGTGAGAGAACTCGTTGCTCTCTGCCAACCCCCCAAAAATGGTACTTCCATTACAACGAGCAAACGGAGCATCGGGTTCTGTACACCTTCGGCCTTTTCCGGACATCGCCGGCATTTTATGTGATTAAAAACGGGCCGTATAGCAGGATATTATGATGTGAGGGAACCCGTTGCGCGCTGCAAATCCCCGAAGAATGGTACTTCCATTACAACGAGCATGACGAGAATCCTGTCTTGTACATATTCGGCCTTTTCCGGCCAGTTTCGGCTTTTTAATAGTTTCAAAATGAGTCGTATCGCAGGATATTATGAGGTGTGAGAACTCGCTGCACGCTGCCAATCCCCGAAAAATGGTACGCCCACTACAACGAGCAAAGGGAGCAACGGGTTCTGTACACCTTCGGCCTTTTCCGGACATTTCCGGCTTTTTAATTGTTTCAAAGTGGGCCGTATATCAGGATATTATGATGTGAGAGAACTCGTTGCGCGCTGCCAATCCCCGAAGAATGGTACTTCCATTACAACGAGCATGCGGAGAATCCTGTCTTGTACATATTCGGCCTTTTCCGGCAAGTTTCGGATTTTTAATAGTTTCAGAATGAGTCGTTTCGCAGGATATTATGAGGTGTGAGAACTCGCTGCACGCTGCCCATCCCCGAAAAATGGTACTTCCATTACAACGAGCAAACGGGACATCGGGTTCTGTACACCTTCGGCCTTTTCCGGACATCTCCGGCATTTTATGTGATTAAAAACGGGCCGTATAGCAGGATATTATGATGTGAGAGAACTCGTTGCGCGCTGCCAATCCCCGAAGAATGGTACTTCCATTACAACGAGCATGCGGAGAATCCTGTCTTGTACATATTCGGCCATTTCCGGCCAGTTTCGGCTTTTTAATAGTTCCAAAATGGGTCGTATCGCAGGATATTATGAGGTGTGAGAACTGGCTGCACGCTGGAAATCCCCGAAAAATGGTACGCCCATTACAACAAGCATACGGAGCAACGGGTTCTGTACACCTTCGGCCGTTTCCGGACATCTCCGGCTTTTTAATTGCTTCAAAATGGGCCGTATATCAGGATATTATGATGTGTAAGAACCAGTTGCTCTCTGCCAACCCCCCAAAAATGGTACTTCCATTACAACAAGCAAAGGGAGCAACGGGTTCTGTACACCTTCGGCCTTTTCCGGACATTTCCGGCTTTTTAATTGTTTCAAAGTGGGCCGTATATCAGGATATTATGATGTGAGAGAACTCGTTGCGCGCTGCCAATCTCCGAAGAATGGTACTTCCATTACAACGAGCATGCGGAGAATCCTGTCTTTTACATATTCGGCCTTTTCCGGCAAGTTTGGGCTTTTTAATAGTTTCAAAATGAGTCGTTTCTCAGGATATTATGAGGTGTGAGAACTCGCTGCACGCTGCCAATCCCCCAAAAATGGTCCTTCCATTACAACGAGCATACGGAGCAACGGGTTCTGTACACCTTCGGCCTTTTCCGGACATTTCAGGCTTTTTAATTGTTTCAAAATGGGCCGTATATCAGGTTATTATGATGTGTAAGAACCAGTTGCTCTCTGCCAACCCCCAAAAATGGTACTTCCATTACAACGAGCAAACGGAGCATTGGGTTCTGTACACCTTCGGCCTTTTCCGGACATCTCCGGCATTTTATGTGATTAAAAACGGGCCGTATAGCAGGATATTATGATGTGAGGGAACTCGTTGCGCGCTACAAATCCCCGAAGAATGGTACTTCCATTACAACGAGCATGACGAGAATCCTGTCTTGTACATATTCGGCCTTTTCCGGCCAGTTTCGGCTTTTTAATAGTTTCAAAATAGGTCGTATCGCAGGATATTATGAGGTGTGAGAACTCGCTGCACGCTGCCAATCCCCCAAAAATGGTACTTCCATTACAACGAGCATACGGAGCAACGGGTTCTGTACACCTTTGGCATTTTCCGGACATTTCCGGCTTTTTAATTGTTTCAAAATGGGTCGTATCGCAGGATATTATGATGTGAGAGAAGTCGTTGCGCGCTGCCAATCCCCGAAGAATGGTACTTCCATTACAACGAGCATACGGAGCATCAGGTTCTGTACACCTTCGGCCTTTTCCGGACATTTCCGGCTTTTTAAATGTTTCAAAATGGGCCGTATATCAGGATATTATGATGTGTAAGAACCAGTTGCTCTCTGCCAACCCCCCAAAAATGGTACTTCCATTACAACGAGCAAACGGAGCATTGGGTTCTGTACACCTTCGGCCTTTTCCGGACATCTCCGGCATTTTATGTGATTAAAAACGGGCCGTATAGCAGGATATTATGATGTGAGGGAACTCGTCGCGCGCTGCAAATCCCCGAAGAATGGTACTTCCATTACAACGAGCATGACGAGAATCCTGTCTTGTACATATTCGGCCTTTTCCGGCCAGTTTCGGCTTTTTAATAGTTTCAAAATGAGTCGTATCGCAGGATATTATGATGTGTGAGAACTCGCTGCACGCTGCCAATCCCCGAAGAATGGTACTTCCATTACAACGAGCATGACGAGAATCCTGTCTTGTACATATTCGGCCTTTTCCGGCCAGTTTCGGCTTTTTAATAGTTTCAAAATGAGTCGTATCGCAGGATATTATGAGGTGTGAGAACTCGCTGCACGCTGCCAATCCCGGTAAAGTGGTACGCCCATTACAACGAGCATACGGAGCAACGGGTTCTGTACACCTTTGGCATTTTCCGGACATTTCCGGCTTTTTAATTGTTTCAAAATGGGTCGTATCGCACGATATTATGATGTGTGAGATCTCGCTGCACGCTTCCAATCCCCGAAAAATGGTACGCCCATTACAACGAGTATACGGAGCAACGGGTTCTGTACACCTTCGGCCTTTTCCGGACATTTCCGGCTTTTTAATTGTTTCAAAATGGGCCGTATATCAGATTATTATGATGTGTAAGAGCCAGTTGCTCTCTGCAAACCCCCCAAAAATGGTACTTCCATTACAACGAGCAAACGGAGCATCGGGTTCTGTACACCTTCGGCCTTTTCCGGACATCTCCGGCATTTTATGTGATTAAAAACGGGCCGTATAGCAGGATATTGTGATGTGAGGGAACTCGGTGCGCGCTGCCAATCCCCGAAGAATGGTACTTCGAATACAACAAGCATGCGGAGAATCCTGTCATGTACATATTCGGCCTTTTCCGGCCAGTTTCATCTTTTTAGTTGTTTCAAAATGGGTCGTATCGCAGGATATTATGATGTGTGAGAACTCGCTGCACGCTGCCAACCCCCCAAAAATGGTACTTCCATTACAACGAGCAAACGGAGCATCGGGTTCTGTACACCTTCGGACTTTTCCGGACATCTCCGGCATTTTATGTGATTAAAAACGGGCCGTATAGCAGGATATTATGATGTGAGGGAACTCGGTGCGCGCTGCCAATCCCCGAAGAATGGTACTTCCAATACAACGAGCATGCGGAGAATCCTGTCTTGTACATATTCGGCCTTTTCCGGCCAGTTTCGTCTTTTTAATTGTTTCAAAATGGGTCGTATCGCGGGATATTATGACGTGAGAGAACTCGTTGCGCGCTGCCAATCCCCGAAGAATGGTACATCCATTACAACGAGCATGCGGAGAATCCTGTCTTGTACATATTCGGCCTTTCCCGGCCAGTTTCGGCTTTTTAATAGTTTCAAAATGGGTCGTATCGCAGGATATTATGAGGTGTGAGAACTCGCAGCACGCTGCCAATCCCCGCAAAATGGTACGCCCATTACAACGAGCATACGGAGCATCAGGTCCTGTACACCTTCGCCCTTTTCCGGACATTTCCTTCTTTTTAATTGTTTCAAAATGGGCCGTATTTCAGGATATTATGATGTGAGAGAACTCGTTACGCGCTGCCAATCCCCGAGAAATGGTACGCCCATTACAACGAGCATACGGAGCAACGGGTTCTGTACACCTTCGGCCTTTTCCGGACATTTCTGGCTTTTTAATTGTTTCAAAATGGGCCGTATATCAGGATATTATGATGTGACAGAATTCGTTACGCGCTGCCAATCCCCGAGAAATGGTACGCCCCTTACAACGAGTATACGTAGCATCAGGTTCTGTACACCTTCGGCCTATTCCGGACATTTCCAGCATTTTATGTGACTAAAAACGGGTCGTATCGCAGGATATTATGATGTGTGAGATCTCGCTGCACGCAGCCAATCCCCGAAAAATGGTTCGCCCATTACAACGAGCATACGGAGCAACGGGTTCTGTACACCTTCGGACTTTTCCGGATATTTCTTGCTTTTTAATTGTTTCAAAAAGGGTCGCATCGCAGGATACTATGATGTGTGAGACCTCGTTGCGCGCTGCCAATCCCCGAGGAATGGTACGCCCCTTACAACGAGTATACGTAGCATCAGGTTCTGTACACCTTCGGCCTTTTCCGGACATTTCCGGCATTTTAAGTGATCAAAAATGGGCCGAATAGCAGGATATTATGATGTGTAAAAACGCGTTGAGCGTTTCCAATCCCCCAAAAATGGCCCTTCCATTACAACGAGCATACGGAGCAACGGGTTCTGTACACCTTCGGCCTTTTCCGGATATTTCCGGCTTTTTAATTGTTTCAAAAAGGGTCGTATCGCAGGTTATTATGATGAGTGAGATCTCGCTGCACGCTGCCAATCCCCGAAAAATTGTACGCCCATTACAACGAGCATACGGAGCATACGGGTTCTGTACACCTTCGGCCTTTTCCGGATATTTCCGGCTTTTTAATTGTTTCAAAATGGGCCGTATATCAGGATATTATGATGTGTAAGAACCAGTTGCTCTCTGCCAACCCCCCAAAAATGGTACTTCCATTACAACGAGCAAACGGAGCATTGGGTTCTGTACACCTTCGGCCTTTTCCGGACATCTCCGGAATTTTATGTGATTAAAAACGGAGCCGTATAGCAGGATATTATGATGTGAGGGAACTCGTTGCGCGTTGCAAATCCCCGAAGAATGGTACTTCCATTACAACGAGCATGACGAGAATCCTGTCTTGTACATATTCGGCCTTTTCCGGCCAGTTTCGGCTTTTTAATTGTTTCAAAATGGGTCGTATCGCGCGATATTATGATGTGAGAGAACTCGTTGCGCGCTGCCAATCCCCGAAGAATGGTACATCCATTACAACGAGCATGCGGAGAATCCTGTCTTGTACATATTCGGCCTTTTCCGGACATTTCCGGCTTTTTAATTGTTTCAAAATGGGTCGTATCGCAGGATATTATGATGTGAGAGAACTCGTTGCGCGCTGCCAATCCCCGAAGAATGGTACTTCCATTACAACGAGCATACGGAGCATCAGGTTCTGTACACCTTCGGCCTTTTCCGGACATTTCCGGCTTTTTAATTGTTTCAAAATGGGCCGTATATCAGGATATTATGATGTGAGAGAACTCGTTGCGCGCTGCCAATCCCCGAAGAATGGTACTTCCATTATAACGAGCATGCGGAGAATCCTGTCTTGTACATATTCGGCCATTTCCTGCCAGTTTCGGCTTTTTAATAGTTTCAAAATGGGTCGTATCGCAGGATATTATGAGGTGTGAGAACTGGCTGCACGCTGCCAATCCCCGAAAAATGGTACGCCCATTACAACGAGCATACGGAGCAACGGGTTCTGCACACCTTCAGCCTTTTCCGGATATTTCCGGCTTTTTAATTGTTTCAAAAAGGGTCGTATCGCAGGATATTATGATGTGTGAGACCTCGTTGCGCGCTGCCAATCCCCGAGAAATGGTACGCCCCTTACAACGAGTATACGTAGCATCAGGTTCTGTACACCTTCGGCCTTTTCCGGACATTTCCGGCATTTTATGTGATTAAAAACGGGTCGTATCGCAGGATATTATGATGTGTGAGAACTCGCTGCACGCTGCCAATCCCCCAAAAATGGTCCTTCCATTACAACGAGCATACGGAGCAACGGGTTCTGTACACCTTCGGCATTTTCCGGACATTTCCGGCTTTTTAATTGTTTCAAAATGGGTCGTATCGCGGGATATTATGATGTGAGAGAACTCGTTGCGCGCTGCCAATCCCCGAAGAATGGTACAACCATTACAACGAGCATGCGGAGAATCCTGTCTTGTACATATTCGGCCTTTTCCGGCCAGTTTCGGCTTTTTAATAGTTTCAAAATGGGTCGTATCGCAGGATATTATGAGGTGTGAGAACTCGCTGCACGCTGCCAATCCCCGAAAAATGGTACGCCCATTACAACGAGCATACGGAGCAACGGGTTCTGTACACCTTTGGCATTTTCCGGACATTTCCGGCTTTTTAATTGTTTCAAAATGGGTCGTATCGCAGGATATTATGATGTGAGAGAACTCGTTACGCGCTGCCAATCCCCGAGAAATGGTACGCCTGTTACAACGAGCATACGGAGCAACGGGTTCCGTACACCTTCGGCCTTTTCCGCACATCTCCGGCATTTTATGTGATTAAAAACGGGCCGTATAGCAGGATATTATGATGTGAGGGAACTCGTTGCGCGCTGCCAATCCCCGAAGAATGGTACATCCATTACAACGAGCATGCGGAGAATCCTGTCTTGTACATATTCGGCCTTTTCCGGCCAGTTTCGGCTTTTTAATAGTTTCAAAATGAGTCGTATCGCAGGATATTATGAGGTGTGAGAACTCGCTGCACACTGCCAATCCCCGAAAAATGGTACGCCCATTACAACGAGCATACGGAGCAACGGGTTCTGTACACCTTTGGCATTTTCCGGACATTTCCGGCTTTTTAATTGTTTCAAAATGGGTCGTATCGCAGGATATTATGATGTGAGAGAACTCGTTACGCGCTGCCAATCCCCGAGAAATGGTACTTCCATTACAACGAGCATGACGAGAATCCTATCTTGTACATATTCGGCCTTTTCCGGCCAGTTTCGGCTTTTTAATAGTTTCAAAATGGGTCGTATCGCAGGATATTATGAGGTGTGAGAACTAGCTGCACGCTGCCAATCCCCGAAAAATGGTACGCCCATTACAACGAGCATACGGAGCAACGGGTTCTGTACACCTTTGGCATTTTCCGGACATTTCCGGCTTTTTAATTGTTTCAAAATGGGTCGTATCGCAGGATATTATGATGTGAGAGAACTCGTTACGCGCTGCCAATCCCCGAGAAATGGTACGCCTGTTACAACGAGCATACGGAGCAACGGGTTCCGTACACCTTCGGCCTTTTCCGCACATCTCCGGCATTTTATGTGATTAAAAACGGGCCGTATAGCAGGATATTATGATGTGAGGGAACTCGTTGCGCGCTGCAAATCCCCGAAGAATGGTACTTCCATTACAACGAGCATGACGAGAATCCTGTCTTGTACATATTCGGCCTTTTCCGGCCAGTTTCGGCTTTTTAATAGTTTCAAAATGAGTCGTATCGCAGGATATTATGAGGTGTGAGAACTCGCTGCACACTGCCAATCCCCGAAAAATGGTACGCCCACTACAACGAGCATACGGAGCAACGGGTTCTGTATACCTTCGGCCTTTTCCGGACATTTCCGGCTTTTTAATTGTTTCAAAATGGGCCGTATATCAGGATATTATGATGTGAGAGAACTCGTTACGCGCAGCCAATCCCCGAGAAATGGAACGCCCCTTACAACGAGTATACGTAGCATCAGGTTCTGTACACCTTCGGCCTTTTCCGAACATTTCCGGCATTTTATGTGATTAAAAACGGGCCGTATAGCAGGATATTATGATGTGAGGGAACTCGTTGCGCGCTGCCAATCCCCGAAGAATGGTACATCCATTACAACGAGCATGCGGAGAATCCTGTCTTGTACATATTCGGCCTTTTCCGGCCAGTTTCGGCTTTTTAATAGTTTCAAAATGAGTCGTATCGCAGGATATTATGAGGTGTGAGAACTCGCTGCACACTGCCAATCCCCGAAAAATGGTACGCCCATTACAACGAGCATACGGAGCAACGGGTTCTGTACACCTTTGGCATTTTAGGGACATTTCCGGCTTTTTAATTGTTTCAAAATGGGTCGTATCGCAGGATATTATGATGTGAGAGAACTCGTTACGCGCTGCCAATCCCCGAGAAATGGTACATCCATTACAACGAGCCTGCGGAGAATCCTGTCTTGTACATATTCGGCCTTTTCCGGCCAGTTTCGGCTTTTTAATAGTTTCAAAATGGGTCGTATCGCAGGATATTATGAGGTGTGAGAACTCGCTGCACGCTGCCAATCCCCGAAAAATGGTACGCCCATTACAACGAGCATACGGAGCAACGGGTTCTGTACACCTTTGGCATTTTCCGGACATTTCCGGCTTTTTAATTGTTTCAAAATGGGTCGTATCGCAGGATATTATGATGTGAGAGAACTCGTTACGCGCTGCCAATCCCCGAGAAATGGTACGCCTGTTACAACGAGCATACGGAGCAACGGGTTCCGTACACCTTCGGCCTTTTCCGCACATCTCCGGCATTTTATGTGATTAAAAACGGGCCGTATAGCAGGATATTATGATGTGAGGGAACTCGTTGCGCGCTGCAAATCCCCGAAGAATGGTACTTCCATTACAACGAGCATGACGAGAATCCTGTCTTGTACATATTCGGCCTTTTCCGGCCAGTTTCGGCTTTTTAATAGTTTCAAAATGAGTCGTATCGCAGGATATTATGAGGTGTGAGAACTCGCTGCACACTGCCAATCCCCGAAAAATGGTACGCCCATTACAACGAGCATACGGAGCAACGGGTTCTGTACACCTCCGGCATTTTCCGGATATTTCCGGCTATTTTATTGTTTCAAAACGGGTCGTATCGCAGGATATTATGATGTGAGAGAACTCGTTGCTCTCTGCCAACCCCCCAAAAATGGTACTTCCATTACAACGAGCAAACGGAGCATCGGGTTCTGTACACCTTCGGCCTTTTCCGGACATC
This sequence comes from Bombus muscorum, assembly GCA_963971185.1. Lineage (NCBI taxonomy): Eukaryota > Metazoa > Arthropoda > Insecta > Hymenoptera > Apidae > Bombus > Bombus muscorum. Next base: position 8,045,036 of record OZ020130.1, on the reverse strand, counting down.
GCCGGCATTTTATGTGATTAAAAACGGGCCGTATAGCAGGATATTATGATGTGAGGGAACTCGTTGCGCGCTGCAAATCCCCGAAGAATGGTACATCCATTACAACGAGCATGCGGAGAATCCTGTCTTGTACATATTCGGCCTTTTCCGGCCAGTTTCGGCTTTTTAATAGTTTCAAAATGGGTCGTATCGCAGGATATTATGATGTGTGAGAACTCGCTGCACGCTGCCAATCCCCCAAAAATGGTCCTTCCATTACAACGAGCATACGGAGCAACGGGTTCTGTACACCTCCGGCATTTTCCGGATATTTCCGGCTATTTTATTGTTTCAAAACGGGTCGTATCGCAGGATATTATGATGTGAGAGAACTCGTTGCTCTCTGCCAACCCCCCAAAAATGGTACTTCCATTACAACGAGCAAACGGAGCATCGGGTTCTGTACACCTTCGGCCTTTTCCGGACATCGCCGGCATTTTATGTGATTAAAAACGGGCCGTATAGCAGGATATTATGATGTGAGGGAACTCGTTGCGCGCTGCAAATCCCCGAAGAATGGTACTTCCATTACAACGAGCATGACGAGAATCCTGTCTTGTACATATTCGGCCTTTTCCGGCCAGTTTCGGCTTTTTAATAGTTTCAAAATGAGTCGTATCGCAGGATATTATGAGGTGTGAGAGCTCGCTGCACGCTGCCAATCCCCGAAAAATGGTACGCCCACTACAAAGAGCAAAGTGAGCAACGGGTTCTGTACACCTTCGGCCTTTTCCGGACATTTCCGGCTTTTTAATTGTTTCAAAGTGGGCCGTATGTCAGGATATTATGATGTGAGAGAACTCGTTGCGCGCTGCCAATCCCCGAAGAATGGTACTTCCATTACAACGAGCATGCGGAGAATCCTGTCTTGTACATATTCGGCCTTTTCCGGCAAGTTTCGGCTTTTTAATAGTTTCAAAATGAGTCGTTTCGCAGGATATTATGAGGTGTGAGAACTCGCTGCACGCTGCCAATCCCCCAAAAATGGTCCTTCCATTACAACGAGCATACGGAGCAACGGGTTCTGTACACCTTCGGCCTTTTCCGGACATTTCCGGCTTTTTAATTGTTTCAAAATGGGCCGTATATCAGGTTATTATGATGTGTAAGAACCAGTTGCTCTCTGCCAACCCCCAAAAATGGTACTTCCATTACAACGAGCAAACGGAGCATTGGGTTCTGTACACCTTCGGCCTTTTCCGGACATCTCCGGCATTTTATGTGATTAAAAACGGGCCGTATAGCAGGATATTGTGATGTGAGGGAACTCGGTGCGCGCTGCCAATCCCCGAAGAATGGTACTTCGAATACAACAAGCATGCGGAGAATCCTGTCATGTACATGTTCGGCCTTTTCCGGCCAGTTTCATCTTTTTAGTTGTTTCAAAATGGGTCGTATCGCAGGATATTATGATGTGTGAGAACTCGCTGCACGCTGCCAACCCCCCAAAAATGGTACTTCCATTACAACGAGCAAACGGAGCATCGGGTTCTGTACACCTTCGGACTTCTCCGGACATCTCCGGCATTTTATGTGATTAAAAACGGGCCGTATAGCAGGATATTATGATGTGAGGGAACTCGGTGCGCGCTGCCAATCCCCGAAGAATGGTACTTCCAATACAACGAGCATGCGGAGAATCCTGTCTTGTACATATTCGGCCTTTTCCGGCCAGTTTCGTCTTTTTAATTGTTTCAAAATGGGTCGTATCGCGGGATATTATGACGTGAGAGAACTCGTTGCGCGCTGCCAATCCCCGAAGAATGGTACATCCATTACAACGAGCATGCGGAGAATCCTGTCTTGTACATATTCGGCCTTTCCCGGCCAGTTTCGGCTTTTTAATAGTTTCAAAATGGGTCGTATCGCAGGATATTATGAGGTGTGAGAACTCGCAGCACGCTGCCAATCCCCGCAAAATGGTACGTCCATTACAACGAGCATACGGAGCAACGGGTTCTGTACACCTTTGGCATTTTCCGGACATTTCCGGCTTTTTAATTGTTTCAAAATAGGTCGTATCGCAGGATATTATGATGTGAGAGAACACGTTGCGCGCTGCCAATCCCCGAAGAATGGTACTTCCATTACAACGAGCATACGGAGCATCAGGTCCTGTACACCTTCGCCCTTTTCCGGACATTTCCTCCTTTTTAATTGTTTCAAAATGGGCCGTATTTCAGGATATTATGATGTGAGAGAACTCGTTACGCGCTGCCAATCCCCGAGAAATGGTACGTCCATTACAACGAGCATACGGAGCAACGGGTTCTGTACACCTTCGGCCTTTTGCGGACATTTCCGGCATTTTAAGTGATCAAAAATGGGCCGTATATCAGGATATTATGATGTGTAAGAACCAGTTCCTCTCTGCCAACCCCCCAAAAATGGTACTTCCATTACAACAAGCAAAGGGAGCAACGAGTTCTGTACACCTTCGGCCTTTTCCGGACATTTCCGGCTTTTTAATTGTTTCAAATGGGCCGTATATCAGGATATTATGATGTGAGAGAACTCGTTGCGCGCTGCCAATCCCCGAAGAATGGTACTTCCATTACAATGAGCATGCGGAGAATCCTGTCTTGTACATATTCGGCCTTTTCCGGCCAGTTTCGGCTTTTTAATAGTTTCAAAATGAGTCGTATCGCAGGATATTATGAGGTGCGAGAACTCGCTGCACGCTGCCAATCCCCGAAAAATGGTACGCCCACTACAACGAGCATACGGAGCAACGGGTTCTGTACACCTTCGGCCTATTCCGGACATTTCTGGCTTTTTAATTGTTTCAAAATGGGCCGTATATCAGGATATTATGATGTGACAGAACTCGTTACGCGCTGCCAATCCCCGAGAAATGGTACGCCCCTTACAACGAGTATACGTAGCATCAGGTTCTGTACACCTTCGGCCTATTCCGGACATTTCCAGCATTTTATGTGACTAAAAACGGGTCGTATCGCAGGATATTATGATGTGTGAGATCTCGCTGCACGCAGGCAATCCCCGAAAAATGGTTCGCCCATTACAACGAGCATACGGAGCAACGGGTTCTGTACACCTTCGGCCTTTTCCGGATATTTCTTGCTTTTTAATTGTTTCAAAAAGGGTCGCATCGCAGGATACTATGATGTGTGAGACCTCGTTGAGCGCTGCCAATCCCCGAGGAATGGTACGCCCCTTACAACGAGTATACGTAGCATCAGGTTCTGTACACCTTCGGCCTTTTCCGGACATTTCCGGCATTTTAAGTGATCAAAAAAGGGCCGAATAGCAGGTTATTATGATGTGTAAAAACGCGTTGAGCGTTTCCAATCCCCCAAAAATGGCCCTTCCATTACAACGAGCATACGTAGCATCAGGTTCTGTACACCTTCGGCCTTTTCCGGACATTTCCGGCATTTTAAGTGATCAAAAATGGGCCGAATAGCAGGATATTATGATGTGTAAAAACGCGTTGAGCGTTTCCAATCCCCCAAAAATGGCCCTTCCATTACAACGAGCATACGGAGCAACGGGTTCTGTACACCTTCGGCCTTTTCCGGATATTTCCGGCTTTTTAATTGTTTCAAAATGGGCCGTATATCAGGATATTATGATGTGTAAGAACCAGTTGCTCTCTGCCAACCCCCCAAAAATGGTACTTCCATTACAACGAGCAAACGGAGCATTGGGTTCTGTACACCTTCGGCCTTTTCCGGACATCTCCGGCATTTTATGTGATTAAAAACGGGCCGTATAGCAGGATATTATGATGTGAGGGAACTCGTTGCGCGCTGCAAATCCCCGAAGAATGGTACTTCCATTACAACGAGCATGACGAGAATCCTGTCTTGTACATATTCGGCCTTTTCCGGCCAGTTTCGGCTTTTTAATTGTTTCAAAATGGGTCGTATCGCGCGATATTATGATGTGAGAGAACTCGTTGCGCGCTGCCAATCCCCGAAGAATGGTACATCCATTACAACGAGCATGCGGAGAATCCTGTCTTGTACATATTCGGCCTTTTCCGGACATTTCCGGCTTTTTAATTGTTTCAAAATGGGTCGTATCGCAGGATATTATGATGTGTAAGAACCAGTTGCTCTCTGCCAACCCCCCAAAAATGGTACTTCCATTACAACGAGCAAACGGAGCATTGGGTTCTGTACACCTTCGGCCTTTTCCGGACATCTCCGGCATTTTATGTGATTAAAAACGGGCCGTATAGCAGGATATTATGATGTGAGGGAACTCGTCGCGCGCTGCAAATCCCCGAAGAATGGTACTTCCATTACAACGAGCATGACGAGAATCCTGTCTTGTACATATTCGGCCTTTTCCGGCCAGTTTCGGCTTTTTAATAGTTTCAAAATGAGTCGTATCGCAGGATATTATGATGTGTGAGAACTCGCTGCACGCTGCCAATCCCCGAAGAATGGTACTTCCATTACAACGAGCATGACGAGAATCCTGTCTTGTACATATTCGGCCTTTTCCGGCCAGTTTCGGCTTTTTAATAGTTTCAAAATGAGTCGTATCGCAGGATATTATGAGGTGTGAGAACTCGCTGCACGCTGCCAATCCCGGTAAAGTGGTACGCCCATTACAACGAGCATACGGAGCAACGGGTTCTGTACACCTTTGGCATTTTCCGGACATTTCCGGCTTTTTAATTGTTTCAAAATGGGTCGTATCGCACGATATTATGATGTGTGAGATCTCGCTGCACGCTTCCAATCCCCGAAAAATGGTACGCCCATTACAACGAGTATACGGAGCAACGGGTTCTGTACACCTTCGGCCTTTTCCGGACATTTCCGGCTTTTTAATTGTTTCAAAATGGGCCGTATATCAGATTATTATGATGTGTAAGAGCCAGTTGCTCTCTGCAAACCCCCCAAAAATGGTACTTCCATTACAACGAGCAAACGGAGCATCGGGTTCTGTACACCTTCGGCCTTTTCCGGACATCTCCGGCATTTTATGTGATTAAAAACGGGCCGTATAGCAGGATATTGTGATGTGAGGGAACTCGGTGCGCGCTGCCAATCCCCGAAGAATGGTACTTCGAATACAACAAGCATGCGGAGAATCCTGTCATGTACATATTCGGCCTTTTCCGGCCAGTTTCATCTTTTTAGTTGTTTCAAAATGGGTCGTATCGCAGGATATTATGATGTGTGAGAACTCGCTGCACGCTGCCAACCCCCCAAAAATGGTACTTCCATTACAACGAGCAAACGGAGCATCGGGTTCTGTACACCTTCGGACTTTTCCGGACATCTCCGGCATTTTATGTGATTAAAAACGGGCCGTATAGCAGGATATTATGATGTGAGGGAACTCGGTGCGCGCTGCCAATCCCCGAAGAATGGTACTTCCAATACAACGAGCATGCGGAGAATCCTGTCTTGTACATATTCGGCCTTTTCCGGCCAGTTTCGTCTTTTTAATTGTTTCAAAATGGGTCGTATCGCGGGATATTATGACGTGAGAGAACTCGTTGCGCGCTGCCAATCCCCGAAGAATGGTACATCCATTACAACGAGCATGCGGAGAATCCTGTCTTGTACATATTCGGCCTTTCCCGGCCAGTTTCGGCTTTTTAATAGTTTCAAAATGGGTCGTATCGCAGGATATTATGAGGTGTGAGAACTCGCAGCACGCTGCCAATCCCCGCAAAATGGTACGCCCATTACAACGAGCATACGGAGCATCAGGTCCTGTACACCTTCGCCCTTTTCCGGACATTTCCTTCTTTTTAATTGTTTCAAAATGGGCCGTATTTCAGGATATTATGATGTGAGAGAACTCGTTACGCGCTGCCAATCCCCGAGAAATGGTACGCCCATTACAACGAGCATACGGAGCAACGGGTTCTGTACACCTTCGGCCTTTTCCGGACATTTCTGGCTTTTTAATTGTTTCAAAATGGGCCGTATATCAGGATATTATGATGTGACAGAATTCGTTACGCGCTGCCAATCCCCGAGAAATGGTACGCCCCTTACAACGAGTATACGTAGCATCAGGTTCTGTACACCTTCGGCCTATTCCGGACATTTCCAGCATTTTATGTGACTAAAAACGGGTCGTATCGCAGGATATTATGATGTGTGAGATCTCGCTGCACGCAGCCAATCCCCGAAAAATGGTTCGCCCATTACAACGAGCATACGGAGCAACGGGTTCTGTACACCTTCGGACTTTTCCGGATATTTCTTGCTTTTTAATTGTTTCAAAAAGGGTCGCATCGCAGGATACTATGATGTGTGAGACCTCGTTGCGCGCTGCCAATCCCCGAGGAATGGTACGCCCCTTACAACGAGTATACGTAGCATCAGGTTCTGTACACCTTCGGCCTTTTCCGGACATTTCCGGCATTTTAAGTGATCAAAAATGGGCCGAATAGCAGGATATTATGATGTGTAAAAACGCGTTGAGCGTTTCCAATCCCCCAAAAATGGCCCTTCCATTACAACGAGCATACGGAGCAACGGGTTCTGTACACCTTCGGCCTTTTCCGGATATTTCCGGCTTTTTAATTGTTTCAAAAAGGGTCGTATCGCAGGTTATTATGATGAGTGAGATCTCGCTGCACGCTGCCAATCCCCGAAAAATTGTACGCCCATTACAACGAGCATACGGAGCATACGGGTTCTGTACACCTTCGGCCTTTTCCGGATATTTCCGGCTTTTTAATTGTTTCAAAATGGGCCGTATATCAGGATATTATGATGTGTAAGAACCAGTTGCTCTCTGCCAACCCCCCAAAAATGGTACTTCCATTACAACGAGCAAACGGAGCATTGGGTTCTGTACACCTTCGGCCTTTTCCGGACATCTCCGGAATTTTATGTGATTAAAAACGGAGCCGTATAGCAGGATATTATGATGTGAGGGAACTCGTTGCGCGTTGCAAATCCCCGAAGAATGGTACTTCCATTACAACGAGCATGACGAGAATCCTGTCTTGTACATATTCGGCCTTTTCCGGCCAGTTTCGGCTTTTTAATTGTTTCAAAATGGGTCGTATCGCGCGATATTATGATGTGAGAGAACTCGTTGCGCGCTGCCAATCCCCGAAGAATGGTACATCCATTACAACGAGCATGCGGAGAATCCTGTCTTGTACATATTCGGCCTTTTCCGGACATTTCCGGCTTTTTAATTGTTTCAAAATGGGTCGTATCGCAGGATATTATGATGTGAGAGAACTCGTTGCGCGCTGCCAATCCCCGAAGAATGGTACTTCCATTACAACGAGCATACGGAGCATCAGGTTCTGTACACCTTCGGCCTTTTCCGGACATTTCCGGCTTTTTAATTGTTTCAAAATGGGCCGTATATCAGGATATTATGATGTGAGAGAACTCGTTGCGCGCTGCCAATCCCCGAAGAATGGTACTTCCATTATAACGAGCATGCGGAGAATCCTGTCTTGTACATATTCGGCCATTTCCTGCCAGTTTCGGCTTTTTAATAGTTTCAAAATGGGTCGTATCGCAGGATATTATGAGGTGTGAGAACTGGCTGCGCGCTGCCAATCCCCGAAAAATGGTACGCCCATTACAACGAGCATACGGAGCAACGGGTTCTGCACACCTTCAGCCTTTTCCGGATATTTCCGGCTTTTTAATTGTTTCAAAAAGGGTCGTATCGCAGGATATTATGATGTGTGAGACCTCGTTGCGCGCTGCCAATCCCCGAGAAATGGTACGCCCCTTACAACGAGTATACGTAGCATCAGGTTCTGTACACCTTCGGCCTTTTCCGGACATTTCCGGCATTTTATGTGATTAAAAACGGGTCGTATCGCAGGATATTATGATGTGTGAGAACTCGCTGCACGCTGCCAATCCCCCAAAAATGGTCCTTCCATTACAACGAGCATACGGAGCAACGGGTTCTGTACACCTTCGGCATTTTCCGGACATTTCCGGCTTTTTAATTGTTTCAAAATGGGTCGTATCGCGGGATATTATGATGTGAGAGAACTCGTTGCGCGCTGCCAATCCCCGAAGAATGGTACAACCATTACAACGAGCATGCGGAGAATCCTGTCTTGTACATATTCGGCCTTTTCCGGCCAGTTTCGGCTTTTTAATAGTTTCAAAATGGGTCGTATCGCAGGATATTATGAGGTGTGAGAACTCGCTGCACGCTGCCAATCCCCGAAAAATGGTACGCCCATTACAACGAGCATACGGAGCAACGGGTTCTGTACACCTTTGGCATTTTCCGGACATTTCCGGCTTTTTAATTGTTTCAAAATGGGTCGTATCGCAGGATATTATGATGTGAGAGAACTCGTTACGCGCTGCCAATCCCCGAGAAATGGTACGCCTGTTACAACGAGCATACGGAGCAACGGGTTCCGTACACCTTCGGCCTTTTCCGCACATCTCCGGCATTTTATGTGATTAAAAACGGGCCGTATAGCAGGATATTATGATGTGAGGGAACTCGTTGCGCGCTGCCAATCCCCGAAGAATGGTACATCCATTACAACGAGCATGCGGAGAATCCTGTCTTGTACATATTCGGCCTTTTCCGGCCAGTTTCGGCTTTTTAATAGTTTCAAAATGAGTCGTATCGCAGGATATTATGAGGTGTGAGAACTCGCTGCACACTGCCAATCCCCGAAAAATGGTACGCCCATTACAACGAGCATACGGAGCAACGGGTTCTGTACACCTTTGGCATTTTCCGGACATTTCCGGCTTTTTAATTGTTTCAAAATGGGTCGTATCGCAGGATATTATGATGTGAGAGAACTCGTTACGCGCTGCCAATCCCCGAGAAATGGTACTTCCATTACAACGAGCATGACGAGAATCCTATCTTGTACATATTCGGCCTTTTCCGGCCAGTTTCGGCTTTTTAATAGTTTCAAAATGGGTCGTATCGCAGGATATTATGAGGTGTGAGAACTAGCTGCACGCTGCCAATCCCCGAAAAATGGTACGCCCATTACAACGAGCATACGGAGCAACGGGTTCTGTACACCTTTGGCATTTTCCGGACATTTCCGGCTTTTTAATTGTTTCAAAATGGGTCGTATCGCAGGATATTATGATGTGAGAGAACTCGTTACGCGCTGCCAATCCCCGAGAAATGGTACGCCTGTTACAACGAGCATACGGAGCAACGGGTTCCGTACACCTTCGGCCTTTTCCGCACATCTCCGGCATTTTATGTGATTAAAAACGGGCCGTATAGCAGGATATTATGATGTGAGGGAACTCGTTGCGCGCTGCAAATCCCCGAAGAATGGTACTTCCATTACAACGAGCATGACGAGAATCCTGTCTTGTACATATTCGGCCTTTTCCGGCCAGTTTCGGCTTTTTAATAGTTTCAAAATGAGTCGTATCGCAGGATATTATGAGGTGTGAGAACTCGCTGCACACTGCCAATCCCCGAAAAATGGTACGCCCACTACAACGAGCATACGGAGCAACGGGTTCTGTATACCTTCGGCCTTTTCCGGACATTTCCGGCTTTTTAATTGTTTCAAAATGGGCCGTATATCAGGATATTATGATGTGAGAGAACTCGTTACGCGCAGCCAATCCCCGAGAAATGGAACGCCCCTTACAACGAGTATACGTAGCATCAGGTTCTGTACACCTTCGGCCTTTTCCGAACATTTCCGGCATTTTATGTGATTAAAAACGGGCCGTATAGCAGGATATTATGATGTGAGGGAACTCGTTGCGCGCTGCCAATCCCCGAAGAATGGTACATCCATTACAACGAGCATGCGGAGAATCCTGTCTTGTACATATTCGGCCTTTTCCGGCCAGTTTCGGCTTTTTAATAGTTTCAAAATGAGTCGTATCGCAGGATATTATGAGGTGTGAGAACTCGCTGCACACTGCCAATCCCCGAAAAATGGTACGCCCATTACAACGAGCATACGGAGCAACGGGTTCTGTACACCTTTGGCATTTTAGGGACATTTCCGGCTTTTTAATTGTTTCAAAATGGGTCGTATCGCAGGATATTATGATGTGAGAGAACTCGTTACGCGCTGCCAATCCCCGAGAAATGGTACATCCATTACAACGAGCCTGCGGAGAATCCTGTCTTGTACATATTCGGCCTTTTCCGGCCAGTTTCGGCTTTTTAATAGTTTCAAAATGGGTCGTATCGCAGGATATTATGAGGTGTGAGAACTCGCTGCACGCTGCCAATCCCCGAAAAATGGTACGCCCATTACAACGAGCATACGGAGCAACGGGTTCTGTACACCTTTGGCATTTTCCGGACATTTCCGGCTTTTTAATTGTTTCAAAATGGGTCGTATCGCAGGATATTATGATGTGAGAGAACTCGTTACGCGCTGCCAATCCCCGAGAAATGGTACGCCTGTTACAACGAGCATACGGAGCAACGGGTTCCGTACACCTTCGGCCTTTTCCGCACATCTCCGGCATTTTATGTGATTAAAAACGGGCCGTATAGCAGGATATTATGATGTGAGGGAACTCGTTGCGCGCTGCAAATCCCCGAAGAATGGTACTTCCATTACAACGAGCATGACGAGAATCCTGTCTTGTACATATTCGGCCTTTTCCGGTCAGTTTCGGCTTTTTAATAGTTTCAAAATGAGTCGTATCGCAGGATATTATGAGGTGTGAGAACTCGCTGCACACTGCCAATCCCCGAAAAATGGTACGCCCATTACAACGAGCATACGGAGCAACGGGTTCTGTACACCTCCGGCATTTTCCGGATATTTCCGGCTATTTTATTGTTTCAAAACGGGTCGTATCGCAGGATATTATGATGTGAGAGAACTCGTTGCTCTCTGCCAACCCCCCAAAAATGGTACTTCCATTACAACGAGCAAACGGAGCATCGGGTTCTGTACACCTTCGGCCTTTTCCGGACATCGCCGGCATTTTATGTGATTAAAAACGGGCCGTATAGCAGGATATTATGATGTGAGGGAACTCGTTGCGCGCTGCAAATCCCCGAAGAATGGTACATCCATTACAACGAGCATGCGGAGAATCCTGTCTTGTACATATTCGGCCTTTTCCGGCCAGTTTCGGCTTTTTAATAGTTTCAAAATGGGTCGTATCGCAGGATATTATGATGTGTGAGAACTCGCTGCACGCTGCCAATCCCCCAAAAATGGTCCTTCCATTACAACGAGCATACGGAGCAACGGGTTCTGTACACCTCCGGCATTTTCCGGATATTTCCGGCTATTTTATTGTTTCAAAACGGGTCGTATCGCAGGATATTATGATGTGAGAGAACTCGTTGCTCTCTGCCAACCCCCCAAAAATGGTACTTCCATTACAACGAGCAAACGGAGCATCGGGTTCTGTACACCTTCGGCCTTTTCCGGACATCGCCGGCATTTTATGTGATTAAAAACGGGCCGTATAGCAGGATATTATGATGTGAGGGAACTCGTTGCGCGCTGCAAATCCCCGAAGAATGGTACTTCCATTACAACGAGCATGACGAGAATCCTGTCTTGTACATATTCGGCCTTTTCCGGCCAGTTTCGGCTTTTTAATAGTTTCAAAATGAGTCGTATCGCAGGATATTATGAGGTGTGAGAGCTCGCTGCACGCTGCCAATCCCCGAAAAATGGTACGCCCACTACAAAGAGCAAAGTGAGCAACGGGTTCTGTACACCTTCGGCCTTTTCCGGACATTTCCGGCTTTTTAATTGTTTCAAAGTGGGCCGTATGTCAGGATATTATGATGTGAGAGAACTCGTTGCGCGCTGCCAATCCCCGAAGAATGGTACTTCCATTACAACGAGCATGCGGAGAATCCTGTCTTGTACATATTCGGCCTTTTCCGGCAAGTTTCGGCTTTTTAATAGTTTCAAAATGAGTCGTTTCGCAGGATATTATGAGGTGTGAGAACTCGCTGCACGCTGCCAATCCCCCAAAAATGGTCCTTCCATTACAACGAGCATACGGAGCAACGGGTTCTGTACACCTTCGGCCTTTTCCGGACATTTCCGGCTTTTTAATTGTTTCAAAATGGGCCGTATATCAGGTTATTATGATGTGTAAGAACCAGTTGCTCTCTGCCAACCCCCAAAAATGGTACTTCCATTACAACGAGCAAACGGAGCATTGGGTTCTGTACACCTTCGGCCTTTTCCGGACATCTCCGGCATTTTATGTGATTAAAAACGGGCCGTATAGCAGGATATTGTGATGTGAGGGAACTCGGTGCGCGCTGCCAATCCCCGAAGAATGGTACTTCGAATACAACAAGCATGCGGAGAATCCTGTCATGTACATGTTCGGCCTTTTCCGGCCAGTTTCATCTTTTTAGTTGTTTCAAAATGGGTCGTATCGCAGGATATTATGATGTGTGAGAACTCGCTGCACGCTGCCAACCCCCCAAAAATGGTACTTCCATTACAACGAGCAAACGGAGCATCGGGTTCTGTACACCTTCGGACTTCTCCGGACATCTCCGGCATTTTATGTGATTAAAAACGGGCCGTATAGCAGGATATTATGATGTGAGGGAACTCGGTGCGCGCTGCCAATCCCCGAAGAATGGTACTTCCAATACAACGAGCATGCGGAGAATCCTGTCTTGTACATATTCGGCCTTTTCCGGCCAGTTTCGTCTTTTTAATTGTTTCAAAATGGGTCGTATCGCGGGATATTATGACGTGAGAGAACTCGTTGCGCGCTGCCAATCCCCGAAGAATGGTACATCCATTACAACGAGCATGCGGAGAATAATGTCTTGTACATATTCGGCCTTTCCCGGCCAGTTTCGGCTTTTTAATAGTTTCAAAATGGGTCGTATCGCAGGATATTATGAGGTGTGAGAACTCGCAGCACGCTGCCAATCCCCGCAAAATGGTACGTCCATTACAACGAGCATACGGAGCAACGGGTTCTGTACACCTTTGGCATTTTCCGGACATTTCCGGCTTTTTAATTGTTTCAAAATAGGTCGTATCGCAGGATATTATGATGTGAGAGAACACGTTGCGCGCTGCCAATCCCCGAAGAATGGTACTTCCATTACAACGAGCATACGGAGCATCAGGTCCTGTACACCTTCGCCCATTTCCGGACATTTCCTCCTTTTTAATTGTTTCAAAATGGGCCGTATTTCAGGATATTATGATGTGAGAGAACTCGTTACGCGCTGCCAATCCCCGAGAAATGGTACGCCCCTTACAACGAGCATACGGGGCATCAGGTTCTGTACACCTTCGGCCTTTTGCGGACATTTCCGGCATTTTAAGTGATCAAAAATGGGCCGTATATCAGGATATTATGATGTGTAAGAACCAGTTCCTCTCTGCCAACCCCCCAAAAATGGTACTTCCATTACAACAAGCAAAGGGAGCAACGAGTTCTGTACACCTTCGGCCTTTTCCGGACATTTCCGGCTTTTTAATTGTTTCAAATGGGCCGTATATCAGGATATTATGATGTGAGAGAACTCGTTGCGCGCTGCCAATCCCCGAAGAATGGTACTTCCATTACAATGAGCATGCGGAGAATCCTGTCTTGTACATATTCGGCCTTTTCCGGCCAGTTTCGGCTTTTTAATAGTTTCAAAATGAGTCGTATCGCAGGATATTATGAGGTGCGAGAACTCGCTGCACGCTGCCAATCCCCGAAAAATGGTACGCCCACTACAACGAGCATACGGAGCAACGGGTTCTGTACACCTTCGGCCTATTCCGGACATTTCTGGCTTTTTAATTGTTTCAAAATGGGCCGTATATCAGGATATTATGATGTGACAGAACTCGTTACGCGCTGCCAATCCCCGAGAAATGGTACGCCCCTTACAACGAGTATACGTAGCATCAGGTTCTGTACACCTTCGGCCTATTCCGGACATTTCCAGCATTTTATGTGACTAAAAACGGGTCGTATCGCAGGATATTATGATGTGTGAGATCTCGCTGCACGCAGGCAATCCCCGAAAAATGGTTCGCCCATTACAACGAGCATACGGAGCAACGGGTTCTGTACACCTTCGGCCTTTTCCGGATATTTCTTGCTTTTTAATTGTTTCAAAAAGGGTCGCATCGCAGGATACTATGATGTGTGAGACCTCGTTGAGCGCTGCCAATCCCCGAGGAATGGTACGCCCCTTACAACGAGTATACGTAGCATCAGGTTCTGTACACCTTCGGCCTTTTCCGGACATTTCCGGCATTTTAAGTGATCAAAAAAGGGCCGAATAGCAGGTTATTATGATGTGTAAAAACGCGTTGAGCGTTTCCAATCCCCCAAAAATGGCCCTTCCATTACAACGAGCATACGTAGCATCAGGTTCTGTACACCTTCGGCCTTTTCCGGACATTTCCGGCATTTTAAGTGATCAAAAATGGGCCGAATAGCAGGATATTATGATGTGTAAAAACGCGTTGAGCGTTTCCAATCCCCCAAAAATGGCCCTTCCATTACAACGAGCATACGGAGCAACGGGTTCTGTACACCTTCGGCCTTTTCCGGATATTTCCGGCTTTTTAATTGTTTCAAAATGGGCCGTATATCAGGATATTATGATGTGTAAGAACCAGTTGCTCTCTGCCAACCCCCCAAAAATGGTACTTCCATTACAACGAGCAAACGGAGCATTGGGTTCTGTACACCTTCGGCCTTTTCCGGACATCTCCGGCATTTTATGTGATTAAAAACGGGCCGTATAGCAGGATATTATGATGTGAGGGAACTCGTTGCGCGCTGCAAATCCCCGAAGAATGGTACTTCCATTACAACGAGCATGACGAGAATCCTGTCTTGTACATATTCGGCCTTTTCCGGCCAGTTTCGGCTTTTTAATTGTTTCAAAATGGGTCGTATCGCGCGATATTATGATGTGAGAGAACTCGTTGCGCGCTGCCAATCCCCGAAGAATGGTACATCCATTACAACGAGCATGCGGAGAATCCTGTCTTGTACATATTCGGCCTTTTCCGGACATTTCCGGCTTTTTAATTGTTTCAAAATGGGTCGTATCGCAGGATATTATGATGTGAGAGAACTCGTTGCGCGCTGCCAATCCCCGAAGAATGGTACTTCCATTACAACGAGCATACGGAGCATCAGGTTCTGTACACCTTCGGCCTTTTCCGGACATTTCCGGCTTTTTAATTGTTTCAAAATGGGCCGTATATCAGGATATTATGATGTGAGAGAACTCGTTGCGCGCTGCCAATCCCCGAAGAATGGTACTTCCATTACAACGAGCATGCGGAGAATCCTGTCTTGTACATATTCGGCCATTTCCGGCCAGTTTCGGCTTGTTAATAGTTTCAAAATGGGTCGTATCGCAGGATATTATGAGGTGTGAGAACTGGCTGCACGCTGGAAATCCCCGAAAAATGGTACGCCCATTACAACGAGCATACGGAGCAACGGGTTCTGTACACCTTCGGCCTTTTCCGGACATTTCCGGCTTTTTAATTGCTTCAAAATGGGCCGTATATCAGGATATTATGATGTGAGAGAACTCGTTACGCGCAGCCAATCCCCGAGAAATGGAACGCCCCTTACAACGAGTATACGTAGCATCAGGTTCTGTACACCTTCGGCCTTTTCCGAACATTTCCGGCATTTTATGTGATTAAAAACGGGTCGTATCGCAGGATATTATGATGTGTGAGAACTCGCTGCACGCTGCCAATCCCCCAAAAATGGTCCTTCCATTACAACGAGCATACGGAGCAACGGGTTCTGTACACCTTCGGCATTTTCCGGACATTTCCGGCTATTTTATTGTTTCAAAACGGGTCGTATCGCAGGATATTATGATGTGAGAGAACTCGTTGCTCTCTGCCAACCCCCCAAAAATGGTACTTCCATTACAACGAGCAAACGGAGCATCGGGTTCTGTACACCTTCGGCCATTTCCGGAAATCGCCGGCATTTTGTGTGATTAAAAACGGGCCGTATAGCAGGATATTATGATGTAAGGGAACTCGTTGCGCGCTGCAAATCCCCGAAGAATGGTACTTCCATTACAACGAGCATGACGAGTATCCTGTCTTGTACATATTCGGCCTTTTCCGGCCAGTTTCGGCTTTTTAATAGTTTCAAAATGAGTCGTATCGCAGGATATTATGAGGTGTGACAGCTCGCTGCACGCTGCCAATCCCCGAAAAATGGTACGCCCACTACAACGAGCATACGGAGCAACGGGTTCTGTACACCTTCGGCCTTTTCCGGACATTTCCGGCTCTTTAATTGTTTCAAAATGTGCCGTTTATCAGGATATTATGATGTGAGAGAACACGTTACGCGCTGCCAATCCCCGAGAAATGGTACGCCCCTTACAACGAGCATACGGAGCATCAGGTTCTGTACACCAGTATATTATGATGTGTAAAAACGCGTTGAGCGTTGCCGATCCCCCAAAAATGGTCCTACCCTTACAACGAGCATACGGAGCATCGGGTTCTGTAAACCTTCGGCCTTTTCCGGATATTTCCGGCTTTTTAATTGTTTCAAAAAGGGTCGTATCGCACGATATTAGGATGTGTGTGATCTCGCTGCACGCTTCCAATCCCCGAAAAATGGTACGCCCATTACAACGAGCATACGGAGCAACGGGTTCTGTACACCTTCGGCCTTTTCCGGAAATTTCCGGCTTTTTAATTGTTTCAAAATGGGCCGTATATCAGGATATTATGATGTGAGAGAACTCGTTGCGCGCTGCCTATCCCCGAAGAATGGTACTTCCATTACAACGAGCATGCGGAGAATCCTGTCTTGTACATATTCGGCCTTTTCCGGCAAGTTTCGGCTTTTTAATAGTTTCAAAATGAGTCGTTTCGCAGGATATTATGAGGTGTGAGAACTCGCTGCACGCTGCCCATCCCCGAAAAATGGTACTTCCATTACAACGAGCAAACGGGGCATCGGGTTCTGTACACCTTCGGCCTTTTCCGGACATCTCCGGCATTTTATGTGATTAAAAACGGGCCGTATATCAGGATATTATGATGTGAGAGAACTCGTTGCGCGCTGCCAATCTCCGAAGAATGGTATGCCCATTACAACGAGCATACGGAGCAACGGGTTCTGTACACCTTTGGCATTTTCCGGTCATTTCCGGCTTTTTAATTGTTTCAAAATGGGTCGTATCGCACGATATTATGATGTGTGAGATCTCGCTGCACGCTTCCAATCCCCGAAAAATGGTACGCCCATTACAACGAGCATACGGAGCAACGGGTTCTGTACACCTTCGGCCTTTTCCGGACATTTCCGGCTTTTTAATTGTTTCAAAATGGGCCGTATATCAGATTATTATGATGTGTAAGAGCCAGTTGCTCTCTGCCAACCCCCCAAAAATGGTACTTCCATTACAACGAGCAAACGGAGCATCGGGTTCTGTACACCTTCGGCCTTTTCCGGACATCTCCGGCATTTTATGTGATTAAAAACGGGCCGTATAGCAGGATATTATGATGTGAGGGAACTCGGTGCGCGCTGCCAATCCCCGAAGAATGGTACTTCCAATACAACGAGCATGCGGAGAATCCTGTCATGTACATATTCGGCCTTTTCCGGCCAGTTTCGTCTTTTTAGTTGTTTCAAAATGGGTCGTATCGCAGGATATTATGATGTGTGAGAACTCGCTGCACGCTGCCAACCCCCCAAAAATGGTACTTCCATTACAACGAGCAAACGGAGCATCGGGTTCTGTACACCTTCGGCCTTTTCCGGACATCTCCGGCATTTTATGTGATTAAAAACGGGCCGTATAGCAGGATATTATGATGTGAGGGAACTCGGTGCGCGCTGCCAATCCCCGAAGAATGGTACTTCCAATACAACGAGCATGCGGAGAATCCTGTCTTGTACATATTCGGCCTTTTCCGGCCAGTTTCGTCTTTTTAATTGTTTCAAAATGGGTCGTATCGCGGGATATTATGATGTGTGAGATCTCGCTGCACGCTTCCAATCCCCGAAAAATGGTACATTCATTACAACGAGCATGCGGAGAATCCTGTCTTGTACATATTCGGCCTTTTCCGGCCAGTTTCGTCTTTTTAATTGTTTCAAAATGGGTCGTATCGCGGGATATTATGACGTGAGAGAACTCGTTGCGCGCTGCCAATCCCCGAAGAATGGTACATCCATTACAACGAGCATGCGGAGAATCCTGTCTTGTACATATTCGGCCTTTCCCGGCCAGTTTCGGCTTTTTAATAGTTTCAAAATGGGTCGTATCGCAGGATATTATGAGGTGTGAGAACTCGCAGCACCCTGCCAATCCCCGCAAAATGGTACGCCCATTACAACGAGCATACGGAGCAACGGGTTCTGTACACCTTCGGCCTTTTCCGGAAATTTCCGGCTTTTTAATTGTTTCAAAATGGGCCGTATATCAGGATATTATGATGTGAGAGAACTCGTTGCGCGCTGCCTATCCCCGAAGAATGGTACTTCCATTACAACGAGCATGCGGAGAATCCTGTCTTGTACATATTCGGCCTTTTCCGGCAAGTTTCGGCTTTTTAATAGTTTCAAAATGAGTCGTTTCGCAGGATATTATGAGGTGTGAGAACTCGCTGCACGCTGCCCATCCCCGAAAAATGGTACTTCCATTACAACGAGCAAACGGGGCATCGGGTTCTGTACACCTTCGGCCTTTTCCGGACATCTCCGGCATTTTATGTGATTAAAAACGGGCCGTATATCAGGATATTATGATGTGAGAGAACTCGTTGCGCGCTGCCAATCTCCGAAGAATGGTATGCCCATTACAACGAGCATACGGAGCAACGGGTTCTGTACACCTTTGGCATTTTCCGGACATTTCCGGCTTTTTAATTGTTTCAAAATGGGTCGTATCGCACGATATTATGATGTGTGAGATCTCGCTGCACGCTTCCAATCCCCGAAAAATGGTACGCCCATTACAACGAGCATACGGAGCAACGGGTTCTGTACACCTTCGGCCTTTTCCGGACATTTCCGGCTTTTTAATTGTTTCAAAATGGGCCGTATATCAGATTATTATGATGTGTAAGAGCCAGTTGCTCTCTGCCAACCCCCCAAAAATGGTACTTCCATTACAACGAGCAAACGGAGCATCGGGTTCTGTACACCTTCGGCCTTTTCCGGACATCTCCGGCATTTTATGTGATTAAAAACGGGCCGTATAGCAGGATATTATGATGTGAGGGAACTCGGTGCGCGCTGCCAATCCCCGAAGAATGGTACTTCCAATACAACGAGCATGCGGAGAATCCTGTCATGTACATATTCGGCCTTTTCCGGCCAGTTTCGTCTTTTTAGTTGTTTCAAAATGGGTCGTATCGCAGGATATTATGATGTGTGAGAACTCGCTGCACGCTGCCAACCCCCCAAAAATGGTACTTCCATTACAACGAGCAAACGGAGCATCGGGTTCTGTACACCTTCGGCCTTTTCCGGACATCTCCGGCATTTTATGTGATTAAAAACGGGCCGTATAGCAGGATATTATGATGTGAGGGAACTCGGTGCGCGCTGCCAATCCCCGAAGAATGGTACTTCCAATACAACGAGCATGCGGAGAATCCTGTCTTGTACATATTCGGCCTTTTCCGGCCAGTTTCGTCTTTTTAATTGTTTCAAAATGGGTCGTATCGCGGGATATTATGATGTGTGAGATCTCGCTGCACGCTTCCAATCCCCGAAAAATGGTACATTCATTACAACGAGCATGCGGAGAATCCTGTCTTGTACATATTCGGCCTTTTCCGGCCAGTTTCGTCTTTTTAATTGTTTCAAAATGGGTCGTATCGCGGGATATTATGACGTGAGAGAACTCGTTGCGCGCTGCCAATCCCCGAAGAATGGTACATCCATTACAACGAGCATGCGGAGAATCCTGTCTTGTACATATTCGGCCTTTCCCGGCCAGTTTCGGCTTTTTAATAGTTTCAAAATGGGTCGTATCGCAGGATATTATGAGGTGTGAGAACTCGCAGCACCCTGCCAATCCCCGCAAAATGGTACGCCCATTACAACGAGCATACGGAGCAACGGGTTCTGTACACCTTTGGCATTTTCTGGACATTTCCGGCATTTTAAGTGATCCAAAATGGGCCGAATAGCAGGATACTATGATGTGTAAAAACGCGTTGAGCGTTGCCAATCCCCCAAAAATGGTCCTTCCATTACAACGAGCATACGGAGCAACGGGTTCTGTACACCTTCGGCCTTTTCCGGATATTTCCGGCTTTTTAATTGTTTCAAAAAGGGTCGTATCGCAGGATATTATGATGTGTGAGATCTCGCTGCACGCTGCCAATCCCCGAGAAATGGTACGCCCCTTACAACGAGCATACGGAGCATCAGGTTCTGTACACCTTCGGCCTTTTCCGGACATTTCCGGCATTTTAAGTGATCAAAAACGGGCCGTATAGCAGGATATTATGATGTCAGGGAACTCGTTGCGCGCTGCAAATCCCCGAAGAATGGTACTTCCATTACAACGAGCATGACGAGAATCCTGTCATGTACATATTCGGCCTTTTCCGGCCAGTTTCGGCTTTTTAATAGTTTCAAAATGAGTCGTATCGCAGGATATTATGAGGTGTGAGAACTCGCTGCACGCTGCCAATCCCCGAAAAATGGTACGCCCACTACAACGAGCATACGGAGCAACGGGTTCTGTACACCTTCGGCCTTTTCCGGACATTTCCGGCTTTTTAATTGTTTCAAAATGGGCCGTACATCAGATTATTATGATGTGTAAGAGCCAGTTGCTCTCTGCCAACCCCCCAAAAATGGTACTTCCATTACAACGAGCAAACGGAGCATCGGGTTCTGTACACCTTCGGCCTTTTCCGGACATCTCCGGCATTTTATGTGATTAAAAACGGACCGTATAGCAGGATATTATGATGTGAGGGAACTCGTTGCGCGCTGCCATTCCCCGAAGAATGGTACTTCCAATACAACGAGTATGCGGAGAATACTGTCTTGTACATATTCGGCCTTTTCCGGCAAGTTTCGGCTTTTTAATAGTTTCAAAATGAGTCGTTTCGCAGGATATTATGAGGTGAGAGAACTCGTTACGCGCAGCCAATCCCCGAGAAATGGAACGCCCCTTACAACGAGTATACGTAGCATCAGGTTCTGTACACCTTCGGCCTTTTCCGAACATTTCCGGCATTTTATGTGATTAAAACGGGTCGTATCGCAGGATATTATGATGTGTGAGAACTCGCTGCACGCTGCCAATCCCCCAAAAATGGTCCTTCCATTACAACGAGCATACGGAGCAACGGGTTCTGTACACCTTCGGCATTTTCCGGACATTTCCGGCTATTTTATTGTTTCAAAACGGGTCGTATCGCAGGATATTATGATGTGAGAGAACTCGTTGCTCTCTGCCAACCCCCCAAAAATGGTACTTCCATTACAACGAGCAAACGGAGCATCGGGTTCTGTACACCTTCGGCCTTTTCCGGACATCGCCGGCATTTTATGTGATTAAAAACGGGCCGTATAGCAGGATATTATGATGTGAGGGAACTCGTTGCGCGCTGCAAATCCCCGAAGAATGGTACTTCCATTACAACGAGCATGACGAGTATCCTGTCTTGTACATATTCGGCCTTTTCCGGCCAGTTTCGGCTTTTTAATAGTTTCAAAATGAGTCGTATCGCAGGATATTATGAGGTGTGAGAGCTCGCTGCACGCTGCCAATCCCCGAAAAATGGTACGCCCACTACAACGAGCATACGGAGCAACGGGTTCTGTACACCTTCGGCGTTTTCCGGACATTTCCGGCTTTTTAACTGTTTCAAAATGTGCCGTTTATCAGGATATTATGATGTGAGAGAACACGTTACGCGCTGCCAATCCCCGAGAAATGGTACGCCCCTTACAACGAGCATACGGAGCATCAGGTTCTGTACACCAGTATATTATGATGTGTAAAAACGCGTTGAGCGTCGCCGATCCCCCAAAAATGGTCCTTCCCTTACAACGAGCATACGGAGCATCGGGTTCTGTAAACCTTCGGCCTTTTCCGGATATTTCTGGCTTTTTAATTGTTTCAAAAAGGGTCGTATCGCACGATATTATGATGTGTGTGATCTCGCTGCACGCTTCCAATCCCCGAAAAATGGTACGCCCATTACAACGAGCATACGGAGCAACGGGTTCTGTACACCTTCGGCCTTTTCCGGACATTTCCGGCTTTTTAATTGTTTCAAAATGGGCCGTATATCAGGATATTATGATGTGAGAGAACTCGTTGCGCGCTGCCTATCCCCGAAGAATGGTACTTCCATTACAACGAGCATGCGGAGAATCCTGTCTTGTACATATTCGGCCTTTTCCGGCAAGTTTCGGCTTTTTAATAGTTTCAAAATGAGTCGTTTCGCAGGATATTATGAGGTGTGAGAACTCGCTGCACGCTGCCCATCCCCGAAAAATGGTACTTCCATTACAACGAGCAAACGGGGCATCGGGTTCTGTACACCTTCGGCCTTTTCCGGACATCTCCGGCATTTTATGTGATTAAAAACGGGCCGTATATCAGGATATTATGATGTGAGAGAACTCGTTGCGCGCTGCCAATCTCGGAAGAATGGTACGTCCATTACAACGAGCATGCGGAGAATCCTGTCTTTTACATATTCGGCCTTTTCCGGCAAGTTTCGGCTTTTTTATAGTTTCAAAATGAGTCGTTTCGCAGGATGTTATGAGGTGTGAGAACTCGCTGCACGCTGCCAATCCCCGAAAAATGGTACGCCCATTACAACGAGCATACGGAGCAACGGGTTCTGTACACCTTTGGCATTTTCTGGACATTTCCGGCTTTTTAATTGTTTCAAAATGGGTCGTATCGCACGATATTATGATGTGTGAGATCTCGCTGCACGCTTCCAATCCCCGAAAAATGGTACGCCCATTACAACGAGCATACGGAGCAACGGGTTCTGTACACCTTCGGCCTTTTCCGGACATTTCCGGCTTTTTAATTGTTTCAAAATGGGCCCTATATCAGATTATTATGATGTGTAAGAGCCAGTTGCTCTCTGCCAACCCCCCAAAAATGGTACTTCCATTACAACGAGCAAACGGAGCATCGGGTTCTGTACACCTTCGACCTTTTCCGGACATCTCCGGCATTTTGTGTGATTAAAAACGGGCCGTATAGCAGGATATTATGATGTGAGGGAACTCGGTGCGCGCTGCCAATCCCCGAAGAATGGTACTTCCAATACAACGAGCATGCGGAGAATCCTGTCATGTACATATTCGGCCTTTTCCGGCCAGTTTCGTCCTTTTAATTGTTTCAAAATGGGTCGTATCGCGGGATATTATGACGTGAGTGAACTCGTTGCGCACTGCCAATCCCCGAAGAATGGTACATCCATTACAACGAGCATGCGGAGAATCCTGTCTTGTACATATTCGGCCTTTCCCGGCCAGTTTCGGCTTTTTAATAGTTTCAAAATGGGTCGTATCGCAGGACATTATGAGGTGTGAGAACTCGCAGCACCCTGCCAATCCCCGCAAAATGGTACGCCCATTACAACGAGCATACGGAGCAACGGGTTCTGTACACCTTCGGCCTTTTCCGGACATTTCCGGCTTTTTAATTGTTTCAAAATGGGCCGTATATCAGATTATTATGATGTGTAAGAGCCAGTTGCTCTCTGCCAACCCCCCAAAAATGGTACTTCCATTACAACGAGCAAACGAAGCATCGGGTTCTGTACACCTTCGGCCTTTTCCGGACATCTCCGGCATTTTATGTAATTAAAAACGGGCCGTATAGCAGGATATTATGATGTGAGGGAACTCGTTGCGCGCTGCAAATCCCCGAAGAATGGTACTTCCATTACAACGAGCATGACGAGAATCCTGTCTTGTACATATTCGGCCTTTTCCGGCCAGTTTCGGCTTTTTAATAGTTTCAAAATGAGTCGTATCGCAGGATATTATGAGGTGTGAGAACTCGCTGCACGCTGCCAATCCCCGAAATTAGTACGCCCATTACAACGAGCATACGGAGCAACGGGTTCTGTACACCTTCGGCCTTTTCCGGACATTTCCGGCTTTTTAATTGTTTCAAAATGGGTCGTATCGCGCGATATTATGATGTGAGAGAACTCGTTGCGCGCTGCCAATCCCCGAAGAATGTTACTTCCAATACAACGAGCATGCGGAGAATCCTGTCATGTACATATTCGGCCTTTTCCGGCCAGTTTCGTCTTTTTAGTTGTTGCAAAATGGGTCGTATCGCAGGATATTATGATGTGTGAGAACTCGCTGCACGCTGCCAACCCCCCAAAAATGGTACTTCCATTACAACGAGCAAACGGAGTATCGGGTTCTGTACACCTTCGGCCTTTTCCGGACATCTCCGGTATTTTCTGTGATTAAAAACGGGCCGTATAGCAGGATATTATGATGTGAGGGAACTCGGTGCGCGCTGCCAATCCCCGAAGAATGGTACTTCCAATACAACGAGCATGCGGAGAATCCTGTCTTGTACATATTCGGCCTTTTCCGGCCAGTTTCGTCTTTTTAATTGTTTCAAAATGGGTCGTATCGCGGGATATTATGACGTGAGAGAACTCGTTGCGCGCTGCCAATCCCTGAAGAATGGTACATCCATTACAACGAGCATGCGGAGAATCCTGTCTTGTACATATTCGGCCTTTCCCGGCCAGTTTCGGCTTTTTAATAGTTTCAAAATGGGTCGTATCGCAGGATATTATGATGTGTGAGAACTCGCTGCACGCTGCCAATCCCTCAAAAATGGTCCTTCCATTACAACGAGCATACGGAGCAACGTGTTCTGTACACCTTCGGCATTTTCCGGACATTTCCGGCTTTTTAATTGTTTCAAAATGGGTCGTATCGCGGGATATTATGATGTGAGAGAACTCGTTGCGCGGTGCCAATCCCCGAAGAATGGTACTTCCATTACAACGAGCATACGGAGCATCAGGTTCTGTACACCTTCGGCCTTTTCCGGACATTTCCGGCATTTTAAGTGATCAAAAATGGGCCGAATAGCAGGATATTATGATGTGTAAAAACGCGTTGACCGTTGCCAATCCCCCAAAAATGGTCCTCCCATTACAACGAGCATACGGAGCAACGGGTTTTGTACACCTTCGGCCTTTTCCGGATTTTTCCGGCTTTATAATTGTTTCAAAAAGGGTCGTATCGCAGGATATTATGATGTGTGAGATCTCGCTGCACGCTGCCAATCCCCGAAAAATGGTACGCCCATTACAACGAGCATACGGAGCAACGGGTTCTGTACACCTTCGGCCTTTTCCGGACATTTCCGGCTTTTTAATTGTTCAAAAAGGGTCGTATCGCACGATATTATGATGTGTGACATCTCGCTGCACGCATCCAATCCCCGAAAAATGGTCCTTACATTACAACGAGCATACGGAGCAACGGGTTCTGTACACGTTCGGCATTTTCCGGACATTTCCGGCTATTTAATTGTTTCAAAATGGGTCGTATCGCAGGATATTATGATGTGAGAGTACTCGTTGCGCGCTGCTAATCCCCGAAGAATGGTACATCCATTACAACGAGCATGCGGAGAATCCTGTCTTGTACATATTCGGCCTTTTCAGGCCAGTTTCGGCTTTTTAATAGTTTCAAAATGGGTCGTATCGCAGGATATTATGAAGTGTGAGAACTCGCTGCACGCTGCCAATCCCCGAAAAATGGTTCGCCCATTACAACTAGCATACGGAGCAACGGGTTCTGTACACCTTCAGCCTTTTCCGGATATTTCCCGCTTTTTAATTGTTTCAAAAAGGGTCGTATCGCAGGATATTATGATGTGTGAGATCTCGCTGCACGCTGCCAATCCCCGAAAAATGGTACGCCCATTACAACCAGCATACGGAGCAACGGGTTCTGTACACCTTCGGCCTTTTCCGGATATTTCCGGCTTTTTAATTGTTTCAAAAAGGGTCGTATCGCAGGATATTATGATGTGTGAGATCTCGTTGCGCGCTGCCAATCCCCGAGAAATGGTACGCCCCTTACAACGAGTATACGTAGCATCAGGTTCTGTACACCTTCGTCCTTTTCCGGACATTTCCGGCATTTTACGTGATTAAAAACGGGTCGTATCGCAGGATATTATGATGTGTGAGAACTGGCTGCACGCTGCCAATCCCCGAAAAATGGTCCTTCCATTACAACGAGCATACGGAGCAACGGGTTCTGTACACCTTCGGCCTTTTTTGGACATTTCCGGCATTTTATGTGAATAAAAACGGGTCGTATCGCAGGATATTATGATGTGTGAGATCTCGCTGCACGCTGCCAATCCCCGAAAAATGGTACGCCCATTACAACGAGCATACGGAGCAACGGGTTATGTACACGTTCGGCATTTTCCGGACATTTCCGGCTATTTAATTGTTTCAAAATGGGTCGTATCGCAGGATATTATGATGTGAGAGAACTCGTTGCGCGTTGCCAATCCCCGAAGAATGGTACATCCATTACAACGAGCATGCGGAGAATCCTGTCTTGTACATATTCGGCCTTTTCCGGCCAGTTTCGGCTTTTTAATAGTTTCAAAATGGGTCGTATCGCAGGATATTATGAAGTGTGGGAACTCGCTGCACGCTGCCAATCCCCGAAAAATGGTACGCCCATTACAACGAGCATACGGAGCAACGGGTTCTGTACACCTTCAGCCTTTTCCGGATATTTCCCGCTTTTTAATTGTTTCAAAAAGGGTCGTATCGCAGGATATTATGATGTGTGAGACCTCGTTGCGCGCTGCCAATCCCCGAGAAATGGTACGACCCTTACAACGAGTATACGTAGCATCAGGTTCTGTACACCTTCGGCCTTTTCCGGACATTTCCGGCTATTTAGTTGTTTCAAAATGGGCCGTATTTCAGGATATTATGATGTGAGAGAACTCGTTACGCGCTGCCAATCCCCGAGAAATGGTACGCCCATTACAACGAGCATACGGAGCAACGGGTTCTGTACACATTCGGCCTTTTCCGGACATTTCCGGCTTTTTAATTGTTTCAAAATGGGCCGTATATCAGATTATTATGATGTGTAAGAGCCAGTTGCTCTCTGCCAACTCCCCAAAAATGGTACTTCCATTACAACGAGCAAACGGAGCATCGGGTTCTGTACACCTTCGGCCTTTTCCGGACATTTCCGGCTTTTTAATTGTTTCAAAATGGGCCGTATTTCAGGATATTATGATGTGAGAGAACTCGTTACGCGCTGCCAATCCCCGAGAAATGGTACGCCCCTTACAACGAGCATACGGAGCATCAGGTTCTGTACACCTTCGGCCTTTTCCGGACATTTCCGGCATTTTAAGTGATCAAAAATGGGCCGAATAGCAGGATATTATGATGTGTAAAAACGCGTTGAGCGTTGCCAATCCCCGAGAAATGGTACGCCCCTTACAACGAGCATACGGAGCATCAGGTTCTGTACACCTTCGGCCTTTTCCGGACATTTCCGGCATTTTAAGTGATCAAAAACGGGCCGTATATCAGGATATTATGATGTGTAAGAACCAGTTGCTCTCTGCCAACCCCCCAAAAATGGTACTTCCATTACAACGAGCAAACGGAGCATTGGGTTCTGTACACTTTCGGCCTTTTCCGGACATCTCCGGCATTTTATGTGATTAAAAACGGGTCGTATCGCAGGATATTATGGTGTGAGAGAACTCGGTGCGCGCTGCCATTCCCCGAAGAATGGTACTTCCAATACAACGAGCATGCGGAGAATCCTGTCTTGTACATCTTCGGCCTTTTCCGGCCAGTTTCGGCTTTTTAATAGTTTCAAAATGGGTCGTATCGCAGGATATTATGAGGTGTGAAAACTGGCTGCACGCTGGAAATCCCCGAAAAATGGTACGCCCATTACAACAAGCAAAGGGAGCAACGGGTTCTGTACACCTTCGGCCTTTTCCGGACATTTCCGGCTTTTTAATTGTTTCAAAATGGGCCGTATATCAGGATATTATGATGTGAGAGAACTCGTCGCGCGCTGCCAATCCCCGAGAAATGGTACGGCCCTTACAACGAGCATACGGAGCATCAGGTTCTGTACACCTTCGTCCTTTTCCGGACATTTCCGGCATTTTAAGTGATCAAAAACGGGCCGAATAGCAGGATATTATGATGTGAGAGAACACGGTGCGCGCTGCCAATCCCCGAAGAATGGTACTTCCAATACAACCAGCATCCGGAGAATCCTGTCTTGTACATATTCGGCCTTTTCCGGATATTTCCGGCTTTTTAATTGTTTCAAAAAGGGTCGTATCGCAGGATATTATGATGTGTGAGATCTCGTTGCGCGCTGCCAATCCCCGAGAAATGGTACGCCCCTTACAACGAGTATACGTAGCATCAGGTTCTGTACACCTTCGGCCTTTTCCGGACATTTCCGGCATTTTATGTGATTAAAAACGGGTCGTATCGCAGGATATTATGATGTGTGAGAACTAGCTGCACGCTGCCAATCCCCGAAAAATGGTCCTTCCATTACAACGAGCATACGGGGCAACGGGTTCTGTACACCTTCGGCCTTTTCCGGACATTTCCGGCATTTTATGTGATTAAAAACGGGTCGTATCGCAGGATATTATGATGTGTGAGATCTCGCTGCACGCTGCCAATCCCCGAAAAATGGTACGCCTATTACAACGAGCATACGGAGCAACGGGTTATGTACACGTTCGGCATTTTCCGGACATTTCCGGCTATTTAATTGTTTCAAAATGGGTCGTATCGCAGGATATTATGATGTGAGAGAACTCGTTGCGCGCTGCCAATCCCCGAAGAATGGTACATCCATTACAACGAGCATGACGAGAATCCTGTCTTGTACATATTCGGCCTCTTCCGGCCAGTTTCGGCTTTTTAATAGTTTCGAAATGAGTCGTATAGCAGGATATTATGAGGTGTGAGAACTCGCTGCACGCTGCCAATCCCCGAAAAATGGTACGCCCACTACAACGAGCATACGGAGCAACGGGTTCTGTACACCTTCGGCCTTTTCCGGACATTTCCGGCTTTTTAATTGTTTCAAAATGTGCCGTTTATCAGGATATTATGATGTGAGAGAACACGTTACGCGCTGCCAATCCCCGAGAAATGGTACGCCCCTTACAACGAGCATACGGAGCATCAGGTTCTGTACACCTTAGGCCTTTTCCGGACATTTCCGGCATTTTAAGTGATCAAAAACGGGCCGAATAGCAGGATATTATGATGTGTAAAAACGCGTTGAGCGTTGCCAATCCCCCAAAAATGGTCCTTCCCTTACAACGAGCATACGGAGCATCGGGTTCTGTACACCTTCGGCCTTTTCCAGATATTTCCGGCTTTTTAATTGTTTCAAAAATGGTCGTATCGCACGATATTATGATGTGTGAGATCTCGCTGCACACTTCCAATCCCCGAAAAATGGTACGCCCATTACAACGAGCATACGGAGCAACGGGTTCTGTACACCTTCGGCCTTTTCCGGACATTTCCGGCTTTTTAATTGTTTCAAAATGGGCCGTATATCAGATTATTATGATGTGTAAGAACCAGTTGCTCTCTGCCAACCCCCCAAAAATGGTACTTCCATTACAACGAGCAAACGGAGTATCGGGTTCTGTACACCTTCGGCCTTTTCCGGACATCTCCGGCATTTTATGTGATTAAAAACGGGCCGTATAGCAGGATATTCTGATTTGAGAGAACTCGGTGCGCGCTGCCAATCCCCGAAGAATGGTACTTCCAATACAACGAGCATGCGGAGAATCCTGTCTTGTACATATTCGGCCTTTTCCGGCCAGTTTCGTGTTTTTAATTGTTTCAAAATGGGTCGTATCGCAGGATATTATGATGTGTGAGAACTCGCTGCACGCTGCCAATCCCCGAAAAATGGTACGACCATTACAACGAGCATACGGAGCAACGGGTTCTGTACACCTTCGGCCTTTTCCGGACATTTCCGGCTATTTAATTGTTTCAAAATGGGTCGTATCGCAGGATATTATGATGTGTGAGAACACGCTGCACGCTGCCCTTCCCCGAAAAATGGTACTTCCATTACCACGAGCAAACGGAGCATCGGGTTCTGTACACCTTCGGCCTTTTCCGGCCAGTTTCGGCTTTTTAATAGTTTCAAAATGAGTCGTATCGCAGGATATTATGATGTGAGAGAACTCGTTGCGCGCTGCCAATCCCCGAAAAATGGTACATCCATTACAACGAGCATGCGGAGAATCCTGTCTTGTACATATTCGGCCTTTTCCGACCAGTTTCGGCTTTTTAATAGTTTCAAAATGGGTCGTATCGCAGGATATTATGATGTGTAAAAACGCGTTGAGCGTTGCCAATCCCCCAAAAATGGTAATTCCATTACAACGAGCATACGGAGCAACGGGTTCTGTACACCTTCGGCCTTTTCCGGATATTTCCGGCTTTTTAATTGTTTCAAAATGGGCCGTATATCAGGATATTATGATGTGTAAGAACCAATTGCTCTCTGCCAACCCCCCAAAAATGGTACTTCCATTACAGCGAGCATACGGAGAATTGGGTTCTGTACACCTTCGGCCTTTTCCGGACATCTCCGGCATTTTATGTGATTAAAAACGGGCCGTATAGCAGGATATTATGATGTGAGGGAACTCTTTGCGCGCTGCAAATCCCCGAAGAATGGTACTTCCATTACAACGAGCATGACGAGAATCCTGTCTTGTACATATTCGGCCATTTCCGGCCAGTTTCGGCTTTTTAATAGTTTCAAAATGGGTCGTATCGCAGGATATTATGAGGTGTGAGAACTGGCTGCACGCTGGAAATCCCCGAAAAATGGTACGCTCATTACAACGAGCATACGGAGCAACGGGTTCTGTACACCTTCGGCCTTTTCCGGACATTTCCGGCTTTTTAATTGCTTCAAAATGGGCCGTATATCAGGATATTATGATGTGTAAGATCCAGTTGCTCTCTGCCAACCCCCCAAAAATGGTACTTCCATTACAACAAGCAAAGGGAGCAACGGGTTCTGTACACGTTCGGCATTTTCCGGACATTTCCGGCTTTTTAATTGTTTCAAAATGGGCCGTATATCAGGATATTATGATGTGAGAGAACTCGTTGCGCGCTGCCAATCCCCGAAAAATGGTACATCCATTACAACGAGCATGCGGAGAATCCTGTCTTGTGCATATTCGGCCTTTTCCGACCAGTTTCGGCTTTTTAATAGTTTCAAAATGGGTCGTATCGCAGGATATTATGAGGTGTGAGAACTCGCTGCACGCTGCCAATCCCCGAAAAATGGTACGCCCATTAAACGAGCATACGGAGCAACGGGTTCTGTACACCTTCGGCCTTTTCCGGACATTTCCGGCTTTTTAATTGCTTCAAAATGGGCCGTATATCAAGATCCAGTTGCTCTCTGTCAACCCCCCAAAAATGGTACTTCCATTACAACAAGCAAAGGGAGCAACGGGTTCTGTACACCTTCGGCCTTTTCCGGACATTTCCGGCTTTTTAATTGTTTCAAAATGGGTCGTATCGCGCGATATTATGATGTGAGAGAACTCGTTGCGCGTTGCCAATCCCCGAAGAATGGTACATCCATTACAACGAGCATGCGGAGAATCCTGTCTTGTACATATTCGGCCTTTTCCGGCCAGTTTCGGCTTTTTAATAGTTTCAAAATGAGTCGTATCGCAGGATATTATGATGTGTAAAAACGCGTTGAGCGATGCCAATCCCCCAAAAATGGTAATTCCATTACAACGAGCATACGGAGCAACGGGTTCTGTACACCTTCGGCCTTTTCCGGATATTTCCGGCTTTTTAATTGTTTCAAAATGGGCCGTATATCAGGATATTATGATGTGTAAGAACCAGTTGCTCTCTGCCAACCCCCCAAAAATGGTACTTCCATTACAACGAGCAAACGGAGCATTCGGTTCTGTACACCGTCGGCCTTTTCCGGACATCTCCGGCATTTTATGTGATTAAAAACGGGCCGTATAGCAGGATATTATGATGCGAGAGAACTCGTTGCGCGCTGCCAATCCCCGAAGAATGGTACTTCCATTACAACGAGCATGCGGAGAATCCTGTCTTGTACATATTCGGCCATTTCCGGCCAGTTTCGGCTTTTTAATAGTTTCAAAATGGGTCGTATCGCAGGATATTATGAGGTGTGAGAACTGGCTGCACGCTGGAAATCCCCGAAAAATGGTACGCCCATTACAACGAGCATACGGAGCAGCGGGTTCTGTACACCTTCGGCCTTTTCCGGACATTTCCGGCTTTTTAATTGCTTCAATAGGGGCCGTATATCAGGATATTATGATGTGTAAGAACCAGTTGCTCTCTGCCAACCCCCCAAAAATGGTACTTCCATTACAACAAGCAAAGGGAGCAACGGGTTCTGTACACCTTCGGCCTTTTCCGGACATTTCCGGCTTTTTAATTGTTTCAAAATGGGCCGTATATCAGGATATTATGATGTGAGAGAACTCGTTGCGCGCTGCCAATCCCCGAAAAATGGTACATCCATTACAACGAGCATGCGGAGAATCCTGTCTTGTGCATATTCGGCCTTTTCCGACCAGTTTCGGCTTTTTAATAGTTTCAAAATGGGTCGTATCGCAGGATATTATGAGGTGTGAGAACTCGCTGCACGCTGGAAATCCCCGAAAAATGGTACGCCCATTACAACGAGCATACGGAGCAACGGGTTCTGTACACCTTCGGCCTTTTCCGGACATTTCCGGCTTTTTAATTGCTTCAAAATGGGCCGTATATCAGGATATTATGATGTGTAAGAAGCAATTGCTCTCTGCCAACCCCCCAAAAATGGTACTTCCATTACAACGAGCAAACGGAGCATTGGGTTCTGTACACCTTCGGCCTTTTCCGGACATCTCCGGCATTTTATGTGATTAAAAACGGGCCGTATAGCAGGATATTATGATGTGAGGGAACTCGTTGCGCGCTGCAAATCCCCGAAGAATGGTACTTCCATTACAACGAGCATGACGAGAATCCTGTCTTGTACATATTCGGCCTTTTCCGGCCAGTTTCGCCTTTTTAATAGTTTCAAAATCAGTCGTATCGCAGGATATTATGAGGTGTGAGAACTCGCTGCACGCTGCCAATCCCCCAAAAATGGTCCTTCCATTACAACGAGCATACGGAGCAACGGGTTCTGTACACCTTCGGCATTTTCCGGACATTTCCGGCTTTTTAATTGTTTCAAAATGGGTCGTATCGCGCGATATTATGATGTGAGAGAACTCGTTGCGCGCTGCCAATCCCCGAAGAATGGTACATCCATTACAACGAGCATGCGGAGAATCTTGTCTTGTACATATTCGGCCTTTTCCGGACATTTCCGGCTTTTTAATTGTTTCAAAATGGGTCGTATCGCAGGTTATTATGATGTGAGAGAACTCGTTGCGCGCTGCCAATCCCCGAAGAATGGTACTTCCATTACAACGAGCATACGGAGCATCAGGTTCTGTACACCTTCGGCCTTTTCCGGACATTTCCGGCTTTTTAATTGTTTCAAAATGGGCCGTATAGCAGGATATTATAATGTGAGAGAACTCGTTGCGCGCTGCCAATCCCCGAAGAATGGTACTTCCATTACAACGAGCATGCGGAGGATCCTGTCTTGTACATATTCGGCCATTTCCTGCCAGTTTCGGCTTTTTAATAGTTTCAAAATGGGTCGTATCGCAGGATATTATGAGGTGTGAGAACTGGCTGCACGCTGGAAATCCCCGAAAAATGGTACACCCATTACAACGAGCATACGGAGCAACGGGTTCTGTACACCTTCGGTCTTTTCCGGACATTTCCGGCTTTTTAATTGCTCAAAATGGGCCGTATATCAGGATATTATGATGTGTAAGAACCAGTTGCTCTCTGCCAACCCCCCAAAAATGGTACTTCCGTTACAACAAGCAAAGGGAGCAACGGGTTCTGTACACCTTCGGCCTTTTCCGGACATTTCCGCCTTTCTAATTGTTTCAAAATGGGCTGTATATCAGGATATTATGATGTGAGAGAACTCGTTGCGCGCTGCCAATACCCGAAGAATGGTACTTCCATTACAACGAGTATGCGGAGAATCCTGTCTTGTACATATTCGGCCTTTTCCGGCAAGTTTCGGCTTTTTAATAGTTTCAGAATGAGTCGTTTCGCAGAATATTATGAGGTGTGAGAACTCGCTGCACGCTGCCAATCCCCGAAAAATGGTACGCCCACTACAACGAGCATACGGAGCATCAGGTTCTGTACACCTTCGGCCTTTTCCGGACATTTCCGGCATTTTAAGTGATCAAAAACGGGCCGAATAGCAGGATATTATGATGTGTAAAAACGCCTTGAGCGTTGCCGATCCCCCAAAAATGGTCCTTCCCTTACAACGAGCATACGGTGCATCGGGTTCTGTACACCTTCGGCCTTTTCCGGATATTTCCGGCTTTTTAATTGTTTCAAAAAGGATCGTATCGCACAATATTATGATGTGTGAGATCTCGCTGCACGCTTCCAATCCCCGAAAAATGGTACGCCCATTACAACGAGCATACGGAGCAACGGGTTCTGTACACCTTCGGCCTTTTCCGGACATTTCCGGCTTTTTAATTGTTTCAAAATGGGCCGTATATTAGATTATTATGATGTGTAAGAGCCAGTTGCTCTCTGCCAACCCCCCAAAAATGGTACTTACATTACAACGAGCAAACGGAGCATCGGGTTCTGTACATCTTCGGCCTTTTCCGGACATCTCCGGCATTTTATGTGATTAAAAACGGGCCGTATAGCAGGATATTCTGATTTGAGAGAACTCGGTGCGCGCTGCCAATCCCCGAAGAATGGTACTTCCAATACAACGAGCATGCGGAGAATCCTGTCTTGTACATATTCGGCCTTTTCCGGCCAGTTTCGTGTTTTTAATTGTTTCAAAATGGGTCGTATCGCAGGATATTATGATGTGTGAGAACTCGCTGCACGCTGCCCTTCCCCGAAAAATGGTACTTCCATTACAACGAGCATACGGAGCAACGGGTTCTGTACACCTTCGGCCTTTTCCGGACATTTCCGGCTATTTAATTGTTTCAAAATGGGTCGTATCGCAGGATATTATGATGTGTGAGAACACGCTGCACGCTGCCCTTCCCCGAAAAATGGTACTTCCATTACCACGAGCAAACGGAGCATCGGGTTCTGTACACCTTCGGCCTTTTCCGGCCAGTTTCGGCTTTTTAATAGTTTCAAAATGAGTCGTATCGCAGGATATTATGATGTGAGAGAACTCGTTGCGCGCTGCCAATCCCCGAAAAATGGTACATCCATTACAACGAGCATGCGGAGAATCCTGTCTTGTACATATTCGGCCTTTTCCGACCAGTTTCGGCTTTTTAATAGTTTCAAAATGGGTCGTATCGCAGGATATTATGATGTGTAAAAACGCGTTGAGCGTTGCCAATCCCCCAAAAATGGTAATTCCATTACAACGAGCATACGGAGCAACGGGTTCTGTACACCTTCGGCCTTTTCCGGATATTTCCGGCTTTTTAATTGTTTCAAAATGGGCCGTATATCAGGATATTATGATGTGTAAGAACCAGTTGCTCTCTGCCAACCCCCCAAAAATGGTACTTCCATTACAACGAGCAAACGGAGCATTGGGTTCTGTACACCTTCGGCCTTTTCCGGACATTTCCGGCTTTTTAATTGTTTCAAAATGGGCCGTATATCAGGATATTATGATGTGAGAGAACTCGTTGCGCGCTGCCTATCCCCGAAGAATGGTACTTCCATTACAACGAGCATGCGGAGAATCCTGTCTTGTACATATTCGGCCATTTCCGGCCAGTTTCGGATTTTTAATAGTTTCAAAATGGGTCGTATCGCAGGATATTATGAGGTGTGAGAACTGGCTGCACGCTGGAAATCCCCGAAAAATGGTACGCCCATTACAACGAGCACACGGAGCAACGGGTTCTGTACACCTTCGGCCTTTTCCGGACATTTCCGGCTTTTTAATTGCTTCAAAATGGGCCGTATATCAGGATATTATGATGTGTAAGATCCAGTTGCTCTCTGCCAACCCCCCAAAAATGGTACTTCCATTACAACAAGCAAAGGGAGCAACGGGTTCTGTACACCTTCGGCCTTTTCCGGACATTTCCGGCTTTTTAATTGTTTCAAAATGGGCCGTATATCAGGATATTATGATGTGAGAGAACTCGTTGCGCGCTGCCAATCCCCGAAAAATGGTACATCCATTACAACGAGCATGCGGAGAATCCTGTCTTGTGCATATTCGGCCTTTTCCGACCAGTTTCGGCTTTTTAATAGTTTCAAAATGGGTCGTATCGCAGGATATTATGAGGTGTGAGAACTCGCTGCACGCTGGAAATCCCCGAAAAATGGTACGCCCATTACAACGAGCATACGGAGCAACGGGTTCTGTACACCTTCGGCCTTTTCCGGACATTTCCGGCTTTTTAATTGCTTCAAAATGGGCCGTATATCAGGATATTATGATGTGTAAGAAGCAATTGCTCTCTGCCAACCCCCCAAAAATGGTACTTCCATTACAACGAGCAAACGGAGCATTGGGTTCTGTACACCTTCGGCCTTTTCCGGACATCTCCGGCATTTTATGTGATTAAAAACGGGCCGTATAGCAGGATATTATGATGTGAGGGAACTCGTTGCGCGCTGCAAATCCCCGAAGAATGGTACTTCCATTACAACGAGCATGACGAGAATCCTGTCTTGTACATATTCGGCCTTTTCCGGCCAGTTTCGCCTTTTTAATAGTTTCAAAATCAGTCGTATCGCAGGATATTATGAGGTGTGAGAACTCGCTGCACGCTGCCAATCCCCCAAAAATGGTCCTTCCATTACAACGAGCATACGGAGCAACGGGTTCTGTACACCTTCGGCATTTTCCGGACATTTCCGGCTTTTTAATTGTTTCAAAATGGGTCGTATCGCGCGATATTATGATGTGAGAGAACTCGTTGCGCGCTGCCATTCCCCGAAGAATGGTACATCCATTACAACGAGCATGCGGAGAATCTTGTCTTGTACATATTCGGCCTTTTCCGGACATTTCCGGCTTTTTAATTGTTTCAAAATGGGTCGTATCGCAGGTTATTATGATGTGAGAGAACTCGTTGCGCGCTGCCAATCCCCGAAGAATGGTACTTCCATTACAACGAGCATACGGAGCATCAGGTTCTGTACACCTTCGGCCTTTTCCGGACATTTCCGGCTTTTTAATTGTTTCAAAATGGGCCGTATAGCAGGATATTATAATGTGAGAGAACTCGTTGCGCGCTGCCAATCCCCGAAGAATGGTACTTCCATTACAACGAGCATGCGGAGGATCCTGTCTTGTACATATTCGGCCATTTCCTGCCAGTTTCGGCTTTTTAATAGTTTCAAAATGGGTCGTATCGCAGGATATTATGAGGTGTGAGAACTGGCTGCACGCTGGAAATCCCCGAAAAATGGTACACCCATTACAACGAGCATACGGAGCAACGGGTTCTGTACACCTTCGGTCTTTTCCGGACATTTCCGGCTTTTTAATTGCTCAAAATGGGCCGTATATCAGGATATTATGATGTGTAAGAACCAGTTGCTCTCTGCCAACCCCCCAAAAATGGTACTTCCGTTACAACAAGCAAAGGGAGCAACGGGTTCTGTACACCTTCGGCCTTTTCCGGACATTTCCGCCTTTCTAATTGTTTCAAAATGGGCTGTATATCAGGATATTATGATGTGAGAGAACTCGTTGCGCGCTGCCAATACCCGAAGAATGGTACTTCCATTACAACGAGTATGCGGAGAATCCTGTCTTGTACATATTCGGCCTTTTCCGGCAAGTTTCGGCTTTTTAATAGTTTCAGAATGAGTCGTTTCGCAGAATATTATGAGGTGTGAGAACTCGCTGCACGCTGCCAATCCCCGAAAAATGGTACGCCCACTACAACGAGCATACGGAGCATCAGGTTCTGTACACCTTCGGCCTTTTCCGGACATTTCCGGCATTTTAAGTGATCAAAAACGGGCCGAATAGCAGGATATTATGATGTGTAAAAACGCCTTGAGCGTTGCCGATCCCCCAAAAATGGTCCTTCCCTTACAACGAGCATACGGTGCATCGGGTTCTGTACACCTTCGGCCTTTTCCGGATATTTCCGGCTTTTTAATTGTTTCAAAAAGGGTCGTATCGCACAATATTATGATGTGTGAGATCTCGCTGCACGCTTCCAATCCCCGAAAAATGGTACGCCCATTACAACGAGCATACGGAGCAACGGGTTCTGTACACCTTCGGCCTTTTCCGGACATTTCCGGCTTTTTAATTGTTTCAAAATGGGCCGTATATTAGATTATTATGATGTGTAAGAGCCAGTTGCTCTCTGCCAACCCCCCAAAAATGGTACTTACATTACAACGAGCAAACGGAGCATCGGGTTCTGTACATCTTCGGCCTTTTCCGGACATCTCCGGCATTTTATGTGATTAAAAACGGGCCGTATAGCAGGATATTCTGATTTGAGAGAACTCGGTGCGCGCTGCCAATCCCCGAAGAATGGTACTTCCAATACAACGAGCATGCGGAGAATCCTGTCTTGTACATATTCGGCCTTTTCCGGCCAGTTTCGTGTTTTTAATTGTTTCAAAATGGGTCGTATCGCAGGATATTATGATGTGTGAGAACTCGCTGCACGCTGCCCTTCCCCGAAAAATGGTACTTCCATTACAACGAGCATACGGAGCAACGGGTTCTGTACACCTTCGGCCTTTTCCGGACATTTCCGGCTATTTAATTGTTTCAAAATGGGTCGTATCGCAGGATATTATGATGTGTGAGAACACGCTGCACGCTGCCCTTCCCCGAAAAATGGTACTTCCATTACCACGAGCAAACGGAGCATCGGGTTCTGTACACCTTCGGCCTTTTCCGGCCAGTTTCGGCTTTTTAATAGTTTCAAAATGAGTCGTATCGCAGGATATTATGATGTGAGAGAACTCGTTGCGCGCTGCCAATCCCCGAAAAATGGTACATCCATTACAACGAGCATGCGGAGAATCCTGTCTTGTACATATTCGGCCTTTTCCGACCAGTTTCGGCTTTTTAATAGTTTCAAAATGGGTCGTATCGCAGGATATTATGATGTGTAAAAACGCGTTGAGCGTTGCCAATCCCCCAAAAATGGTAATTCCATTACAACGAGCATACGGAGCAACGGGTTCTGTACACCTTCGGCCTTTTCCGGATATTTCCGGCTTTTTAATTGTTTCAAAATGGGCCGTATATCAGGATATTATGATGTGTAAGAACCAGTTGCTCTCTGCCAACCCCCCAAAAATGGTACTTCCATTACAACGAGCAAACGGAGCATTGGGTTCTGTACACCTTCGGCCTTTTCCGGACATTTCCGGCTTTTTAATTGTTTCAAAATGGGCCGTATATCAGGATATTATGATGTGAGAGAACTCGTTGCGCGCTGCCTATCCCCGAAGAATGGTACTTCCATTACAACGAGCATGCGGAGAATCCTGTCTTGTACATATTCGGCCATTTCCGGCCAGTTTCGGATTTTTAATAGTTTCAAAATGGGTCGTATCGCAGGATATTATGAGGTGTGAGAACTGGCTGCACGCTGGAAATCCCCGAAAAATGGTACGCCCATTACAACGAGCACACGGAGCAACGGGTTCTGTACACCTTCGGCCTTTTCCGGACATTTCCGGCTTTTTAATTGCTTCAAAATAGGCCGTATATCAGGATATTATGATGTGTAAGATCCAGTTGCTCTCTGCCAACCCCCCAAAAATGGTACTTCCATTACAACAAGCAAAGGGAGCAACGGGTTCTGTACACCTTCGGCCTTTTCCGGACATTTCCGGCTTTTTAATTGTTTCAAAATGGGCCGTATATCAGGATATTATGATGTGAGAGAACTCGTTTCGCGCTGCCAATCCCCGAAAAATGGTACATCCATTACAACGAGCATGCGGAGAATCCTGTCTTGCGCATATTCGGCCATTTCCGGCCAGTTTCGGCTTTTTAATAGTTTCAAAATGGGTCGTATCGCAGGATATTATGAGGTGTGAGAACTGGCTGCACGCTGGAAATCCCCGAAAAATGGTACGCCCATTACAACGAGCATGCGGAGAATCCTGTCTTGTACATATTCGGCCTTTTCCGGCCAGTTTCGGCTTTTTAATAGTTTCAAAATGAGTCGTATCGCAGGATATTATGATGTGTAAAAACGCGTTGAGCGTTGCCAATCCCCCAAAAATGGTAATTCCATTACAACGAGCATACGGAGCAACGGGTTCTGTACACCTTCGGCCTTTTCCGGATATTTCCGGCTTTTTAATTGTTTCAAAATGGGCCGTATATCAGGATATTATGATGTGTAAGAACCAGTTGCTCTCTGCCAACCCCCCAAAAATGGTACTTCCATTACAACGAGCAAACGGAGCATTGGGTTCTGTACACCGTCGGCCTTTTCCGGACATCTCCGGCATTTTATGTGATTAAAAACGGGCCGTATAGCAGGATATTATGATGTGAGAGAACTCGTTGCGCGCTGCCAATCCCCGAAGAATGGTACTTCCATTACAACGAGCATGCGGAGAATCCTGTCTTGTACATATTCGGCCATTTCCGGCCAGTTTCGGCTTTTTAATAGTTTCAAAATGGGTCGTATCGCAGGATATTATGAGGTGTGAGAACTGGCTGCACGCTGGAAATCCCCGAAAAATGGTACGCCCATTACAACGAGCATACGGAGCAGCGGGTTCTGTACACCTTCGGCCTTTTCCGGACATTTCCGGCTTTTTAATTGCTTCAATAGGGGCCGTATATCAGGATATTATGATGTGTAAGAACCAGTTGCTCTCTGCCAACCCCCCAAAAATGGTACTTCCATTACAACAAGCAAAGGGAGCAACGGGTTCTGTACACCTTCGGCCTTTTCCGGACATTTCCGGCTTTTTAATTGTTTCAAAATGGGCCGTATATCAGGATATTATGATGTGAGAGAACTCGTTGCGCGCTGCCAATCCCCGAAAAATGGTACATCCATTACAACGAGCATGCGGAGAATCCTGTCTTGTGCATATTCGGCCTTTTCCGACCAGTTTCGGCTTTTTAATAGTTTCAAAATGGGTCGTATCGCAGGATATTATGAGGTGTGAGAACTCGCTGCACGCTGGAAATCCCCGAAAAATGGTACGCCCATTACAACGAGCATACGGAGCAACGGGTTCTGTACACCTTCGGCCTTTTCCGGACATTTCCGGCTTTTTAATTGCTTCAAAATGGGCCGTATATCAGGATATTATGATGTGTAAGAAGCAGTTGCTCTCTGCCAACCCACCAAAAATGGTACTTCCATTACAACGAGCAAACGGAGCATTGGGTTCTGTACACCTTCGGCCTTTTCCGGACATCTCCGGCATTTTATGTGATTAAAAACGGGCCGTATAGCAGGATATTATGATGTGAGGGAACTCGTTGCGCGCTGCAAATCCCCGAAGAATGGTACTTCCATTACAGCGAGCATGACGAGAATCCTGTCTTGTACATATTCGGCCTTTTCCGGCCAGTTTCGCCCTTTTAATAGTTTCAAAATGAGTCGTATCGCAGGATATTATGATGTGAGAGAACTCGTTGCGCGCTGCCAATCCCCGAAGAATGGTACATCCATTACAACGAGCATGCGGAGAATCTTGTCTTGTACATATTCGGCCTTTTCCGGACATTTCCGGCTTTTTAATTGTTTCAAAATGGGCCGTATAGCAGGATATTATAATGTGAGAGAACTCGTTGCGCGCTGCCAATCCCCGAAGAATGGTACTTCCATTACAACGAGCATGCGGAGGATCCTGTCTTGTACATATTCGGCCATTTCCTGCCAGTTTCGGCTTTTTAATAGTTTCAAAATGGGTCGTATCGCAGGATATTATGAGGTGTGAGAACTGGCTGCACGCTGGAAATCCCCGAAAAATGGTACACCCATTACAACGAGCATACGGAGCAACGGGTTCTGTACACCTTCGGTCTTTTCCGGACATTTCCGGCTTTTTAATTGCTCAAAATGGGCCGTATATCAGGATATTATGATGTGTAAGAACCAGTTGCTCTCTGCCAACCCCCCAAAAATGGTACTTCCGTTACAACAAGCAAAGGGAGCAACGGGTTCTGTACACCTTCGGCCTTTTCCGGACATTTCCGCCTTTCCAATTGTTTCAAAATGGGCCGTATATCAGGATATTATGATGTGAGAGAACTCGTTGCGCGCTGCCAATCCCCGAAGAATGGTACTTCCATTACAACGAGCATGCGGAGAATCCTGTCTTGTACATATTCGGCCTTTTCCGGCAAGTTTCGGCTTTTTAATAGTTTCAGAATGAGTCGTTTCGCAGAATATTATGAGGTGTGAGAACTCGCTGCACGCTGCCAATCCCCGAAAAATGGTACGCCCACTACAACGAGCATACGGAGCAACGGTTTCTGTACACCTTCGGCCTTGTCCGGACATTTCCGGCTTTTTAATTGTTTCAAAATGGGCCGTATATCATGATATTATGATGTGAGAGAACTCGTTACGCGCTACCAATCCCCGAGAAATGGTACGCCCCTTACAACGAGTATACGTATCATCAGGTTCTGTACACCTTCGGCCTTTTCCGGACATTTCCGGCATTTTATGTGATTAAAAACGGGTCGTATCGCAGGATATTATGATGTGTGAGAACTCGCTGCACGCTGCCAATCCCCGAAAAATGGTACGCCCATTACAACGAGCATACGGAGCAACGGGTTCTGTACACGTTCGGCATTTTCCGGACATTTCCGGCTATTTAATTGTTTCAAAATGGGTCGTATCGCAGGATATTATGATGTGAGAGAACTCGTTGCGCGCTGCCAATCCCCGAAGAATGGTACATCCATTACAACGAGCATGCGGAGAATCCTGTCTTGTACATATTCGGCCTTTTCCGGCCAGTTTCGGCTTTTTAATAGTTTCAAAATGGGTCGTATCGCAGGATATTATGAGGTGTGAGAACTCGCTGCACGCTGCCAATCCCCGAAAAATGGTACGCCCATTACAACGAGCATACGGAGCAACGGGTTCTGCACACCTTCAGCCTTTTCCGGATATTTCCGGCTTTTTAATTGTTTCAAAAAGGGTCGTATCGCAGGATATTATGATGTGTGAGATCTCGCTGCACGCTGCCAATCCCCGAAAAATGGTACTCCCATTACAACGAGCATACGGTGCAACGGGTTCTGTACACCTTCGGCCTTTTCCGGATATTTCCGGCTTTTTAATTGTTTCAAAAAGGGTCGTATCGCAGGATATTATGATGTGTGAGACCTCGTTGCGCGCTGCCAATCCCCGAGAAATGGTACGCCCCTTACAACGAATATACGTAGCATCAGGTTCTGTACACCTTCGGCATTTTCCGGACATTTCCGGCTTTTTAATTGTTTCAAAATGGGTCGTATCGCGGGATATTATGATGTGAGAGAACTCGTTGCGCGCTGCCAATCCCCGAAGAATGGTACATCCATTACAACGAGCATGCGGAGAATCCTGTCTTGTACATATTCGGCCTTTTCCGGCCAGTTTCGGCTTTTTAATAGTTTCAAAATGGGTCGTATCGCAGGATATTATGAGGTGTGAGAACTCGCTGCACGCTGCCAATCCCCGAAAAATGGTACGCCCATTACAACGAGCATAC
Organism: Bombus muscorum; assembly: GCA_963971185.1. Lineage (NCBI taxonomy): Eukaryota > Metazoa > Arthropoda > Insecta > Hymenoptera > Apidae > Bombus > Bombus muscorum. The sequence goes on along the minus strand of OZ020130.1, from coordinate 8,001,226 downwards.
GGTGCAACGGGTACTGTACACCTTTGGCATTTTCCGGACATTTCCGGCTTTTTAATTGTTTCAAAATGGGTCGTATCGCAGGATATTATGATGTGAGAGAACTCGCTGCACGCTGCCAATCCCCCAAATATGGTCCTTCCATTACAACGAACATACGGAGCAACGGGTTCTGTACACCTTCGGCATTTTCCGGACATTTCCGGCTTTTTAATTGTTTCAAAATGGGTCGTATCGCAGGATATTATGATGTGAGAGAACTCGTTGCGCGCTGCCAATCCCCGAAGAATGGTGCATCCATTACAACGAGCATGCGGAGAATCCTGTCTTGTACATATTCGGCCTTTTCCGGCCAGTTTCGGCTTTTTAATAGTTTCAAAATGGGTCGTATCGCAGTATATTATGAGGTGTGAGAACTCGCTGCACGCTGCCAATCCCCTCAAAGATGGTACTTCCATTACAACGAGCAAACGGAGCATTGGGTTCTGTACACCTTCGGCCTTTTCCGGGCATCTCCGGCATTTTATGTGATTAAAAACGGGCCGTATAGCAGGATATTATGATGTGAGGGAACTCGTTGCGCGCTGCAAATCCCCGATGAATGGTACTTCCATTACAACGAGCATGACGAGAATCCTGTCTTGTACATATTCGGCCTTTTCCGTCCAGTTTCGGCTTTTTAATAGTTTCAAAATGGGTCGTATCGCAGGATATTATGAGGCGTGAGAACTGGCTGCACGCTGGAAATCCCCGAAAAATGGTTCGCCCATTACAACGAGCATACGGAGCAACGGGTTCTGTACACCTTCGGCCTTTTCCGGACATTTCGAGCTTTTTAATTGCTTCAAAAAGGGTCGTATCGCAGGATATTATGAGGTGTGAGAACTCGCTGCACGCTGCCAATCCCCGAAAAATGGTACGCCCACTACAACGAGCATACGGAGCAACGGGTTCTGTACACCTTCGGCCTTTTCCGGACATTTCCGGCTTTTTAATTGTTTCAAAATGTGCCGTTTATCAGGATATTATGATGTGAGAGAACACGTTACGCGCTGCCAATCCCCGAGAAATGGTACGCCCCTTACAACGAGCATACGGAGCATCAGGTTCTGTACACCTTCGGCCTTTTCCGGACATTTCCGGCATTTTAAGTGTTCAAAAACGGGCCGAATAGCAGGATATTATGATGTGTAAAAACGCCTTGAGCGTTGCCGATCCCCCAAAAATGGTCCTTCCCTTACAACGAGCATACGGAGCATCGGGTTCTGTACACCTTCGGCCTTTTCCTGATATTTCCGGCTATTTAATTGTTTCAAAATGGGTCGTATCGCAGGATATTATGATGTGTGAGAACACGCTGCACGCTGCCCATCCCCGAAAAATGGTACGCCCATTACAACGAGCATACGGAGCAACGGGTTCAGTACACCTTCGGCCTTTTCCGGACATCTCCGGCATTTTATGTGATTAAAAACGGGCCGTATAGCAGGATATTATGATGTGAGGGAACTCGTTGCGCGCTGCAAATCCCCGAAGAATGGTACTTCCATTACAACGAGCATGCGGAGAATCCTGTCTTGTACATATTCGGCCATTTCCGGCCAGTTTCGGCTTTTTAATAGTTTCAAAATGGGTCGTATCGCAGGATATTATGAGGCGTGAGAACTGGCTGCACGCTGGAAATCCCCGAAAAATGGTACGCCCATTACAACGAGCATACGGAGCAACGGGTTCTGTACACCTTCGGCCTTTTCCGGACATTTCCGGCTTTTTAATTGCTTGAAAATGGGCCGAATATCAGGATATTATGATGTGAGAGAACTCGTTACGCGCAGCCAATCCCCGAGAAATGGAAAGCCCCTTACAACGAGTATACGTAGCATCAGGTTCTGTACACCTTCGGCCTTTTCCGAACATTTCCGGCATTTTATGTGATTAAAAAAGGGTCGTATCGCAGGATATTATGATGTGTGATAACTCGCTGCACGCTGCCAATCCCCCAAAAATGGTCCTTCCATTACAACGAGCATACGAAGCAACGGGTTCTGTACACCTTCGGCATTTTCCGGACATTTCCGGCTATTTTATTGTTTCAAAACGGGTCGTATCGCAGGATATTATGATGTGAGAGAACTCGTTGCTCTCTGCCAACCCCCCAAAAATGGTACTTCCATTACAACGAGCAAACGGAGCATCGGGTTCTGTACACCTTCGGCCTTTTCCGGACATCGCCGGCATTTTATGTGATTAAAAACGGGCCGTATAGCAGGATATTATAATGTGAGGGAACTCGTTGCGCGTTGCAAATCCCCGAAGAATGGTACTTCCATTACAACGAGCATGACGAGAATCCTGTCTTTTACATATTCGGCCTTTTCCGGCAAGTTTTGGCTTTTTAATAGTTTCAAAATGAGTCGTTTCGCAGGATATTATGAGGTGTGAGAACTCGCTGCACGCTGCCAATCCCCCAGAAATGGTCCTTCCATTACAACGAGCATACGGAGCAACGGGTTCTGTACACCTTCGGCCTTTTCCGGATATTTCCGGCTTTTTAATTGTTTCAAAAAGGGTCGTATCGCAGGATATTATGATGTGAGATCTCGCTGCACGCTGCCAATCCCCGAAAAATGGTACGCCCATTACAACGAGCATACGGAGCAACGGGTTCTGTACACCTTCGGCCTTTTCCGGACATTTCCGGCTTTTTAATTGTTTCAAAATGGGCCGTATATCAGGATATTATGATGTGTAAGAACCAGTTGCTCTCTGCCAACCCCCAAAAATGGTACTTCCATTACAACGAGCAAACGGAGCATTGGGTTCTGTACACCTTCGGCCTTTTCCGGACATTTCCGGCATTTTAAGTGATCAAAAACGGGCCGAATAGCAGGATATTATGATGTGTAAAAACGCGTTGAGCGTTGCCGATCCCCCAAAAATGGTCCTTCCCTTACAACGAGCATACGGAGCATCGGGTTCTGTACACCTTCGGCCTTTTCCGGATATTTCCGGCTATTTAATTGTTTCAAAATGGGTCGTATCGCAGGATATTATGATGTGTGAGAACACGCTGCACGCTGCCCATCCCCGAAAAGTGGTACGCCCATTACAACGAGCATACGGAGCAACGGGTTCAGTACACCTTCGGCCTTTTCCGGACATCTCCGGCATTTTATGTGATTAAAAACGGGCCGTATAGCAGGATATTATGATGTGAGGGAACTCGTTGCGCGCTGCAAATCCCCGAAGAATGGTACTTCCATTACAACGAGCATGACGAGAATCCTGTCTTGTACATATTCGGCCTTTTCCGGCCAGTTTCGGCTTTTTAATAGTTACAAAATGAGTCGTATCGCAGGATATTATGAGGTGTGAGAGCTCGCTGCACGCTGCCCATCCCCGAAAAATGGTACTTCCATTACAACGAGCAAACGGAGCTTCGGGTTCTGTACACCTTATGCCTTTTCCGGACATCTCCGGCATTTTATGTGATTAAAATCGGGCCGTATAGCAGGATATTACGATGTGAGAGAACTCGTTGCGCGCTGCCACTCCCCGAAGAATGGTACTTCCATTACAACGAGCATGCGGAGAATCCTGTCTTGTACATATTCGGCCTTTCCCGGCCAGTTTCGTCTTTTTAATTGTTTCAAAATGGGTCGTATCGCAGGTTATTATGATGTGTGAGAACACGCTGCACGCTGCCCATCCCCGAAAAATGGTACTTCCATTACAACGAGCAAACGGAGCTTCCGGTTCCGTACACCTTCTGCCTTTTCCGGACATCTCCGGCATTTTATGTGATTAAAATCGGGCCGTATAGCAGGATATTACGATGTGAGAGAACTCGTTGCGCGCTGCCACTCCCCGAAGAATGGTACTTCCATTACAACGAGCATGCGGAGAATCCTGTCTTGTACATATTCGGCCATTTCCGGCCAGTTTCGGCTTTTTAATAGTTTCAAAATGGGTCGTATCGCAGGATATTATGAGGCGTGAGAACTGGCTGCACGCTGGAAATCCCCGAAAAATGGTACGCCCATTACAGCGAGCATACGGAGCAACGGGTTCTGTACACCTTCGGCCTTTTCCGGACATTTCCGGCATTTTATGTGATTAAAAACGGGCCGTATAGCAGGATATTATGATGTGAGGGAACTCGTTGCGCGCTGCCAATCCCCGAGAAATGGTACGCCCCTTACAACGAGCATACGGAGCATCAGGTTCTGTACACCTTCGGCCTTTTCCGGACATTTCCGGCATTTTAAGTGATCAAAAACGGGCCGAATAGCAGGATATTATGATGTGTAAAAACGCGTTGAACGTTGCCGATCCCCCAAAAATGGTCCTTCCCTTACAACGAGCATACGGAGCAACGGGTTCTGTACACCTTCGGCCGTTTCCGGACATTTCCGGCTTTTTAATTGCTTGAAAATGGGCCGAATATCAGGATATTATGATGTGAGAGAACTCGTTACTTGCAGCCAATCCCCGAGAAATGGAACGCCCCTTACAACGAGTATACGTAGCATCAGGTTCTGTACACCTTCGGCCTTTTCCGTACATTTCCGGCATTTTATGTGATTAAAAACGGGTCGTATCGCAGGATATTATGATGTGTGAGAACTCGCTGCACGCTGCCAATCCCCCAAAAATGGTCCTTCCATTACAACGAGCATACGGAGCAACGGGTTCTGTACACCTTCGGCATTTTCCGGACATTTCCGGCTATTTTATTGTTTCAAAACGGGTCGTATCGCAGGATATTATTATGTGAGAGAACTCGTTGCTCTCTGCCAACCACCCAAAAATGGTACTTCCATTACAACGAGCAAACGGAGCATCGGGTTCTGTACACCTTCGGCCTTTTCCGGACATCGCCGGCATTTTATGTAATTAAAAACGGGCCGTATAGCAGGATATTATGATGTGAGGGAACTCGTTGCGCGCTGCAAATCCCCGAAGAATGGTACTTCCATTACAACGAGCATGACGAGAATCCTGTCTTGTACATATTCGGCCTTTTCCGGCCAGTTTCGGCTTTTTAATAGTTACAAAATGAGTCGTATCGCAGGATATTATGAGGTGTGAGAGCTCGCTGCACGCTGCCAATCCCCGAAAAATGGTACGCCCACTACAACGAGCATACGGAGCAACGGGTTCTGTACACCTTCGGCCTTTTCCGGACATTCCCGGCTTTTTAATTGTTTCAAAATGTGCCGTTTATCAGGATATTATGATGTGAGAGAACACGTTACGCGCTGCCAATCCCCGAGAAATGGTACGCCCCTTACAACGAGCATACGGAGCATTAGGTTCTGTACACCAGTATATTATGATGTATAAAAACGCGTTGAGCGTTGCCGATCCCCCAAAAATGGTCCTTCCCTTACAACGAGCATACGGAGCATCGGGTTCTGTAAACCTTCGGCCTTTTCCGGATATTTCCGGCTTTTTAATTGTTTCAAAAAGGGTCGTATCGCACGATATTATGATGTGTGAGATCTCGCTGCACGCTTCCAATCCCCGAAAAATGGTACGCCCATTACAACGAGCATACCGAGCAATGGGTTCTGTACACCTTCGGCCTTTTCCGGACATTTCCGGCTATTTTATTGTTTCAAAACGGGTCGTATCGCAGGATATTATGATGTGAGAGAACTCGTTGCTCTCTGCCAACCCCCCAAAAATGGTACTTCCATTACAACGAGCAAACGGAGCATCGGGTTCTGTACACCTTCGGCCTTTTCCGGACATCGCCGGCATTTTATGTGATTAAAAACGGGCCGTATAGCAGGATATTATGATGTGAGGGAACTCGTTGCGCGCTGCAAATCCCCGAAGAATGGTACTTCCATTACAACGAGCATGACGAGAATCCTGTCTTTTACATATTCGGCCTTTTCCGGCAAGTTTCGGCTTTTTAATAGTTTCAAAATGAGTCGTTTCGCAGGATATTATGAGGTGTGAGAACTCGCTGCACGCTGCCAATCCCCCAAAAATGGTCCTTCCATTACAACGAGCATACGGAGCAACGGGTTCTGTACACCTTTGGCCTTTTCCGGATATTTCCGGCTTTTTAATTGTTTCAAAAAGGTTCGTATCGCAGGATATTATGATGTGTGAGATCTCGCTGCACGCTGCCAATCCCCGAAAAATGGTACGCCCATTACAACGAGCATACGAAGCAACGGGTTCTGTACACCTTCGGCCTTTTCCGGACATTTCCGGCTTTTTAATTGTTTCAAAATGGGCCGTATATCAGATTATTATGATGTGTAAGAGCCAGTTGCTCTCTGCCAACCCCCCAAAAATGGTACTTCCATTACAACGAGCAAACGGAGCATTGGGTTCTGTACACCTTCGGCCTTTTCCGGACATCTCCGGCATTTTATGTGATTAAAAACGGGCCGTATAGCAGGATATTATGATGTGAGTTAACTCGTTGCGCGCTACAAATCCCCGAAGAATGGTACTTCCATTACAACGAGCATGACGAGAATCCTGTCTTGTACATATTCGGCCTTTTCCGGCCAGTTTCGGCTTTTTAATAGTTTCAAAATAGGTCGTATCGCAGGATATTATGAGGTGTGAGATCTCGCTGCACGCTGCCAATCCCCGAAAAATGGTACGCCCATTACAACGAGCATACGGAGCAACGGGTTCTGTACACATTTGGCATTTTCCGGACATTTCCGGCTTTTTAATTGTTTCAAAATGGGTCGTACCGCAGGATATTATGATGTGAGGGAACTCGTTGCGCGCTGCAAATCCCCGAAGAATGGTACTTCCATTACAACGAGCATGACGAGAATCCTGTCTTGTACATATTCGGCCTTTTCCGGCCAGTTTCGGCTTTTTAATAGTTTCAAAATGAGTCGTATCGCAGGATATTATGAAGTGTGAGAACTCGCTGCACGCTGCCAATCCCCGAAAAATGGTACGCCCATTACAACGAGCATACGGAGCAACGGGTTCTGTACACCTTTGGAATTTTCCGGACATTTCCGGCTTTTTAATTGTTTCAAAATGGGTCGTATCGCACGATATTATGATGTGTGAGATCTCGCTGCACGCTTCCAATCCCCGAAAAATGGTACGCCCAGTAAAACGAGCATACGGAGCAACGGGTTCTGTACACCTTCGGCCTTTTCCGGACATTTCCGGCTTTTTAATTGTTTCAAAATGGGCCGTATATCAGATTATTATGATGTGTAAGAGCCAGTTGCTCTCTGCCAACCCCCCAAAAATGGTACTTCCATTACAACGAGCAAACGGAGCATCGGGTTCTGTACACCTTCGGCCTTTTCCGGACATCTCCGGCATTTTATGTGATTAAAAACGGGCCGTATAGCAGGATATTATGATGTGAGGGAACTCGTTGCGCGCTGCAAATCCCCGAAGAATGGTACTTCCATTACAACGAGCATGACGAGAATCCTGTCTTGTACATATTCGGCCTTTTCCGGCCAGTTTCGGCTTTTTAATAGATTCAAAATGAGTCGTATCGCAGGATATTATGAGGTGTGAGAACTCGCTGCACGCTGCCAATCCCCGAAGAATGGTACGCCCATTACAACGAGCATACGGAGCAACGGGTTCTGTACACCTTTGGAATTTTCCGGACATTTCCGGCTTTTTAATTGTTTCAAAATGGGTCGTATCGCACGATATTATGATGTGTGAGATCTCGCTGCACGCTTCCAATCCCCGAAAAATGGTACGCCCATTACAGCGAGCATACGGAGCAACGGGTTCTGTACACCTTCGGCCTTTTCCGGACATTTCCGGCATTTTATGTGATTAAAAACGGGCCGTATAGCAGGATATTATGATGTGAGGGAACTCGTTGCGCGCTGCAAATCCCCGAAGAATGGTCCTTCCCTTACAACGAGCATACGGAGCATCGGGTTCTGTAAACCTTCGGCCTTTTCCGGATATTTCCGGCTTTTTAATTGTTTCAAAAAGGGTCGTATCGCACGATATTATGATGTGTGAGATCTCGCTGCACGCTTCCAATCCCCGAAAAATGGTACGCCCATTACAACGAGCATACGGAGCAATGGGTTCTGTACACCTTCGGCCTTTTCCGGACATTTCCGGCTTTTTAATTGCTTCAAAATGGGCCGTATATCAGGATATTATGATGTGTAAGAACCAGTTGCTCTCTGCCAACCCCCCAAAAATGGTACTTCCATTACAACAAGCAAACGGAGCATCGGGTTCTGTACACCTTCGGCCTTTTCCGGACATCGCCGGCATTTTATGTGATTAAAAACGGGCCGTATAGCAGGATACTATGATGTGAGGGAACTCGTTGCGCGCTGCAAATCCCCGAAGAATGGTACTTCCATTACAACGAGCATGACGAGAATCCTGTCTTTTACATATTCGGCCTTTTCCGGCAAGTTTCGGCTTTTTAATAGTTTCAAAATGAGTCGTTTCGCAGGATATTATGAGGTGTGAGAACTCGCTGCACGCTGCCAATCCCCCAAAAATGGTCCTTCCATTACAACGAGCATACGGAGCAACGGGTTCTGTACACATTTGGCATTTTCCGGACATTTCCGGCTTTTTAATTGTTTCAAAATGGGTCGTATGGCAGGATATTATGATGTGAGGGAAATCGTTGCGCGCTGCAAATCCCCGAAGAATGGTACTTCCATTACAACGAGCATGACGAGAATCCTGTCTTGTACATATTCGGCCTTTTCCGGCCAGTTTCGGCTTTTTAATAGTTTCAAAATGAGTCGTATCGCAAGATATTATGAGGTGTGAGAACTCGCTGCACGCTGCCAATCCCCGAAGAATGGTACTTCCATTACAACGAGCATGACGAGAATCCTGTCTTGTACATATTCGGCCTTTTCCGGCCAGTTTCGGCTTTTTAATAGTTTCAAAATGAGTCGTATCGCAGGATATTATGAAGTGTGAGAACTCGCTGCACGCTGCCAATCCCCGAAAAATGGTACGCCCATTACAACGAGCATACGGAGCAACGGGTTCTGTACACCTTTGGAATTTTCCGGACATTTCCGGCTTTTTAATTGTTTCAAAATGGGTCGTATCGCACGATATTATGATGTGTGAGATCTCGCTGCACGCTTCCAATCCCCGAAAAATGGTACGCCCAGTAAAACGAGCATACGGAGCAACGGGTTCTGTACACCTTCGGCCTTTTCCGGACATTTCCGGCTTTTTAATTGTTTCAAAATGGGCCGTATATCAGATTATTATGATCTGTAAGAGCCAGTTGCTCTCTGCCAACCCCCCAAAAATGGTACTTCCATTACAACGAGCAAACGGAGCATCGGGTTCTGTACACCTTCGGCCTTTTCCGGACATCTCCGGCATTTTATGTGATTAAAAACGGGCCGTATAGCAGGATATTATGATGTGAGGGAACTCGGTGCGCGCTGCCAATCCCCGAAGAATGGTACTTCCAATACAACGAGCATGCGGAGAATCCTGTCATGTACATATTCGGCCTTTTCCGGCCAGTTTCGTCTTTTTAGTTGTTTCAAAATGGGTCGTATCGCAGGATATTATGATGTGTGAGAACTCTCTGCACGCTGCCAACCCCCCAAAAATGGTACTTCCATTACAACGAGCAAACGGAGCATCGGGTTCTGTACACCTTCGGCCTTTTCCGGACATCTCCGGCATTTTATGTGATTAAAAACGGGCCGTATAGCAGGATATTATGATGTGAGGGAACTCGGTGCGCGCTGCCAATCCCCGAAGAATGGTACTTCCAATACAACGAGCATGCGGAGAATCCTGTCTTGTACATATTCGGCCTTTTCCGGCCAGTTTCGTCTTTTTAATTGTTTCAAAATGGGTCGTATCGCGGGATATTATGACGTGAGAGAACTCGTTGCGCGCTGCCAATCCCCGAAGAATGGTACATCCATTACAACGAGCATGCGGAGAATCCTGTCTTGTACATATTCGGCCTTTCCCGGCCAGTTTCGTCTTTTTAATAGTTTCAAAATGGGTCGTATCGCAGGATATTATGAGGTGTGAGAACTCGCAGCACGCTGCCAATCCCCGCAAAATGGTACGCCCATTACAACGAGCATACGGAGCAACGGATTCTGTACACCTTTGGCATTTTCCGGACATTTCCGGCTTTTTAATTGTTACAAAATGGGTCGTATCGCAGGATATTATGATGTGAGAGAACTCGTTGCGCGCTGCCAATCCCCGAAGAATGGTACGCCCACTACAACGAGCATACGGAGCATCAGGTTCTGTACACCTTCGCCCTTTTCCGGACATTTCCGGCTTTTTAATTGTTTCAAAATGGGCCGTATCGCAGGATATTATGATGTGAGAGAACTCGTTGCGCGCTGCCAATCCCCGAAGAATGGTACATCCATTACAACGAGTATACGGAGCATCAGGTTCTGTACACCTTCGCCCTTTTCCGGACATTTCCGGCTTTTTAATTGTTTCAAAATGGGCCGTATTTCAGGATATTATGATATGAGAGAACTCGTTACGCACTGCCAATCCCCGAGAAATGGTACGCCCCTTACAACGAGCATACGGAGCATCAGGTTCTGTACACCTTCGGCCTTTTCCGGACATTTCCGGCTTTTTAATTGTTTCAAATGGGCCGTATATCAGGATATTATGATGTGAGAGAACTCGTTGCGCGCTGCCAATCCTCGAAGAATGGTACTTCCATTACAATGAGCATGCGGAGAATCCTGTCTTGTACATATTCGGCCTTTTCCGGCCAGTTTCGGCTTTTTAATAGTTTCAAAATGAGTCGTATCGCAGGATATTATGAGGTGTGAGAACTCGCTGCACGCTGCCAATCCCCGAAAAATGGTACGCCCACTACAACGAGCATACGGAGCAACGGGTTCTGTACACCTTCGGCCTTTTCCGGACATTTCCGGCTTTTTAATTGTTTCAAAATGGGCCGTATATCAGGATATTATGAGGTGTGAGAACTCGCTGCACGCTGCCAATCCCCGAAAAATGGTACGCCCACTACAACGAGCATACGGAGCAACGGGTTCTGTACACCTTCGGCCTTTTCCGGATATTTCTTGCTTTTTAATTGTTTCAAAGAGGGTCGTATCGCAGGATATTATTATGTGTGAGACCTCGTTGCGCGCTGCCAATCCCCGAGGAATGGTACGCCCCTTACAACGAGTATACGTAGCATCAGGTTCTGTACACCTTCGGCCTTTTCCGGATATTTCCGGCTTTTTAATTGTTTCAAAATGGGCCGAATAGCAGGATATTATGATGTGTAAAAACGCGTTGAGCGTTTCCAATCCCCCAAAAATGGCCCTTCCATTACAACGAGCATACGGAGCAACGGGTTCTGTACACCTTCGGCCTTTTCCGGATATTTCCGGCTTTTTAATTGTTTCAAAAAGGGTCGTATCGCAGGATATTATGATGTGTGAGATCTCGCTGCACGTTGCCAATCCCCGAAAAATTGTACGCCCATTACAACGAGCATACGGAGCAACGGGTTCTGTACACCTTCGGCCTTTTCCGGATATTTCCGGCTTTTTAATTGTTTCAAAATGGGCCGCATATCAGGATATTATGATGTGTAAGAACCAGTTGCTCTCTGCCAATCCCCCAAAAATGGTACTTCCATTACAACGAGCAAACGGAGCATCGGGTTCTGTACACCTTCTGCCTTTTCCGGACATCTCCGGCATTTTATGTGATTAAAAACGGGCCGTATAGCAGGATATTACGATGTGAGAGAACTCGTTGCGCGCTGCCAATCCCCGAAGAATGGTACTTCCATTACAACGAGCATGCGGAGAATCCTGTCTTGTACATATTCGGCCATTTCCGGCCAGTTTCGGCTTTTTAATAGTTTCAAAATGGGTCGTATCGCAGGATATTATGAGGTGTGAGAACTGGCTGCACGCTGGAAATCCCCGAAAAATGGTACGCCTATTACAACGAGCATACGGAGCAACGGGTTCTGTACACCTACGGCCTTTTCCGGACATTTCCGGCTTTTTAATTGCTTCAAAATGGGCCGTATATCAGGATATTATGAAGTGTAAGAACCAGTTGCTCTCTGCCAACCCCCCAAAAATGGTACTTCCATTACAACAAGCAAAGGGAGCAACGGGTTCTGTACACCTTCGGCCTTTTCCGGACATTTCCGGCTTTTTAATTGTTTCAAAATGGGCCGTATATCAGGATATTATGATGTGAGAGAACTCGTTGCGCGCTGCCATTCCCCGAAGAATGGTACTTCCAATACAACGAGCATGCGGAGAATACTGTCTTGTACATATTCGGCCTTTTCCGGCAAGTTTCGGCTTTTTAATAGTTTCAAAATGAGTCGTTTCGCAGGATATTATGTGGTGTGAGAACTCGCTGCACGCTGCCAATCCCCGAAAAATGGTACGCCCACTACAACGAGCATACGGAGCAACGGGTTCTGTATACCTTCGGCCTTTTCCGGACATTTCCGGCTTTTTAATTGTTTCAAAATGGGCCGTATATCAGGATATTATGATGTGAGAGAACTCGTTACGCGCAGCAAATCCCCGAGAAATGGAACGCCCCTTACAACGAGTATACGTAGCATCAGGTTCTGTACACCTTCGGCCTATTCCGGATATTTCCAGCATTTTATGTGACTAAAAACGGGTCGTATCGCAGGATATTATGATGTGTGAGATCTCGCTGCACGCAGCCAATCCCCGAAAAATGGTTCGCCCATTACAACGAGCATACGGAGCAACGGGTTGTGTACACCTTCGGCCTTTTCCGGATATTTCTTGCTTTTTAATTGTTTCAAAAAGGGTCGTATCGCAGGATATTATTATGTGTGAGACCTCGTTGCGCGCTGCCAATCCCCGAGGAATGGTACGCCCCTTACAACGAGTATACGTAGCATCAGGTTCTGTACACCTTCGGCCTTTTCCGGATATTTCCGGCTTTTTAATTGTTTCAAAATGGGCCGAATAGCAGGATATTATGATGTGTAAAAACGCGTTGAGCGTTTCCAATCCCCCAAAAATAGCCCTTCCATTACAACGAGCATACGGAGCAACGGGTTCTGTACACCTTCGGCCTTTTCCGGATATTTCCGGCTTTTTAATTGTTTCAAAAAGGGTCGTATCGCAGGATATTATGATGTGTGAGATCTCGCTGCACGCTGCCAATCCCCGAAAAATGGTACGCCCATTACAACGAGCATACGGAGCATCAGGTTCTGTACACCTTCGGCCTTTTCCGGACATTTCCGGCTTTTTAATTGTTTCAAAATGGGCCGTATATCAGGATATTATGATATGAGAGAACTCGTTGCGCGCTGCCAATCCCCGAAGAATGGTACTTCCATTACAACGAGCATGCGGAGAATCCTGTCTTGTACATATTCGGCCATTTCCGGCCAGTTTCGGCTTGTTAATAGTTTCAAAATGGGTCGTATCGCAGGATATTATGAGGTGTGAGAACTGGCTGCACGCTGGAAATCCCCGAAAAATGGTACGCCCATTACAACGAGCATACGGAGCAACGGGTTCTGTACACCTTCGGCCTTTTCCGGACATTTCCGGCTTTTTCATTGTTTCAAAATGGGCCGTATATCAGATTATTATGATGTGTAAGAACCAGTTGCTCTCTGCCAACCCCCCATAAATGGTACTTCCATTACAACGAGCAAACGGAGCATCGGGTTCTGTACACCTTCGGCCTTTTCCGGACATCTCCGGCATTTTATGTGATTAAAACCGGGCCGTATAGCAGGATATTATAATGTGAGAGAACTCGTTGCGCGCTGCCAATCCCCGAAGAATGGTACTTCCATTACAACGAGCATGCGGAGAATCCTGTCTTGTACATATTCGGCCATTTCCTGCCAGTTTCGGCTTTTTAATAGTTTCAAAATGGGTCGTATCGCGGGATATTATGATGTGAGGGAACTCGGTGCGCGCTGCCAATCCCCGAAGAATGGTACTTCCAATACAACGAGCATGCGGAGAATCCTGTCATGTACATATTCGGCCTTTTCCGGCCAGTTTCCTCTTTTTAGTTGTTTCAAAATGGGCCGTATATCAGGATATTATGATGTGTAAGAACCAGTTCCTCTCTGCCAACCCCCCAAAAATGGTACTTCCATTACAACAAGCAAAGGGAGCAACGGGTTCTGTACACCTTCGGCCTTTTCCGGACATTTCCGGCTTTTTAATTGTTTCAAATGGGCCGTATATCAGCATATTATGATGTGACAGAACTCGTTACGCGCTGCCAATCCCCGAGAAATGGTACGCCCCTTACAACGAGTATACGTAGCATCAGGTTCTGTACACCTTCGGCCTATTCCGGACATTTCCAGCTTTTTATGTGACTAAAAACGGGTCGTATCGCAGGATATTATGATGTGTGAGATCTCGCTGCACGCAGCCAATCCCCGAAAAATGGTTCGCCCATTACAACGAGCATACGGAGCAACGGGTTCTGTACACCTTCGGCCTTTTCCGGATATTTCTTGCTTTTCAATTGTTTCAAAAAGGGTCGTATCGCAGGATATTATGATGTGTGAGATCTCGCTGCACGCAGCCAATCCCCGAAAAATGGTTCGCCCATTACAACGAGCATACGGAGCAACGGGTTCTGTACACCTTCGGCCTTTTCCGGATATTTCTTGCTTTTTAATTGTTTCAAAAAGGGTCGTATCGCAGGATATTATTATGTGTGAGACCTCGTTGCGCGCTGCCAATCCCCGAGGAATGGTACGCCCCTTACAACGAGTATACGTAGCATCAGGTTCTGTACACCTTCGGCCTTTTCCGGATATTTCCGGCTTTTTAATTGTTTCAAAATGGGCCGAATAGCAGGATATTATGACGTGTAAAAACGCGTTGAGCGTTTCCAATCCCCCAAAAATGGCCCTTCCATTACAACGAGCATACGGAGCAACGGGTTCTGTACACCTTCGGCCTTTTCCGGATATTTCCGGCTTTTTAATTGTTTCAAAAAGGGTCGTATCGCAGGATATTATGATGTGTGAGATCTCGCTGCACGCTGCCAATCCCCGAAAAATTGTACGCACATTACAACGAGCATACGGAGCAACGGGTTCTGTACACCTTCGGCATTTTCCGGACATTTCCGGCTTTTTAATTGTTTCAAAATGGGTCGTATCGCGCGATATTATGATGTGAGAGAACTCGTTGCGCGCTGCCAATCCCCGAAGAATGGTACTTCCATTACAACGAGCATACGGAGCATCAGTTTCTGTACACCTTCGGCCTTTTCCGGACATTTCCGGCTTTTTAATTGTTTCAAAATGGGCCGTATATCAGGATATTATGATGTGAGAGAACTCGTTGCGCGCTGCCAATCCCCGAAGAATGGTACTTCCATTACAACGAGCATGCGGAGAATCCTGTCTTGTACATATTCGGCCATTTCCGGCCAGTTTCGGCTTGTTAATAGTTTCAAAATGGGTCGTATCGCAGGATATTATGAGGTGTGAGAACTGGCTGCACGCTGGAAATCCCCGAAAAATGGTACGCCCATTACAACGAGCATACGGAGCAACGGGTTCTGTACACCTTCGGCCTTTTCCGGACATTTCCGGCTTTTTCATTGTTTCAAAATGGGCCGTATATCAGATTATTATGATGTGTAAGACCCAGTTGCTCTCTGCCAACGCCCCATAAATGGTACTTCCATTACAACGAGCAAACGGAGCATCGGGTTCTGTACACCTTCGGCCTTTTCCGGGCATCTCCGGCATTTTATGTGATTAAAAACGGGCCGTATAGCAGGATATTATAATGTGAGAGAACTCGTTGCGCGCTGCCAATCCCCGAAGAATGGTACTTCCATTACAACGAGCATGCGGAGAATCCTGTCTTGTACATATTCGGCCATTTCCTGCCAGTTTCGGCTTTTTAATAGTTTCAAAATGGGTCGTATCGCAGGATATTATGATGTGAGGGAACTCGGTGCGCGCTGCCAATCCCCGAAGAATGGTACTTCCAATACAACGAGCATGCGGAGAATCCTGTCATGTACATATTCGGCCTTTTCCGGCCAGTTTCGTCTTTTTAGTTGTTTCAAAATGGGCCGTATATCAGGATATTATGATGTGTAAGAACCAGTTCCTCTCTGCCAACCCCCCAAAAATGGTACTTCCATTACAACAAGCAAAGGGAGCAACGAGTTCTGTACACCTTCGGCCTTTTCCGGACATTTCCGGCTTTTTAATTGTTTCAAATGGGCCGTATATCAGCATATTATGATGTGAGAGAACTCGTTGCGCGCTGCCAATCCCCGAGAAATGGTACGCCCCTTACAACGAGTATACGTAGCATCAGGTTCTGTACACCTTCGGCCTATTCCGGACATTTCCAGCTTTTTATGTGACTAAAAACGGGTCGTATCGCAGGATATTATGATGTGTGAGATCTCGCTGCACGCAGCCAATCCCCGAGGAATGGTACGCCCCTTACAACGAGTATACGTAGCATCAGGTTCTGTACACCTTCGGCCTTTTCCGGATATTTCCGGCTTTTTAATTGTTTCAAAATGGGCCGAATAGCAGGATATTATGACGTGTAAAAACGCGTTGAGCGTTTCCAATCCCCCAAAAATGGCCCTTCCATTACAACGAGCATACGGAGCAACGGGTTCTGTACACCTTCGGCCTTTTCCGGATATTTCCGGCTTTTTAATTGTTTCAAAAAGGGTCGTATCGCAGGATATTATGATGTGTGAGATCTCGCTGCACGCTGCCAATCCCCGAAAAATTGTACGCACATTACAACGAGCATACGGAGCAACGGGTTCTGTACACCTTCGGCATTTTCCGGACATTTCCGGCTTTTTAATTGTTTCAAAATGGGTCGTATCGCGCGATATTATGATGTGAGAGAACTCGTTGCGCGCTGCCAATCCCCGAAGAATGGTACTTCCATTACAACGAGCATACGGAGCATCAGTTTCTGTACACCTTCGGCCTTTTCCGGACATTTCCGGCTTTTTAATTGTTTCAAAATGGGCCGTATATCAGGATATTATGATGTGAGAGAACTCGTTGCGCGCTGCCAATCCCCGAAGAATGGTACTTCCATTACAACGAGCATGCGGAGAATCCTGTCTTGTACATATTCGGCCATTTCCGGCCAGTTTCGGCTTGTTAATAGTTTCAAAATGGGTCGTATCGCAGGATATTATGAGGTGTGAGAACTGGCTGCACGCTGGAAATCCCCGAAAAATGGTACGCCCATTACAACGAGCATACGGAGCAACGGGTTCTGTACACCTTCGGCCTTTTCCGGACATTTCCGGCTTTTTCATTGTTTCAAAATGGGCCGTATATCAGATTATTATGATGTGTAAGACCCAGTTGCTCTCTGCCAACGCCCCATAAATGGTACTTCCATTACAACGAGCAAACGGAGCATCGGGTTCTGTACACCTTCGGCCTTTTCCGGGCATCTCCGGCATTTTATGTGATTAAAAACGGGCCGTATAGCAGGATATTATAATGTGAGAGAACTCGTTGCGCGCTGCCAATCCCCGAAGAATGGTACTTCCATTACAACGAGCATGCGGAGAATCCTGTCTTGTACATATTCGGCCATTTCCTGCCAGTTTCGGCTTTTTAATAGTTTCAAAATGGGTCGTATCGCAGGATATTATGATGTGAGGGAACTCGGTGCGCGCTGCCAATCCCCGAAGAATGGTACTTCCAATACAACGAGCATGCGGAGAATCCTGTCATGTACATATTCGGCCTTTTCCGGCCAGTTTCGTCTTTTTAGTTGTTTCAAAATGGGCCGTATATCAGGATATTATGATGTGTAAGAACCAGTTCCTCTCTGCCAACCCCCCAAAAATGGTACTTCCATTACAACAAGCAAAGGGAGCAACGGGTTCTGTACACCTTCGGCCTTTTCCGGACATTTCCGGCTTTTTAATTGTTTCAAATGGGCCGTATATCAGCATATTATGATGTGAGAGAACTCGTTGCGCGCTGCCAATCCCCGAGAAATGGTACGCCCCTTACAACGAGTATACGTAGCATCAGGTTCTGTACACCTTCGGCCTATTCCGGACATTTCCAGCTTTTTATGTGACTAAAAACGGGTCGTATCGCAGGATATTATGATGTGTGAGATCTCGCTGCACGCAGCCAATCCCCGAGGAATGGTACGCCCCTTACAACGAGTATACGTAGCATCAGGTTCTGTACACCTTCGGCCTTTTCCGGATATTTCCGGCTTTTTAATTGTTTCAAAATGGGCCGAATAGCAGGATATTATGATGTGTAAAAACGCGTTGAGCGTTTCCAATCCCCCAAAAATGGCCCTTCCATTACAACGAGCATACGGAGCAACGGGTTCTGTACACCTTCGGCCTTTTCCGGACATTTCCGGCTTTTTAATTGTTTCAAAATGGGCCCTATATCAGATTATTATGATGTGTAAGAGCCAGTTGCTCTCTGCCAACCCCCCAAAAATGGTACTTCCATTACAACGAGCAAACGGAGCATCGGGTTCTGTACACCTTCGACCTTTTCCGGACATCTCCGGCATTTTGTGTGATTAAAAACGGGCCGTATAGCAGGATATTATGATGTGAGGGAACTCGGTGCGCGCTGCCAATCCCCGAAGAATGGTACTTCCAATACAACGAGCATGCGGAGTATCCTGTCATGTACATATTCGGCCTTTTCCGGCCAGTTTCGTCCTTTTAATTGTTTCAAAATGGGTCGTATCGCGGGATATTATGACGTGAGAGAACTCGTTGCGCACTGCCAATCCCCGAAGAATGGTACATCCATTACAACGAGCATGCGGAGAATCCTGTCTTGTACATATTCGGCCTTTCCCGGCCAGTTTCGGCTTTTTAATAGTTTCAAAATGGGTCGTATCGCAGGACATTATGAGGTGTGAGAACTCGCAGCACCCTGCCAATCCCCGCAAAATGGTACGCCCATTACAACGAGCATACGGAGCAACGGGTTCTGTACACCTTCGGCCTTTTCCGGACATTTCCGGCTTTTTAATTGTTTCAAAATGGGCCGTATATCAGATTATTATGATGTGTAAGAGCCAGTTGCTCTCTGCCAACCCCCCAAAAATGGTACTTCCATTACAACGAGCAAACGAAGCATCGGGTTCTGTACACCTTCGGCCTTTTCCGGACATCTCCGGCATTTTATGTAATTAAAAACGGGCCGTATAGCAGGATATTATGATGTGAGGGAACTCGTTGCGCGCTGAAAATCCCCGAAGAATGGTACTTCCATTACAACGAGCATGACGAGAATCCTGTCTTGTACATATTCGGCCTTTTCCGGCCAGTTTCGGCTTTTTAATAGTTTCAAAATGAGTCGTATCGCAGGATATTATGAGGTGTGAGAACTCGCTGCACGCTGCCAATCCCCGAAATTAGTACGCCCATTACAACGAGCATACGGAGCAACGGGTTCTGTACACCTTCGGCCTTTTCCGGACATTTCCGGCTTTTTAATTGTTTCAAAATGGGTCGTATCGCGCGATATTATGATGTGAGAGAACTCGTTGCGCGCTGCCAATCCCCGAAGAATGTTACTTCCAATACAACGAGCATGCGGAGAATCCTGTCATGTACATATTCGGCCTTTTCCGGCCAGTTTCGTCTTTTTAATTGTTTCAAAAAGGGTCGTATCGCAGGATATTATGATGTGTGAGATCTCGCTGCACGCTGCCAATCCCCGAAATTAGTACGCCCATTACAACGAGCATACGGAGCAACGGGTTCTGTACACCTTCGGCATTTTCCGGACATTTCCGGCTTTTTAATTGTTTCAAAATGGGTCGTATCGCGCGATATTATGATGTGAGAGAACTCGTTGCGCGCTGCCAATCCCCGAAGAATGGTACTTCCATTACAACGAGCATACGGAGCATCAGGTTCTGTACACCTTCGGCCTTTTCCGGACATTTCCGGCTTTTTAATTGTTTCAAAATGGGCCGTATATCAGGATATTATGATGTGAGAGAACTCGTTGCGCGCTGCCAATCCCCGAAGAATGGTACTTCCATTACAACGAGCATGCGGAGAATCCTGTCTTGTACATATTCGGCCATTTCCGGCCAGTTTCGGCTTGTTAATAGTTTCAAAATGGGTCGTATCGCAGGATATTGTGAGGTGTGAGAACTGGCTGCACGCTGGAAATCCCCGAAAAATGGTACGCCCATTACAACGAGCATACGGAGCAACGGGTTCTGTACACCTTCGGCCTTTTCCGGACATTTCCGGCTTTTTCATTGTTTCAAAATGGGCCGTATATCAGATTATTATGATGTGTAAGACCCAGTTGCTCTCTGCCAACGCCCCATAAATGGTACTTCCATTACAACGAGCAAACGGAGCATCGGGTTCTGTACACCTTCGGCCTTTTCCGGGCATCTCCGGCATTTTATGTGATTAAAAACGGGCCGTATAGCAGGATATTATAATGTGAGAGAACTCGTTGCGCGCTGCCAATCCCCGAAGAATGGTACTTCCATTACAACGAGCATGCGGAGAATCCTGTCTTGTACATATTCGGCCATTTCCTGCCAGTTTCGGCTTTTTAATAGTTTCAAAATGGGTCGTATCGCAGGATATTATGATGTGAGGGAACTCGGTGCGCGCTGCCAATCCCCGAAGAATGGTACTTCCAATACAACGAGCATGCGGAGAATCCTGTCATGTACATATTCGGCCTTTTCCGGCCAGTTTCGTCTTTTTAGTTGTTTCAAAATGGGCCGTATATCAGGATATTATGATGTGTAAGAACCAGTTCCTCTCTGCCAACCCCCCAAAAATGGTACTTCCATTACAACAAGCAAAGGGAGCAACGGGTTCTGTACACCTTCGGCCTTTTCCGGACATTTCCGGCTTTTTAATTGTTTCAAATGGGCCGTATATCAGCATATTATGATGTGAGAGAACTCGTTGCGCGCTGCCAATCCCCGAGAAATGGTACGCCCCTTACAACGAGTATACGTAGCATCAGGTTCTGTACACCTTCGGCCTATTCCGGACATTTCCAGCTTTTTATGTGACTAAAAACGGGTCGTATCGCAGGATATTATGATGTGTGAGATCTCGCTGCACGCAGCCAATCCCCGAAAAATGGTTCGCCCATTACAACGAGCATACGGAGCAACGGGTTCTGTACACCTTCGGCCTTTTCCGGATATTTCTTGCTTTTCAATTGTTTCAAAAAGGGTCGTATCGCAGGATATTATGATGTGTGAGATCTCGCTGCACGCAGCCAATCCCCGAAAAATGGTTCGCCCATTACAACGAGCATACGGAGCAACGGGTTCTGTACACCTTCGGCCTTTTCCGGATATTTCTTGCTTTTTAATTGTTTCAAAATGGGTCGTATCGCGCGATATTATGATGTGAGAGAACTCGTTGCGCGCTGCCAATCCCCGAAGAATGGTACTTCCATTACAACGAGCATGCGGAGAATCCTGTCTTGTACATATTCGGCCATTTCCGGCCAGTTTCGGCTTGTTAATAGTTTCAAAATGGGTCGTATCGCAGGATATTATGAGGTGTGAGAACTGGCTGCACGCTGGAAATCCCCGAAAAATGGTACGCCCATTACAACGAGCATACGGAGCAACGGGTTCTGTACACCTTCGGCCTTTTCCGGACATTTCCGGCTTTTTCATTGTTTCAAAATGGGCCGTATATCAGATTATTATGACGTGTAAGAACCAGTTGCTCTCTGCCAACCCCCCATAAATGGTACTTCCATTACAACGAGCAAACGGAGCATCGGGTTCTGTACACATTCGGCCTTTTCCGGACATCTCAGGCATTTCATGTGATTAAAAACGGTCCGTATAGCAGGATATTATAATGTGAGAGAACTCGTTGCGCTCTGCCAATCCCCGAAGAATGGTACTTCCATTACAACGAGCATGCGGAGAATCCTGTCTTGTACATATTCGGCCATTTCCTGCCAGTTTCGGCTTTTTAATAGTTTCAAAATGGGTCGTATCGCAGGATATTATGAGGTGTGAGAACTGGCTGCACGCTGGAAATCCCCGAAAAATGGTACGCCCATTACAACGAGCATACGGAGCAACGGGTTCTGTACACCTTCGGCCTTTTCCGTACATTTCCGGCTTTTTAATTGCTCAAAATGGGCCGTATATCAGGATATTATGATGTGTAAGAACCAGTTGCTCTCTGCCAACCCCCCAAAAATGGTACTTCCGTTACAACAAGCAAAGGGAGCAACGGGTTCTGTACACCTTCGGCCTTTTCCGGACATTTCCGCCTTTCTAATTGTTTCAAAATGGGCCGTATATCAGGATATTATGATGTGAGAGAACTCGTTGCGCGCTGCCAATCCCCGAAGAATGGTACTTCCATTACAACGAGCATGACGAGAATCCTGTCTTGTACATATTCGGCCTTTTCCGGCAAGTTTCGGCTTTTTAATAGTTTCAGAATGAGTCGTTTCGCAGAATATTATGAGGTGTGAGAACTCGCTGCACGCTGCCAATCCCCGAAGAATGGTGCTTCCATTACAACATTTACAACATTACAACATTACAACATTCCGGACATTTCCGGCTTTTTAATTGTTTCAAAATGGGCCGTATATCATGATATTATGATGTGAGAGAACTCGTTACGCGCTGCCAATCCCCGAGAAATGGTACGCCCTTTTTAATAGTTTCAAAATGAGTCGTTTCGCAGGATATTATGAGGTGTGAGAACTCGCTGCACGCTGCCCATCCCCGAAAAATGGTACTTCCATTACAACGAGCAAACGGGGCATCGGGTTCTGTACACCTTCGGCCTTTTCCGGACATCTCCGGCATTTTATGTGATTAAAAACGGGCCGTATAGCAGGATATTATGATGTGAGAGAACTCGTTGCCCGCTGCCAATCCCCGAAGAATGGTACGCCCATTACAACGAGCATACGGAGCAACGGGTTCTGTACACCTTCGGCCTTTTCCGGACATTTCCGGCTTTTTAATTGTTTCAAAATGTGCCGTTTATCAGGATATTATGATGTGAGAGAACACGTTACGCGCTGCCAATCCTCGAGAAATGGTACGCCCCTTACAACGAGCATACGGAGTATCAGGTTCTGTACACCAGTATATTATGATGTGTAAAAACGCGTTGAGCGTTGCCGATCCCCCAAAAATGGTCCTTCCATTACAACGAGCATACGGAGCAACGGGTTCTGTACACCTTCGGCCTTTTCCGGATATTTCCGGCTTTTTAATTGTTTCAAAAAGGGTCGTATCGCAGGATATTATGATGTGTGAGATCTCGCTGCACGCTGCCAATCCCCGAAAAATGGTACGCCCATTACAACGAGCATACGGAGCAACGGGTTCTGTACACCTTCGGCCTTTTCCGGACATTTCCGGCTTTTTAATTGTTTCTAAATGGGCCGTATATCAGGATATTATGATGTGTAAGAACCAGTTGCTCTCTGCCAACCCCCAAAAATGGTCCTTCCATTACAACGAGCATACGGAGCAACGGGTTCTGTACACCTTCGGCATTTTCCGGACATTTCCGGCTTTTTAATTGTTTCAAAATGGGTCGTATCGCGCGATATTATGATGTGAGAGAACTCGTTGCGCGCTGCCAATCCCCGAAGAATGGTACATCCATTACAACGAGCATGCGGAAAATCCTGTCTTGTACATATTCGGCCTTTTCCGGCCAGTTTCGGCTTTTTAATAGTTTCAAAATAGGTCGTATCGCAGGATATTATGAGGTGTGAGAACTCGCTGCACGCTGCCAATCCCCGAAAAATGGTACGCCCATTACAGCGAGCATACGGAGCAACGGGTTCTGTACTCCTTTGGCATTTTCCGGACATTTCCGGCTTTTCAATTGTTTCAAAATGGGTCGTATCGCAGGATATTATGATGTGAGAGAACTCGTTGCGCGCTGCCAATCCCCGAAAAATGGTACGCCCATTACAGCGAGCATGACGAGAATCCTGTCTTGTACATATTCGGCCTTTTCCGGCCAGTTTCGGCTTTTTAATAGTTTCAAAATGAGTCGTATCGCAGGATATTATGAGGTGTGAGAACTCGCTGCACGCTGCCAATCCCCGAAGAATGGTACTTCCATTACAACGAGCATGACGAGAATCCTGTCTTGTACATATTCGGCCTTTTCCGGCCAGTTTCGGCTTTTTAATAGTTTCAAAATGAGTCGTATCGCAGGATATTATGAGGTGTGAGAACTCGCTGCACGCTGCCAATCCCCGAAAAATGGTACGCCCATTACAACGAGCATACGGAGCAACGGGTTCTGTACACCTTCGGCCTTTTCCGGACATTTCCGGCTTTTTAATTGTTTCAAAATGTGCCGTTTATCAGGATATTATGATGTGAGAGAACACGTTACGCGCTGCCAATCCCCGAGAAATGGTACGCCCCTTACAACGAGCATACGGAGCATCAGGTTCTGTACACCAGTATATTATGATGTGTAAAAACGCGTTGAGCGTTGCCGATCCCCCAAAAATGGTCCTTCCATTACAACGAGTATACGTAGCATCAGGTTCTGTACACCTTCGGCCTTTTCCGAACATTTCTGGCATTTTATGTGATTAAAAACGGGTCGTATCGCAGGATATTATGATGTGTGAGAACTCGCTGCACGCTTCCATTCCCCGAAAAATGGTACGCCCATTACAACGAGCATACGGAGCAACGGGTTCTGTACACCTTCGGCCTTTTCCGGACATTTCCGGCTTTTTAATAGTTTCAAAATGGGCCGTATTTCCGGATATTATGATGTGAGAGAACTCGTTACGCGCTGCCAATCCCCGAGAAATGGTACGCCCCTTACAACGAGCATACGGAGCATCAGGTTCTGTACACCTTCGGCCTTTTCCGGACATTTCCGGCATTTTAAGTGATCAAAAATGGGCCGAATAGCAGGATATTATGATGTGTAAAAACGCGTTGAGCGTTGCCAATCACCCAAAAATGGTCCTTCCATTACAACGAGCATACGGAGCAACGGGTTCTGTACACCTTCGGCCTTTTCCGGATATTTCCGGCTTTTTAATTGTTTCAAAAAGGGTCGTATCGCACGATATTATGATGTGTGAGATCTCGCTGCACGCTTCCAATCCCCGAAAAATGGTACGCCCATTACAACGAGCATACGGAGCAACGGGTTCTGTACACCTTCGGCCTTTTCCGGACATTTCCGGCTTTTTAATTGTTTCAAAATGGGCCGTATATCAGGATATTATGATGTGAGAGAATTCGTTACGCGCTGCCAATCCTCGAGAAATGGTACGCCCCTTACAACGAGCATACGGAGCATCAGGTTCTGTACACCTTCGGCCTTTTCCGAACATTTCCGGCTTTTTAATTGTTTCAAAATGGGCCGCATTTCAGGATATCATGATGTGAGAGAACTCGTTACGCGCTGCCAATCCCCGAGAAATGGTACGCCCCTTACAACGAGCATATGGAGCATCAGGTTCTGTACACCTTCGGCCTTTTCCGGACATTTCCGGCATTTTAAGTGATCAAAAACGGGCCGTAGATCAGGATATTATGATGTGTAAGAACCAGTTGCTCTCTACCAACCCCCCAAAAATGGTACTTCCATTACAACGAGCAAACGGAGCATTGGGTTCTGTACACCTTCGGCATTTTCCGGACATCTCCGGCATTTTATGTGATTAAAAACGGGTCGTATCGCAGGATATTATGATGTGTGAGCACTCGCTGTACGCTGCCAATCCCCCAAAAATGGTCCTTACATTACAACGAGCATACGGAGCAACGGGTTCTGTACACCTTCAGCCTTTTCCGGATATTTCCGGCTTTTTAATTGTTTCAAAATGGGCCGTATATCAGGATATTATGATGTGAGAGAATTCGTTACGCGCTGCCAATCCTCGAGAAATGGTACGCCCCTTACAACGAGCATACGGAGCATCAGGTTCTGTACACCTTCGGCCTTCTCCGAACATTTCCGGCTTTTTAATTGTTTCAAAATGGGCCGCATTTCAGGATATCATGATGTGAGAGAACTCGTTACGCGCTGCCAATCCCCGAGAAATGGTACGCCCCTTACAACGAGCATATGGAGCATCAGGTTCTGTACACCTTCGGCCTTTTCCGGACATTTCCGGCATTTTAAGTGATCAAAAACGGGCCGTAGATCAGGATATTATGATGTGTAAGAACCAGTTGCTCTCTGCCAACCCCCCAAAAATGGTACTTCCATTACAACGAGCAAACGGAGCATTGGGTTCTGTACACCTTCGGCATTTTCCGGACATCTCCGGCATTTTATGTGATTAAAAACGGGTCGTATCGCAGGATATTATGATGTGTGAGCACTCGCTGTACGCTGCCAATCCCCCAAAAATGGTCCTTACATTACAACGAGCATACGGAGCAACGCGTTCTGTACACCTTCAGCCTTTTCCGGATATTACCCGCTTTTTAATTGTTTCAAAAAGGGTCGTATCGCAGGATACTATGATGTGTGAGATCTCGCTGCACGCTGCCAATCCCCGAAAAATGGTACGCCCATTACAACGAGCATACGGAGCAACGGGTTCTGTACACCTTCGGCCTTTTCCGGACATTTCCGGCATTTTATGTGATTAAAAACGGGTCGTATCGCGGGATATTATGATGTGAGAGAACTCGTTGCGCGCTGCCAATCCCCGAAGAATGGTACATCCATTACAACGAGCATGCGGAGAATCCTGTCTTGTACATATTCGGCCTTTTCCGGCCAGTTTCGGCTTTTTAATAGTTTCAAAATGGGTCGTATCGCAGGATATTATGAGGTGTGAGAACTCGCTGCACGCTGCCAATCCCCGAAAAATGGTACGCCCATTACAACGAGCATACGGAGGAACGGGTTCTGTACACCTTTGGCATTTTCCGGACATTTCCGGCTTTTTAATTGTTTCAAAATGGGTCGTATCGCAGGATATTATGATGTGAGAGAACTCGTTGCGCGCTGCCAATCCCCGAGAAATGGTACGCCCCTTACAACGAGTATACGTAGCATCAGGTTCTGTACACCTTCGGCCTATTCCGGACATTTCCAGCTTTTTATGTGACTAAAAACGGGTCGTATCGCAGGATATTATGATGTGTGAGATCTCGCTGCACGCAGCCAATCCCCGAAAAATGGTTCGCCCATTACAACGAGCATACGGAGCAACGGGTTCTGTACACCTTCGGCCTTTTCCGGATATTTCTTGCTTTTCAATTGTTTCAAAAAGGGTCGTATCGCAGGATATTATGATGTGTGAGATCTCGCTGCACGCAGCCAATCCCCGAAAAATGGTTCGCCCATTACAACGAGCATACGGAGCAACGGGTTCTGTACACCTTCGGCCTTTTCCGGATATTTCTTGCTTTTTAATTGTTTCAAAAAGGGTCGTATCGCAGGATATTATTATGTGTGAGACCTCGTTGCGCGCTGCCAATCCCCGAGGAATGGTACGCCCCTTACAACGAGTATACGTAGCATCAGGTTCTGTACACCTTCGGCCTTTTCCGGATATTTCCGGCTTTTTAATTGTTTCAAAATGGGCCGAATAGCAGGATATTATGACGTGTAAAAACGCGTTGAGCGTTTCCAATCCCCCAAAAATGGCCCTTCCATTACAACGAGCATACGGAGCAACGGGTTCTGTACACCTTCGGCCTTTTCCGGATATTTCCGGCTTTTTAATTGTTTCAAAAAGGGTCGTATCGCAGGATATTATGATGTGTGAGATCTCGCTGCACGCTGCCAATCCCCGAAAAATTGTACGCACATTACAACGAGCATACGGAGCAACGGGTTCTGTACACCTTCGGCATTTTCCGGACATTTCCGGCTTTTTAATTGTTTCAAAATGGGTCGTATCGCGCGATATTATGATGTGAGAGAACTCGTTGCGCGCTGCCAATCCCCGAAGAATGGTACTTCCATTACAACGAGCATACGGAGCATCAGTTTCTGTACACCTTCGGCCTTTTCCGGACATTTCCGGCTTTTTAATTGTTTCAAAATGGGCCGTATATCAGGATATTATGATGTGAGAGAACTCGTTGCGCGCTGCCAATCCCCGAAGAATGGTACTTCCATTACAACGAGCATGCGGAGAATCCTGTCTTGTACATATTCGGCCATTTCCGGCCAGTTTCGGCTTGTTAATAGTTTCAAAATGGGTCGTATCGCAGGATATTATGAGGTGTGAGAACTGGCTGCACGCTGGAAATCCCCGAAAAATGGTACGCCCATTACAACGAGCATACGGAGCAACGGGTTCTGTACACCTTCGGCCTTTTCCGGACATTTCCGGCTTTTTCATTGTTTCAAAATGGGCCGTATATCAGATTATTATGATGTGTAAGACCCAGTTGCTCTCTGCCAACGCCCCATAAATGGTACTTCCATTACAACGAGCAAACGGAGCATCGGGTTCTGTACACCTTCGGCCTTTTCCGGGCATCTCCGGCATTTTATGTGATTAAAAACGGGCCGTATAGCAGGATATTATAATGTGAGAGAACTCGTTGCGCGCTGCCAATCCCCGAAGAATGGTACTTCCATTACAACGAGCATGCGGAGAATCCTGTCTTGTACATATTCGGCCATTTCCTGCCAGTTTCGGCTTTTTAATAGTTTCAAAATGGGTCGTATCGCAGGATATTATGATGTGAGGGAACTCGGTGCGCGCTGCCAATCCCCGAAGAATGGTACTTCCAATACAACGAGCATGCGGAGAATCCTGTCATGTACATATTCGGCCTTTTCCGGCCAGTTTCGTCTTTTTAGTTGTTTCAAAATGGGCCGTATATCAGGATATTATGATGTGTAAGAACCAGTTCCTCTCTGCCAACCCCCCAAAAATGGTACTTCCATTACAACAAGCAAAGGGAGCAACGAGTTCTGTACACCTTCGGCCTTTTCCGGACATTTCCGGCTTTTTAATTGTTTCAAATGGGCCGTATATCAGCATATTATGATGTGAGAGAACTCGTTGCGCGCTGCCAATCCCCGAGAAATGGTACGCCCCTTACAACGAGTATACGTAGCATCAGGTTCTGTACACCTTCGGCCTATTCCGGACATTTCCAGCTTTTTATGTGACTAAAAACGGGTCGTATCGCAGGATATTATGATGTGTGAGATCTCGCTGCACGCAGCCAATCCCCGAGGAATGGTACGCCCCTTACAACGAGTATACGTAGCATCAGGTTCTGTACACCTTCGGCCTTTTCCGGATATTTCCGGCTTTTTAATTGTTTCAAAATGGGCCGAATAGCAGGATATTATGACGTGTAAAAACGCGTTGAGCGTTTCCAATCCCCCAAAAATGGCCCTTCCATTACAACGAGCATACGGAGCAACGGGTTCTGTACACCTTCGGCCTTTTCCGGATATTTCCGGCTTTTTAATTGTTTCAAAAAGGGTCGTATCGCAGGATATTATGATGTGTGAGATCTCGCTGCACGCTGCCAATCCCCGAAAAATTGTACGCACATTACAACGAGCATACGGAGCAACGGGTTCTGTACACCTTCGGCATTTTCCGGACATTTCCGGCTTTTTAATTGTTTCAAAATGGGTCGTATCGCGCGATATTATGATGTGAGAGAACTCGTTGCGCGCTGCCAATCCCCGAAGAATGGTACTTCCATTACAACGAGCATACGGAGCATCAGTTTCTGTACACCTTCGGCCTTTTCCGGATATTTCCGGCTTTTTAATTGTTTCAAAATGGGCCGTATATCAGGATATTATGATGTGAGAGAACTCGTTGCGCGCTGCCAATCCCCGAAGAATGGTACTTCCATTACAACGAGCATGCGGAGAATCCTGTCTTGTACATATTCGGCCATTTCCGGCCAGTTTCGGCTTGTTAATAGTTTCAAAATGGGTCGTATCGCAGGATATTATGAGGTGTGAGAACTGGCTGCACGCTGGAAATCCCCGAAAAATGGTACGCCCATTACAACGAGCATACGGAGCAACGGGTTCTGTACACCTTCGGCCTTTTCCGGACATTTCCGGCTTTTTCATTGTTTCAAAATGGGCCGTATATCAGATTATTATGATGTGTAAGACCCAGTTGCTCTCTGCCAACGCCCCATAAATGGTACTTCCATTACAACGAGCAAACGGAGCATCGGGTTCTGTACACCTTCGGCCTTTTCCGGGCATCTCCGGCATTTTATGTGATTAAAAACGGGCCGTATAGCAGGATATTATAATGTGAGAGAACTCGTTGCGCGCTGCCAATCCCCGAAGAATGGTACTTCCATTACAACGAGCATGCGGAGAATCCTGTCTTGTACATATTCGGCCATTTCCTGCCAGTTTCGGCTTTTTAATAGTTTCAAAATGGGTCGTATCGCAGGATATTATGATGTGAGGGAACTCGGTGCGCGCTGCCAATCCCCGAAGAATGGTACTTCCAATACAACGAGCATGCGGAGAATCCTGTCATGTACATATTCGGCCTTTTCCGGCCAGTTTCGTCTTTTTAGTTGTTTCAAAATGGGCCGTATATCAGGATATTATGATGTGTAAGAACCAGTTCCTCTCTGCCAACCCCCCAAAAATGGTACTTCCATTACAACAAGCAAAGGGAGCAACGGGTTCTGTACACCTTCGGCCTTTTCCGGACATTTCCGGCTTTTTAATTGTTTCAAATGGGCCGTATATCAGCATATTATGATGTGAGAGAACTCGTTGCGCGCTGCCAATCCCCGAGAAATGGTACGCCCCTTACAACGAGTATACGTAGCATCAGGTTCTGTACACCTTCGGCCTATTCCGGACATTTCCAGCTTTTTATGTGACTAAAAACGGGTCGTATCGCAGGATATTATGATGTGTGAGATCTCGCTGCACGCAGCCAATCCCCGAGGAATGGTACGCCCCTTACAACGAGTATACGTAGCATCAGGTTCTGTACACCTTCGGCCTTTTCCGGATATTTCCGGCTTTTTAATTGTTTCAAAATGGGCCGAATAGCAGGATATTATGATGTGTAAAAACGCGTTGAGCGTTTCCAA
The DNA here is from genome assembly GCA_963971185.1 of Bombus muscorum. NCBI lineage: Eukaryota > Metazoa > Arthropoda > Insecta > Hymenoptera > Apidae > Bombus > Bombus muscorum. The sequence goes on along the minus strand of OZ020130.1, from coordinate 7,970,168 downwards.
TCCCCCAAAAATGGCCCTTCCATTACAACGAGCATACGGAGCAACGGGTTCTGTACACCTTCGGCCTTTTCCGGACATTTCCGGCTTTTTAATTGTTTCAAAATGGGCCCTATATCAGATTATTATGATGTGTAAGAGCCAGTTGCTCTCTGCCAACCCCCCAAAAATGGTACTTCCATTACAACGAGCAAACGGAGCATCGGGTTCTGTACACCTTCGACCTTTTCCGGACATCTCCGGCATTTTGTGTGATTAAAAACGGGCCGTATAGCAGGATATTATGATGTGAGGGAACTCGGTGCGCGCTGCCAATCCCCGAAGAATGGTACTTCCAATACAACGAGCATGCGGAGTATCCTGTCATGTACATATTCGGCCTTTTCCGGCCAGTTTCGTCCTTTTAATTGTTTCAAAATGGGTCGTATCGCGGGATATTATGACGTGAGAGAACTCGTTGCGCACTGCCAATCCCCGAAGAATGGTACATCCATTACAACGAGCATGCGGAGAATCCTGTCTTGTACATATTCGGCCTTTCCCGGCCAGTTTCGGCTTTTTAATAGTTTCAAAATGGGTCGTATCGCAGGACATTATGAGGTGTGAGAACTCGCAGCACCCTGCCAATCCCCGCAAAATGGTACGCCCATTACAACGAGCATACGGAGCAACGGGTTCTGTACACCTTCGGCCTTTTCCGGACATTTCCGGCTTTTTAATTGTTTCAAAATGGGCCGTATATCAGATTATTATGATGTGTAAGAGCCAGTTGCTCTCTGCCAACCCCCCAAAAATGGTACTTCCATTACAACGAGCAAACGAAGCATCGGGTTCTGTACACCTTCGGCCTTTTCCGGACATCTCCGGCATTTTATGTAATTAAAAACGGGCCGTATAGCAGGATATTATGATGTGAGGGAACTCGTTGCGCGCTGAAAATCCCCGAAGAATGGTACTTCCATTACAACGAGCATGACGAGAATCCTGTCTTGTACATATTCGGCCTTTTCCGGCCAGTTTCGGCTTTTTAATAGTTTCAAAATGAGTCGTATCGCAGGATATTATGAGGTGTGAGAACTCGCTGCACGCTGCCAATCCCCGAAATTAGTACGCCCATTACAACGAGCATACGGAGCAACGGGTTCTGTACACCTTCGGCCTTTTCCGGACATTTCCGGCTTTTTAATTGTTTCAAAATGGGTCGTATCGCGCGATATTATGATGTGAGAGAACTCGTTGCGCGCTGCCAATCCCCGAAGAATGTTACTTCCAATACAACGAGCATGCGGAGAATCCTGTCATGTACATATTCGGCCTTTTCCGGCCAGTTTCGTCTTTTTAATTGTTTCAAAAAGGGTCGTATCGCAGGATATTATGATGTGTGAGATCTCGCTGCACGCTGCCAATCCCCGAAATTAGTACGCCCATTACAACGAGCATACGGAGCAACGGGTTCTGTACACCTTCGGCATTTTCCGGACATTTCCGGCTTTTTAATTGTTTCAAAATGGGTCGTATCGCGCGATATTATGATGTGAGAGAACTCGTTGCGCGCTGCCAATCCCCGAAGAATGGTACTTCCATTACAACGAGCATACGGAGCATCAGGTTCTGTACACCTTCGGCCTTTTCCGGACATTTCCGGCTTTTTAATTGTTTCAAAATGGGCCGTATATCAGGATATTATGATGTGAGAGAACTCGTTGCGCGCTGCCAATCCCCGAAGAATGGTACTTCCATTACAACGAGCATGCGGAGAATCCTGTCTTGTACATATTCGGCCATTTCCGGCCAGTTTCGGCTTGTTAATAGTTTCAAAATGGGTCGTATCGCAGGATATTGTGAGGTGTGAGAACTGGCTGCACGCTGGAAATCCCCGAAAAATGGTACGCCCATTACAACGAGCATACGGAGCAACGGGTTCTGTACACCTTCGGCCTTTTCCGGACATTTCCGGCTTTTTCATTGTTTCAAAATGGGCCGTATATCAGATTATTATGATGTGTAAGACCCAGTTGCTCTCTGCCAACGCCCCATAAATGGTACTTCCATTACAACGAGCAAACGGAGCATCGGGTTCTGTACACCTTCGGCCTTTTCCGGGCATCTCCGGCATTTTATGTGATTAAAAACGGGCCGTATAGCAGGATATTATAATGTGAGAGAACTCGTTGCGCGCTGCCAATCCCCGAAGAATGGTACTTCCATTACAACGAGCATGCGGAGAATCCTGTCTTGTACATATTCGGCCATTTCCTGCCAGTTTCGGCTTTTTAATAGTTTCAAAATGGGTCGTATCGCAGGATATTATGATGTGAGGGAACTCGGTGCGCGCTGCCAATCCCCGAAGAATGGTACTTCCAATACAACGAGCATGCGGAGAATCCTGTCATGTACATATTCGGCCTTTTCCGGCCAGTTTCGTCTTTTTAGTTGTTTCAAAATGGGCCGTATATCAGGATATTATGATGTGTAAGAACCAGTTCCTCTCTGCCAACCCCCCAAAAATGGTACTTCCATTACAACAAGCAAAGGGAGCAACGGGTTCTGTACACCTTCGGCCTTTTCCGGACATTTCCGGCTTTTTAATTGTTTCAAATGGGCCGTATATCAGCATATTATGATGTGAGAGAACTCGTTGCGCGCTGCCAATCCCCGAGAAATGGTACGCCCCTTACAACGAGTATACGTAGCATCAGGTTCTGTACACCTTCGGCCTATTCCGGACATTTCCAGCTTTTTATGTGACTAAAAACGGGTCGTATCGCAGGATATTATGATGTGTGAGATCTCGCTGCACGCAGCCAATCCCCGAAAAATGGTTCGCCCATTACAACGAGCATACGGAGCAACGGGTTCTGTACACCTTCGGCCTTTTCCGGATATTTCTTGCTTTTCAATTGTTTCAAAAAGGGTCGTATCGCAGGATATTATGATGTGTGAGATCTCGCTGCACGCAGCCAATCCCCGAAAAATGGTTCGCCCATTACAACGAGCATACGGAGCAACGGGTTCTGTACACCTTCGGCCTTTTCCGGATATTTCTTGCTTTTTAATTGTTTCAAAATGGGTCGTATCGCGCGATATTATGATGTGAGAGAACTCGTTGCGCGCTGCCAATCCCCGAAGAATGGTACTTCCATTACAACGAGCATACGGAGCATCAGGTTCTGTACACCTTCGGCCTTTTCCGGACATTTCCGGCTTTTTAATTGTTTCAAAATGGGCCGTATATCAGGATATTATGATGTGAGAGAACTCGTTGCGCGCTGCCAATCCCCGAAGAATGGTACTTCCATTACAACGAGCATGCGGAGAATCCTGTCTTGTACATATTCGGCCATTTCCGGCCAGTTTCGGCTTGTTAATAGTTTCAAAATGGGTCGTATCGCAGGATATTATGAGGTGTGAGAACTGGCTGCACGCTGGAAATCCCCGAAAAATGGTACGCCCATTACAACGAGCATACGGAGCAACGGGTTCTGTACACCTTCGGCCTTTTCCGGACATTTCCGGCTTTTTCATTGTTTCAAAATGGGCCGTATATCAGATTATTATGACGTGTAAGAACCAGTTGCTCTCTGCCAACCCCCCATAAATGGTACTTCCATTACAACGAGCAAACGGAGCATCGGGTTCTGTACACATTCGGCCTTTTCCGGACATCTCAGGCATTTCATGTGATTAAAAACGGTCCGTATAGCAGGATATTATAATGTGAGAGAACTCGTTGCGCTCTGCCAATCCCCGAAGAATGGTACTTCCATTACAACGAGCATGCGGAGAATCCTGTCTTGTACATATTCGGCCATTTCCTGCCAGTTTCGGCTTTTTAATAGTTTCAAAATGGGTCGTATCGCAGGATATTATGAGGTGTGAGAACTGGCTGCACGCTGGAAATCCCCGAAAAATGGTACGCCCATTACAACGAGCATACGGAGCAACGGGTTCTGTACACCTTCGGCCTTTTCCGTACATTTCCGGCTTTTTAATTGCTCAAAATGGGCCGTATATCAGGATATTATGATGTGTAAGAACCAGTTGCTCTCTGCCAACCCCCCAAAAATGGTACTTCCGTTACAACAAGCAAAGGGAGCAACGGGTTCTGTACACCTTCGGCCTTTTCCGGACATTTCCGCCTTTCTAATTGTTTCAAAATGGGCCGTATATCAGGATATTATGATGTGAGAGAACTCGTTGCGCGCTGCCAATCCCCGAAGAATGGTACTTCCATTACAACGAGCATGACGAGAATCCTGTCTTGTACATATTCGGCCTTTTCCGGCAAGTTTCGGCTTTTTAATAGTTTCAGAATGAGTCGTTTCGCAGAATATTATGAGGTGTGAGAACTCGCTGCACGCTGCCAATCCCCGAAGAATGGTGCTTCCATTACAACATTTACAACATTACAACATTACAACATTCCGGACATTTCCGGCTTTTTAATTGTTTCAAAATGGGCCGTATATCATGATATTATGATGTGAGAGAACTCGTTACGCGCTGCCAATCCCCGAGAAATGGTACGCCCTTTTTAATAGTTTCAAAATGAGTCGTTTCGCAGGATATTATGAGGTGTGAGAACTCGCTGCACGCTGCCCATCCTCGAAAAATGGTACTTCCATTACAACGAGCAAACGGGGCATCGGGTTCTGTACACCTTCGGCCTTTTCCGGACATCTCCGGCATTTTATGTGATTAAAAACGGGCCGTATAGCAGGATATTATGATGTGAGAGAACTCGTTGCCCGCTGCCAATCCCCGAAGAATGGTACGCCCATTACAACGAGCATACGGAGCAACGGGTTCTGTACACCTTCGGCCTTTTCCGGACATTTCCGGCTTTTTAATTGTTTCAAAATGTGCCGTTTATCAGGATATTATGATGTGAGAGAACACGTTACGCGCTGCCAATCCTCGAGAAATGGTACGCCCCTTACAACGAGCATACGGAGTATCAGGTTCTGTACACCAGTATATTATGATGTGTAAAAACGCGTTGAGCGTTGCCGATCCCCCAAAAATGGTCCTTCCATTACAACGAGCATACGGAGCAACGGGTTCTGTACACCTTCGGCCTTTTCCGGATATTTCCGGCTTTTTAATTGTTTCAAAAAGGGTCGTATCGCAGGATATTATGATGTGTGAGATCTCGCTGCACGCTGCCAATCCCCGAAAAATGGTACGCCCATTACAACGAGCATACGGAGCAACGGGTTCTGTACACCTTCGGCCTTTTCCGGACATTTCCGGCTTTTTAATTGTTTCTAAATGGGCCGTATATCAGGATATTATGATGTGTAAGAACCAGTTGCTCTCTGCCAACCCCCAAAAATGGTCCTTCCATTACAACGAGCATACGGAGCAACGGGTTCTGTACACCTTCGGCATTTTCCGGACATTTCCGGCTTTTTAATTGTTTCAAAATGGGTCGTATCGCGCGATATTATGATGTGAGAGAACTCGTTGCGCGCTGCCAATCCCCGAAGAATGGTACATCCATTACAACGAGCATGCGGAAAATCCTGTCTTGTACATATTCGGCCTTTTCCGGCCAGTTTCGGCTTTTTAATAGTTTCAAAATAGGTCGTATCGCAGGATATTATGAGGTGTGAGAACTCGCTGCACGCTGCCAATCCCCGAAAAATGGTACGCCCATTACAGCGAGCATACGGAGCAACGGGTTCTGTACTCCTTTGGCATTTTCCGGACATTTCCGGCTTTTCAATTGTTTCAAAATGGGTCGTATCGCAGGATATTATGATGTGAGAGAACTCGTTGCGCGCTGCCAATCCCCGAAAAATGGTACGCCCATTACAGCGAGCATGACGAGAATCCTGTCTTGTACATATTCGGCCTTTTCCGGCCAGTTTCGGCTTTTTAATAGTTTCAAAATGAGTCGTATCGCAGGATATTATGAGGTGTGAGAACTCGCTGCACGCTGCCAATCCCCGAAGAATGGTACTTCCATTACAACGAGCATGACGAGAATCCTGTCTTGTACATATTCGGCCTTTTCCGGCCAGTTTCGGCTTTTTAATAGTTTCAAAATGAGTCGTATCGCAGGATATTATGAGGTGTGAGAACTCGCTGCACGCTGCCAATCCCCGAAAAATGGTACGCCCATTACAACGAGCATACGGAGCAACGGGTTCTGTACACCTTCGGCCTTTTCCGGACATTTCCGGCTTTTTAATTGTTTCAAAATGTGCCGTTTATCAGGATATTATGATGTGAGAGAACACGTTACGCGCTGCCAATCCCCGAGAAATGGTACGCCCCTTACAACGAGCATACGGAGCATCAGGTTCTGTACACCAGTATATTATGATGTGTAAAAACGCGTTGAGCGTTGCCGATCCCCCAAAAATGGTCCTTCCATTACAACGAGTATACGTAGCATCAGGTTCTGTACACCTTCGGCCTTTTCCGAACATTTCTGGCATTTTATGTGATTAAAAACGGGTCGTATCGCAGGATATTATGATGTGTGAGAACTCGCTGCACGCTTCCATTCCCCGAAAAATGGTACGCCCATTACAACGAGCATACGGAGCAACGGGTTCTGTACACCTTCGGCCTTTTCCGGACATTTCCGGCTTTTTAATAGTTTCAAAATGGGCCGTATTTCCGGATATTATGATGTGAGAGAACTCGTTACGCGCTGCCAATCCCCGAGAAATGGTACGCCCCTTACAACGAGCATACGGAGCATCAGGTTCTGTACACCTTCGGCCTTTTCCGGACATTTCCGGCATTTTAAGTGATCAAAAATGGGCCGAATAGCAGGATATTATGATGTGTAAAAACGCGTTGAGCGTTGCCAATCACCCAAAAATGGTCCTTCCATTACAACGAGCATACGGAGCAACGGGTTCTGTACACCTTCGGCCTTTTCCGGATATTTCCGGCTTTTTAATTGTTTCAAAAAGGGTCGTATCGCACGATATTATGATGTGTGAGATCTCGCTGCACGCTTCCAATCCCCGAAAAATGGTACGCCCATTACAACGAGCATACGGAGCAACGGGTTCTGTACACCTTCGGCCTTTTCCGGACATTTCCGGCTTTTTAATTGTTTCAAAATGGGCCGTATATCAGGATATTATGATGTGAGAGAATTCGTTACGCGCTGCCAATCCTCGAGAAATGGTACGCCCCTTACAACGAGCATACGGAGCATCAGGTTCTGTACACCTTCGGCCTTTTCCGAACATTTCCGGCTTTTTAATTGTTTCAAAATGGGCCGCATTTCAGGATATCATGATGTGAGAGAACTCGTTACGCGCTGCCAATCCCCGAGAAATGGTACGCCCCTTACAACGAGCATATGGAGCATCAGGTTCTGTACACCTTCGGCCTTTTCCGGACATTTCCGGCATTTTAAGTGATCAAAAACGGGCCGTAGATCAGGATATTATGATGTGTAAGAACCAGTTGCTCTCTACCAACCCCCCAAAAATGGTACTTCCATTACAACGAGCAAACGGAGCATTGGGTTCTGTACACCTTCGGCATTTTCCGGACATCTCCGGCATTTTATGTGATTAAAAACGGGTCGTATCGCAGGATATTATGATGTGTGAGCACTCGCTGTACGCTGCCAATCCCCCAAAAATGGTCCTTACATTACAACGAGCATACGGAGCAACGGGTTCTGTACACCTTCAGCCTTTTCCGGATATTTCCGGCTTTTTAATTGTTTCAAAATGGGCCGTATATCAGGATATTATGATGTGAGAGAATTCGTTACGCGCTGCCAATCCTCGAGAAATGGTACGCCCCTTACAACGAGCATACGGAGCATCAGGTTCTGTACACCTTCGGCCTTCTCCGAACATTTCCGGCTTTTTAATTGTTTCAAAATGGGCCGCATTTCAGGATATCATGATGTGAGAGAACTCGTTACGCGCTGCCAATCCCCGAGAAATGGTACGCCCCTTACAACGAGCATATGGAGCATCAGGTTCTGTACACCTTCGGCCTTTTCCGGACATTTCCGGCATTTTAAGTGATCAAAAACGGGCCGTAGATCAGGATATTATGATGTGTAAGAACCAGTTGCTCTCTGCCAACCCCCCAAAAATGGTACTTCCATTACAACGAGCAAACGGAGCATTGGGTTCTGTACACCTTCGGCATTTTCCGGACATCTCCGGCATTTTATGTGATTAAAAACGGGTCGTATCGCAGGATATTATGATGTGTGAGCACTCGCTGTACGCTGCCAATCCCCCAAAAATGGTCCTTACATTACAACGAGCATACGGAGCAACGCGTTCTGTACACCTTCAGCCTTTTCCGGATATTACCCGCTTTTTAATTGTTTCAAAAAGGGTCGTATCGCAGGATACTATGATGTGTGAGATCTCGCTGCACGCTGCCAATCCCCGAAAAATGGTACGCCCATTACAACGAGCATACGGAGCAACGGGTTCTGTACACCTTCGGCCTTTTCCGGACATTTCCGGCATTTTATGTGATTAAAAACGGGTCGTATCGCGGGATATTATGATGTGAGAGAACTCGTTGCGCGCTGCCAATCCCCGAAGAATGGTACATCCATTACAACGAGCATGCGGAGAATCCTGTCTTGTACATATTCGGCCTTTTCCGGCCAGTTTCGGCTTTTTAATAGTTTCAAAATGGGTCGTATCGCAGGATATTATGAGGTGTGAGAACTCGCTGCACGCTGCCAATCCCCGAAAAATGGTACGCCCATTACAACGAGCATACGGAGGAACGGGTTCTGTACACCTTTGGCATTTTCCGGACATTTCCGGCTTTTTAATTGTTTCAAAATGGGTCGTATCGCAGGATATTATGATGTGAGAGAACTCGTTGCGCGCTGCCAATCCCCGAAGAATGGTACTTCCATTACAACGAGCATACGGAGCATCAGGTTCTGTACACCTTCGGCCTTTTCCGGACATTTCCGGCTTTTTAGTTGTTTCAAAATGGGCCGTATTTCAGGATATTATGATGTGAGAGAACTCGTTACGCGCTGCCAATCCCCGAGAAATGGTACGCCCCTTACAACGAGCATACGGAGCATCAGGTTCTATACACCTTCGGCCTTTTCCGGACATTTCCGGCATTTTAAGTGATCAAAAATGGGCCGAATAGCAGGATATTATGATGTGTAAAAACGCGTTGAGCGTTGCCAATCCCCCAAAAATGGTCCTTCCATTACAACGAGCATACGGAGCAACGGGTTCTGTACACCTTCGGCCTTTTCCGGATATTTCCGGCTTTTTAATTGTTTCAAAAAGGGTCGTATCGCACGATATTATGATGTGTGAGATCTCGCTGCACGCTTCCAATCCCCGAAAAATGGTACGCCCATTACAACGAGCATACGGAGCAACGGGTTCTGTACACCTTCGGCCTTTTCCGGACATTTCCGGCTTTTTAATTGTTTCAAAATGGGCCGTATATCAGGATATTATGATGTGTAAGAACCAGTTGCTCTCTGCCAACCCCCCCAAAATGGTACTTCCATCACAACGAGCAAACGGAGCATCGTGTTCTGTACACATTCGGTCATTTCCGGACATATCCGGCATTTTATGTGATTAAAAACGGGCCGTATTGCAGGATATTATGATGTGAGGGAACCCGTTGCGCGCTGCCAATCCCCGAAGAATGGTACTTCCATTACAACGAGCATGCGGAGAATCCTGTCTTGTACATATTCGGCCTTTCCCGGCCAGTTTCGGCTTTTTAATTGTTTCAAAATGGGCCGCATTTCAGGATATCATGATGTGAGAGAACTCGTTACGCGCTGCCAATCCCCGAGAAATGGTACGCCCCTTACAACGAGCATATGGAGCATCAGGTTCTGTACACCTTCGGCCTTTTCCGGACATTTCCGGCATTTTAAGTGATCAAAAACGGGCCGTAGATCAGGATATTATGATGTGTAAGAACCAGTTGCTCTCTGCCAACCCCCCAAAAATGGTACTTCCATTACAACGAGCAAACGGAGCATTGGGTTCTGTACACCTTCGGCATTTTCCGGACATCTCCGGCATTTTATGTGATTAAAAACGGGTCGTATCGCAGGATATTATGATGTGTGAGCACTCGCTGTACGCTGCCAATCCCCCAAAAATGGTCCTTACATTACAACGAGCATACGGAGCAACGCGTTCTGTACACCTTCAGCCTTTTCCGGATATTACCCGCTTTTTAATTGTTTCAAAAAGGGTCGTATCGCAGGATACTATGATGTGTGAGATCTCGCTGCACGCTGCCAATCCCCGAAAAATGGTACGCCCATTACAACGAGCATACGGAGCAACGGGTTCTGTACACCTTCGGCCTTTTCCGGACATTTCCGGCATTTTATGTGATTAAAAACGGGTCGTATCGCGGGATATTATGATGTGAGAGAACTCGTTGCGCGCTGCCAATCCCCGAAGAATGGTACATCCATTACAACGAGCATGCGGAGAATCCTGTCTTGTACATATTCGGCCTTTTCCGGCCAGTTTCGGCTTTTTAATAGTTTCAAAATGGGTCGTATCGCAGGATATTATGAGGTGTGAGAACTCGCTGCACGCTGCCAATCCCCGAAAAATGGTACGCCCATTACAACGAGCATACGGAGGAACGGGTTCTGTACACCTTTGGCATTTTCCGGACATTTCCGGCTTTTTAATTGTTTCAAAATGGGTCGTATCGCAGGATATTATGATGTGAGAGAACTCGTTGCGCGCTGCCAATCCCCGAAGAATGGTACTTCCATTACAACGAGCATACGGAGCATCAGGTTCTGTACACCTTCGGCCTTTTCCGGACATTTCCGGCTTTTTAGTTGTTTCAAAATGGGCCGTATTTCAGGATATTATGATGTGAGAGAACTCGTTACGCGCTGCCAATCCCCGAGAAATGGTACGCCCCTTACAACGAGCATACGGAGCATCAGGTTCTATACACCTTCGGCCTTTTCCGGACATTTCCGGCATTTTAAGTGATCAAAAATGGGCCGAATAGCAGGATATTATGATGTGTAAAAACGCGTTGAGCGTTGCCAATCCCCCAAAAATGGTCCTTCCATTACAACGAGCATACGGAGCAACGGGTTCTGTACACCTTCGGCCTTTTCCGGATATTTCCGGCTTTTTAATTGTTTCAAAAAGGGTCGTATCGCACGATATTATGATGTGTGAGATCTCGCTGCACGCTTCCAATCCCCGAAAAATGGTACGCCCATTACAACGAGCATACGGAGCAACGGGTTCTGTACACCTTCGGCCTTTTCCGGACATTTCCGGCTTTTTAATTGTTTCAAAATGGGCCGTATATCAGGATATTATGATGTGTAAGAACCAGTTGCTCTCTGTCAACCCCCCAAAAATGGTACTTCCATTACAACGAGCAAACGGAGCATCGGGTTCGGTACACCTTCGGCCTTTTCCGGACATCTCCGGCATTTTATGTGATTAAAAACGGGCCGTATAGCAGGATATTATGATGTGAGGGAACTCGGTGCGCGCTGCCAATCCCCGAAGAATGGTACTTCCATTACAACGAGCATGCGGAGAATCCTGTCTTGTACATATTCGGCCTTTCCCGGACATTTCCGGCTTTTTAATTGTTTCAAAATGGGCCGTATATCAGGATATTATGATGTGAGAGAACTCGTTGCGCGCTGCCAATCCCCGAGAAATGGTACGCCCCTTACAACGAGCATACGGATCATCAGGTTCTGTACACCTTCGGCCTCTTCCGGACATTTCCGGCATTTTAAGTGATTAAAAACTGGCCGAATAGCAGGATATTATGATGCGTAAAAACGCGTTGAGCGCTGCCAATCCCCCAAAAATGGTCCTTCCATTACAACGAGCATACGGAGCAACGGGTTCTGTACACCTTCGGCCTTTTCCGGATATTTCCGGCTCTTTAATTGTTTCAAAAAGGGTCGTGTCGCAGGATATTATGATGTGTGAGATCTCGCTGCACGCTTCCAATCCCCGAAAAATGGTACGCCCATTACAACGGGCATACGGAGCAACGGGATCTGTACACCTACGGCCTTTTCCGGACATTTCCGGCTTTTTAATTGTTTCAAAATGGGCCGTATATCAGGATATTATGATGTGTAAGAACCAGTTGCTCTCTGCCAACCCCCCCAAAATGGTACTTCCATCACAACGAGCAAACGGAGCATCGTGTTCTGTACACATTCGGTCATTTCCGGACATATCCGGCATTTTATGTGATTAAAAACGGGCCGTATTGCAGGATATTATCATGTGAGGGAACCCGTTGCGCGCTGCCAATCCCCGAAGAATGGTACTTCCATTACAACGAGCATGCGGAGAATCCTGTCTTGTACATATTCGGCTTTTCCCGGCCAGTTTCGGCATTTTAATAGTTTAAAAATGGGTCGTATCGCAGGATATTATGATGTGTGAGAACTCGCTGCAAGCTGCCAATCCCCTAAAAATGGTACGCCCATTACAACGAGCAAACGGAGCATCGGGTTCTGTACTCCTTCGGCCTCTTCCGGACATTTCCGACATTTTAAGTGATTAAAAACGGGCCGAATAGCAGGATATTATGATGTGTAAAAACGAGTTGAGCGCTGCCAATCCCCCAAAAATGGTCCTTCCATTACAACGAGCATACGGAGGAACGGGTTCTGTACACCTTCGGCCTTTTCCGGACATTTCCGGCTTTTTAATTGTTTTAAAATGGGTCGTATCGCAGGATATTATGATGTGTGAGATCTCGCTGCACGCTGCCAATCCCCGAAAAATGGTACGCCTATTACAACGAGCATACGGAGCAACGGGATCTGTACACCTACGGCCTTTTCCGGACATTTCCGGCTTTTTAATTGTTTCAAAATGGGCCGTATATCAGGATATTATGATGTGTAAGAACCAGTTGCTCTCTGCCAACCCCCCCAAAATGGTACTTCCATCACAACGAGCAAACGGAGCATCGTGTTCTGTACACATTCGGTCATTTCCGGACATCTCCGGCATTTTATGTGATTAAAAACGGGCCGTATTGCAGGATATTATGATGTGAGGGAACCCGTTGCGCGCTGCCAATCCCCGAAGAATGGTACTTCCATTACAACGAGCATGCGGAGAATCCTGTCTTGTACATATTCGGCCTTTCCCGGCCAGTTTCGGCATTTTAATAGTTTAAAAATGGGTCGTATCGCAGGATATTATGATGTGTGAGAACTCGCTGCAAGCTGCCAATCCCCTAAAAATGGTACGCCCATTACAACGAGCAAACGGAGCATCGGGTTCTGTACTCCTTCGGCCTCTTCCGGACATTTCCGGCATTTTAAGTGATTAAAAACGGGCCGAATAGCAGGATATTATGATGTGTAAAAACGGGTTGAGCGCTGCCAATACCCCAAAAATGGTCCTTCCATTACAACGAGATTACGGATAATCTTGTTCCGTACAATTTCGGTCTTTTCCGGACATTTCCGGCTTTTTAAATGATTCAAAACGGGTCATATAGCAGGAAATTATGATGTGCAAGAACGGGTTGCGCGCTCAAGCACTCTGTTATGTGGTACTTCCATTACAACGAGCATACGGAGCATTGGGTTCTGTACATATTCGGCCTCTTCCGGCCATTTCCGGCATTTTAATTGATACAAAACAGGTCATGTAACTAGAAATTATGATGTGTAAGAACGGGTTGCACGCAGAAGCACTCTGTTAAGTGGTACTTCCATTACAACGAGCATACGGAGCATTGGGTTCTGTACATATTCGGCCTCTTCCGGCTAGTTTCGGCATTTCAATTGATTCAAAACCGGTCATATAGCTGGAAATTATGATGTGTAAGAACTAGTTGCGCTCTGCCAGCCCCCCAAAAATGGTAATTCCATTACAACGAACATACGGAGAATCCCGTTTTGTACATATTCGGCCTCTTCCGGCAATTTAATTGATTCAAAACGGGTCATATAGCAGGAAATTATGATATGCTAGAACGGATTGCACGCAGGAACCCTTCGAAGAATGGTACTGTCAATACAACGAGCATGCGGAGAATGCTGTCTTGTACATATTCGGCCTTTTCCGGCCATTTCTGTCATTTTAATTGATACAAAACGGGTCACACAACAAGAAATTATGATGCGCAAGAACGGGTTGCAGGCAGAAGCACTCCGTAAAGTAATACTTCCATTACAACGTGCATACGGAGCATCAGGTTCTGTACACCTTCGGCCTTTACCGGATATTTCCGGCTTTTAAATTGTTTCAAAATGGGTCGTATCGCAGGATATTATGATGTGTGAGAAATCGCTGCACGCTGCCAATCCCTGAAAAATGGTACGCCCATTACAACGAGCATACGGAGCAACGGACTCTGTACACCTTCGGCCTTTTCCGGACATTTCCGTCTTTTAAATTGTTTCAAAATGGGTCGTATCGCAGGATATTATGATGTGTGAGAACCCGCTGCACGCTGCCAATCCCCGAAAAATGGTACGCCCATTACAACGAGCATATGGAGCAACGGGTTCTGTACACCTTCGGCCTATACCGGACATTTCCGGCATTTTAAGTGATTAAAAACGGGCCGAATAGCAGGATATTATGATGTGTAAAAACGCGTTGAGTGTTGCCAATCCCCCAAAAATGGTCCTTCCTTTAGAACGAGCATACGGAGCAACGGTTTCTGTACACCTTCGGCCTCTTTCGGACATTTCCGGCATTTTAAGTGATTAAAAACGGGCCGAATAGCAGGATATTATGATGTGTAAAAACGCGTTGAGCGCTGCCAATCCCCCAAAAATGGTCCTTCCATTACAACGAGCATACGGAGCAACGGTTTCTGTACACCTTCAGCCTTTTCCGGACATTTCCGGCTTTTTAATTGTTTCAAAATGGGTCGTATCGCAGGATATTATGATGTGTGAGAACTCGCTGCACGCTGCCAATCCCCGAAAAATGGTACGCCCATTACAACGAGCATGCGGAGAATCCCGTCTTGTAAATATTCGGCCTTTTCCGGCAAGTTTCGGCTTTTAAATTGTTTCAAAATGGGTCCTATCGCAGGATATTATGATGTGTGAGAACCCGCTGCACGCTGCCAATCCCCGAAAAATGGTACGCCCATTACAACGAGCATATGGAGCAACGGGTTCTGTACACCTTCGGCCTATACCGGACATTTCCGGCATTTTAAGTGATTAAAAACGGGCCGAATAGCAGGATATTATGATGTGTAAAAACGCGTTGAGTGTTGCCAATCCCCCAAAAATGGTCCTTCCTTTACAACGAGCATACGGATCATCAGGTTCTGTACACCTTCGGCCTTTTCCGGATATTTCCGGCTTTTTAATTGTTTCAAAATGGGCCGTATATCAGGATATTATGATGTGAGAGAATTCGTTACGCGCTGCCAATCCTCGAGAAACGGTACGCCCCTTACAACGAGCATACGGAGCATCAGGTTCTGTACACCTTCGGCCTTCTCCGAACATTTCCGGCTTTTTAATTGTTTCAAAATGGGCCGCATTTCAGGATATCATGATGTGAGAGAACTCGTTACGCGCTGCCAATCCCCGAGAAATGGTACGCCCCTTACAACGAGCATATGGAGCATCAGGTTCTGTACACCTTCGGCCTTTTCCGGACATTTCCGGCATTTTAAGTGATCAAAAACGGGCCGTAGATCAGGATATTATGATGTGTAAGAACCAGTTGCTCTCTGCCAACCCCCCAAAAATGGTACTTCCATTACAACGAGCAAACGGAGCATTGGGTTCTGTACACCTTCGGCATTTTCCGGACATCTCCGGCATTTTATGTGATTAAAAACGGGTCGTATCGCAGGATATTATGATGTGTGAGCACTCGCTGTACGCTGCCAATCCCCCAAAAATGGTCCTTACATTACAACGAGCATACGGAGCAACGCGTTCTGTACACCTTCAGCCTTTTCCGGATATTACCCGCTTTTTAATTGTTTCAAAAAGGGTCGTATCGCAGGATACTATGATGTGTGAGATCTCGCTGCACGCTGCCAATCCCCGAAAAATGGTACGCCCATTACAACGAGCATACGGAGCAACGGGTTCTGTACACCTTCGGCCTTTTCCGGACATTTCCGGCATTTTATGTGATTAAAAACGGGTCGTATCGCGGGATATTATGATGTGAGAGAACTCGTTGCGCGCTGCCAATCCCCGAAGAATGGTACATCCATTACAACGAGCATGCGGAGAATCCTGTCTTGTACATATTCGGCCTTTTCCGGCCAGTTTCGGCTTTTTAATAGTTTCAAAATGGGTCGTATCGCAGGATATTATGAGGTGTGAGAACTCGCTGCACGCTGCCAATCCCCGAAAAATGGTACGCCCATTACAACGAGCATACGGAGGAACGGGTTCTGTACACCTTTGGCATTTTCCGGACATTTCCGGCTTTTTAATTGTTTCAAAATGGGTCGTATCGCAGGATATTATGATGTGAGAGAACTCGTTGCGCGCTGCCAATCCCCGAAGAATGGTACTTCCATTACAACGAGCATACGGAGCATCAGGTTCTGTACACCTTCGGCCTTTTCCGGACATTTCCGGCTTTTTAGTTGTTTCAAAATGGGCCGTATTTCAGGATATTATGATGTGAGAGAACTCGTTACGCGCTGCCAATCCCCGAGAAATGGTACGCCCCTTACAACGAGCATACGGAGCATCAGGTTCTATACACCTTCGGCCTTTTCCGGACATTTCCGGCATTTTAAGTGATCAAAAATGGGCCGAATAGCAGGATATTATGATGTGTAAAAACGCGTTGAGCGTTGCCAATCCCCCAAAAATGGTCCTTCCATTACAACGAGCATACGGAGCAACGGGTTCTGTACACCTTCGGCCTTTTCCGGATATTTCCGGCTTTTTAATTGTTTCAAAAAGGGTCGTATCGCACGATATTATGATGTGTGAGATCTCGCTGCACGCTTCCAATCCCCGAAAAATGGTACGCCCATTACAACGAGCATACGGAGCAACGGGTTCTGTACACCTTCGGCCTTTTCCGGACATTTCCGGCTTTTTAATTGTTTCAAAATGGGCCGTATATCAGGATATTATGATGTGTAAGAACCAGTTGCTCTCTGTCAACCCCCCAAAAATGGTACTTCCATTACAACGAGCAAACGGAGCATCGGGTTCGGTACACCTTCGGCCTTTTCCGGACATCTCCGGCATTTTATGTGATTAAAAACGGGCCGTATAGCAGGATATTATGATGTGAGGGAACTCGGTGCGCGCTGCCAATCCCCGAAGAATGGTACTTCCATTACAACGAGCATGCGGAGAATCCTGTCTTGTACATATTCGGCCTTTCCCGGACATTTCCGGCTTTTTAATTGTTTCAAAATGGGCCGTATATCAGGATATTATGATGTGAGAGAACTCGTTGCGCGCTGCCAATCCCCGAGAAATGGTACGCCCCTTACAACGAGCATACGGATCATCAGGTTCTGTACACCTTCGGCCTCTTCCGGACATTTCCGGCATTTTAAGTGATTAAAAACTGGCCGAATAGCAGGATATTATGATGCGTAAAAACGCGTTGAGCGCTGCCAATCCCCCAAAAATGGTCCTTCCATTACAACGAGCATACGGAGCAACGGGTTCTGTACACCTTCGGCCTTTTCCGGATATTTCCGGCTCTTTAATTGTTTCAAAAAGGGTCGTGTCGCAGGATATTATGATGTGTGAGATCTCGCTGCACGCTTCCAATCCCCGAAAAATGGTACGCCCATTACAACGGGCATACGGAGCAACGGGATCTGTACACCTACGGCCTTTTCCGGACATTTCCGGCTTTTTAATTGTTTCAAAATGGGCCGTATATCAGGATATTATGATGTGTAAGAACCAGTTGCTCTCTGCCAACCCCCCCAAAATGGTACTTCCATCACAACGAGCAAACGGAGCATCGTGTTCTGTACACATTCGGTCATTTCCGGACATATCCGGCATTTTATGTGATTAAAAACGGGCCGTATTGCAGGATATTATCATGTGAGGGAACCCGTTGCGCGCTGCCAATCCCCGAAGAATGGTACTTCCATTACAACGAGCATGCGGAGAATCCTGTCTTGTACATATTCGGCTTTTCCCGGCCAGTTTCGGCATTTTAATAGTTTAAAAATGGGTCGTATCGCAGGATATTATGATGTGTGAGAACTCGCTGCAAGCTGCCAATCCCCTAAAAATGGTACGCCCATTACAACGAGCAAACGGAGCATCGGGTTCTGTACTCCTTCGGCCTCTTCCGGACATTTCCGACATTTTAAGTGATTAAAAACGGGCCGAATAGCAGGATATTATGATGTGTAAAAACGAGTTGAGCGCTGCCAATCCCCCAAAAATGGTCCTTCCATTACAACGAGCATACGGAGGAACGGGTTCTGTACACCTTCGGCCTTTTCCGGACATTTCCGGCTTTTTAATTGTTTTAAAATGGGTCGTATCGCAGGATATTATGATGTGTGAGATCTCGCTGCACGCTGCCAATCCCCGAAAAATGGTACGCCTATTACAACGAGCATACGGAGCAACGGGATCTGTACACCTACGGCCTTTTCCGGACATTTCCGGCTTTTTAATTGTTTCAAAATGGGCCGTATATCAGGATATTATGATGTGTAAGAACCAGTTGCTCTCTGCCAACCCCCCCAAAATGGTACTTCCATCACAACGAGCAAACGGAGCATCGTGTTCTGTACACATTCGGTCATTTCCGGACATCTCCGGCATTTTATGTGATTAAAAACGGGCCGTATTGCAGGATATTATGATGTGAGGGAACCCGTTGCGCGCTGCCAATCCCCGAAGAATGGTACTTCCATTACAACGAGCATGCGGAGAATCCTGTCTTGTACATATTCGGCCTTTCCCGGCCAGTTTCGGCATTTTAATAGTTTAAAAATGGGTCGTATCGCAGGATATTATGATGTGTGAGAACTCGCTGCAAGCTGCCAATCCCCTAAAAATGGTACGCCCATTACAACGAGCAAACGGAGCATCGGGTTCTGTACTCCTTCGGCCTCTTCCGGACATTTCCGGCATTTTAAGTGATTAAAAACGGGCCGAATAGCAGGATATTATGATGTGTAAAAACGGGTTGAGCGCTGCCAATACCCCAAAAATGGTCCTTCCATTACAACGAGATTACGGATAATCTTGTTCCGTACAATTTCGGTCTTTTCCGGACATTTCCGGCTTTTTAAATGATTCAAAACGGGTCATATAGCAGGAAATTATGATGTGCAAGAACGGGTTGCGCGCTCAAGCACTCTGTTATGTGGTACTTCCATTACAACGAGCATACGGAGCATTGGGTTCTGTACATATTCGGCCTCTTCCGGCCATTTCCGGCATTTTAATTGATACAAAACAGGTCATGTAACTAGAAATTATGATGTGTAAGAACGGGTTGCACGCAGAAGCACTCTGTTAAGTGGTACTTCCATTACAACGAGCATACGGAGCATTGGGTTCTGTACATATTCGGCCTCTTCCGGCTAGTTTCGGCATTTCAATTGATTCAAAACCGGTCATATAGCTGGAAATTATGATGTGTAAGAACTAGTTGCGCTCTGCCAGCCCCCCAAAAATGGTAATTCCATTACAACGAACATACGGAGAATCCCGTTTTGTACATATTCGGCCTCTTCCGGCAATTTAATTGATTCAAAACGGGTCATATAGCAGGAAATTATGATATGCTAGAACGGATTGCACGCAGGAACCCTTCGAAGAATGGTACTGTCAATACAACGAGCATGCGGAGAATGCTGTCTTGTACATATTCGGCCTTTTCCGGCCATTTCTGTCATTTTAATTGATACAAAACGGGTCACACAACAAGAAATTATGATGCGCAAGAACGGGTTGCAGGCAGAAGCACTCCGTAAAGTAATACTTCCATTACAACGTGCATACGGAGCATCAGGTTCTGTACACCTTCGGCCTTTACCGGATATTTCCGGCTTTTAAATTGTTTCAAAATGGGTCGTATCGCAGGATATTATGATGTGTGAGAAATCGCTGCACGCTGCCAATCCCTGAAAAATGGTACGCCCATTACAACGAGCATACGGAGCAACGGACTCTGTACACCTTCGGCCTTTTCCGGACATTTCCGTCTTTTAAATTGTTTCAAAATGGGTCGTATCGCAGGATATTATGATGTGTGAGAACCCGCTGCACGCTGCCAATCCCCGAAAAATGGTACGCCCATTACAACGAGCATATGGAGCAACGGGTTCTGTACACCTTCGGCCTATACCGGACATTTCCGGCATTTTAAGTGATTAAAAACGGGCCGAATAGCAGGATATTATGATGTGTAAAAACGCGTTGAGTGTTGCCAATCCCCCAAAAATGGTCCTTCCTTTAGAACGAGCATACGGAGCAACGGTTTCTGTACACCTTCGGCCTCTTTCGGACATTTCCGGCATTTTAAGTGATTAAAAACGGGCCGAATAGCAGGATATTATGATGTGTAAAAACGCGTTGAGCGCTGCCAATCCCCCAAAAATGGTCCTTCCATTACAACGAGCATACGGAGCAACGGTTTCTGTACACCTTCAGCCTTTTCCGGACATTTCCGGCTTTTTAATTGTTTCAAAATGGGTCGTATCGCAGGATATTATGATGTGTGAGAACTCGCTGCACGCTGCCAATCCCCGAAAAATGGTACGCCCATTACAACGAGCATGCGGAGAATCCCGTCTTGTAAATATTCGGCCTTTTCCGGCAAGTTTCGGCTTTTTAATTGTTTCAAAATGGGTCCTATCGCAGGATATTATGATGTGAGAGAACTCGTTGCGCGCTGCCAATACCCGAGAAATGGTACGCCCCTTACAACGAGCATACGGATCATCAGGTTCTGTACACCTTCGGCCTCTTCCGGACATTTCCGGCATTTTAAGTGATTAAAAACGGGCCGTATAAAAGGATATTATGATGTGAGAGAACTCGCTGCACGCTGCCAATCCCCGAAAAATGGTACGCCCATTACAACGAGCAAACGGAGCATCGTGTTCTGTACACATTTGGTCATTTCCGGACATCTCCGGCATTTTATGTGATTAAAAACGGGCCGTATTGCAGGATATTATGATGTGAGGGAACCCGTTGCGCGCTGCAAATCCCCGAAGAATGGTACTTCCATTACAACGAGCATGCGGAGAATCCTGTCTTGTACATATTCGGCCTTTCCCGGCCAGTTTCGGCATTTTAATAGTTTAAAAATGGGTCGTATTGCAGGATATTATGATGTGTGAGAACTCGCTGCAAGCTGCCAATCCCTTAAAAATGGTACGCCCATTACAACGAGCAAACGGAGCATCGGGTTCTGTACTACTTCGGCCTCTTCCGGACATTTCCGGCATTTTAAGTGATTAAAAACGGGCCGAATAGCAGGATATTATGATGTGTAAAAACGGGTTGAGCGCTGCCAATACCCCAAAAATGGTCCTTCCATTACAACGAGATTACGGATAATCTTGTTCCGTACAATTTCGGTCTTTTCCGGACATTTCCGGCTTTTTAAATGATTCAAAACGGGTCATATAGCGGGAAATTATGATGTGCAAGAACGGGTTGCGCGCTCAAGCACTCTGTTAAGTGGTACTTCCATTACAACGAGCATACGGAGCAACGGGTTCTGTACACCTTCGGCCTTTTCCGGACATTTCCGGCTTTTTAATTGTTTCAAAAAGGGTCGTATCGCAGGATATTATGATGTGTGAGATCTCGCTGCACGCTTCCAATCCCCGAAAAATGGTACGCCCATTACAACGAGCATGCGGAGAATCCTGTCTTGTAAATATTCGGCCTTTTCCGGCAAGTTTCGGCTTTTTAATTGTTACAAAATGGGTCGTATCGCAGGATATTATGATGTGTGAAAACTCGCTGCACGCTGCCAAACCCGAAAAATGGTCCTTCCATTACAACGAGCATACGGAGCAACGGGTTCTGTACACCTACGGCCTTTTCCGGACATTTCCGGCTTTTTAATTGTTTCAATGTGGGCCGTATATCAGGATATTATGATGTGAGAGAACTCGTTGCGCGCTGCCAATCCCCGAAGAATGGTACTTCCACTACAACGAGCATGCGGAGCAACGGGTTCTGTACACCTTCGGCCTTTTCCGGCCAGTTTCGGCTTTTTAATTGTTTCAAAATGGGTCGTATCGCAGGATATTATGATGTGATAGAACTCGTTGCGCGCTGACAATCCCCGAGAAATGGTACGCCCCTTACAACGAGCATACGGAGCATCAGGTTCTGTACACCTTCGGCCTCTTTCGGACATTTCCGGCATTTTAAGTGATTAAAAACGGGCCGAATAGCAGGATATTATGATGTGTAAAAACGCGTTGAGCGCTGCCAATCCCCCAAAAATGGTCCTTCCATTACAACGAGCATACGGAGCAACGGTTTCTGTACACCTTCAGCCTTTTCCGGACATTTCCGGCTTTTTAATTGTTTCAAAATGGGTCGTATCGCAGGATATTATGATGTGTGAGAACTCGCTGCACGCTGCCAATCCCCGAAAAATGGTACGCCCATTACAACGAGCATGCGGAGAATCCTGTCTTGTAAATATTCGGCCTTTTCCGGCAAGTTTCGGCTTTTTAATTGTTCCAAAATGGGTCGTATCGCAGGATATTATGATGTGTGAGAACTCGCTGCACGCTGCCAAACCCGAAAAATGGTCCTTCCATTACAACGAGCATACGGAGCAACGGATTCTGTACACCTTCGGCCCTTTCCGGACATTTCCGGCTTTTTAATTGTTTCAATATGGGCCGTATATCAGGATATTATGATGTGAGAGAACTCGTTGCGCGCTGCCAATCCCCGAAGAATGGTACTTCCACTACAACGAGCATGCGGAGCAACGGGTTCTGTACACCTTCGGCCTTTTCCGGCCAGTTTCGGCTTTTTAATTGTTTCAAAATGGGTCGTATCGCAGGATATTATGATGTGAGAGAACTCGTTGCGCGCTGCCAATCCCCGAGGAATGGTATGCCCCTTACAACGAGCGTACGGAGCAACGGTTTCTGTACACCTTCGGCCCCTTCCGGACATTTCCGGCATTTTAAGTGATTAAAAACGGGCCGAATAGCAGGACATTATGATGTGTAAAAACGCGTTGTGCGCTGCCAATCCTCCAAATATGGTCCTTCCATTACAACGAGCATACGGAGCAACGGTTTCTGTACACCTTCAGCCTTTTCCGGACATTTCCGGCTTTTTAATTGTTTCAAAATGGGTCGTATCGCAGGATATTATGATGTGAGAGAACTCGTTGCGCGCTGCCAATCCCCGAAGAATAGTACTTCCATTACAAAGAGCATGCGGAGAATCCTGTCTTGTACATTTTCGGCCTTTTCCGGCAAGTTTCGGCTTTTTAATTGTTTCAAAATGGGTCGTATCGCAGGATATTATGATGTGTGAGAAGTCGCTGCACGCTGCCAATCCCCGAAAAATGGTCCTTCCATTACAACGAGCATGCGGAGCAACGGGTTCTGTACACCTTCGGCCTTTTCCGGCCAGTTTCGGCTTTTTAATTGTTTCAAAATGGGTAGTATCGCAGGATATTATGATGTGTGAGAACTCGCTGCACGCTGCCAATCCCCGAAAAATGGTACGCCCATTACAACGAGCATACGGAGCAACGGGTTCTGTACACCTTCGGCCTTTTCTGGACATCTCCGGCATTTTATGTGTTTAAAAACGGGCCGTATAGCAGGATATTATGATGTGAGAGAACTCGTTGCGCGCTGCCAATCCCCGAAGAATGGTACTTCCATTACAACGAGCATGCGGAGCAACGGGTTCTGTACACCTTCTGCCTTTTCCGGCCAGTTTCGGCTTTTTAATTGTTTCAAAATGGGTTGTATCGCAGGATATTATGATGTGTGAGAACTCGCTGCACGCTGCCAATCCCCGAAAAATGGTACGCCCATTACAACGAGCATACGGAGCAACGGTTTCTGTACACCTTCGGCCTTTTCCGGACATTTCCGGCTTTTTAATTGTATCAAAATGGGTCGTATCGCAGGATATTATGATGTGTGAGAACTCGCTGCACGCTGCCAATCCCGAGGAACGGTATGCCCCTTACAACGAGCATACGGAGCAACAGGTTCTGTACACCTTCGGCCTCTTCCGGACATTTCCGGCATTTTAAGTGATTAAAAACGGGCCGAATAGCAGGATATTATGATGTGTAAAAACGCGTTGTGCGCTACCAATCCTCCAAATATGGTCCTCCCATTACAACGAGCGTACGGAGCAACGGTTTCTGTACACCTTCGGCCTTTTCCGGCCAGTTTCGGCTTTTTAATTGTTTCAAAATGGGTAGTATCGCAGGATATTATGATGTGTGAGAACTCGCTGCACGCTGCCAATCCCGAGGAACGGTATGCCCCTTACAACGAGCATACGGAGCAACAGGTTCTGTACACCTTCGGCCTCTTCCGGACATTTCCGGCATTTTAAGTGATTAAAAACGGGCCGAATAGCAGGATATTATGATGTGTAAAAACGCGTTGTGCGCTACCAATCCTCCAAATATGGTCCTCCCATTACAACGAGCGTACGGAGCAACGGTTTCTGTACACCTTCGGCCTTTTCCGGCCAGTTTCGGCTTTTTAATTGTTTCAAAATGGGTAGTATCGCAGGATATTATGATGTGTGAGAACTCGCTGCACGCTGCCAATCCCCGAAAAATGGTACGCCCATTACAACGAGCATACGGAGCAACGGGTTCTGTACACCTTCGGCCTTTTCTGGACATCTCCGGCATTTTATGTGTTTAAAAACGGGCCGTATAGCAGGATATTATGATGTGAGAGAACTCGTTGCGCGCTGCCAATCCCCGAAGAATGGTACTTCCATTACAACGAGCATGCGGAGCAACGGGTTCTGTACACCTTCGGCCTTTTCCGGCCAGTTTCGGCTTTTTAATTGTTTCGAAATGGGTCGTATCGCAGGATATTATGATGTGTGAGAACTCGCTGCACGCTGCCAATCCCCGAAAAATGGTACGCCCATTACAACGAGCATACGGAGCAACGGTTTCTGTACACCTTCGGCCTTTTCCGGACATTTCCGGCTTTTTAATTGTATCAAAATGGGTCGTATCGCAGGATATTATGATGTGTGAGAACTCGCTGCACGCTGCCAATCCCGAGGAATGGTATGCCCCTTACAACGAGCATACGGAGCAACAGGTTCTGTACACCTTCGGCCTCTTCCGGACATTTCCGGCATTTTAAGTGATTAAAAACGGGCCGAATAGCAGGATATTATGATGTGTAAAAACGCGTTGTGCGCTGCCAATCCTCCAAACATGGTCCTTCCATTACAACGAGCATACGGAGCAACGGTTTCTGTACACCTTCAGCCTTTTCCGGACATTTCCGGCTTTTTAATTGTTTCAATGTGGGCCGTATATCAGGATATTATGATGTGAGAGAACTCGTTGCGCGCTGCCAATCCCCGAAGAATGGTACTTCCACTACAACGAGCATGCGGAGCAACGGGTTCTGTACACCTTCGGCCTTTTCCGGCCAGTTTCGGCTTTTTAATTGTTTCAAAATGGGTCGTATCGCAGGATATTATGATGTGTGAGAACTCGCTGCACGCTGCCAATCCCCGAAAAATGGTACGCCCATTAAAACGAGCATACGGAGCAACGGTTTCTGTACACCTTCGGCCTTTTCCGGACATTTCCGGCTTTTTAATTGTATCAAAATGGGTCGTATCGCAGGATATTATGATGTGTGAGAACTCGCTGCACGCTGCCAATCCCCGAAAAATGGTACGCCCATTAAAACGAGCATACGGAGCAACGGTTTCTGTACACCTTCGGCCTCTTCCGGACATTTCCGGCATTTTAAGTGATTAAAAACGGGCCGAATAGAAGGATATTCAGATGTGTAAAAACGCGTTGAGCGCTGCCAATCCCCCAGAAATGGTCCTTCCATTACAACGAGCATACGGAGCAACGGTTTCTGTACACCTTCCGCCTTTTCCGGACATTTCCGGCTTTTTAATTGTTTCAAAATGGGTCGTATCGCAGGATATTATGATGTGAGAGAACTCTTTGCGCGCTGCCAATCCCCGAAGAATAGCACTTCCATTACAAAGAGCATGCGGAGAATCCTGTCTTGTACATATTCGGCCTTTTCCGGCAAGTTTCGGCTTTTTAATTGTTTCAAAATGGGTCGTATCGCAGGATATTATGATGTGTGAGAACTCGCTGCACGCTGCCAATCCCCGAAAAATGGTCCTTCCATTACAACGAGCATACGGAGCAACGGGTTCTGTACACCTTCGGCCTTTTCCGGACATCTCCGGCATTTTATGCGATTAGAAACGGGCCGTATAGCAGGATATTATGATGTGAGAGAACTCGTTGCGCGCTGCCAATCCCCGAAGAATGGTACTTCCATTACAACGAGCATGCGGAGCAACGGGTTCTGTACACCTTCGGCCTTTTCCGGACATCTCCGGCATTTTTGGTGATTAAAAACGGGCCGTATAGCAGGATATTATGATGTGAGAGAACTCGCTGCACGCTGCCAATCCCCGAAAAATGGTACGCCCATTACAACGAGCATACGGAGCAACGGGTTCTGTACACCTTCGGCCTTTTCCGGACATTTCCGGCTTTTTAATTGTTTCAAAATGGGCCGTATATCAGGATATTATGATGTGTAAGAAAGCGTTGAGCGCTGCCAATCCCCCAAAAATGGTCCTTCCATTACAACGAGCAAACGGAGCATCGGGTTCTGTACACCTTCGGCCTTTTCCGGACATTTCCGGCTTTTTAATTGTTTCAAAATGGGCCGTATATCAGGATATTATGATGTGAGAGAACTCGTTGCGCGCTGCCAACCCCGAAAAATGGTACGCCCATTACAACGAGCATACGGAGCAACGGGTTCTGTACACCTTCGGCCTTTTCCGGACATCTCCGGCATTTTATGTGATGAAAAAGGGGCCGTATAGCTGGATATTATGATGTGAGAGAACTCGTTGCGCGCTGCCAATCCCCGAAGAATGGTACTTCCATCACAACGAGCATGCGGAGCAACGGGTTCTGTACACCTTCGGCCATGTCCGGCCAGTTTCGGCTTTTTAATTATTTCAGAATGGGTCGTATCGCAGGATATTATGATGTGTGAGAACTCGCTGCACGCTGCCAATCCCCGAAAAATGGTCCTTCCATTACAACGAGCATACGGAGCAACGGGTTCTGTACAGCTTGGGCCTTTTCCGGCCAGTTTCGGCTTTTTAATTGTTCCAAATGGGTCGTATCGCAGGATATTATGATGTGTGAGAACTCGCTGCACGCTGCCAATCCCCGAAAAATGGTACGCCCATTACAACGAGCATACGGAGCAACGGGTTCTATACACCTTCGGCCTTTTCCGGACATTTCCGGCTTTTTAATTGTTTCAAAATCGGCCGTATATCAGGATATTATGATGTGAGAGAACTCGTTGCGCGCTGCCAATCCCCGAGAAATGGTACGCCCCTTACAACGAGCATACGGATCATCAGGTTCTGTACACCTTCGGCCTCTTCCGGACATTTCCGGCATTTTAAGTGATTAAAAACAGGCCGAATAGCAGGATATTATGATGCGTAAAAACGCGTTGAGCGTTGCCAATCCCCCAAAAATGGTCCTTCCATTACAACGAGCATACGGAGCAACGGGTTCAGTACACCTTCGGCCTTTTCCGGATATTTCCGGCTTTTTAATTGTTTCAAAAAGGGTCGTATCGCAGGATATTATTATGTGTGAGATCTCGCTGCACGCTTCCAATCCCCGAAAAATGGTACGCCCATTACAACGAGCATACGGAGCAACGGGATCTGTACACCTACGGCCTTTTCCGGACATTTCCGGCTTTTTAATTGTTTCAAAATGGGCCGTATATCAGGATATTATGATGTGTAAGAACCAGTTGCTCTCTGCCAACCCCCCCAAAATGGTACTTCCATCACAACGAGCAAACGGAGCATCGTGTTCTGTACACATTCGGTCATTTCCGGACATCTCCGGCATTTTATGTGATTAAAAACGGGCCGTATTGCAGGATATTATGATGTGAGGGAACCCGTTGCGCGCTGCCAATCCCCGAAGAATGGTACTTCCATTACAACGAGCATGCGGAGAATCCTGTCTTGTACATATTCGGCCTTTCCCGGCCAGTTTCGGCATTTTAATAGTTTAAAAATGGGTCGTATCGCAGGATATTATGATGTGTGAGAACTCGCTGCAAGCTGCCAATCCCCTAAAAATGGTACGCCCATTACAACGAGCATACGGAGAATCCTGTCTTGTAAATATTCGGCCTTTTCCGGCAAGTTTCGGCTTTTTAATTGTTTCAAAATGGGTCGTATCGCAGGATATTATGATGTGTGAGAAGTCGCTGCACGCTGCCAATCCCCGAAAAATGGTACGCCCATTAAAACGAGCATACGGAGCAACGGTTTCTGTACACCTTCGGCCTATTCCGGACATTTCCGGAATTTTAAGTGATTAAAAACGAGCCGAATAGCAGGATATTATGATGTGTAAAAACGCGTTGAGTGTTGCCAATCCCCCAAAAATGGTCCTCCCTTTACAACGAGCATACGGAGCAACGGTTTCTGTACACCTTCGGCCTCTTCCGGACATTTCCGGCATTTTAAGTGATTAAAAATGGGCCGAATAGCAGGATATTCAGATGTGTAAAAACGCGTTGAGCGCAGCCAATCGCCCAGAAATGGCCCTTCCATTACAACGAGCATACGGAGCAACGGTTTCTGTACACCTTCCGCCTTTTCCGGACATTTCCGGCTTTTTAATTGTTTCAAAATGGGTCGTATCGCAGGATACTATGATGTGTGAGAACTCGCTGCACGCGGCCAATCCCCGAAAAATGGTACGCCCATTACAACGAGCATACGGAGAATCCTGTCTTGTAAATATTCGGCCTTTTCCGGCAAGTTTCGGCATTTTAATTGTTTCAAAATGGGTCGTATCGCAGGATATTATGATGTGTGAGAACTCGCTGCACGATGCCAATCCCCGAAAAATGGTCCTTCCATTACAACGAGCATACGCAGCAACGGGTTCTGTACACCTTCGGCCTTTTCCGGACATTTCCGGCTTTTCAATTGTTTTAAAATGGGTAGTATCGCAGGATATTATGATGTGAGAGAAATCGTTGCGCGCTGCTAATTCCCGAGGAATGGTACGCCCC
Source organism: Bombus muscorum (assembly GCA_963971185.1). Classification (NCBI taxonomy): domain Eukaryota; kingdom Metazoa; phylum Arthropoda; class Insecta; order Hymenoptera; family Apidae; genus Bombus; species Bombus muscorum. The sequence continues at coordinate 7,940,885 of OZ020130.1, read as the reverse complement.
TTACAACGAGCATACGGAGCAACAGGTTCTGTACAACTTCGGCCTCTTCCGGACATTTCCGGCATTTTAAGTGATTAAAAACGGGCCGAATAGCAGGATATTATGATGTCTAAAAACGCGTTGTGCGCTGCCAAACCTCCAAATATGGTCCTTCCATTACAACGAGCATACGGAGCAACGGTTTCTGTACACCTTCAGCCTTTTCCGGACATTTCCGGCTCTTTAATTGTTTCAAAATGGGTCGTATCGCAGGATATTATGATGTGAGAGAACTCGTTGCGCGCTGCCAATCCCCGAAGAATAGCACTTCCATTGCAAAGAGCATGCGGAGAATCCTGTCTTGTACATATTCGGCCTTTTGCGGCAAGTTTCGGCTTTTTAATTGTTTCAAAATGGGTCGTATCGCAGGATATTATGATGTGTGAGAAGTCGCTGCACGCTGCCAATCCCCGAAAAATGGTCCTTCCATTACAACGAGCATACGGAGCAACGGGTTCTGTACACCTTCGGCCTTTTCTGGACATCTCCGGCATTTTATGTGTTTAAAAACGGGCCGTATAGCAGGATATTATGATGTGAGAGAACTCGTTGCGCGCTGCCAATCCCCGAAGAATGGTACTTCCATTACAACGAGCATGCGGAGCATCGGGTTCTGTACACCTTCGGCCTTTTCCGGACATTTCCGGCTTTTTAATTGTTTCAAAATGGGCCGTATATCAGGATATTATGATGTGAGAGAACTCGTTGCGCGCTGCCAACCCCGAAAAATGGTACGCCCATTACAACGAGCATACGGAGCAACGGGTTCTGTACACCTTCGGCCTTTTCCGGACATCTCCGACATTTTATGTGATTAAAAAGGGGCCGTATAGCTTGATATTATGATGTGAGAGAACTCGTTGCGCGCTGCCAATCCCCGAAGAATGGTACTTCCATCACAACGAGCATGCGGAGCAACGGGTTCTGTACACCTTCGGCCATGTCCGGCCAGTTTCGGCTTTTTAATTATTTCAGAATGGGTCGTATCGCAGGATATTATGATGTGTGAGAACTCGCTGCACGCTGCCAATCCCCCAAAAATGGTCCTTCCATTACAACGAGCATACGGAGCAACGGGTTCTGTACAGCTTGGGCCTTTTCCGGCCAGTTTCGGCTTTTTAATTGTTCCAAATGGGTCGTATCGCAGGATATTATGATGTGTGAGAACTCGCTGCACGCTGCCAATCCCCGAAAAATGGTACGCCCATTACAACGAGCATACGGAGCAACGGGTTCTGTACACCTTCGGCCTTTTCCGGACATTTCCGGCTTTATAATTGTTTCAAAATCGGCCGTATATCAGGATATTATGATGTGAGAAAACTCGTTGCGCGCTGCCAATCCCCGAGAAATGGTACGCCCCTTACAACGAGCATACGGATCATCAGGTTCTGTACACCTTCGGCCTCTTCCGGACATTTCCGGCATTTTAAGTGATTAAAAACTGGCCGAATAGCAGGATATTATGATGCGTAAAAACGCGTTGAGCGCTGCCAATCCCCCAAAAATGGTCCTTCCATTACAACGAGCATACGGAGCAACGGGTTCTGTACACCTTCGGCCTTTTCCGGATATTTCCGGCTTTTTAATTGTTTCAAAAAGGGTCGTATCGCAGGATATTATGATGTGTGAGATCTCGCTGCACGCTTCCAATCCCCGAAAAATGGTACGCCCATTACAACGAGCATACGGAGCAACGGGATCTGTACACCTACGGCCTTTTACGGACATTTCCGGCTTTTTAATTGTTTCAAAATGGGCCGTATATCAGGATATTATGATGTGTAAGAACCAGTTGCTCTCTGCCAACCCCCCCAAAATGGTACTTCCATCACAACGAGCAAACGGAGCATCGTGTTTTGTACACATTCGGTCATTTCCGGACACCTCCGGCATTTTATGTGATTAAAAACGGGCCGTATTGCAGGATATTATGATGTGAGGGAACCCGTTGCGCGCTGCCATTCCCCGAAGAATGGTACTTCCATTACAACGAGCATGCGGAGAATCCTGTCTTGTACATATTCGGCCTTTCCCGGCCAGTTTCGGCATTTTAATAGTTTAAAAATGGGTCGCATCGCAGGATATTATGATGTGTGAGAACTCGCTGCAAGCTGCCAATCCCCTAAAAATGGTACGCCCATTACAACGAGCAAACGGAGCATCGGGTTCTGTACTCCTTCGGCCTCTTCCGGACATTTCCGGCATTTTAAGTGATTAAGAACGGGCCGAATAGCAGGATATTATGATGTGTAAAAACGAGTTGAGCGCTGCCAATCCCCCAAAAATGGTCCTTCCATTACAACGAGCATACGGAGGAACGGGTTCTGTACACCTTCGGCCTTTTCCGGACATTTCCGGCTTTTTAATTGTTTTAAAATGGGTCGTATCGAAGGATATTATGATGTGTGAGAACTCGCTGCACGCTGCCAATCCTCCAAAAATGGTACGCCCATTTCAACGAGCATACGGAGCAACGGGTTCTGTACACCTATGGCCTTTTCCGGACATTTCCGGCATTTTAATTGTTTCAAAATGGGTCGTATCGCAGGATATTATGATGCGAGAGAACTCGTTGCACGCCGCAATCCCCGAAGGATGGTACTTCCATTACATCGAGCATGCGGAGAATCCTGTCTTGTACATATTCGGCCTTTTCCGGACATTTCCGGCTTTTTAATTGTTTCAAAATGGGTCGTTTCGCAGGATATTATGAAGTGTGAGAACTCGCTGCACGCTGCCAATCCCCGAAAAATGGTACGCCCATTACAACGAGCATACGAAGCAACGGGATCTGTACACCTACGGCCTTTTCCGGACATTTCCGGCTTTTTAATTGTTTCAAAATGGGTCGTATCGCAGGATATTATGATGTGTGAGAAGTCGCTGCACGCTGCCAATCCCCGAAAAATGGTACGCCCATTAAAACGAGCATACGGAGCAACGGTTTCTGTACACCTTCGGCCTATTCCGGACATTTCCGGCATTTTAAGTGATTAAAAACGAGCCGAATAGCAGGATATTATGATGTGTAAAAACGCGTTGAGTGTTGCCAATCCCCCAAAAATGGTCCTTCCTTTACAACGAGCATACGGAGCAACGGTTTCTGTACACCTTCGGCCTCTTCCGGACATTTCCGGCATTTTAAGTGATTAAAAATGGGCCGAATAGCAGGATATTCAGATGTGTAAAAACGCGTTGAGCGCAGCCAATCGCCCAGAAATGGCCCTTCCATTACAACGAGCATACGGAGCAACGGTTTCTGTACACCTTCCGCCTTTTCCGGACATTTCCGGCTTTTTAATTGTTTCAAAATGGGTCGTATCGCAGGATACTATGATGTGTGAGAACTCGCTGCACGCGGCCAATCCCCGAAAAATGGTACGCCCATTACAACGAGCATACGGAGAATCCTGTCTTGTAAATATTCGGCCTTTTCCGGCAAGTTTCGGCATTTTAATTGTTTCAAAATGGGTCGTATCGCAGGATATTATGATGTGTGAGAACTCGCTGCACGATGCCAATCCCCGAAAAATGGTCCTTCCATTACAACGAGCATACGCAGCAACGGGTTCTGTACACCTTCGGCCTTTTCCGGACATTTCCGGCTTTTCAATTGTTTTAAAATGGGTAGTATCGCAGGATATTATGATGTGAGAGAAATCGTTGCGCGCTCCTATTTCCCGAAAAATGGTACGCCCATTACAACGAGCATACGGAGCAACGGGTTCTGTACACCTTCGGCCTTTTCCGGACATCTCCGACATTTTATGTGATTAAAAAGGGGCCGTATAGCTTGATATTATGATGTGAGAGAACTCGTTGCGCGCTGCCAATCCCCGAAGAATGGTACTTCCATCACAACGAGCATGCGGAGCAACGGGTTCTGTACACCTTCGGCCATGTCCGGCCAGTTTCGGCTTTTTAATTATTTCAGAATGGGTCGTATCGCAGGATATTATGATGTGTGAGAACTCGCTGCACGCTGCCAATCCCCCAAAAATGGTCCTTCCATTACAACGAGCATACGGAGCAACGGGTTCTGTACAGCTTGGGCCTTTTCCGGCCAGTTTCGGCTTTTTAATTGTTCCAAATGGGTCGTATCGCAGGATATTATGATGTGTGAGAACTCGCTGCACGCTGCCAATCCCCCAAAAATGGTCCTTCCATTACAACGAGCATACGGAGCAACGGGTTCTGTACAGCTTGGGCCTTTTCCGGCCAGTTTCGGCTTTTCAATTGTTTTAAAATGGGTAGTATCGCAGGATATTATGATGTGAGAGAAATCGTTGCGCGCTCCTAATTCCCGAAAAATGGTACGCCCATTACAACGAGCATACGGAGCAACGGGTTCTGTACACCTTCGGCCTTTTCCGGACATCTCCGACATTTTATGTGATTAAAAAGGGGCCGTATAGCTTGATATTATGATGTGAGAGAACTCGTTGCGCGCTGCCAATCCCCGAAGAATGGTACTTCCATCACAACGAGCATGCGGAGCAACGGGTTCTGTACACCTTCGGCCATGTCCGGCCAGTTTCGGCTTTTTAATTATTTCAGAATGGGTCGTATCGCAGGATATTATGATGTGTGAGAACTCGCTGCACGCTGCCAATCCCCCAAAAATGGTCCTTCCATTACAACGAGCATACGGAGCAACGGGTTCTGTACAGCTTGGGCCTTTTCCGGCCAGTTTCGGCTTTTTAATTGTTCCAAATGGGTCGTATCGCAGGATATTATGATGTGTGAGAACTCGCTGCACGCTGCCAATCCCCCAAAAATGGTCCTTCCATTACAACGAGCATACGGAGCAACGGGTTCTGTACAGCTTGGGCCTTTTCCGGCCAGTTTCGGCTTTTTAATTGTTCCAAATGGGTCGTATCGCAGGATATTATGATGTGTGAGAACTCGCTGCACGCTGCCAATCCCCGAAAAATGGTACGCCCATTACAACGAGCATACGGAGCAACGGGTTCTGTACACCTTCGGCCTTTTCCGGACATTTCCGGCTTTATAATTGTTTCAAAATCGGCCGTATATCAGGATATTATGATGTGAGAAAACTCGTTGCGCGCTGCCAATCCCCGAGAAATGGTACGCCCCTTACAACGAGCATACGGATCATCAGGTTCTGTACACCTTCGGCCTCTTCCGGACATTTCCGGCATTTTAAGTGATTAAAAACTGGCCGAATAGCAGGATATTATGATGCGTAAAAACGCGTTGAGCGCTGCCAATCCCCCAAAAATGGTCCTTCCATTACAACGAGCATACGGAGCAACGGGTTCTGTACACCTTCGGCCTTTTCCGGATATTTCCGGCTTTTTAATTGTTTCAAAAAGGGTCGTATCGCAGGATATTATGATGTGTGAGATCTCGCTGCACGCTTCCAATCCCCGAAAAATGGTACGCCCATTACAACGAGCATACGGAGCAACGGGATCTGTACACCTACGGCCTTTTCCGGACATTTCCGGCTTTTTAATTGTTTCAAAATGGGCCGTATATCAGGATATTATGATGTGTAAGAACCAGTTGCTCTCTGCCAACCCCCCCAAAATGGTACTTCCATCACAACGAGCAAACGGAGCATCGTGTTCTGTACACATTCGGTCATTTCCGGACATCTCCGGCATTTTATGTGATTAAAAAGGGGCCGTATAGCTTGATATTATGATGTGAGAGAACTCGTTGCGCGCTGCCAATCCCCGAAGAATGGTACTTCCATCACAACGAGCATGCGGAGCAACGGGTTCTGTACACCTTCGGCCATGTCCGGCCAGTTTCGGCTTTTTAATTATTTCAGAATGGGTCGTATCGCAGGATATTATGATGTGTGAGAACTCGCTGCACGCTGCCAATCCCCCAAAAATGGTCCTTCCATTACAACGAGCATACGGAGCAACGGGTTCTGTACAGCTTGGGCCTTTTCCGGCCAGTTTCGGCTTTTTAATTGTTCCAAATGGGTCGTATCGCAGGATATTATGATGTGTGAGAACTCGCTGCACGCTGCCAATCCCCCAAAAATGGTCCTTCCATTACAACGAGCATACGGAGCAACGGGTTCTGTACAGCTTGGGCCTTTTCCGGCCAGTTTCGGCTTTTTAATTGTTCCAAATGGGTCGTATCGCAGGATATTATGATGTGTGAGAACTCGCTGCACGCTGCCAATCCCCGAAAAATGGTACGCCCATTACAACGAGCATACGGAGCAACGGGTTCTGTACACCTTCGGCCTTTTCCGGACATTTCCGGCTTTATAATTGTTTCAAAATCGGCCGTATATCAGGATATTATGATGTGAGAAAACTCGTTGCGCGCTGCCAATCCCCGAGAAATGGTACGCCCCTTACAACGAGCATACGGATCATCAGGTTCTGTACACCTTCGGCCTCTTCCGGACATTTCCGGCATTTTAAGTGATTAAAAACTGGCCGAATAGCAGGATATTATGATGCGTAAAAACGCGTTGAGCGCTGCCAATCCCCCAAAAATGGTCCTTCCATTACAACGAGCATACGGAGCAACGGGTTCTGTACACCTTCGGCCTTTTCCGGATATTTCCGGCTTTTTAATTGTTTCAAAAAGGGTCGTATCGCAGGATATTATGATGTGTGAGATCTCGCTGCACGCTTCCAATCCCCGAAAAATGGTACGCCCATTACAACGAGCATACGGAGCAACGGGATCTGTACACCTACGGCCTTTTCCGGACATTTCCGGCTTTTTAATTGTTTCAAAATGGGCCGTATATCAGGATATTATGATGTGTAAGAACCAGTTGCTCTCTGCCAACCCCCCCAAAATGGTACTTCCATCACAACGAGCAAACGGAGCATCGTGTTCTGTACTCCTTCGGCCTCTTCCGGACATTTCCGGCATTTTAAGTGATTAAGAACGGGCCGAATAGCAGGATATTATGATGTGTAAAAACGAGTTGAGCGCTGCCAATCCCCCAAAAATGGTCCTTCCATTACAACGAGCAAACGGAGCATCGGGTTCTGTACTCCTTCGGCCTTTTCCGGACATTTCCGGCATTTTAAGTGATCAAAAATGGGCCGAATAGCATCATATTATGATGTGTAAAAACGCGTTGAGCGTTGCCAATCCCCCAAAAATGGTCCTTCCATTACAACGAGCATACGGAGCAACGGGTTCTGTACACCTTCGGCCTTTTCCGGATATTTCCGGCTTTTTAATTGTTTAAAAAAGGGTCGTATCGCAGGATATTATGATGTGTGAGATCTCGCTGCACGCTGCCAAACCCCTAAAAATGGTACGCCCACTACAATGAGCATACGGAGCAACGGGTTCTGTACACCTTCGGCATTTTCCGGACATTTCCGGCTTTTTAATTGTTTCAAAATGTGCCGTTTATCAGGCTATTATGATGAGAGAGAACACGTTACGCGCTGCCTATCGCCGAGAAATGGTACGCCCCTTACAACGAGCACACGGAGCGTCAGGTTCTGTACACCTTCGGCCTTTTCCGGACATTTCCGGCATTTTAATTGTTTCAAAATGGGCCGTATATCAGGATATTATGATGTGTAAGAACCAGTTGCTCTCTGCCAACCCCCCAAAAATGGTACTTCCATTACAACGAGCAAACGGAGCATTGGGTTCTGTACACCTTCGGCCTTTTCCGGACATCTCCGGCATTTTATGTGATTAAAAACGGGCCGTATAGCAGGATATTATGATGTGAGGGAACTCGTTGCGCGCTGCAAATCCCCGAAGAATGGTACTTCCATTACAACGAGCATGACGAGAATCCTGTCTTGTACATATTCGGCCTTTTCCGGACATTTCCGGCTTTTTAATTGTTTCAAAATGTGCCGTTTATCAGGATATTATGATGTGACAGAACACGTTACGCGCTGCCAATCCCCGAGAAATGGTACGCCCCTTACAACGAGCATACGGAGCATCAGGTTCTGTACACCTTCGGCCTTTTCCGGACATTTCCGGCATATTAAGTGATCAAAAACGGGCAGAATAGCAGGATATTATGATGTGAGAGAACACGGTGCGCGCTGCCAATCCCCGAAGAATGGTACTTCCAATACAACCAGCATCCGGAGAATCCTGTCTTGTACATTTTCGGCCTTTTCCGGCCAGTTTCGGCTTTTTAATTGTTTCATAATGGGTCGTATCGCAGGATATTATGACGTGAGAGAACTCGTTGCGCGCAGCCAATCCCCGAAGAATGGTACTTCCATTACAACGAGCATGCGGAGAATCCTGTCTTGTACATATTCGGCCTTTTCCGGCCAGTTTCGGCTTTTTAATAGTTTCAAAATGAGTCGTATCGCAGGATATTATGAGGTGTGGGAACTCGCTGCACGCTGCCAATCCCCGAAAAATGGTACGCCCACTACAACGAGCATACGGAGCAACGGGTTCTGTACACCTTCGGCCTTTTCCGGACATTTCCGGCTTTTTAATTGTTTCAAAATGTGCCGTTTATCAGGATATTATGATGAGAGAGAACACGTTACGCGCTGCCAATCCCCGAGAAATGGTACGCCCCTTACAACGAGCATACGGAGCATCAGGTTCTGTACACCTTCGGCCTTTTCCGGACATTTCCGGCATTTTAAGTGATCAAAAATGGGCGAATAGCAGGATATTATGATGTGTAAAAACGCGTTGTGCGTTGCCAATCCCCCAAAAATGGTCCTTCCATTACAACGAGCATACGGAGCAACGGGTTCTGTACACCTTCGGCCTTTTCCGGATATTTCCGGCTTTTTAATTGTTTCAAAATGGGCCGTATATCAGGATATTATGATGTGTAAGAACCAGTTGCTCTCTGCCAACCCCCCAAAAATGGTACTTCCATTACAACGAGCAAACGGAGCATTGGTTTCTGTACACCTTCGGCCTTTTCCGGACATCTCCGGCATTTCATGTGATCAAAAATGGGCGAATAGCAGGATATTATGATGTGTAAAAACGCGTTGAGCGTTGCCAATCCCCTAAAAATGGTACTTCCATTACAACAAGCAAAGGGAGCAACGGGTTCTGTACACCTTCGGCCTTTTCCGGACATTTCCGGCTTTTTAATTGTTTCAAAATGGGCCGTATATCAGGATATTATGATGTGAGAGAACTCGTTGCGCGCTGCCAATCCCCGAAGAATGGTACTTCCATTACAACGAGCATGCGGAGAATCCTGTCTTGTACATATTCGGCCTTTTCCGGCCAGTTTCGGCTTTTTAATAGTTTCAAAATGAGTCGTATCGCAGGATATTATGAGGTGTGAGAACTCGCTGCACGCTGCCAATCCCCGAAAAATGGTACGCCCATAACAACGAGCATACGGAGCAACGGGTTCTGTACACCTTCGGCCTTTTCCGGACATTTCCGGCTTTTTAATTGTTTCAAAATGGGTCGTTTCGCAGGATATTATGATGTGTGAGAACTCGCTGCACGCTGCCAATCCCCGAAAAATGGTACGCCCATTACAACGAGCATACGGAGCAACGGGATCTGTACACCTTCGGCATTTTCCGGACATTTCCGGCTTTTTAATTGTTTCAAAATGTGCCGTTTATCAGGATATTATGATGTGTGAGAAGTCGCTGCACGCTGCCAATCCCCGAAAAATGGTCCTTCCATTACAACGAGCAAACGGAGCATCGGGTTCTGTACTCCTTCGGCCTTTTCCGGACATTTCCGGCATTTTAAGTGATCAAAAATGGGCCGAATAGCATGATATTATGATGTGTAAAAACGCGTTGAGCGTTGCCAATCCCCCAAAAATGGTCCTTCCATTACAACGAGCATACGGAGCAACGGGTTCTGTACACCTTCGGCCTTTTCCGGATATTTCCGGCTTTTTAATTGTTTCAAAATGGGCCGTATATCAGGATATTATGATGTGTAAGAACCAGTTGCTCTCTGCCAACCCCCCAAAAATGGTACTTCCATTACAACGAGCAAACGGAGCATTGGTTTCTGTACACCTTCGGCCTTTTCCGGACATCTCCGGCATTTCATGTGATCAAAAATGGGCGAATAGCAGGATATTATGATGTGTAAAAACGCGTTGAGCGTTGCCAATCCCCTAAAAATGGTACTTCCATTACAACAAGCAAAGGGAGCAACGGGTTCTGTACACCTTCGGCCTTTTCCGGACATTTCCGGCTTTTTAATTGTTTCAAAATGGGCCGTATATCAGGATATTATGATGTGAGAGAACTCGTTGCGCGCTGCCAATCCCCGAAGAATGGTACTTCCATTACAACGAGCATGCGGAGAATCCTGTCTTGTACATATTCGGCCATTTCCGGCCAGTTTCGGCTTTTTAATAGTTTCAAAATGGGTCGTATCGCAGGATATTATGAGGTGTGAGAACTGGCTGCACGCTGGAAATCCCCGAAAAATGGTACGTCCATTACAACGAGCATACGGAGCAACGGGTTCTGTACACCTTCGGCCTTTTCCGGACATTTCCGGCTTTTTAATTGTTTCAAAATGTGCCGTTTATCAGGATATTATGATGTGAGAGAACACGTTACGCGCTGCCAATCCCCGAGAAATGGTACGCCCCTTACAACGAGCATACGGAGCATCAGGTTCTGTACACCTTCGGCCTTTTCCGGACATTTCCGGCATATTAAGTGATCAAAAACGGGCAGAATAGCAGGATATTATGATGTGAGAGAACACGGTGCGCGCTGCCAATCCCCGAAGAATGGTACTTCCAATACAACCAGCATCCGGAGAATCCTGTCTTGTACATTTTCGGCCTTTTCCGGCCAGTTTCGGCTTTTTAATTGTTTCAAAATGGGTCGTATCGCAGGATATTATGATGTGAGAGAACTCGTTGCGCGCAGCCAATCCCCGAAGAATGGTACTTCCATTACAACGAGCATGCGGAGAATCCTGTCTTGTACATATTCGGCCTTTTCCGGCCAGTTTCGGCTTTTTAATTGTTTCAAAATGTGTCGTATCGCAGGATATTATGATGTGTGAGAACTCGCAGCACGCTGCCAATCCCCGAAAAATGGTACGCCCACTACAACGAGCATACGGAGCAACGGGTTCTGTACACCTTCGGCCTTTTCCGGACATTTCCGGCTTTTTAATTGTTTCAAAATGTGCCGTTTATCAGGATATTATGATGAGAGAGAACACGTTACGCGCTGCCAATCCCCGAGAAATGGTACGCCCCTTACAACGAGCATACGGAGCATCAGGTTCTGTACACCTTCGGCCTTTTCCGGACATTTCCGGCTTTTTAAGTGATCAAAAATGGGCGAATAGCAGGATATTATGATGTGTAAAAACGCGTTGAGCGTTGCCAATCCCCCAAAAATGGTCCTTCCATTACAACGAGCATACGGAGCAACGGGTTCTGTACACCTTCGGCCTTTTCCGGATATTTCCGGCTTTTTAATTGTTTCAAAATGGGCCGTATATCAGGATATTATGATGTGTAAGAACCAGTTGCTCTCTGCCAACCCCCCAAAAATGGTACTTCCATTACAACGAGCAAACGGAGCATTGGGTTCTGTACACCTTCTGCCTTTTCCGGACATCTCCGGCATTTCATGTGATTAAAAAGGGGCCGTATAGCAGGATATTATGATGTGAGGGAACTCCTTGCGCGCTGCAAGTCCCCGAAGAATGGTACTTCCATTACAACGAGCATGACGAGAATCCTGTCTTGTACATATTCGGCCTTTTCCGGCCAGTATCGGCTTTTTAATAGTTTCAAAATGAGTCGTATCGCAGGATATTATGATGCGTAAAAACGCGTTGAGCGTTGCCAATCCCCCAAAAATGGTAATTCCATTACAACGAGCATACGGAGCAACGGGTTCTGTACACCTTCGGCCTTTTCCGGATATTTCCGGCTTTTTAATTGTTTCAAAATGGGCCGTATATCAGGATATTATGATGTGTAAGAACCAGTTGCTCTCTGCCAACCCCCCAAAAATGGTACTTCCATTACAACGAGCAAACGGAGCATTGGGTTCTGTACACCTTCGGCCTTTTCCGGACATCTCCGGCATTTTATGTGATTAAAAACGGGCCGTATAGCAGGATATTATGATGTGAGAGAACTCGTTGCGCGCTGCCAATCCCCGAAGAATGGTACTTCCATTACAACGAGCATGCGGAGAATCCTGTCTTGTACATATTCGGCCATTTCCGGCCAGTTTCGGCTTTTTAATAGTTTCAAAATGGGTCGTATCGCAGGATATTATGAGGTGTGAGAACTGGCTGCACGCTGGAAATCCCCCAAAAATGGTACGTCCATTACAACGAGCATACGGAGCAACGGGTTCTGTACACGTTCGGCCTTTTCCGGACATTTCCGGCTTTTTAATTGCTTCAAAATGGGCCGTATATCAGGATATTATGATGTGTAAGAACCAGTTGCTCTCTGCCAACCCCCCAAAAATGGTACTTCCATTACAACAAGCAAACGGAGCAACGGATTCTGTACACCTTCGGCCTTTTCCGGACATTTCCGGCTTTTTAATTGTTTCAAAATGGGCCGTATATCAGGATATTATGATGTGAGAGAACTCGTTGCGCGCTGCCAGTCCCCGAAGAATGGTACTTCCATTACAACGAGCATGCGGAGAATCCTGTCTTGTACATATTCGGCCTTTTCCGGCAAGTTTCGGCATTTTAATAGTTTCAAAATGAGTCGTTTCGCAGGATATTATGAGGTGTGAGAACTCGCTGCACGCTGCCAATCCCCCAAAAATGGTCCTTCCATTACAACGAGCATACGGAGCATCAGGTTCTGTACACCTTCGGCCTTTTCCGGACATTTCCGGCTTTTTAATTGTTTCAAAATGGGCCGTATATCAGGATATTATGATGTGAGAGAACTCGTTGCGCGCTGCCAATCCCCGAAGAATGGTACTTCCATTACAACGAGCATGCGGAGCATCAGGTTCTGTACACCTTCGGCCTTTTCCGGACATTTCCGGCTTTTTAATTGTTTCAAAATGGGCCGTATATCAGGATATTATGATGTGAGAGAACTCGTTGCGCGCTGCCAATCCCCGAAGAATGGTACTTCCATTACAACGAGCATGCGGAGAATCCTGTCTTGTACATATTCGGCCATTTCCGGCCAGTTTCGGCTTTTTAATAGTTTCAAAATGGGTCGTATCGCAGGATATTATGAGGTGTGAGAACTGGCTGCACGCTGGAAATCCCCGAAAAATGGTACGCCCATTACAACGAGCATACGGAGCAGCGGGTTCTGTACACCTTCGGCCTTTTCCGGACATTTCCGGCTTTTTAATTGCTTCAATAGGGGCCGTATATCAGGATATTATGATGTGTAAGAACCAGTTGCTCTCTGCCAACCCCCCAAAAATGGTACTTCCATTACAACAAGCAAAGGGAGCAACGGGTTCTGTACACCTTCGGCCTTTTCCGGACATTTCCGGCTTTTTAATTGTTTGAAAATGGGCCGTATATCAGGATATTATGATGTGAGAGAACTCGTTGCACGCTGGAAATCCCCGAAAAATGGTACGCCCATTACAACGAGCATACGGAGCAACGGGTTCTGTACACCTTCGGCCTTTTCCGGATATTTCCGGCTTCTTAATAGTTTCAAAATGGGTCGTATCGCAGGATATTATGAGGTGTGAGAACTGGCTGCACGCTGGAAATCCCCGAAAAATGGTACGCCCATTACAACGAGCATACGGAGCAACGGGTTCTGTACACCTTCGGCCTTTTCCGGATATTACCGGCTTTTTAATTGTTTCAAAAAGGGTCGTATCGCAGGATATTATGATGTTTGAGATCTCGCTGCACGCTGCCAATCCCCGAAAAATGGTACGCCCACTACAACGAGCATACGGAGCAACGGGTTCTGTACACCTCCGGCCTTTTCCGGACATTTCCGGCTTTTTAATTGTTTCAAAATGTGCCGTTTATTAGGGTATTATGATGTGAGAGAACTCGTTGCGCGCTGCCAATCCCCGAAGAATGGTACTTCCATTACAACGAGCATGCGGAGAATCCTGTCTTGTACATATACGGCCTTTTCCGGCAAGTTTCGGCATTTTAATAGTTTCAAAATGAGTCGTTTCGCAGGATATTATGAGGTGTGAGAACCCGCTGCACGCTGCCAATCCCCCAAAAATGGTCCTTCCATTACAACGAGCATACGGAGCATCAGGTTCTGTACACCTTCGGCCTTTTCCGGACATTTCCGGCTTTTTAATTGTTTCAAAATGGGCCGTATATCAGGATATTATGATGTGAGAGAACTCGTTGCGCGCTGCCAATCCCCGAATAATGGTACTTCCATTACAACGAGCATGCGGAGCATCAGGTTCTGTACACCTTCGGCCTTTTCCGGACATTTCCGGCTTTTTAATTGTTTCAAAATGGGCCGTATATCAGGATATTATGATGTGAGAGAACTCGTTGCGCGCTGCCAATCCCCGAAGAATGGTACTTCCATTACAACGAGCATGCGGAGAATCCTGTCTTGTACATATTCGGCCATTTCCGGCCAGTTTCGGCTTTTTAATAGTTTCAAAATGGGTCGTATCGCAGGATATTATGAGGTGTGAGAACTGGCTGCACGCTGGAAATCCCCGAAAAATGGTACGCCCATTACAACGAGCATACGGAGCAGCGGGTTCTGTACACCTTCGGCCTTTTCCGGACATTTCCGGCTTTTTAATTGCTTCAATAGGGGCCGTATATCAGGATATTATGATGTGCAAGAACCAGTTGCTCTCTGCCAACCCCCCAAAAATGGTACTTCCATTACAACAAGCAAAGGGAGCAACGGGTTCTGTACACCTTCGGCCTTTTCCGGACATTTCCGGCTTTTTAATTGTTTGAAAATGGGCCGTATATCAGGATATTATGATGTGAGAGAACTCGTTGCGCGCTGCCAATCCCCGAAGAATGGTACTTCCATTACAACGAGCATGCGGAGAATCCTGTCTTGTACATATTCGGCCATTTCCGGCTAGTTTCGGCTTTTTAATAGTTTCAAAATGGTTCGTATCGCAGGATATTATGAGGTGTGAGAACTGGCTGCACGCTGGAAATCCCCGAAAAATGGTACGCCCATTACAACGAGCATACGGAGCAACGGGTTCTGTACACCTTCGGCCTTTTCCGGATATTTCCGCCTTTTTAATTGCTTCAAAATGGGCCGTATATCAGGATATTATGATGTGAGAGAACACGTTACGCGCTGCTAATCCCCGAGGAATGGTACGCCCCTTACAACGAGCATACGGAGCATCAGGTTCTGTACACCTTCGGCCTCTTCCGGACATTTCCGGCATATTAAGTGATCAAAAACGGGCAGAATAGCAGGATATTATGATGTGAGAGAACACGGTGCGCGCTGCCAATCCCCGAAGAATGGTACTTCCAATACAACCAGCATCCGGAGAATCCTGTCTTGTACATTTTCGGCCTTTTCCGGCCAATTTCGGCTTTTTAATTGTTTCAAAATGGGTCGTATCGCAGGATATTATGATGTGAGAGAACTCGTTGCGCGCAGCCAATCCCCGAAGAATGGTACTTCCATTACAACGAGCATGCGGAGAATCCTGTCTTGTACATATTCGGCCTTTTCCGGCAAGTTTCTGCATTTTAATAGTTTCAAAATGAGTCGTTTCGCAGGATATTATGAGGTGTGAGAACTCGCTGCACGCTGCCAATCCCCCAAAAATGGTCCTTCCATTACAACGAGCATACGGAGCAACGGGTTCTGTACACCTTCGGCCTTTTCCGGATATTACCGGCTTTTTAATTGTTTCAAAATGGGCCGTATATCAGGATATTATGATGTGTAAGAACCAGTTGCTCTCTGCCAACCCCCCCAAAATGGTACATCCATCACAACGAGCAAACGGAGCATCGTGTTCTGTACACATTCGGTCATTTCCGGACATCTCCGGCATTTTATGTGATTAAAAACGGGCCGTATTGCAGGATATTATGATGTGAGGGAACCCGTTGCGCGCTGCCAATCCCCGAAGAATGGTACTTCCATTACAACGAGCATGCGGAGAATCCTGTCTTGTACATATTCGGCCTTTCCCGGCCAGTTTCGGCATTTTCATAGTTTAAAAATGGGTCGTATCGCAGGATATTATGATGTGTGAGAACTCTCTGCAAGCTGCCAATCCCCTAAAAATGGTACGCCCATTACAACGAGCAAACGGAGCATTGGGTTCTGTACTCCTTCGGCCTCTTCCGGACATTTCCGGCATTTTAAGTGATTAAAAACGGGCCGTATTGCAGGATATTATGATGTGTAAAAACGGGTTGAGCGCTGCCAATACCCCAAAAATGGTCCTTCCTTTAGAACGAGCATACGGAGCAACGGTTTCTGTACACCTTCGGCCTCTTTCGGATATTTCCGGCATTTTAAGTGATTAAAAACGGGCAGAATAGCAGGATATTATGATGTGTAAAAACGCGTTGAGCGCTGCCAATCCCCCAAAAATGGTCCTTCCATTACATCGAGCATACGGAGCAACGGTTTCTGTACACCTTCAGCCTTTTCCGGACATTTCCGGCTTTTTAATTGTTTCAAAATGGGTCGTATCGCAGGATACTATGATGTGTGAGAACTCGCTGCACGCTGCCAATCCCCGAAAAATGGAACGCCCATTACAACGAGGATACGGAGCATCAGGTTCTGTATACCTTCGGCCTTTTCCGGACATTTCCGGGATTTTAAGTGATTAAAAACGGGCCGAATAGCAGGATATTATGATGTGTAAAAACGCGTTGAGCGCTGCCAATCCCCCAAAAATGGTCCTTCCATTACAACGAGCATACGGAGCAACGGTTTCTGTACACCTTCAGCCTTTTCCGGACATTTCCGGCTTTTTAATTGTTTCAAAATGGGTCGTATCGCAAGATATTATGATGTGTGAGAACTCGCTGCACGCTGCCAATCCCCGAAGAATGGTACTTCCATTACAACGAGCATGCGGAGAATCCTGTCTTGTACATATTCGGCCTTTTCCGGCCAGTTTCGGCTTTTTAATAGTTTCAAAATGGGTCGTATCGCAGGATATTATAATGTGTGAGAACTCGCTGCACGCTGCCAATCCCCGAAAAATGGTACGCCCATTACAACGAGCATACGGAGCAACGGGTTCTGTACACCTTCGGCCTTTTCCGGACATTTCCGGCTTTCTAATTGTTTTATAATGGGTCGTATCGCAGGATATTATGATGTGTGAGAACTCGTTGAGCGCTGCCAATCCCCGAGAAATGGTACGCCCCTTACAACGAGCATACGTAGCATCAGGTTCTGTACACGTTCGGCCTTTTCCGGATATTTCCGGCATTTTGAGTGATTAAGAACGGGCCGAATAGCAGGATATTATGATGTGTAAAAACGCGTTGAGCGCTACCAATCCCCCAAAAATGGAACTTCCATTACGACGAGCAGACGGAGCAACGGGTTCTGTGCACCTTCGGCCTCTTCCGGACATCTCCGGCATTTTATGTGATTAAAAACGGGCCGTATAGCAGGATATTATGATGTGCGAGAATTTCGTTGCGCGCTGCCAATCCCCAAAGAATGGTACTTCCATTACAACGAGCATGCGGAGAATCCTGTCTTGTACATATTCGGCCTTTTCCGGCCAGTTTCGGCTTTTTAATAGTTTCAGAATTAGTCGTATCGCAGGATATTATGAGGTGTGAGAACTCGCTGCATGCTGCCAATCCCCCAAAAATGGTACTTCCATTACAACGAGCAAACGGAGCATCGGGTTCTGTACACCATCGGCCTTTTCCGGACATCTCCGGCATTTTATGTGATTAAAACGGGCCGTATAGCAGGATATTATGATGTGAGAGAACTCGTTGCGCGCTGCCAATCCCCGAAGAATGGTACTTCCATTACAATGAGCATGCGGAGAATCCTGTCTTGTACATATTCGGCCTTTTCCGGCCAGTTTCGGCTTTTTAATAGTTTAAAAATGAGTCGTATCGCAGGATATTATTAGGTGTGAGAACTCGCTGCACGCTGCCAATCCCCGAAAAATGGTACGCCCACTACAACGAGCATACGGAGCAACGGGTTCTGTACACCTTCGGCCTTTTACGGACATTTCCGGCTTTTTAATTGTTTCAAAATGGGCCGTATATCAGGATATTATGATGTGTAAGAACCAGTTGCTCTCTGCCAACCCCCTAAAAATGGTACTTCCATTACAACGAGCAAACGGAGCATCGGGTTCTGTACACCTTCGGCCTTTTCCGGACATCTCCGGCATTTTATGTGATTAAAAACGGGCCGTATAGCAGGATATTGTGATGTGAGAGAACTCGTTGCGCGCTGCCAATCCCCGAAGAATGGTACTTCCATTACAACGAGCATGCGGAGAATCCTGTCTTGTACATATTCGGCCATTTCCGGCCAGTTTCGGCTTTTTAATAGTTTCAAAATGGGTCGTATCGCAGGATATTATGAGGTGTGAGAACTGGCTGCACGCTGCCAATCCCCGAAAAATGGTACGCCCATTACAACGACCATACGGAGCAACGGGTTCTGTACACCTTCGGCCTTTTCCGAACATATCCGGCTTTTTAATTGCTTCAAAATGGGCCGTATATCAGGATATTATGATCTGTAAGAACCAGTTGCTCTCTGCCAAGCCCCCAAAAATGGTACTTCCATTACAACAACCAAAGGGAGCATCGGGTTCTGTACATCTTCGGCCTTCTCAGGACATCTCCGGCATTTTATGTGATTAAAAACGGGTCGTATCGCAGGATATTATGATGTGAGAGAACTCGTTACGAGCTGCCAATCCCCGAAGAATGGTACTTCCATTAAAACGAGCATGCGGAGAATCCTGTCTTGTACATATTCGGCGTTTTCCGGCCAGTTTCGGCTTTTTAATAGTTTCAAAATGGGTCGTATCGCAGGATATTATGATGTGTGAGAACTCGTTGAGCGCTGCCAATCCCCGAAAAATGGTACGCCCATTACAACGAGCATACGGAGCATCGGGTTCTGTACACGTTCGGCCTTTTCCGGACATTTCCGGCATTTTAAGTGATTAAGAACGGGCCGAATAGCAGGATATTATGATGTGTAAAAACGCGTTGAGCGCTACCAATCCCCCAAAAATGGTCCTTCCATTACGACGAGCAGACGGAGCAACGGGTTCTGTGCACCTTCGGCCTCTTCCGGACATCTCCGGCATTTTATGTGATTAAAAACGGGCCGTATAGCAGGATATTATGATGTGCGAGAACTCGTTGCGCGCTGCCAATCCCCAAAGAATGGTACTTCCATTACAACGAGCATGCGGAGAATCCTGTCTTGTACATATTCGGCCTTTTCCGGCCAGTTTCGGCTTTTTAATAGTTTCAAAATGAGTCGTATCGCAGGATATTATGAGGTGTGAGAACTCGCTGCATGCTGCCAATCCCCCAAAAATGGTACTTCCATTACAACGAGCAAACGGAGCATCGGGTTCTGTACACCTTCGGCCCCTTCCGGACATCTCCGGCATTTTATGTGATTAAAACGGGCCGTATAGCAGGATATTATGATGTGAGAGAACTCGTTGCGCGCTGCCAATCCCCAAAGAATGGTACTTCCATTACAACGAGCATGCGGAGAATCCTGTCTTGTACATATTCGGCCTTTTCCGGCCAGTCTCGGCTTTTTAATAGTTTCAAAATGAGTCGTATCGCAGGATATTATGAGGTGTGAGAACTCGCTGCATGCTGCCAATCCCCCAAAAATGGTACTTCCATTACAACGAGCAAACGGAGCATCGGGTTCTGTACACCTTCGGCCTTTTCCGGACATCTCCGGCATTTTATGTGATTAAAACGGGCCGTATAGCAGGATATTATGATGTGAGAGAACTGGTTGCGCGCTGCCAATCCCCGAAGAATGGTACTTCCATTACAACGAGCATGCGGAGAATCCTGTCTTGTACATATTCGGCCATTTCCGGCAGGTTTCGGCTTTTTAATAGTTTCAAAATGGGTCGTATCGCAGGTTATTATGAGGTGTGAGAACTGGCTGCACGCTGCCAATCCCCGAAAAATGGTACGCCCATTACAACGAGCATACGGAGCAACGGGTTCTGTACACCTTCGGCCTTTTCCGGACATTTCCGGCTTTTTAATTGCTTCAAAATGGGCCGTATATCAGGATATTATGATGTGTAAGAACCAGTTCCACTCTGCCAACCCCCCAAAAATGGTACTTCCATTACAACAAGCAAAGGGAGCAACGGGTTCTGTACACCTTCGGCCTTTTCCGGACATTTCCGGCTTTTTAATTGTTTCAAAATGGGCCGTATATCAGGATATTATGATGTGATAGAACTCGTTGCGCGCTGCCAATCCCCGAAGAATGGTACTTCCATTACAATGAGCATGCGGAGAATCCTGTCTTGTACATATTCGGCCTTTTCCGGCCAGTTTCGGCTTTTTAATAGTTTCAAAATGAGTCGTATCGCAGGATATTATGAGGTGTGAGAACTCGCTGCACGCTGCCAATCCCCGAAAAATGGTACGCCCGCTACAACGAGCATACGGAGCAACGGGTTCTGTACACCTTCGGCCTTTTCCGGACATTTCCGGCTTTTTAGTTGTTTCAAAATGGGCCGTATATCAGAGTATTATGATGTGACAGAACTCGTTACGCGCTGCCAATCCCCGAGAAATGGTACGCCCCTTACAACGAGTATACGTAGCATCAGGTTCTGTACACATTCGGCCTATTCCGGACATTTCCAGCATTTTATGTGACTAAAAACGGGTCGTATCGCAGGATATTATGATGTGTGAGAACTCGCTGCACGCTGCCAATCCCCCAAAAATGGTCCTTCCATTACAACGAGCACACGGAGCAACGGGTTCTGTACACCTTCGGCGTTTTCCGGACATTTCCGACTTTTTAATTGTTTCAAAATGGGTCGTATCGCAGGATATTATGATGTGAGAGAACTCGTTGCGCGCTGTCAATCCCCGAAGACTGGTACATCCATTACAACGAGCATGCGGAGAATCCTGTCTTGTACATATTCGGCCTTTGCCGGCCAGCTTCGGCTTTTTAATAGTTTCAAAATGGGTCGTATCGCAGGATATTATGAGGTGTGAGAACTCGCTGCACGCTGCCAATCCCCGAAAAATGTTACGCCCATTACAACGAGCATACGGAGCAACGGGTTCTGTACAACTTCGGCCTTTTCCGGATATTTCCGGCTTTTTAATTGTTTCAAAAAGGGTCGTATCGCAGGATATTATAATGTGTGAGATCTCGCTGCACGCTGCCAATCCCCGAAAAATGGTACGCCTATTACAACGAGCAAACGGAGCATCGGGTTCTGTACATCTTCGACCTTTTCCGGACATCTCCGGCATTTTATGGGATTAAAAACGGGACGTATAGCAGGATATTATGATGTGTGAGAACACGCTGCACGCTGCCCATCCCCGAAAAATGGTACTTCCATTACAACGAGCAAACGGAGCAACGGGTTCTGCACACCTTCGGCATTTTCCGGATATTTCCGGCTTTTTAATTGTTTCAAAATGGGCCGTACATCAGGATATTATGATGTGTAAGAACCAGTTGCTCTCTGCCAACCCCCCAAAAATGGTACTTCCATTACAACGAGCAAACGGAGCATCGGGTTCTGTACACCTTCGGCCTTTTCCGGACATCTCCTGCATTTTATGTGATTAAAAACGGGCCGTATAGCAGGATATTATGATGTGAGAGAACTCGTTGCGCGCTGCCAATCACCGAAGAATGGTACTTCCATTACAACGAGCATGCGGAGAATCCTGTCTTGTACATATTCGGCCTTTTCCGGGGAGTTTCGGCTTTTTAATAGTTTCAAAATGAGTCGTATCGCAGGATATTATGAGGTGTGAGAACTCGCTGCACGCTGCCCATCCCCGAAAAATGGTACTTCTATTACAACGAGCATGCGGAGAATACTGTCTTGTACATATTCGGCCTTTTCCGGGCAGTTTCGTCTGTTTAATTGTTTCAAAATGGTTCGTACCGCAGGATATTATGATGTGTGAGAACTCGCTGCACGCTGCCAATCCCCGAAAAATGGTACGCCCATTACAACGAGCATACGGAGCAACGGGTTCTGTACACCTTCGGCCTTTTCCGGACATTTCCGGCTATTTAATTGTTTCAAAATGGGTCGTATCGCAGGATGTTATGATGTGTGAGAACACGCTGCACGCTGCCCATCCCCGAAAAATGGTACTTCCATTACAACGAGAAAACGGAGCATCGGGTTCTGTACACCTTCGGCCTTTTCCGGACATTTCCGGCTTTCTAATTGTTTTAAAATGGCTCGTATCGCAGGATATTATGATGTGTGAGAACTCGTTGAGCGCTGCCAATCCCCGAGAAATGGTACGCCCCTTACAACGAGCATACGTAGCATCAGGTTCTGTACACGTTCGGCCTTTTCCGGACATTTCCGGCATTTTAAGTGATTAAGAACGGGCCGAATAGCAGGATATTATGATGTGTAAAACGCTACCAATCCCCCAAAAATGGTCCTTCCATTACGACGAGCAAACGGAGCAACGGGTTCTGTGCACCTTCGGCCTCTTCCGGACATTTCCGGCTTTTTAATTGTTTCAAAATGGGTCGTATCGCAGGATATTATGATGTGACAGAACTCGTTGCGCGCTGCCAATCCCCGAAGAATGGTACTTCCATTACAACGAGCATGCGGAGAATCCTGTCTTGTACATATTCGGCCTTTTCCGGGGAGTTTCGGCTTTTTAATAGTTTCAAAATGAGTCGTATCGCAGGATATTATGAGGTGTGAGAACTCGCTGCACGCTGCCCATCCCCGAAAAATGGTACGCCCATTACAACGAGCATGCGGAGAATACTGTCTTGTACATATTCGGCCTTTTCCGGGCAGTTTCGTCTGTTTAATTGTTTCAAAATGGTTCGTATCGCAGGATATTATGATGTGTGAGAACCCGCTGCACGCTGCCAATCCCCGAAAAATGGTACGCCCATTACAACGAGCATACGGAGCAACGGTTTCTGTACACCTTCGGCCTTTTCCGGACATTTCCGGCTATTTAATTGTTTCAAAATGGGTCGTATCGCAGGATGTTATGATGTGTGAGAACACGCTGCACGCTGCCCATCCCCGAAAAATGGTACTTCCATTACAACGAGAAAACGGAGCATCGGGTTCTGTACACCTTCGGCCTTTTCCGGACATCTCCGGCATTTTATGTGATTAAAAACGGGCCGTATAGCAGGATATTATGATGTGAGAGAACTCGTTGCGCGCTGCCAATCCCCGAAGAATGGTACTTCCATTACAACGAGCATGCGGAGAATCCTGTCTTGTACATATTCGGCCATTTCCGGCCAGTTTCGGCTTTTTAATAGTTTCAAAATGGGTCGTATCGCAGGATATTATGAGGTGTGAGAACTGGCTGCACGCTGCCAATCCCCGAAAAATGGTACGCCCATTACAACGACCATACGGAGCAACGGGTTCTGTACACCTTCGGCCTTTTCCGTACATATCCGGCTTTTTAATTGCTTCAAAATGGGCCGTATATCAGGATATTATGATGTGTAAGAACCAGTTGCTCTCTGCCAAGCCCCCAAAAATGGTACTTCCATTACAACAACCAAAGGGAGCATCGGGTTCTGTACACCTTCGGCCTTTTCCGGTCATCTCCGGTATTTTATGTGATTAAAAACGGGTCGTATCGCAGGATATTATGATGTGAGAGAACTCGTTACGAGCTGCCAATCCCCGAAGAATGGTACTTCCATTACCACGAGCATGCGGAGAATCCTGTCTTGTACATATTCGGCCTTTTCCGGCCAGTTTCGGCTTTTTAATAGTTTCAAAATGGGTCGTATCGCAGGATGTTATAATGTGTGAGAACTCGCTGCACGCTGCCAATCCCCGAAAAATGGTACGCCCATTACAACGAGCATACGGAGCAACGGGTTCTGTACACCTTCGGCCTTTTCCGGACATTTCCGGCTTTTTAATTGTTTCAAAATGGGTCGTATCGCAGGATATTATGATGTGACAGAACTCGTTGCGCGCTGCCAATCCCCGAAGAATGGTACATCCATTACAACGAGCATGCGGAGAATCCTGTCTTGTCCATATTCGGCCTTTTCCGGCCAGCTTCGCTTTTTAATAGTTTCAAAATGGGTCGTATCGCAGGATATTATGAGGTGTGAGAACTCGCTGCACGCTGCCAATCCCCGAAAAATGTTACGCCCATTACAACGAGCATACGGAGCAACGGGTTCTGTACACCTTCGGCCTTTTCCGGATATTTCCGGCTTTTTAATTGTTTCAAAAAGGGTCGTATCGCAGGATATTATGATGTGTGAGAACACGCTGCACGCTGCCCATCCCCGAAAAATGGTACTTCCATTACAACGAGCAAACGGAGCAACGGGTTCTGTACACCTTCGGCCTTTTCCGGATATTTCCGGCTTCTTAATTGTTTCAAAAAGGGTCGTATCGCAGGATATTATGAGGTGTGAGAACTGGCTGCACGCTGCCTATCCCCGACAAATGGTACGCCCCTTACAACGAGCATACGTAGCATCAGGTTCTGTACACGTTCGGCCTTTTCCGGACATTTCCGGTATTTTAAGTGATTAAAAACGGGCCGAATAGCAGGATATTATGATGTGTAAAAACGCGTTGAGCGCTACCAATCCCCCAAAAATGGTCCTTCCATTACGACGAGCAGACGGCGCAACGGGTTCTGTGCACCTTCGGCCTCTTCCGGACATCTCCGGCATTTTATGTGTTTAAAAACGGGCCGTATAGCAGGATATTATGATGTGAGAGACCTCGTTGCGCGCTGCTAATGCCCGAAGAATGGTACTTCCATTACAACGAGCATGCGGAGAATCCTGTCTTGTACATATTCGGCCTTTTCCGGCCAGTTTCGGCTTTTTAATAGTTTCAAAATGAGTCGTATCGCAGGATATGATGAGGTGTGAGAACTCGCTGCATGCTGCCAATCCCCGAAAAATGGTACGCCCACTACAACTAGCATACGGAGCAACGGTTTCTGTACACCTTCGGCCTTTTCCGGACTTTTCCGGCATTTTATGTGATTAAAACGGGCCGTATAGCAGGATATTATGATGTGAAAGAACTGGTTGCGCGCTGCCAATCCCCGAAGAATGGTACTTCCATTACAACGAGCATGCGGAGGATCC
This sequence comes from Bombus muscorum, assembly GCA_963971185.1. Classification (NCBI taxonomy): domain Eukaryota; kingdom Metazoa; phylum Arthropoda; class Insecta; order Hymenoptera; family Apidae; genus Bombus; species Bombus muscorum. Next base: position 7,915,615 of record OZ020130.1, on the reverse strand, counting down.
TGTCTTGTACATATTCGGCCTTTTCCGGGGAGTTTCGGCTTTTTAATAGTTTCAAAATGAGGCGTATCGCAGGATATTATGAGGTGTGAGAACTCGCTGCACGCTGCCCATCCCCGAAAAATGGTACTTCTATTACAACGAGCATGCGGAGAATCCTGTCTTGTACATATTCGGCCTTTTCCGGACATCTCCGGCATTTTATGTGATTAAAAACGGGCCGTATAGCAGGATATTATGATGTGAGAGAACTCGTTGCGCGCTGCCAATCCCCGAAGAATGGTACTTCCATTACAACGAGCATGCGGAGAATCCTGTCTTGTACATATTCGGCCATTTCCGGCCAGTTTCGGCTTTTTAATAGTTTCAAAATGGGTCGTATCGCAGGATATTATGAGGTGTGAGAACTCGCTGCACGCTGCCAATCCCCGAAAAATGGTACGCCCATTACAACGACCATACGGAGCAACGGGTTCTGTACACCTTCGGCCTTTTCCGGACATATCCGGCTTTTTAATTGCTTCAAAATGGGCCGTATATCAGGATATTATGATGTGTAAGAACCAGTTGCTCTCTGCCAAGCCCCCAAAAATGGTACTTCCATTACAACAACCAAAGGGAGCATCGGGTTCTGCACACCTTCGGCCTTTTCCGGACATCTCCGGCATTTTATGTGATTAAAAACGGGTCGTATCGCAGGATATTATGATGTGAGAGAACTCGTTACGAGCTGCCAATCCCCGAAGAATGGTACTTCCATTACAACGAGCATGCGGAGAATCCTGTCTTGTACATATTCGGCCTTTTCCGGCCAGTTTCGGCTTTTTAATAGTTTCGAAATGGGTCGTATCGCAGGATATTATAATGTGTGAGAACTCGCTGCACGCTGCCAATCCCCGAAAAATGGTACGCCCATTACAACGAGCATACGGAGCAACGGGTTCTGTACACCTTCGGCCTTTTCCGGACATTTCCGGCTTTCTAATTGTTTTAAAATGGGTCATATCGCAGGATATTATGATGTGTGAGAACTCGTTGAGCGCTACCAATCCCCCAAAAATGGTCCTTCCATTACAACGAGCATACGGATCAACGGGTTCTGTACACCTTCGGCCTTTTCCGGACATCTCCGGCATTTTATGTGATTAAAAACGGGCCGTATAGCAGGATATTATGATGTGAGAGAACTCGTTGCGTGCTGCCAATCCCCGAAGAATGGTACTTCCATTACAACGAGCATGCGGAGAATCCTGTCTTGTACATATTCTGCCTTTTCCGGACATTTCCGGCTTTTTAATTGTTTCAAAATGGGTCGTATCGCAGGATATTATGATGTGTGAGAACTCGCTGCACGCTGCCAATCCCCGAAAAATGGTACGCCCATTACAACGAGCATACGGAGCAACGGGATCTGTACACCTACGGCCTTTTCCGGACATTTCCGGCTTTTTAATTGTTTCAAAATAGGCCGTATATCAGGATATTATGTTGTGTAAGAACTAGTTGCTCTCTGCCAACCCCCCAAAAATGGTACGCCCATTACAACGAGCATACGGAGCAACGGTTTCTGTACACCAACGGCCTTTTCCGGACATTTCCGGCTTTTTAATTGTTTCAAAATGGGTCGTATCGCAGGATATTATGATGTGAGAGAACTCGTTGCACGCTGCAATCCCCGAAGAATGGTACTTCCATTACAACGAGCATGCGGAGAATCCTGTCTTGTACATATTCGGCCTTTTCCGGCAAGTTTCGGCTTTTTAATAGTTTCAAAATGAGTCGTATCGCAGGATATTATGAGGTGTGAGAACTCGCTGCATGCTGCCAATCCCCGAAAAATGGTACGCCCACTACAACGAGCATACGGAGCAACGGGTTCTGTACGCCTTCGGCCTTTTCCGGACATTTCCGGCTTTTTAATTGTTTCAAAATGGGCCGTATTTCAGGATATTATGATGTGAGAGAACTCGTTACGCGCTGCCAATCCCCGAGAAATGGTACGCCCCTTACAACGAGCATACGTAGCATCACGTTCTGTACACCTTCAGCCTTTTCCGGACTTTTCCGGCACTTTAAGTGATTAAAAACGGGCCGAATAGCAGGATATTATGATGTGTAAAAACGCGTTGAGCGCTACCAATCCCCCAAAAATGGTCCTTCCATTACAACGAGCATACGGAGCAACGGGTTCTGTACACCTTCGGCCTTTTCCGGACATCTCCGGCATTTTATGTGATTAAAAACGGGCCGTATAGCAGGATATTATGATGTGAGACAACTCGTTGCGCGCTGCCAATCCCCGAAGAATGGTACTTCCATTACAACGAGCATGCGGAGAATCCTGTCTTGTACATATTCGGCCTTTTCCGGCCAGTTTCGGCTTTTTAATAGTTTCAAAATGAGTCGTATCGCAGGATATTATGAGGTGTGAGAACTCGCTGCACGCTGCCAATCCCCGAAAAATGTTACGCCCACTACAACGAGCATACGGAGCAACGGGTTCTGTACACCTTCGGCCTTTTCCGGACATTTCCGGCTTTTTAATTGTTTCAAAATGGGCCGTATTTCAGGATATTATGATGTGAGAGAACTCGTTACGCGGTGCCAATCCCACAAAAATGGTACTTCCATTACAACGAGCAAACGCAGCATCGGGTTCTGTACACCTTCGGCCTTTTCCGGACATCTCCGGCATTTTATGTGATTAAAAACGGGTCGTATCGCAGGATATTATGATGTGTGAGAACTCGCTGCACGCTGCCAATAACCGAAGAATGGTACTTCCATTACAACGAGCATGCGAAGAATCCTGTCTTGTACATATTCGGCCTTTTCCGGCCAGTTTCGGCTTTTTAATAGTTTCAAAATGAGTCGTACCGCAGGATATTATGATGTGTGAGAACTCGCTGCACGCTGCCAATCCTCCAAAAATGGTACGCCCATTGCAACGAGCATACGGAGCAACGGGTTCTGTTCACCTACGGCCTTTTCCGGACATTTCCGGCTTTTTAATTGTTTCAAAATGGGTCGTATCGCAGGAAATTATGATGTGAGAGATCTCGTTGCACGCTGCAATCCCCGAAGAATGGTACTTCCATTACAACGAGCATGCGGAGGATCCTGTCTTGTACATATTCGGCCTTTTCCAGCAAGTTTCGGCTGTCTAATTATTTCAAAATGGGTCGTGTCGCAGGATATTATGATGTGTGAGAACTCGCTGCACGCTGCCAATCCTCCAAAAATGGTACGCCCATTACAACGAGCATACGGAGCAACGGGTTCTGTATACCTTCGGCCTTTTCCGGACATTTCCGGCTTTTTAATTGTTTCAAAATGGGTCGTCTCGCAGGATATGATGATGTGTGAGAACTCGCTGCACGCTGCCAATCCCCGAAATATGGTACGCCCATTACAACGAGCATACGGAGCATCAGGTTCTGTACACCTTCGGCCTCTTCCGGACATTTCCGGCTTTTTAGGTGATTAAAAACGGGCCGAATAGCAGGATATTATGATGTGTAAAAACGCGTTGAGTGCTGCCAATCCCCCAAAAATGGTCCTTCCATTACAACGAGCATACGGAGCAACGGGTTCTGTACACCTTCGGCCTTTTCCGGACATTTCCGGCTTTTTAATTGTTTCAAAATGGGCCGCATATCAGGATATTATGATGTGTGAGAACTCGCTGCACGCTGCCAATCACCGAAAAATGGTACGCCCCTTACAACGAGCATACGGAGCAACGGGTTCTGTACACCTTCGGTCATTTCCGGACATCTCCGGCATTTTATGTGATTAAAAATGGGTCGTATCGCAGGATATTATGATGTGAGAGAACTCGTTGCGCGCAGCCAATCCCCGAAGAATGGTACTTCCATTACATCGAGCATGCGGAGAATCCTGTCTTGTACATATTCGGCCTTTTCCGGCCAGTTTCGGCTTTTTAATAGTTTCAAAATGGGCCGTATATCAGGATATGATGATGTGAGAGAACTCGTTACGCGCTGCCAATCCTCGAGAAATGGTACGCCCCTTACAACGAGCATACGGAGCATCAGGTTCTGTACACCTTCGGCCTTTTCCGGACATTTCCGGCATATTAAGTGATCAAAAACGGGCAGAATAGCAGGATATTATGATGTGAGAGAACACGGTGCGCGCTGCCAATCCCCGAAGAATGGTACTTCCAATACAACCAGCATCCGGAGAATCCTGTCTTGTACATTTTCGGCCTTTTCCGGCCAGTTTCGGCTTTTTAATTGTTTCAAAATGGGTCGTATCGCAGGATATTATGATGTGAGAGAACTCGTTGCACGCTGCAATCCCCGAAGAATGGTACTTCCATTACAACGAGCATGCGGAGAATCCTGTCTTGTACATATTCGGCCTTTTCCGGCCAGTTTCGGCTTTTTAATAGTTTCAAAATGAGTCGTATCGCAGGATATTATGAGGTGTGAGAACTCGCTGCACGCTGCCAATCCCCGAAAAATGTTACGCCCACTACAACGAGCATACGGAGCAACGGGTTCTGTACACCTTCGGCCTTTTCCGGACATTTCCGGCTTTTTAATTGTTTCAAAATGGGCCGTATTTCAGGATATTATGATGTGAGAGAACTCGTTACGCGGTGCCAATCCCACAAAAATGGTACTTCCATTACAACGAGCAAACGCAGCATCGGGTTCTGTACACCTTCGGCCTTTTCCGGACATCTCCGGCATTTTATGTGATTAAAAACGGGTCGTATCGCAGGATATTATGATGTGTGAGAACTCGCTGCACGCTGCCAATAACCGAAGAATGGTACTTCCATTACAACGAGCATGCGAAGAATCCTGTCTTGTACATATTCGGCCTTTTCCGGCCAGTTTCGGCTTTTTAATAGTTTCAAAATGAGTCGTACCGCAGGATATTATGATGTGTGAGAACTCGCTGCACGCTGCCAATCCTCCAAAAATGGTACGCCCATTGCAACGAGCATACGGAGCAACGGGTTCTGTTCACCTACGGCCTTTTCCGGACATTTCCGGCTTTTTAATTGTTTCAAAATGGGTCGTATCGCAGGAAATTATGATGTGAGAGATCTCGTTGCACGCTGCAATCCCCGAAGAATGGTACTTCCATTACAACGAGCATGCGGAGGATCCTGTCTTGTACATATTCGGCCTTTTCCAGCAAGTTTCGGCTGTCTAATTATTTCAAAATGGGTCGTGTCGCAGGATATTATGATGTGTGAGAACTCGCTGCACGCTGCCAATCCTCCAAAAATGGTACGCCCATTACAACGAGCATACGGAGCAACGGGTTCTGTATACCTTCGGCCTTTTCCGGACATTTCCGGCTTTTTAATTGTTTCAAAATGGGTCGTCTCGCAGGATATGATGATGTGTGAGAACTCGCTGCACGCTGCCAATCCCCGAAATATGGTACGCCCATTACAACGAGCATACGGAGCATCAGGTTCTGTACACCTTCGGCCTCTTCCGGACATTTCCGGCTTTTTAGGTGATTAAAAACGGGCCGAATAGCAGGATATTATGATGTGTAAAAACGCGTTGAGTGCTGCCAATCCCCCAAAAATGGTCCTTCCATTACAACGAGCATACGGAGCAACGGGTTCTGTACACCTTCGGCCTTTTCCGGACATTTCCGGCTTTTTAATTGTTTCAAAATGGGCCGCATATCAGGATATTATGATGTGTGAGAACTCGCTGCACGCTGCCAATCACCGAAAAATGGTACGCCCCTTACAACGAGCATACGGAGCAACGGGTTCTGTACACCTTCGGTCATTTCCGGACATCTCCGGCATTTTATGTGATTAAAAATGGGTCGTATCGCAGGATATTATGATGTGAGAGAACTCGTTGCGCGCAGCCAATCCCCGAAGAATGGTACTTCCATTACATCGAGCATGCGGAGAATCCTGTCTTGTACATATTCGGCCTTTTCCGGCCAGTTTCGGCTTTTTAATAGTTTCAAAATGGGCCGTATATCAGGATATGATGATGTGAGAGAACTCGTTACGCGCTGCCAATCCTCGAGAAATGGTACGCCCCTTACAACGAGCATACGGAGCATCAGGTTCTGTACACCTTCGGCCTTTTCCGGACATTTCCGGCATATTAAGTGATCAAAAACGGGCAGAATAGCAGGATATTATGATGTGAGAGAACACGGTGCGCGCTGCCAATCCCCGAAGAATGGTACTTCCAATACAACCAGCATCCGGAGAATCCTGTCTTGTACATTTTCGGCCTTTTCCGGCCAGTTTCGGCTTTTTAATTGTTTCAAAATGGGTCGTATCGCAGGATATTATGATGTGAGAGAACCCGTTGCGCGCAGCTAATCCCCGAAGAATGGTAGTTCCATTACAACGAGCATGCGGAGAATCCTGTTTTGTACATATTCGGCCTTTTCCGGCCAGTATCGGCTTTTTAATAGTTTCAAAATGAGTCGTATCGCAGGATATTATGAGGTGTGAGAACTCGCTGCACGCTGCCAATCCCCGAAAAATGGTACGCCCACTACAACGAGCATACGGAGCATCGTGTTCTTTACACCTTCAGCCTTTTCCGGACTTTTCCGGCACTTTAAGTGATTAAAAACGGGCCGAATAGCAGGATATTATGATGTGTAAAAACGCGTTGAGCGCTACCAATCCCCCAAAAATGGTCCTTCCATTACAACGAGCATACGGAGCAACGGGTTCTGTACACCTTCGGCCTTTTCCGGACATCTCCGGCATTTTATGTGATTAAAAACGGGCCGTATAGCAGGATATTATGATGTGAGACAACTCGTTGCGCGCTGCCAATCCCCGAAGAATGGTACTTCCATTACAACGAGCATGCGGAGAATCCTGTCTTGTACATATTCGGCCTTTTCCGGCCAGTTTCGGCTTTTTAATAGTTTCAAAATGAGTCGTATCGCAGGATATTATGAGGTGTGAGAACTCGCTGCACGCTGCCAATCCCCGAAAAATGTTACGCCCACTACAACGAGCATACGGAGCAACGGGTTCTGTACACCTTCGGCCTTTTCCGGACATTTCCGGCTTTTTAATTGTTTCAAAATGGGCCGTATTTCAGGATATTATGACGTGAGAGAACTCGTTACGCGGTGCCAATCCCCCAAAAATGGTACTTCCATTACAACGAGCATACGGAGCAACGGGTTCTGTACACCTTCGGCCTTTTCCGGACATCTCCGGCATTTTATGTGATTAAAAACGGGTCGTATCGCAGGATATTATGATGTGTGAGAACTCGCTGCACGCTGCCAATAACCGAAGAATGGTACTTCCATTACAACGAGCATGCGGAGAATCCTGTCTTGTACATATTCGGCCTTTTCCGGCCAGTTTCGGCTTTTTAATAGTTTCAAAATGAGTCGTATCGCAGGATATTATGAGGTGTGAGAACTCGCTGCACGCTGCCAATCCCCGAAAAATGTTACGCCCACTACAACGAGCATACGGAGCAACGGGTTCTGTACACCTTCGGCCTTTTCCGGACATCTCCGGCATTTTATGTGATTAAAAACGGGTCGTATCGCAGGATATTATGATGTGTGAGAACTCGCTGCACGCTGCCAATAACCGAAGAATGGTACTTCCATTACAACGAGCATGCGAAGAATCCTGTCTTGTACATATTCGGCCTTTTCCGGCCAGTTTCGGCTTTTTAATAGTTTCAAAATGAGTCGTACCGCAGGATATTATGAGGTGTGAGAACTCGCTGCATGCTGCCAATCCCCGAAAAATGGTACGCTCACTACAACGAGCATACGGAGCAACGGGTTCTGTACGCCTTCGGCCTTTTCCGGACATTTCCGGCTTTTTAATTCTTTCAAAATGGGCCGTATTTCAGGATATTATGATGTGAGAGAACTCATTACGCGCTGCCAATCCCCGAAAAATGGTACGAACAATACAACGAGCATACGGAGCAACGGGTTCTGTACACCTTCGGCCTTTTCTGGACATTTCCGGCTTTTTAATTGTTTCAAAATGGGCCGTATTTCAGGATATTATGATGTGAGAGAACTCGTTACGCGCTGCCAATCCCCGAGAAATGGTACGCCCCTTACAACGAGCATACGTATCATTAGGTTCTGTACACCTTCAGCCTTTTCCGGACTTTTCCGGCACTTTAAGTGATTAAAAACGGGCCGAATAGCAGGATATTATGATGTGTAAAAAGGCGTTGAGCGCTACCAATCCGCCAAAAATGGTCCATCCATTACAACGAGCATACGGAGCAACGGGTTCTGTACACCTTCGGCCTTTTCCGGACATCTCCGGCATTTTATGTGATTAAAAACGGGCCGTATAGCATGATATTATGATGTGAGACAACTCGTTGCGCGCTGCCAATCCCCGAAGAATGGTACTTCCATTACAACGAGCATGCGGAGAATCCTGTCTTGTACATATTCGGCCTTTTCCGGCCAGTTTCGGCTTTTTAATAGTTTCAAAATGGGCCGTACATCAGGATATGATGATGTGAGAGAACTCGTTACGCGCTGCCAATCCTCGAGAAATGGTACGCCCCTTACAACGAGCATACGGAGCATCAGATTCTGTACACCTTCGGCCTTTTCCGGACATTTCCGGCATATTAAGTGATCAAAACCGGGCAGAATAGCAGGATATTATGATGTGAGAGAACACGGTGCGCGCTGCCAATCCCCGAAGAATGGTACTTCCAATACAACCAGCATCCGGAGAATCCTGTCTTGTACATTTTCGGCCTTTTCCGGCCAGTATCGGCTTTTTAATAGTTTCAAAATGAGTCGTATCGCAGGATATTATGAGGTGTGAGAACTCGCTGCACGCTGCCAATCCCCGAAAAATGGTACGCCCACTACAACGAGCATACGGAGCATCGTGTTCTCTACACCTTCGGTCATTTCCGGACATCTCCGGCATTTTATGTGATTAAAAATGGGTCGTATCGCAGGATATTATGATGTGAGAGAACTCGTTGCGCGCAGCCAATCCCCGAAGAATGGTACTTCCATTACAACGAGCATGCGGAGAATCCTGTCTTGTACATATTCGGCCTTTTCCGGCCAGTTTCGTCTTTTTAATAGTTTCAAAATGAGTCGTATCGCAGGATATTATGAGGTGTGAGAACTCGCTGCACGCTGCCAATCCCCGAGAAGTGGTACGCCCCTTACAACGAGCATAGGTAGCATCAGGTTCTGTACACCTTCAGCCTTTTCCGGATATTTCCGGCTTTTTAATTGTTTCAAAATGGGTCGTATCGCAGGATGTTATGATGTGTGAGAAGACGCCGCACGCTGCCCATCCCCGAAAAATGGTACTTCCATTACAACGAGCAAACGGAGCATCGGGTTCTGTACACCTTCGGCCTTTTCCGGACATCTCCGGCATTTTATGTGATTAAAAACGGGCCGTATAGCAGGATATTATGATGTGAGAGAACTCGTTGCGTGCTGCCAATCCCCGAAGAATGGTACTTTCATTACAACGAGCATGCGGAGAATCCTGTCTTGTACATATTCTGCCTTTTCCGGACATTTCCGGCTTTTTAATTGTTTCAAAATGGGTCGTATCGCAGGATATTATGATGTGTGAGAACTCGTTGCACGCTGCAATCCCCGAAGAATGGTACTTCCATTACAACGAGCATGCGGAGAATCCTGTCTTGTACATATTCGGCCTTTTCCGGCAAGTTTCGGCTTTCTAATTATTTCAAAATGGCTCGTGTCGCAGGATATTATGATGTGTGAGAACTCGCTGCACGCTGCCAATCCTCCAAAAATGGTACGCCCATTACAACGAGCATACGGAGCATCGTGTTCTGTACACCTTCGGCCTTTTCCGGACATTTCCGGCTTTTTAATTGTTTCAAAATGGGCCGCATATCAGGATATTATGATGTGTGAGAACTCGCTGCACGCTGCCAATCACCGAAAAATGGTACGCCCCTTACAACGAGCATACGGAGCAACGGGTTCTGTACACCTTCGGTCATTTCCGGACATCTCCGGCATTTTATGTGATTAAAAATGGGTCGTATCGCAGGATATTATGATGTGAGAGAACTCGTTGCGCGCAGCCAATCCCCGAAGAATGGTACTTCCATTACATCGAGCATGCGGAGAATCCTGTCTTGTACATATTCGGCCTTTTCCGGCCAGTTTCGGCTTTTTAATAGTTTCAAAATGGGCCGTATATCAGGATATGATGATGTGAGAGAACTCGTTACGCGCTGCCAATCCTCGAGAAATGGTACGCCCCTTACAACGAGCATACGGAGCATCAGGTTCTGTACACCTTCGGCCTTTTCCGGACATTTCCGGCATATTAAGTGATCAAAAATGGGCAGAATAGCAGGATATTATGATGTGAGAGAACACGGTGCGCGCTGCCAATCCCCGAAGAATGGTACTTCCAATACAACCAGCATCCGGAGAATCCTGTCTTGTACATTTTCGGCCTTTTCCGGCCAGTTTCGGCTTTTTAATTGTTTCAAAATGGGTCGTATCGCAGGATATTATGATGTGAGAGAACCCGTTGCGCGCAGCTAATCCCCGAAGAATGGTAGTTCCATTACAACGAGCATGCGGAGAATCCTGTTTTGTACATATTCGGCCTTTTCCGGCCAGTATCGGCTTTTTAATAGTTTCAAAATGAGTCGTATCGCAGGATATTATGAGGTGTGAGAACTCGCTGCACGCTGCCAATCCCCGAAAAATGGTACGCCCACTACAACGAGCATACGGAGCATCGTGTTCTTTACACCTTCAGCCTTTTCCGGACTTTTCCGGCACTTTAAGTGATTAAAAACGGGCCGAATAGCAGGATATTATGATGTGTAAAAACGCGTTGAGCGCTACCAATCCCCCAAAAATGGTCCTTCCATTACAACGAGCATACGGAGCAACGGGTTCTGTACACCTTCGGCCTTTTCCGGACATCTCCGGCATTTTATGTGATTAAAAACGGGCCGTATAGCAGGATATTATGATGTGAGACAACTCGTTGCGCGCTGCCAATCCCCGAAGAATGGTACTTCCATTACAACGAGCATGCGGAGAATCCTGTCTTGTACATATTCGGCCTTTTCCGGCCAGTTTCGGCTTTTTAATAGTTTCAAAATGAGTCGTATCGCAGGATATTATGAGGTGTGAGAACTCGCTGCACGCTGCCAATCCCCGAAAAATGTTACGCCCACTACAACGAGCATACGGAGCAACGGGTTCTGTACACCTTCGGCCTTTTCCGGACATTTCCGGCTTTTTAATTGTTTCAAAATGGGCCGTATTTCAGGATATTATGACGTGAGAGAACTCGTTACGCGGTGCCAATCCCCCAAAAATGGTACTTCCATTACAACGAGCATACGGAGCAACGGGTTCTGTACACCTTCGGCCTTTTCCGGACATCTCCGGCATTTTATGTGATTAAAAACGGGTCGTATCGCAGGATATTATGATGTGTGAGAACTCGCTGCACGCTGCCAATAACCGAAGAATGGTACTTCCATTACAACGAGCATGCGGAGAATCCTGTCTTGTACATATTCGGCCTTTTCCGGCCAGTTTCGGCTTTTTAATAGTTTCAAAATGAGTCGTATCGCAGGATATTATGAGGTGTGAGAACTCGCTGCACGCTGCCAATCCCCGAAAAATGTTACGCCCACTACAACGAGCATACGGAGCAACGGGTTCTGTACACCTTCGGCCTTTTCCGGACATCTCCGGCATTTTATGTGATTAAAAACGGGTCGTATCGCAGGATATTATGATGTGTGAGAACTCGCTGCACGCTGCCAATAACCGAAGAATGGTACTTCCATTACAACGAGCATGCGAAGAATCCTGTCTTGTACATATTCGGCCTTTTCCGGCCAGTTTCGGCTTTTTAATAGTTTCAAAATGAGTCGTACCGCAGGATATTATGAGGTGTGAGAACTCGCTGCATGCTGCCAATCCTCGAGAAATGGTACGCCCCTTACAACGAGCATACGGAGCATCAGATTCTGTACACCTTCGGCCTTTTCCGGACATTTCCGGCATATTAAGTGATCAAAACCGGGCAGAATAGCAGGATATTATGATGTGAGAGAACACGGTGCGCGCTGCCAATCCCCGAAGAATGGTACTTCCAATACAACCAGCATCCGGAGAATCCTGTCTTGTACATTTTCGGCCTTTTCCGGCCAGTATCGGCTTTTTAATAGTTTCAAAATGAGTCGTATCGCAGGATATTATGAGGTGTGAGAACTCGCTGCACGCTGCCAATCCCCGAAAAATGGTACGCCCACTACAACGAGCATACGGAGCATCGTGTTCTCTACACCTTCGGTCATTTCCGGACATCTCCGGCATTTTATGTGATTAAAAATGGGTCGTATCGCAGGATATTATGATGTGAGAGAACTCGTTGCGCGCAGCCAATCCCCGAAGAATGGTACTTCCATTACAACGAGCATGCGAAGAATCCTGTCTTGTACATATTCGGCCTTTTCCGGCCAGTTTCGGCTTTTTAATAGTTTCAAAATGAGTCGTACCGCAGGATATTATGATGTGTGAGAACTCGCTGCACGCTGCCAATCCTCCAAAAATGGTACGCCCATTACAACGAGCATACGGAGCAACGGGTTCTGTATACCTTCGGCCTTTTCCGGACATTTCCGGCTTTTTAATTGTTTCAAAATGGGTCGTCTCGCAGGATATGATGATGTGTGAGAACTCGCTGCACGCTGCCAATCCCCGAAATATGGTACGCCCATTACAACGAGCATACGGAGCATCAGGTTCTGTACACCTTCGGCCTCTTCCGGACATTTCCGGCTTTTTAGGTGATTAAAAACGGGCCGAATAGCAGGATATTATGATGTGTAAAAACGCGTTGAGTGCTGCCAAAACCCCAAAAATGGTCCTTCCATTACAACGAGCATACGGAGCAACGGGTTCTGTACACCTTCGGCCTTTTCCGGACATTTCCGGCTTTTTAATTGTTTCAAAATGGGCCGCATATCAGGATATTATGATGTGTGAGAACTCGCTGCACGCTGCCAATCACCGAAAAATGGTACGCCCCTTACAACGAGCATACGGAGCAACGGGTTCTGTACACCTTCGGTCATTTCCGGACATCTCCGGCATTTTATGTGATTAAAAATGGGTCGTATCGCAGGATATTATGATGTGAGAGAACTCGTTGCGCGCAGCCAATCCCCGAAGAATGGTACTTCCATTACATCGAGCATGCGGAGAATCCTGTCTTGTACATATTCGGCCTTTTCCGGCCAGTTTCGGCTTTTTAATAGTTTCAAAATGGGCCGTATATCAGGATATGATGATGTGAGAGAACTCGTTACGCGCTGCCAATCCTCGAGAAATGGTACGCCCCTTACAACGAGCATACGGAGCATCAGGTTCTGTACACCTTCGGCCTTTTCCGGACATTTCCGGCATATTAAGTGATCAAAAACGGGCAGAATAGCAGGATATTATGATGTGAGAGAACACGGTGCGCGCTGCCAATCCCCGAAGAATGGTACTTCCAATACAACCAGCATCCGGAGAATCCTGTCTTGTACATTTTCGGCCTTTTCCGGCCAGTTTCGGCTTTTTAATTGTTTCAAAATGGGTCGTATCGCAGGATATTATGATGTGAGAGAACCCGTTGCGCGCAGCTAATCCCCGAAGAATGGTAGTTCCATTACAACGAGCATGCGGAGAATCCTGTTTTGTACATATTCGGCCTTTTCCGGCCAGTATCGGCTTTTTAATAGTTTCAAAATGAGTCGTATCGCAGGATATTATGAGGTGTGAGAACTCGCTGCACGCTGCCAATCCCCGAAAAATGGTACGCCCACTACAACGAGCATACGGAGCATCGTGTTCTTTACACCTTCAGCCTTTTCCGGACTTTTCCGGCACTTTAAGTGATTAAAAACGGGCCGAATAGCAGGATATTATGATGTGTAAAAACGCGTTGAGCGCTACCAATCCCCCAAAAATGGTCCTTCCATTACAACGAGCATACGGAGCAACGGGTTCTGTACACCTTCGGCCTTTTCCGGACATCTCCGGCATTTTATGTGATTAAAAACGGGCCGTATAGCAGGATATTATGATGTGAGACAACTCGTTGCGCGCTGCCAATCCCCGAAGAATGGTACTTCCATTACAACGAGCATGCGGAGAATCCTGTCTTGTACATATTCGGCCTTTTCCGGCCAGTTTCGGCTTTTTAATAGTTTCAAAATGAGTCGTATCGCAGGATATTATGAGGTGTGAGAACTCGCTGCACGCTGCCAATCCCCGAAAAATGTTACGCCCACTACAACGAGCATACGGAGCAACGGGTTCTGTACACCTTCGGCCTTTTCCGGACATTTCCGGCTTTTTAATTGTTTCAAAATGGGCCGTATTTCAGGATATTATGACGTGAGAGAACTCGTTACGCGGTGCCAATCCCCCAAAAATGGTACTTCCATTACAACGAGCATACGGAGCAACGGGTTCTGTACACCTTCGGCCTTTTCCGGACATCTCCGGCATTTTATGTGATTAAAAACGGGTCGTATCGCAGGATATTATGATGTGTGAGAACTCGCTGCACGCTGCCAATAACCGAAGAATGGTACTTCCATTACAACGAGCATGCGGAGAATCCTGTCTTGTACATATTCGGCCTTTTCCGGCCAGTTTCGGCTTTTTAATAGTTTCAAAATGAGTCGTATCGCAGGATATTATGAGGTGTGAGAACTCGCTGCACGCTGCCAATCCCCGAAAAATGTTACGCCCACTACAACGAGCATACGGAGCAACGGGTTCTGTACACCTTCGGCCTTTTCCGGACATCTCCGGCATTTTATGTGATTAAAAACGGGTCGTATCGCAGGATATTATGATGTGTGAGAACTCGCTGCACGCTGCCAATAACCGAAGAATGGTACTTCCATTACAACGAGCATGCGAAGAATCCTGTCTTGTACATATTCGGCCTTTTCCGGCCAGTTTCGGCTTTTTAATAGTTTCAAAATGAGTCGTACCGCAGGATATTATGAGGTGTGAGAACTCGCTGCATGCTGCCAATCCCCGAAAAATGGTACGCTCACTACAACGAGCATACGGAGCAACGGGTTCTGTACGCCTTCGGCCTTTTCCGGACATTTCCGGCTTTTTAATTCTTTCAAAATGGGCCGTATTTCAGGATATTATGATGTGAGAGAACTCATTACGCGCTGCCAATCCCCGAAAAATGGTACGAACAATACAACGAGCATACGGAGCAACGGGTTCTGTACACCTTCGGCCTTTTCCGGACATTTCCGGCTTTTTAATTGTTTCAAAATGGGCCGTATTTCAGG
Organism: Bombus muscorum; assembly: GCA_963971185.1. Lineage (NCBI taxonomy): Eukaryota > Metazoa > Arthropoda > Insecta > Hymenoptera > Apidae > Bombus > Bombus muscorum. The sequence goes on along the minus strand of OZ020130.1, from coordinate 7,900,259 downwards.
ATATTATGATGTGAGAGAACTCGTTACGCGCTGCCAATCCCCGAGAAATGGTACGCCCCTTACAACGAGCATACGTATCATTAGGTTCTGTACACCTTCAGCCTTTTCCGGACTTTTCCGGCACTTTAAGTGATTAAAAACGGGCCGAATAGCAGGATATTATGACGTGTAAAAAGGCGTTGAGCGCTACCAATCCGCCAAAAATGGTCCATCCATTACAACGAGCATACGGAGCAACGGGTTCTGTACACCTTCGGCCTTTTCCGGACATCTCCGGCATTTTATGTGATTAAAAACGGGCCGTATAGCATGATATTATGATGTGAGACAACTCGTTGCGCGCTGCCAATCCCCGAAGAATGGTACTTCCATTACAACGAGCATGCGGAGAATCCTGTCTTGTACATATTCGGCCTTTTCCGGCCAGTTTCGGCTTTTTAATAGTTTCAAAATGGGCCGTACATCAGGATATGATGATGTGAGAGAACTCGTTACGCGCTGCCAATCCTCGAGAAATGGTACGCCCCTTACAACGAGCATACGGAGCATCAGATTCTGTACACCTTCGGCCTTTTCCGGACATTTCCGGCATATTAAGTGATCAAAACCGGGCAGAATAGCAGGATATTATGATGTGAGAGAACACGGTGCGCGCTGCCAATCCCCGAAGAATGGTACTTCCAATACAACCAGCATCCGGAGAATCCTGTCTTGTACATTTTCGGCCTTTTCCGGCCAGTATCGGCTTTTTAATAGTTTCAAAATGAGTCGTATCGCAGGATATTATGAGGTGTGAGAACTCGCTGCACGCTGCCAATCCCCGAAAAATGGTACGCCCACTACAACGAGCATACGGAGCATCGTGTTCTCTACACCTTCGGTCATTTCCGGACATCTCCGGCATTTTATGTGATTAAAAATGGGTCGTATCGCAGGATATTATGATGTGAGAGAACTCGTTGCGCGCAGCCAATCCCCGAAGAATGGTACTTCCATTACAACGAGCATGCGGAGAATCCTGTCTTGTACATATTCGGCCTTTTCCGGCCAGTTTCGTCTTTTTAATAGTTTCAAAATGAGTCGTATCGCAGGATATTATGAGGTGTGAGAACTCGCTGCACGCTGCCAATCCCCGAGAAGTGGTACGCCCCTTACAACGAGCATAGGTAGCATCAGGTTCTGTACACCTTCAGCCTTTTCCGGATATTTCCGGCTTTTTAATTGTTTCAAAATGGGTCGTATCGCAGGATGTTATGATGTGTGAGAAGACGCCGCACGCTGCCCATCCCCGAAAAATGGTACTTCCATTACAACGAGCAAACGGAGCATCGGGTTCTGTACACCTTCGGCCTTTTCCGGACATCTCCGGCATTTTATGTGATTAAAAACGGGCCGTATAGCAGGATATTATGATGTGAGAGAACTCGTTGCGTGCTGCCAATCCCCGAAGAATGGTACTTTCATTACAACGAGCATGCGGAGAATCCTGTCTTGTACATATTCTGCCTTTTCCGGACATTTCCGGCTTTTTAATTGTTTCAAAATGGGTCGTATCGCAGGATATTATGATGTGTGAGAACTCGTTGCACGCTGCAATCCCCGAAGAATGGTACTTCCATTACAACGAGCATGCGGAGAATCCTGTCTTGTACATATTCGGCCTTTTCCGGCAAGTTTCGGCTTTCTAATTATTTCAAAATGGCTCGTGTCGCAGGATATTATGATGTGTGAGAACTCGCTGCACGCTGCCAATCCTCCAAAAATGGTACGCCCATTACAACGAGCATACGGAGCATCGTGTTCTGTACACCTTCGGCCTTTTCCGGACATTTCCGGCTTTTTAATTGTTTCAAAATGGGCCGCATATCAGGATATTATGATGTGTGAGAACTCGCTGCACGCTGCCAATCACCGAAAAATGGTACGCCCCTTACAACGAGCATACGGAGCAACGGGTTCTGTACACCTTCGGTCATTTCCGGACATCTCCGGCATTTTATGTGATTAAAAATGGGTCGTATCGCAGGATATTATGATGTGAGAGAACTCGTTGCGCGCAGCCAATCCCCGAAGAATGGTACTTCCATTACATCGAGCATGCGGAGAATCCTGTCTTGTACATATTCGGCCTTTTCCGGCCAGTTTCGGCTTTTTAATAGTTTCAAAATGGGCCGTATATCAGGATATGATGATGTGAGAGAACTCGTTACGCGCTGCCAATCCTCGAGAAATGGTACGCCCCTTACAACGAGCATACGGAGCATCAGGTTCTGTACACCTTCGGCCTTTTCCGGACATTTCCGGCATATTAAGTGATCAAAAACGGGCAGAATAGCAGGATATTATGATGGGAGAGAACACGGTGCGCGCTGCCAATCCCCGAAGAATGGTACTTCCAATACAACCAGCATCCGGAGAATCCTGTCTTGTACATTTTCGGCCTTTTCCGGCCAGTTTCGGCTTTTTAATTGTTTCAAAATGGGTCGTATCGCAGGATATTATGATGTGAGAGAACCCGTTGCGCGCAGCTAATCCCCGAAGAATGGTAGTTCCATTACAACGAGCATGCGGAGAATCCTGTTTTGTACATATTCGGCCTTTTCCGGCCAGTATCGGCTTTTTAATAGTTTCAAAATGAGTCGTATCGCAGGATATTATGAGGTGTGAGAACTCGCTGCACGCTGCCAATCCCCGAAAAATGGTACGCCCACTACAACGAGCATACGGAGCATCGTGTTCTTTACACCTTCAGCCTTTTCCGGACTTTTCCGGCACTTTAAGTGATTAAAAACGGGCCGAATAGCAGGATATTATGATGTGTAAAAACGCGTTGAGCGCTACCAATCCCCCAAAAATGGTCCTTCCATTACAACGAGCATACGGAGCAACGGGTTCTGTACACCTTCGGCCTTTTCCGGACATCTCCGGCATTTTATGTGATTAAAAACGGGCCGTATAGCAGGATATTATGATGTGAGACAACTCGTTGCGCGCTGCCAATCCCCGAAGAATGGTACTTCCATTACAACGAGCATGCGGAGAATCCTGTCTTGTACATATTCGGCCTTTTCCGGCCAGTTTCGGCTTTTTAATAGTTTCAAAATGAGTCGTATCGCAGGATATTATGAGGTGTGAGAACTCGCTGCACGCTGCCAATCCCCGAAAAATGTTACGCCCACTACAACGAGCATACGGAGCAACGGGTTCTGTACACCTTCGGCCTTTTCCGGACATTTCCGGCTTTTTAATTGTTTCAAAATGGGCCGTATTTCAGGATATTATGACGTGAGAGAACTCGTTACGCGGTGCCAATCCCCCAAAAATGGTACTTCCATTACAACGAGCATACGGAGCAACGGGTTCTGTACACCTTCGGCCTTTTCCGGACATCTCCGGCATTTTATGTGATTAAAAACGGGTCGTATCGCAGGATATTATGATGTGTGAGAACTCGCTGCACGCTGCCAATAACCGAAGAATGGTACTTCCATTACAACGAGCATGCGGAGAATCCTGTCTTGTACATATTCGGCCTTTTCCGGCCAGTTTCGGCTTTTTAATAGTTTCAAAATGAGTCGTATCGCAGGATATTATGAGGTGTGAGAACTCGCTGCACGCTGCCAATCCCCGAAAAATGTTACGCCCACTACAACGAGCATACGGAGCAACGGGTTCTGTACACCTTCGGCCTTTTCCGGACATCTCCGGCATTTTATGTGATTAAAAACGGGTCGTATCGCAGGATATTATGATGTGTGAGAACTCGCTGCACGCTGCCAATAACCGAAGAATGGTACTTCCATTACAACGAGCATGCGAAGAATCCTGTCTTGTACATATTCGGCCTTTTCCGGCCAGTTTCGGCTTTTTAATAGTTTCAAAATGAGTCGTACCGCAGGATATTATGAGGTGTGAGAACTCGCTGCATGCTGCCAATCCCCGAAAAATGGTACGCTCACTACAACGAGCATACGGAGCAACGGGTTCTGTACGCCTTCGGCCTTTTCCGGACATTTCCGGCTTTTTAATTCTTTCAAAATGGGCCGTATTTCAGGATATTATGATGTGAGAGAACTCATTACGCGCTGCCAATCCCCGAAAAATGGTACGAACAATACAACGAGCATACGGAGCAACGGGTTCTGTACACCTTCGGCCTTTTCCGGACATTTCCGGCTTTTTAATTGTTTCAAAATGGGCCGTATTTCAGGATATTATGATGTGAGAGAACTCGTTACGCGCTGCCAATCCCCGAGAAATGGTACGCCCCTTACAACGAGCATACGTATCATTAGGTTCTGTACACCTTCAGCCTTTTCCGGACTTTTCCGGCACTTTAAGTGATTAAAAACGGGCCGAATAGCAGGATATTATGATGTGTAAAAAGGCGTTGAGCGCTACCAATCCGCCAAAAATGGTCCATCCATTACAACGAGCATACGGAGCAACGGGTTCTGTACACCTTCGGCCTTTTCCGGACATCTCCGGCATTTTATGTGATTAAAAACGGGCCGTATAGCATGATATTATGATGTGAGACAACTCCTTGCGCGCTGCCAATCCCCGAAGAATGGTACTTCCATTACAACGAGCATGCGGAGAATCCTGTCTTGTACATATTCGGCCTTTTCCGGCCAGTTTCGGCTTTTTAATAGTTTCAAAATGGGCCGTACATCAGGATATGATGATGTGAGAGAACTCGTTACGCGCTGCCAATCCTCGAGAAATGGTACGCCCCTTACAACGAGCATACGGAGCATCAGATTCTGTACACCTTCGGCCTTTTCCGGACATTTCCGGCATATTAAGTGATCAAAACCGGGCAGAATAGCAGGATATTATGATGTGAGAGAACACGGTGCGCGCTGCCAATCCCCGAAGAATGGTACTTCCAATACAACCAGCATCCGGAGAATCCTGTCTTGTACATTTTCGGCCTTTTCCGGCCAGTATCGGCTTTTTAATAGTTTCAAAATGAGTCGTATCGCAGGATATTATGAGGTGTGAGAACTCGCTGCACGCTGCCAATCCCCGAAAAATGGTACGCCCACTACAACGAGCATACGGAGCATCGTGTTCTCTACACCTTCGGTCATTTCCGGACATCTCCGGCATTTTATGTGATTAAAAATGGGTCGTATCGCAGGATATTATGATGTGAGAGAACTCGTTGCGCGCAGCCAATCCCCGAAGAATGGTACTTCCATTACAACGAGCATGCGGAGAATCCTGTCTTGTACATATTCGGCCTTTTCCGGCCAGTTTCGTCTTTTTAATAGTTTCAAAATGAGTCGTATCGCAGGATATTATGAGGTGTGAGAACTCGCTGCACGCTGCCAATCCCCGAGAAGTGGTACGCCCCTTACAACGAGCATAGGTAGCATCAGGTTCTGTACACCTTCAGCCTTTTCCGGATATTTCCGGCTTTTTAATTGTTTCAAAATGGGTCGTATCGCAGGATGTTATGATGTGTGAGAAGACGCCGCACGCTGCCCATCCCCGAAAAATGGTACTTCCATTACAACGAGCAAACGGAGCATCGGGTTCTGTACACCTTCGGCCTTTTCCGGACATCTCCGGCATTTTATGTGATTAAAAACGGGCCGTATAGCAGGATATTATGATGTGAGAGAACTCGTTGCGTGCTGCCAATCCCCGAAGAATGGTACTTTCATTACAACGAGCATGCGGAGAATCCTGTCTTGTACATATTCTGCCTTTTCCGGACATTTCCGGCTTTTTAATTGTTTCAAAATGGGTCGTATCGCAGGATATTATGATGTGTGAGAACTCGTTGCACGCTGCAATCCCCGAAGAATGGTACTTCCATTACAACGAGCATGCGGAGAATCCTGTCTTGTACATATTCGGCCTTTTCCGGCAAGTTTCGGCTTTCTAATTATTTCAAAATGGCTCGTGTCGCAGGATATTATGATGTGTGAGAACTCGCTGCACGCTGCCAATCCTCCAAAAATGGTACGCCCATTACAACGAGCATACGGAGCATCGTGTTCTGTACACCTTCGGTCATTTCCGGACATCTCCGGCATTTTATGTGATTAAAAATGGGTCGTATCGCAGGATATTATGATGTGTGAGATCTCGCTGCACGCTTCCAATCCCCGGAAAATGGTACGCCCATTACAATTAGCATACGGAGCAACGGGATCTGTACACCTACGGCCTTTTCCGGACATTTCCGGCTTTTTAATTGTCTCAAAATAGGCCGTATATCAGGATATTATGATGTGTAAGAACCAGTTGCTCTCTGCCAACCCCCCCAAAATGGTACTTCCATCACAACGAGCAAACGGAGCATCGTGTTCTGTACACATTCGGTCATTTCCGGACATCTCCGGCATTTTATGTGATTAAAAACGGGACGTATTGCAGGATATTATGATGTGAGGGAACCCGTTGCGCGCTGCCAATCCCCGAAGAATGGTACTTCCATTACAACGAGCATGCGGAGAATCCTGTCTTGTACATATTCGGCCATTCCCGGCCAGTTTCGGCTTTTTAATAGTTTAAAAATTGGTCGTATCGCAGGATATTATGATGTGTGAGAACTCGCTGCAAGCTGCCAATCCCCTAAAAATGGTATGCCCATTACAACGAGCAAACGGAGCATCGGGTTCTGTACTCCTTCGGCCTCTTCCGGACATTTCCGGCATTTTAAGTGATTAAAAACGGGCCGAATAGCAGGATATTATGATGAGTAAAAACGCGTTGAGCGCTGCCAATCCCCCAAAAATGGTCCTTCCATTACAACGAGCATACGGAGCAACGGGTTCTGTACACCTTCGGCCTTTTCCGGACATTTCCGGCTTTTTAATTGTTTTAAAATGGGTCGTATCGCAGGATATTATGATGTGTGAGAACTCGCTGCACGCTGCCAATCCTCCAAAAATGGTACGCCCATTACAACGAGCATACGGAGCAACGGGTTCTGTACACCTACGGCCTTTTCCGGACATTTCCGGCTGTTTAATTGTTTCAAAATGGGTCGTATCGCAGGATATTATGATGTGAGAGAACTCGTTGCACGCTGCAATCCCCGAAGAATGGTACTTCCATTACATCGAGCATGCGGAGAATCCTGTCTTGTACATATTCGGCCTTTTCCGGACAATTCCGGCTTTTTAATTGTTTCAAAATGGGCCGCATATCATTATATTATGATGTGTGAGAACTCGCTGCACGCTGCCAATCCCCGAAAAATGGTACGCCCATTACAACGAGCATACGGAGCAACGGGTTCTGTTCACCTACGGCCTTTTCCGGACATTTCCGGCTGTTTAATTGTTTCAATATGGGTCGTATCGCAGGATATTATGATGTGTGAGAACTCGCGGCACGCTGCCAATCCCCGAAATATGGTACGCCCATTACAACGAGCATACGGAGCATCAGGTTCTGTACACCTTCGGCCTCTTCCGGACATTTCCGGCATTTTAGGTGATTAAAAACGGGCCGAATAGCAGGATATTATGATGTGTAAAAACGGGTTGAGCGCTGCCAATCCCCCAAAAATGGTCCTTCCATTACAACGAGCATACGGAGCAACGGGTTCTGTACACCTTCGGCCTTTTCCGGACATTTCCGGCTTTTTAATTGTTTCAAAATGGGCCGCATATCAGGATATTATGATGTGTGAGAACTCGCTGCACGCTGCCAATCACCGAAAAATGGTACGCCCCTTACAACGAGCATACGGAGCAACGGGTTCTGTACACCTTCGGCCTTTTCCGGACATTTCCGGCTTTTTAATTGTTTCAAAATGGGCCGTATATCATGATATTATGATGTGTAAGAACCAGTTGCTCTCTGCCAACCACCCAAAAATGGTACTTCCATTACAACGAGCAAACGGAGCATTGGGTTCTGTACACCTTCGGCCTTTTCCGGACATCTCCGGCATTTTATGTGATTAAAAACGGGTCGTATCGCAGGATATTATGATGTGTCAGAACTCGCTGCACGCTGCCAATCCCCCAAAAATGGTCCTTACATTACAACGAGCATACGGAGAAACGGGTTCTGTGCACCTTCGGCCTTTTCCGGACATCTCCGGCATTTTATGTGATTAAAAACGGGCCGTATAGCAGGATATTATGATGTGAGAGAACTCGTTGCGCGCTGCCAATCCCCGAAGAATGGTACTTCCATTACAACGAGCATGCGGAGAATCCTGTCTTGTACATATTCGGCCTTTTCCGTCCAGTTTCGGCTTTTTAATAGTTTCAAAATGAGTCGTATCGCAGGATATTACGATGTGCAAAAACGCGTTGAGCGCTGCCACTTCCCCAAAAATGGTCCTTCCATTACAACGAGCATACGGAGCAACGGGTTCTGTACACCTTCGGCCTTTTCCGGACATTTCCGGCTTTTTAATTGTTTTAAAATGGGTCGTATCCCAGGATATTATGATGTGTGAGAACTCGCTGCACGCTGCCAATCCTCCAAAAATGGTACGCCCATTACAACGAGCATACGGAGCAACGGGTTCTGTACACCTACGGCCTTTTCCCGACATTTCCGGCTGTTTAATTGTTTCAAAATGGGTCGTATCGCAGGATATTATGATGTGAGAGAACTCGTTGCACGCTGCAATCCCCGAAGAATGGTACTTCCATTACATCGAGCATGCGGAGAATCCTGTCTTGTACATATTCGGCCTTTTCCGGACATTTCCGGCTTTTTAATTGTTTCAAAATAGGCCGCATATCATTATATTATGATGTGTGAGAACTCGCTGCACGCTGCCAATCCCCGAAAGATGGTACGCCCATTACAAAGAGCATACGGAGCAACGGGTTCTGTACACCTTCGGCCTTTTCCGGACATTTCCGGCTTTTTAATTGTTTTAAAATGGGTCGTATCGCAGGATATTATGATGTGTGAGAACTCGCTGCACGCTGCCAATCCTCCAAAAATGGTACGCCCATTGCAACGAGCATACGGAGCAACGGGTTCTGTTCACCTACGGCCTTTTCCGGACATTTCCGGCTTTTTAATTGTTTCAAAATGGGTCGTATCGCAGGAAATTATGATGTGAGAGATCTCGTTGCACGCTGCAATCCCCGAAGAATGGTACTTCCATTACAACGAGCATGCGGAGGATCCTGTCTTGTACATATTCGGCCTTTTCCAGCAAGTTTCGGCTGTCTAATTATTTCAAAATGGGTCGTGTCGCAGGATATTATGATGTGTGAGAACTCGCTGCACGCTGCCAATCCTCCAAAAATGGTACGCCCATTAACACGAGCATACGGAGCAACGGGTTCTGTATACCTTCGGCCTTTTCCGGACATTTCCGGCTTTTTAATTGTTTCAAAATGGGTCGTCTCGCAGGATATGATGATGTGTGAGAACTCGCTGCACGCTGCCAATCCCCGAAATATGGTACGCCCATTACAACGAGCATACGGAGCATCAGGTTCTGTACACCTTCGGCCTCTTGCGGACATTTCCGGCTTTTTAGGTGATTAAAAACGGGCCGAATAGCAGGATATTATGATGTGTAAAAACGCGTTGAGTGCTGCCAATCCCCCAAAAATGGTCCTTCCATTACAACGAGCATACGGAGCAACGGGTTCTGTACACCTTCGGCCTTTTCCGGACATTTCCGGCTTTTTAATTGTTTCAAAATGGGCCGCATATCAGGATATTATGATGTGTGAGAACTCGCTGCACGCTGCCAATCACCGAAAAATGGTACGCCCCTTACAACGAGCATACGGAGCAACGGGTTCTGTACACCTTCGGTCATTTCCGGACATCTCCGGCATTTTATGTGATTAAAAATGGGTCGTATCGCAGGATATTATGATGTGAGAGAACTCGTTGCGCGCAGCCAATCCCCGAAGAATGGTACTTCCATTACATCGAGCATGCGGAGAATCCTGTCTTGTACATATTCGGCCTTTTCCGGCCAGTTTCGGCTTTTTAATAGTTTCAAAATGGGCCGTATATCAGGATATGATGATGTGAGAGAACTCGTTACGCGCTGCCAATCCTCGAGAAATGGTACGCCCCTTACAACGAGCATACGGAGCATCAGGTTCTGTACACCTTCGGCCTTTTCCGGACATTTCCGGCATATTAAGTGATCAAAAACGGGCAGAATAGCAGGATATTATGATGTGAGAGAACACGGTGCGCGCTGCCAATCCCCGAAGAATGGTACTTCCAATACAACCAGCATCCGGAGAATCCTGTCTTGTACATTTTCGGCCTTTTCCGGCCAGTTTCGGCTTTTTAATTGTTTCAAAATGGGTCGTATCGCAGGATATTATGATGTGAGAGAACCCGTTGCGCGCAGCCAATCCCCGAAGAATGGTAGTTCCATTACAACGAGCATGCGGAGAATCCTGTTTTGTACATATTCGGCCTTTTCCGGCCAGTATCGGCTTTTTAATAGTTTCAAAATGAGTCGTATCGCAGGATATTATGAGGTGTGAGAACTCGCTGCACGCTGCCAATCCCCGAAAAATGGTACGCCCACTACAACGAGCATACGGAGCATCGTGTTCTTTACACCTTCGGTCATTTCCGGACATCTCCGGCATTTTATGTGATTAAAAATGGGTCGTATCGCAGGATATTATGATGTGAGAGAACTCGTTGCGCGCAGCCAATCCCCGAAGGATGGTACTTCCATTACAACGAGCATGCGGAGAATCCTGTCTTGTACATATTCGGCCTTTTCCGGCCAGTTTCGTCTTTTTAATAGTTTCAAAATGAGTCGTATCGCAGTATATTATGAGGTGTGAGAACTCGCTGCACGCTGCCAATCCCCGAGAAGTGGTACGCCCCTTACAACGAGCATAGGTAGCATCAGGTTCTGTACACCTTCAGCCTTTTCCGGACTTTTCCGGCACTTTAAGTGATTAAAAACGGGCCGAACAGCAGGATATTATGATGTGTAAAAACGCGTTGTGCGCTACCAATCCCCCAAAAATGGTCCTTCCATTACAACGAGCATACGGATCAACGGGTTCTGTACACCTTCGGCCTTTTCCGGACATCTCCGGCATTTTATGTGATTAAAAACGGCCCGTATAGCAGGATATTATGATGTGAGACAACTCGTTGCGCGCTGCGAATCCCCGAAGAATGGTACTTCCATTACAACGAGCATGCGGAGAATCCTGTCTTGAACATATTCGGCCTTTTCCGGCCAGTTTCGGCTTTTTAATAGTTTCAAAATGAGTCGTATCGCAGGATATTATGAGGTGTGAGAACTCGCTGCACGCTGCCAATCCCCGAAAAATGGTACGCCCACTACAACGAGCATACGGAACAAAGGGTTCTGTACACCTTCGGCCTTTTCCGGATATTTCCGGCTTTTTAATTGTTTCAAAATGGGTCGTATCGCAGGATGTTATGATATGTGAGAACACGCCGCACGCTGCCCATCCCCGAAAAATGGTACTTCCATTACAACGAGCAAACGGAGCATCGGGTTCTGTACACCTTCGGCCTTTTCCGGACATCTCCGGCATTTTATGTGATTAAAAACGGGACGTATAGCAGGATATTATGATGTGAGAGAACTCGTTGCGTGCTGCCAATCCCCGAAGAATGGTACTTCCATTACAACGAGCATGCGGAGAATCCTGTCTTGTACATATTCTGCCTTTTCCGGACATTTCCGGCTTTTTAATTGTTTCAAAATGGGTCGTATCGCAGGATATTATGATGTGTGAGAACTCGCTGCACGCTGCCAATCCCCGAAAAATGGTACGCCCATTACAACGAGCATACGGAGCAACGGGATCTGTACACCTACGGCCTATTCCGGACATTTCCGGCTTTTTAATTGTTTCAAAATAGGCCGTATATCAGGATATTATGTTGTGTAAGAACTAGTTGCTCTCTGCCAACCCCCCAAAAATGGTACGCCCATTACAACGAGCATACGGAGCAACGGTTTCTGTACACCAACGGCCTTTTCCGGACATTTCCGGCTTTTTAATTGTTTCAAAATGGGTCGTATCGCAGGATATTATGATGTGAGAGAACTCGTTGCACGCTGCAATCCCCGAAGGATGGTACTTCCATTACAACGAGCATGCGGAGAATCCTGTCTTGTACATATTCGGCCTTTTCCGGCAAGTTTCGGCTTTTTAATAGTTTCAAAATGAGTCGTATCGCAGGATATTATGAGGTGTGAGAACTCGCTGCATGCTGCCAATCCCCGAAAAATGGTACGCCCACTACAACGAGCATACGGAGCAACGGGTTCTGTACGCCTTCGGCCTTTTCCGGACATTTCCGGCTTTTTAATTGTTTCAAAATGGGCCGTATTTCAGGATATTATGATGTGAGAGAACTCGTTACGCGCTGCCAATCCCCGAGAAATGGTACGCCCCTTACAACGAGCATACGTAGCATCACGTTCTGTACACCTTCAGCCTTTTCCGGACTTTTCCGGCACTTTAAGTGATTAAAAACGGGCCGAATAGCAGGATATTATGATGTGTAAAAACGCGTTGAGCGCTACCAATCCCCCAAAAATGGTCCTTCCATTACAACGAGCATACGGAGCAACGGGTTCTGTACACCTTCGGCCTTTTCCGGACATTTCCGGCTTTTTAATTGTTTCAAAATGGGCCGCATATCAGGATATTATGATGTGTGAGAACTCGCTGCACGCTGCCAATCACCGAAAAATGGTACGCCCCTTACAACGAGCATACGGAGCAACGGGTTCTGTACACCTTCGGTCATTTCCGGACATCTCCGGCATTTTATGTGATTAAAAATGGGTCGTATCGCAGGATATTATGATGTGAGAGAACTCGTTACGCGCTGCCAATCCTCGAGAAATGGTACGCCCCTTACAACGAGCATACGGAGCATCAGGTTCTGTACACCTTCGGCCTTTTCCGGACATTTCCGGCATATTAAGTGATCAAAAACGGGCAGAATAGCAGGATATTATGATGTGAGAGAACACGGTGCGCGCTGCCAATCCCCGAAGAATGGTACTTCCAATACAACCAGCATCCGGAGAATCCTGTCTTGTACATTTTCGGCCTTTTCCGGCCAGTTTCGGCTTTTTAATTGTTTCAAAATGGGTCGTATCGCAGGATATTATGATGTGAGAGAACCCGTTGCGCGCAGCCAATCCCCGAAGAATGGTAGTTCCATTACAACGAGCATGCGGAGAATCCTGTTTTGTACATATTCGGCCTTTTCCGGCCAGTATCGGCTTTTTAATAGTTTCAAAATGAGTCGTATCGCAGGATATTATGAGGTGTGAGAACTCGCTGCACGCTGCCAATCCCCGAAAAATGGTACGCCCACTACAACGAGCATACGGAGCATCGTGTTCTTTACACCTTCGGTCATTTCCGGACATCTCCGGCATTTTATGTGATTAAAAATGGGTCGTATCGCAGGATATTATGATGTGAGAGAACTCGTTGCGCGCAGCCAATCCCCGAAGGATGGTACTTCCATTACAACGAGCATGCGGAGAATCCTGTCTTGTACATATTCGGCCTTTTCCGGCCAGTTTCGTCTTTTTAATAGTTTCAAAATGAGTCGTATCGCAGTATATTATGAGGTGTGAGAACTCGCTGCACGCTGCCAATCCCCGAGAAGTGGTACGCCCCTTACAACGAGCATAGGTAGCATCAGGTTCTGTACACCTTCAGCCTTTTCCGGACTTTTCCGGCACTTTAAGTGATTAAAAACGGGCCGAACAGCAGGATATTATGATGTGTAAAAACGCGTTGTGCGCTACCAATCCCCCAAAAATGGTCCTTCCATTACAACGAGCATACGGATCAACGGGTTCTGTACACCTTCGGCCTTTTCCGGACATCTCCGGCATTTTATGTGATTAAAAACGGCCCGTATAGCAGGATATTATGATGTGAGACAACTCGTTGCGCGCTGCGAATCCCCGAAGAATGGTACTTCCATTACAACGAGCATGCGGAGAATCCTGTCTTGAACATATTCGGCCTTTTCCGGCCAGTTTCGGCTTTTTAATAGTTTCAAAATGAGTCGTATCGCAGGATATTATGAGGTGTGAGAACTCGCTGCACGCTGCCAATCCCCGAAAAATGGTACGCCCACTACAACGAGCATACGGAACAAAGGGTTCTGTACACCTTCGGCCTTTTCCGGATATTTCCGGCTTTTTAATTGTTTCAAAATGGGTCGTATCGCAGGATGTTATGATATGTGAGAACACGCCGCACGCTGCCCATCCCCGAAAAATGGTACTTCCATTACAACGAGCAAACGGAGCATCGGGTTCTGTACACCTTCGGCCTTTTCCGGACATCTCCGGCATTTTATGTGATTAAAAACGGGACGTATAGCAGGATATTATGATGTGAGAGAACTCGTTGCGTGCTGCCAATCCCCGAAGAATGGTACTTCCATTACAACGAGCATGCGGAGAATCCTGTCTTGTACATATTCTGCCTTTTCCGGACATTTCCGGCTTTTTAATTGTTTCAAAATGGGTCGTATCGCAGGATATTATGATGTGTGAGAACTCGCTGCACGCTGCCAATCCCCGAAAAATGGTACGCCCATTACAACGAGCATACGGAGCAACGGGATCTGTACACCTACGGCCTATTCCGGACATTTCCGGCTTTTTAATTGTTTCAAAATAGGCCGTATATCAGGATATTATGTTGTGTAAGAACTAGTTGCTCTCTGCCAACCCCCCAAAAATGGTACGCCCATTACAACGAGCATACGGAGCAACGGTTTCTGTACACCAACGGCCTTTTCCGGACATTTCCGGCTTTTTAATTGTTTCAAAATGGGTCGTATCGCAGGATATTATGATGTGAGAGAACTCGTTGCACGCTGCAATCCCCGAAGGATGGTACTTCCATTACAACGAGCATGCGGAGAATCCTGTCTTGTACATATTCGGCCTTTTCCGGCAAGTTTCGGCTTTTTAATAGTTTCAAAATGAGTCGTATCGCAGGATATTATGAGGTGTGAGAACTCGCTGCATGCTGCCAATCCCCGAAAAATGGTACGCCCACTACAACGAGCATACGGAGCAACGGGTTCTGTACGCCTTCGGCCTTTTCCGGACATTTCCGGCTTTTTAATTGTTTCAAAATGGGCCGTATTTCAGGATATTATGATGTGAGAGAACTCGTTACGCGCTGCCAATCCCCGAGAAATGGTACGCCCCTTACAACGAGCATACGTAGCATCACGTTCTGTACACCTTCAGCCTTTTCCGGACTTTTCCGGCACTTTAAGTGATTAAAAACGGGCCGAATAGCAGGATATTATGATGTGTAAAAACGCGTTGAGCGCTACCAATCCCCCAAAAATGGTCCTTCCATTACAACGAGCATACGGAGCAACGGGTTCTGTACACCTTCGGCCTTTTCCGGACATCTCCGGCATTTTATGTGATTAAAAACGGGCCGTATAGCAGGATATTATGATGTGAGACAACTCGTTGCGCGCTGCCAATCCCCGAAGAATGGTACTTCCATTACAACGAGCATGCGGAGAATCCTGTCTTGTACATATTCGGCCTTTTCCGGCCAGTTTCGGCTTTTTAATAGTTTCAAAATGAGTCGTATCGCAGGATATTATGAGGTGTGAGAACTCGCTGCACGCTGCCAATCCCCGAAAAATGTTACGCCCACTACAACGAGCATACGGAGCAACGGGTTCTGTACACCTTCGGCCTTTTCCGGACATTTCCGGCTTTTTAATTGTTTCAAAATGGGCCGTATTTCAGGATATTATGATGTGAGAGAACTCGTTACGCGGTGCCAATCCCACAAAAATGGTACTTCCATTACAACGAGCAAACGCAGCATCGGGTTCTGTACACCTTCGGCCTTTTCCGGACATCTCCGGCATTTTATGTGATTAAAAACGGGTCGTATCGCAGGATATTATGATGTGTGAGAACTCGCTGCACGCTGCCAATAACCGAAGAATGGTACTTCCATTACAACGAGCATGCGAAGAATCCTGTCTTGTACATATTCGGCCTTTTCCGGCCAGTTTCGGCTTTTTAATAGTTTCAAAATGAGTCGTACCGCAGGATATTATGAGGTGTGAGAACTCGCTGCATGCTGCCAATCCCCGAAAAATGGTACGCCCACTACAACGAGCATACGGAGCAACGGGTTCTGTACGCCTTCGGCCTTTTCCGGACATTTCCGGCTTTTTAATTCTTTCAAAATGGGCCGTATTTCAGGATATTATGATGTGAGAGAACTCGTTACGCGCTGCCAATCCCCGAAAAATGGTACGAACAATACAACGAGCATACGGAGCAACGGGTTCTGTACACCTTCGGCCTTTTCCGGACATTTCCGGCTTTTTAATTGTTTCAAAATGGGCCGTATTTCAGGATATTATGATGTGAGAGAACTCGTTACGCGCTGCCAATCCCCGAGAAATGGTACGCCCCTTACAACGAGCATACGTATCATTAGGTTCTGTACACCTTCAGCCTTTTCCGGACTTTTCCGGCACTTTAAGTGATTAAAAACGGGCCGAATAGCAGCATATTATGATGTGTAAAAAGGCGTTGAGCGCTACCAATCCGCCAAAAATGGTCCATCCATTACAACGAGCATACGGAGCAACGGGTTCTGTACACCTTCGGCCTTTTCCGGACATCTCCGGCATTTTATGTGATTAAAAACGGGCCGTATAGCATGATATTATGATGTGAGACAACTCGTTGCGCGCTGCCAATCCCCGAAGAATGGTACTTCCATTACAACGAGCATGCGGAGAATCCTGTCTTGTACATATTCGGCCTTTTCCGGCCAGTTTCGGCTTTTTAATAGTTTCAAAATGGGCCGTATATCAGGATATGATGATGTGAGAGAACTCGTTACGCGCTGCCAATCCTCGAGAAATGGTACGCCCCTTACAACGAGCATACGGAGCATCAGGTTCTGTACACCTTCGGCCTTTTCCGGACATTTCCGGCATATTAAGTGATCAAAAACGGGCAGAATAGCAGGATATTATGATGTGAGAGAACACGGTGCGCGCTGCCAATCCCCGAAGAATGGTACTTCCAATACAACCAGCATCCGGAGAATCCTGTCTTGTACATTTTCGGCCTTTTCCGGCCAGTATCGGCTTTTTAGTTGTTTCAAAATGGGTCGTATCGCAGGATATTATGATGTGAGAGAACCCGTTGCGCGCAGCCAATCCCTGAAGAATGGTAGTTCCATTACAACGAGCATGCGGAGAATCCTGTCTTGTACATATTCGGCCTTTTCCGGCCAGTATCGGCTTTTTAATAGTTTCAAAATGAGTCGTATCGCAGGATATTATGAGGTGTGAGAACTCGCTGCACGCTGCCAATCCCCGAAAAATGGTACGCCCACTACAACGAGCATACGGAGCATCGTGTTCTCTACACCTTCGGTCATTTCCGGACATCTCCGGCATTTTATGTGATTAAAAATGGGTCGTATCGCAGGATATTATGATGTGTGAGAACTCGCTGCACGCTGCCAATCCCCGAAAAATGGTACGCCCATTACAACGAGCATACGGAGCAACGGGATCTGTACACCTACGGCCTTTTCCGGACATTTCCGGCTTTTTAATTGTTTCAAAATAGGCCGTATATCAGGATATTATGTTGTGTAAGAACTAGTTGCTCTATGCCAACCCCCCAAAAATGGTACGCCCATTACAACGAGCATACGGAGCAACGGTTTCTGTACACCAACGGCCTTTTCCGGACATTTCCGGCTTTTTAATTGTTTCAAAATGGGTCGTATCGCAGGATATTTTGATGTGAGAGAACTCGTTGCACGCTGCAATCCCCGAAGAATGGTACTTCCATTACAACGAGCATGCGGAGAATCCTGTCTTGTACATATTCGGCCTTTTCCGGCAAGTTTCGGCTTTCTAATTATTTCAAAATGGGTCGTGTCGCAGGATATTATGATGTGGGAGAACTCGCTGCACGCTGCCAATCCTCCAAAAATGGTACGCCCATTACAACGAGCATACGGAGCATCGTGTTCTGTACACCTTCGGTCATTTCCGGACATCTCCGGCATTTTATGTGATTAAAAATGGGTCGTATCGCAGGATTTTATGATGTGTGAGATCTCGCTGCACGCTTCCAATCCCCGGAAAATGGTACGCCCATTACAATTAGCATACGGAGCAACGGGATCTGTACACCTACGGCCTTTTCCGGACAGTTCCGGCTTTTTAATTGTCTCAAAATAGGCCGTATATCAGGATATTATGATGTGTAAGAACCAGTTGCTCTCTGCCAACCCCCCCAAAATGGTACTTCCATCACAACGAGCAAACGGAGCATCGTGTTCTGTACACATTCGGTCATTTCCGGACATCTCCGGCATTTTATGTGATTAAAAACGGGACGTATTGCAGGATATTATGATGTGAGGGAACCCGTTGCGCGCTGCCAATCCCCGAAGAATGGTACTTCCATTACAACGAGCATGCGGAGAATCCTGTCTTGTACATATTCGGCCATTCCCGGCCAGTTTCGGCTTTTTAATAGTTTAAAAATTGGTCGTATCGCAGGATATTATGACGTGTGAGAACTCGCTGCAAGATGCCAATCCCCTAAAAATGGTATGCCCATTACAACGAGCAAACGGAGCATCGGGTTCTGTACTCCTTCGGCCTCTTCCGGACATTTCCGGCATTTTAAGTGATTAAAAACGGGCCGAATAGCAGGATATTATGATGAGTAAAAACGCGTTGAGCGCTGCCAATCCCCCAAAAATGGTCCTTCCATTACAACGAGCATACGGAGCAACGGGTTCTGTACACCTTCGGCCTTTTCCGGACATTTCCGGCTTTTTAATTGTTTTAAAATGGGTCGTATCGCAGGATATTATGATGTGTGAGAACTCGCTGCACGCTGCCAATCCTCCAAAAATGGTACGCCCATTACAACGAGCATACGGAGCAACGGGTTCTGTACACCTACGGCCTTTTCCGGACGTTTCCGGCTGTTTAATTGTTTCAAAATGGGTCGTATCGCAGGATATTATGATGTGAGAGAACTCGTTGCACGCTGCAATCCCCGAAGAATGGTACTTCCATTACATCGAGCATGCGGAGAATCCTGTCTTGTACATATTCGGCCTTTTCCGGACATTTCCGGCTTTTTAATTGTTTCAAAATGGGCCGCATATCATTATATTATGATGTGTGAGAACTCGCTGCACGCTGCCAATCCCCGAAAAATGGTACGCCCATTACAACGAGCATACGGAGCAACGGGTTCTGTTCACCTACGGCCTTTTCCGGACATTTCCGGCTGTTTAATTGTTTCAATATGGGTCGTATCGCAGGATATTATGATGTGTGAGAACTCGCGGCACGCTGCCAATCCCCGAAATATGGTACGCCCATTACAACGAGCATACGGAGCATCAGGTTCTGTACACCTTCGGCCTCTTCCGGACATTTCCGGCATTTTAGGTGATTAAAAACGGGCCGAATAGCAGGATATTATGATGTGTAAAAACGGGTTGAGCGCTGCCAATCCCCCAAAAATGGTCCTTCCATTACAACGAGCATACGGAGCAACGGGTTCTGTACACCTTCGGCCTTTTCCGGACATTTCCGGCTTTTTAATTGTTACAAAATGGGCCGCATATCAGGATATTATGATGTGTGAGAACTCGCTGCACGCTGCCAATCACCGAAAAATGGTACGCCCCTTACAACGAGCATACGGAGCAACGGGTTCTGTACACCTTCGGCCTTTTCCGGACATTTCCGGCTTTTTAATTGTTTCAAAATGGGCCGTATATCAGGATATTATGATGTGAGAGAACTCGTTGCACGCTGCAATCCCCGAAGAATGGTACTTCCATTACATCGAGCATGCGGAGAATCCTGTCTTGTACATATTCGGCCTTTTCCGGACATTTCCGGCTTTTTAATTGTTTCAAAATAGGCCGCATATCATTATATTATGATGTGTGAGAACTCGCTGCACGCTGCCAATCCCCGAAAAATGGTACGCCCATTACAACGAGCATACGGAGCAACGGGTTCTGTACACCTTCGGCCTTTTCCGGACATCTCCGGCATTTTATGTGATTAAAAACGGGCCGTATAGCAGGATATTATGATGTGAGAGAACTCGCTGCACGCTGCCAATCCTCCAAAAATGGTACGGCCATTACAACGAGCATACGGAGCAACGGGTTCTGTACACCTACGGCCTTTTCCGGACATTTCCGGCTGTTTAATTGTTTCAAAATGGGTCGTATCGCAGGATATTATGATGTGAGAGAACTAGTTGCACGCTGCAATCCCCGAAGAGTGGAACTTCCATTACATCGAGCATGCGGAGAATCCTGTCTTGTACATATTCGGCCTTTTCCGGACATTTCCGACTTTTTAATTGTTTCAAAATAGGCCGCATATCATTATATTATGATGTGTGAGAACTCGCTGCACGCTGCCAATCCCCGAAAAATGGTACGCCCATTACAACGAGCATACGGAGCAACGAGTTCTGTACACCTTCGGCCTTTTCCGGACATTTCCGGCTTTTTAATTGTTTTTAAATGGGTCGTATCGCAGGATATTATGATGTGTGAGAACTCGCTGCACGCTGCCAATCCTCCAAAAATGGTACGCCCATTACAACGAGCATACGGAGCAACGGGTTCTGTTCACCTACGGCCTTTTCCGGACATTTCCGGCTTTTTAATTGTTTCAAAATGGGTCGTATCGCAGGAAATTATGATGTGAGAAATCTCGTTGCACGCTGCAATCCCAGAAGAATGGTACTTCCATTACAACGAGCATGCGGAGGATCCTGTCTTGTACATATTCGGCCTTTTCCAGCAAGTTTCGGCTGTCTAATTATTTCAAAATGGGTCGTGTCGCAGGATATTATGATGTGTGAGAACTCGCTGCACGCTGCCAATCCTCCAAAAATGGTACGCCCATTACAACGAGCATACGGAGCAACGGGTTCTGTACACCTTCGGCCTTTTCCGGACATTTCCGGCTTTTTAATTGTTTCAAAATGGGCCGCATATCAGGATATTATGATGTGTGAGAACTCGCTGCACGCTGCCAATCACCGAAAAATGGTACGCCCCTTACAACGAGCATACGGAGCAACGGGTTCTGTACACCTTCGGCCTTTTCCGGACATTTCCCGCTTTTTAATTGTTTCAAAATGGGCCGTATATCAGGATATTATGATGTGTAAGAACCAGTTGCTCTCTGCCAACACCCCAAAAATGGTACTTCCATTACAACGAGCAAACGGAGCATTGGGTTCTGTACACCTTCGGCCTTTTCCGGACATCTCCGGCATTTTATGTGATTAAAAACGGGTCGTATCGCAGGATATTATGATGTGTCAGAACTCGCTGCACGCTGCCAATCCCCCAAAAATGGTCCTTACATTACAACGAGCATACGGAGCAACGGGTTCTGTGCACCTTCGGCCTTTTCCGGACATCTCCGGCATTTTATGTGATTAAAAACGGGCCGTATAGCAGGATATTATGATGTGAGAGAACTCATTGCGCGCTGCCAATCCCCGAAGAATGGTACTTCCATTACAACGAGCATGCGGAGAATCCTGTCTTGTACATATTCGGCCTTTTCCGGCCAGTTTCGTCTTTTTAATAGTTTCAAAATGAGTCGTATCGCAGGATATTATGATGTGCAAAAACGCGTTGAGCGCTGCCAATCCCCCAAAAATGGTCCTTCCATTGCAACGAGCATAGGGAGCAACGGTTTCTGTACACCTTCAGCCTTTTCCGGACATTTCCGGCTTTTTAATTGTTTCAAAATGGGTCGTATCGCAGGATATTATGATGTGAGAGAACTCGTTGCACGCTGCAATCCCCGAAGAAAGGTACTTCCATTACAACGAGCATGCGGAGGATCCTGTCTTGTACATATTCGGCCTTTTCCGGCAAGTTTCGGCTGTCTAGTTATTTCAAAATGGGTCGTGTCGTAGGATATTATGATGTGTGAGAACTCGCTGCACGCTGCCAATCCTCGAAAAATGGTCCTTCCATTACAACGAGCATACGGTGCAACGGGTTCTGTACACCTTCGGCCTTTTCCGGACATTTCCGGCTTTTTAATTGTTTCAAAATGGGCCGTATATTAGGATATTATGATGTGAGAGAACTCGTTGCGCGCTGCCAATCCCCGAAAAGTGGTACGCCCATTACAACGATCATGCGGAGAATCCTGTCTTGTAAATATTCGGCCTTTTCCGGCAAGTTTCGGCTTTTTAATTGTTCCAAAATGGGTCGTATCGCAGGATATTATGATGTGTGAGAACTCGCTGCACGCTGCCAAACCCGAAAAATGGTCCTTCCATTACAACGAGCATACGGAGCAACGGGTTCTGTACACCTACGGCCTTTTCCGGACATTTCCGGCTTTTTAATTGTTTCAATATGGGCCGTATATCAGGATATTATGATGTGAGAGAACTCGTTGCGCGCTGCCAATCCCCGAGAAATGGTACGCCCCTTACAACGAGCATACGGAGCATCAGGTTCTGTACACCTTCGGCCTCTTTCGGACATTTCCGGCATTTTAAGTGATGAAAAACGGGCCGAATAGCAGGATATTATGATGTGTAAAAACGCGTTGAGCGCTGCCAATCCCCCAAAAATGGTCCTTCCATTACAACGAGCATACGGAGCAACGGGTTCTGTACACCTTCGGCCTTTTCCGGATATTTCCGGCTTTTTAATTGTTTCAAAAAGGGTCGTATCGCAGGATATTATGATGTGTGAGATCTCGCTGCACGCTTCCAATCCCCGAAAAATGGTACGCCCATTACAACGAGCATACGGAGCAACGGGATCTGTACACCTACGGCCTTTTCCGGACATTTCCGGCTTTTTAATTGTTTCAAAATGGGCCGTATATCAGGATATTATGATGTGTAAGAACCAGTTGCTCTCTGCCAACCCCCCCACAATGGTACTTCCATCACAACGAGCAAACGGAGCATCGTGTTCTGTACACATTCGGTCATTTCCGGACATCTCCGGCATTTTATGTGATTAAAAACGGGCCGTATTGCAGGATATTATAATGTGAGGGAACCCGTTGCGCGCTGCCAATCCCCGAAGAATGGTACTTCCATTACAACGAGCATGCGGAGAATCCTGTCTTGTACATATTCGGCCTTTCCCGGCCAGTTTCGGCATTTTAATAGTTTAAAAATGGGTCGTATCGCAGGATATTATGATGTGTGAGAACTCGCTGCAAGCTGCCAATCCCCTAAAAATGGTACGCCCATTACAACGAGCAAACGGAGCATCGGGTTCTGTACTCCTTCGGCCTCTTCCGGACATTTCCGGCATTTTAAGTGATTAAAAACGGGCCGAATAGCAGGATATTATGATGTGTAAAAACGGGTTGAGCGCTGCCAATACCCCAAAAATGGTCCTTCCATTACAACGAGATTACGGATAATCTTGTTCCGTACAATTTCGGTCTTTTCCGGACATTTCCGGCTTTTTAAATGATTCAAAACGGGTCATATAGCAGGAAATTATGATGTGCAAGAACGGGTTGCGCGCACAAGCACTCTGTTAAGTGGTACTTCCATTACAACGAGCATACGGAGCATTGGGTTCTGTACATATTCGGCCTCTTCCGGCCATTTCCGGCATTTTAATTGATACAAAACAGGTTATGTAACTAGAAATTATGATGTGTAAGAACGGGTTGCACGCAGAAGCACTCTGTTAAGTGGTACTTCCATTACAACGAGCATACGGAGCATTGGGTTCTGTACATATTCGGCCTCTTCCGGCTAGTTTCGGCATTTCAATTGATTCAAAACCGGTCATATAGCAGGAAATTATGATGTGTAAGAACTAGTTGCGCTCTGCCAGCCCCCCAAAAATGGTAATTCCATTACAACGAACATACGGAGAATCCCGTTTTGTACATATTCGGCCTCTTCCGGCAATTTAATTGATTCAAAACGGGTCATATAGCAGGAAATTATGATATGCTAGAACGGATGCACGCAGGAA
Organism: Bombus muscorum; assembly: GCA_963971185.1. Lineage (NCBI taxonomy): Eukaryota > Metazoa > Arthropoda > Insecta > Hymenoptera > Apidae > Bombus > Bombus muscorum. The sequence goes on along the minus strand of OZ020130.1, from coordinate 7,876,224 downwards.
CCCTTCGAAGAATGGTACTGTCAATACAACGAGCATGCGGAGAATGCTGTCTTGTACATATTCGGCCTTTAACGGCCATTTCTGTCATTTTAATTGATACAAAACGGGTCACACAACAAGAAATTATGATGCGCAAGAACGGGTTGCAGGCAGAAGCACTCCGTAAAGTAATACTTCCATTACAACGTGCATATGGAGCATCAGGTTCTGTACACCTTCGGCCTTTACCGGATATTTCCGGCTTTTTAATTGTTTCAAAATGGGTCGTATCGCAGGATATTATGATGTGTGAGAAATCGCTGCACGCTGCCAATCCCCGAAAAATGGTACGCCCATTACAACGAGCATACGGAGCAACGGATTCTGTACACCTTCGGCCTTTTCCGGACATTTCCGTCTTTTTAATTGTTTCAAAATGGGTCGTATCGCAGGATATTATGATGTGTGAGAACCCGCTGCACGCTGCCAAACCCCGAAAAATGGTACGCCCATTACAACGAGCATACGGAGCAACGGGTTCTGTACACCTTCGGCCTATTCCGGACATTTCCGGCATTTTAAGTCATTAAAAACGGGCCGAATAGCAGGATATTATGATGTGTAAAAACGCGTTGAGTGTTGCCAATCCCCCAAAAATGGTCCTTCCATTACAACGAGCATACGGAGCAACGGGTTCTGTACACCTTCGGCCTTTTCCGGACATTTCCGGCTTTTTAATTGTTTCAAAATGGGCCGTATATTAGGATATTATGATGTGAGAGAACTCGTTGCGCGCTGCCAATCCCCGAAAAATGGTACGCCCATTACAACGAGCATGCGGAGAATCCTGTCTTGTAAATATTCGGCCTTTTCCGGCAAGTTTCGGCTTTTTAATTGTTTCAAAATGTGTCCTATCGCAGGATATTATGATGTGCGAGAACTCGCTGCACGCTGCCAATCCCCGAAAAATGGTCCTTCCATTACAACGAGCATACGGAGCAACGGGTTCTGTACACCTTCGGCCTTTTCCGGACATTTCCGTCTTTTTAATTGTTTCAAAATGGGTCGTATCGCAGGATATTATGATGTGAGAGAACTCGTTGCGCGCTGCCAATCCCCGAAAAATGGTACACCCATTACAACGAGCATGCGGAGAATCCTGTCTTGTAAATATTCGGCCTTTTCCGGCAAGTTTCGGCTTTTTAATTGTTTCAAAATGGGTCCTATCGCAGGATATTATGATGTGTGAGAACTCGCTGCACGCTGCCAATCCCCGAAAAATGGTCCTTCCATTACAACGAGCATACGGAGCAACGGGTTCTGTAAAACTTCGGCCTTTTCCGGACATTTCCGGCTTTTTAATTGTTTCAAAATGGGCCGTATATTAGGATATTATGATGTGAGAGAACTCGTTGCGCGCTGCCAATCCCCGAAAAATGGTACGCCCATTACAACGAGCATGCGGAGAATCCTGTCTTGTAAATATTCGGCCGTTTCCGGCAAGTTTCGGCTTTTTAATTGTTTCAAAATGGGTCCTATCGCAGGATATTATGATGTGTGAGAACTCGCTGCACGCTGCCAATCCCCGAAAAATGGTCCTTCTATTACAACGAGCATACGGAGCAACGGGTTCTGTACAACTTCGGCCTTTTCCGGACATTTCCGGCTTTTTAATTGTTTCAAAATGGGCCGTATATTAGGATATTATGATGTGAGAGAACTCGTTGCGCGCTGCCCATCCCCGAAAAATGGTACGCCCATTACAACGAGCATGCGGAGAATCCTGTCTTGTAAATATTCGGCCGTTTCCGGCAAGTTTCGGCTTTTTAATTGTTCCAAAATGGGTCGTATCGCAGGATATTATGATGTGTGAGAACTCGCTGCACGCTGCCAAACCCGAAGAATGGTACTTCCATTACAACGAGCATGCGGAGCAACGGGTTCTGTACACCTTCGGCCTTTTCCGGACATCTCCGGCATTTTTGGTGATTAAAAACGGGCCGTATAGCAGGATATTATGATGTGAGAGAACTCGCTGCACGCTGCCAATCCCCGAAAAATGGTACGCCCATTACAACGAGCATACGGAGCAACGGGTTCTGTACACCTTTGGCATTTTCCGGACATTTCCGGCTTTTTAATTGTTTCAAAATGGGTCGTATCGCAGGATATTATGATGTGAGAGAACTCGTTACGCGCTGCCAATCCCCGAAAAATGGTACGCCCATTACAACGAGCATACGGAGCAACGGGTTCTGTACACCTACGGCCTTTTCCGGACATTTCCGGCTTTTTAATTGTTTCAAAATGGGTCGTATCGCAGGATGTTATGATGTGAGAGAACTCGTTGCACGCTGCAATCCCCGAAGAATGGTACTTCCATTACAACGAGCGTGCGGAGAATCCTGTCTTGTAAATATTCGGCCTTTTCCGGCAAGTTTCGGCTTTCTAATTATTTCAAAATGGGTCGTGTCGCAGGATATTATGAGTTGTGAGAACTCGCTGCACGCTGCCAATCCCCGAAAAATGGTACGCCCACTACAACGAGCATACGGAGCAACGGGTCCTGTACACCTTCGGCCTTTTCCGGACATTTCCGGCATTTTAAGTGATCAAAAACGGGCCGAATAGCAGGATATTATGATGTGTAAAAACGCGTTGAGCGTTGCCAATCCCCCAAAAATGGTCCTTCCATTACAACGAGCAAACGGAGCATCGGGTTCTGTACACCTTCGGCCTTTTCCGGACATCTCCGGCTTTTTAATTGTTTCAAAAAGGGTCGTATCGCAGGATGTTATGATGTGTGAGAACTCGTTGCGCGCTGCCAATCTCCGAGAAATGGTACGCCCGTTACAACGAGTATACGTAGCATCAGGTTCTGTACACCTTCGGCATTTTCCGGACATTTCCGGCTTTTTAATTGTTTCAAAATGGGTCGTATCGCGGGATATCATGATGTGAGAGAACTCGTTGCGCGCTGCCAATCCCTGAAGAATGGTACATCCATTACAACGAGCATGCGGAGAATCCTGTCTTGTACATATTCGGCCTTTTCCGGACATTTCCGGCTTTTTAATAGTTTCAAAATGGGTCGTATCGCAGGATATTATGATGTGTGAGAACTCGCTGCACGCTGCCAATCCTCGTAAAATGGTACACCCATTACAACGAGCATACGGAGCAACGGGTTCTGTACACCTTCGGCCTTTTCCGCACATTTCCGGCTATTTAATTGTTTCAAAATGGGTCGTATGGCAGGATATTATGATGTGCAAAAACGCGTTGAGCGCTGCCTATCCCCCAAAAATGGTCCTTCCATTGCAACGAGCATAGGGAGCAACGGTTTCTGTACACCTTCAGCCTTTTCCGGACATTTCCGGCTTTTTAATTATTTCAAAATGGGTCGTATTGCAGGATATTATGATGTGAGAGAACTCGTTGCGCGCTGCCAATCCCCGAAGAATGGTACTTCCATTACAACGAGCATGCGGAGAATCCTGTCTTGTACATATTCGGCCTTTTCCGGCCAGTTTCGGCTTTTTAATAGTTTCAAAATGAGTCGTATCGCAGGATATTATGAGGTGTGGGAACTCGCTGCACGCTGCCAATCCCCGAAAAATGGTACGCCCACTACAACGAGCATACGGAGCAACGGGTTCTGTACACCTTCGGCCTTTTCCGGACATTTCCGGCTTTTTAATTGTTTCAAAATGTGCCGTTTATCAGGATATTATGATGAGAGAGAACACGTTACGCGCTGCCAATCCCCGAGAAATGGTACGCCCCTTACAACGAGCATACGGAGCATCAGGTTCTGTACACCTTCGGCCTTTTCCGGACATTTCCGGCATTTTAAGTGATCAAAAATGGGCGAATAGCAGGATATTATGATGTGTAAAAACGCGTTGAGCGTTGCCAATCCCCCAAAAATGGTCCTTCCATTACAACGAGCATACGGAGCAACGGGTTCTGTACACCTTCGGCCTTTTCCGGATATTTCCGGCTTTTTAATTGTTTCAAAATGGGCCGTATATCAGGATATTATGATGTGTAAGAACCAGTTGCTCTCTGCCAACCCCCCAAAAATGGTACTTCCATTACAACGAGCAAACGGAGCATTGGTTTCTGTACACCTTCGGCCTTTTCCGGACATCTCCGGCATTTCATGTGATCAAAAATGGGCGAATAGCAGGATATTATGATGTGTAAAAACGCGTTGAGCGTTGCCAATCCCCTAAAAATGGTACTTCCATTACAACAAGCAATGGGAGCAACGGGTTCTGTACACCTTCGGCCTTTTCCGGACATTTCCGGCTTTTTAATTGTTTCAAAATGGGCCGTATATCAGGATATTATGATGTGAGAGAACTCGTTGCGCGCTGCCAATCCCCGAAGAATGGTACTTCCATTACAACGAGCATGCGGAGAATCCTGTTTTGTACATATTCGGCCTTTTCCGGCCAGTTTCGGCTTTTTAATAGTTTCAAAATGAGTCGTATCGCAGGATATTATGAGGTGTGAGAACTCGCTGCACGCTGCCAATCCCCGAAAAATGGTACGCCCATTACAACGAGCAAACGGAGCATTGGTTTCTGTACACCTTCGGCCTTTTCCGGACATCTCCGGCATTTCATGTGATCAAAAATGGGCGAATAGCAGGATATTATGATGTGTAAAAACGCGTTGAGCGTTGCCAATCCCCTAAAAATGGTACTTCCATTACAACAAGCAAAGGGAGCAACGGGTTCTGTACACCTTCGGCCTTTTCCGGACATTTCCGGCTTTTTAATTGTTTCAAAATGGGCCGTATATCAGGATATTATGATGTGAGAGAACTCGTTGCGCGCTGCCAATCCCCGAAGAATGGTACTTCCATTACAACGAGCATGCGGAGAATCCTGTTTTGTACATATTCGGCCTTTTCCGGCCAGTTTCGGCTTTTTAATAGTTTCAAAATGAGTCGTATCGCAGGATATTATGAGGTGTGAGAACTCGCTGCACGCTGCCAATCCCCGAAAAATGGTACGCCCATTACAACGAGCATACGGAGCAACGGGTTCTGTACACCTTCGGCCTTTTCCGGACATTTCCGGCTTTTTAATAGTTTCAAAATGGGTCGTATCGCAGGATATTATGAGGTGTGAGAACTGGCTGCACGCTGGAAATCCCCGAAAAATGGTACGCCCATTACAACGAGCATACGGAGCAACGGGTTCTGTACACCTTCGGCCTTTTCCGGACATTTCCGGCTTTTTAATTGCTTCAAAATGGGCCGTATATCAGGATGTTATGATGTGTAAGAACCAGTTGCTCTCTGCCAACCCCCCAAAAACGGTACTTCCATTACAACAAGCAAAGGGAGCAACCGGTTCTGTACACCTTCGGCCTTTTCCGGACATTTCCGGCTATTTTTTTGTTTCAAAATGGGCCGTATATCAGGATATTATGATGTGAGAGAACTCGTTGCGCGCTGCCAATCCCCGAAGAATGGTACTTCCATTACAACGAGCATGCGGAGAATCCTGTCTTGCACATATTCGGCCTTTTCCGGCCAGTTTCGGCTTTTTAATAGTTTCAAAATGAGTCGTATCGCAGGATATTATGAGGTGTGAGAACTCGCTGCACGCTGCCAATCCCCGAAAAATGGTACGCCCATTACAACGAGCATACGGAGCAACGGGTTCTGTACACCTTCGGCCTTTTCCGGACATTTCCGGCTTTTTAATTGTTTCAAAATGTGCCGTTTATCAGGATATTATGATGTGAGAGAACACGTTACGCGCTGCCAATCCCCGAGAAATGGTACGCCCCTTACAACGAGCATACGGAGCATCAGGTTCTGTACACCTTCGGCCTTTTCCGGACATTTCCGGCATATTAAGTGATCAAAAACGGGCAGAATAGCAGGATATTATGATGTGAGAGAACACGGTGCGCGCTGCCAATCCCCGAAGAATGGTACTTCCAATACAACCAGCATCCGGAGAATCCTGTCTTGTACATTTTCGGCCTTTTCCGGCCAGTTTCGGCTTTTTAATTGTTTCAAAATGGGTCGTATCGCAGGATATTATGATGTGAGAGAACTCGTTGCGCGCAGCCAATCCCCGAAGAATGGTACTTCCATTACAACGAGCATGCGGAGAATCCTGTCTTGTACATATTCGGCCTTTTCCGGCCAGTTTCGGCTTTTTAATAGTTTCAAAATGAGTCGTATCGCCGGATATTATGAGGTGTGAGAACTCGCAGCACGCTGCCAATCCCCCAAAAATGGTCCTTCCATTACAACGAGCATACGGAGCAACGGGTTCTGTACACCTTCGGCCTTTTCCGGATATTTCAGGCTTTTTAATTGTTTCAAAATGGGCCGTATATCAGGATATTATGATGTGTAAGAACCAGTTGCTCTCTGCCAACCCCCCAAAAATGGTACTTCCACTACAACGAGCAAACGGAGCATTGGGTTCTGTACACCTTCGGCCTTTTCCGGACATTTCCGGCTTTTTAATTGCTTCAAAATGGGCCGTATATCAGGATATTATGATGTGTAAGAACCAGTTGCTCTCTGCCAACCCCCCAAAAATGGTACTTCCATTACAACAAGCAAACGGAGCAACGGGTTCTGTACACCTTCGGCTTTTTCCGGACATTTCCGGCTTTTTAATTGTTTCAAAATGGGCCGTATATCAGGATATTATGATGTGAGAGAACTCGTTGCGCGCTGCCAGTCCCCGAAGAATGGTACTTCCATTACAACGAGCATGCGGAGAATCCTGTCTTGTACATATTCGGCCTTTTCCGGCAAGTTTCGGCATTTTAATAGTTTCAAAATGAGTCGTTTCGCAGGATATTATGAGGTGTGAGAACTCGCTGCACGCTGCCAATCCCCCAAAAATGGTCCTTCCATTACAACGAGCATACGGAGCAACGGGTTCTGTACACCTTCGGCCTTTTCCGGATATTACCGGCTTTTTAATTGTTTCAAAAAGGGTCGTATCGCAGGATATTATTTTGTTTGAGATCTCGCTGCACGCTGCCAATCCCCGAAAAATGGTACGCCCACTACAACGAGCATACGGAGCAACGGGTTCTGTACACCTTCGGCCTTTTCCGGACATTTCCGGCTTTTTAATTGTTTCAAAATGTGCCGTTTATCAGGATATTATGATGTGAGAGAACACGTTACGCGCTGCCAATCCCCGAGAAATGGTACGCCCCTTACAACGAGCATACGGAGCATCAGGTTCTGTACACCTTCGGCCTTTTCCGGACATTTCCGGCATATTAAGTGATAAAAAACGGGCAGAATAGCAGGATATTATGATGTGAGAGAACACGGTGCGCGCTGCCAATCCCCGAAGAATGGTACTTCCAATACAACCAGCATCAGGAGAATCCTGTCTTGTACATTTTCGGCCTTTTCCGGCCAGTTTCGGCTTTTTAATTGTTTCAAAATGGGTCGTATCGCAGGATATTATGATGTGAGAGAACTCGTTGCGCGCAGCCAATCCCCGAAGAATGGTACTTCCATTACAACGAGCGTGCGGAGAATCCTGTCTTGTACATATTCGGCCTTTTCCGGCCAGTTTCGGCTTTTTAATAGTTTCAAAATGAGTCGTATCGCCGGATATTATGAGGTGTGAGAACTCGCAGCACGCTGCCAATCCCCGAAAAATGGTACGCCCACTACAACGAGCATACGGAGCAACGGGTTCTGTACACCTTCGGCCTTTTCCGGACATTTCCGGCTTTTTAATTGTTTCAAAATGTGCCGTTTATCAGGATATTATGATGAGAGAGAACACGTTACGCGCTGCCAATCCCCGAGAAATGGTACGCCCCTTACAACGAGCATACGGAGCATCAGGTTCTGTACACCTTCGGCCTTTTCCGGACATTTCCGGCTTTTTAAGTGATCAAAAATGGGCGAATAGCAGGATATTATGATGTGTAAAAACGCGTTGAGCGTTGCCAATCCCCCAAAAATGGTCCTTCCATTACAACGAGCATACGGAGCAACGGGTTCTGTACACCTTCGGCCTTTTCCGGATATTTCCGGCTTTTTAATTGTTTCAAAATGGGCCGTATATCAGGATATTATGATGTGTAAGAACCAGTTGCTCTCTGCCAACCCCCCCAAAAATGGTACTTCCATTACAGCGAGCAAACGGAGCATTGGGTTCTGTACACCTTCTGCCTTTTCCGGACATATCCGGCATTTCATGTGATTAAAAAGGGGCCGTATAGCAGGATATTATGATGTGAGGGAACTCCTTGCGCGCTGCAAATCCCCGAAGAATGGTACTTCCATTACAACGAGCATGACGAGAATCCTGTCTTGTACATATTCGGCCTTTTCCGGCCAGTTTCGGCTTTTTAATAGTTTCAAAATGAGTCGTATCGCAGGATATTATGATGTGTAAAAACGCGTTGAGCGTTGCCAATCCCCCAAAAATGGTAATTCCATTACAACGAGCATACGGAGCAACGGGTTCTGTACACCTTCGGCCTTTTCCGGATATTTCCGGCTTTTTAATTGTTTCAAAATGGGCCGTATATCAGGATATTATGATGTGTAAGAACCAGTTGCTCTCTGCCAACCCCCCAAAAATGGTACTTCCATTACAACGAGCAAACGGAGCATTGGGTTCTGTACACCTTCGGCCTTTTCCGGACATCTCCGGCATTTTATGTGATTAAAAACGGGCCGTATAGCAGGATATTATGATGTGAGAGAACTCGTTGCGCGCTGCCAATCCCCGAAGAATGGTACTTCCAATACAACGAGCATGCGGAGAATCCTGTCTTGTACATATTCGGCCATTTCCGGCCAGTTTCGGCTTTTTAATAGTTTCAAAATGGGTCGTATCGCAGGATATTATGAGGTGTGAGAACTGGCTGCACGCTGGAAATCCCCCAAAAATGGTACGTCCATTACAACGAGCATACGGAGCAACGGGTTCTGTACACCTTCGGCCTTTTCCGGACATTTCCGGCTTTTTAATTGCTTCAAAATGGGCCGTATATCAGGATATTATGATGTGTAAGAACCAGTTGCTCTCTGCCAACCCCCCAAAAATGGTACTTCCATTACAACAAGCAAAGGGAGCAACGGGTTCTGTACACCTTCGGCCTTTTCCGGACATTTCCGGCTTTTTAATTGTTTCAAAATGGGCCGTATATCAGGATATTATGATGTGAGAGAACTCGTTGCGCGCTGCCAATCCCCGAAGAATGGTACTTCCATTACAACGAGCATGCGGAGAATCCTGTCTTGTACATATTCGGCCATTTCCGGCCAGTTTCGGCTTTTTAATAGTTTCAAAATGGGTCGTATCGCAGGATATTATGAGGTGTGAGAACTGGCTGCACGCTGCCAATCCCCCAAAAATGGTCCTTCCATTACAACGAGCATACGGAGCAGCGGGTTCTGTACACCTTCGGCCTTTTCCGGATATTACCGGCTTTTTAATTGTTTCAAAAAGGGTCGTATCGCAGGATATTATGATGTTTGAGATCTCGCTGCACGCTGCCAATCCCCGAAAAATGGTACGCCCACTACAACGAGCATACGGAGCAACGGGTTCTGTACACCTTCGGCCTTTTCCGGACATTTCCGGCTTTTTAATTGTTTCAAAATGTGCCGTTTATCAGGATATTATGATGTGAGAGAACACGTTACGCGCTGCCAATCCCCGAGAAATGGTACGCCCCTTACAACGAGCATACGGAGCATCAGGTTCTGTACACCTTCGGCCTTTTCCGGACATTTCCGGCATATTAAGTGATCAAAAACGGGCAGAATAGCAGGATATTATGATGTGAGAGAACACGGTGCGCGCTGCCAATCCCCGAAGAATGGTACTTCCAATACAACCAGCATCCGGAGAATCCTGTCTTGTACATTTTCGGCCTTTTCCGGCCAGTTTCGGCTTTTTAATTGTTTCAAAATGGGTGGTATCGCAGGATATTATGATGTGAGAGAACTCGTTGCGCGCAGCCAATCCCCGAAGAATGGTACTTCCATTACAACGAGCATGCGGAGAATCCTGTCTTGTACATATTCGGCCTTTTCCGGCCAGTTTCGGCTTTTTAATAGTTTCAAAATGAGTCGTATCGCCGGATATTATGAGGTGTGAGAACTCGCAGCACGCTGCCAATCCCCGAAAAATGGTACGCCCACTACAACGAGCATACGGAGCAACGGCTTCTGTACACCTTCGGCCTTTTCCGGACATTTCCGGCTTTTTAATTGTTTCAAAATGTGCCGTTTATCAGGATATTATGATGAGAGAGAACACGTTACGCGCTGCCAATCCCCGAGAAATGGTACGCCCCTTACAACGAGCATACGGAGCATCAGGTTCTGTACACCTTCGGCCTTTTCCGGACATTTCCGGCATTTTAAGTGATCAAAAATGGGCCGAATAGCAGGATATTATGATGTGTAAAAACGCGTTGAGCGTTGCCAATCCCCCAAAAATGGTAATTCCATTACAACGAGCATACGGAGCAACGGGTTCTGTACACCTTCGGCCTTTTCCGCATATTTCCGGCTTTCTAATTGTTTCAAAATGGGCCGTATATCAGGATATTATGATGTGTAAGAACCAGTTGCTCTCTGCCAACCCCCCAAAAATGGTACTTCCATTACAACGAGCAAACGGAGCATTGGGTTCTGTACACCTTCGGCCTTTTCCGGACATTTCCGGCTTTTTAATTGTTTCAAAATGGGCCGTATATCAGGATATTATGATGTGAGAGAACTCGTTGCGCGCTGCCAATCCCCGAAGAATGGTACTTCCATTACAACGAGCATGCGGAGAATCCTGTCTTGTACATATTCGGCCATTTCCGGCCAGTTTCGGCTTTTTAATAGTTTCAAAATGGGTCGTATCGCAGGATATTATGAGGTGTGAGAACTGGCTGCACGCTGGAAATCCCCGAAAAATGGTACGCCCATTACAACGAGCATACGGAGCAACGGGTTCTGTACACCTTCGGCCTTTTCCGGACATTTCCGGCTTTTTAATTGCTTCAAAATGGGCCGTATATCAGGATATTATGATGTGTAAGAACCACTTGCTCTCTGCCAACCCCCCAAAAATGGTACTTCCATTACAACGAGCAAACGGAGCATTGGGTTCTGTACACCTTCGGCCTTTTCCGGACATCTCCGGCATTTTATGTGATTAAAAACGAGCCGTATAGCAGGATATTATGATGTGAGAGAACTCGTTGCGCGCTGCCAATCCCCGAAGAATGGTACTTCCATTACAACGACCATGCGGATAATCCTGTCTTGTACATATTCGGCCATTTCCGGCCAGTTTCGGCTTTTTAATAGTTTCAAAATGGGTCGTATCGCAGGATATTATGAGGTGTGAGAACTGGCTGCACGCTGGAAATCCCCGAAAAATGGTACGCCCCTTACAACGAGCATACGGAGCATCAGGTTCTGTACACCTTCGGCCTTTTCCGGACATTTCCGGCATATTAAGTGATAAAAAACGGGCAGAATAGCAGGATATTATGATGTGAGAGAACACGGTGCGCGCTGCCAATCCCCGAAGAATGGTACTTCCAATACAACCAGCATCAGGAGAATCCTGTCTTGTACATTTTCGGCCTTTTCCGGCCAGTTTCGGCTTTTTAATTGTTTCAAAATGGGTCGTATCGCAGGATATTATGATGTGAGAGAACTCGTTGCGCGCAGCCAATCCCCGAAGAATGGTACTTCCATTACAGCGAGCATACGGAGCAACGGGTTCTGTACACCTTCGGCCTTTTCCGGACATTTCCGGCTTTTTAATTGTTTCAAAATGTGCCGTTTATCAGGACATTATGATGAGAGAGAACACGTTACGCGCTGCCAATCCCCGAGAAATGGTACGCCCCTTACAACGTGCATACGGAGCATCAGGTTCTGTACACCTTCGGCCTTTTCCGGACATTTCCGGCTTTTTAAGTGATCAAAAATGGGCGAATAGCAGGATATTATGATGTGTAAAAACGCGTTGAGCGTTGCCAATCCCCCAAAAATGGTCCTTCCATTACAACGAGCATACGGAGCAACGGGTTCTGTACACCTTCGGCCTTTTCCGGATATTTCCGGCTTTTTAATTGTTTCAAAATGGGCCGTATATCAGGATATTATGATGTGTAAGAACCAGTTGCTCTCTGCCAACCCCCCCAAAAATGGTACTTCCATTACAGCGAGCAAACGGAGCATTGGGTTCTGTACACCTTCTGCCTTTTCCGGACATCTCCGGCATTTCATGTGATTAAAAAGGGGCCGTATAGCAGGATATTATGATGTGAGGGAACTCCTTGCGCGCTGCAAATCCCCGAAGAATGGTACTTCCATTACAACGAGCATGACGAGAATCCTGTCTTGTACATATTCGGCCTTTTCCGGCCAGTTTCGGCTTTTTAATAGTTTCAAAATGAGTCGTATCGCAGGATATTATGATGTGTAAAAACGCGTTGAGCGTTGCCAATCCCCCAAAAATGGTAATTCCATTACAACGAGCATACGGAGCAACGGGTTCTGTACACCTTCGGCCTTTTCCGGACATTTCCGGCTTTTTAATTGCTTCAAAATGGGCCGTATATCAGGATATTATGATGTGTAAGAACCAGTTGCTCTCTGCCAACCCCCCAAAAATGGTACTTCCATTACAACAAGCAAAGGGAGCAACGGGTTCTGTACACCTTCGGCCTTTTCCGGACATTTCCGGCTTTTTAATTGTTTCAAAATGGGCCGTATATCAGGATATTATGATGTGAGAGAACTCGTTGCGCGCTGCCAATCCCCGAAGAATGGTACTTCCATTACAACGAGCATGCGGAGAATCCTGTCTTGTACATATTCGGCCATTTCCGGCCAGTTTCGGCTTTTTAATAGTTTCAAAATGGGTCGTATCGCAGGATATTATGAGGTGTGAGAACTGGCTGCACGCTGCCAATCCCCCAAAAATGGTCCTTCCATTACAACGAGCATACGGAGCAGCGGGTTCTGTACACCTTCGGCCTTTTCCGGATATTACCGGCTTTTTAATTGTTTCAAAAAGGGTCGTATCGCAGGATATTATGATGTTTGAGATCTCGCTGCACGCTGCCAATCCCCGAAAAATGGTACGCCCACTACAACGAGCATACGGAGCAACGGGTTCTGTACACCTTCGGCCTTTTCCGGACATTTCCGGCTTTTTAATTGTTTCAAAATGTGCCGTTTATCAGGATATTATGATGTGAGAGAACACGTTACGCGCTGCCAATCCCCGAGAAATGGTACGCCCCTTACAACGAGCATACGGAGCATCAGGTTCTGTACACCTTCGGCCTTTTCCGGACATTTCCGGCATATTAAGTGATCAAAAACGGGCAGAATAGCAGGATATTATGATGTGAGAGAACACGGTGCGCGCTGCCAATCCCCGAAGAATGGTACTTCCAATACAACCAGCATCCGGAGAATCCTGTCTTGTACATTTTCGGCCTTTTCCGGCCAGTTTCGGCTTTTTAATTGTTTCAAAATGGGTGGTATCGCAGGATATTATGATGTGAGAGAACTCGTTGCGCGCAGCCAATCCCCGAAGAATGGTACTTCCATTACAACGAGCATGCGGAGAATCCTGTCTTGTACATATTCGGCCTTTTCCGGCCAGTTTCGGCTTTTTAATAGTTTCAAAATGAGTCGTATCGCCGGATATTATGAGGTGTGAGAACTCGCAGCACGCTGCCAATCCCCGAAAAATGGTACGCCCACTACAACGAGCATACGGAGCAACGGGTTCTGTACACCTTCGGCCTTTTCCGGACATTTCCGGCTTTTTAATTGTTTCAAAATGTGCCGTTTATCAGGATATTATGATGAGAGAGAACACGTTACGCGCTGCCAATCCCCGAGAAATGGTACGCCCCTTACAACGAGCATACGGAGCATCAGGTTCTGTACACCTTCGGCCTTTTCCGGACATTTCCGGCATTTTAAGTGATCAAAAATGGGCCGAATAGCAGGATATTATGATGTGTAAAAACGCGTTGAGCGTTGCCAATCCCCCAAAAATGGTAATTCCATTACAACGAGCATACGGAGCAACGGGTTCTGTACACCTTCGGCCTTTTCCGCATATTTCCGGCTTTTTAATTGTTTCAAAATGTGCCGTTTATCAGGACATTATGATGAGAGAGAACACGTTACGCGCTGCCAATCCCCGAGAAATGGTACGCCCCTTACAACGTGCATACGGAGCATCAGGTTCTGTACACCTTCGGCCTTTTCCGGACATTTCCGGCTTTTTAAGTGATCAAAAATGGGCGAATAGCAGGATATTATGATGTGTAAAAACGCGTTGAGCGTTGCCAATCCCCCAAAAATGGTCCTTCCATTACAACGAGCATACGGAGCAACGGGTTCTGTACACCTTCGGCCTTTTCCGGATATTTCCGGCTTTTTAATTGTTTCAAAATGGGCCGTATATCAGGATATTATGATGTGTAAGAACCAGTTGCTCTCTGCCAACCCCCCCAAAAATGGTACTTCCATTACAGCGAGCAAACGGAGCATTGGGTTCTGTACACCTTCTGCCTTTTCCGGACATCTCCGGCATTTCATGTGATTAAAAAGGGGCCGTATAGCAGGATATTATGATGTGAGGGAACTCCTTGCGCGCTGCAAATCCCCGAAGAATGGTACTTCCATTACAACGAGCATGACGAGAATCCTGTCTTGTACATATTCGGCCTTTTCCGGCCAGTTTCGGCTTTTTAATAGTTTCAAAATGAGTCGTATCGCAGGATATTATGATGTGTAAAAACGCGTTGAGCGTTGCCAATCCCCCAAAAATGGTAATTCCATTACAACGAGCATACGGAGCAACGGGTTCTGTACACCTTCGGCCTTTTCCGGACATTTCCGGCTTTTTAATTGCTTCAAAATGGGCCGTATATCAGGATATTATGATGTGTAAGAACCAGTTGCTCTCTGCCAACCCCCCAAAAATGGTACTTCCATTACAACAAGCAAAGGGAGCAACGGGTTCTGTACACCTTCGGCCTTTTCCGGACATTTCCGGCTTTTTAATTGTTTCAAAATGGGCCGTATATCAGGATATTATGATGTGAGAGAACTCGTTGCGCGCTGCCAATCCCCGAAGAATGGTACTTCCATTACAACGAGCATGCGGAGAATCCTGTCTTGTACATATTCGGCCATTTCCGGCCAGTTTCGGCTTTTTAATAGTTTCAAAATGGGTCGTATCGCAGGATATTATGAGGTGTGAGAACTGGCTGCACGCTGCCAATCCCCCAAAAATGGTCCTTCCATTACAACGAGCATACGGAGCAGCGGGTTCTGTACACCTTCGGCCTTTTCCGGATATTACCGGCTTTTTAATTGTTTCAAAAAGGGTCGTATCGCAGGATATTATGATGTTTGAGATCTCGCTGCACGCTGCCAATCCCCGAAAAATGGTACGCCCACTACAACGAGCATACGGAGCAACGGGTTCTGTACACCTTCGGCCTTTTCCGGACATTTCCGGCTTTTTAATTGTTTCAAAATGTGCCGTTTATCAGGATATTATGATGTGAGAGAACACGTTACGCGCTGCCAATCCCCGAGAAATGGTACGCCCCTTACAACGAGCATACGGAGCATCAGGTTCTGTACACCTTCGGCCTTTTCCGGACATTTCCGGCATATTAAGTGATCAAAAACGGGCAGAATAGCAGGATATTATGATGTGAGAGAACACGGTGCGCGCTGCCAATCCCCGAAGAATGGTACTTCCAATACAACCAGCATCCGGAGAATCCTGTCTTGTACATTTTCGGCCTTTTCCGGCCAGTTTCGGCTTTTTAATTGTTTCAAAATGGGTGGTATCGCAGGATATTATGATGTGAGAGAACTCGTTGCGCGCAGCCAATCCCCGAAGAATGGTACTTCCATTACAACGAGCATGCGGAGAATCCTGTCTTGTACATATTCGGCCTTTTCCGGCCAGTTTCGGCTTTTTAATAGTTTCAAAATGAGTCGTATCGCCGGATATTATGAGGTGTGAGAACTCGCAGCACGCTGCCAATCCCCGAAAAATGGTACGCCCACTACAACGAGCATACGGAGCAACGGGTTCTGTACACCTTCGGCCTTTTCCGGACATTTCCGGCTTTTTAATTGTTTCAAAATGTGCCGTTTATCAGGATATTATGATGAGAGAGAACACGTTACGCGCTGCCAATCCCCGAGAAATGGTACGCCCCTTACAACGAGCATACGGAGCATCAGGTTCTGTACACCTTCGGCCTTTTCCGGACATTTCCGGCATTTTAAGTGATCAAAAATGGGCCGAATAGCAGGATATTATGATGTGTAAAAACGCGTTGAGCGTTGCCAATCCCCCAAAAATGGTAATTCCATTACAACGAGCATACGGAGCAACGGGTTCTGTACACCTTCGGCCTTTTCCGCATATTTCCGGCTTTCTAATTGTTTCAAAATGGGCCGTATATCAGGATATTATGATGTGTAAGAACCAGTTGCTCTCTGCCAACCCCCCAAAAATGCTACTTCCATTACAACGAGCAAACGGAGCATTGGGTTCTGTACACCTTCGGCCTTTTCCGGACATTTCCGGCTTTTTAATTGTTTCAAAATGGGCCGTATATCAGGATATTATGATGTGAGAGAACTCGTTGCGCGCTGCCAATCCCCGAAGAATGGTACTTCCATTACAACGAGCATGCGGAGAATCCTGTCTTGTACATATTCGGCCATTTCCGGCCAGTTTCGGCTTTTTAATAGTTTCAAAATGGGTCGTATCGCAGGATATTATGAGGTGTGAGAACTGGCTGCACGCTGGAAATCCCCGAAAAATGGTACGCCCATTACAACGAGCATACGGAGCAACGGGTTCTGTACACCTTCGGCCTTTTCCGGACATTTCCGGCTTTTTAATTGCTTCAAAATGGGCCGTATATCAGGATATTATGATGTGTAAGAACCAGTTGCTCTCTGCCAACCCCCCAAAAATGGTACTTCCATTACAACAAGCAAACGGAGCAACGGGTTCTGTACACCTTCGGCTTTTTCCGGACATTTCCGGCTTTTTAATTGTTTCAAAATGGGCCGTATATCAGGATATTATGATGTGAGAGAACTCGTTGCGCGCTGCCAGTCCCCGAAGAATGGTACTTCCATTACAACGAGCATGCGGAGAATCCTGTCTTGTACATATTCGGCCTTTTCCGGCAAGTTTCGGCATTTTAATAGTTTCAAAATGAGTCGTTTCGCAGGATATTATGAGGTGTGAGAACTCGCTGCACGCTGCCAATCCCCCAAAAATGGTCCTTCCATTACAACGAGCATACGGAGCAACGGGTTCTGTACACCTTCGGCCTTTTCCGGATATTACCGGCTTTTTAATTGTTTCAAAAAGGGTCGTATCGCAGGATATTATTTTGTTTGAGATCTCGCTGCACGCTGCCAATCCCCGAAAAATGGTACGCCCACTACAACGAGCATACGGAGCAACGGGTTCTGTACACCTTCGGCCTTTTCCGGACATTTCCGGCTTTTTAATTGTTTCAAAATGTGCCGTTTATCAGGATATTATGATGTGAGAGAACTCGTTGCGCGCTGCCAATCCCCGAAGAATGGTACTTCCATTACAACGAGCATGCGGAGAATCCTGTCTTGTACATATACGGCCTTTTCCGGCAAGTTTCGGCATTTTAATAGTTTCAAAATGAGTCGTTTCGCAGGATATTATGAGGTGTGAGAACTCGCTGCACGCTGCCAATCCCCCAAAAATGGTCCTTCCATTACAACGAGCATACGGAGCAACGGGTTCTGTACACCTTCGGCCTTTTCCGGATATTTCCGGCTTTTTAATTGTTTCAAAATGGGCCGTATATCAGGATATTATGATGTGTAAGAACCAGTTGCTCTCTGCCAACCCCCCCAAAAATGGTACTTCCATTACAGCGAGCAAACGGAGCATTGGGTTCTGTACACCTTCTTCCTTTTCCGGACATCTCCGGCATTTCATGTGATTAAAAAGGGGCCGTATAGCAGGATATTATGATGTGAGGGAACTCCTTGCGCGCTGCAAATCCCCGAAGAATGGTACTTCCATTACAACGAGTATGACGAGAATCCTGTCTTGTACATATTCGGCCTTTTCCGGCCAGTTTCGGCTTTTTAATAGTTTCAAAATGAGTCGTATCGCAGGATATTATGATGTGTAAAAACGCGTTGAGCGTTGCCATCCCCCAAAAATGGTAATTCCATTACAACGAGCATACGGAGCAACGGGTTCTGTACACCTTCGGCCTTTTCCGGATATTTCCGGCTTTTTAATTGTTTCAAAATGGGCCGTATATCAGGATATTATGATGTGTAAGAACCAGTTGCTCTCTGCCAACCCCCCAAAAATGGTACTTCCATTACAACGAGCAAACGGAGCATTGGTTTCTGTACACCTTCGGCCTTTTCCGGACATCTCCGGCATTTTATGTGATTAAAAACGGGCCGTATAGCAGGATATTATGATGTGAGAGAACTCGTTGCGCGCTGCCAATCCCCGAAGAATGGTACTTCCATTACAACGAGCATGCGGAGAATCCTGTCTTGTACATATTCGGCCATTTCCGGCCAGTTTCGGCTTTTTAATAGTTTCAAAATGGGTCGTATCGCAGGATATTATGAGGTGTGAGAACTGGCTGCACGCTGGAAATCCCCCAAAAATGGTACGTCCATTACAACGAGCATACGGAGCAACGGGTTCTGTACACCTTCGGCCTTTTCCGGACATTTCCGGCTTTTTAATTGCTTCAAAATGGGCCGTATATCAGGATATTATGATGTGTAAGAACCAGTTGCTCTCTGCCAACCCCCCAAAAATGGTACTTCCATTACAACAAGCAAAGGGAGCAACGGGTTCTGTACACCTTCGGCCTTTTCCGGACATTTCCGGCTTTTTAATTGTTTCAAAATGGGCCGTATATCAGGATATTATGATGTGAGAGAACTCGTTGCGCGCTGCCAATCCCCGAAGAATGGTACTTCCATTACAACGAGCATCCGGAGAATCCTGTCTTGTACATTTTCGGCCTTTTCCGGCCAGTTTCGGCTTTTTAATAGTTTCAAAATGGGTCGTATCGCAGGATATTATGAGGTGTGAGAACTGGCTGCACGCTGCCAATCCCCCAAAAATGGTCCTTCCATTACAACGAGCATACGGAGCAGCGGGTTCTGTACACCTTCGGCCTTTTCCGGATATTACCGGCTTTTTAATTGTTTCAAAAAGGGTCGTATCGCAGGATATTATGATGTTTGAGATCTCGCTGCACGCTGCCAATCCCCGAAAAATGGTACGCCCACTACAACGAGCATACGGAGCAACGGGTTCTGTACACCTTCGGCCTTTTCCGGACATTTCCGGCTTTTTAATTGTTTCAAAATGTGCCGTTTATCAGGATATTATGATGTGAGAGAACACGTTACGCGCTGCCAATCCCCGAGAAATGGTACGCCCCTTACAACGAGCATACGGAGCATCAGGTTCTGTACACCTTCGGCCTTTTCCGGACATTTCCGGCATATTAAGTGATCAAAAACGGGCAGAATAGCAGGATATTATGATGTGAGAGAACACGGTGCGCGCTGCCAATCCCCGAAGAATGGTACTTCCAATACAACCAGCATCCGGAGAATCCTGTCTTGTACATTTTCGGCCTTTTCCGGCCAGTTTCGGCTTTTTAATTGTTTCAAAATGGGTGGTATCGCAGGATATTATGATGTGAGAGAACTCGTTGCGCGCAGCCAATCCCCGAAGAATGGTACTTCCATTACAACGAGCATGCGGAGAATCCTGTCTTGTACATATTCGGCCTTTTCCGGCCAGTTTCAGCTTTTTAATAGTTTCAAAATGAGTCGTATCGCCGGATATTATGAGGTGTGAGAACTCGCAGCACGCTGCCAATCCCCGAAAAATGGTACGCCCACTACAACGAGCATACGGAGCAACGGGTTCTGTACACCTTCGGCCTTTTCCGGACATTTCCGGCTTTTTAATTGTTTCAAAATGTGCCGTTTATCAGGATATTATGATGAGAGAGAACACGTTACGCGCTGCCAATCCCCGAGAAATGGTACGCCCCTTACAACGAGCATACGGAGCATCAGGTTCTGTACACCTTCGGCCTTTTCCGGACATTTCCGGCATTTTAAGTGATCAAAAATGGGCCGAATAGCAGGATATTATGATGTGTAAAAACGCGTTGAGCGTTGCCAATCCCCCAAAAATGGTAATTCCATTACAACGAGCATACGGAGCAACGGGTTCTGTACACCTTCGGCCTTTTCCGCATATTTCCGGCTTTCTAATTGTTTCAAAATGGGCCGTATATCAGGATATTATGATGTGTAAGAACCAGTTGCTCTCTGCCAACCCCCCAAAAATGGTACTTCCATTACAACGAGCAAACGGAGCATTGGGTTCTGTACACCTTCGGCCTTTTCCGGACATTTCCGGCTTTTTAATTGTTTCAAAATGGGCCGTATATCAGGATATTATGATGTGAGAGAACTCGTTGCGCGCTGCCAATCCCCGAAGAATGGTACTTCCATTACAACGAGCATGCGGAGAATCCTGTCTTGTACATATTCGGCCATTTCCGGCCAGTTTCGGCTTTTTAATAGTTTCAAAATGGGTCGTATCGCAGGATATTATGAGGTGTGAGAACTGGCTGCACGCTGGAAATCCCCGAAAAATGGTACGCCCATTACAACGAGCATACGGAGCAACGGGTTCTGTACACCTTCGGCCTTTTCCGGACATTTCCGGCTTTTTAATTGCTTCAAAATGGGCCGTATATCAGGATATTATGATGTGTAAGAACCAGTTGCTCTCTGCCAACCCCCCAAAAATGGTACTTCCATTACAACAAGCAAAGGGAGCAACGGGTTCTGTACACCTTCGGCCTTTTCCGGACATTTCCGGCTTTTTAATTGTTTCAAAATGGGCCGTATATCAGGATATTATGATGTGAGAGAATTCGTTGCGCGCTGCCAATCCCCGAAGAATGGTACTTCCATTACAACGAGCATGCGGAGAATCCTGTCTTGTACATATACGGCCTTTTCCGGCAAGTTTCGGCATTTTAATAGTTTCAAAATGAGTCGTTTCGCAGGATATTATGAGGTGTGAGAACTCGCTGCACGCTGCCAATCCCCCAAAAATGGTCCTTCCATTACAACGAGCATACGGAGCAACGGGTTCTGTACACCTTCGGCCTTTTCCGGATATTACCGGCTTTTTAATTGTTTCAAAAAGGGTCGTATCGCAGGATATTATGATGTTTGAGATCTCGCTGCACGCTGCCAATCCCCGAAAAATGGTACGCCCACTACAACGAGCATACGGAGCAACGGGTTCTGTACACCTTCTGCCTTTTCCGGACATTTCCGGCTTTTTAATTGTTTCAAAATGTGCCGTTTATCAGGATATTATGACGTGAGAGAACTCGTTGCGCGCTGCCAATCCCCGAAGAATGGTACTTCCATTACAACGAGCATGCGGAGAATCCTGTCTTGTACATATACGGCCTTTTCCGGCAAGTTTCGGCATTTTAATAGTTTCAAAATGAGTCGTTTCGCAGGATATTATGAGGTGTGAGAACTCGCTGCACGCTGCCAATCCCCCAAAAATGGTCCTTCCATTTCAACGAGCATACGGAGCATCAGGTTCTGTACACCTTCGGCCTTTTCCGGACATTTCCGGCTTTTTAATTGTTTCAAAATGGGCCGTATATCAGGATATTATGATGTGAGAGAACTCGTTGCGCGCTGCCAATCCCCGAAGAATGGTACTTCCATTACAACGAGCATGCGGAGCATCAGGTTCTGTACACCTTCGGCCTTTTCCGGACATTTCCGGCATTTTAATTGTTTCAAAATGAGTCGTATCGCAGGATATTATGATGTGAGAGAACTCGTTGCGCGCAGCCAATCCCCGAAGAATGGTACTTCCATTACAACGAGCATGCGGAGAATCATGTCTTGTACATATTCGGCCTTTTCCGGCCAGTTTCGGCTTTTTAATAGTTTCAAAATGAGTCGTATCGCAGGATATTATGATGTGTAAAAACGCGTTGAGCGTTGCCAATCCCCCAAAAATGGTAATTCCATTACAACGAGCATACGGAGCAACGGGTTCTGTACACCTTCGGCCTTTTCCGGACATTTCCGGCTTTTTAAGTGATCAAAAATGGGCGAATAGCAGGATATTATGATGTGTAAAAACGCGTTGAGCGTTGCCAATCCCCCAAAAATGGTCCTTCCATTACAACGAGCATACGGAGCAACGGGTTCTGTACACCTTCGGCCTTTTCCGGATATTTCCGGCTTTTTAATTGTTTCAAAATGGGCCGTATATCAGGATATTATGATGTGTAAGAACCAGTTGCTCTCTGCCAACCCCCCAAAAATGGTACTTCCATTACAGCGAGCAAACGGAGCATTGGGTTCTGTACACCTTCTGCCTTTTCCGGACATCTGCGGCATTTCATGTGATTAAAAAGGGGCCGTATAGCAGGATATTATGATGTGAGGGAACTCCTTGCGCGCTGCAAATCCCCGAAGAATGGTACTTCCATTACAACGAGCATGACGAGAATCCTGTCTTGTACATATTCGGCCTTTTCCGGCCAGTTTCGGCTTTTTAATAGTTTCAAAATGAGTCGTATCGCAGGATATTATGATGTGTAAAAACGCGTTGAGCGTTGCCAATCCCCCAAAAATGGTAATTCCATTACAACGAGCATACGGAGCAACGGGTTCTGTACACCTTCGGCCTTTTCCGGATATTTCCGGCTTTTTAATTGTTTCAAAATGGGCCGTATATCAGGATATTATGATGTGTAAGAACCAGTTGCTCTCTGCCAACCCCCCAAAAATGGTACTTCCATTACAACGAGCAAACGGAGCATTGGGTTCTGTACACCTTCGGCCTTTTCCGGACATCTCCGGCATTTTATGTGATTAAAAACGGGCCGTATAGCAGGATATTATGATGTGAGAGAACTCGTTGCGCGCTGCCAATCCCCGAAGAATGGTACTTCCATTACAACGAGCATGCGGAGAATCCTGTCTTGTACATATTCGGCCATTTCCGGCCTGTTTCGGCTTTTTAATAGTTTCAAAATGGGTCGTATCGCAGGATATTATGAGGTGTGAGAACTGGCTGCACGCTGGAAATCCCCCAAAAATGGTACGTCCATTACAACGAGCATACGGAGCAACGGGTTCTGTACACCTTCGGCCTTTTCCGGACATTTCCGGCTTTTTAATTGCTTCAAAATGGGCCGTATATCAGGATATTATGATGTGTAAGAACCAGTTGCTCTCTGCCAACCCCCCAAAAATGGTACTTCCATTACAACAAGCAAAGGGAGCAACGGGTTCTGTACACCTTCGGCCTTTTCCGGACATTTCCGGCTTTTTAATTGTTTCAAAATGGGCCGTATATCAGGATATTATGATGTGAGAGAACTCGTTGCGCGCTGCCAATCCCCGAAGAATGGTACTTCCATTACAACGAGCATGCGGAGAATCCTGTCTTGTACATATTCGGCCATTTCCGGCCAGTTTCGGCTTTTTAATAGTTTCAAAATGGGTCGTATCGCAGGATATTATGAGGTGTGAGAACTGGCTGCACGCTGCCAATCCCCCAAAAATGGTCCTTCCATTACAACGAGCATACGGAGCAGCGGGTTCTGTACACCTTCGGCCTTTTCCGGATATTACCGGCTTTTTAATTGTTTCAAAAAGGGTCGTATCGCAGGATATTATGATGTTTGAGATCTCGCTGCACGCTGCCAATCCCCGAAAAATGGTACGCCCACTACAACGAGCATACGGAGCAACGGGTTCTGTACACCTTCGGCCTTTTCCGGACATTTCCGGCTTTTTAATTGTTTCAAAATGTGCCGTTTATCAGGATATTATGATGTGAGAGAACACGTTACGCGCTGCCAATCCCCGAGAAATGGTACGCCCCTTACAACGAGCATACGGAGCATCAGGTTCTGTACACCTTCGGCCTTTTCCGGACATTTCCGGCATATTAAGTGATCAAAAACGGGCAGAATAGCAGGATATTATGATGTGAGAGAACTCGTTGCGCGCTGCCAATCCCCGAAGAATGGTACTTCCATTACAACGAGCATGCGGAGAATCCTGTCTTGTACATATTCGGCCATTTCCGGCCAGTTTCGGCTTTTTAATTGTTTCAAAAAGGGTCGTATCGCAGGATATTATGATGTTTGAGATCTCGCTGCACGCTGCCAATCCCCGAGAAATGGTACGCCCACTACAACGAGCATACGGAGCAACGGGTTCTGTACACCTTCGGCCTTTTCCGGACATTTCCGGCTTTTTAATTGTTTCAAAATGTGCCGTTTATCAGGATATTATGATGTGAGAGAACTCGTTGCGCGCTGCCAATCCCCGAAGAATGGTACTTCCATTACAACGAGCATGCGGAGAATCCTGTCTTGTACATATACGGCCTTTTCCGGCAAGTTTCGGCATTTTAATAGTTTCAAAATGAGTCGTTTCGCAGGATATTATGAGGTGTGAGAACTCGCTGCACGCTGCCAATCCCCCAAAAATGGTCCTTCCATTTCAACGAGCATACGGAGCATCAGGTTCTGTACACCTTCGGCCTTTTCCGGACATTTCCGGCTTTTTAATTGTTTCAAAATGGGCCGTATATCAGGATATTATGATGTGAGAGAACTCGTTGCGCGCTGCCAATCCCCGAAGAATGGTACTTCCATTACAACGAGCATGCGGAGCATCAGGTTCTGTACACCTTCGGCCTTTTCCGGACATTTCCGGCTTTTTAATTGTTTCAAAATGGGTCGTATCGCAGGATATTATGATGTGAGAGAACTCGTTGCGCGCAGCCAATCCCCGAAGAATGGTACTTCCATTACAACGAGCATGCGGAGAATCCTGTCTTGTACATATTCGGCCTTTTCCGGCCAGTTTCGGCTTTTTAATAGTTTCAAAATGAGTCGTATCGCCGGATATTATGAGGTGTGAGAACTCGCAGCACGCTGCCAATCCCCGAAAAATGGTACGCCCACTACAACGAGCATACGGAGCAACGGGTTCTGT
This sequence comes from Bombus muscorum, assembly GCA_963971185.1. Classification (NCBI taxonomy): domain Eukaryota; kingdom Metazoa; phylum Arthropoda; class Insecta; order Hymenoptera; family Apidae; genus Bombus; species Bombus muscorum. Next base: position 7,851,059 of record OZ020130.1, on the reverse strand, counting down.
ACACCTTCGGCCTTTTCCGGACATTTCCGGCTTTTTAATTGTTTCAAAATGTGCCGTTTATCAGGATATTATGATGAGAGAGAACACGTTACGCGCTGCCAATCCCCGAGAAATGGTACGCCCCTTACAACGAGCATACGGAGCATCAGGTTCTGTACACCTTCGGCCTTTTCCGGACATTTCCGGCTTTTTAAGTGATCAAAAATGGGCGAATAGCAGGATATTATGATGTGTAAAAACGCGTTGAGCGTTGCCAATCCCCCAAAAATGGTCCTTCCATTACAACGAGCATACGGAGCAACGGGTTCTGTACACCTTCGGCCTTTTCCGGATATTTCCGGCTTTTTAATTGTTTCAAAATGGGCCGTATATCAGGATATTATGATGTGTAAGAACCAGTTGCTCTCTGCCAACCCCCCAAAAATGGTACTTCCATTACAACAAGCAAAGGGAGCAACGGGTTCTGTACACCTTCGGCCTTTTCCGGACATTTCCGGCTTTTTAATTGTTTCAAAATGGGCCGTATATCAGGATATTATGATGTGAGAGAACTCGTTGCGCGCTGCCAATCCCCGAAGAATGGTACTTCCATTACAACGAGCATGCGGAGAATCCTGTCTTGTACATATTCGGCCATTTCCGGCCAGTTTCGGCTTTTTAATAGTTTCAAAATGGGTCGTATTGCAGGATATTATGAGGTGTGAGAACTGGCTGCACGCTGGAAATCCCCGAAAAATGGTACGCCCATTACAACGAGCATACGGAGCAACGGGTTCTGTACACCTTCGGCCTTTTCCGGACATTTCCGGCTTTTTAATTGCTTCAAAATGGGCCGTATATCAGGATATTATGATGTGTAAGAACCAGTTGCTCTCTGCCAACCCCCCAAAAATGGTACTTCCATTACAACAAGCAAAGGGAGCAACGGGTTCTGTACACCTTCGGCCTTTTCCGGACATTTCCGGCTTTTTAATTGTTTCAAAATGGGCCGTATATCAGGATATTATGATGTGAGAGAACTCGTTGCGCGCTGCCAATCCCCGAAGAATGGTACTTCCATTACAACGAGCATGCGGAGAATCCTGTCTTGTACATATACGGCCTTTTCCGGCAAGTTTCGGCATTTTAATAGTTTCAAAATGAGTCGTTTCGCAGGATATTATGAGGTGTGAGAACTCGCTGCACGCTGCCAATCCCCCAAAAATGGTCCTTCCATTACAACGAGCATACGGAGCAACGGGTTCTGTACACCTTCGGCCTTTTCCGGATATTACCGGCTTTTTAATTGTTTCAAAAAGGGTCGTATCGCAGGATATTATGATGTTTGAGATCTCGCTGCACGCTGCCAATCCCCGAAAAATGGTACGCCCACTACAACGAGCATACGGAGCAACGGGTTCTGTACACCTTCGGCCTTTTCCGGACATTTCCGGCTTTTTAATTGTTTCAAAATGTGCCGTTTATCAGGATATTATGATGTGAGAGAACTCGTTGCGCGCTGCCAATCCCCGAAGAATGGTACTTCCATTACAACGAGCATGCGGAGAATCCTGTCTTGTACATATACGGCCTTTTCCGGCAAGTTTCGGCATTTTAATAGTTTCAAAATGAGTCGTTTCGCAGGATATTATGAGGTGTGAGAACTCGCTGCACGCTGCCAATCCCCCAAAAATGGTCCTTCCATTTCAACGAGCATACGGAGCATCAGGTTCTGTACACCTTCGGCCTTTTCCGGACATTTCCGGCTTTTTAATTGTTTCAAAAAGGGTCGTATCGCAGGATATTATTTTGTTTGAGATCTCGCTGCACGCTGCCAATCCCCGAAAAATGGTACGCCCACTACAACGAGCATACGGAGCAACGGGTTCTGTACACCTTCGGCCTTTTCCGGACATTTCCGGCTTTTTAATTGTTTCAAAATGTGCCGTTTATCAGGATATTATGATGTGAGAGAACTCGTTGCGCGCTGCCAATCCCCGAAGAATGGTACTTCCATTACAACGAGCATGCGGAGAATCCTGTCTTGTACATATACGGCCTTTTCCGGCAAGTTTCGGCATTTTAATAGTTTCAAAATGAGTCGTTTCGCAGGATATTATGAGGTGTGAGAACTCGCTGCACGCTGCCAATCCCCCAAAAATGGTCCTTCCATTACAACGAGCATACGGAGCAACGGGTTCTGTACACCTTCGGCCTTTTCCGGATATTTCCGGCTTTTTAATTGTTTCAAAATGGGCCGTATATCAGGATATTATGATGTGTAAGAACCAGTTGCTCTCTGCCAACCCCCCCAAAAATGGTACTTCCATTACAGCGAGCAAACGGAGCATTGGGTTCTGTACACCTTCTTCCTTTTCCGGACATCTCCGGCATTTCATGTGATTAAAAAGGGGCCGTATAGCAGGATATTATGATGTGAGGGAACTCCTTGCGCGCTGCAAATCCCCGAAGAATGGTACTTCCATTACAACGAGTATGACGAGAATCCTGTCTTGTACATATTCGGCCTTTTCCGGCCAGTTTCGGCTTTTTAATAGTTTCAAAATGAGTCGTATCGCAGGATATTATGATGTGTAAAAACGCGTTGAGCGTTGCCATCCCCCAAAAATGGTAATTCCATTACAACGAGCATACGGAGCAACGGGTTCTGTACACCTTCGGCCTTTTCCGGATATTTCCGGCTTTTTAATTGTTTCAAAATGGGCCGTATATCAGGATATTATGATGTGTAAGAACCAGTTGCTCTCTGCCAACCCCCCAAAAATGGTACTTCCATTACAACGAGCAAACGGAGCATTGGTTTCTGTACACCTTCGGCCTTTTCCGGACATCTCCGGCATTTTATGTGATTAAAAACGGGCCGTATAGCAGGATATTATGATGTGAGAGAACTCGTTGCGCGCTGCCAATCCCCGAAGAATGGTACTTCCATTACAACGAGCATGCGGAGAATCCTGTCTTGTACATATTCGGCCATTTCCGGCCAGTTTCGGCTTTTTAATAGTTTCAAAATGGGTCGTATCGCAGGATATTATGAGGTGTGAGAACTGGCTGCACGCTGGAAATCCCCCAAAAATGGTACGTCCATTACAACGAGCATACGGAGCAACGGGTTCTGTACACCTTCGGCCTTTTCCGGACATTTCCGGCTTTTTAATTGCTTCAAAATGGGCCGTATATCAGGATATTATGATGTGTAAGAACCAGTTGCTCTCTGCCAACCCCCCAAAAATGGTACTTCCATTACAACAAGCAAAGGGAGCAACGGGTTCTGTACACCTTCGGCCTTTTCCGGACATTTCCGGCTTTTTAATTGTTTCAAAATGGGCCGTATATCAGGATATTATGATGTGAGAGAACTCGTTGCGCGCTGCCAATCCCCGAAGAATGGTACTTCCATTACAACGAGCATCCGGAGAATCCTGTCTTGTACATTTTCGGCCTTTTCCGGCCAGTTTCGGCTTTTTAATAGTTTCAAAATGGGTCGTATCGCAGGATATTATGAGGTGTGAGAACTGGCTGCACGCTGCCAATCCCCCAAAAATGGTCCTTCCATTACAACGAGCATACGGAGCAGCGGGTTCTGTACACCTTCGGCCTTTTCCGGATATTACCGGCTTTTTAATTGTTTCAAAAAGGGTCGTATCGCAGGATATTATGATGTTTGAGATCTCGCTGCACGCTGCCAATCCCCGAAAAATGGTACGCCCACTACAACGAGCATACGGAGCAACGGGTTCTGTACACCTTCGGCCTTTTCCGGACATTTCCGGCTTTTTAATTGTTTCAAAATGTGCCGTTTATCAGGATATTATGATGTGAGAGAACACGTTACGCGCTGCCAATCCCCGAGAAATGGTACGCCCCTTACAACGAGCATACGGAGCATCAGGTTCTGTACACCTTCGGCCTTTTCCGGACATTTCCGGCATATTAAGTGATCAAAAACGGGCAGAATAGCAGGATATTATGATGTGAGAGAACACGGTGCGCGCTGCCAATCCCCGAAGAATGGTACTTCCAATACAACCAGCATCCGGAGAATCCTGTCTTGTACATTTTCGGCCTTTTCCGGCCAGTTTCGGCTTTTTAATTGTTTCAAAATGGGTGGTATCGCAGGATATTATGATGTGAGAGAACTCGTTGCGCGCAGCCAATCCCCGAAGAATGGTACTTCCATTACAACGAGCATGCGGAGAATCCTGTCTTGTACATATTCGGCCTTTTCCGGCCAGTTTCAGCTTTTTAATAGTTTCAAAATGAGTCGTATCGCCGGATATTATGAGGTGTGAGAACTCGCAGCACGCTGCCAATCCCCGAAAAATGGTACGCCCACTACAACGAGCATACGGAGCAACGGGTTCTGTACACCTTCGGCCTTTTCCGGACATTTCCGGCTTTTTAATTGTTTCAAAATGTGCCGTTTATCAGGATATTATGATGAGAGAGAACACGTTACGCGCTGCCAATCCCCGAGAAATGGTACGCCCCTTACAACGAGCATACGGAGCATCAGGTTCTGTACACCTTCGGCCTTTTCCGGACATTTCCGGCATTTTAAGTGATCAAAAATGGGCCGAATAGCAGGATATTATGATGTGTAAAAACGCGTTGAGCGTTGCCAATCCCCCAAAAATGGTAATTCCATTACAACGAGCATACGGAGCAACGGGTTCTGTACACCTTCGGCCTTTTCCGCATATTTCCGGCTTTCTAATTGTTTCAAAATGGGCCGTATATCAGGATATTATGATGTGTAAGAACCAGTTGCTCTCTGCCAACCCCCCAAAAATGGTACTTCCATTACAACGAGCAAACGGAGCATTGGGTTCTGTACACCTTCGGCCTTTTCCGGACATTTCCGGCTTTTTAATTGTTTCAAAATGGGCCGTATATCAGGATATTATGATGTGAGAGAACTCGTTGCGCGCTGCCAATCCCCGAAGAATGGTACTTCCATTACAACGAGCATGCGGAGAATCCTGTCTTGTACATATTCGGCCATTTCCGGCCAGTTTCGGCTTTTTAATAGTTTCAAAATGGGTCGTATCGCAGGATATTATGAGGTGTGAGAACTGGCTGCACGCTGGAAATCCCCGAAAAATGGTACGCCCATTACAACGAGCATACGGAGCAACGGGTTCTGTACACCTTCGGCCTTTTCCGGACATTTCCGGCTTTTTAATTGCTTCAAAATGGGCCGTATATCAGGATATTATGATGTGTAAGAACCAGTTGCTCTCTGCCAACCCCCCAAAAATGGTACTTCCATTACAACAAGCAAAGGGAGCAACGGGTTCTGTACACCTTCGGCCTTTTCCGGACATTTCCGGCTTTTTAATTGTTTCAAAATGGGCCGTATATCAGGATATTATGATGTGAGAGAATTCGTTGCGCGCTGCCAATCCCCGAAGAATGGTACTTCCATTACAACGAGCATGCGGAGAATCCTGTCTTGTACATATACGGCCTTTTCCGGCAAGTTTCGGCATTTTAATAGTTTCAAAATGAGTCGTTTCGCAGGATATTATGAGGTGTGAGAACTCGCTGCACGCTGCCAATCCCCCAAAAATGGTCCTTCCATTACAACGAGCATACGGAGCAACGGGTTCTGTACACCTTCGGCCTTTTCCGGATATTACCGGCTTTTTAATTGTTTCAAAAAGGGTCGTATCGCAGGATATTATGATGTTTGAGATCTCGCTGCACGCTGCCAATCCCCGAAAAATGGTACGCCCACTACAACGAGCATACGGAGCAACGGGTTCTGTACACCTTCTGCCTTTTCCGGACATTTCCGGCTTTTTAATTGTTTCAAAATGTGCCGTTTATCAGGATATTATGACGTGAGAGAACTCGTTGCGCGCTGCCAATCCCCGAAGAATGGTACTTCCATTACAACGAGCATGCGGAGAATCCTGTCTTGTACATATACGGCCTTTTCCGGCAAGTTTCGGCATTTTAATAGTTTCAAAATGAGTCGTTTCGCAGGATATTATGAGGTGTGAGAACTCGCTGCACGCTGCCAATCCCCCAAAAATGGTCCTTCCATTTCAACGAGCATACGGAGCATCAGGTTCTGTACACCTTCGGCCTTTTCCGGACATTTCCGGCTTTTTAATTGTTTCAAAATGGGCCGTATATCAGGATATTATGATGTGAGAGAACTCGTTGCGCGCTGCCAATCCCCGAAGAATGGTACTTCCATTACAACGAGCATGCGGAGCATCAGGTTCTGTACACCTTCGGCCTTTTCCGGACATTTCCGGCATTTTAATTGTTTCAAAATGAGTCGTATCGCAGGATATTATGATGTGAGAGAACTCGTTGCGCGCAGCCAATCCCCGAAGAATGGTACTTCCATTACAACGAGCATGCGGAGAATCATGTCTTGTACATATTCGGCCTTTTCCGGCCAGTTTCGGCTTTTTAATAGTTTCAAAATGAGTCGTATCGCAGGATATTATGATGTGTAAAAACGCGTTGAGCGTTGCCAATCCCCCAAAAATGGTAATTCCATTACAACGAGCATACGGAGCAACGGGTTCTGTACACCTTCGGCCTTTTCCGGACATTTCCGGCTTTTTAAGTGATCAAAAATGGGCGAATAGCAGGATATTATGATGTGTAAAAACGCGTTGAGCGTTGCCAATCCCCCAAAAATGGTCCTTCCATTACAACGAGCATACGGAGCAACGGGTTCTGTACACCTTCGGCCTTTTCCGGATATTTCCGGCTTTTTAATTGTTTCAAAATGGGCCGTATATCAGGATATTATGATGTGTAAGAACCAGTTGCTCTCTGCCAACCCCCCAAAAATGGTACTTCCATTACAGCGAGCAAACGGAGCATTGGGTTCTGTACACCTTCTGCCTTTTCCGGACATCTGCGGCATTTCATGTGATTAAAAAGGGGCCGTATAGCAGGATATTATGATGTGAGGGAACTCCTTGCGCGCTGCAAATCCCCGAAGAATGGTACTTCCATTACAACGAGCATGACGAGAATCCTGTCTTGTACATATTCGGCCTTTTCCGGCCAGTTTCGGCTTTTTAATAGTTTCAAAATGAGTCGTATCGCAGGATATTATGATGTGTAAAAACGCGTTGAGCGTTGCCAATCCCCCAAAAATGGTAATTCCATTACAACGAGCATACGGAGCAACGGGTTCTGTACACCTTCGGCCTTTTCCGGATATTTCCGGCTTTTTAATTGTTTCAAAATGGGCCGTATATCAGGATATTATGATGTGTAAGAACCAGTTGCTCTCTGCCAACCCCCCAAAAATGGTACTTCCATTACAACGAGCAAACGGAGCATTGGGTTCTGTACACCTTCGGCCTTTTCCGGACATCTCCGGCATTTTATGTGATTAAAAACGGGCCGTATAGCAGGATATTATGATGTGAGAGAACTCGTTGCGCGCTGCCAATCCCCGAAGAATGGTACTTCCATTACAACGAGCATGCGGAGAATCCTGTCTTGTACATATTCGGCCATTTCCGGCCAGTTTCGGCTTTTTAATAGTTTCAAAATGGGTCGTATCGCAGGATATTATGAGGTGTGAGAACTGGCTGCACGCTGGAAATCCCCCAAAAATGGTACGTCCATTACAACGAGCATACGGAGCAACGGGTTCTGTACACCTTCGGCCTTTTCCGGACATTTCCGGCTTTTTAATTGCTTCAAAATGGGCCGTATATCAGGATATTATGATGTGTAAGAACCAGTTGCTCTCTGCCAACCCCCCAAAAATGGTACTTCCATTACAACAAGCAAAGGGAGCAACGGGTTCTGTACACCTTCGGCCTTTTCCGGACATTTCCGGCTTTTTAATTGTTTCAAAATGGGCCGTATATCAGGATATTATGATGTGAGAGAACTCGTTGCGCGCTGCCAATCCCCGAAGAATGGTACTTCCATTACAACGAGCATGCGGAGAATCCTGTCTTGTACATATTCGGCCATTTCCGGCCAGTTTCGGCTTTTTAATAGTTTCAAAATGGGTCGTATCGCAGGATATTATGAGGTGTGAGAACTGGCTGCACGCTGCCAATCCCCCAAAAATGGTCCTTCCATTACAACGAGCATACGGAGCAGCGGGTTCTGTACACCTTCGGCCTTTTCCGGATATTACCGGCTTTTTAATTGTTTCAAAAAGGGTCGTATCGCAGGATATTATGATGTTTGAGATCTCGCTGCACGCTGCCAATCCCCGAAAAATGGTACGCCCACTACAACGAGCATACGGAGCAACGGGTTCTGTACACCTTCGGCCTTTTCCGGACATTTCCGGCTTTTTAATTGTTTCAAAATGTGCCGTTTATCAGGATATTATGATGTGAGAGAACACGTTACGCGCTGCCAATCCCCGAGAAATGGTACGCCCCTTACAACGAGCATACGGAGCATCAGGTTCTGTACACCTTCGGCCTTTTCCGGACATTTCCGGCATATTAAGTGATCAAAAACGGGCAGAATAGCAGGATATTATGATGTGAGAGAACACGGTGCGCGCTGCCAATCCCCGAAGAATGGTACTTCCAATACAACCAGCATCCGGAGAATCCTGTCTTGTACATTTTCGGCCTTTTCCGGCCAGTTTCGGCTTTTTAATTGTTTCAAAATGGGTGGTATCGCAGGATATTATGATGTGAGAGAACTCGTTGCGCGCAGCCAATCCCCGAAAAATGGTACGCCCACTACAACGAGCATACGGAGCAACGGGTTCTGTACACCTTCGGCCTTTTCCGGACATTTCCGGCTTTTTAATTGTTTCAAAATGTGCCGTTTATCAGGATATTATGATTAGAGAGAACACGTTACGCGCTGCCAATCCCCGAGAAATGGTACGCCCCTTACAACGAGCATACGGAGCATCAGGTTCTGTACACCTTCGGCCTTTTCCGGACATTTCCGGCTTTTTAATTGTTTCAAAATGGGCCGTATATCAGGATATTATGATGTGAGAGAACTCGTTGCGCGCTGCCAATCCCCGAAGAATGGTACTTCCATTACAACGAGCATGCGGAGAATCCTGTCTTGTACATATACGGCCTTTTCCGGCAAGTTTCGGCATTTTAATAGTTTCAAAATGAGTCGTTTCGCAGGATATTATGAGGTGTGAGAACTCGCTGCACGCTGCCAATCCCCCAAAAATGGTCCTTCCATTACAACGAGCATACGGAGCAACGGGTTCTGTACACCTTCGGCCTTTTCCGGATATTACCGGCTTTTTAATTGTTTCAAAAAGGGTCGTATCGCAGGATATTATGATGTTTGAGATCTCGCTGCACGCTGCCAATCCCCGAGAAATGGTACGCCCACTACAACGAGCATACGGAGCAACGGGTTCTGTACACCTTCGGCCTTTTCCGGACATTTCCGGCTTTTTAATTGTTTCAAAATGTGCCGTTTATCAGGATATTATGATGTGAGAGAACTCGTTGCGCGCTGCCAATCCCCGAAGAATGGTACTTCCATTACAACGAGCATGCGGAGAATCCTGTCTTGTACATATACGGCCTTTTCCGGCAAGTTTCGGCATTTTAATAGTTTCAAAATGAGTCGTTTCGCAGGATATTATGAGGTGTGAGAACTCGCTGCACGCTGCCAATCCCCCAAAAATGGTCCTTCCATTTCAACGAGCATACGGAGCATCAGGTTCTGTACACCTTCGGCCTTTTCCGGACATTTCCGGCTTTTTAATTGTTTCAAAATGGGCCGTATATCAGGATATTATGATGTGAGAGAACTCGTTGCGCGCTGCCAATCCCCGAAGAATGGTACTTCCATTACAACGAGCATGCGGAGCATCAGGTTCTGTACACCTTCGGCCTTTTCCGGACATTTCCGGCTTTTTAATTGTTTCAAAATGGGTCGTATCGCAGGATATTATGATGTGAGAGAACTCGTTGCGCGCAGCCAATCCCCGAAGAATGGTACTTCCATTACAACGAGCATGCGGAGAATCCTGTCTTGTACATATTCGGCCTTTTCCGGCCAGTTTCGGCTTTTTAATAGTTTCAAAATGAGTCGTATCGCCGGATATTATGAGGTGTGAGAACTCGCAGCACGCTGCCAATCCCCGAAAAATGGTACGCCCACTACAACGAGCATACGGAGCAACGGGTTCTGTACACCTTCGGCCTTTTCCGGACATTTCCGGCTTTTTAATTGTTTCAAAATGTGCCGTTTATCAGGATATTATGATGAGAGAGAACACGTTACGCGCTGCCAATCCCCGAGAAATGGTACGCCCCTTACAACGAGCATACGGAGCATCAGGTTCTGTACACCTTCGGCCTTTTCCGGACATTTCCGGCTTTTTAAGTGATCAAAAATGGGCGAATAGCAGGATATTATGATGTGTAAAAACGCGTTGAGCGTTGCCAATCCCCCAAAAATGGTCCTTCCATTACAACGAGCATACGGAGCAACGGGTTCTGTACACCTTCGGCCTTTTCCGGATATTTCCGGCTTTTTAATTGTTTCAAAATGGGCCGTATATCAGGATATTATGATGTGTAAGAACCAGTTGCTCTCTGCCAACCCCCCAAAAATGGTACTTCCATTACAACAAGCAAAGGGAGCAACGGGTTCTGTACACCTTCGGCCTTTTCCGGACATTTCCGGCTTTTTAATTGTTTCAAAATGGGCCGTATATCAGGATATTATGATGTGAGAGAACTCGTTGCGCGCTGCCAATCCCCGAAGAATGGTACTTCCATTACAACGAGCATGCGGAGAATCCTGTCTTGTACATATTCGGCCATTTCCGGCCAGTTTCGGCTTTTTAATAGTTTCAAAATGGGTCGTATCGCAGGATATTATGAGGTGTGAGAACTGGCTGCACGCTGGAAATCCCCGAAAAATGGTACGCCCATTACAACGAGCATACGGAGCAACGGGTTCTGTACACCTTCGGCCTTTTACGGACATTTCCGGCTTTTTAATTGCTTCAAAATGGGCCGTATATCAGGATATTATGATGTGTAAGAACCAGTTGCTCTCTGCCAACCCCCCAAAAATGGTACTTCCATTACAACAAGCAAAGGGAGCAACGGGTTCTGTACACCTTCGGCCTTTTCCGGACATTTCCGGCTTTTTAATTGTTTCAAAATGGGCCGTATATCAGGATATTATGATGTGAGAGAACTCGTTGCGCGCTGCCAATCCCCGAAGAATGGTACTTCCATTACAACGAGCATGCGGAGAATCCTGTCTTGTACATATACGGCCTTTTCCGGCAAGTTTCGGCATTTTAATAGTTTCAAAATGAGTCGTTTCGCAGGATATTATGAGGTGTGAGAACTCGCTGCACGCTGCCAATCCCCCAAAAATGGTCCTTCCATTACAACGAGCATACGGAGCAACGGGTTCTGTACACCTTCGGCCTTTTCCGGATATTACCGGCTTTTTAATTGTTTCAAAAAGGGTCGTATCGCAGGATATTATGATGTTTGAGATCTCGCTGCACGCTGCCAATCCCCGAAAAATGGTACGCCCACTACAACGAGCATACGGAGCAACGGGTTCTGTACACCTTCGGCCTTTTCCGGACATTTCCGGCTTTTTAATTGTTTCAAAATGTGCCGTTTATCAGGATATTATGATGTGAGAGAACTCGTTGCGCGCTGCCAATCCCCGAAGAATGGTACTTCCATTACAACGAGCATGCGGAGAATCCTGTCTTGTACATATACGGCCTTTTCCGGCAAGTTTCGGCATTTTAATAGTTTCAAAATGAGTCGTTTCGCAGGATATTATGAGGTGTGAGAACTCGCTGCACGCTGCCAATCCCCCAAAAATGGTCCTTCCATTTCAACGAGCATACGGAGCATCAGGTTCTGTACACCTTCGGCCTTTTCCGGACATTTCCGGCTTTTTAATTGTTTCAAAATGGGCCGTATATCAGGATATTATGATGTGAGAGAACTCGTTGCGCGCTGCCAATCCCCGAAGAATGGTACTTCCATTACAACGAGCATGCGGAGCATCAGGTTCTGTACACCTTCGGCCTTTTCCGGACATTTCCGGCTTTTTAATTGTTTCAAAATGGGTCGTATCGCAGGATATTATGATGTGAGAGAACTCGTTGCGCGCAGCCAATCCCCGAAGAATGGTACTTCCATTACAACGAGCATGCGGAGAATCCTGTCTTGTACATATTCGGCCTTTTCCGGCCAGTTTCGGCTTTTTAATAGTTTCAAAATGAGTCGTATCGCCGGATATTATGAGGTGTGAGAACTCGCAGCACGCTGCCAATCCCCGAAAAATGGTACGCCCACTACAACGAGCATACGGAGCAACGGGTTCTGTACACCTTCGGCCTTTTCCGGACATTTCCGGCTTTTTAATTGTTTCAAAATGTGCCGTTTATCAGGATATTATGATGAGAGAGAACACGTTACGCGCTGCCAATCCCCGAGAAATGGTACGCCCCTTACAACGAGCATACGGAGCATCAGGTTCTGTACACCTTCGGCCTTTTCCGGACATTTCCGGCTTTTTAAGTGATCAAAAATGGGCGAATAGCAGGATATTATGATGTGTAAAAACGCGTTGAGCGTTGCCAATCCCCCAAAAATGGTCCTTCCATTACAACGAGCATACGGAGCAACGGGTTCTGTACACCTTCGGCCTTTTCCGGATATTTCCGGCTTTTTAATTGTTTCAAAATGGGCCGTATATCAGGATATTATGATGTGTAAGAACCAGTTGCTCTCTGCCAACCCCCCAAAAATGGTACTTCCATTACAACAAGCAAAGGGAGCAACGGGTTCTGTACACCTTCGGCCTTTTCCGGACATTTCCGGCTTTTTAATTGTTTCAAAATGGGCCGTATATCAGGATATTATGATGTGAGAGAACTCGTTGCGCGCTGCCAATCCCCGAAGAATGGTACTTCCATTACAACGAGCATGCGGAGAATCCTGTCTTGTACATATTCGGCCATTTCCGGCCAGTTTCGGCTTTTTAATAGTTTCAAAATGGGTCGTATCGCAGGATATTATGAGGTGTGAGAACTGGCTGCACGCTGGAAATCCCCGAAAAATGGTACGCCCATTACAACGAGCATACGGAGCAACGGGTTCTGTACACCTTCGGCCTTTTCCGGACATTTCCGGCTTTTTAATTGCTTCAAAATGGGCCGTATATCAGGATATTATGATGTGTAAGAACCAGTTGCTCTCTGCCAACCCCCCAAAAATGGTACTTCCATTACAACAAGCAAAGGGAGCAACGGGTTCTGTACACCTTCGGCCTTTTCCGGACATTTCCGGCTTTTTAATTGTTTCAAAATGGGCCGTATATCAGGATATTATGATGTGAGAGAACTCGTTGCGCGCTGCCAATCCCCGAAGAATGGTACTTCCATTACAACGAGCATGCGGAGAATCCTGTCTTGTACATATTCGGCCATTTCCGGCCAGTTTCGGCTTTTTAATAGTTTCAAAATGGGTCGTATCGCAGGATATTATGAGGTGTGAGAACTGGCTGCACGCTGCCAATCCCCCAAAAATGGTCCTTCCATTACAACGAGCATACGGAGCAGCGGGTTCTGTACACCTTCGGCCTTTTCCGGATATTACCGGCTTTTTAATTGTTTCAAAAAGGGTCGTATCGCAGGATATTATGATGTTTGAGATCTCGCTGCACGCTGCCAATCCCCGAAAAATGGTACGCCCACTACAACGAGCATACGGAGCAACGGGTTCTGTACACCTTCGGCCTTTTCCGGACATTTCCGGCTTTTTAATTGTTTCAAAATGTGCCGTTTATCAGGATATTATGATGTGAGAGAACACGTTACGCGCTGCCAATCCCCGAGAAATGGTACGCCCCTTACAACGAGCATACGGAGCATCAGGTTCTGTACACCTTCGGCCTTTTCCGGACATTTCCGGCATATTAAGTGATCAAAAACGGGCAGAATAGCAGGATATTATGATGTGAGAGAACACGGTGCGCGCTGCCAATCCCCGAAGAATGGTACTTCCAATACAACCAGCATCCGGAGAATCCTGTCTTGTACATTTTCGGCCTTTTCCGGCCAGTTTCGGCTTTTTAATTGTTTCAAAATGGGTGGTATCGCAGGATATTATGATGTGAGAGAACTCGTTGCGCGCAGCCAATCCCCGAAAAATGGTACGCCCACTACAACGAGCATACGGAGCAACGGGTTCTGTACACCTTCGGCCTTTTCCGGACATTTCCGGCTTTTTAATTGTTTCAAAATGTGCCGTTTATCAGGATATTATGATTAGAGAGAACACGTTACGCGCTGCCAATCCCCGAGAAATGGTACGCCCCTTACAACGAGCATACGGAGCATCAGGTTCTGTACACCTTCGGCCTTTTCCGGACATTTCCGGCATTTTAAGTGATCAAAAATGGGCCGAATAGCAGGATATTATGATGTGTAAAAACGCGTTGAGCGTTGCCAATCCCCCAAAAATGGTAATTCCAATACAACGAGCATACGGAGCAACGGGTTCTGTACACCTTCGGCCTTTTCCGGATATTTCCGGCTTTTTAATTGCTTCAAAATGGGCCGTATATCAGGATATTATGATGTGTAAGAACCAGTTGCTCTCTGCCAACCCCCCAAAAATGGTACTTCCATTACAACAAGCAAAGGGAGCAACGGGTTCTGTACACCTTCGGCCTTTTCCGGACATTTCCGGCTTTTTAATTGTTTCAAAATGGGCCGTATATCAGGATATTATTATGTGAGAGAACTCGTTGCGCGCTGCCAATCCCCGAAGAATGGTACTTCCATTACAACGAGCATGCGGAGAATCCTGTCTTGTACATATACGGCCTTTTCCGGAAAGTTTCGGCATTTTAATAGTTTCAAAATGAGTCGTTTCGCAGGATATTATGAGGTGTGAGAACTCGCTGAACGCTGCCAATCCCCCAAAAATGGTCCTTCCATTACAACGAGCATACGGAGCAGCGGGTTCTGTACACCTTCGGCCTTTTCCGGACATTTCCGGCTTTTTAATTGTTTCAAAATGTGCCGTTTATCAGGATATTATGATGTGAGAGAACACGTTACGCGCTGCCAATCCCCGAGAAATGGTACGCCCCTTAAAACGAGCATACGGAGCATCAGGTTCTGTACACCTTCGGCCTTTTCCGGACATTTCCGGCATATTAAGTGATCAAAAACGGGCAGAATAGCAGGATATTATGATGTGAGAGAACACGGTGCGCGCTGCCAATCCCCGAAGAATGGTACTTCCAATACAACCAGCATCCGGAGAATCCTGTCTTGTACATTTTCGGCCTTTTCCGGCCAGTTTCGGCTTTTTAATTGTTTCAAAATGGGTGGTATCGCAGGATATTATGATGTGAGAGAACTCGTTGCGCGCAGCCAATCCCCGAAGAATGGTACTTCCATTACAACGAGCATGCGGAGAATCCTGTCTTGTACATATTCGGCCTTTTCCGGCCAGTTTCGGCTTTTTAATAGTTTCAAAATGAGTCGCATCGCCGGATATTATGAGGTGTGAGAACTCGCAGCACGCTGCCAATCCCCGAAAAATGGTACGCCCACTACAACGAGCATACGGAGCAACGGGTTCTGTACACCTTCGGCCTTTTCCGGACATTTCCGGCTTTTTAATTGTTTCAAAATGTGCCGTTTATCAGGATATTATGATGAGAGAGAACACGTTACGCGCTGCTAATCCCCGAGAAATGGTACGCCCCTTACAACGAGCATACGGAGCATCAGGTTCTGTACACCTTCGGCCTTTTCCGGACATTTCCGGCATTTTAAGTGATCAAAAATGGGCGAATAGCAGGATATTATGATGTGTAAAAACGCGTTGAGCGTTGCCAATCCCCCAAAAATGGTCCTTCCATTACAACGAGCATACGGAGCAACGGGTTCTGTACACCTTCGGCCTTTTCCGGATATTTCCGGCTTTTTAATTGTTTCAAAATGGGCCGTATATCAGGATATTATGATGTGTAAGAACCAGTTGCTCTCTGCCAACCCCCCAAAAATGGTACTTCCATTACAACAAGCAAAGGGAGCAACGGGTTCTGTACACCTTCGGCCTTTTCCGGACATTTCCGGCTTTTTAATTGTTTCAAAATGGGCCGTATATCAGGATATTATGATGTGAGAGAACTCGTTGCGCGCTGCCAATCCCCGAAGAATGGTACTTCCATTACAACGAGCATGCGGAGAATCCTGTCTTGTACATATTCGGCCATTTCCGGCCAGTTTCGGCTTTTTAATAGTTTCAAAATGGGTCGTATCGCAGGATATTATGAGGTGTGAGAACTGGCTGCACGCTGCCAATCCCCCAAAAATGGTCCTTCCATTACAACGAGCATACGGAGCAGCGGGTTCTGTACACCTTCGGCCTTTTCCGGATATTACCGGCTTTTTAATTGTTTCAAAAAGGGTCGTATCGCAGGATATTATGATGTTTGAGATCTCGCTGCACGCTGCCAATCCCCGAAAAATGGTACGCCCACTACAACGAGCATACGGAGCAACGGGTTCTGTACACCTTCGGCCTTTTCCGGACATTTCCGGCTTTTTAATTGTTTCAAAATGTGCCGTTTATCAGGATATTATGATGTGAGAGAACACGTTACGCGCTGCCAATCCCCGAGAAATGGTACGCCCCTTACAACGAGCATACGGAGCATCAGGTTCTGTACACCTTCGGCCTTTTCCGGACATTTCCGGCATATTAAGTGATCAAAAACGGGCAGAATAGCAGGATATTATGATGTGAGAGAACACGGTGCGCGCTGCCAATCCCCGAAGAATGGTACTTCCAATACAACCAGCATCCGGAGAATCCTGTCTTGTACATTTTCGGCCTTTTCCGGCCAGTTTCGGCTTTTTAATTGTTTCAAAATGGGTGGTATCGCAGGATATTATGATGTGAGAGAACTCGTTGCGCGCAGCCAATCCCCGAAAAATGGTACGCCCACTACAACGAGCATACGGAGCAACGGGTTCTGTACACCTTCGGCCTTTTCCGGACATTTCCGGCTTTTTAATTGTTTCAAAATGTGCCGTTTATCAGGATATTATGATTAGAGAGAACACGTTACGCGCTGCCAATGCCCGAGAAATGGTACGCCCCTTACAACGAGCATACGGAGCATCAGGTTCTGTACACCTTCGGCCTTTTCCGGACATTTCCGGCATTTTAAGTGATCAAAAATGGGCCGAATAGCAGGATATTATGATGTGTAAAAACGCGTTGAGCGTTGCCAATCCCCCAAAAATGGTAATTCCAATACAACGAGCATACGGAGCAACGGGTTCTGTACACCTTCGGCCTTTTCCGGATATTTCCGGCTTTTTAATTGCTTCAAAATGGGCCGTATATCAGGATATTATGATGTGTAAGAACCAGTTGCTCTCTGCCAACCCCCCAAAAATGGTACTTCCATTACAACAAGCAAAGGGAGCAACGGGTTCTGTACACCTTCGGCCTTTTCCGGACATTTCCGGCTTTTTAATTGTTTCAAAATGGGCCGTATATCAGGATATTATTATGTGAGAGAACTCGTTGCGCGCTGCCAATCCCCGAAGAATGGTACTTCCATTACAACGAGCATGCGGAGAATCCTGTCTTGTACATATACGGCCTTTTCCGGAAAGTTTCGGCATTTTAATAGTTTCAAAATGAGTCGTTTCGCAGGATATTATGAGGTGTGAGAACTCGCTGCACGCTGCCAATCCCCCAAAAATGGTCTTTCCATTACAACGAGCATACGGAGCAGCGGGTTCTGTACACCTTCGGCCTTTTCCGGACATTTCCGGCTTTTTAATTGTTTCAAAATGTGCCGTTTATCAGGATATTATGATGTGAGAGAACACGTTACGCGCTGCCAATCCCCGAGAAATGGTACGCCCCTTAAAACGAGCATACGGAGCATCAGGTTCTGTACACCTTCGGCCTTTTCCGGACATTTCCGGCATATTAAGTGATCAAAAACGGGCAGAATAGCAGGATATTATGATGTGAGAGAACACGGTGCGCGCTGCCAATCCCCGAAGAATGGTACTTCCAATACAACCAGCATCCGGAGAATCCTGTCTTGTACATTTTCGGCCTTTTCCGGCCAGTTTCGGCTTTTTAATTGTTTCAAAATGGGTGGTATCGCAGGATATTATGATGTGAGAGAACTCGTTGCGCGCAGCCAATCCCCGAAGAATGGTACTTCCATTACAACGAGCATGCGGAGAATCCTGTCTTGTACATATTCGGCCTTTTCCGGCCAGTTTCGGCTTTTTAATAGTTTCAAAATGAGTCGCATCGCCGGATATTATGAGGTGTGAGAACTCGCAGCACGCTGCCAATCCCCGAAAAATGGTACGCCCACTACAACGAGCATACGGAGCAACGGGTTCTGTACACCTTCGGCCTTTTCCGGCCAGTTTCGGCTTTTTAATTGTTTCAAAATGGGTGGTATCGCAGGATATTATGATGTGAGAGAACTCGTTGCGCGCAGCCAATCCCCGAAGAATGGTACTTCCATTACAACGAGCATGCGGAGAATCCTGTCTTGTACATATTCGGCCTTTTCCGGCCAGTTTCGGCTTTTTAATTGTTTCAAAATGGGTGGTATCGCAGGATATTATGATGTGTAAAAACGCGTTGAGCGTTGCCAATCCCCCAAAAATGGTCCTTCCATTACAACGAGCATACGGAGCAACGGGTTCTGTACACCTTCGGCCTTTTCCGGATATTTCCGGCTTTTTAATTGTTTCAAAATGGGCCGTATATCAGGATATTATGATGTGTAAGAACCAGTTGCTCTCTGCCAACCCCCCAAAAATGGTACTTCCATTACAACAAGCAAAGGGAGCAACGGGTTCTGTACACCTTCGGCCTTTTCCGGACATTTCCGGCTTTTTAATTGTTTCAAAATGGGCCGTATATCAGGATATTATGATGTGAGAGAACTCGTTGCGCGCTGCCAATCCCCGAAGAATGATACTTCCATTACAACGAGCATGCGGAGAATCCTGTCTTGTACATATTCGGCCATTTCCGGCCAGTTTCGGCTTTTTAATAGTTTCAAAATGGGTCGTATCGCAGGATATTATGAGGTGTGAGAACTGGCTGCACGCTGGAAATCCCCGAAAAATGGTACGCCCATTACAACGAGCATACGGAGCAACGGGTTCTGTACACCTTCGGCCTTTTCCGGACATTTCCGGCTTTTTAATTGCTTCAAAATGGGCCGTTTATCAGGATATTATGATGTGTAAGAACCAGTTGCTCTCTGCCAACCCCCCAAAAATGGTACTTCCATTACAACAAGCAAAGGGAGCAACGGGTTCTGTACACCTTCGGCCTTTTCCGGACATTTCCGGCTTTTTAATTGTTTCAAAATGGGCCGTATATCAGGATATTATGATGTGAGAGAACTCGTTGCGCGCTGCCAATCCCCGAAGAATGGTACTTCCATTACAACGAGCATGCGGAGAATCCTGTCTTGTACATATACGGCCTTTTCCGGCAAGTTTCGGCATTTTAATAGTTTCAAAATGAGTCGTTTCGCAGGATATTATGAGGTGTGAGAACTCGCTGCACGCTGCCAATCCCCCAAAAATGGTCCTTCCATTACAACGAGCATACGGAGCAACGGGTTCTGTACACCTTCGGCCTTTTCCGGATATTACCGGCTTTTTAATTGTTTCAAAAAGGGTCGTATCGCAGGATATTATGATGTTTGAGATCTCGCTGCACGCTGCCAATCCCCGAAAAATGGTACGCCCACTACAACGAGCATACGGAGCAACGGGTTCTGTACACCTTCGGCCTTTTCCGGACATTTCCGGCTTTTTAATTGTTTCAAAATGTGCCGTTTATCAGGATATTATGATGTGAGAGAACTCGTTGCGCGCTGCCAATCCCCGAAGAATGGTACTTCCATTACAACGAGCATGCGGAGAATCCTGTCTTGTACATATACGGCCTTTTCCGGCAAGTTTCGGCATTTTAATAGTTTCAAAATGAGTCGTTTCGCAGGATATTATGAGGTGTGAGAACTCGCTGCACGCTGCCAATCCCCCAAAAATGGTCCTTCCATTTCAACGAGCATACGGAGCATCAGGTTCTGTACACCTTCGGCCTTTTCCGGACATTTCCGGCTTTTTAATTGTTTCAAAATGGGCCGTATATCAGGATATTATGATGTGAGAGAACTCGTTGCGCGCTGCCAATCCCCGAAGAATGGTACTTCCATTACAACGAGCATGCGGAGCATCAGGTTCTGTACACCTTCGGCCTTTTCCGGACATTTCCGGCTTTTTAATTGTTTCAAAATGGGTCGTATCGCAGGATATTATGATGTGAGAGAACTCGTTGCGCGCAGCCAATCCCCGAAGAATGGTACTTCCATTACAACGAGCATGCGGAGAATCCTGTCTTGTACATATTCGGCCTTTTCCGGCCAGTTTCGGCTTTTTAATAGTTTCAAAATGAGTCGTATCGCCGGATATTATGAGGTGTGAGAACTCGCAGCACGCTGCCAATCCCCGAAAAATGGTACGCCCACTACAACGAGCATACGGAGCAACGGGTTCTGTACACCTTCGGCCTTTTCCGGACATTTCCGGCTTTTTAATTGTTTCAAAATGTGCCGTTTATCAGGATATTATGATGAGAGAGAACACGTTACGCGCTGCCAATCCCCGAGAAATGGTACGCCCCTTACAACGAGCATACGGAGCATCAGGTTCTGTACACCTTCGGCCTTTTCCGGACATTTCCGGCTTTTTAAGTGATCAAAAATGGGCGAATAGCAGGATATTATGATACGTAAAAACGCGTTGAGCGTTGCCAATCCCCCAAAAATGGTCCTTCCATTACAACGAGCATACGGAGCAACGGGTTCTGTACACCTTCGGCCTTTTCCGGATATTTCCGGCTTTTTAATTGTTTCAAAATGGGCCGTATATCAGGATATTATGATGTGTAAGAACCAGTTGCTCTCTGCCAACCCCCCAAAAATGGTACTTCCATTACAGCGAGCAAACGGAGCATTGGGTTCTGTACACCTTCTGCCTTTTCCGGACATCTCCGGCATTTCATGTGATTAAAAAGGGGCCGTATAGCAGGATATTATGATGTGAGGGAACTCCTTGCGCGCTGCAAATCCCCGAAGAATGGTACTTCCATTACAACGAGCATGACGAGAATCCTGTCTTGTACATATTCGGCCTTTTCCGGCCAGTTTCGGCTTTTTAATAGTTTCAAAATGAGTCGTATCGCAGGATATTATGATGTGTAAAAACGCGTTGAGCGTTGCCAATCCCCCAAAAATGGTAATTCCATTACAACGAGCATACGGAGCAACGGGTTCTGTACACCTTCGGCCTTTTCCGGACATTTCCGGCTTTTTAATTGCTTCAAAATGGGCCGTATATCAGGATATTATGATGTGTAAGAACCAGTTGCTCTCTGCCAACCCCCCAAAAATGGTACTTCCATTACAACAAGCAAAGGGAGCAACGGGTTCTGTACACCTTCGGCCTTTTCCGGACATTTCCGGCTTTTTAATTGTTTCAAAATGGGCCGTATATCAGGATATTATGATGTGAGAGAACTCGTTGCGCGCTGCCAATCCCCGAAGAATGGTACTTCCATTACAACGAGCATGCGGAGAATCCTGTCTTGTACATATTCGGCCATTTCCGGCCAGTTTCGGCTTTTTAATTGTTTCAAAATGGGCCGTATATCAGGATATTATGATGTGTAAGAACCAGTTGCTCTCTGCCAATCCCCGAAAAATGGTACGCCCACTACAACGAGCATACGGAGCAACGGGTTCTGTACACCTTCGGCCTTTTCCGGACATTTCCGGCTTTTTAATTGTTTCAAAATGTGCCGTTTATCAGGATATTATGATGTGAGAGAACACGTTACGCGCTGCCAATCCCCGAGAAATGGTACGCCCCTTACAACGAGCATACGGAGCATCAGGTTCTGTACACCTTCGGCCTTTTCCGGACATTTCCGGCATATTAAGTGATCAAAAACGGGCAGAATAGCAGGATATTATGATGTGAGAGAACACGGTGCGCGCTGCCAATCCCCGAAGAATGGTACTTCCAATACAACCAGCATCCGGAGAATCCTGTCTTGTACATTCTCGGCCTTTTCCGGCCAGTTTCGGCTTTTTAATTGTTTCAAAATGGGTGGTATCGCAGGATATTATGATGTGAGAGAACTCGTTGCGCGCAGCCAATCCCCGAAGAATGGTACTTCCATTACAACGAGCATGCGGAGAATCCTGTCTTGTACATATTCGGCATTTCCGGCCAGTTTCGGCTTTTTAATAGTTTCAAAATGAGTCGTATCGCCGGATATTATGTGGTGTGAGACCTCGCAGCACGCTGCCAATCCCCGAAAAATGGTACGCCCACTACAACGAGCATAAGGAGCAACGGGTTCTGTACACCTTCGGCCTTTTCCGGACATTTCCGGCTTTTTAATTGTTTCAAAATGTGCCGTTTATCAGGATATTATGATGAGAGAGAACACGTTACGCGCTGCCAATCCCCGAGAAATGGTACGCCCCTTACAACGAGCATACGGAGCATCAGGTTCTGTACACCTTCGGCCTTTTCCGGACATTTCCGGCATTTTAAGTGATCAAAAATGGGCCGAATAGCAGGATATTATGATGTGTAAAAACGCGTTGAGCGTTGCCAATCCCCCAAAAATGGTAATTCCATTACAACGAGCATACGGAGCAACGGGTTCTGTACACCTTCGGCCTTTTCCGGATATTTCCGGCTTTTTAATTGCTTCAAAATGGGCCGTATATCAGGATATTATGATGTGTAAGAACCAGTTGCTCTCTGCCAACCCCCCAAAAATGGTACTTCCATTACAACAAGCAAAGGGAGCAACGGGTTCTGTACACCTTCGGCCTTTTCCGGACATTTCCGGCTTTTTAATTGTTTCAAAATGGGCCGTATATCAGGATATTATGATGTGAGAGAACTCGTTGCGCGCTGCCAATCCCCGAAGAATGGTACTTCCATTACAACGAGGATGCGGAGAATCCTGTCTTGTACATATACGGCCTTTTCCGGAAAGTTTCGGCATTTTAATAGTTTCAAAATGAGTCGTTTCGCAGGATATTATGAGGTGTGAGAACTCGCTGCACGCTGCCAATCCCCCAAAAATGGTCCTTCCATTACAACGAGCATACGGAGCAACGGGTTCTGTACACCTTCGGCCTTTTCCGGATATTACCGGCTTTTTAATTGTTTCAAAAAGGGTCGTATCGCAGGATATTATGATGTTTGAGATCTCGCTGCACGCTGCCAATCCCCGAAAAATGGTACGCCCACTACAACGAGCATACGGAGCAACGGGTTCTGTACACCTTCGGCCTTTTCCGGACATTTCCGGCTTTTTAATTGTTTCAAAATGTGCCGTTTATCAGGATATTATGATGTGAGAGAACTCGTTGCGCGCTGCCAATCCCCGAAGAATGGTACTTCCATTACAACGAGCATGCGGAGAATCCTGTCTTGTACATATACGGCCTTTTCCGGCAAGTTTCGGCATTTTAATAGTTTCAAAATGAGTCGTTTCGCAGGATATTATGAGGTGTGAGAACTCGCTGCACGCTGCCAATCCCCCAAAAATGGTCCTTCCATTTCAACGAGCATACGGAGCATCAGGTTCTGTACACCTTCGGCCTTTTCCGGACATTTCCGGCTTTTTAATTGTTTCAAAATGGGCCGTATATCAGGATATTATGATGTGAGAGAACTCGTTGCGCGCTGCCAATCCCCGAAGAATGGTACTTCCATTACAACGAGCATGCGGAGCATCAGGTTCTGTACACCTTCGGCCTTTTCCGGACATTTCCGGCTTTTTAATTGTTTCAAAATGGGTCGTATCGCAGGATATTATGATGTGAGAGAACTCGTTGCGCGCAGCCAATCCCCGAAGAATGGTACTTCCATTACAACGAGCATGCGGAGAATCCTGTCTTGTACATATTCGGCCTTTTCCGGCCAGTTTCGGCTTTTTAATAGTTTCAAAATGAGTCGTATCGCCGGATATTATGAGGTGTGAGAACTCGCAGCACGCTGCCAATCCCCGAAAAATGGTACGCCCACTACAACGAGCATACGGAGCAACGGGTTCTGTACACCTTCGGCCTTTTCCGGACATTTCCGGCTTTTTAATTGTTTCAAAATGTGCCGTTTATCAGGATATTATGATGAGAGAGAACACGTTACGCGCTGCCAATCCCCGAGAAATGGTACGCCCCTTACAACGAGCATACGGAGCATCAGGTTCTGTACACCTTCGGCCTTTTCCGGACATTTCCGGCTTTTTAAGTGATCAAAAATGGGCGAATAGCAGGATATTATGATGTGTAAAAACGCGTTGAGCGTTGCCAATCCCCCAAAAATGGTCCTTCCATTACAACGAGCATACGGAGCAACGGGTTCTGTACACCTTCGGCCTTTTCCGGATATTTCCGGCTTTTTAATTGTTTCAAAATGGGCCGTATATCAGGATATTATGATGTGTAAGAACCAGTTGCTCTCTGCCAACCCCCCAAAAATGGTACTTCCATTACAGCGAGCAAACGGAGCATTGGGTTCTGTACACCTTCGGCCTTTTCCGGACATCTCCGGCATTTTATGTGATTAAAAACGGGCCGTATAGCAGGATATTATGATGTGAGAGAAGTCGTTGCGCGCTGCCAATCCCCGAAGAATGGTACTTCCATTACAACGAGCATGCGGAGAATCCTGTCTTGTACATATTCGGCCATTTCCGGCCAGTTTCGGCTTTTTAATAGTTTCAAAATGGGTCGTATCGCAGGATATTATGAGGTGTGAGAACTGGCTGCACGCTGGAAATCCCCCAAAAATGGTACGTCCATTACAACGAGCATACGGAGCAACGGGTTCTGTACACCTTCGGCCTTTTCCGGACATTTCCGGCTTTTTAATTGCTTCAAAATGGGCCGTATATCAGGATATTATGATGTGTAAGAACCAGTTGCTCTCTGCCAACCCCCCAAAAATGGTACTTCCATTACAACAAGCAAAGGGAGCAACGGGTTCTGTACACCTTCGGCCTTTTCCGGACATTTCCGGCTTTTTAATTGTTTCAAAATGGGCCGTATATCAGGATATTATGATGTGAGAGAACTCGTTGCGCGCTGCCAATCCCCGAAGAATGGTACTTCCATTACAACGAGCATGCGGAGAATCCTGTCTTGTACATATTCGGCCATTTCCGGCCAGTTTCGGCTTTTTAATAGTTTCAAAATGGGTCGTATCGCAGGATATTATGAGGTGTGAGAACTGGCTGCACGCTGCCAATCCCCCAAAAATGGTCCTTCCATTACAACGAGCATACGGAGCAGCGGGTTCTGTACACCTTCGGCCTTTTCCGGATATTACCGGCTTTTTAATTGTTTCAAAAAGGGTCGTATCGCAGGATGTTATGATGTTTGAGATCTCGCTGCTCGCTGCCAATCCCCGAAAAATGGTACGCCCACTACAACGAGCATACGGAGCAACGGGTTCTGTACACCTTCGGCCTTTTCCGGACATTTCCGGCTTTTTAATTGTTTCAAAATGTGCCGTTTATCAGGATATTATGATGTGAGAGAACACGTTACGCGCTGCCAATCCCCGAGAAATGGTACGCCCCTTACAACGAGCATACGGAGCATCAGGTTCTGTACACCTTCGGCCTTTTCCGGACATTTCCGGCATATTAAGTGATCAAAAACGGGCAGAATAGCAGGATATTATGATGTGAGAGAACACGGTGCGCGCTGCCAATCCCCGAAGAATGGTACTTCCAATACAACCAGCATCCGGAGAATCCTGTCTTGTACATTTTCGGCCTTTTCCGGCCAGTTTCGGCTTTTTAATTGTTTCAAAATGGGTGGTATCGCAGGATATTATGATGTGAGAGAACTCGTTGCGCGCAGCCAATCCCCGAAGAATGGTACTTCCATTACAACGAGCATGCGGAGAATCCTGTCTTGTACATATTCGGCATTTCCGGCCAGTTTCGGCTTTTTAATAGTTTCAAAATGAGTCGTATCGCCGGATATTATGTGGTGTGAGAACTCGCAGCACGCTGCCAATCCCCGAAAAATGGTACGCCCACTACAACGAGCATACGGAGCAACGGGTTCTGAACACCTTCGGCCTTTTCCGGACATTTCCGGCTTTTTAATTGTTTCAAAATGTGCCGTTTATCAGGATATTATGATGAGAGAGAACACGTTACGCGCTGCCAATCCCCGAGAAATGGTACGCCCCTTACAACGAGCATACGGAGCATCAGGTTCTGTACACCTTCGGCCTTTTCCGGACATTTCCGGCATTTTAAGTGATCAAAAATGGGCCGAATAGCAGGATATTATGATGTGTAAAAACGCGTTGAGCGTTGCCAATCCCCCAAAAATGGTAATTCCATTACAACGAGCATACGGAGCAACGGGTTCTGTACACCTTCGGCCTTTTCCGGACATTTCCGGCTTTTTAATTGTTTCAAAATGGGCCGTATATCAGGATATTATGATGTGAGAGAACTCGTTGCGCGCTGCCAATCCCCGAAGAATGGTACTTCCATTACAACGAGCATGCGGAGAATCCTGTCTTGTACATATACGGCCTTTTCCGGAAAGTTTCGGCATTTTAATAGTTTCAAAATGAGTCGTTTCGCAGGATATTATGAGGTGTGAGAACTCGCTGCACGCTGCCAATCCCCCAAAAATGGTCCTTCCATTACAACGAGCATACGGAGCAACGGGTTCTGTACACCTTCGGCCTTTTCCGGATATTACCGGCTTTTTAATTGTTTCAAAAAGGGTCGTATCGCAGGATATTATGATGTTTGAGATCTCGCTGCACGCTGCCAATCCCCGAAAAATGGTACGCCCACTACAACGAGCATACGGAGCAACGGGTTCTGTACACCTTCGGCCTTTTCCGGACATTTCCGGCTTTTTAATTGTTTCAAAATGTGCCGTTTATCAGGATATTATGATGTGAGAGAACTCGTTGCGCGCTGCCAATCCCCGAAGAATGGTACTTCCATTACAACGAGCATGCGGAGAATCCTGTCTTGTACATATACGGCCTTTTCCGGCAAGTTTCGGCATTTTAATAGTTTCAAAATGAGTCGTTTCGCAGGATATTATGAGGTGTGAGAACTCGCTGCACGCTGCCAATCCCCCAAAAATGGTCCTTCCATTTCAACGAGCATACGGAGCATCAGGTTCTGTACACCTTCGGCCTTTTCCGGACATTTCCGGCTTTTTAATTGTTTCAAAATGGGCCGTATATCAGGATATTATGATGTGAGAGAACTCGTTGCGCGCTGCCAATCCCCGAAGAATGGTACTTCCATTACAACGAGCATGCGGAGCATCAGGTTCTGTACACCTTCGGCCTTTTCCGGACATTTCCGGCTTTTTAATTGTTTCAAAATGGGTCGTATCGCAGGATATTATGATGTGAGAGAACTCGTTGCGCGCAGCCAATCCCCGAAGAATGGTACTTCCATTACAACGAGCATGCGGAGAATCCTGTCTTGTACATATACGGCCTTTTCCGGCAAGTTTCGGCATTTTAATAGTTTCAAAATGAGTCGTTTCGCAGGATATTATGAGGTGTGAGAACTCGCTGCACGCTGCCAATCCTCCAAAAATGGTTCTTCCATTACAACGAGCATACGGAGCAACGGGTTCTGTAAACCTTCGGCCTTTTCCGGATATTACCGGCTTTTTAATTGTTTCAAAAAGGGTCGTATCGCAGGATATTATGATGTTTGAGATCTCGCTGCACGCTGCCAATCCCCGAAAAATGGTACGCCCACTACAACGAGCATACGGAGCAACGGGTTCTGTACACCTTCGGCCTTTTCCGGACATTTCCGGCTTTTTAATTGTTTCAAAATGTGCCGTTTATCAGGATATTATGATGTGAGAGAACTCGTTGCGCGCTGCCAATCCCCGAAGAATGGTACTTCCATTACAACGAGCATGCGGAGAATCCTGTCTTGTACACATACGGCCTTTTCCGGCAAGTTTCGGCATTTTAATAGTTTCAAAATGAGTCGTTTCGCAGGATATTATGAGGTGTGAGAACTCGCTGCACGCTGCCAATCCCCCAAAAATGGTCCTTCCATTACAACGAGCAAACGGAGCATCAGGTTCTGTACACCTTCGGCCTTTTCCGGACATCTCCGGCATTTTATGTGATTAAAAACGGGCCGTATAGCAGGATATTATGATGTGAGAGAACTCGTTGCGCGCTGCCAATCCCCGAAGAATGGTACTTCCATTACAACGAGCATGCGGAGGATCCTGTCTTGTACATATTCGGCCTTTTCCGGCAAGTTTCGGCTGTCTAGTTATTTCAAAACGGGCCGTATAGCAGGATATTATGATGTGAGAGAACTCGTTGCGCGCTGCCAATCCCCGAAGAATGGTACTTCCATTACAACGAGCATGCGGAGAATCCTGTCTTGTACATATTCGGCCATTTCCGGCCAGTTTCGGCTTTTTAATAGTTTCAAAATGGGTCGTATCGCAGGATATTATGAGGTGTGAGAACTGGCTGCACGCTGGAAATCCCCCAAAAATGGTACGTCCATTACAACGAGCATACGGAGCAACGGGTTCTGTACACCTTCGGCCTTTTCCGGACATTTCCGGCTTTTTAATTGCTTCAAAATGGGCCGTATATCAGGATATTATGATGTGTAAGAACCAGTTGCTCTCTGCCAACCCCCCAAAAATGGTACTTCCATTACAACAAGCAAAGGGAGCAACGGGTTCTGTACACCTTCGGCCTTTTCCGGACATTTCCGGCTTTTTAATTGTTTCAAAATGGGCCGTATATCAGGATATTATGATGTGAGAGAACTCGTTGCGCGCTGCCAATCCCCGAAGAATGGTACTTCCATTACAACGAGCATGCGGAGAATCCTGTCTTGTACATATTCGGCCATTTCCGGCCAGTTTCGGCTTTTTAATAGTTTCAAAATGGGTCGTATCGCAGGATATTATGAGGTGTGAGAACTGGCTGCACGCTGCCAATCCCCCAAAAATGGTCCTTCCATTACAACGAGCATACGGAGCAGCGGGTTCTGTACACCTTCGGCCTTTTCCGGATATTACCGGCTTTTTAATTGTTTCAAAAAGGGTCGTATCGCAGGATATTATGATGTTTGAGATCTCGCTGCACGCTGCCAATCCCCGAAAAATGGTACGCCCACTACAACGAGCATACGGAGCAACGGGTTCTGTACACCTTCGGCCTTTTCCGGACATTTCCGGCTTTTTAATTGTTTCAAAATGTGCCGTTTATCAGGATATTATGATGTGAGAGAACACGTTACGCGCTGCCAATCCCCGAGAAATGGTACGCCCCTTACAACGAGCATACGGAGCATCAGGTTCTGTACACCTTCGGCCTTTTCCGGACATTTCCGGCATATTAAGTGATCAAAAACGGGCAGAATAGCAGGATATTATGATGTGAGAGAACACGGTGCGCGCTGCCAATCCCCGAAGAATGGTACTTCCAATACAACCAGCATCCGGAGAATCCTGTCTTGTACATTTTCGGCCTTTTCCGGCCAGTTTCGGCTTTTTAATTGTTTCAAAATGGGTGGTATCGCAGGATATTATGATGTGAGAGAACTCGTTGCGCGCAGCCAATCCCCGAAGAATGGTACTTCCATTACAACGAGCATGCGGAGAATCCTGTCTTGTACATATTCGGCCTTTTCCGGCCAGTTTCGGCTTTTTAATAGTTTCAAAATGAGTCGTATCGCCGGATATTATGTGGTGTGAGAACTCGCAGCACGCTGCCAATCCCCGAAAAATGGTACGCCCACTACAACGAGCATACGGAGCAACGGGTTCTGTACACCTTCGGCCTTTTCCGGACATTTCCGGCTTTTTAATTGTTTCAAAATGTGCCGTTTATCAGGATATTATGATGAGAGAGAACACGTTACGCGCTGCCAATCCCCGAGAAATGGTACGCCCCTTACAACGAGCATACGGAGCATCAGGTTCTGTACACCTTCGGCCTTTTCCGGACATTTCCGGCATTTTAAGTGATCAAAAATGGGCCGAATAGCAGGATATTATGATGTGTAAAAACGCGTTGAGCGTTGCCAATCCCCCAAAAATGGTAATTCCATTACAACGAGCATACGGAGCAACGGGTTCTGTACACCTTCGGCCTTTTCCGGATATTTCCGGCTTTTTAATTGCTTCAAAATGGGCCGTATATCAGGATATTATGATGTGTAAGAACCAGTTGCTCTCTGCCAACCCCCCAAAAATGGTACTTCCATTACAACAAGCAAAGGGAGCAACGGGTTCTGTACACCTTCGGCCTTTTCCGGACATTTCCGGCTTTTTAATTGTTTCAAAATGGGCCGTATATCAGGATATTATGATGTGAGAGAACTCGTTGCGCGCTGCCAATCCCCGAAGAATGGTACTTCCATTACAACGAGCATGCGGAGAATCCTGTCTTGTACATATACGGCCTTTTCCGGAAAGTTTCGGCATTTTAATAGTTTCAAAATGAGTCGTTTCGCAGGATATTATGAGGTGTGAGAACTCGCTGCACGCTGCCAATCCCCCAAAAATGGTCCTTCCACTACAACGAGCATACGGAGCAACGGGTTCTGTACACCTTCGGCCTTTTCCGGACATTTCCGGCTTTTTAATTGTTTCAAAATGTGCCGTTTATCAGGATATTATGATGTGAGAGAACTCGTTGCGCGCTGCCAATCCCCGAAGAATGGTACTTCCATTACAACGAGCATGCGGAGAATCCTGTCTTGTACATATACGGCCTTTTCCGGCAAGTTTCGGCATTTTAATAGTTTCAAAATGAGTCGTTTCGCAGGATATTATGAGGTGTGAGAACTCGCTGCACGCTGCCAATCCCCCAAAAATGGTCCTTCCATTTCAACGAGCATACGGAGCATCAGGTTCTGTACACCTTCGGCCTTTTCCGGACATTTCCGGCTTTTTAATTGTTTCAAAATGGGCCGTATATCAGGATATTATGATGTGAGAGAACTCGTTGCGCGCTGCCAATCCCCGAAGAATGGTACTTCCATTACAACGAGCATGCGGAGCATCAGGTTCTGTACACCTTCGGCCTTTTCCGGACATTTCCGGCTTTTTAATTGTTTCAAAATGGGTCGTATCGCAGGATATTATGATGTGAGATAACTCGTTGCGCGCAGCCAATCCCCGAAGAATGGTACTTCCATTACAACGAGCATGCGGAGAATCCTGTCTTGTACATATTCGGCCTTTTCCGGCCAGTTTCGGCTTTTTAATAGTTTCAAAATGAGTCGTATCGCCGGATATTATGAGGTGTGAGAACTCGCAGCACGCTGCCAATCCCCGAAAAATGGTACGCCCACTACAACGAGCATACGGAGCAACGGGTTCTGTACACCTTCGGCCTTTTCCGGACATTTCCGGCTTTTTAATTGTTTCAAAATGTGCCGTTTATCAGGATATTATGATGAGAGAGAACACGTTACGCGCTGCCAATCCCCGAGAAATGGTACGCCCCTTACAACGAGCATACGGAGCATCAGGTTCTGTACACCTTCGGCCTTTTCCGGACATTTCCGGCTTTTTAAGTGATCAAAAATGGGCGAATAGCAGGATATTATGATGTGTAAAAACGCGTTGAGCGTTGCCAATCCCCCAAAAATGGTCCTTCCATTACAACGAGCATACGGAGCAACGGGTTCTGTACACCTTCGGCCTTTTCCGGATATTTCCGGCTTTTTAATTGTTTCAAAATGGGCCGTATATCAGGATATTATGATGTGTAAGAACCAGTTGCTCTCTGCCAACCCCCCAAAAATGGTACTTCCATTACAGCGAGCAAACGGAGCATTGGGTTCTGTACACCTTCTGCCTTTTCCGGACATCTCCGGCATTTCATGTGATTAAAAAGGGGCCGTATAGCAGGATATTATGATGTGAGGGAACTCCTTGCGCGCTGGAAATCCCCGAAGAATGGTACTTCCATTACAACGAGCATGACGAGAATCCTGTCTTGTACATATTCGGCCATTTCCGGCCAGTTTCGGCTTTTTAATAGTTTCAAAATGGGTCGTATCGCAGGATATTATGAGGTGTGAGAACTGGCTGCACGCTGGAAATCCCCCAAAAATGGTACGTCCATTACAACGAGCATACGGAGCAACGGGTTCTGTACACCTTCGGCCTTTTCCGGACATTTCCGGCTTTTTAATTGCTTCAAAATGGGCCGTATATCAGGATATTATGATGTGTAAGAACCAGTTGCTCTCTGCCAACCCCCCAAAAATGGTCCTTCCACTACAACGAGCATACGGAGCAACGGGTTCTGTACACCTTCGGCCTTTTCCGGACATTTCCGGCTTTTTAATTGTTTCAAAATGTGCCGTTTATCAGGATATTATGATGTGAGAGAACTCGTTGCGCGCTGCCAATCCCCGAAGAATGGTACTTCCATTACAACGAGCATGCGGAGAATCCTGTCTTGTACATATACGGCCTTTTCCGGCAAGTTTCGGCATTTTAATAGTTTCAAAATGAGTCGTTTCGCAGGATATTATGAGGTGTGAGAACTCGCTGCACGCTGCCAATCCCCCAAAAATGGTCCTTCCATTTCAACGAGCATACGGAGCATCAGGTTCTGTACACCTTCGGCCTTTTCCGGACATTTCCGGCTTTTTAATTGTTTCAAAATGGGCCGTATATCAGGATATTATGATGTGAGAGAACTCGTTGCGCGCTGCCAATCCCCGAAGAATGGTACTTCCATTACAACGAGCATGCGGAGCATCAGGTTCTGTACACCTTCGGCCTTTTCCGGACATTTCCGGCTTTTTAATTGTTTCAAAATGGGTCGTATCGCAGGATATTATGATGTGAGATAACTCGTTGCGCGCAGCCAATCCCCGAAGAATGGTACTTCCATTACAACGAGCATGCGGAGAATCCTGTCTTGTACATATTCGGCCTTTTCCGGCCAGTTTCGGCTTTTTAATAGTTTCAAAATGAGTCGTATCGCCGGATATTATGAGGTGTGAGAACTCGCAGCACGCTGCCAATCCCCGAAAAATGGTACGCCCACTACAACGAGCATACGGAGCAACGGGTTCTGTACACCTTCGGCCTTTTCCGGACATTTCCGGCTTTTTAATTGTTTCAAAATGTGCCGTTTATCAGGATATTATGATGAGAGAGAACACGTTACGCGCTGCCAATCCCCGAGAAATGGTACGCCCCTTACAACGAGCATACGGAGCATCAGGTTCTGTACACCTTCGGCCTTTTCCGGACATTTCCGGCTTTTTAAGTGATCAAAAATGGGCGAATAGCAGGATATTATGATGTGTAAAAACGCGTTGAGCGTTGCCAATCCCCCAAAAATGGTCCTTCCATTACAACGAGCATACGGAGCAACGGGTTCTGTACACCTTCGGCCTTTTCCGGATATTTCCGGCTTTTTAATTGTTTCAAAATGGGCCGTATATCAGGATATTATGATGTGTAAGAACCAGTTGCTCTCTGCCAACCCCCCAAAAATGGTACTTCCATTACAGCGAGCAAACGGAGCATTGGGTTCTGTACACCTTCTGCCTTTTCCGGACATCTCCGGCATTTCATGTGATTAAAAAGGGGCCGTATAGCAGGATATTATGATGTGAGGGAACTCCTTGCGCGCTGGAAATCCCCGAAGAATGGTACTTCCATTACAACGAGCATGACGAGAATCCTGTCTTGTACATATTCGGCCATTTCCGGCCAGTTTCGGCTTTTTAATAGTTTCAAAATGGGTCGTATCGCAGGATATTATGAGGTGTGAGAACTGGCTGCACGCTGGAAATCCCCCAAAAATGGTACGTCCATTACAACGAGCATACGGAGCAACGGGTTCTGTACACCTTCGGCCTTTTCCGGACATTTCCGGCTTTTTAATTGCTTCAAAATGGGCCGTATATCAGGATATTATGATGTGTAAGAACCAGTTGCTCTCTGCCAACCCCCCAAAAATGGTACTTCCATTACAACAAGCAAAGGGAGCAACGGGTTCTGTACACCTTCGGCCT
Source organism: Bombus muscorum (assembly GCA_963971185.1). NCBI lineage: Eukaryota > Metazoa > Arthropoda > Insecta > Hymenoptera > Apidae > Bombus > Bombus muscorum. Next base: position 7,816,893 of record OZ020130.1, on the reverse strand, counting down.
TTTCCGGACATTTCCGGCTTTTTAATTGTTTCAAAATGGGCCGTATATCAGGATATTATGATGTGAGAGAACTCGTTGCGCGCTGCCAATCCCCGAAGAATGGTACTTCCATTACAACGAGCATGCGGAGAATCCTGTCTTGTACATATTCGGCCATTTCCGGCCAGTTTCGGCTTTTTAATAGTTTCAAAATGGGTCGTATCGCAGGATATTATGAGGTGTGAGAACTGGATGCACGCTGCCAATCCCCCAAAAATGGTCCTTCCATTACAACGAGCATACGGAGCAGCGGGTTCTGTACACCTTCGGCCTTTTCCGGATATTACCGGCTTTTTAATTGTTTCAAAAAGGGTCGTATCGCAGGATATTATGATGTTTGAGATCTCGCTGCACGCTGCCAATCCCCGAAAAATGGTACGCCCACTACAACGAGCATACGGAGCAACGGGTTCTGTACACCTTCGGCCTTTTCCGGACATTTCCGGCTTTTTAATTGTTTCAAAATGTGCCGTTTATCAGGATATTATGATGTGAGAGAACACGTTACGCGCTGCCAATCCCCGAGAAATGGTACGCCCCTTACAACGAGCATACGGAGCATCAGGTTCTGTACACCTTCGGCCTTTTCCGGACATTTCCGGCATATTAAGTGATCAAAAACGGGCAGAATAGCAGGATATTATGATGTGAGAGAACACGGTGCGCGCTGCCAATCCCCGAAGAATGGTACTTCCAATACAACCAGCATCCGGAGAATCCTGTCTTGTACATTTTCGGCCTTTTCCGGCCAGTTTCGGCTTTTTAATTGTTTCAAAATGGGTGGTATCGCAGGATATTATGATGTGAGAGAACTCGTTGCGCGCAGCCAATCCCCGAAAAATGGTACGCCCACTACAACGAGCATACGGAGCAACGGGTTCTGTACACCTTCGGCCTTTTCCGGACATTTCCGGCTTTTTAATTGTTTCAAAATGTGCCGTTTATCAGGATATTATGATGAGAGAGAACACGTTACGCGCTGCCAATCCCCGAGAAATGGTGCGCCCCTTACAACGAGCATACGGAGCATCAGGTTCTGTACACCTTCGGCCTTTTCCGGACATTTCCGGCATTTTAAGTGATCAAAAATGGGCCGAATAGCAGGATATTATGATGTGTAAAAACGCGTTGAGCGTTGCCAATCCCCCAAAAATGGTAATTCCATTACAACGAGCATACGGAGCAACGGGTTCTGTACACCTTCGGCCTTTTCCGGATATTTCCGGCTTTTTAATTGCTTCAAAATGGGCCGTATATCAGGATATTATGATGTGTAAGAACGAGTTGCTCTCTGCCAACCCCCCAAAAATGGTACGCCCACTACAACGAGCATACGGAGCAACGGGTTCTGTACACCTTCGGCCTTTTCCGGACATTTCCGGCTTTTTAATTGTTTCAAAATGTGCCGTTTATCAGGATATTATGATGAGAGAGAACACGTTACGCGCTGCCAATCCCCGAGAAATGGTACGCCCCTTACAACGAGCATACGGAGCATCGGGTTCTGTACACCTTCGGCCTTTTCCGGACATTTCCGGCATTTTAAGTGATCAAAAATGGGCCGAATAGCAGGATATTATGATGTGTAAAAACGCGTTGAGCGTTGCCAATCCCCCAAAAATGGTAATTCCATTACAACGAGCATACGGAGCAACGGGTTCTGTACACCTTCGGCCTTTTCCGGATATTTCCGGCTTTTTAATTGTTTCAAAATGGGCCGTATATCAGGATATTATGATGTGAGAGAACTCGTTGCGCGCTGCCAATCCCCGAAGAATGGTACTTCCATTACAACGAGCATGCGGAGAATCCTGTCTTGTACATATACGGCCTTTTCCGGCCAGTTTCGGCTTTTTAATAGTTTCAAAATGGGTCGTATCGCAGGATATTATGAGGTGTGAGAACTGGCTGCACGCTGGAAATCCCCGAAAAATGGTACGCCCATTACAACGAGCATACGGAGCAACGGGTTCTGTACACCTTCGGCCTTTTCCGGACATTTCCGGCTTTTTAATTGCTCCAAAATGGGCCGTATATCAGGATATTATGATGTGTAAGAACCAGTTGCTCTCTGCCAACCCCCCAAAAATGGTACTTCCATTACAACAAGAAAAGGGAGCAACGGGTTCTGTACACCTTCGGCCTTTTCCGGACATTTCCGGCTTTTTAATTTTTTCAAAATGGGCCGTATATCAGGATATTATGATGTGAGAGAACTCGTTGCGCGCTGCCAATCCCCGAAGAATGGTACTTCCATTACAACGAGCATGCGGAGAATCCTGTCTTGTACATATACGGCCTTTTCCGGCAAGTTTCGGCATTTTAATAGTTTCAAAATGAGTCGTTTCGCAGGATATTATGAGGTGTGAGAACTCGCTGCACGCTGCCAATCCCCCAAAAATGGTCCTTCCATTACAACGAGCATACGGAGCAACGGGTTCTGTACACCTTCGGCCTTTTCCGGATATTACCGGCTTTTTAATTGTTTCAAAAAGGGTCGTATCGCAGGATATTATGATGTTTGAGATCTCGCTGCACGCTGCCAATCCCCGAAAAATGGTACGCCCACTACAACGAGCATACGGAGCAACGGGTTCTGTACACCTTCGGCCTTTTCCGGACATTTCCGGCTTTTTAATTGTTTCAAAATGGGCCGTTTATCAGGATATTATGATGTGAGAGAACTCGTTGCGCGCTGCCAATCCCCGAAGAATGGTACTTCCATTACAACGAGCATGCGGAGAATCCTGTCTTGTACATATACGGCCTTTTCCGGCAAGTTTCGGCATTTTAATAGTTTCAAAATGAGTCGTTTCGCAGGATATTATGAGGTGTGAGAACTCGCTGCACGCTGCCAATCCCCCAAAAATGGTCCTTCCATTTCAACGAGCATACGGAGCATCAGGTTCTGTACACCTTCGGCCTTTTCCGGACATTTCCGGCTTTTTAATTGTTTCAAAATGGGCCGTATATCAGGATATTATGATGTGAGAGAACTCGTTGCGCGCTGCCAATCCCCGAAGAATGGTACTTCCATTACAACGAGCATGCGGAGCACCAGGTTCTGTACACCTTCGGCCTTTTCCGGACATTTCCGGCTTTTTAATTGTTTCAAAATGGGCCGTATATCAGGATATTATGATGTGAGAGAACTCGTTGCGCGCTGCCAATCCCCGAAGAATGGTACTTCCATTACAACGAGCATGCGGAGAATCCTGTCTTGTACATATTCGGCCATTTCCGGCCAGTTTCGGCTTTTTAATAGTTTCAAAATGGGTCGTATCGCAGGATATTATGAGGTGTGAGAACTGGCTGCACGCTGGAAATCCCCGAAAAATGGTACGCCCATTACAACGAGCATACGGAGCAGCGGGTTCTGTACACCTTCGGCCTTTTCCGGACATTTCCGGCTTTTTAATTGCTTCAATAGGGGCCGTATATCAGGATATTATGATGTGTAAGAACCAGTTGCTCTCTGCCAACCCCCCAAAAATGGTACTTCCATTACAACAAGCAAAGGGAGCAACGGGTTCTGTACACCTTCGGCCTTTTCCGGACATTTCCGGCTTTTTAATTGTTTCAAAATGGGCCGTATATCAGGATATTATGATGTGAGAGAACTCGTTGCGCGCTGCCAATCCCCGAAGAATGGTACTTCCATTACAACGAGCATGCGGAGAATCCTGTCTTGTACATATACGGCCTTTTCCGGCAAGTTTCGCCATTTTAATAGTTTCAAAATGGTTCGTATCGCAGGATATTTTGAGGTGTGAGAACTGGCTGCACACTGGAAATCCCCGAAAAATGGTACGCCCATTACAACGAGCATACGGAGCAACGGGTTCTGTACACCTTCGGCCTTTTCCGGATATTTCCGGCTTTTTAATTGCTTCAAAATGGGCCGTATATCAGGATATTATGATGTGAGAGAACACGTTACGCGCTGCCAATCCCCGAGGAATGGTACGCCCCTTACAACGAGCATACGGAGCATCAGGTTCTGTACACCTTCGGCCTTTTCCGGACATTTCCGGCATATTAAGTGATCAAAAACGGGCAGAATAGCAGGATATTATGATGTGAGAGAACACGGTGCGCGCTGCCAATCCCCGAAGAATGGTACTTCCAATACAACCAGCATCCGGAGAATCCTGTCTTGTACATTTTCGGCCTTTTCCGGCCAGTTTCGGCTTTTTAATTGTTTCAAAATGGGTCGTATCGCAGGATATTATGATGTGAGAGAACTCGTTGCGCGCAGCCAATCCCCGAAGAATGGTACTTCCATTACAACGAGCATGCGGAGAATCCTGTCTTGTACATATTCGGCCTTTTCCGGCAAGTTTCTGCATTTTAATAGTTTCAAAATGAGTCGTTTCGCAGGATATTATGAGGTGTGAGAACTCGCTGCACGCTGCCAATCCCCCAAAAATGGTCCTTCCATTACAACGAGCATACGGAGCAACGGGTTCTGTACACCTTCGGCCTTTTCAGGATATTACCGGCTTTTTAATTGTTTCAAAATGGGCCGTATATCAGGATATTATGATGTGTAAGAACCAGTTGCTCTCTGCCAACCCCCCAAAAATGGTACTTCCATTACAACGAGCAAACGGAGCATTGGGTTCTGTACACTTTCGGCCTTTTCCGGACATCTCCGGCATTTTATGTGATTAAAAACGGGCCGTATAGCAGGATATTATGATGTGAGAGAACTCGTTGCGCGCTGCCAATCCCCGAAGAATGGTACTTCCATTACAACGACCATGCGGAGAATCCTGTCTTGTACATATTCGGCCATTTCCGGCCAGTTTCGGCTTTTTAATAGTTTCAAAATGGGTCGTATCGCAGGATATTATGAGGTGTGAGAACTGGCTGCACGCTGGAAATCCCCGAAAAATGGTACGCCCATTACAACGAGCATACGGAGCAGCGGGTTCTGTACACCTTCGGCCTTTTCCGGACATTTCCGGCTTTTTAATTGCTTCAATAGGGGCCGTATATCAGGATATTATGATGTGTAAGAACCAGTTGCTCTCTGCCAACCCCCCAAAAATTGTACTTCCATTACAACAAGCAAAGGGAGCAACGGGTTCTGTACACCTTCGGCCTTTTCCGGACATTTCCGGCTTTTTAATTGTTTCAAAATGGGCCGTATATCAGGATATTATGATGTGAGAGAACTCGTTGCGCCCTGCCAATCCCCGAAGAATGGTACTTCCATTACAACGAGCATGCGGAGAATCCTGTCTTGTACATATACGGCCTTTTCCGGCAAGTTTCGGCATTTTAATAGTTTCAAAATGAGTCGTTTCGCAGGATATTATGAGGTGTGAGAACTCGCTGCACGCTGCCAATCCCCCAAAAATGGTCCTTCCATTTCAACGAGCATACGGAGCATCAGGTTCTGTACACCTTCGGCCTTTTCCGGACATTTCCGGCTTTTTAATTGTTTCAAAATGGGCCGTATATCAGGATATTATGATGTGAGAGAACTCGTTGCGCGCTGCCAATCCCCGAAGAATGGTACTTCCATTACAACGAGCATGCGGAGCATCAGGTTCTGTACACCTTCGGCCTTTTCCGGACATTTCCGGCTTCTTAATTGTTTCAAAATGGGTCGTATCGCAGGATATTATGATGTGAGAGAACTCGTTGCGCGCAGCCAATCCCCGAAGAATGGTACTTCCATTACAACGAGCATGCGGAGAATCCTGTCTTGTACATATTCGGCCTTTTCCGGCCAGTTTCGGCTTTTTAATAGTTTCAAAATGAGTCGTATCGCCGGATATTATGAGGTGTGAGAACTCGCAGCACGCTGCCAATCCCCGAAAAATGGTACGCCCACTACAACGAGCATACGGAGCAACGGGTTCTGTACACCTTCGGCCTTTTCCGGACATTTCCGGCTTTTTAATTGTTTCAAAATGTGCCGTTTATCAGGATATTATGATGAGAGAGAACACGTTACGCGCTGCCAATCCCCGAGAAATGGTACGCCCCTTACAACGAGCATACGGAGCATCAGGTTCTGTACACCTTCGGCCTTTTCCGGACATTTCCGGCTTTTTAATTGTTTCAAAATGTGCCGTTTATCAGGATATTATGATGTGAGAGAACTCGTTGCGCGCTGCCAATCCCCGAAGAATGGTACTTCCATTACAACGAGCATGCGGAGAATCCTGTCTTGTACATATTCGGCCATTTCCGGCCAGTTTCGGCTTTTTAATAGTTTCAAAATGGGTCGTATCGCAGGATATTATGAGGTGTGAGAACTGGCTGCACGCTGGAAATCCCCGAAAAATGGTACGCCCATTACAACGAGCATACGGAGCAACGGGTTCTGTACACCTTCGGCCTTTTCCGGACATTTCCGGCTTTTTAATTGCTTCAAAATGGGCCGTATATCAGGATATTATGATGTGTAAGAACCAGTTGCTCTCTGCCAACCCCCCAAAAATGGTACTTCCATTACAACAAGCAAAGGGAGCAACGGGTTCTGTACACCTTCGGCCTTTTCCGGACATTTCCGGCTTTTTAATTGTTTCAAAATGGGCCGTATATCAGGATATTATGATGTGAGAGAACTCGTTGCGCGCTGCCAATCCCCGAAGAATGGTACTTCCATTACAACGAGCATGCGGAGAATCCTGTCTTGTACATATACGGCCTTTTCCGGCAAGTTTCGGCATTTTAATAGTTTCAAAATGAGTCGTTTCGCAGGATATTATGAGGTGTGAGAACTCGCTGCACGCTGCCAATCCCCCAAAAATGGTTCTTCCATTACAACGAGCATACGGAGCAACGGGTTCTGTACACCTTCGGCCTTTTCCGGATATTACCGGCTTTTTAATTGTTTCAAAAAGGGTCGTATCGCAGGATATTATGATGTTTGAGATCTCGCTGCACGCTGCCAATCCCCGAAAAATGGTACGCCCACTACAACGAGCATACGGAGCAACGGGTTCTGTACACCTTCGGCCTTTTCCGGACATTTCCGGCTTTTTAATTGTTTCAAAATGTGCCGTTTATCAGGATATTATGATGTGAGAGAACTCGTTGCGCGCTGCCAATCCCCGAAGAATGGTACTTCCATTACAACGAGCATGCGGAGAATCCTGTCTTGTACATATACGGCCTTTTCCGGCAAGTTTCGGCATTTTAATAGTTTCAAAATGAGTCGTTTCGCAGGATATTATGAGGTGTGAGAACTCGCTGCACGCTGCCAATCCCCCAAAAATGGTCCTTCCATTACAACGAGCAAACGGAGCATCAGGTTCTGTACACCTTCGGCCTTTTCCGGACATCTCCGGCATTTTATGTGATTAAAAACGGGCCGTATAGCAGGATATTATGATGTGAGAGAACTCGTTGCGCGCTGCCAATCCCCGAAGAATGGTACTTCCATTACAACGAGCATGCGGAGAATCCTGTCTTGTACATATTCGGCCATTTCCGGCCAGTTTCGGCTTTTTAATAGTTTCAAAATGGGTCGTATCGCAGGATATTATGAGGTGTGAGAACTGGCTGCACGCTGGAAATCCCCCAAAAATGGTACGTCCATTACAACGAGCATACGGAGCAACGGGTTCTGTACACCTTCGGCCTTTTCCGGACATTTCCGGCTTTTTAATTGCTTCAAAATGGGCCGTATATCAGGATATTATGATGTGTAAGAACCAGTTGCTCTCTGCCAACCCCCCAAAAATGGTACTTCCATTACAACAAGCAAAGGGAGCAACGGGTTCTGTACACCTTCGGCCTTTTCCGGACATTTCCGGCTTTTTAATTGTTTCAAAATGGGCCGTATATCAGGATATTATGATGTGAGAGAACTCGTTGCGCGCTGCCAATCCCCGAAGAATGGTACTTCCATTACAACGAGCATGCGGAGAATCCTGTCTTGTACATATTCGGCCATTTCCGGCCAGTTTCGGCTTTTTAATAGTTTCAAAATGGGTCGTATCGCAGGATATTATGAGGTGTGAGAACTGGCTGCACGCTGCCAATCCCCCAAAAATGGTCCTTCCATTACAACGAGCATACGGAGCAGCGGGTTCTGTACACCTTCGGCCTTTTCCGGATATTACCGGCTTTTTAATTGTTTCAAAAAGGGTCGTATCGCAGGATATTATGATGTTTGAGATCTCGCTGCACGCTGCCAATCCCCGAAAAATGGTACGCCCACTACAACGAGCATACGGAGCAACGGGTTCTGTACACCTTCGGCCTTTTCCGGACATTTCCGGCTTTTTAATTGTTTCAAAATGTGCCGTTTATCAGGATATTATGATGTGAGAGAACACGTTACGCGCTGCCAATCCCCGAGAAATGGTACGCCCCTTACAACGAGCATACGGAGCATCAGGTTCTGTACACCTTCGGCCTTTTCCGGACATTTCCGGCATATTAAGTGATCAAAAACGGGCAGAATAGCAGGATATTATGATGTGAGAGAACACGGTGCGCGCTGCCAATCCCCGAAGAATGGTACTTCCATTACAACGAGCATGCGGAGAATCCTGTCTTGTACATATACGGCCTTTTCCGGAAAGTTTCGGCATTTTAATAGTTTCAAAATGAGTCGTTTCGCAGGATATTATGAGGTGTGAGAACTCGCTGCACGCTGCCAATCTCCCAAAAATGGTCCTTCCACTACAACGAGCATACGGAGCAACGGGTTCTGTACACCTTCGGCCTTTTCCGGACATTTCCGGCTTTTTAATTGTTTCAAAATGTGCCGTTTATCAGGATATTATGATGTGAGAGAACTCGTTGCGCGCTGCCAATCCCCGAAGAATGGTACTTCCATTACAACGAGCATGCGGAGAATCCTGTCTTGTACATATACGGCCTTTTCCGGCAAGTTTCGGCATTTTAATAGTTTCAAAATGAGTCGTTTCGCAGGATATTATGAGGTGTGAGAACTCGCTGCACGCTGCCAATCCCCCAAAAATGGTCCTTCCATTTCAACGAGCATACGGAGCATCAGGTTCTGTACACCTTCGGCCTTTTCCGGACATTTCCGGCTTTTTAATTGTTTCACAATGGGCCGTATATCAGGATATTATGATGTGAGAGAACTCGTTGCGCGCTGCCAATCCCCGAAGAATGGTACTTCCATTACAACGAGCATGCGGAGCATCAGGTTCTGTACACCTTCGGCCTTTTCCGGACATTTCCGGCTTTTTAATTGTTTCAAAATGGGTCGTATCGCAGGATATTATGATGTGAGAGAACTCGTTGCGCGCAGCCAATCCCCGAAGAATGGTACTTCCATTACAACGAGCATGCGGAGAATCCTGTCTTGTACATATTCGGCCTTTTCCGGCCAGTTTCGGCTTTTTAATAGTTTCAAAATGTGTCGTATCGCCGGATATTATGAGGTGTGAGAACTCGCAGCACGCTGCCAATCCCCGAAAAATGGTACGCCCACTACAACGAGCATACGGAGCAACGGGTTCTGTACACCTTCGGCCTTTTCCGGACATTTCCGGCTTTTTAATTGTTTCAAAATGTGCCGTTTATCAGGATATTATGATGAGAGAGAACACGTTACGCGCTGCCAATCCCCGAGAAATGGTACGCCCCTTACAACGAGCATACGGAGCATCAGGTTCTGTACACCTTCGGCCTTTTCCGGACATTTCTGGCTTTTTAAGTGATCAAAAATGGGCGAATAGCAGGATATTATGATGTGTAAAAACGCGTTGAGCGTTGCCAATCCCCCAAAAATGGTCCTTCCATTACAACGAGCATACGGAGCAACGGGTTCTGTACACCTTCGGCCTTTTCCGGATATTTCCGGCTTTTTAATTGTTTCAAAATGGGCCGTATATCAGGATATTATGATGTGTAAGAACCAGTTGCTCTCTGCCAACCCCCCAAAAATGGTACTTCCATTACAGCGAGCAAACGGAGCATTGGGTTCTGTACACCTTCTGCCTTTTCCGAACATCTCCGGCATTTCATGTGATTAAAAAGGGGCCGTATAGCAGGATATTATGATGTGAGGGAACTCCTTGCGCGCTGCAAATCCCCGAAGAATGGTACTTCCATTACAACGAGCATGACGAGAATCCTGTCTTGTACATATTCGGCCTTTTCCGGCCAGTTTCGGCTTTTTAATAGTTTCAAAATGAGTCGTATCGCAGGATATTATGATGTGTAAAAACGCGTTGAGCGTTGCCAATCCCCCAAAAATGGTAATTCCATTACAACGAGCATACGGAGCAACGGGTTCTGTACACCTTCGGCCTTTTCCGGATATTTCCGGCTTTTTAATTGTTTCAAAATGAGCCGTATATCAGGATATTATGATGTGTAAGAACCAGTTGCTCTCTGCCAACCCCCCAAAAATGGTACTTCCATTACAACGAGCAAACGGAGCATTGGGTTCTGTACACCTTCGGCCTTTTCCGGACATCTCCGGCATTTTATGTGATTAAAAACGGGCCGTATAGCAGGATATTATGATGTGAGAGAACTCGTTGCGCGCTGCCAATCCCCGAAGAATGGTACTTCCATTACAACGAGCATGCGGAGAATCCTGTCTTGTACATATTCGGCCATTTCCGGCCAGTTTCGGCTTTTTAATAGTTTCAAAATGGGTCGTATCGCAGGATATTATGAGGTGTGAGAACTGGCTGCACGCTGGAAATCCCCCAAAAATGGTACGTCCATTACAACGAGCATACGGAGCAACGGGTTCTGTACACCTTCGGCCTTTTCCGGACATTTCCGGCTTTTTAATTGCTTCAAAATGGGCCGTATATCAGGATATTATGATGTGTAAGAACCAGTTGCTCTCTGCCAACCCCCCAAAAATGGTACTTCCATTACAACAAGCAAAGGGAGCAACGGGTTCTGTACACCTTCGGCCTTTTCCGGACATTTCCGGCTTTTTAATTGTTTCAAAATGGGCCGTATATCAGGATATTATGATGTGAGAGAACTCGTTGCGCGCTGCCAATCCCCGAAGAATGGTACTTCCATTACAACGAGCATGCGGAGAATCCTGTCTTGTACATATTCGGCCATTTCCGGCCAGTTTCGGCTTTTTAATAGTTTCAAAATGGGTCGTATCGCAGGATATTATGAGGTGTGAGAACTGGATGCACGCTGCCAATCCCCCAAAAATGGTCCTTCCATTACAACGAGCATACGGAGCAGCGGGTTCTGTACACCTTCGGCCTTTTCCGGATATTACCGGCTTTTTAATTGTTTCAAAAAGGGTCGTATCGCAGGATATTATGATGTTTGAGATCTCGCTGCACGCTGCCAATCCCCGAAAAATGGTACGCCCACTACAACGAGCATACGGAGCAACGGGTTCTGTACACCTTCGGCCTTTTCCGGACATTTCCGGCTTTTTAATTGTTTCAAAATGTGCCGTTTATCAGGATATTATGATGTGAGAGAACACGTTACGCGCTGCCAATCCCCGAGAAATGGTACGCCCCTTACAACGAGCATACGGAGCATCAGGTTCTGTACACCTTCGGCCTTTTCCGGACATTTCCGGCATATTAAGTGATCAAAAACGGGCAGAATAGCAGGATATTATGATGTGAGAGAACACGGTGCGCGCTGCCAATCCCCGAAGAATGGTACTTCCAATACAACCAGCATCCGGAGAATCCTGTCTTGTACATTTTCGGCCTTTTCCGGCCAGTTTCGGCTTTTTAATTGTTTCAAAATGGGTGGTATCGCAGGATATTATGATGTGAGAGAACTCGTTGCGCGCAGCCAATCCCCGAAGAATGGTACTTCCATTACAACGAGCATGCGGAGAATCCTGTCTTGTACATATTCGGCCTTTTCCGGCCAGTTTCGGCTTTTTAATAGTTTCAAAATGAGTCGTATCGCCGGATATTATGAGGTGTGAGAACTCGCAGCACGCTGCCAATCCCCGAAAAATGGTACGCCCACTACAACGAGCATACGGAGCAACGGGTTCTGTACACCTTCGGCCTTTTCCGGACATTTCCGGCTTTTTAATTGTTTCAAAATGTGCCGTTTATCAGGATATTATGATGAGAGAGAACACGTTACGCGCTGCCAATCCCCGAGAAATGGTACGCCCCTTACAACGAGCATACGGAGCATCAGGTTCTGTACACCTTCGGCCTTTTCCGGACATTTCCGGCATTTTAAGTGATCAAAAATGGGCCGAATAGCAGGATATTATGATGTGTAAAAACGCGTTGAGCGTTGCCAATCCCCCAAAAATGGTAATTCCATTACAACGAGCATACGGAGCAACGGGTTCTGTACACCTTCGGCCTTTTCCGGATATTTCCGGCTTTTTAATTGTTTCAAAATGGGCCGTATATCAGGATATTATGATGTGAGAGAACTCGTTGCGCGCTGCCAATCCCCGAAGAATGGTACTTCCATTACAACGAGCATGCGGAGAATCCTGTCTTGTACATATACGGCCTTTTCCGGCCAGTTTCGGCTTTTTAATAGTTTCAAAATGGGTCGTATCGCAGGATATTATGAGGTGTGAGAACTGGCTGCACGCTGGAAATCCCCGAAAAATGGTACGCCCATTACAACGAGCATACGGAGCAACGGGTTCTGTACACCTTCGGCCTTTTCCGGACATTTCCGGCTTTTTAATTGCTTCAAAATGGGCCGTATATCAGGATATTATGATGTGTAAGAACCAGTTGCTCTCTGCCAACCCCCCAAAAATGGTACTTCCATTACAGCGAGCAAACGGAGCATTGGGTTCTGTACATCTTCTGCATTTTCCGGACATCTCCGGCATTTCATGTGATTAAAAAGGGGCCGTATAGCAGGATATTATGATGTGAGGGAACTCCTTGCGCGCTGCAAATCCCCGAAGAATGGTACTTCCATTACAACGAGCATGACGAGAATCCTGTCTTGTACATATTCGGCCTTTTCCGGCCAGTTTCGGCTTTTTAATAGTTTCAAAATGAGTCGTATCGCAGGATATTATGATGTGTAAAAACGCGTTGAGCGTTGCCAATCCCCCAAAAATGGTAATTCCATTACAACGAGCATACGGAGCAACGGGTGCTGTACACCTTCGGCCTTTTCCGGATATTTCCGGCTTTTTAATTGTTTCAAAATGGGCCGTATATCAGGATATTATGATGTGTAAGAACCAGTTGCTCTCTGCCAACCCCCCAAAAATGGTACTTCCATTACAACGAGCAAACGGAGCATTGGGTTCTGTACACCTTCGGCCTTTTCCGGACATCTCCGGCATTTTATGTGATTAAAAAGGGGCCGTATAGCAGGATATTATGATGTGAGAGAACTCGTTGCGCGCTGCCAATCCCCGAAGAATGGTACTTCCATTACAACGAGCATGCGGAGAATCCTGTCTTGTACATATTCGGCCATTTCTGGCCAGTTTCGGCTTTTTAATAGTTTCAAAATGGATCGTATCGCAGGATATTATGAGGTGTGAGAACTGGCTGCAAGCTGGAAATCCCCCAAAAATGGTACGTCCATTACAACGAGCATACGGAGCAACGGGTTCTGTACACCTTCGGCCTTTTCCGGACATTTCCGGCTTTTTAATTGCTTCAAAATGGGCCGTATATCAGGATATTATGATGTGTAAGAACCAGTTGCTCTCTGCCAACCCCCCAAAAATGGTACTTCCATTACAACAAGCAAAGGGAGCAACGGGTTCTGTACACCTTCGGCCTTTTCCGGACATTTCCGGCTTTTTAATTGTTTCAAAATGGGCCGTATATCAGGATATTATGATGTGAGAGAACTCGTTGCGCGCTGCCAATCCCCGAAGAATGGTACTTCCATTACAACGTGCATGCGGAGAATCCTGTCTTGTACATATTCGGCCATTTCCGGCCAGTTTCGGCTTTTTAATAGTTTCAAAATGGGTCGTATCGCAGGATATTATGAGGTGTGAGAACTGGCTGCACGCTGCCAATCCACCAAAAATGGTCCTTCCATTACAACGAGCATACGGAGCAGCGGGTTCTGTACACCTTCGGCCTTTTCCGGATATTACCGGCTTTTTAATTGTTTCAAAAAGGGTCGTATCGCAGGATATTATGATGTTTGAGATCTCGCTGCACGCTGCCAATCCCCGAAAAATGGTACGCCCACTACAACGAGCATACGGAGCAACGGGTTCTGTACACCTTCGGCCTTTTCCGGACATTTCCGGCTTTTTAATTGTTTCAAAATGTGCCGTTTATCAGGATATTATGATGTGAGAGAACACGTTACGCGCTGCCAATCCCCGAGAAATGGTACGCCCCTTACAACGAGCATACGGAGCATCAGGTTCTGTACACCTTCGGCCTTTTCCGGACATTTCTGGCATATTAAGTGATCAAAAACGGGCAGAATAGCAGGATATTATGATGTGAGAGAACATGGTGCGCGCTGCCAATCCCCGAAGAATGGTACTTCCAATACAACCAGCACCCGGAGAATCCTGTCTTGTACATTTTCGGCCTTTTCCGGCCAGTTTCGGCTTTTTAATTGTTTCAAAATGGGTGGTATCGCAGGATATTCTGATGTGAGAGAACTCGTTGCGCGCAGCCAATCCCCGAAGAATGGTACTTCCATTACAACGAGCATGCGGAGAATCCTGTCTTGTACATATTCGGCCTTTTCCGGCCAGTTTCGGCTTTTTAATAGTTTCAAAATGAGTCGTATCGCCGGATATTATGAGGTGTGAGAACTCGCTGCACGCTGCCAATCCCCCAAAAATGGTCCTTCCATTACAACGAGCATACGGAGCAACGGGTTCTGTACACCTTCGGCCTTTTCCGGATATTACCGGCTTTTTAATTGTTTCAAAAAGTGTCGTATCGCAGGATATTATGATGTGTAAAAACGCGTTGAGCGTTGCCAATCCCCCAAAAATGGTAATTCCATTACAACGAGCATACGGAGCAACGGGTTCTGTACACATTCGGCCTTTTCCGGATATTTCCGGCTTTTTAATTGCTTCAAAATGGGCCGTATATCAGGATATTATGATGTGAGAGAACACGTTACGCGCTGCCAATCCCCGAGGAATGGTACGCCCCTTACAACGAGCATACGGAGCATCAGGTTCTGTACACCTTCGGCCTTTTCCGGACATTTCCGGCATATTAAGTGATCAAAAACGGGCAGAATAGCAGGATATTATGATGTGAGAGAACACGGTGCGCGCTGCCAATCCCCGAAGAATGGTACTTCCAATACAACCAGCATCCGGAGAATCCTGTCTTGTACATTTTCGGCCTTTTCCGGCCAGTTTCGGCTTTTTAATTGTTTCAAAATGGGTCGTATCGCAGGATATTATGATGTGAGAGAACTCGTTGCGCGCAGCCAATCCCCGAAGAATGGTACTTCCATTACAACGAGCATGCGGAGAATCCTGTCTTGTACATATTCGGCCTTTTCCGGCAAGTTTCTGCATTTTAATAGTTTCAAAATGAGTCGTTTCGCAGGATATTATGAGGTGTGAGAACTCGCTGCACGCTGCCAATCCCCCAAAAATGGTCCTTCCATTACAACGAGCATACGGAGCAACGGGTTCTGTACACCTTCGGCCTTTTCCGGATATTACCGGCTTTTTAATTGTTTCAAAATGGGCCGTATATCAGGATATTATGATGTGTAAGAACCAGTTGCTCTCTGCCAACCCCCCAAAAATGGTACTTCCATTACAACAAGCAAAGGGAGCAACGGGTTCTGTAAACCTTCGGCCTTTTCCGGATATTACCGGCTTTTTAATTGTTTCAAAAAGGGTCGTATCGCAGGATATTATGATGTTTGAGATCTCGCTGCACGCTGCCAATCCCCGAAAAATGGTACGCCCACTACAACGAGCATACGGAGCAACGGGTTCTGTACACCTTCGGCCTTTTCCGGACATTTCCGGCTTTTTAATTGTTTCAAAATGTGCCGTTTATCAGGATATTATGATGTGAGAGAACTCGTTGCGCGCTGCCAATCCCCGAAGAATGGTACTTCCATTACAACGAGCATGCGGAGAATCCTGTCTTGTACATATTCGGCCTTTTCCGGCAAGTTTCGGCATTTTAATAGTTTCAAAATGAGTCGTTTCGCAGGATATTATGAGGTGTGAGAACTCGCTGCACGCTGCCAATCCCCCAAAAATAGTCCTTCCATTTCAACGAGCATACGGAGCATCAGGTTCTGTACACCTTCGGCCTTTTCCGGACATTTCCGGCTTTTTAATTGTTTCAAAATGGGCCGTATATCAGGATATTATGATGTGAGAGAACTCGTTGCGCGCTGCCAATCCCCGAAGAATGGTACTTCCATTACAACGAGCATGCGGAGAATCCTGTCTTGTACATATTCGGCCATTTCCGGCCAGTTTCGGCTTTTTAATAGTTTCAAAATGGGTCGTATCGCAGGATATTATGAGGTGTGAGAACTGGCTGCACGCTGGAAATCCCCGAAAAATGGTACGCCCATTACAACGAGCATACGGAGCAGCGGGTTCTGTACACCTTCGGCCTTTTCCGGACATTTCCGGCTTTTTAATTGCTTCAATAGGGGCCGTATATCAGGATATTATGATGTGTAAGAACCAGTTGCTCTCTGCCAACCCCCCAAAAATGGTACTTCCATTACAACAAGCAAAGGGAGCAACGGGTTCTGTACACCTTCGGCCTTTTCCGGACATTTCCGGCTTTTTAATTGTTTCAAAATGTGCCGTTTATCAGGATATTATGATGTGAGAGAACTCGTTGCGCGCTGCCAATCCCCGAAGAATGGTACTTCCATTACAACGAGCATGCGGAGAATCCTGTCTTGTACATATTCGGCCATTTCCGGCCAGTTTCGGCTTTTTAATAGTTTCAAAATGGTTCGTATCGCAGGATATTATGAGGTGTGAGAACTCGCTGCACGCTGCCAATCCCCGAAAAATGGTACGCCCATTACAACGAGCATACGGAGCAACGGGTTCTGTACACCTTCGGCCTTTTCCGGATATTTCCGGCTTTTTAATTGCTTCAAAATGGGCCGTATATCAGGATATTATGATGTGAGAGAACACGTTACGCGCTGCCAATCCCCGAGGAATGGTACGCCCCTTACAACGAGCATACGGAGCATCAGGTTCTGTACACCTTCGGCCTTTTCCGGACATTTCCGGCATATTAAGTGATCAAAAACGGGCAGAATAGCAGGATATTATGATGTGAGAGAACACGGTGCGCGCTGCCAATCCCCGAAGAATGGTACTTCCAATACAACCAGCATCCGGAGAATCCTGTCTTGTACATTTTCGGCCTTTTCCGGCCAGTTTCGGCTTTTTAATTGTTTCAAAATGGGTCGTATCGCAGGATATTATGATGTGAGAGAACTCGTTGCGCGCAGCCAATCCCCGAAGAATGGTACTTCCATTACAACGAGCATGCGGAGAATCCTGTCTTGTACATATTCGGCCTTTTCCGGCAAGTTTCTGCATTTTAATAGTTTCAAAATGAGTCGTTTCGCAGGATATTATGAGGTGTGAGAACTCGCTGCACGCTGCCAATCCCCCAAAAATGGTCCTTCCATTACAACGAGCATACGGAGCAACGGGTTCTGTACACCTTCGGCCTTTTCCGGATATTACCGGCTTTTTAATTGTTTCAAAATGGGCCGTATATCAGGATATTATGATGTGTAAGAACCAGTTGCTCTCTGCCAACCCCCCAAAAATGGTACTTCCATTACAACGAGCAAACGGAGCATTGGGTTCTGTACACCTTCGGCCTTTTCCGGACATCTCCGGCATTTTATGTGATTAAAAACGGGCCGTATAGCAGGATATTATGATGTGAGAGAACTCGTTGCGCGCTGCCAATCCCCGAAGAATGGTACTTCCATTACAACGACCATGCGGAGAATCCTGTCTTGTACATATTCGGCCATTTCCGGCCAGTTTCGGCTTTATAATAGTTTCAAAATGGGTCGTATCGCAGGATATTATGAGGTGTGAGAACTGGCTGCACGCTGGAAATCCCCGAAAAATGGTACGCCCATTACAACGAGCATACGGAGCAGCGGGTTCTGTACACCTTCGGCCTTTTCCGGACATTTCCGGCTTTTTAATTGCTTCAATAGGGGCCGTATATCAGGATATTATGATGTGTAAGAACCAGTTGCTCTCTGCCAACCCCCCAAAAATGGTACTTCCATTACAACAAGCAAAGGGAGCAACGGGTTCTGTACACCTTCGGCCTTTTCCGGACATTTCCGGCTTTTTAATTGTTTCAAAATGGGCCGTATATCAGGATATTATGATGTGAGAGAACTCGTTGCGCGCTGCCAATCCCCGAAGAATGGTACTTCCATTACAACGAGCATGCGGAGAATCCTGTCTTGTACATATTCGGCCATTTCCGGCCAGTTTCGGCTTTTTAATAGTTTCAAAATGGTTCGTATCGCAGGATATTATGAGGTGTGAGAACTGGCAGCACGCTGGAAATCCCCGAAAAATGGTACGCCCATTACAACGAGCATACGGAGCAACGGGTTCTGTACACCTTCGGCCTTTTCCGGATATTTCCGGCTTTTTAATTGCTTCAAAATGGGCCGTATATCAGGATATTATGATGTGAGAGAACACGTTACGCGCTGCCAATCCCCGAGAAATGGTACGCCCCTTACAACGAGCATACGGAGCATCAGGTTCTGTACACCTTCGGCCTTTTCCGGACATTTCCGGCATATTAAGTGATCAAAAACGGGCAGAATAGCAGGATATTATAATGTGAGAGAACACGGTGCGCGCTGCCAATCCCCGAAGAATGGTACTTCCAATACAACCAGCATCCGGAGAATCCTGTCTTGTACATTTTCGGCCTTTTCCGGCCAGTTTCGGCTTTTTAATTGTTTCAAAATGGGTCGTATCGCAGGATATTATGATGTGAGAGAACTCGTTGCGCGCAGCCAATCCCCGAAGAATGGTACTTCCATTACAACGAGCATGCGGAGAATCCTGTCTTGTACATATTCGGCCATTTCCGGCCAGTTTCGGCTTTTTAATAGTTTCAAAATGGTTCGTATCGCAGGATATTATGAGGTGTGAGAACTGGCAGCACGCTGGAAATCCCCGAAAAATGGTCCTTCCATTACAACGAGCATACGGAGCAACGGGTTCTGTACACCTTCGGCCTTTTCCGGATATTACCGGCTTTTTAATTGTTTCAAAATGGGCCGTATATCAGGATATTATGATGTGTAAGAACCAGTTGCTCTCTGCCAACCCCCCAAAAATGGTACTTCCATTACAACGAGCAAACGGAGCATTGGGTTCTGTACACCTTCGGCCTTTTCCGGACATCTCCGGCATTTTATGTGATTAAAAACGGGCCGTATAGCAGGATATTATGATGTGAGAGAACTCGTTGCGCGCTGCCAATCCCCGAAGAATGGTACTTCCATTACAACGACCATGCGGAGAATCCTGTCTTGTACATATTCGGCCATTTCCGGCCAGTTTCGGCTTTATAATAGTTTCAAAATGGGTCGTATCGCAGGATATTATGAGGTGTGAGAACTGGCTGCACGCTGGAAATCCCCGAAAAATGGTACGCCCATTACAACGAGCATACGGAGCAGCGGGTTCTGTACACCTTCGGCCTTTTCCGGACATTTCCGGCTTTTTAATTGCTTCAATAGGGGCCGTATATCAGGATATTATGATGTGTAAGAACCAGTTGCTCTCTGCCAACCCCCCAAAAATGGTACTTCCATTACAACAAGCAAAGGGAGCAACGGGTTCTGTACACCTTCGGCCTTTTCCGGACATTTCCGGCTTTTTAATTGTTTCAAAATGGGCCGTATATCAGGATATTATGATGTGAGAGAACTCGTTGCCCGCTGCCAATCCCCGAAGAATGGTACTTCCATTACAACGAGCATGCGGAGAATCCTGTCTTGTACATATTCGGCCATTTCCGGCCAGTTTCGGCTTTTTAATAGTTTCAAAATGGTTCGTATCGCAGGATATTATGAGGTGTGAGAACTGGCAGCACGCTGGAAATCCCCGAAAAATGGTACGCCCATTACAACGAGCATACGGAGCAACGGGTTCTGTACACCTTCGGCCTTTTCCGGATATTTCCGGCTTTTTAATTGCTTCAAAATGGGCCGTATATCAGGATATTATGATGTGAGAGAACACGTTACGCGCTGCCAATCCCCGAGAAATGGTACGCCCCTTACAACGAGCATACGGAGCATCAGGTTCTGTACACCTTCGGCCTTTTCCGGACATTTCCGGCATATTAAGTGATCAAAAACGGGCAGAATAGCAGGATATTATAATGTGAGAGAACACGGTGCGCGCTGCCAATCCCCGAAGAATGGTACTTCCAATACAACCAGCATCCGGAGAATCCTGTCTTGTACATTTTCGGCCTTTTCCGGCCAGTTTCGGCTTTTTAATTGTTTCAAAATGGGTCGTATCGCAGGATATTATGATGTGAGAGAACTCGTTGCGCGCAGCCAATCCCCGAAGAATGGTACTTCCATTACAACGGGCATGCGGAGAATCCTGTCTTGTACATATTCGGCCTTTTCCGGCCAGTTTCGGCTTTTTAATAGTTTCAAAATGAGTCGTATCGCAGGATATTATGAGGTGTGAGAACTCGCTGCACGCTGCCAATCCCCGAAAAATGGTACGCCCACTACAACGAGCATACGGAGCAACGGGTTCTGTACACCTTCGGCCTTTTCCGGACATTTCCGGCTTTTTAATTGATTCAAAATGTGCCGTTTATCAGGATATTATGATGAGAGAGAACACGTTACGCGCTGCCAATCCCCGAGAAATGGTACGCCCCTTACAACGAGCATACGGAGCATCAGCTTCTGTACACCTTCGGCCTTTTCCGGACATTTCCGGCATTTTAAGTGATCAAAAATGGGCCGAATAGCAGGATATTATGATGTGTAAAAACGCGTTGAGCGTTGCCAATCCCCCAAAAATGGTAATTCCATTACAACGAGCATACGGAGCAACGGGTTCTGTACACCTTCGGCCTTTTCCGGACATTTCCGGCATATTAAGTGATCAAAAACGGGCAGAATAGCAGGATATTATAATGTGAGAGAACACGGTGCGCGCTGCCAATCCCCGAAGAATGGTACTTCCAATACAACCAGCATCCGGAGAATCCTGTCTTGTACATTTTCGGCCTTTTCCGGCCAGTTTCGGCTTTTTAATTGTTTCAAAATGGGTCGTATCGCAGGATATTATGATGTGAGAGAACTCGTTGCGCGCAGCCAATCCCCGAAGAATGGTACTTCCATTACAACGGGCATGCGGAGAATCCTGTCTTGTACATATTCGGCCTTTTCCGGCCAGTTTCGGCTTTTTAATAGTTTCAAAATGAGTCGTATCGCAGGATATTATGAGGTGTGAGAACTCGCTGCACGCTGCCAATCCCCGAAAAATGGTACGCCCACTACAACGAGCATACGGAGCAACGGGTTCTGTACACCTTCGGCCTTTTCCGGACATTTCCGGCTTTTTAATTGATTCAAAATGTGCCGTTTATCAGGATATTATGATGAGAGAGAACACGTTACGCGCTGCCAATCCCCGAGAAATGGTACGCCCCTTACAACGAGCATACGGAGCATCAGCTTCTGTACACCTTCGGCCTTTTCCGGACATTTCCGGCATTTTAAGTGATCAAAAATGGGCCGAATAGCAGGATATTATGATGTGTGAGAACTAGCTGCACGCTGCCAATCCCCGAAAAATGGTCCTTCCATTACAACGAGCATACGGAGCAACGGGTTCTGTACACCTTCGGCCTTTTCCGGACATTTCCGGCATTTTATGTGATTAAAAACGGGTCGTATCGCAGGATATTATGATGTGTGAGATCTCGCTGCACGCTGCCAATCCCCGAAAAATGGTACGCCCATTACAACGAGCATACGGAGCCACGGGTTATGTACACGTTCGGCATTTTCCGGACATTTCCGGCTATTTAATTGTTTCAAAATGGGTCGTATCGCAGGATATTATGATGTGAGAGAACTCGTTGCGCGCTGCCAATCCCCGAAGAATGGTACTTCCATTACAACGAGCATGCGGAGAATCCTGTCTTGTACATATTCGGCCTTTTCCGGCCAGTTTCGTCTTTTTAATTGTTTCAAAATTGGTCGTATCGCAGGATAATATGATGTGAGAGAACACGTTATGCGCTGCCAATCCCCGAAGAATGGTACTTCCATTACAACGAGCATGCGGAGAATCCTGTCTTGTACATATTCGGCCTTTTCCGGCCAGTTTCGTCTTTTTAATTGTTTCAAAATGGGTCGTATCGCAGGATATTATGATGTGAGAGAACACGTTACGCGCTGCCAATCCCCGAGAAATGGTACGGCCCTTACAACGAGCATACGGAGCATCAGGTTCTGTACACCTTCGGCCTTTTCCGGACATTTCCGGCATTTTAAGTGATCAAAAACGGGCCGAATAGCAGGATATTATGATGTGAGAGAACACGTTACGCGCTGCCAATCCCCGAGGAATGGTACGCCCCTTACAACGAGCATACGGAGCATCAGGTTCTGTACACCTTCGGCCTTTTCCGGACATTTCCGGCATATTAAGTGATCAAAAACGGGCAGAATAGCAGGATATTATGATGTGAGAGAACACGGTGCGCGCTGCCAATCCCCGAAGAATGGTACTTCCAATACAACCAGCATCCGGAGAATCCTGTCTTGTACATTTTCGGCCTTTTCCGGCCAGTTTCGGCTTTTTAATTGTTTCAAAATGGGTCGTATCGCAGGATATTATGATGTGAGAGAACTCGTTGCGCGCAGCCAATCCCCGAAGAATGGTACTTCCATTACAACGAGCATGCGGAGAATCCTGTCTTGTACATATTCGGCCTTTTCCGGCAAGTTTCTGCATTTTAATAGTTTCAAAATGAGTCGTTTCGCAGGATATTATGAGGTGTGAGAACTCGCTGCACGCTGCCAATCCCCCAAAAATGGTCCTTCCATTACAACGAGCATACGGAGCAACGGGTTCTGTACACCTTCGGCCTTTTCCGGATATTACCGGCTTTTTAATTGTTTCAAAATGGGCCGTATATCAGGATATTATGATGTGTAAGAACCAGTTGCTCTCTGCCAACCCCCCAAAAATGGTACTTCCATTACAACGAGCAAACGGAGCATTGGGTTCTGTACACCTTCGGCCTTTTCCGGACATCTCCGGCATTTTATGTGATTAAAAACGGGCCGTATAGCAGGATATTATGATGTGAGAGAACTCGTTGCGCGCTGCCAATCCCCGAAGAATGGTACTTCCATTACAACGAGCATGCGGAGAATCCTGTCTTGTACATATTCGGCCATTTCCGGCCAGTTTCGGCTTTTTAATAGTTTCAAAATGGGTCGTATCGCAGGATATTATGAGGTGTGAGAACTGGCTGCACGCTGGAAATACCCCAAAAATGGTACGTCCATTACAACGAGCATACGGAGCAACGGGTTCTGTACACCTTCGGCCTTTTCCGGACATTTCAGGCTTTTTAATTGCTTCAAAATGGGCCGTATATCAGGATATTATGATGTGTAAGAACCAGTTGCTCTCTGCCAACCCCCCAAAAATGGTACTTCCATTACAACAAGCAAAGGGGGCAACGGGTTCTGTACACCTTCGGCCTTTTCCGGACATTTCCGGCTTTTTAATTGTTTCAAAATGGGCCGTATATCAGGATATTATGATGTGAGAGAACTCGTTGCGCGCTGCCAATCCCCGAAGAATGGTACTTCCATTACAACGAGCATGCGGAGAATCCTGTCTTGTACATATTCGGCCATTTCCGGCCAGTTTCGGCTTTTTAATAGTTTCAAAATGGTTCGTATCGCAGGATATTATGAGGTGTGAGAACTGGCAGCACGCTGGAAATCCCCGAAAAATGGTACGCCCATTACAACGAGCATACGGAGCAACGGGTTCTGTACACCTTCGGCCTTTTCCGGATATTTCCGGCTTTTTAATTGCTTCAAAATGGGCCGTATATCAGGATATTATGATGTGAGAGAACACGTTGCGCGCTGCCAATCCCCGAGAAATGGTACGCCCCTTACAACGAGCATACGGAGCATCAGCTTCTGTACACCTTCGGCCTTTTCCGGACATTTCCGGCATTTTAAGTGATCAAAAATGGGCCGAATAGCAGGATATTATGATGTGTAAAAACGCGTTGAGCGTTGCCAATCCCACAAAAATGGTAATTCCATTACAACGAGCATACGGAGCAACGGGTTCTGTACACCTTCGGCCTTTTCCGGATATTTCCGGCTTTTTAATTGTTTCAAAATGGGCCGTATATCAGGATATTATGATGTGTAAGAACCAGTTGCTCTCTGCCAACCCCCCAAAAATGGTACTTCCATTACAACGAGCAAACGGAGCATTGGGTTCTGTACACCTTCGGCCTTTTCCGGACATCTCCGGCATTTTATGTGATTAAAAACGGGCCGTATAGCAGGATATTATGATGTGAGGGAACTCGTTGCGCGCTGCAAATCCCCGAAGAATGGTACTTCCATTTCAACGAGCATGACGAGAATCCTGTCTGGTACATATTCGGCCTTTTCCGGCCAGTTTCGGCTTTTTAATAGTTTCAAAATGAGTCGTATCGCAGGATATTATGATGTGTAAAAACGCGTTGAGCGTTGCCAATCCCCCAAAAATGGTAATTCCATTACAACGAGCATGCGGAGAATCCTGTCTTGTACATATTCGGCCATTTCCGGCCAGTTTCGGCTTTTTAATAGTTTCAAAATGGGTCGTATCGCAGGATATTATGAGGTGTGAGAACTGGCTGCACGCTGGAAATCCCCGAAAAATGGTACGCCCATTACAACGAGCATACGGAGCAACGGGTTCTGTACACCTTCGGCCTTTTCCGGACATTTCCGGCTTTTTAATTGCTTCAAAATCGGCCGTATATCAGGATATTATGATGTGTAAGAACCAGTTGCTCTCTGCCAACCCCCCAAAAATGGTACTTCCATTACAACAAGCAAAGGGAGCAACGGGTTCTGTACACCTTCGGCCTTTTCCGGATATTACCGGCTTTTTAATTGTTTCAAAAAGGGTCGTATCGCAGGATATTATGATGTTTGAGATCTCGCTGCACGCTGCCAATCCCCGAAAAATGGTACGCCCACTACAACGAGCATACGGAGCAACGGGTTCTGTACACCTTCGGCCTTTTCCGGACATTTCCGGCTTTTTAATTGTTTCAAAATGTGCCGTTTATCAGGATATTATGATGTGAGAGAACTCGTTGCGCGCTGCCAATCCCCGAAGAATGGTACTTCCATTACAACGAGCATGCGGAGAATCCTGTCTTGTACATATTCGGCCTTTTCCGGCAAGTTTCGGCATTTTAATAGTTTCAAAATGAGTCGTTTCGCAGGATATTATGAGGTGTGAGAACTCGCTGCACGCTGCCAATCCCCCAAAAATAGTCCTTCCATTTCAACGAGCATACGGAGCATCAGGTTCTGTACACCTTCGGCCTTTTCCGGACATTTCCGGCTTTTTAATTGTTTCAAAATGGGCCGTATATCAGGATATTATGATGTGAGAGAACTCGTTGCGCGCTGCCAATCCCCGAAGAATGGTACTTCCATTACAACGAGCATGCGGAGCATCAGGTTCTGTACACCTTCGGCCTTTTCCGGACATTTCCGGCTTTTTAATTGTTTCAAAATGGGCCGTATATCAGGATATTATGATGTGAGAGAACTCGTTGCGCGCTGCCAATCCCCGAAGAATGGTACTTCCATTACAACGAGCATGCGGAGAATCCTGTCTTGTACATATTCGGCCATTTCCGGCCAGTTTCGGCTTTTTAATAGTTTCAAAATGGGTCGTATCGCAGGATATTATGAGGTGTGAGAACTGGCTGCACGCTGGAAATCCCCGAAAAATGGTACGCCCATTACAACGAGCATACGGAGCAGCGGGTTCTGTACACCTTCGGCCTTTTCCGGACATTTGCGGCTTTTTAATTGCTTCAATAGGGGCCGTATATCAGGATATTATGATGTGTAAGAACCAGTTGCTCTCTGCCAACCCCCCAAAAATGGTACTTCCATTACAACAAGCAAAGGGAGCAACGGGTTCTGTACACCTTCGGCCTTTTCCGGATATTACCGGCTTTTTAATTGTTTCAAAAAGGGTCGTATCGCAGGATATTATGATGTTTGAGATCTCGCTGCACGCTGCCAATCCCCGAAAAATGGTACGCCCACTACAACGAGCATACGGAGCAACGGGTTCTGTACACCTTCGGCCTTTTCCGGACATTTCCGGCTTTTTAATTGTTTCAAAATGTGCCGTTTATCAGGATATTATGATGTGAGAGAACTCGTTGCGCGCTGCCAATCCCCGAAGAATGGTACTTCCATTACAACGAGCATGCGGAGAATCCTGTCTTGTACATATTCGGCCTTTTCCGGCAAGTTTCGGCATTTTAATAGTTTCAAAATGAGTCGTTTCGCAGGATATTATGAGGTGTGAGAACTCGCTGCACGCTGCCAATCCCCCAAAAATAGTCCTTCCATTTCAACGAGCATACGGAGCATCAGGTTCTGTACACCTTCGGCCTTTTCCGGACATTTCCGGCTTTTTAATTGTTTCAAAATGGGCCGTATATCAGGATATTATGATGTGAGAGAACTCGTTGCGCGCTGCCAATCCCCGAAGAATGGTACTTCCATTACAACGAGCATGCGGAGCATCAGGTTCTGTACACCTTCGGCCTTTTCCGGACATTTCCGGCTTTTTAATTGTTTCAAAATGGGCCGTATATCAGGATATTATGATGTGAGAGAACTCGTTGCGCGCTGCCAATCCCCGAAGAATGGTACTTCCATTACAACGAGCATGCGGAGAATCCTGTCTTGTACATATTCGGCCATTTCCGGCCAGTTTCGGCTTTTTAATAGTTTCAAAATGGGTCGTATCGCAGGATATTATGAGGTGTGAGAACTGGCTGCACGCTGGAAATCCCCGAAAAATGGTACGCCCATTACAACGAGCATACGGAGCAGCGGGTTCTGTACACCTTCGGCCTTTTCCGGACATTTCCGGCTTTTTAATTGCTTCAATAGGGGCCGTATATCAGGATATTATGATGTGTAAGAACCAGTTGCTCTCTGCCAACCCCCCAAAAATGGTACTTCCATTACAACAAGCAAAGGGAGCAACGGGTTCTGTACACCTTCGGCCTTTTCCGGACATTTCCGGCTTTTTAATTGTTTCAAAATGTGCCGTTTATCAGGATATTATGATGTGAGAGAACTCGTTGCGCGCTGCCAATCCCCGAAGAATGGTACTTCCATTACAACGAGCATGCGGAGAATCCTGTCTTGTACATATTCGGCCATTTCCGGCCAGTTTCGGCTTTTTAATAGTTTCAAAATGGTTCGTATCGCAGGATATTATGAGGTGTGAGAACTCGCTGCACGCTGCCAATCCCCGAAAAATGGTACGCCCATTACAACGAGCATACGGAGCAACGGGTTCTGTACACCTTCGGCCTTTTCCGGATATTTCCGGCTTTTTAATTGCTTCAAAATGGGCCGTATATCAGGATATTATGATGTGTAAGAACCAGTTGCTCTCTGCCAACCCCCCAAAAATGGTACTTCCATTACAACGAGCAAACGGAGCATTGGGTTCTGTACACCTTCGGCCTTTTCCGGACATCTCCGGCATTTTATGTTATTAAAAACGGGCCGTATAGCAGGATATTATGATGTGAGAGAACTCGTTGCGCGCTGCCAATCCCCGAAGAATGGTACTTCCATTACAACGAGCATGCGGAGAATCCTGTCTTGTACATATTCGGCCATTTCCGGCCAGTTTCGGCTTTATAATAGTTTCAAAATGGGTCGTATCGCAGGATATTATGAGGTGTGAGAACTGGCTGCACGCTGGAAATCCCCGAAAAATGGTACGCCCATTACAACGAGCATACGGAGCAGCGGGTTCTGTACACCTTCGGCCTTTTCCGGACATTTCCGGCTTTTTAATTGCTTCAATAGGGGCCGTATATCAGGATATTATGATGTGTAAGAACCAGTTGCTCTCTGCCAACCCCCCAAAAATGGTACTTCCATTACAACAAGCAAAGGGAGCAACGGGTTCTGTACACCTTCGGCCTTTTCCGGACATTTCCGGCTTTTTAATTGTTTCAAAATGGGCCGTATATCAGGATATTATGATGTGAGAGAACTCGTTGCGCGCTGCCAATCCCCGAAGAATGGTACTTCCATTACAACGAGCATGCGGAGAATCCTGTCTTGTACATATTCGGCCATTTCCGGCCAGTTTCGGCTTTTTAATAGTTTCAAAATGGTTCGTATCGCAGGATATTATGAGGTGTGAGAACTGGCAGCACGCTGGAAATCCCCGAAAAATGGTACGCCCATTACAACGAGCATACGGAGCAACGGGTTCTGTACACCTTCGGCCTTTTCCGGATATTTCCGGCTTTTTAATTGCTTCAAAATGGGCCGTATATCAGGATATTATGATGTGAGAGAACACGTTACGCGCTGCCAATCCCCGAGAAATGGTACGCCCCTTACAACGAGCATACGGAGCATCAGGTTCTGTACACCTTCGGCCTTTTCCGGACATTTCCGGCATATTAAGTGATCAAAAACGGGCAGAATAGCAGGATATTATAATGTGAGAGAACACGGTGCGCGCTGCCAATCCCCGAAGAATGGTACTTCCAATACAACCAGCATCCGGAGAATCCTGTCTTGTACATTTTCGGCCTTTTCCGGCCAGTTTCGGCTTTTTAATTGTTTCAAAATGGGTCGTATCGCAGGATATTATGATGTGAGAGAACTCGTTGCGCGCAGCCAATCCCCGAAGAATGGTACTTCCATTACAACGGGCATGCGGAGAATCCTGTCTTGTACATATTCGGCCTTTTCCGGCCAGTTTCGGCTTTTTAATAGTTTCAAAATGAGTCGTATCGCAGGATATTATGAGGTGTGAGAACTCGCTGCACGCTGCCAATCCCCGAAAAATGGTACGCCCACTACAACGAGCATACGGAGCAACGGGTTCTGTACACCTTCGGCCTTTTCCGGACATTTCCGGCTTTTTAATTGATTCAAAATGTGCCGTTTATCAGGATATTATGATGAGAGAGAACACGTTACGCGCTGCCAATCCCCGAGAAATGGTACGCCCCTTACAACGAGCATACGGAGCATCAGCTTCTGTACACCTTCGGCCTTTTCCGGACATTTCCGGCATTTTAAGTGATCAAAAATGGGCCGAATAGCAGGATATTATGATGTGTAAAAACGCGTTGAGCGTTGCCAATCCCACAAAAATGGTAATTCCATTACAACGAGCATACGGAGCAACGGGTTCTGTACACCTTCGGCCTTTTCCGGATATTTCCGGCTTTTTAATTGTTTCAAAATGGGCCGTATATCAGGATATTATGATGTGTAAGAACCAGTTGCTCTCTGCCAACCCCCCAAAAATGGTACTTCCATTACAACGAGCAAACGGAGCATTGGGTTCTGTACACCTTCGGCCTTTTCCGGACATCTCCGGCATTTTATGTTATTAAAAACGGGCCGTATAGCAGGATATTATGATGTGAGAGAACTCGTTGCGCGCTGCCAATCCCCGAAGAATGGTACTTCCATTACAACGAGCATGCGGAGAATCCTGTCTTGTACATATTCGGCCATTTCCGGCCAGTTTCGGCTTTTTAATAGTTTCAAAATGGGTCGTATCGCAGGATATTATGAGGTGTGAGAACTGGCTGCACGCTGGAAATCCCCCAAAAATGGTACGTCCATTACAACGAGCATACGGAGCAACGGGTTCTGTACACCTTCGGCCTTTTCCGGACATTTCCGGCTTTTTAATTGCTTCAAAATGGGCCGTATATCAGGATATTATGATGTGTAAGAACCAGTTGCTCTCTGCCAACCCCCCAAAAATGGTACTTCCATTACAACAAGCAAAGGGGGCAACGGGTTCTGTACACCTTCGGCCTTTTCCGGACATTTCCGGCTTTTTAATTGTTTCAAAATGGGCCGTATATCAGGATATTATGATGTGAGAGAACTCGTTGCGCGCTGCCAATCCCCGAAGAATGGTACTTCCATTACAACGAGCATGCGGAGAATCCTGTCTTGTACATATTCGGCCATTTCCGGCCAGTTTCGGCTTTTTAATAGTTTCAAAATGGTTCGTATCGCAGGATATTATGAGGTGTGAGAACTGGCAGCACGCTGCCAATCCCCGAAAAATGGTACGCCCACTACAACGAGCATACGGAGCAACGGGTTCTGTACACCTTCGGCCTTTTCCGGACATTTCCGGCTTTTTAATTGATTCAAAATGTGCCGTTTATCAGGATATTATGATGAGAGAGAACACGTTACGCGCTGCCCATCCCCGAGAAATGGTACGCCCCTTACAACGAGCATACGGAGCATCAGCTTCTGTACACCTTCGGCCTTTTCCGGACATTTCCGGCATTTTAAGTGATCAAAAATGGGCCGAATAGCAGGATATTATGATGTGTAAAAACGCGTTGAGCGTTGCCAATCCCACAAAAATGGTAATTCCATTACAACGAGCATACGGAGCAACGGGTTCTGTACACCTTCGGCCTTTTCCGGATATTTCCGGCTTTTTAATTGTTTCAAAATGGGCCGTATATCAGGATATTATGATGTGTAAGAACCAGTTGCTCTCTGCCAACCCCCCAAAAATGGTACTTCCATTACAACGAGCAAACGGAGCATTGGGTTCTGTACACCTTCGGCCTTTTCCGGACATCTCCGGCATTTTATGTGATTAAAAACGGGCCGTATAGCAGGATATTATGATGTGAGGGAACTCGTTGCGCGCTGCAAATCCCCGAAGAATGGTACTTCCATTTCAACGAGCATGACGAGAATCCTGTCTGGTACATATTCGGCCTTTTCCGGCCAGTTTCGGCTTTTTAATAGATTCAAAATGAGTCGTATCGCAGGATATTATGATGTGTAAAAACGCGTTGAGCGTTGCCAATCCCCCAAAAATGGTAATTCCATTACAACGAGCATGCGGAGAATCCTGTCTTGTACATATTCGGCCATTTCCGGCCAGTTTCGGCTTTTTAATAGTTTCAAAATGGGTCGTATCGCAGGATATTATGAGGTGTGAGAACTGGCTGCACGCTGGAAATCCCCGAAAAATGGTACGCCCATTACAACGAGCATACGGAGCAACGGGTTCTGTACACCTTCGGCCTTTTCCGGACATTTCCGGCTTTTTAATTGCTTCAAAATCGGCCGTATATCAGGATATTATGATGTGTAAGAACCAGTTGCTCTCTGCCAACCCCCCAAAAATGGTACTTCCATTACAACAAGCAAAGGGAGCAACGGGTTCTGTACACCTTCGGCCTTTTCCGGATATTACCGGCTTTTTAATTGTTTCAAAAAGGGTCGTATCGCAGGATATTATGATGTTTGAGATCTCGCTGCACGCTGCCAATCCCCGAAAAATGGTACGCCCACTACAACGAGCATACGGAGCAACGGGTTCTGTACACCTTCGGCCTTTTCCGGATATTACCGGCTTTTTAATTGTTTCAAAAAGGGTCGTATCGCAGGATATTATGATGTTTGAGATCTCGCTGCACGCTGCCAATCCCCGAAAAATGGTACGCCCACTACAACGAGCATACGGAGCAACGGGTTCTGTACACCTTCGGCCTTTTCCGGACATTTCCGGCTTTTTAATTGTTTCAAAATGTGCCGTTTATCAGGATATTATGATGTGAGAGAACTCGTTGCGCGCTGCCAATCCCCGAAGAATGGTACTTCCATTACAACGAGCATGCGGAGAATCCTGTCTTGTACATATTCGGCCTCTTCCGGCAAGTTTCGGCATTTTAATAGTTTCAAAATGAGTCGTTTCGCAGGATATTATGAGGTGTGAGAACTCGCTG
Source organism: Bombus muscorum (assembly GCA_963971185.1). Lineage (NCBI taxonomy): Eukaryota > Metazoa > Arthropoda > Insecta > Hymenoptera > Apidae > Bombus > Bombus muscorum. The sequence goes on along the minus strand of OZ020130.1, from coordinate 7,784,836 downwards.
CACGCTGCCAATCCCCCAAAAATAGTCCTTCCATTTCAACGAGCATACGGAGCATCAGGTTCTGTACACCTTCGGCCTTTTCCGGACATTTCCGGCTTTTTAATTGTTTCAAAATGGGCCGTATATCAGGATATTATGATGTGAGAGAACTCGTTGCGCGCTGCCAATCCCCGAAGAATGGTACTTCCATTACAACGAGCATGCGGAGCATCAGGTTCTGTACACCTTCGGCCTTTTCCGGACATTTCCGGCTTTTTAATTGTTTCAAAATGGGCCGTATATCAGGATATTATGATGTGAGAGAACTCGTTGCGCGCTGCCAATCCCCGAAGAATGGTACTTCCATTACAACGAGCATGCGGAGAATCCTGTCTTGTACATATTCGGCCATTTCCGGCCAGTTTCGGCTTTTTAATAGTTTCAAAATGGGTCGTATCGCAGGATATTATGAGGTGTGAGAACTGGCTGCACGCTGGAAATCCCCGAAAAATGGTACGCCCATTACAACGAGCATACGGAGCAGCGGGTTCTGTACACCTTCGGCCTTTTCCGGACATTTCCGGCTTTTTAATTGCTTCAATAGGGGCCGTATATCAGGATATTATGATGTGTAAGAACCAGTTGCTCTCTGCCAACCCCCCAAAAATGGTACTTCCATTACAACAAGCAAAGGGAGCAACGGGTTCTGTACACCTTCGGCCTTTTCCGGACATTTCCGGCTTTTTAATTGTTTCAAAATGTGCCGTTTATCAGGATATTATGATGTGAGAGAACTCGTTGCGCGCTGCCAATCCCCGAAGAATGGTACTTCCATTACAACGAGCATGCGGAGAATCCTGTCTTGTACATATTCGGCCATTTCCGGCCAGTTTCGGCTTTTTAATAGTTTCAAAATGGTTCGTATCGCAGGATATTATGAGGTGTGAGAACTCGCTGCACGCTGCCAATCCCCGAAAAATGGTACGCCCATTACAACGAGCATACGGAGCAACGGGTTCTGTACACCTTCGGCCTTTTCCGGATATTTCCGGCTTTTTAATTGCTTCAAAATGGGCCGTATATCAGGATATTATGATGTGAGAGAACACGTTACGCGCTGCCAATCCCCGAGGAATGGTACGCCCCTTACAACGAGCATACGGAGCATCAGGTTCTGTACACCTTCGGCCTTTTCCGGACATTTCCGGCATATTAAGTGATCAAAAACGGGCAGAATAGCAGGATATTATGATGTGAGAGAACACGGTGCGCGCTGCCAATCCCCGAAGAATGGTACTTCCAATACAACCAGCATCCGGAGAATCCTGTCTTGTACATTTTAGGCCTTTTCCGGCCAGTTTCGGCTTTTTAATTGTTTCAAAATGGGTCGTATCGCAGGATATTATGATGTGAGAGAACTCGTTGCGCGCAGCCAATCCCCGAAGAATGGTACTTCCATTACAACGAGCATGCGGAGAATCCTGTCTTGTACATATTCGGCCTTTTCCGGCAAGTTTCTGCATTTTAATAGTTTCAAAATGAGTCGTTTCGCAGGATATTATGAGGTGTGAGAACTCGCTGCACGCTGCCAATCCCCCAAAAATGGTCCTTCCATTACAACGAGCATACGGAGCAACGGGTTCTGTACACCTTCGGCCTTTTCCGGATATTACCGGCTTTTTAATTGTTTCAAAATGGGCCGTATATCAGGATATTATGATGTGTAAGAACCAGTTGCTCTCTGCCAACCCCCCAAAAATGGTACTTCCATTACAACAAGCAAAGGGAGCAACGGGTTCTGTACACCTTCGGCCTTTTCCGGACATTTCCGGCTTTTTAATTGTTTCAAAATGTGCCGTTTATCAGGATATTATGATGTGAGAGAACTCGTTGCGCGCTGCCAATCCCCGAAGAATGGTACTTCCATTACAACGAGCATGCGGAGAATCCTGTCTTGTACATACTCGGCCATTTCCGGCCAGTTTCGGCTTTTTAATAGTTTCAAAATGGTTCGTATCGCAGGATATTATGAGGTGTGAGAACTGGCAGCACGCTGGAAATCCCCGAAAAATGGTACGCCCATTACAACGAGCATACGGAGCAACGGGTTCTGTACACCTTCGGCCTTTTCCGGATATTTCCGGCTTTTTAATTGCTTCAAAATGGGCCGTATATCAGGATATTATGATGTGAGAGAACACGTTACGCGCTGCCAATCCCCGAGAAATGGTACGCCCCTTACAACGAGCATACGGAGCATCAGGTTCTGTACACCTTCGGCCTTTTCCGGACATTTCCGGCATATTAAGTGATCAAAAACGGGCAGAATAGCAGGATATTATAATGTGAGAGAACACGGTGCGCGCTGCCAATCCCCGAAGAATGGTACTTCCAATACAACCAGCATCCGGAGAATCCTGTCTTGTACATTTTCGGCCTTTTCCGGCCAGTTTCGGCTTTTTAATTGTTTCAAAATGGGTCGTATCGCAGGATATTATGATGTGAGAGAACTCGTTGCGCGCAGCCAATCCCCGAAGAATGGTACTTCCATTACAACGGGCATGCGGAGAATCCTGTCTTGTACATATTCGGCCTTTTCCGGCCAGTTTCGGCTTTTTAATAGTTTCAAAATGAGTCGTATCGCAGGATATTATGAGGTGTGAGAACTCGCTGCACGCTGCCAATCCCCGAAAAATGGTACGCCCACTACAACGAGCATACGGAGCAACGGGTTCTGTACACCTTCGGCCTTTTCCGGACATTTCCGGCTTTTTAATTGATTCAAAATGTGCCGTTTATCAGGATATTATGATGAGAGAGAACACGTTACGCGCTGCCAATCCCCGAGAAATGGTACGCCCCTTACAACGAGCAAACGGAGCATTGGGTTCTGTACACCTTCGGCCTTTTCCGGACATCTCCGGCATTTTATGTGATTAAAAACGGGCCGTATAGCAGGATATTATGATGTGAGGGAACTCGTTGCGCGCTGCAAATCCCCGAAGAATGGTACTTCCATTTCAACGAGCATGACGAGAATCCTGTCTGGTACATATTCGGCCTTTTCCGGCCAGTTTCGGCTTTTTAATAGTTTCAAAATGAGTCGTATCGCAGGATATTATGATGTGTAAAAACGCGTTGAGCGTTGCCAATCCCCCAAAAATGGTAATTCCATTACAACGAGCATGCGGAGAATCCTGTCTTGTACATATTCGGCCATTTCCGGCCAGTTTCGGCTTTTTAATAGTTTCAAAATGGGTCGTATCGCAGGATATTATGAGGTGTGAGAACTGGCTGCACGCTGGAAATCCCCGAAAAATGGTACGCCCATTACAACGAGCATACGGAGCAACGGGTTCTGTACACCTTCGGCCTTTTCCGGACATTTCCGGCTTTTTAATTGCTTCAAAATCGGCCGTATATCAGGATATTATGATGTGTAAGAACCAGTTGCTCTCTGCCAACCCCCCAAAAATGGTACTTCCATTACAACAAGCAAAGGGAGCAACGGGTTCTGTACACCTTCGGCCTTTTCCGGATATTACCGGCTTTTTAATTGTTTCAAAAAGGGTCGTATCGCAGGATATTATGATGTTTGAGATCTCGCTGCACGCTGCCAATCCCCGAAAAATGGTACGCCCACTACAACGAGCATACGGAGCAACGGGTTCTGTACACCTTCGGCCTTTTCCGGACATTTCCGGCTTTTTAATTGTTTCAAAATGTGCCGTTTATCAGGATATTATGATGTGAGAGAACTCGTTGCGCGCTGCCAATCCCCGAAGAATGGTACTTCCATTACAACGAGCATGCGGAGAATCCTGTCTTGTACATATTCGGCCTCTTCCGGCAAGTTTCGGCATTTTAATAGTTTCAAAATGAGTCGTTTCGCAGGATATTATGAGGTGTGAGAACTCGCTGCACGCTGCCAATCCCCCAAAAATAGTCCTTCCATTTCAACGAGCATACGGAGCATCAGGTTCTGTACACCTTCGGCCTTTTCCGGACATTTCCGGCTTTTTAATTGTTTCAAAATGGGCCGTATATCAGGATATTATGATGTGAGAGAACTCGTTGCGCGCTGCCAATCCCCGAAGAATGGTACTTCCATTACAACGAGCATGCGGAGCATCAGGTTCTGTACACCTTCGGCCTTTTCCGGACATTTCCGGCTTTTTAATTGTTTCAAAATGGGCCGTATATCAGGATATTATGATGTGAGAGAACTCGTTGCGCGCTGCCAATCCCCGAAGAATGGTACTTCCATTACAACGAGCATGCGGAGAATCCTGTCTTGTACATATTCGGCCATTTCCGGCCAGTTTCGGCTTTTTAATAGTTTCAAAATGGGTCGTATCGCAGGATATTATGAGGTGTGAGAACTGGCTGCACGCTGGAAATCCCCGAAAAATGGTACGCCCATTACAACGAGCATACGGAGCAGCGGGTTCTGTACACCTTCGGCCTTTTCCGGACATTTCCGGCTTTTTAATTGCTTCAATAGGGGCCGTATATCAGGATATTATGATGTGTAAGAACCAGTTGCTCTCTGCCAACCCCCCAAAAATGGTACTTCCATTACAACAAGCAAAGGGAGCAACGGGTTCTGTACACCTTCGGCCTTTTCCGGACATTTCCGGCTTTTTAATTGTTTCAAAATGTGCCGTTTATCAGGATATTATGATGTGAGAGAACTCGTTGCGCGCTGCCAATCCCCGAAGAATGGTACTTCCATTACAACGAGCATGCGGAGAATCCTGTCTTGTACATATTCGGCCATTTCCGGCCAGTTTCGGCTTTTTAATAGTTTCAAAATGGTTCGTATCGCAGGATATTATGAGGTGTGAGAACTCGCTGCACGCTGCCAATCCCCGAAAAATGGTACGCCCATTACAACGAGCATACGGAGCAACGGGTTCTGTACACCTTCGGCCTTTTCCGGATATTTCCGGCTTTTTAATTGCTTCAAAATGGGCCGTATATCAGGATATTATGATGTGAGAGAACACGTTACGCGCTGCCAATCCCCGAGGAATGGTACGCCCCTTACAACGAGCATACGGAGCATCAGGTTCTGTACACCTTCGGCCTTTTCCGGACATTTCCGGCATATTAAGTGATCAAAAACGGGCAGAATAGCAGGATATTATGATGTGAGAGAACACGGTGCGCGCTGCCAATCCCCGAAGAATGGTACTTCCAATACAACCAGCATCCGGAGAATCCTGTCTTGTACATTTTAGGCCTTTTCCGGCCAGTTTCGGCTTTTTAATTGTTTCAAAATGGGTCGTATCGCAGGATATTATGATGTGAGAGAACTCGTTGCGCGCAGCCAATCCCCGAAGAATGGTACTTCCATTACAACGAGCATGCGGAGAATCCTGTCTTGTACATATTCGGCCTTTTCCGGCAAGTTTCTGCATTTTAATAGTTTCAAAATGAGTCGTTTCGCAGGATATTATGAGGTGTGAGAACTCGCTGCACGCTGCCAATCCCCCAAAAATGGTCCTTCCATTACAACGAGCATACGGAGCAACGGGTTCTGTACACCTTCGGCCTTTTCCGGATATTACCGGCTTTTTAATTGTTTCAAAATGGGCCGTATATCAGGATATTATGATGTGTAAGAACCAGTTGCTCTCTGCCAACCCCCCAAAAATGGTACTTCCATTACAACAAGCAAAGGGAGCAACGGGTTCTGTACACCTTCGGCCTTTTCCGGACATTTCCGGCTTTTTAATTGTTTCAAAATGTGCCGTTTATCAGGATATTATGATGTGAGAGAACTCGTTGCGCGCTGCCAATCCCCGAAGAATGGTACTTCCATTACAACGAGCATGCGGAGAATCCTGTCTTGTACATATTCGGCCATTTCCGGCCAGTTTCGGCTTTTTAATAGTTTCAAAATGGTTCGTATCGCAGGATATTATGAGGTGTGAGAACTGGCAGCACGCTGGAAATCCCCGAAAAATGGTACGCCCATTACAACGAGCATACGGAGCAACGGGTTCTGTACACCTTCGGCCTTTTCCGGATATTTCCGGCTTTTTAATTGCTTCAAAATGGGCCGTATATCAGGATATTATGATGTGAGAGAACACGTTACGCGCTGCCAATCCCCGAGAAATGGTACGCCCCTTACAACGAGCATACGGAGCATCAGGTTCTGTACACCTTCGGCCTTTTCCGGACATTTCCGGCATATTAAGTGATCAAAAACGGGCAGAATAGCAGGATATTATAATGTGAGAGAACACGGTGCGCGCTGCCAATCCCCGAAGAATGGTACTTCCAATACAACCAGCATCCGGAGAATCCTGTCTTGTACATTTTCGGCCTTTTCCGGCCAGTTTCGGCTTTTTAATTGTTTCAAAATGGGTCGTATCGCAGGATATTATGATGTGAGAGAACTCGTTGCGCGCAGCCAATCCCCGAAGAATGGTACTTCCATTACAACGGGCATGCGGAGAATCCTGTCTTGTACATATTCGGCCTTTTCCGGCCAGTTTCGGCTTTTTAATAGTTTCAAAATGAGTCGTATCGCAGGATATTATGAGGTGTGAGAACTCGCTGCACGCTGCCAATCCCCGAAAAATGGTACGCCCACTACAACGAGCATACGGAGCAACGGGTTCTGTACACCTTCGGCCTTTTCCGGACATTTCCGGCTTTTTAATTGATTCAAAATGTGCCGTTTATCAGGATATTATGATGAGAGAGAACACGTTACGCGCTGCCAATCCCCGAGAAATGGTACGCCCCTTACAACGAGCATACGGAGCATCAGCTTCTGTACACCTTCGGCCTTTTCCGGACATTTCCGGCATTTTAAGTGATCAAAAATGGGCCGAATAGCAGGATATTATGATGTGTAAAAACGCGTTGAGCGTTGCCAATCCCACAAAAATGGTAATTCCATTACAACGAGCATACGGAGCAACGGGTTCTCTACACCTTCGGCCTTTTCCGGATATTTCCGGCTTTTTAATTGTTTCAAAATGGGCCGTATATCAGGATATTATGATGTGTAAGAACCAGTTGCTCTCTGCCAACCCCCCAAAAATGGTACTTCCATTACAACGAGCAAACGGAGCATTGGGTTCTGTACACCTTCGGCCTTTTCCGGACATCTCCGGCATTTTATGTGATTAAAAACGGGCCGTATAGCAGGATATTATGATGTGAGGGAACTCGTTGCGCGCTGCAAATCCCCGAAGAATGGTACTTCCATTTCAACGAGCATGACGAGAATCCTGTCTGGTACATATTCGGCCTTTTCCGGCCAGTTTCGGCTTTTTAATAGTTTCAAAATGAGTCGTATCGCAGGATATTATGATGTGTAAAAACGCGTTGAGCGTTGCCAATCCCCCAAAAATGGTACTTCCATTACAACGACCATGCGGAGAATCCTGTCTTGTACATATTCGGCCATTTCCGGCCAGTTTCGGCTTTATAATAGTTTCAAAATGGGTCGTATCGCAGGATATTATGAGGTGTGAGAACTGGCTGCACGCTGGAAATCCCCGAAAAATGGTACGCCCATTACAACGAGCATACGGAGCAGCGGGTTCTGTACACCTTCGGCCTTTTCCGGACATTTCCGGCTTTTTAATTGCTTCAATAGGGGCCGTATATCAGGATATTATGATGTGTAAGAACCAGTTGCTCTCTGCCAACCCCCCAAAAATGGTACTTCCATTACAACAAGCAAAGGGAGCAACGGGTTCTGTACACCTTCGGCCTTTTCCGGACATTTCCGGCTTTTTAATTGTTTCAAAATGGGCCGTATATCAGGATATTATGATGTGAGAGAACTCGTTGCGCGCTGCCAATCCCCGAAGAATGGTACTTCCATTACAACGAGCATGCGGAGAATCCTGTCTTGTACATATTCGGCCATTTCCGGCCAGTTTCGGCTTTTTAATAGTTTCAAAATGGTTCGTATCGCAGGATATTATGAGGTGTGAGAACTGGCAGCACGCTGGAAATCCCCGAAAAATGGTACGCCCATTACAACGAGCATACGGAGCAACGGGTTCTGTACACCTTCGGCCTTTTCCGGATATTTCCGGCTTTTTAATTGCTTCAAAATGGGCCGTATATCAGGATATTATGATGTGAGAGAACACGTTACGCGCTGCCAATCCCCTAGAAATGGTACGCCCCTTACAACGAGCATACGGAGCATCAGGTTCTGTACACCTTCGGCCTTTTCCGGACATTTCCGGCATATTAAGTGATCAAAAACGGGCAGAATAGCAGGATATTATAATGTGAGAGAACACGGTGCGCGCTGCCAATCCCCGAAGAATGGTACTTCCAATACAACCAGCATCCGGAGAATCCTGTCTTGTACATTTTCGGCCTTTTCCGGCCAGTTTCGGCTTTTTAATTGTTTCAAAATGGGTCGTATCGCAGGATATTATGATGTGAGAGAACTCGTTGCGCGCAGCCAATCCCCGAAGAATGGTACTTCCATTACAACGGGCATGCGGAGAATCCTGTCTTGTACATATTCGGCCTTTTCCGGCCAGTTTCGGCTTTTTAATAGTTTCAAAATGAGTCGTATCGCAGGATATTATGAGGTGTGAGAACTCGCTGCACGCTGCCAATCCCCGAAAAATGGTACGCCCACTACAACGAGCATACGGAGCAACGGGTTCTGTACACCTTCGGCCTTTTCCGGACATTTCCGGCTTTTTAATTGATTCAAAATGTGCCGTTTATCAGGATATTATGATGAGAGAGAACACGTTACGCGCTGCCAATCCCCGAGAAATGGTACGCCCCTTACAACGAGCATACGGAGCATCAGCTTCTGTACACCTTCGGCCTTTTCCGGACATTTCCGGCATTTTAAGTGATCAAAAATGGGCCGAATAGCAGGATATTATGATGTGTGAGAACTAGCTGCACGCTGCCAATCCCCGAAAAATGGTCCTTCCATTACAACGAGCATACGGAGCAACGGGTTCTGTACACCTTCGGCCTTTTCCGGACATTTCCGGCATTTTATGTGATTAAAAACGGGTCGTATCGCAGGATATTATGATGTGTGAGATCTCGCTGCACGCTGCCAATCCCCGAAAAATGGTACGCCCATTACAACGAGCATACGGAGCCACGGGTTATGTACACGTTCGGCATTTTCCGGACATTTCCGGCTATTTAATTGTTTCAAAATGGGTCGTATCGCAAGATATTATGATGTGAGAGAACTCGTTGCGCGCTGCCAATCCCCGAAGAATGGTACTTCCATTACAACGAGCATGCGGAGAATCCTGTCTTGTACATATTCGGCCTTTTCCGGCCAGTTTCGTCTTTTTAATTGTTTCAAAATTGGTCGTATCGCAGGATAATATGATGTGAGAGAACACGTTATGCGCTGCCAATCCCCGAAGAATGGTACTTCCATTACAACGAGCATGCGGAGAATCCTGTCTTGTACATATTCGGCCTTTTCCGGCCAGTTTCGTCTTTTTAATTGTTTCAAAATGGGTCGTATCGCAGGATATTATGATGTGAGAGAACACGTTACGCGCTGCCAATCCCCGAGGAATGGTACGCCCCTTACAACGAGCATACGGAGCATCAGGTTCTGTACACCTTCGGCCTTTTCCGGACATTTCCGGCATATTAAGTGATCAAAAACGGGCAGAATAGCAGGATATTATGATGTGAGAGAACACGGTGCGCGCTGCCAATCCCCGAAGAATGGTACTTCCAATACAACCAGCATCCGGAGAATCCTGTCTTGTACATTTTCGGCCTTTTCCGGCCAGTTTCGGCTTTTTAATTGTTTCAAAATGGGTCGTATCGCAGGATATTATGATGTGAGAGAACTCGTTGCGCGCAGCCAATCCCCGAAGAATGGTACTTCCATTACAACGAGCATGCGGATAATCCTGTCTTGTACATATTCGGCCTTTTCCGGCAAGTTTCTGCATTTTAATAGTTTCAAAATGAGTCGTTTCGCAGGATATTATGAGGTGTGAGAACTCGCTGCACGCTGCCAATCCCCCAAAAATGGTCCTTCCATTACAACGAGCATACGGAGCAACGGGTTCTGTACACCTTCGGCCTTTTCCGGATATTACCGGCTTTTTAATTGTTTCAAAATGGGCCGTATATCAGGATATTATGATGTGTAAGAACCAGTTGCTCTCTGCCAACCCCCCAAAAATGGTACTTCCATTACATCGAGCAAACGGAGCATTGGGTTCTGTACACCTTCGGCCTTTTCCGGACATCTCCGGCATTTTATGTGATTAAAAACGGGCCGTATAGCAGGATATTATGATGTGAGAGAACTCGTTGCGCGCTGCCAATCCCCGAAGAATGGTACTTCCATTACAACGAGCATGCGGAGAATCCTGTCTTGTACATATTCGGCCATTTCCGGCCAGTTTCGGCTTTTTAATAGTTTCAAAATGGGTCGTATCGCAGGATATTATGAGGTGTGAGAACTGGCTGCACGCTGGAAATCCCCCAAAAATGGTACGTCCATTACAACGAGCATACGGAGCAACGGGTTCTGTACACCTTCGGCCTTTTCCGGACATTTCCGGCTTTTTAATTGCTTCAAAATGGGCCGTATATCAGGATATTATGATGTGTAACAACCAGTTGCTCTCTGCCAACCCCCCAAAAATGGTACTTCCATTACAACAAGCAAAGGGGGCAACGGGTTCTGTACACCTTCGGCCTTTTCCGGACATTTCCGGCTTTTTAATTGTTTCAAAATGGGCCGTATATCAGGATATTATGATGTGAGAGAACTCGTTGCGCGCTGCCGATCCCCGAAGAATGGTACTTCCATTACAACGAGCATGCGGAGAATCCTGTCTTGTACATATTCGGCCATTTCCGGCCAGTTTCGGCTTTTTAATAGTTTCAAAATGGTTCGTATCGCAGGATATTATGAGGTGTGAGAACTGGCAGCACGCTGGAAATCCCCGAAAAATGGTACGCCCATTACAACGAGCATACGGAGCAACGGGTTCTGTACACCTTCGGCCTTTTCCGGATATTTCCGGCTTTTTAATTGCTTCAAAATGGGCCGTATATCAGGATATTATGATGTGAGAGAACACGTTACGCGCTGCCAGTCCCCGAGAAATGGTACGCCCCTTACAACGAGCATACGGAGCATCAGGTTCTGTACACCTTCGGCCTTTTCCGGACATTTCCGGCATATTAAGTGATCAAAAACGGGCAGAATAGCAGGATATTATAATGTGAGAGAACACGGTGCGCGCTGCCAATCCCCGAAGAATGGTACTTCCAATACAACCAGCATCCGGAGAATCCTGTCTTGTACATTTTCGGCCTTTTCCGGCCAGTTTCGGCTTTTTAATTGTTTCAAAATGGGTCGTATCGCAGGATATTATGATGTGAGAGAACTCGTTGCGCGCAGCCAATCCCCGAAGAATGGTACTTCCATTACAACGGGCATGCGGAGAATCCTGTCTTGTACATATTCGGCCTTTTCCGGCCAGTTTCGGCTTTTTAATAGTTTCAAAATGAGTCGTATCGCAGGATATTATGAGGTGTGAGAACTCGCTGCACGCTGCCAATCCCCGAAAAATGGTACGCCCACTACAACGAGCATACGGAGCAACGGGTTCTGTACACCTTCGGCCTTTTCCGGACATTTCCGGCTTTTTAATTGATTCAAAATGTGCCGTTTATCAGGATATTATGATGAGAGAGAACACGTTACGCGCTGCCCATCCCCGAGAAATGGTACGCCCCTTACAACGAGCATACGGAGCATCAGCTTCTGTACACCTTCGGCCTTTTCCGGACATTTCCGGCATTTTAAGTGATCAAAAATGGGCCGAATAGCAGGATATTATGATGTGTAAAAACGCGTTGAGCGTTGCCAATCCCACAAAAATGGTAATTCCATTACAACGAGCATACGGAGCAACGGGTTCTGTACACCTTCGGCCTTTTCCGGATATTTCCGGCTTTTTAATTGTTTCAAAATGGGCCGTATATCAGGATATTATGATGTGTAAGAACCAGTTGCTCTCTGCCAACCCCCCAAAAATGGTACTTCCATTACAACGAGCAAACGGAGCATTGGGTTCTGTACACCTTCGGCCTTTTCCGGACATCTCCGGCATTTTATGTGATTAAAAACGGGCCGTATAGCAGGATATTATGATGTGAGAGAACTCGTTGCGCGCTGCCAATCCCCGAAGAATGGTACTTCCATTACAACGACCATGCGGAGAATCCTGTCTTGTACATATTCGGCCATTTCCGGCCAGTTTCGGCTTTATAATAGTTTCAAAATGGGTCGTATCGCAGGATATTATGAGGTGTGAGAACTGGCTGCACGCTGGAAATCCCCGAAAAATGGTACGCCCATTACAACGAGCATACGGAGCAGCGGGTTCTGTACACCTTCCGCCTTTTCCGGACATTTCCGGCTTTTTAATTGCTTCAATAGGGGCCGTATATCAGGATATTATGATGTGTAAGAACCAGTTGCTCTCTGCCAACCCCCCAAAAATGGTACTTCCATTACAACAAGCAAAGGGAGCAACGGGTTCTGTACACCTTCGGCCTTTTCCGGACATTTCCGGCTTTTTAATTGTTTCAAAATGGGCCGTATATCAGGATATTATGATGTGAGAGAACTCGTTGCGCGCTGCCAATCCCCGAAGAATGGTACTTCCATTACAACGAGCATGCGGAGAATCCTGTCTTGTACATATTCGGCCATTTCCGGCCAGTTTCGGCTTTTTAATAGTTTCAAAATGGTTCGTATCGCAGGATATTATGAGGTGTGAGAACTGGCAGCACGCTGGAAATCCCCGAAAAATGGTACGCCCATTACAACGAGCATACGGAGCAACGGGTTCTGTACACCTTCGGCCTTTTCCGGATATTTCCGGCTTTTTAATTGCTTCAAAATGGGCCGTATATCAGGATATTATGATGTGAGGGAACACGTTACGCGCTGCCAATCCCCGAGAAATGGTACGCCCCTTACAACGAGCATACGGAGCATCAGGTTCTGTACACCTTCGGCCTTTTCCGGACATTTCCGGCATATTAAGTGATCAAAAACGGGCAGAATAGCAGGATATTATAATGTGAGAGAACACGGTGCGCGCTGCCAATCCCCGAAGAATGGTACTTCCAATACAACCAGCATCCGGAGAATCCTGTCTTGTACATTTTCGGCCTTTTCCGGCCAGTTTCGGCTTTTTAATTGTTTCAAAATGGGTCGTATCGCAGGATATTATGATGTGAGAGAACTCGTTGCGCGCAGCCAATCCCCGAAGAATGGTACTTCCATTACAACGGGCATGCGGAGAATCCTGTCTTGTACATATTCGGCCTTTTCCGGCCAGTTTCGGCTTTTTAATAGTTTCAAAATGAGTCGTATCGCAGGATATTATGAGGTGTGAGAACTCGCTGCACGCTGCCAATCCCCGAAAAATGGTACGCCCACTACAACGAGCATACGGAGCAACGGGTTCTGTACACCTTCGGCCTTTTCCGGACATTTCCGGCTTTTTAATTGATTCAAAATGTGCCGTTTATCAGAATATTATGATGAGAGAGAACACGTTACGCGCTGCCAATCCCCGAGAAATGGTACGCCCCTTACAACGAGCATACGGAGCATCAGCTTCTGTACACCTTCGGCCTTTTCCGGACATTTCCGGCATTTTAAGTGATCAAAAATGGGCCGAATAGCAGGATATTATGATGTGTAAAAACGCGTTGAGCGTTGCCAATCCCACAAAAATGGTAATTCCATTACAACGAGCATACGGAGCAACGGGTTCTGTACACCTTCGGCCTTTTCCGGATATTTCCGGCTTTTTAATTGTTTCAAAATGGGCCGTATATCAGGATATTATGATGTGTAAGAACCAGTTGCTCTCTGCCAACCCCCCAAAAATGGTACTTCCATTACAACGAGCAAACGGAGCATTGGGTTCTGTACACCTTCGGCCTTTTCCGGACATCTCCGGCATTTTATGTGATTAAAAACGGGCCGTATAGCAGGATATTATGATGTGAGGGAACTCGTTGCGCGCTGCAAATCCCCGAAGAATGGTACTTCCATTTCAACGAGCATGACGAGAATCCTGTCTGGTACATATTCGGCCTTTTCCGGCCAGTTTCGGCTTTTTAATAGTTTCAAAATGAGTCGTATCGCAGGATATTATGATGTGTAAAAACGCGTTGAGCGTTGCCAATCCCCCAAAAATGGTACTTCCATTACAACGACCATGCGGAGAATCCTGTCTTGTACATATTCGGCCATTTCCGGCCAGTTTCGGCTTTATAATAGTTTCAAAATGGGTCGTATCGCAGGATATTATGAGGTGTGAGAACTGGCTGCACGCTGGAAATCCCCGAAAAATGGTACGCCCATTACAACGAGCATACGGAGCAGCGGGTTCTGTACACCTTCGGCCTTTTCCGGACATTTCCGGCTTTTTAATTGCTTCAATAGGGGCCGTATATCAGGATATTATGATGTGTAAGAACCAGTTGCTCTCTGCCAACCCCCCAAAAATGGTACTTCCATTACAACAAGCAAAGGGAGCAACGGGTTCTGTACACCTTCGGCCTTTTCCGGACATTTCCGGCTTTTTAATTGTTTCAAAATGGGCCGTATATCAGGATATTATGATGTGAGAGAACTCGTTGCGCGCTGCCAATCCCCGAAGAATGGTACTTCCATTACAACGAGCATGCGGAGAATCCTGTCTTGTACATATTCGGCCATTTCCGGCCAGTTTCGGCTTTTTAATAGTTTCAAAATGGTTCGTATCGCAGGATATTATGAGGTGTGAGAACTGGCAGCACGCTGGAAATCCCCGAAAAATGGTACGCCCATTACAACGAGCATACGGAGCAACGGGTTCTGTACACCTTCGGCCTTTTCCGGATATTTCCGGCTTTTTAATTGCTTCAAAATGGGCCGTATATCAGGATATTATGATGTGAGAGAACACGTTACGCGCTGCCAATCCCCGAGAAATGGTACGCCCCTTACAACGAGCATACGGAGCATCAGGTTCTGTACACCTTCGGCCTTTTCCGGACATTTCCGGCATATTAAGTGATCAAAAACGGGCAGAATAGCAGGATATTATAATGTGAGAGAACACGGTGCGCGCTGCCAATCCCCGAAGAATGGTACTTCCAATACAACCAGCATCCGGAGAATCCTGTCTTGTACATTTTCGGCCTTTTCCGGCCAGTTTCGGCTTTTTAATTGTTTCAAAATGGGTCGTATCGCAGGATATTATGATGTGAGAGAACTCGTTGCGCGCAGCCAATCCCCGAAGAATGGTACTTCCATTACAACGGGCATGCGGAGAATCCTGTCTTGTACATATTCGGCCTTTTCCGGCCAGTTTCGGCTTTTTAATAGTTTCAAAATGAGTCGTATCGCAGGATATTATGAGGTGTGAGAACTCGCTGCACGCTGCCAATCCCCGAAAAATGGTACGCCCACTACAACGAGCATACGGAGCAACGGGTTCTGTACACCTTCGGCCTTTTCCGGACATTTCCGGCTTTTTAATTGATTCAAAATGTGCCGTTTATCAGGATATTATGATGAGAGAGAACACGTTACGCGCTGCCAATCCCCGAGAAATGGTACGCCCCTTACAACGAGCATACGGAGCATCAGCTTCTGTACACCTTCGGCCTTTTCCGGACATTTCCGGCATTTTAAGTGATCAAAAATGGGCCGAATAGCAGGATATTATGATGTGTGAGAACTAGCTGCACGCTGCCAATCCCCGAAAAATGGTCCTTCCATTACAACGAGCATACGGAGCAACGGGTTCTGTACACCTTCGGCCTTTTCCGGACATTTCCGGCATTTTATGTGATTAAAAACGGGTCGTATCGCAGGATATTATGATGTGTGAGATCTCGCTGCACGCTGCCAATCCCCGAAAAATGGTACGCCCATTACAACGAGCATACGGAGCCACGGGTTATGTACACGTTCGGCATTTTCCGGACATTTCCGGCTATTTAATTGTTTCAAAATGGGTCGTATCGCAGGATATTATGATGTGAGAGAACTCGTTGCGCGCTGCCAATCCCCGAAGAATGGTACTTCCATTACAACGAGCATGCGGAGAATCCTGTCTTGTACATATTCGGCCTTTTCCGGCCAGTTTCGTCTTTTTAATTGTTTCAAAATTGGTCGTATCGCAGGATAATATGATGTGAGAGAACACGTTATGCGCTGCCAATCCCCGAAGAATGGTACTTCCATTACAACGAGCATGCGGAGAATCCTGTCTTGTACATATTCGGCCTTTTCCGGCCAGTTTCGTCTTTTTAATTGTTTCAAAATGGGTCGTATCGCAGGATATTATGATGTGAGAGAACACGTTACGCGCTGCCAATCCCCGAGGAATGGTACGCCCCTTACAACGAGCATACGGAGCATCAGGTTCTGTACACCTTCGGCCTTTTCCGGACATTTCCGGCATATTAAGTGATCAAAAACGGGCAGAATAGCAGGATATTATGATGTGAGAGAACACGGTGCGCGCTGCCAATCCCCGAAGAATGGTACTTCCAATACAACCAGCATCCGGAGAATCCTGTCTTGTACATTTTCGGCCTTTTCCGGCCAGTTTCGGCTTTTTAATTGTTTCAAAATGGGTCGTATCGCAGGATATTATGATGTGAGAGAACTCGTTGCGCGCAGCCAATCCCCGAAGAATGGTACTTCCATTACAACGAGCATGCGGAGAATCCTGTCTTGTACATATTCGGCCTTTTCCGGCAAGTTTCTGCATTTTAATAGTTTCAAAATGAGTCGTTTCGCAGGATATTATGAGGTGTGAGAACTCGCTGCACGCTGCCAATCCCCCAAAAATGGTCCTTCCATTACAACGAGCATACGGAGCAACGGGTTCTGTACACCTTCGGCCTTTTCCGGATATTACCGGCTTTTTAATTGTTTCAAAATGGGCCGTATATCAGGATATTATGATGTGTAAGAACCAGTTGCTCTCTGCCAACCCCCCAAAAATGGTACTTCCATTACAACGAGCAAACGGAGCATTGGGTTCTGTACACCTTCGGCCTTTTCCGGACATCTCCGGCATTTTATGTGATTAAAAACGGGCCGTATAGCAGGATATTATGATGTGAGAGAACTCGTTGCGCGCTGCCAATCCCCGAAGAATGGTACTTCCATTACAACGAGCATGCGGAGAATCCTGTCTTGTACATATTCGGCCATTTCCGGCCAGTTTCGGCTTTTTAATAGTTTCAAAATGGGTCGTATCGCAGGATATTATGAGGTGTGAGAACTGGCTGCACGCTGGAAATCCCCCAAAAATGGTACGTCCATTACAACGAGCATACGGAGCAACGGGTTCTGTACACCTTCGGCCTTTTCCGGACATTTCCGGCTTTTTAATTGCTTCAAAATGGGCCGTATATCAGGATATTATGATGTGTAACAACCAGTTGCTCTCTGCCAACCCCCCAAAAATGGTACTTCCATTACAACAAGCAAAGGGGGCAACGGGTTCTGTACACCTTCGGCCTTTTCCGGACATTTCCGGCTTTTTAATTGTTTCAAAATGGGCCGTATATCAGGATATTATGATGTGAGAGAACTCGTTGCGCGCTGCCAATCCCCGAAGAATGGTACTTCCATTACAACGAGCATGCGGAGAATCCTGTCTTGTACATATTCGGCCATTTCCGGCCAGTTTCGGCTTTTTAATAGTTTCAAAATGGTTCGTATCGCAGGATATTATGAGGTGTGAGAACTGGCAGCACGCTGGAAATCCCCGAAAAATGGTACGCCCATTACAACGAGCATACGGAGCAACGGGTTCTGTACACCTTCGGCCTTTTCCGGATATTTCCGGCTTTTTAATTGCTTCAAAATGGGCCGTATATCAGGATATTATGATGTGAGAGAACACGTTACGCGCTGCCAGTCCCCGAGAAATGGTACGCCCCTTACAACGAGCATACGGAGCATCAGGTTCTGTACACCTTCGGCCTTTTCCGGACATTTCCGGCATATTAAGTGATCAAAAACGGGCAGAATAGCAGGATATTATAATGTGAGAGAACACGGTGCGCGCTGCCAATCCCCGAAGAATGGTACTTCCAATACAACCAGCATCCGGAGAATCCTGTCTTGTACATTTTCGGCCTTTTCCGGCCAGTTTCGGCTTTTTAATTGTTTCAAAATGGGTCGTATCGCAGGATATTATGATGTGAGAGAACTCGTTGCGCGCAGCCAATCCCCGAAGAATGGTACTTCCATTACAACGGGCATGCGGAGAATCCTGTCTTGTACATATTCGGCCTTTTCCGGCCAGTTTCGGCTTTTTAATAGTTTCAAAATGAGTCGTATCGCAGGATATTATGAGGTGTGAGAACTCGCTGCACGCTGCCAATCCCCGAAAAATGGTACGCCCACTACAACGAGCATACGGAGCAACGGGTTCTGTACACCTTCGGCCTTTTCCGGATATTTCCGGCTTTTTAATTGCTTCAAAATGGGCCGTATATCAGGATATTATGATGTGAGAGAACACGTTACGCGCTGCCAGTCCCCGAGAAATGGTACGCCCCTTACAACGAGCATACGGAGCATCAGGTTCTGTACACCTTCGGCCTTTTCCGGACATTTCCGGCATATTAAGTGATCAAAAACGGGCAGAATAGCAGGATATTATAATGTGAGAGAACACGGTGCGCGCTGCCAATCCCCGAAGAATGGTACTTCCAATACAACCAGCATCCGGAGAATCCTGTCTTGTACATTTTCGGCCTTTTCCGGCCAGTTTCGGCTTTTTAATTGTTTCAAAATGGGTCGTATCGCAGGATATTATGATGTGAGAGAACTCGTTGCGCGCAGCCAATCCCCGAAGAATGGTACTTCCATTACAACGGGCATGCGGAGAATCCTGTCTTGTACATATTCGGCCTTTTCCGGCCAGTTTCGGCTTTTTAATAGTTTCAAAATGAGTCGTATCGCAGGATATTATGAGGTGTGAGAACTCGCTGCACGCTGCCAATCCCCGAAAAATGGTACGCCCACTACAACGAGCATACGGAGCAACGGGTTCTGTACACCTTCGGCCTTTTCCGGACATTTCCGGCTTTTTAATTGATTCAAAATGTGCCGTTTATCAGGATATTATGATGAGAGAGAACACGTTACGCGCTGCCCATCCCCGAGAAATGGTACGCCCCTTACAACGAGCATACGGAGCATCAGCTTCTGTACACCTTCGGCCTTTTCCGGACATTTCCGGCATTTTAAGTGATCAAAAATGGGCCGAATAGCAGGATATTATGATGTGTAAAAACGCGTTGAGCGTTGCCAATCCCACAAAAATGGTAATTCCATTACAACGAGCATACGGAGCAACGGGTTCTGTACACCTTCGGCCTTTTCCGGATATTTCCGGCTTTTTAATTGTTTCAAAATGGGCCGTATATCAGGATATTATGATGTGTAAGAACCAGTTGCTCTCTGCCAACCCCCCAAAAATGGTACTTCCATTACAACGAGCAAACGGAGCATTGGGTTCTGTACACCTTCGGCCTTTTCCGGACATCTCCGGCATTTTATGTGATTAAAAACGGGCCGTATAGCAGGATATTATGATGTGAGGGAACTCGTTGCGCGCTGCAAATCCCCGAAGAATGGTACTTCCATTTCAACGAGCATGACGAGAATCCTGTCTGGTACATATTCGGCCTTTTCCGGCCAGTTTCGGCTTTTTAATAGTTTCAAAATGAGTCGTATCGCAGGATATTATGATGTGTAAAAACGCGTTGAGCGTTGCCAATCCCCCAAAAATGGTAATTCCATTACAACGAGCATGCGGAGAATCCTGTCTTGTACATATTCGGCCATTTCCGGCCAGTTTCGGCTTTTTAATAGTTTCAAAATGGGTCGTATCGCAGGATATTATGAGGTGTGATAACAGGCTGCACGCTGGAAATCCCCGAAAAATGGTACGCCCATTACAACGAGCATACGGAGCAACGGGTTCTGTACACCTTCGGCCTTTTCCGGATATTTCCGGCTTTTTAATTGCTTCAAAATGGGCCGTATATCAGGATATTATGATGTGAGAGAACACGTTACGCGCTGCCAGTCCCCGAGAAATGGTACGCCCCTTACAACGAGCATACGGAGCATCAGGTTCTGTACACCTTCGGCCTTTTCCGGACATTTCCGGCATATTAAGTGATCAAAAACGGGCAGAATAGCAGGATATTATAATGTGAGAGAACACGGTGCGCGCTGCCAATCCCCGAAGAATGGTACTTCCAATACAACCAGCATCCGGAGAATCCTGTCTTGTACATTTTCGGCCTTTTCCGGCCAGTTTCGGCTTTTTAATTGTTTCAAAATGGGTCGTATCGCAGGATATTATGATGTGAGAGAACTCGTTGCGCGCAGCCAATCCCCGAAGAATGGTACTTCCATTACAACGGGCATGCGGAGAATCCTGTCTTGTACATATTCGGCCTTTTCCGGCCAGTTTCGGCTTTTTAATAGTTTCAAAATGAGTCGTATCGCAGGATATTATGAGGTGTGAGAACTCGCTGCACGCTGCCAATCCCCGAAAAATGGTACGCCCACTACAACGAGCATACGGAGCAACGGGTTCTGTACACCTTCGGCCTTTTCCGGACATTTCCGGCTTTTTAATTGATTCAAAATGTGCCGTTTATCAGGATATTATGATGAGAGAGAACACGTTACGCGCTGCCCATCCCCGAGAAATGGTACGCCCCTTACAACGAGCATACGGAGCATCAGCTTCTGTACACCTTCGGCCTTTTCCGGACATTTCCGGCATTTTAAGTGATCAAAAATGGGCCGAATAGCAGGATATTATGATGTGTAAAAACGCGTTGAGCGTTGCCAATCCCACAAAAATGGTAATTCCATTACAACGAGCATACGGAGCAACGGGTTCTGTACACCTTCGGCCTTTTCCGGATATTTCCGGCTTTTTAATTGTTTCAAAATGGGCCGTATATCAGGATATTATGATGTGTAAGAACCAGTTGCTCTCTGCCAACCCCCCAAAAATGGTACTTCCATTACAACGAGCAAACGGAGCATTGGGTTCTGTACACCTTCGGCCTTTTCCGGACATCTCCGGCATTTTATGTGATTAAAAACGGGCCGTATAGCAGGATATTATGATGTGAGGGAACTCGTTGCGCGCTGCAAATCCCCGAAGAATGGTACTTCCATTTCAACGAGCATGACGAGAATCCTGTCTGGTACATATTCGGCCTTTTCCGGCCAGTTTCGGCTTTTTAATAGTTTCAAAATGAGTCGTATCGCAGGATATTATGATGTGTAAAAACGCGTTGAGCGTTGCCAATCCCCCAAAAATGGTAATTCCATTACAACGAGCATGCGGAGAATCCTGTCTTGTACATATTCGGCCATTTCCGGCCAGTTTCGGCTTTTTAATAGTTTCAAAATGGGTCGTATCGCAGGATATTATGAGGTGTGAGAACAGGCTGCACGCTGGAAATCCCCGAAAAATGGTACGCCCATTACAACGAGCATACGGAGCAACGGGTTCTGTACACCTTCGGCCTTTTCCGGACATTTCCGGCTTTTTAATTGCTTCAAAATCGGCCGTATATCAGGATATTATGATGTGTAAGAACCAGTTGCTCTCTGCCAACCCCCCAAAAATGGTACTTCCATTACAACAAGCAAAGGGAGCAACGGGTTCTGTACACCTTCGGCCTTTTCCGGATATTACCGGCTTTTTAATTGTTTCAAAAAGGGTCGTATCGCAGGATATTATGATGTTTGAGATCTCGCTGCACGCTGCCAATCCCCGAAAAATGGTACGCCCACTACAACGAGCATACGGAGCAACGGGTTCTGTACACCTTCGGCCTTTTCCGGACATTTCCGGCTTTTTAATTGTTTCAAAATGTGCCGTTTATCAGGATATTATGATGTGAGAGAACTCGTTGCGCGCTGCCAATCCCCGAAGAATGGTACTTCTATTACAACGAGCATGCGGAGAATCCTGTCTTGTACATATTCGGCCTTTTCCGGCAAGTTTCGGCATTTTAATAGTTTCAAAATGAGTCGTTTCGCAGGATATTATGAGGTGTGAGAACTCGCTGCACGCTGCCAATCCCCCAAAAATAGTCCTTCCATTTCAACGAGCATACGGAGCATCAGGTTCTGTACACCTTCGGCCTTTTCCGGACATTTCCGGCTTTTTAATTGTTTCAAAATGGGCCGTATATCAGGATATTATGATGTGAGAGAACTCGTTGCGCGCTGCCAATCCCCGAAGAATGGTACTTCCATTACAACGAGCATGCGGAGCATCAGGTTCTGTACACCTTCGGCCTTTTCCGGACATTTCCGGCATTTTAAGTGATCAAAAATGGGCCGAATAGCAGGATATTATGATGTGTAAAAACGCGTTGAGCGTTGCCAATCCCACAAAAATGGTAATTCCATTACAACGAGCATACGGAGCAACGGGTTCTGTACACCTTCGGCCTTTTCCGGATATTTCCGGCTTTTTAATTGTTTCAAAATGGGCCGTATATCAGGATATTATGATGTGTAAGAACCAGTTGCTCTCTGCCAACCCCCCAAAAATGGTACTTCCATTACAACGAGCAAACGGAGCATTGGGTTCTGTACACCTTCGGCCTTTTCCGGACATCTCCGGCATTTTATGTGATTAAAAACGGGCCGTATAGCAGGATATTATGATGTGAGGGAACTCGTTGCGCGCTGCAAATCCCCGAAGAATGGTACTTCCATTTCAACGAGCATGACGAGAATCCTGTCTGGTACATATTCGGCCTTTTCCGGCCAGTTTCGGCTTTTTAATAGTTTCAAAATGAGTCGTATCGCAGGATATTATGATGTGTAAAAACGCGTTGAGCGTTGCCAATCCCCCAAAAATGGTAATTCCATTACAACGAGCATGCGGAGAATCCTGTCTTGTACATATTCGGCCATTTCCGGCCAGTTTCGGCTTTTTAATAGTTTCAAAATGGGTCGTATCGCAGGATATTATGAGGTGTGAGAACTGGCTGCACGCTGGAAATCCCCGAAAAATGGTACGCCCATTACAACGAGCATACGGAGCAACGGGTTCTGTACACCTTCGGCCTTTTCCGGACATTTCCGGCTTTTTAATTGCTTCAAAATCGGCCGTATATCAGGATATTATGATGTGTAAGAACCAGTTGCTCTCTGCCAACCCCCCAAAAATGGTACTTCCATTACAACAAGCAAAGGGAGCAACGGGTTCTGTACACCTTCGGCCTTTTCCGGATATTACCGGCTTTTTAATTGTTTCAAAAAGGGTCGTATCGCAGGATATTATGATGTTTGAGATCTCGCTGCACGCTGCCAATCCCCGAAAAATGGTACGCCCACTACAACGAGCATACGGAGCAACGGGTTCTGTACACCTTCGGCCTTTTCCGGACATTTCCGGCTTTTTAATTGTTTCAAAATGTGCCGTTTATCAGGATATTATGATGTGAGAGAACTCGTTGCGCGCTGCCAATCCCCGAAGAATGGTGCTTCCATTACAACGAGCATGCGGAGAATCCTGTCTTGTACATATTCGGCCTTTTCCGGCAAGTTTCGGCATTTTAATAGTTTCAAAATGAGTCGTTTCGCAGGATATTATGAGGTGTGAGAACTCGCTGCACGCTGCCAATCCCCCAAAAATAGTCCTTCCATTTCAACGAGCATACGGAGCATCAGGTTCTGTACACCTTCGGCCTTTTCCGGACATTTCCGGCTTTTTAATTGTTTCAAAATGGGCCGTATATCAGGATATTATGATGTGAGAGAACTCGTTGCGCGCTGCCAATCCCCGAAGAATGGTACTTCCATTACAACGAGCATGCGGAGCATCAGGTTCTGTACACCTTCGGCCTTTTCCGGACATTTCCGGCATTTTAAGTGATCAAAAATGGGCCGAATAGCAGGATATTATGATGTGTAAAAACGCGTTGAGCGTTGCCAATCCCACAAAAATGGTAATTCCATTACAACGAGCATACGGAGCAACGGGTTCTGTACACCTTCGGCCTTTTCCGGATATTTCCGGCTTTTTAATTGTTTCAAAATGGGCCGTATATCAGGATATTATGATGTGTAAGAACCAGTTGCTCTCTGCCAACCCCCCAAAAATGGTACTTCCATTACAACGAGCAAACGGAGCATTGGGTTCTGTACACCTTCGGCCTTTTCCGGACATCTCCGGCATTTTATGTGATTAAAAACGGGCCGTATAGCAGGATATTATGATGTGAGGGAACTCGTTGCGCGCTGCAAATCCCCGAAGAATGGTACTTCCATTTCAACGAGCATGACGAGAATCCTGTCTGGTACATATTCGGCCTTTTCCGGCCAGTTTCGGCTTTTTAATAGTTTCAAAATGAGTCGTATCGCAGGATATTATGATGTGTAAAAACGCGTTGAGCGTTGCTAATCCCCCAAAAATGGTAATTCCATTACAACGAGCATGCGGAGAATCCTGTCTTGTACATATTCGGCCATTTCCGGCCAGTTTCGGCTTTTTAATAGTTTCAAAATGGGTCGTATCGCAGGATATTATGAGGTGTGAGAACTGGCTGCACGCTGGAAATCCCCGAAAAATGGTACGCCCATTACAACGAGCATACGGAGCAACGGGTTCTGTACACCTTCGGCCTTTTCCGGACATTTCCGGCTTTTTAATTGCTTCAAAATCGGCCGTATATCAGGATATTATGATGTGTAAGAACCAGTTGCTCTCTGCCAACCCCCCAAAAATGGTACTTCCATTACAACAAGCAAAGGGAGCAACGGGTTCTGTACACCTTCGGCCTTTTCCGGATATTACCGGCTTTTTAATTGTTTCAAAAAGGGTCGTATCGCAGGATATTATGATGTTTGAGATCTCGCTGCACGCTGCCAATCCCCGAAAAATGGTACGCCCACTACAACGAGCATACGGAGCAACGGGTTCTGTACACCTTCGGCCTTTTCCGGACATTTCCGGCTTTTTAATTGTTTCAAAATGTGCCGTTTATCAGGATATTATGATGTGAGAGAACTCGTTGCGCGCTGCCAATCCCCGAAGAATGGTGCTTCCATTACAACGAGCATGCGGAGAATCCTGTCTTGTACATATTCGGCCTTTTCCGGCAAGTTTCGGCATTTTAATAGTTTCAAAATGAGTCGTTTCGCAGGATATTATGAGGTGTGAGAACTCGCTGCACGCTGCCAATCCCCCAAAAATAGTCCTTCCATTTCAACGAGCATACGGAGCATCAGGTTCTGTACACCTTCGGCCTTTTCCGGACATTTCCGGCTTTTTAATTGTTTCAAAATGGGCCGTATATCAGGATATTATGATGTGAGAGAACTCGTTGCGCGCTGCCAATCCCCGAAGAATGGTACTTCCATTACAACGAGCATGCGGAGCATCAGGTTCTGTACACCTTCGGCCTTTTCCGGACATTTCCGGCATTTTAAGTGATCAAAAATGGGCCGAATAGCAGGATATTATGATGTGTAAAAACGCGTTGAGCGTTGCCAATCCCACAAAAATGGTAATTCCATTACAACGAGCATACGGAGCAACGGGTTCTGTACACCTTCGGCCTTTTCCGGATATTTCCGGCTTTTTAATTGTTTCAAAATGAGCCGTATATCAGGATATTATGATGTGTAAGAACCAGTTGCTCTCTGCCAACCCCCCAAAAATGGTACTTCCATTACAACGAGCAAACGGAGCATTGGGTTCTGTACACCTTCGGCCTTTTCCGGACATCTCCGGCATTTTATGTGATTAAAAACGGGCCGTATAGCAGGATATTATGATGTGAGGGAACTCGTTGCGCGCTGCAAATCCCCGAAGAATGGTACTTCCATTTCAACGAGCATGACGAGAATCCTGTCTGGTACATATTCGGCCTTTTCCGGCCAGTTTCGGCTTTTTAATAGTTTCAAAATGAGTCGTATCGCAGGATATTATGATGTGTAAAAACGCGTTGAGCGTTGCCAATCCCCCAAAAATGGTAATTCCATTACAACGAGCATGCGGAGAATCCTGTCTTGTACATATTCGGCCATTTCCGGCCAGTTTCGGCTTTTTAATAGTTTCAAAATGGGTCGTATCGCAGGATATTATGAGGTGTGAGAACTGGCTGCACGCTGGAAATCCCCGAAAAATGGTACGCCCATTACAACGAGCATACGGAGCAACGGGTTCTGTACACCTTCGGCCTTTTCCGGACATTTCCGGCTTTTTAATTGCTTCAAAATCGGCCGTATATCAGGATATTATGATGTGTAAGAACCAGTTGCTCTCTGCCAACCCCCCAAAAATGGTACTTCCATTACAACAAGCAAAGGGAGCAACGGGTTCTGTACACCTTCGGCCTTTTCCGGATATTACCGGCTTTTTAATTGTTTCAAAAAGGGTCGTATCGCAGGATATTATGATGTTTGAGATCTCGCTGCACGCTGCCAATCCCCGAAAAATGGTACGCCCACTACAACGAGCATACGGAGCAACGGGTTCTGTACACCTTCGGCCTTTTCCGGACATTTCCGGCTTTTTAATTGTTTCAAAATGTGCCGTTTATCAGGATATTATGATGTGAGAGAACTCGTTGCGCGCTGCCAATCCCCGAAGAATGGTACTTCCATTACAACGAGCATGCGGAGAATCCTGTCTTGTACATATTCGGCCTTTTCCGGCAAGTTTCGGCATTTTAATAGTTTCAAAATGAGTCGTTTCGCAGGATATTATGAGGTGTGAGAACTCGCTGCACGCTGCCAATCCCCCAAAAATAGTCCTTCCATTTCAACGAGCATACGGAGCATCAGGTTCTGTACACCTTCGGCCTTTTCCGGACATTTCCGGCTTTTTAATTGTTTCAAAATGGGCCGTATATCAGGATATTATGATGTGAGAGACCTCGTTGCGCGCTGCCAATCCCCGAAGAATGGTACTTCCATTACAACGAGCAAACGGAGCATTGGGTTCTGTACACCTTCGGCCTTTTCCGGACATCTCCGGCATTTTATGTGATTAAAAACGGGCCGTATAGCAGGATATTATGATGTGAGAGAACTCGTTGCGCGCTGCCAATCCCCGAAGAATGGTACTTCCATTACAACGACCATGCGGAGAATCCTGTCTTGTACATATTCGGCCATTTCCGGCCAGTTTCGGCTTTATAATAGTTTCAAAATGGGTCGTATCGCAGGATATTATGAGGTGTGAGAACTGGCTGCACGCTGGAAATCCCCGAAAAATGGTACGCCCATTACAACGAGCATACGGAGCAGCGGGTTCTGTACACCTTCCGCCTTTTCCGGACATTTCCGGCTTTTTAATTGCTTCAATAGGGGCCGTATATCAGGATATTATGATGTGTAAGAACCAGTTGCTCTCTGCCAACCCCCCAAAAATGGTACTTCCATTACAACAAGCAAAGGGAGCAACGGGTTCTGTACACCTTCGGCCTTTTCCGGACATTTCCGGCTTTTTAATTGTTTCAAAATGGGCCGTATATCAGGATATTATGATGTGAGAGAACTCGTTGCGCGCTGCCAATCCCCGAAGAATGGTACTTCCATTACAACGAGCATGCGGAGAATCCTGTCTTGTACATATTCGGCCATTTCCGGCCAGTTTCGGCTTTTTAATAGTTTCAAAATGGTTCGTATCGCAGGATATTATGAGGTGTGAGAACTGGCAGCACGCTGGAAATCCCCGAAAAATGGTACGCCCATTACAACGAGCATACGGAGCAACGGGTTCTGTACACCTTCGGCCTTTTCCGGATATTTCCGGCTTTTTAATTGCTTCAAAATGGGCCGTATATGAGGATATTATGATGTGAGAGAACACGTTACGCGCTGCCAATCCCCGAGAAATGGTACGCCCCTTACAACGAGCATACGGAGCATCAGGTTCTGTACACCTTCGGCCTTTTCCGGACATTTCCGGCATATTAAGTGATCAAAAACGGGCAGAATAGCAGGATATTATAATGTGAGAGAACACGGTGCGCGCTGCCAATCCCCGAAGAATGGTACTTCCAATACAACCAGCATCCGGAGAATCCTGTCTTGTACATTTTCGGCCTTTTCCGGCCAGTTTCGGCTTTTTAATTGTTTCAAAATGGGTCGTATCGCAGGATATTATGATGTGAGAGAACTCGTTGCGCGCAGCCAATCCCCGAAGAATGGTACTTCCATTACAACGGGCATGCGGAGAATCCTGTCTTGTACATATTCGGCCTTTTCCGGCCAGTTTCGGCTTTTTAATAGTTTCAAAATGAGTCGTATCGCAGGATATTATGAGGTGTGAGAACTCGCTGCACGCTGCCAATCCCCGAAAAATGGTACGCCCACTACAACGAGCATACGGAGCAACGGGTTCTGTACACCTTCGGCCTTTTCCGGACATTTCCGGCTTTTTAATTGATTCAAAATGTGCCGTTTATCAGGATATTATGATGAGAGAGAACACGTTACGCGCTGCCAATCCCCGAGAAATGGTACGCCCCTTACAACGAGCATACGGAGCATCAGCTTCTGTACACCTTCGGCATTTTCCGGACATTTCCGGCATTTTAAGTGATCAAAAATGGGCCGAATAGCAGGATATTATGATGTGTAAAAACGCGTTGAGCGTTGCCAATCCCACAAAAATGGTAATTCCATTACAACGAGCATACGGAGCAACGGGTTCTGTACACCTTCGGCCTTTTCCGGATATTTCCGGCTTTTTAATTGTTTCAAAATGGGCCGTATATCAGGATATTATGATGTGTAAGAACCAGTTGCTCTCTGCCAACCCCCCAAAAATGGTACTTCCATTACAACGAGCAAACGGAGCATTGGGTTCTGTACACCTTCGGCCTTTTCCGGACATCTCCGGCATTTTATGTGATTAAAAACGGGCCGTATAGCAGGATATTATGATGTGAGGGAACTCGTTGCGCGCTGCAAATCCCCGAAGAATTTTACTTCCATTTCAACGAGCATGACGAGAATCCTGTCTGGTACATATTCGGCCTTTTCCGGCCAGTTTCGGCTTTTTAATAGTTTCAAAATGAGTCGTATCGCAGGATATTATGATGTGTAAAAACGCGTTGAGCGTTGCCAATCCCCCAAAAATGGTAATTCCATTACAACGAGCATGCGGAGAATCCTGTCTTGTACATATTCGGCCATTTCCGGCCAGTTTCGGCTTTTTAATAGTTTCAAAATGGGTCGTATCGCAGGATATTATGAGGTGTGAGAACTGGCTGCACGCTGGAAATCCCCGAAAAATGGTACGCCCATTACAACGAGCATACGGAGCAACGGGTTCTGTACACCTTCGGCCTTTTCCGGACATTTCCGGCTTTTTAATTGCTTCAAAATCGGCCGTATATCAGGATATTATGATGTGTAAGAACCAGTTGCTCTCTGCCAACCCCCCAAAAATGGTACTTCCATTACAACAAGCAAAGGGAGCAACGGGTTCTGTACACCTTCGGCCTTTTCCGGATATTACCGGCTTTTTAATTGTTTCAAAAAGGGTCGTATCGCAGGATATTATGATGTTTGAGATCTCGCTGCACGCTGCCAATCCCCGAAAAATGGTACGCCCACTACAACGAGCATACGGAGCAACGGGTTCTGTACACCTTCGGCCTTTTCCGGACATTTCCGGCTTTTTAATTGTTTCAAAATGTGCCGTTTATCAGGATATTATGATGTGAGAGAACTCGTTGCGCGCTGCCAATCCCCGAAGAATGGTACTTCCATTACAACGAGCATGCGGAGAATCCTGTCTTGTACATATTCGGCCTTTTCCGGCAAGTTTCGGCATTTTAATAGTTTCAAAATGAGTCGTTTCGCAGGATATTATGAGGTGTGAGAACTCGCTGCACGCTGCCAATCCCCCAAAAATAGTCCTTCCATTTCAACGAGCATACGGAGCATCAGGTTCTGTACACCTTCGGCCTTTTCCGGACATTTCCGGCTTTTTAATTGTTTCAAAATGGGCCGTATATCAGGATATTATGATGTGAGAGACCTCGTTGCGCGCTGCCAATCCCCGAAGAATGGTACTTCCATTACAACGAGCAAACGGAGCATTGGGTTCTGTACACCTTCGGCCTTTTCCGGACATCTCCGGCATTTTATGTGATTAAAAACGGGCCGTATAGCAGGATATTATGATGTGAGAGAACTCGTTGCGCGCTGCCAATCCCCGAAGAATGGTACTTCCATTACAACGACCATGCGGAGAATCCTGTCTTGTACATATTCGGCCATTTCCGGCCAGTTTCGGCTTTATAATAGTTTCAAAATGGGTCGTATCGCAGGATATTATGAGGTGTGAGAACTGGCTGCACGCTGGAAATCCCCGAAAAATGGTACGCCCATTACAACGAGCATACGGAGCAGCGGGTTCTGTACACCTTCCGCCTTTTCCGGACATTTCCGGCTTTTTAATTGCTTCAATAGGGGCCGTATATCAGGATATTATGATGTGTAAGAACCAGTTGCTCTCTGCCAACCCCCCAAAAATGGTACTTCCATTACAACAAGCAAAGGGAGCAACGGGTTCTGTACACCTTCGGCCTTTTCCGGACATTTCCGGCTTTTTAATTGTTTCAAAATGGGCCGTATATCAGGATATTATGATGTGAGAGAACTCGTTGCGCGCTGCCAATCCCCGAAGAATGGTACTTCCATTACAACGAGCATGCGGAGAATCCTGTCTTGTACATATTCGGCCATTTCCGGCCAGTTTCGGCTTTTTAATAGTTTCAAAATGGTTCGTATCGCAGGATATTATGAGGTGTGAGAACTGGCAGCACGCTGGAAATCCCCGAAAAATGGTACGCCCATTACAACGAGCATACGGAGCAACGGGTTCTGTACACCTTCGGCCTTTTCCGGATATTTCCGCCTTTTTAATTGCTTCAAAATGGGCCGTATATGAGGATATTATGATGTGAGAGAACACGTTACGCGCTGCCAATCCCCGAGAAATGGTACGCCCCTTACAACGAGCATACGGAGCATCAGGTTCTGTACACCTTCGGCCTTTTCCGGACATTTCCGGCATATTAAGTGATCAAAAACGGGCAGAATAGCAGGATATTATAATGTGAGAGAACACGGTGCGCGCTGCCAATCCCCGAAGAATGGTACTTCCAATACAACCAGCATCCGGAGAATCCTGTCTTGTACATTTTCGGCCTTTTCCGGCCAGTTTCGGCTTTTTAATTGTTTCAAAATGGGTCGTATCGCAGGATATTATGATGTGAGAGAACTCGTTGCGCGCAGCCAATCCCCGAAGAATGGTACTTCCATTACAACGGGCATGCGGAGAATCCTGTCTTGTACATATTCGGCCTTTTCCGGCCAGTTTCGGCTTTTTAATAGTTTCAAAATGAGTCGTATCGCAGGATATTATGAGGTGTGAGAACTCGCTGCACGCTGCCAATCCCCGAAAAATGGTACGCCCACTACAACGAGCATACGGAGCAACGGGTTCTGTACACCTTCGGCCTTTTCCGGACATTTCCGGCTTTTTAATTGATTCAAAATGTGCCGTTTATCAGGATATTATGATGAGAGAGAACACGTTACGCGCTGCCAATCCCCGAGAAATGGTACGCCCCTTACAACGAGCATACGGAGCATCAGCTTCTGTACACCTTCGGCATTTTCCGGACATTTCCGGCATTTTAAGTGATCAAAAATGGGCCGAATAGCAGGATATTATGATGTGTAAAAACGCGTTGAGCGTTGCCAATCCCACAAAAATGGTAATTCCATTACAACGAGCATACGGAGCAACGGGTTCTGTACACCTTCGGCCTTTTCCGGACATCTCCGGCATTTTATGTGATTAAAAACGGGCCGTATAGCAGGATATTATGATGTGAGGGAACTCGTTGCGCGCTGCAAATCCCCGAAGAATGGTACTTCCATTTCAACGAGCATGACGAGAATCCTGTCTGGTACATATTCGGCCTTTTCCGGCCAGTTTCGGCTTTTTAATAGTTTCAAAATGAGTCGTATCGCAGGATATTATGATGTGTAAAAACGCGTTGAGCGTTGCCAATCCCCCAAAAATGGTAATTCCATTACAACGAGCATGCGGAGAATCCTGTCTTGTACATATTCGGCCATTTCCGGCCAGTTTCGGCTTTTTAATAGTTTCAAAATGGGTCGTATCGCAGGATATTATGAGGTGTGAGAACTGGCTGCACGCTGGAAATCCCCGAAAAATGGTACGCCCATTACAACGAGCATACGGAGCAACGGGTTCTGTACACCTTCGGCCTTTTCCGGACATTTCCGGCTTTTTAATTGCTTCAAAATCGGCCGTATATCAGTATATTATGATGTGTAAGAACCAGTTGCTCTCTGCCAACCCCCCAAAAATGGTACTTCCATTACAAAAGGAAAGGGAGCAACGGGTTCTGTACACCTTCGGCCTTTTCCGGATATTACCGGCTTTTTAATTGTTTCAAAAAGGGTCGTATCGCAGGATATTATGATGTTTGAGATCTCGCTGCACGCTGCCAATCCCCGAAAAATGGTACGCCCACTACAACGAGCATACGGAGCAACGGGTTCTGTACACCTTCGGCCTTTTCCGGACATTTCCGGCTTTTTAATTGTTTCAAAATGTGCCGTTTATCAGGATATTATGATGTGAGAGAACTCGTTGCGCGCTGCCAATCCCCGAAGAATGGTACTTCCATTACAACGAGCATGCGGAGAATCCTGTCTTG
Source organism: Bombus muscorum (assembly GCA_963971185.1). Lineage (NCBI taxonomy): Eukaryota > Metazoa > Arthropoda > Insecta > Hymenoptera > Apidae > Bombus > Bombus muscorum. The sequence goes on along the minus strand of OZ020130.1, from coordinate 7,752,013 downwards.
TACATATTCGGCCTTTTCCGGCAAGTTTCGGCATTTTAATAGTTTCAAAATGAGTCGTTTCGCAGGATATTATGAGGTGTGAGAACTCGCTGCACGCTGCCAATCCCCCAAAAATAGTCCTTCCATTTCAACGAGCATACGGAGCATCAGGTTCTGTACACCTTCGGCCTTTTCCGGACATTTCCGGCTTTTTAATTGTTTCAAAATGGGCCGTATATCAGGATATTATGATGTGAGAGAACTCGTTGCGCGCTGCCAATCCCCGAAGAATGGTACTTCCATTACAACGAGCAAACGGAGCATTGGGTTCTGTACACCTTCGGCCTTTTCCGGACATCTCCGGCATTTTATGTGATTAAAAACGGGCCGTATAGCAGGATATTATGATGTGAGAGAACTCGTTGCGCGCTGCCAATCCCCGAAGAATGGTACTTCCATTACAACGACCATGCGAAGAATCCTGTCTTGTACATATTCGGCCATTTCCGGCCAGTTTCGGCTTTATAATAGTTTCGAAATGGGTCGTATCGCAGGATATTATGAGGTGTGAGAACTGGCTGCACGCTGGAAATCCCCGAAAAATGGTACGCCCATTACAACGAGCATACGGAGCAGCGGGTTCTGTACACCTTCGGCCTTTTCCGGACATTTCCGGCTTTTTAATTGCTTCAATAGGGGCCGTATATCAGGATATTATGATGTGTAAGAACCAGTTGCTCTCTGCCAACCCCCCAAAAATGGTACTTCCATTACAACAAGCAAAGGGAGCAACGGGTTCTGTACACCTTCGGCCTTTTCCGGACATTTCCGGCTTTTTAATTGTTTGAAAATGGGCCGTATATCAGGATATTATGATGTGAGAGAACTCGTTGCGCGCTGCCAATCCCCGAAGAATGGTACTTCCATTACAACGAGCATGCGGAGAATCCTGTCTTGTACATATTCGGCCATTTCCGGCCAGTTTCGGCTTTTTAATAGTTTCAAAATGGTTCGTATCGCAGGATATTATGATGTTTGAGATCTCGCTGCACGCTGCCAATCCCCGAAAAATGGTACGCCCACTACAACGAGCATACGGAGCAACGGGTTCTGTACACCTTCGGCCTTTTCCGGACATTTCCGGCTTTTTAATTGTTTCAAAATGTGCCGTTTATCAGGATATTATGATGTGAGAGAACTCGTTGCGCGCTGCCAATCCCCGAAGAATGGTACTTCCATTACAACGAGCATGCGGAGAATCCTGTCTTGTACATATTCGGCCTTTTCCGGCAAGTTTCGGCATTTTAATAGTTTCAAAATGAGTCGTTTCGCAGGATATTATGAGGTGTGAGAACTCGCTGCACGCTGCCAATCCCCCAAAAATAGTCCTTCCATTTCAACGAGCATACGGAGCATCAGGTTCTGTACACCTTCGGCCTTTTCCGGACATTTCCGGCTTTTTAATTGTTTCAAAATGGGCCGTATATCAGGATATTATGATGTGAGAGAACTCGTTGCGCGCTGCCAATCCCCGAAGAATGGTACTTCCATTACAACGAGCAAACGGAGCATTGGGTTCTGTACACCTTCGGCCTTTTCCGGACATCTCCGGCATTTTATGTGATTAAAAACGGGCCGTATAGCAGGATATTATGATGTGAGAGAACTCGTTGCGCGCTGCCAATCCCCGAAGAATGGTACTTCCATTACAACGACCATGCGAAGAATCCTGTCTTGTACATATTCGGCCATTTCCGGCCAGTTTCGGCTTTATAATAGTTTCGAAATGGGTCGTATCGCAGGATATTATGAGGTGTGAGAACTGGCTGCACGCTGGAAATCCCCGAAAAATGGTACGCCCATTACAACGAGCATACGGAGCAGCGGGTTCTGTACACCTTCGGCCTTTTCCGGACATTTCCGGCTTTTTAATTGCTTCAATAGGGGCCGTATATCAGGATATTATGATGTGTAAGAACCAGTTGCTCTCTGCCAACCCCCCAAAAATGGTACTTCCATTACAACAAGCAAAGGGAGCAACGGGTTCTGTACACCTTCGGCCTTTTCCGGACATTTCCGGCTTTTTAATTGTTTGAAAATGGGCCGTATATCAGGATATTATGATGTGAGAGAACTCGTTGCGCGCTGCCAATCCCCGAAGAATGGTACTTCCATTACAACGAGCATGCGGAGAATCCTGTCTTGTACATATTCGGCCATTTCCGGCCAGTTTCGGCTTTTTAATAGTTTCAAAATGGTTCGTATCGCAGGATATTATGAGGTGTGAGAACTGGCTGCACGCTGGAAATCCCCGAAAAATGGTACGCCCATTACAACGAGCATACGGAGCAACGGGTTCTGTACACCTTCGGCCTTTTCCGGATATTTCCGGTTTTTTAATTGCTTCAAAATGGGCCGTATATCAGGATATTATGATGTGAGAGAACACGTTACGCGCTGCCAATCCCCGAGGAATGGTACGCCCCTTACAACGAGCATACGGAGCATCAGGTTCTGTACACCTTCGGCCTTTTCCGGACATTTCCGGCATATTAAGTGATCAAAAACGGGCAGAATAGCAGGATATTATGATGTGAGAGAACACGGTGCGCGCTGCCAATCCCCGAAGAATGGTACTTCCAATACAACCAGCATCCGGAGAATCCTGTCTTGTACATTTTCGGCCTTTTCCGGCCAGTTTCGGCTTTTTAATTGTTTCAAAATGGGTCGTATCGCAGGATATTATGATGTGAGAGAACTCGTTGCGCGCAGCCAATCCCCGAAGAATGGTACTTCCATTACAACGAGCATGCGGAGAATCCTGTCTTGTACATATTCGGCCTTTTCCGGCAAGTTTCTGCATTTTAATAGTTTCAAAATGAGTCGTTTCGCAGGATATTATGAGGTGTGAGAACTCGCTGCACGCTGCCAATCCCCCAAAAATGGTCCTTCCATTACAACGAGCATACGGAGCAACGGGTTCTGTACACCTTCGGCCTTTTCCGGATATTACCGGCTTTTTAATTGTTTCAAAATGGGCCGTATATCAGGATATTATGATGTGTAAGAACCAGTTGCTCTCTGCCAACCCCCCAAAAATGGTACTTCCATTACAACGAGCAAACGGAGCATTGGGTTCTGTACACCTTCGGCCTTTTCCGGACATCTCCGGCATTTTATGTGATTAAAAACGGGCCGTATAGCAGGATATTATGATGTGAAAGAATTCGCTGCGCGCTGCCAATCCCCGAAGAATGGTACTTCCATTACAACGACCATGCGGAGAATCCTGTCTTGTACATATTCGGCCATTTCCGGCCAGTTTCGGCTTTTTAATAGTTTCAAAATGGGTCGTATCGCAGGATATTATGAGGTGTGAGAACTGGCTGCACGCTGGAAATCCCCGAAAAATGGTACGCCCATTACAACGAGCATACGGAGCAACGGGTTCTGTACACCTTCGGCCTTTTCCGGACATTTCCGGCTTTTTAATTGCTTCAAAATCGGCCGTATATCAGGATATTATGATGTGTAAGAACCAGTTGCTCTCTGCCAACCCCCCAAAAATGGTACTTCCATTACAACAAGCAAAGGGAGCAACGGGTTCTGTACACCTTCGGCCTTTTCCGGATATTACCGGCTTTTTAATTGTTTCAAAAAGGGTCGTATCGCAGGATATTATGATGTTTGAGATCTCGCTGCACGCTGCCAATCCCCGAAAAATGGTACGCCCACTACAACGAGCATACGGAGCAACGGGTTCTGTACACCTTCGGCCTTTTCCGGACATTTCCGGCTTTTTAATTGTTTCAAAATGTGCCGTTTATCAGGATATTATGATGTGAGAGAACTCGTTGCGCGCTGCCAATCCCCGAAGAATGGTACTTCCATTACAACGACCATGCGGAGAATCCTGTCTTGTACATATTCGGCCATTTCCGGCCAGTTTCGGCTTTATAATAGTTTCGAAATGGGTCGTATCGCAGGATATTATGAGGTGTGAGAACTGGCTGCACGCTGGAAATCCCCGAAAAATGGTACGCCCATTACAACGAGCATACGGAGCAGCGGGTTCTGTACACCTTCGGCCTTTTCCGGACATTTCCGGCTTTTTAATTGCTTCAATAGGGGCCGTATATCAGGATATTATGATGTGTAAGAACCAGTTGCTCTCTGCCAACCCCCCAAAAATGGTACTTCCATTACAACAAGCAAAGGGAGCAACGGTTTCTGTACACCTTCGGCCTTTTCCGGACATTTCCGGCTTTTTAATTGTTTCAAAATGGGCCGTATATCAGGATATTATGATGTGAGAGAACTCGTTGCGCGCTGCCAATCCCCGAAGAATGGTACTTCCATTACAACGAGCATGCGGAGAATCCTGTCTTGTACATATTCGGCCATTTCCGGCCAGTTTCGGCTTTTTAATAGTTTCAAAATGGTTCGTATCGCAGGATATTATGAGGTGTGAGAACTGGCAGCACGCTGGAAATCCCCGAAAAATGGTACGCCCATTACAACGAGCATACGGAGCAACGGGTTCTGTACACCTTCGGCCTTTTCCGGATATTTCCGGCTTTTTAATTGCTTCAATAGGGGCCGTATATCAGGATATTATGATGTGTAAGAACCAGTTGCTCTCTGCCAACCCCCCAAAAATGGTACTTCCATTACAACAAGCAAAGGGAGCAACGGGTTCTGTACACCTTCGGCCTTTTCCGGACATTTCCGGCTTTTTAATTGTTTCAAAATGGGCCGTATATCAGGATATTATGATGTGTAAGAACCAGTTGCTCTCTGCCAACCCCCCAAAAATGGTACTTCCATTACAACGAGCAAACGGAGCATTGGGTTCTGTACACCTTCGGCCTTTTCCGGACATCTCCGGCATTTTATGTGATTAAAAACGGGCCGTATAGCAGGATATTATGATGTGAGGGAACTCGTTGCGCGCTGCAAATCCCCGAAGAATGGTACTTCCATTTCAACGAGCATGACGAGAATCCTGTCTGGTACATATTCGGCCTTTTCCGGCCAGTTTCGGCTTTTTAATTGTTTCAAAATGGGTCGTATCGCAGGATATTATGATGTGAGAGAACTCGTTGCGCGCTGCCAATCCCCGAAGAATGGTACTTCCATTACAACGAGCATGCGGAGAATCCTGTCTTGTACATATTCGGCCTTTTCCGGCAAGTTTCGGCATTTTAATAGTTTCAAAATGAGTCGTTTCGCAGGATATTATGAGGTGTGAGAACTCGCTGCACGCTGCCAATCCCCCAAAAATAGTCCTTCCATTTCAACGAGCATACGGAGCATCAGGTTCTGTACACCTTCGGCCTTTTCCGGACATTTCCGGCTTTTTAATTGTTTCAAAATGGGCCGTATATCAGGATATTATGATGTGAGAGAACTCGTTGCGCGCTGCCAATCCCCGAAGAATGGTACTTCCATTACAACGAGCAAACGGAGCATTGGGTTCTGTACACCTTCGGCCTTTTCCGGACATCTCCGGCATTTTATGTGATTAAAAACGGGCCGTATAGCAGGATATTATGATGTGAGAGAACTCGTTGCGCGCTGCCAATCCCCGAAGAATGGTACTTCCATTACAACGACCATGCGAAGAATCCTGTCTTGTACATATTCGGCCATTTCCGGCCAGTTTCGGCTTTATAATAGTTTCGAAATGGGTCGTATCGCAGGATATTATGAGGTGTGAGAACTGGCTGCACGCTGGAAATCCCCGAAAAACGGTACGCCCATTACAACGAGCATACGGAGCAGCGGGTTCTGTACACCTTCGGCCTTTTCCGGACATTTCCGGCTTTTTAATTGCTTCAATAGGGGCCGTATATCAGGATATTATGATGTGTAAGAACCAGTTGCTCTCTGCCAACCCCCCAAAAATGGTACTTCCATTACAACAAGCAAAGGGAGCAACGGGTTCTGTACACCTTCGGCCTTTTCCGGACATTTCCGGCTTTTTAATTGTTTGAAAATGGGCCGTATATCAGGATATTATGATGTGAGAGAACTCGTTGCGCGCTGCCAATCCCCGAAGAATGGTACTTCCATTACAACGAGCATGCGGAGAATCCTGTCTTGTACATATTCGGCCATTTCCGGCCAGTTTCGGCTTTTTAATAGTTTCAAAATGGGTCGTATCGCAGGATATTATGAGGTGTGAGAACTGGCTGCACGCTGGAAATCCCCGAAAAATGGTACGCCCATTACAACGAGCATACGGAGCAGCGGGTTCTGTACACCTTCGGCCTTTTCCGGACATTTGCGGCTTTTTAATTGCTTCAATAGGGGCCGTATATCAGGATATTATGATGTGTAAGAACCAGTTGCTCTCTGCCAACCCCCCAAAAATGGTACTTCCATTACAACAAGCAAAGGGAGCAACGGGTTCTGTACACCTTCGGCCTTTTCCGGACATTTCCGGCTTTTTAATTGTTTCAAAATGGGCCGTATATCAGGATATTATGATGTGAGAGAACTCGTTGCGCGCTGCCAATCCCCGAAGAATGGTACTTCCATTACAACGAGCATGCGGAGAATCCTGTCTTGTACATATTCGGCCATTTCCGGCCAGTTTCGGCTTTTTAATAGTTTCAAAATGGTTCGTATCGCAGGATATTATGAGGTGTGAGAACTGGCTGCACGCTGGAAATCCCCGAAAAATGGTACGCCCATTACAACGAGCATACGGAGCAACGGGTTCTGTACACCTTCGGCCTTTTCCGGATATTTCCGGCTTTTTAATTGCTTCAAAATGGGCCGTATATCAGGATATTATGATGTGAGAGAACACGTTACGCGCTGCCAATCCCCGAGAAATGGTACGCCCCTTACAACGAGCATACGGAGCATCAGGTTCTGTACACCTTCGGCCTTTTCCGGACATTTCCGGCATATTAAGTGATCAAAAACGGGCAGAATAGCAGGATATTATGATGTGAGAGAACACGGTGCGCGCTGCCAATCCCCGAAGAATGGTACTTCCAATACAACCAGCATCCGGAGAATCCTGTCTTGTACATTTTCGGCCTTTTCCGGCCAGTTTCGGCTTTTTAATTGTTTCAAAATGGGTCGTATCGCAGGATATTATGATGTGAGAGAACTCGTTGCGCGCAGCCAATCCCCGAAGAATGGTACTTCCATTACAACGAGCATGCGGAGAATCCTGTCTTGTACATATTCGGCCTTTTCCGGCCAGTTTCGGCTTTTTAATAGTTTCAAAATGAGTCGTATCGCAGGATATTATGAGGTGTGAGAACTCGCTGCACGCTGCCAATCCCCGAAAAATGGTACGCCCACTACAACGAGCATACGGAGCAACGGGTTCTGTACACCTTCGGCCTTTTCCGGACATTTCCGGCTTTTTAATTGTTTCAAAATGTGCCGTTTATCAGGATATTATGATGAGAGAGAACACGTTACGCGCTGCCAATCCCCGAGGAATGGTACGCCCCTTACAACGAGCATACGGAGCATCAGCTTCTGTACACCTTCGGCCTTTTCCGGACATTTCCGGCATTTTAAGTGATCAAAAATGGGCCGAATAGCAGGATATTATGATGTGTAAAAACGCGTTGAGCGTTGCCAATCCCACAAAAATGGTAATTCCATTACAACGAGCATACGGAGCAACGGGTTCTGTACACCTTCGGCCTTTTCCGGATATTTCCGGCTTTTTAATTGTTTCAAAATGGGCCGTATATCAGGATATTATGATGTGTAAGAACCAGTTGCTCTCTGCCAACCCCCCAAAAATGGTACTTCCATTACAACGAGCAAACGGAGCATTGGGTTCTGTACACCTTCGGCCTTCTCCGGACATCTCCGGCATTTTATGTGATTAAAAACGGGCCGTATAGCAGGATATTATGATGTGAGGGAACTCGTTGCGCGCTGCAAATCCCCGAAGAATGGTACTTCCATTTCAACGAGCATGACGAGAATCCTGTCTGGTACATATTCGGCCTTTTCCGGCCAGTTTCGGCTTTTTAATAGTTTCAAAATGAGTCGTATCGCAGGATATTATGATGTGTAAAAACGCGTTGAGCGTTGCCAATCCCCCAAAAATGGTAATTCCATTACAACGAGCATACGGAGCAACGGGTTCTGTACACCTTCGGCCTTTTCCGGACATTTCCGGCTTTTTAATTGCTTCAATAGGGGCCGTATATCAGGATATTATGATGTGTAAGAACCAGTTGCTCTCTGCCAACCCCCCAAAAATGGTACTTCCATTACAACAAGGAGAGGGAGCAACGGGTTCTGTACACCTTCGGCCTTTTCCGGACATTTCCGGCTTTTTAATTGTTTCAAAATGGGCCGTATATCAGGATATTATGATGTGAGAGAACTCGTTGCGCGCTGCCTATCCCCGAAGAATGGTACTTCCATTACAACGAGCATGCGGAGAATCCTGTCTTGTACATATTCGGCCATTTCCGGCCAGTTTCGGCTTTTTAATAGTTTCAAAATGGGTCGTATCGCAGGATATTATGAGGTGTGAGAACTGGCTGCACGCTGGAAATCCCCCAAAAATGGTACGCCCATTACAACGAGCATACGGAGAAACGGGTTCTGTACACCTTCGGCCTTTTCCGGACATTTCCGGCTTTTTAATTGTTTCAAAATGGGCCGTATATCAGGATATTATGATGTGAGAGAACTCGTTGCGCGCTGCCAATCCCCGAAAAATGGTACATCCATTACAACGAGCATGCGGAGAATCCTGTTTTGTACGTATTCGGCCTTTTCCGACCAGTTTCGGCTTTTTAATAGTTTCAAAATGGGTCGTATCGCAGGATATTATGAGGTGTGAGAACTCGCTGCACGCTGCCAATCCCCGAAAAATGGTACGCCCATTACAACGAGCATACGGAGCAACGGGTTCTGTACACCTTTGGCATTTTCCGGACATTTCCGGCTTTTTAATTGTTTCAAAATGGGTCGTATCGCAGGATATTATGATGTGAGAGAACTCGTTGCGCGCTGCCAATCCCCGAAGAATGGTACTTCCATTACAACGAGCATACGGAGCATCAGGTTCTGTACACCTTCGGCCTTTTCCGGACATCTCCGGCTTTTTAATTGTTTCAAAATGGGCCGTATATCAGGATATTATGATGTGAGAGAACTCGTTGCGCGCAGCCAATCCCCGAAGAATGGTACTTCCATTACAACGAGCATGCGGAGAATCCTGTCTTGTACTTATTCGGCCTTTTCCGGCAAGTTTCGGCATTTTAATAGTTTCAAAATGAGTCGTTTCGCAGGATATTATGAGGTGTGAGAACTCGCTGCACGCTGCCAATCCCCCAAAAATGGTACTTCCATTACAACGAGCATACGGAGCAACGGGTTCTGTACACCTTCGGCCTTTTCCGGATATTACCGGCTTTTTAATTGTTTCAAAAAGGGTCGTATCGCAGGATATTATGATGTTTGAGATCTCGCTGCACGCTGCCAATCCCCGAAAAATGGTACGCCCACTACAACGAGCATACGGAGCAACGGGTTCTGTACACCTTCGGCCTTTTCCGGACATTTCCGGCTTTTTAATTGTTTCAAAATGTGCCGTTTATCAGGATATTATGATGTGAGAGAACACGTTACGCGCTGCCAATCCCCGAGAAATGGTACGCCCCTTACAACGAGCATACGGAGCATCAGGTTCTGTACACCTTCGGCCTTTTCCGGACATTTCCGGCATATTAAGTGATCAAAAACGGGCAGAATAGCATCATATTATGATGTGAGAGAACACGGTGCGCGCTGCCAATCCCCGAAGAATGGTACTTCCAATACAACCAGCATCCGGAGAATCCTGTCTTGTACATTTTCGGCCTTTTCCGGCCAGTTTCGGCTTTTTAATTGTTTCAAAATGGGTCGTATCGCAGGATATTATGATGTGAGAGAACTCGTTGCGCGCAGCCAATCCCCGAAGAATGGTACTTCCATTACAACGAGCATGCGGAGAATCCTGTCTTGTACATATTCGTCCTTTTCCGGCCAGTTTCGGCTTTTTAATAGTTTCAAAATGAGTCGTATCGCAGGATATTATGATGTGAGAGAACTCGTTGCGCGCTGCCAATCCCCGAAAAATGGTACATCCATTACAACGAGCATGCGGAGAATCCTGTCTTGTACATATTCGGCCTTTTCCGACCAGTTTCGGCTTTTTAATAGTTTCAAAATGGGTCGCATCGCAGGATATTATGATGTGTAAAAACGCGTTGAGCGTTGCCAATCCCCCAAAAATGGTAATTCCATTACAACGAGCATACGGAGCAACGGGTTCTGTACACCTCCGGCCTTTTCCGGATATTTCCGGCTTTTTAATTGTTTCAAAATGGGCCGTATATCAGGATATTATGATGTGTAAGAACCAGTTGCTCTCTGCCAACCCCCCAAAAATGGTACTTCCATTACAACGAGCAAACGGAGCATTGGGTTCTGTACACCTTCGGCCTTTTCCGGATATTACCGGCTTTTTAATTGTTTCAAAATGGGCCGTATATCAGGATATTATGATGTGTAAGAACCAGTTGCTCTCTGCCAACCCCCCAAAAATGGTACTTCCATTACAACGAGCAAACGGAGCATTGGGTTCTGTACACCTTCGGCCTTTTCCGGACATCTCCGGCATTTTATGTGATTAAAAACGGGCCGTATAGCAGGATATTATGATGTGAAAGAATTCGCTGCGCGCTGCCAATCCCCGAAGAATGGTACTTCCATTACAACGACCATGCGGAGAATCCTGTCTTGTACATATTCGGCCATTTCCGGCCAGTTTCGGCTTTTTAATAGTTTCAAAATGGGTCGTATCGCAGGATATTATGAGGTGTGAGAACTGGCTGCACGCTGGAAATCCCCGAAAAATGGTACGCCCATTACAACGAGCATACGGAGCAGCGGGTTCTGTACACCTTCGGCCTTTTCCGGACATTTGCGGCTTTTTAATTGCTTCAATAGGGGCCGTATATCAGGATATTATGATGTGTAAGAACCAGTTGCTCTCTGCCAACCCCCCAAAAATGGTACTTCCATTACAACAAGCAAAGGGAGCAACGGGTTCTGTACACCTTCGGCCTTTTCCGGACATTTCCGGCTTTTTAATTGTTTCAAAATGGGCCGTATATCAGGATATTATGATGTGAGAGAACTCGTTGCGCGCTGCCAATCCCCGAAGAATGGTACTTCCATTACAACGAGCATGCGGAGAATCCTGTCTTGTACATATTCGGCCATTTCCGGCCAGTTTCGGCTTTTTAATAGTTTCAAAATGGTTCGTATCGCAGGATATTATGAGGTGTGAGAACTGGCTGCACGCTGGAAATCCCCGAAAAATGGTACGCCCATTACAACGAGCATACGGAGCAACGGGTTCTGTACACCTTCGGCCTTTTCCGGATATTTCCGGCTTTTTAATTGCTTCAAAATGGGCCGTATATCAGGATATTATGATGTGAGAGAACACGTTACGCGCTGCCAATCCCCGAGAAATGGTACGCCCCTTACAACGAGCATACGGAGCATCAGGTTCTGTACACCTTCGGCCTTTTCCGGACATTTCCGGCATATTAAGTGATCAAAAACGGGCAGAATAGCAGGATATTATGATGTGAGAGAACACGGTGCGCGCTGCCAATCCCCGAAGAATGGTACTTCCAATACAACCAGCATCCGGAGAATCCTGTCTTGTACATTTTCGGCCTTTTCCGGCCAGTTTCGGCTTTTTAATTGTTTCAAAATGGGTCGTATCGCAGGATATTATGATGTGAGAGAACTTGTTGCGCGCAGCCAATCCCCGAAGAATGGTACTTCCATTACAACGAGCATGCGGAGAATCCTGTCTTGTACATATTCGGCCTTTTCCGGCCAGTTTCGGCTTTTTAATAGTTTCAAAATGAGTCGTATCGCAGGATATTATGAGGTGTGAGAACTCGCTGCACGCTGCCAATCCCCGAAAAATGGTACGCCCACTACAACGAGCATACGGAGCAACGGGTTCTGTACACCTTCGGCCTTTTCCGGACATTTCCGGCTTTTTAATTGTTTCAAAATGTGCCGTTTATCAGGATATTATGATGAGAGAGAACACGTTACGCGCTGCCAATCCCCGAGGAATGGTACGCCCCTTACAACGAGCATACGGAGCATCAGCTTCTGTACACCTTCGGCCTTTTCCGGACATTTCCGGCATTTTAAGTGATCAAAAATGGGCCGAATAGCAGGATATTATGATGTGTAAAAACGCGTTGAGCGTTGCCAATCCCACAAAAATGGTAATTCCATTACAACGAGCATACGGAGCAACGGGTTCTGTACACCTTCGGCCTTTTCCGGACATTTCCGGCTTTTTAATTGCTTCAATAGGGGCCGTATATCAAGATATTATGATGTGTAAGAACCAGTTGCTCTCTGCCAACCCCCCAAAAATGGTACTTCCATTACAACAAGGAGAGGGAGCAACGGGTTCTGTACACCTTCGGCCTTTTCCGGACATTTCCGGCTTTTTAATTGTTTCAAAATGGGCCGTATATCAGGATATTATGATGTGAGAGAACTCGTTGCGCGCTGCCTATCCCCGAAGAATGGTACTTCCATTACAACGACCATGCGGAGAATCCTGTCTTGTACATATTCGGCCATTTCCGGCCAGTTTCGGCTTTTTAATAGTTTCAAAATGGGTCGTATCGCAGGATATTATGAGGTGTGAGAACTGGCTGCACGCTGGAAATCCCCCAAAAATGGTACGCCCATTACAACGAGCAAACGGAGCATTGGGTTCTGTACACCTTCGGCCTTCTCCGGACATCTCCGGCATTTTATGTGATTAAAAACGGGCCGTATAGCAGGATATTATGATGTGAGGGAACTCGTTGCGCGCTGCAAATCCCCGAAGAATGGTACTTCCATTTCAACGAGCATGACGAGAATCCTGTCTGGTACATATTCGGCCTTTTCCGGCCAGTTTCGGCTTTTTAATAGTTTCAAAATGAGTCGTATCGCAGGATATTATGATGTGTAAAAACGCGTTGAGCGTTGCCAATCCCCCAAAAATGGTAATTCCATTACAACGAGCATACGGAGCAACGGGTTCTGTACACCTTCGGCCTTTTCCGGACATTTCCGGCTTTTTAATTGCTTCAATAGGGGCCGTATATCAGGATATTATGATGTGTAAGAACCAGTTGCTCTCTGCCAACCCCCCAAAAATGGTACTTCCATTACAACAAGGAGAGGGAGCAACGGGTTCTGTACACCTTCGGCCTTTTCCGGACATTTCCGGCTTTTTAATTGTTTCAAAATGGGCCGTATATCAGGATATTATGATGTGAGAGAACTCGTTGCGCGCTGCCTATCCCCGAAGAATGGTACTTCCATTACAACGAGCATGCGGAGAATCCTGTCTTGTACATATTCGGCCATTTCCGGCCAGTTTCGGCTTTTTAATAGTTTCAAAATGGGTCGTATCGCAGGATATTATGAGGTGTGAGAACTGGCTGCACGCTGGAAATCCCCCAAAAATGGTACGCCCATTACAACGAGCATACGGAGAAACGGGTTCTGTACACCTTCGGCCTTTTCCGGACATTTCCGGCTTTTTAATTGTTTCAAAATGGGCCGTATATCAGGATATTACGATGTGAGAGAACTCGTTGCGCGCTGCCAATCCCCGAAAAATGGTACATCCATTACAACGAGCATGCGGAGAATACTGTTTTGTACGTATTCGGCCTTTTCCGACCAGTTTCGGCTTTTTAATAGTTTCAAAATGGGTCGTATCGCAGGATATTATGAGGTGTGAGAACTCGCTGCACGCTGCCAATCCCCGAAAAATGGTACGCCCATTACAACGAGCATACGGAGCAACGGGTTCTGTACACCTTTGGCATTTTCCGGACATTTCCGGCTTTTTAATTGTTTCAAAATGGGTCGTATCGCAGGATATTATGATGTGAGAGAACTCGTTGCGCGCTGCCAATCCCCGAAGAATGGTACTTCCATTACAACGAGCATACGGAGCATCAGGTTCTGTACACCTTCGGCCTTTTCCGGACATCTCCGGCTTTTTAATTGTTTCAAAATGGGCCGTATATCAGGATATTATGATGTGAGAGAACTCGTTGCGCGCAGCCAATCCCCGAAGAATGGTACTTCCATTACAACGAGCATGCGGAGAATCCTGTCTTGTACTTATTCGGCCTTTTCCGGCAAGTTTCGGCATTTTAATAGTTTCAAAATGAGTCGTTTCGCAGGATATTATGAGGTGTGAGAACTCGCTGCACGCTGCCAATCCCCCAAAAATGGTACTTCCATTACAACGAGCATACGGAGCAACGGGTTCTGTACACCTTCGGCCTTTTCCGGATATTACCGGCTTTTTAATTGTTTCAAAAAGGGTCGTATCGCAGGATATTATGATGTTTGAGATCTCGCTGCACGCTGCCAATCCCCGAAAAATGGTACGCCCACTACAACGAGCATACGGAGCAACGGGTTCTGTACACCTTCGGCCTTTTCCGGACATTTCCGGCTTTTTAATTGTTTCAAAATGTGCCGTTTATCAGGATATTATGATGTGAGAGAACACGTTACGCGCTGCCAATCCCCGAGAAATGGTACGCCCCTTACAACGAGCATACGGAGCATCAGGTTCTGTACACCTTCGGCCTTTTCCGGACATTTCCGGCATATTAAGTGATCAAAAACGGGCAGAATAGCATCATATTATGATGTGAGAGAACACGGTGCGCGCTGCCAATCCCCGAAGAATGGTACTTCCAATACAACCAGCATCCGGAGAATCCTGTCTTGTACATTTTCGGCCTTTTCCGGCCAGTTTCGGCTTTTTAATTGTTTCAAAATGGGTCGTATCGCAGGATATTATGATGTGAGAGAACTCGTTGCGCGCAGCCAATCCCCGAAGAATGGTACTTCCATTACAACGAGCATGCGGAGAATCCTGTCTTGTACATATTCGTCCTTTTCCGGCCAGTTTCGGCTTTTTAATAGTTTCAAAATGAGTCGTATCGCAGGATATTATGATGTGAGAGAACTCGTTGCGCGCTGCCAATCCCCGAAAAATGGTACATCCATTACAACGAGCATGCGGAGAATCCTGTCTTGTACATATTCGGCCTTTTCCGACCAGTTTCGGCTTTTTAATAGTTTCAAAATGGGTCGCATCGCAGGATATTATGATGTGTAAAAACGCGTTGAGCGTTGCCAATCCCCCAAAAATGGTAATTCCATTACAACGAGCATACGGAGCAACGGGTTCTGTACACCTCCGGCCTTTTCCGGATATTTCCGGCTTTTTAATTGTTTCAAAATGGGCCGTATATCAGGATATTATGATGTGTAAGAACCAGTTGCTCTCTGCCAACCCCCCAAAAATGGTACTTCCATTACAACGAGCAAACGGAGCATTGGGTTCTGTACACCTTCGGCCTTTTCCGGACATCTCCGGCATTTTAAGTGATCAAAATGGGCCGTATTTCAGGATATTATGATATGAGATAACTCGTTACGCGCTGCCAATCCCCGAGAAATGGTACGCCCCTTACAACGAGCATACGGAGCATCAGGTTCTGTACATCTTCGGCCTTTTCCGGACATTTCCGGCATTTTAAGTGATCAAAAATGGGCCGAATAGCATGATATTATGATGTGTAAAAACGCGTTGAGCGTTGCCAATCCCCCAAAAATGGTCCTTCCATTACAACGAGCATGACGAGAATCCGGTCTTGTACATATTCGGCCTTTTCCGGCCAGTTTCGGCTTTTTAATAGTTTCAAAATGAGTCGTATCGCAGGATATTATGAGGTGTGAGAACTCGCTGCACGCTGCCAATCCCCCAAAAATGGTCCTTCCATTACAACGAGCATACGGAGCAACGGGTTCTGTACACCTTCGGCATTTTCAGGACATTTCCGGCTTTTTAATTGTTTCAAAATGGGTCGTATCGCGCGATATTATGATGTGAGAGAACTCGTTGCGCGTTGCCAATCCCCGAAGAATGGTACATCCATTACAACGAGCATGCGGAGAATCCTGTCTTGTACATATTCGGCCTTTTCCGGCCAGTTTCGGCTTTTTAATAGTTTCAAAATGAGTCGTTTCGCAGGATATTATGAGGTGTGAGTACTCGCTGCACGCTGCCAATCCCCCAAAAATAGTCCTTCCATTTCAACGTGCATACGGAGCATCAGGTTCTGTACACCTTCGGCCTTTTCCGGACATTTCCGGCTTTTTAATTGTTTCAAAATGGGCCGTATATCAGGATATTATGATGTGAGAGAACTCGTTGCGCGCTGCCAATCCCCGAAGAATGGTACTTCCATTACAACGAGCATGCGGAGCATCAGGTTCTGTACACCTTCGGCCTTTTCCGGACATTTCCGGCTTTTTAATTGTTTCAAAATGGGCCGTATATCAGGATATTATGATGTGAGAGAACTCGTTGCGCGCTGCCAATCCCCGAAGAATGGTACTTCCATTACAACGAGCATGCGGAGAATCCTGTCTTGTACATATTCGGCCATTTCCGGCCAGTTTCGGCTTTTTAATAGTTTCAAAATGGGTCGTATCGCAGGATATTATGAGGTGTGAGAACTGGCTGCACGCTGGAAATCCCCGAAAAATGGTACGCCCATTACAACGAGCATACGGAGCAGCGGGTTCTGTACACCTTCGGCCTTTTCCGGACATCTCCGGCATTTTATGTGATTAAAAACGGGCCGTATAGCAGGATATTATGATGTGAGGGAACTCGTTGCGCGCTGCAAATCCCCGAAGAATGGTACTTCCATTACAACGAGCATGACGAGAATCCTGTCTTGTACATATTCGTCCTTTTCCGGCCAGTTTCGGCTTTTTAATAGTTTCAAAATGAGTCGTATCGCAGGATATTATGATGTGAGAGAACTCGTTGCGCGCTGCCAATCCCCGAAAAATGGTACATCCATTACAACGAGCATGCGGAGAATCCTGTCTTGTACATATTCGGCCTTTTCCGACCAGTTTCGGCTTTTTAATAGTTTCAAAATGGGTCGCATCGCAGGATATTATGATGTGTAAAAACGCGTTGAGCGTTGCCAATCCCCCAAAAATGGTAATTCCATTACAACGAGCATACGGAGCAACGGGTTCTGTACACCTCCGGCCTTTTCCGGATATTTCCGGCTTTTTAATTGTTTCAAAATGGGCCGTATATCAGGATATTATGATGTGTAAGAACCAGTTGCTCTCTGCCAACCCCCCAAAAATGGTACTTCCATTACAACGAGCAAACGGAGCATTGGGTTCTGTACACCTTCGGCCTTTTCCGGATATTACCGGCTTTTTAATTGTTTCAAAATGGGCCGTATATCAGGATATTATGATGTGTAAGAACCAGTTGCTCTCTGCCAACCCCCCAAAAATGGTACTTCCATTACAACGAGCAAACGGAGCATTGGGTTCTGTACACCTTCGGCCTTTTCCGGACATCTCCGGCATTTTATGTGATTAAAAACGGGCCGTATAGCAGGATATTATGATGTGAAAGAATTCGCTGCGCGCTGCCAATCCCCGAAGAATGGTACTTCCATTACAACGACCATGCGGAGAATCCTGTCTTGTACATATTCGGCCATTTCCGGCCAGTTTCGGCTTTTTAATAGTTTCAAAATGGGTCGTATCGCAGGATATTATGAGGTGTGAGAACTGGCTGCACGCTGGAAATCCCCGAAAAATGGTACGCCCATTACAACGAGCATACGGAGCAGCGGGTTCTGTACACCTTCGGCCTTTTCCGGACATTTGCGGCTTTTTAATTGCTTCAATAGGGGCCGTATATCAGGATATTATGATGTGTAAGAACCAGTTGCTCTCTGCCAACCCCCCAAAAATGGTACTTCCATTACAACAAGCAAAGGGAGCAACGGGTTCTGTACACCTTCGGCCTTTTCCGGACATTTCCGGCTTTTTAATTGTTTCAAAATGGGCCGTATATCAGGATATTATGATGTGAGAGAACTCGTTGCGCGCTGCCAATCCCCGAAGAATGGTACTTCCATTACAACGAGCATGCGGAGAATCCTGTCTTGTACATATTCGGCCATTTCCGGCCAGTTTCGGCTTTTTAATAGTTTCAAAATGGTTCGTATCGCAGGATATTATGAGGTGTGAGAACTGGCTGCACGCTGGAAATCCCCGAAAAATGGTACGCCCATTACAACGAGCATACGGAGCAACGGGTTCTGTACACCTTCGGCCTTTTCCGGATATTTCCGGCTTTTTAATTGCTTCAAAATGGGCCGTATATCAGGATATTATGATGTGAGAGAACACGTTACGCGCTGCCAATCCCCGAGAAATGGTACGCCCCTTACAACGAGCATACGGAGCATCAGGTTCTGTACACCTTCGGCCTTTTCCGGACATTTCCGGCATATTAAGTGATCAAAAACGGGCAGAATAGCAGGATATTATGATGTGAGAGAACACGGTGCGCGCTGCCAATCCCCGAAGAATGGTACTTCCAATACAACCAGCATCCGGAGAATCCTGTCTTGTACATTTTCGGCCTTTTCCGGCCAGTTTCGGCTTTTTAATTGTTTCAAAATGGGTCGTATCGCAGGATATTATGATGTGAGAGAACTTGTTGCGCGCAGCCAATCCCCGAAGAATGGTACTTCCATTACAACGAGCATGCGGAGAATCCTGTCTTGTACATATTCGGCCTTTTCCGGCCAGTTTCGGCTTTTTAATAGTTTCAAAATGAGTCGTATCGCAGGATATTATGAGGTGTGAGAACTCGCTGCACGCTGCCAATCCCCGAAAAATGGTACGCCCACTACAACGAGCATACGGAGCAACGGGTTCTGTACACCTTCGGCCTTTTCCGGACATTTCCGGCTTTTTAATTGTTTCAAAATGTGCCGTTTATCAGGATATTATGATGAGAGAGAACACGTTACGCGCTGCCAATCCCCGAGGAATGGTACGCCCCTTACAACGAGCATACGGAGCATCAGCTTCTGTACACCTTCGGCCTTTTCCGGACATTTCCGGCATTTTAAGTGATCAAAAATGGGCCGAATAGCAGGATATTATGATGTGTAAAAACGCGTTGAGCGTTGCCAATCCCACAAAAATGGTAATTCCATTACAACGAGCATACGGAGCAACGGGTTCTGTACACCTTCGGCCTTTTCCGGACATTTCCGGCTTTTTAATTGCTTCAATAGGGGCCGTATATCAGGATATTATGATGTGTAAGAACCAGTTGCTCTCTGCCAACCCCCCAAAAATGGTACTTCCATTACAACAAGGAGAGGGAGCAACGGGTTCTGTACACCTTCGGCCTTTTCCGGACATTTCCGGCTTTTTAATTGTTTCAAAATGGGCCGTATATCAGGATATTATGATGTGAGAGAACTCGTTGCGCGCTGCCTATCCCCGAAGAATGGTACTTCCATTACAACGACCATGCGGAGAATCCTGTCTTGTACATATTCGGCCATTTCCGGCCAGTTTCGGCTTTTTAATAGTTTCAAAATGGGTCGTATCGCAGGATATTATGAGGTGTGAGAACTGGCTGCACGCTGGAAATCCCCCAAAAATGGTACGCCCATTACAACGAGCAAACGGAGCATTGGGTTCTGTACACCTTCGGCCTTCTCCGGACATCTCCGGCATTTTATGTGATTAAAAACGGGCCGTATAGCAGGATATTATGATGTGAGGGAACTCGTTGCGCGCTGCAAATCCCCGAAGAATGGTACTTCCATTTCAACGAGCATGACGAGAATCCTGTCTGGTACATATTCGGCCTTTTCCGGCCAGTTTCGGCTTTTTAATAGTTTCAAAATGAGTCGTATCGCAGGATATTATGATGTGTAAAAACGCGTTGAGCGTTGCCAATCCCCCAAAAATGGTAATTCCATTACAACGAGCATACGGAGCAACGGGTTCTGTACACCTTCGGCCTTTTCCGGACATTTCCGGCTTTTTAATTGCTTCAATAGGGGCCGTATATCAGGATATTATGATGTGTAAGAACCAGTTGCTCTCTGCCAACCCCCCAAAAATGGTACTTCCATTACAACAAGGAGAGGGAGCAACGGGTTCTGTACACCTTCGGCCTTTTCCGGACATTTCCGGCTTTTTAATTGTTTCAAAATGGGCCGTATATCAGGATATTATGATGTGAGAGAACTCGTTGCGCGCTGCCTATCCCCGAAGAATGGTACTTCCATTACAACGAGCATGCGGAGAATCCTGTCTTGTACATATTCGGCCATTTCCGGCCAGTTTCGGCTTTTTAATAGTTTCAAAATGGGTCGTATCGCAGGATATTATGAGGTGTGAGAACTGGCTGCACGCTGGAAATCCCCCAAAAATGGTACGCCCATTACAACGAGCATACGGAGAAACGGGTTCTGTACACCTTCGGCCTTTTCCGGACATTTCCGGCTTTTTAATTGTTTCAAAATGGGCCGTATATCAGGATATTACGATGTGAGAGAACTCGTTGCGCGCTGCCAATCCCCGAAAAATGGTACATCCATTACAACGAGCATGCGGAGAATCCTGTTTTGTACGTATTCGGCCTTTTCCGACCAGTTTCGGCTTTTTAATAGTTTCAAAATGGGTCGTATCGCAGGATATTATGAGGTGTGAGAACTCGCTGCACGCTGCCAATCCCCGAAAAATGGTACGCCCATTACAACGAGCATACGGAGCAACGGGTTCTGTACACCTTTGGCATTTTCCGGACATTTCCGGCTTTTTAATTGTTTCAAAATGGGTCGTATCGCAGGATATTATGATGTGAGAGAACTCGTTGCGCGCTGCCAATCCCCGAAGAATGGTACTTCCATTACAACGAGCATACGGAGCATCAGGTTCTGTACACCTTCGGCCTTTTCCGGACATCTCCGGCTTTTTAATTGTTTCAAAATGGGCCGTATATCAGGATATTATGATGTGAGAGAACTCGTTGCGCGCAGCCAATCCCCGAAGAATGGTACTTCCATTACAACGAGCATGCGGAGAATCCTGTCTTGTACTTATTCGGCCTTTTCCGGCAAGTTTCGGCATTTTAATAGTTTCAAAATGAGTCGTTTCGCAGGATATTATGAGGTGTGAGAACTCGCTGCACGCTGCCAATCCCCCAAAAATGGTACTTCCATTACAACGAGCATACGGAGCAACGGGTTCTGTACACCTTCGGCCTTTTCCGGATATTACCGGCTTTTTAATTGTTTCAAAAAGGGTCGTATCGCAGGATATTATGATGTTTGAGATCTCGCTGCAGGCTGCCAATCCCCGAAAAATGGTACGCCCACTACAACGAGCATACGGAGCAACGGGTTCTGTACACCTTCGGCCTTTTCCGGACATTTCCGGCTTTTTAATTGTTTCAAAATGTGCCGTTTATCAGGATATTATGATGTGAGAGAACACGTTACGCGCTGCCAATCCCCGAGAAATGGTACGCCCCTTACAACGAGCATACGGAGCATCAGGTTCTGTACACCTTCGGCCTTTTCCGGACATTTCCGGCATATTAAGTGATCAAAAACGGGCAGAATAGCATCATATTATGATGTGAGAGAACACGGTGCGCGCTGCCAATCCCCGAAGAATGGTACTTCCAATACAACCAGCATCCGGAGAATCCTGTCTTGTACATTTTCGGCCTTTTCCGGCCAGTTTCGGCTTTTTAATTGTTTCAAAATGGGTCGTATCGCAGGATATTATGATGTGAGAGAACTCGTTGCGCGCAGCCAATCCCCGAAGAATGGTACTTCCATTACAACGAGCATGCGGAGAATCCTGTCTTGTACATATTCGTCCTTTTCCGGCCAGTTTCGGCTTTTTAATAGTTTCAAAATGAGTCGTATCGCAGGATATTATGATGTGAGAGAACTCGTTGCGCGCTGCCAATCCCCGAAAAATGGTACATCCATTACAACGAGCATGCGGAGAATCCTGTCTTGTACATATTCGGCCTTTTCCGACCAGTTTCGGCTTTTTAATAGTTTCAAAATGGGTCGCATCGCAGGATATTATGATGTGTAAAAACGCGTTGAGCGTTGCCAATCCCCCAAAAATGGTAATTCCATTACAACGAGCATACGGAGCAACGGGTTCTGTACACCTCCGGCCTTTTCCGGATATTTCCGGCTTTTTAATTGTTTCAAAATGGGCCGTATATCAGGATATTATGATGTGTAAGAACCAGTTGCTCTCTGCCAACCCCCCAAAAATGGTACTTCCATTACAACGAGCAAACGGAGCATTGGGTTCTGTACACCTTCGGCCTTTTCCGGACATCTCCGGCATTTTAAGTGATCAAAATGGGCCGTATTTCAGGATATTATGATATGAGATAACTCGTTACGCGCTGCCAATCCCCGAGAAATGGTACGCCCCTTACAACGAGCATACGGAGCATCAGGTTCTGTACATCTTCGGCCTTTTCCGGACATTTCCGGCATTTTAAGTGATCAAAAATGGGCCGAATAGCATGATATTATGATGTGTAAAAACGCGTTGAGCGTTGCCAATCCCCCAAAAATGGTCCTTCCATTACAACGAGCATGACGAGAATCCGGTCTTGTACATATTCGGCCTTTTCCGGCCAGTTTCGGCTTTTTAATAGTTTCAAAATGAGTCGTATCGCAGGATATTATGAGGTGTGAGAACTCGCTGCACGCTGCCAATCCCCCAAAAATGGTCCTTCCATTACAACGAGCATACGGAGCAACGGGTTCTGTACACCTTCGGCATTTTCAGGACATTTCCGGCTTTTTAATTGTTTCAAAATGGGTCGTATCGCGCGATATTATGATGTGAGAGAACTCGTTGCGCGTTGCCAATCCCCGAAGAATGGTACATCCATTACAACGAGCATGCGGAGAATCCTGTCTTGTACATATTCGGCCTTTTCCGGCCAGTTTCGGCTTTTTAATAGTTTCAAAATGAGTCGTTTCGCAGGATATTATGAGGTGTGAGTACTCGCTGCACGCTGCCAATCCCCCAAAAATAGTCCTTCCATTTCATTGTGCATACGGAGCATCAGGTTCTGTACACCTTCGGCCTTTTCCGGACATTTCCGGCTTTTTAATTGTTTCAAAATGGGCCGTATATCAGGATATTATGATGTGAGAGAACTCGTTGCGCGCTGCCAATCCCCGAAGAATGGTACTTCCATTACAACGAGCATGCGGAGCATCAGGTTCTGTACACCTTCGGCCTTTTCCGGACATTTCCGGCTTTTTAATTGTTTCAAAATGGGCCGTATATCAGGATATTATGATGTGAGAGAACTCGTTGCGCGCTGCCAATCCCCGAAGAATGGTACTTCCATTACAACGAGCATGCGGAGAATCCTGTCTTGTACATATTCGGCCATTTCCGGCCAGTTTCGGCTTTTTAATAGTTTCAAAATGGGTCGTATCGCAGGATATTATGAGGTGTGAGAACTGGCTGCACGCTGGAAATCCCCGAAAAATGGTACGCCCATTACAACGAGCATACGGAGCAGCGGGTTCTGTACACCTTCGGCCTTTTCCGGACATCTCCGGCATTTTATGTGATTAAAAACGGGCCGTATAGCAGGATATTATGATGTGAGGGAACTCGTTGCGCGCTGCAAATCCCCGAAGAATGGTACTTCCATTACAACGAGCATGACGAGAATCCTGTCTTGTACATATTCGTCCATTTCCGGCCAGTTTCGGCTTTTTAATAGTTGCAAAATGGGTCGTATCGCAGGATATTATGAGGTGTGAGAACTGGCTGCACGCTGGAAATCCCCGAAAAATGGTACGCCCATTACAACGAGCATACGGAGCAGCGGGTTCTGTACACCTTCGGCCTTTTCCGGACATTTGCCGCTTTTTAATTGCTTCAATAGGGGCCGTATATCAGGATATTATGATGTGTAAGAACCAGTTGCTCTCTGCCAACCCCCCAAAAATGGTACTTCCATTACAACAAGCAAAGGGAGCAACGGGTTCTGTACACCTTCGGCCTTTTCCGGACATTTCCGGCTTTTTAATTGTTTCAAAATGGGCCGTATATCAGGATATTATGATGTGAGAGAACTCGTTGCGCGCTACCTATCCCCGAAGAATGGTACTTCCATTACAACGAGCATGCGGAGAATCCTGTCTTGTACATATTCGGCCATTTCCGGCCAGTTTCGGCTTTTTAATAGTTTCAAAATGGGTCGTATCGCAGGATATTATGAGGTGTGAGAACTGGCTGCACGCTGGAAATCCCCGAAAAATGGTACGCCCATTACAACGAGCATACGGAGCAACGGGTTCTGTACACCTTCGGCCTTTTCCGGACATTTCCTGCTTTTTAATTGCTTCAAAATGGGCCGTATATCAGGATATTATGATGTGTAAGATCCAGTTGCTCTCTGCCAACCCCCCAAAAATGGTACTTCCATTACAACAAGCAAAGGGAGCAACGGGTTCTGTACACCTTCGGCCTTTTCCGGACATTTCCGGCTTTTTAATTGTTTCAAAATGGGCCGTATATCAGGATATTATGATGTGAGAGAACTCGTTGCGCGCTGCCAATCCCCGAAAAATGGTACATCCATTACAACGAGCATGCGGAGAATCCTGTCTTGTGCATATTCGGCCTTTTCCGACCAGTTTCGGCTTTTTAATAGTTTCAAAATGGGTCGTATCGCAGGATATTATGAGGTGTGAGAACTCGCTGCACGCTGCCAATCCCCGAAAAATGGTACGCCAATTACAACGAGCATACGGAGCAACGGGTTCTGTATACCTTTGGCATTTTCCGGACATTTCCGGCTTTTTAATTGTTTCAAAATGGGTCGTATCGCAGGATATTATGATGTGAGAGAACTCGTTGCGCGCTGCCAATCCCCGAAGAATGGTACTTCCATTACAACGAGCATACGGAGCATCAGGTTCTGAACACCTTCGGCCTTTTCCGGACATTTCCGGCTTTTTAATTGTTTCAAAATGGGCCGTATTTCAGGATATTATGATATGAGATAACTCGTTACACGCTGCCAATCCCCGAGAAATGGTACGCCCCTTACAACGAGCATACGGAGCATCAGGTTCTGTACATCTTCGGCCTTTTCCGGACATTTCCGGCATTTTAAGTGATCAAAAATGGGCCGAATAGCATGATATTATGATGTGTAAAAACGCGTTGAGCGTTGCCAATCCCCCAAAAATGGTCCTTCCATTACAACGAGCATGACGAGAATCCGGTCTTGTACATATTCGGCCTTTTCCGGCCAGTTTCGGCTTTTTAATAGTTTCAAAATGAGTCGTATTGCAGGATATTATGAGGTGTGAGAACTCGCTGCACGCTGCCAATCCCCCAAAAATGGTCCTTCCATTACAACGAGCATACGGAGCAACGGGTTCTGTACACCTTCGGCATAGTCCGGACATTTCCGGCTTTTTAATTGTTTCAAAATGGGTCGTATCGCGCGATATTATGATGTGAGAGAACTCGTTGCGCGTTGCCAATCCCCGAAGAATGGTACATCCATTACAACGAGCATGCGGAGAATCCTGTCTTGTACATATTCGGCCTTTTCCGGCCAGTTTCGGCTTTTTAATAGTTTCAAAATGAGTCGTTTCGCAGGATATTATGAGGTGTGAGAACTCGCTGCACGCTGCCAATCCCCCAAAAATAGTCCTTCCATTTCAACGTGCATACGGAGCATCAGGTTCTGTACACCTTCGGCCTTTTCCGGACATTTCCGGCTTTTTAATTGTTTCAAAATGGGCCGTATATCAGGATATTATGATGTGAGAGAACTCGTTGCGCGCTGCCAATCCCCGAAGAATGGTACTTCCATTACAACGAGCATGCGGAGCATCAGGTTCTGTACACCTTCGGCCTTTTCCGGACATTTCCGGCTTTTTAATTGTTTCAAAATGGGCCGTATATCAGGATATTATGATGTGAGAGAACTCGTTGCGCGCTGCCAATCCCCGAAGAATGGTACTTCCATTACAACGAGCATGCGGAGAATCCTGTCTTGTACATATTCGGCCATTTCCGGCCAGTTTCGGCTTTTTAATAGTTTCAAAATGGGTCGTATCGCAGGATATTATGAGGTGTGAGAACTGGCTGCACGCTGGAAATCCCCGAAAAATGGTACGCCCATTACAACGAGCATACGGAGCAGCGGGTTCTGTACACCTTCGGCCTTTTCCGGACATTTCCGGCTTTTTAATTGCTTCAATAGGGGCCGTATATCAGGATATTATGATGTGTAAGAACCAGTTGCTCTCTGCCAACCCCCCAAAAATGGTACTTCCATTACAACAAGCAAAGGGAGCAACGGGTTCTGTACACCTTCGGCCTTTTCCGGACATTTCCGGCTTTTTAATTGTTTGAAAATGGGCCGTATATCAGGATATTATGATGTGAGAGAACTCGTTGCGCGCTGCCAATCCCCGAAGAATGGTACTTCCATTACAACGAGCATGCGGAGAATCCTGTCTTGTACATATTCGGCCATTTCCGGCCGGTTTCGGCTTTTTAATAGTTTCAAAATGGTTCGTATCGCAGGATATTATGAGGTGTGAGAACTGGCTGCACGCTGGAAATCCCCGAAAAATGGTACGCCCATTACAACGAGCATACGGAGCAACGGGTTCTGTACACCTTCGGCCTTTTCCGGATATTTCCGGTTTTTTAATTGCTTCAAAATGGGCCGTATATCAGGATATTATGATGTGAGAGAACACGTTACGCGCTGCCAATCCCCGAGGAATGGTACGCCCCTTACAACGAGCATACGGAGCATCAGGTTCTGTACACCTTCGGCCTTTTCCGGACATTTCCGGCATATTAAGTGATCAAAAACGGGCAGAATAGCAGGATATTATGATGTGAGAGAACACGGTGCGCGCTGCCAATCCCCGAAGAATGGTACTTCCAATACAACCAGCATCCGGAGAATCCTGTCTTGTACATTTTCGGCCTTTTCCGGCCAGTTTCGGCTTTTTAATTGTTTCAAAATGGGTCGTATCGCAGGATATTATGATGTGAGAGAACTCGTTGCGCGCAGCCAATCCCCGAAGAATGGTACTTCCATTACAACGAGCATGCGGAGAATCCTGTCTTGTACATATTCGGCCTTTTCCGGCAAGTTTCTGCATTTTAATAGTTTCAAAATGAGTCGTTTCGCAGGATATTATGAGGTGTGAGAACTCGCTGCACGCTGCCAATCCCCCAAAAATGGTCCTTCCATTACAACGAGCATACGGAGCAACGGGTTCTGTACACCTTCGGCCTTTTCCGGATATTACCGGCTTTTTAATTGTTTCAAAATGGGCCGTATATCAGGATATTATGATGTGTAAGAACCAGTTGCTCTCTGCCAACCCCCCAAAAATGGTACTTCCATTACAACGAGCAAACGGAGCATTGGGTTCTGTACACCTTCGGCCTTTTCCGGACATCTCCGGCATTTTATGTGATTAAAAACGGGCCGTATAGCAGGATATTATGATGTGAAAGAATTCGCTGAGCGCTGCCAATCCCCGAAGAATGGTACTTCCATTACAACGACCATGCGGAGAATCCTGTCTTGTACATATTCGGCCATTTCCGGCCAGTTTCGGCTTTTTAATAGTTTCAAAATGGGTCGTATCGCAGGATATTATGAGGTGTGAGAACTGGCTGCACGCTGGAAATCCCCGAAAAATGGTACGCCCATTACAACGAGCATACGGAGCAGCGGGTTCTGTGCACCTTCGGCCTTTTCCGGACATTTCCGGCTTTTTAATTGCTTCAATAGGGGCCGTATATCAGGATATTATGATGTGTAAGAACCAGTTGCTCTCTGCCAACCCCCCAAAAATGGTACTTCCATTACAACAAGCAAAGGGAGCAACGGGTTCTGTACACCTTCGGCCTTTTCCGGACATTTCCGGCTTTTTAATTGTTTCAAAATGGGCCGTATATCAGGATATTATGATGTGAGAGAACTCGTTGCGCGCTGCCAATCCCCGAAGAATGGTACTTCCATTACAACGAGCATGCGGAGAATCCTGTCTTGTACATATTCGGCCATTTCCGGCCAGTTTCGGCTTTTTAATAGTTTCAAAATGGTTCGTATCGCAGGATATTATGAGGTGTGAGAACTGGCTGCACGCTGGAAATCCCCGAAAAATGGTACGCCCATTACAACGAGCATACGGAGCAACGGGTTCTGTACACCTTCGGCCTTTTCCGGATATTTCCGGCTTTTTAATTGCTTCAAAATGGGCCGTATATCAGGATATTATGATGTGAGAGAACACGTTACGCGCTGCCAATCCCCGAGAAATGGTACGCCCCTTACAACGAGCATACGGAGCATCAGGTTCTGTACACCTTCGGCCTTTTCCGGACATTTCCGGCATATTAAGTGATCAAAAACGGGCAGAATAGCAGGATATTATGATGTGAGAGAACACGGTGCGCGCTGCCAATCCCCGAAGAATGGTACTTCCAATACAACCAGCATCCGGAGAATCCTGTCTTGTACATTTTCGGCCTTTTCCGGCCAGTTTCGGCTTTTTAATTGTTTCAAAATGGGTCGTATCGCAGGATATTATGATGTGAGAGAACTCGTTGCGCGCAGCCAATCCCCGAAGAATGGTACTTCCATTACAACGAGCATGCGGAGAATCCTGTCTTGTACATATTCGGCCTTTTCCGGCCAGTTTCGGCTTTTTAATAGTTTCAAAATGAGTCGTATCGCAGGATATTATGAGGTGTGAGAACTCGCTGCACGCTGCCAATCCCCGAAAAATGGTACGCACACTACAACGAGCATACGGAGCAACGGGTTCTGTACACCTTCGGCCTTTTCCGGACATTTCCGGCTTTTTAATTGTTTCAAATTGTGCCGTTTATCAGGATATTATGATGAGAGAGAACACGTTACGCGCTGCCAATCCCCGAGAAATGGTACGCCCCTTACAACGAGCAAACGGAGCATTGGGTTCTGTACACCTTCGGCCTTCTCCGGACATCTCCGGCATTTTATGTGATTAAAAACGGGCCGTATAGCAGGATATTATGATGTGAGGGAACTCGTTGCGCGCTGCAAATCCCCGAAGAATGGTACTTCCATTTCAACGAGCATGACGAGAATCCTGTCTGGTACATATTCGGCCTTTTCCGGCCAGTTTCGGCTTTTTAATAGTTTCAAAATGAGTCGTATCGCAGGATATTATGATGTGTAAAAACGCGTTGAGCGTTGCCAATCCCCCAAAAATGGTAATTCCATTACAACGAGCATACGGAGCAACGGGTTCTGTACACCTTCGGCCTTTTCCGGACATTTCCGGCTTTTTAATTGCTTCAATAGGGGCCGTATATCAGGATATTATGATGTGTAAGAACCAGTTGCTCTCTGCAAACCCACCAAAAATGGTACTTCCATTACAACAAGGAGAGGGAGCAACGGGTTCTGTACACCTTCGGCCTTTTCCGGACATTTCCGGCTTTTTAATTGTTTCAAAATGGGCCGTATATCAGGATATTATGATGTGAGAGAACTCGTTGCGCGCTGCCTATCCCCGAAGAATGGTACTTCCATTACAACGAGCATGCGGAGAATCCTGTCTTGTGCATATTCGGCCATTTCCGGCCAGTTTCGGCTTTTTAATAGTTTCAAAATGGGTCGTATCGCAGGATATTATGAGGTGTGAGAACTGGCTGCACGCTGGAAATCCCCCAAAAATGGTACGCCCATTACAACGAGCATACGGAGAAACGGGTTCTGTACACCTTCGGCCTTTTCCGGACATTTCCGGCTTTTTAATTGTTTCAAAATGGGCCGTATATCAGGATATTATGATGTGAGAGAACTCGTTGCGCGCTGCCAATCCCCGAAAAATGGTACATCCATTACAACGAGCATGCGGAGAATCCTGTTTTGTACGTATTCGGCCTTTTCCGACCAGTTTCGGCTTTTTAATAGTTTCAAAATGGGTCGTATCGCAGGATATTATGAGGTGTGAGAACTCGCTGCACGCTGCCAATCCCCGAAAAATGGTACGCCCATTACAACGAGCATACGGAGCAACGGGTTCTGTACACCTTTGGCATTTTCCGGACATTTCCGGCTTTTTAATTGTTTCAAAATGGGTCGTATCGCAGGATATTATGATGTGAGAGAACTCGTTGCGCGCTGCCAATCCCCGAAGAATGGTACTTCCATTACAACGAGCATACGGAGCATCAGGTTCTGTACACCTTCGGCCTTTTCCGGACATCTCCGGCTTTTTAATTGTTTCAAAATGGGCCGTATATCAGGATATTATGATGTGAGAGAACTCGTTGCGCGCAGCCAATCCCCGAAGAATGGTACTTCCATTACAACGAGCATGCGGAGAATCCTGTCTTGTACTTATTCGGCCTTTTCCGACCAGTTTCGGCTTTTTAATAGTTTCAAAATGGGTCGCATCGCAGGATATTATGATGTGTAAAAACGCGTTGAGCGTTGCCAATCCCCCAAAAATGGTAATTCCATTACAACGAGCATACGGAGCAACGGGTTCTGTACACCTTCGGCCTTTTCCGGATATTTCCGGCTTTTTAATTGTTTCAAAATGGGCCGTATATCAGGATATTATGATGTGTAAGAACCAGTTGCTCTCTGCCAACCCCCCAAAAATGGTACTTCCATTACAACGAGCAAACGGAGCATTGGGTTCTGTACACCTTCGGCCTTTTCCGGACATCTCCGGCATTTTATGTGATTAAAAACGGGCTGTATAGCAGGATATTATGATGTGAGGGAACTCGTTGCGCGCTGCAAATCCCCGAAGAATGGTCCTTCCATTACAACGAGCATACGGAGCAACGGGTTCTGTACACCTTCGGCCTTTTCCGGATATTACCGGCTTTTTAATTGTTTCAAAAAGGGTCGTATCGCAGGATATTATGATGTTTGAGATCTCGCTGCACGCTGCCAATCCCCGAAAAATGGTACGCCCACTACAACGAGCATACGGAGCAACGGGTTCTGTACACCTTCGGCCTTTTCCGGACATTTCCGGCTTTTTAATTGTTTCAAAATGTGCCGTTTATCAGGATATTATGATGTGAGAGAACACGTTACGCGCTGCCAATCCCCGAGAAATGGTACGCCCCTTACAACGAGCATACGGAGCATCAGGTTCTGTACACCTTCGGCCTTTTCCGGACATTTCCGGCATATTAAGTGATCAAAAACGGGCAGAATAGCATCATATTATGATGTGAGAGAACACGGTGCGCGCTGCCAATCCCCGAAGAATGGTACTTCCAATACAACCAGCATCCGGAGAATCCTGTCTTGTACATTTTCGGCCTTTTCCGGCCAGTTTCGGCTTTTTAATTGTTTCAAAATGGGTCGTATCGCAGGATATTATGATGTGAGAGAACTCGTTGCGCGCAGCCCATCCCCGAAGAATGGTACTTCCATTACAACGAGCATGCGGAGAATCCTGTCTTGTACATATTCGTCCTTTTCCGGCCAGTTTCGGCTTTTTAATAGTTTCAAAATGAGTCGTATCGCAGGATATTATGATGTGAGAGAACTCGTTGCGCGCTGCCAATCCCCGAAAAATGGTACATCCATTACAACGAGCATGCGGAGAATCCTGTCTTGTACATATTCGGCCTTTTCCGACCAGTTTCGGCTTTTTAATAGTTTCAAAATGGGTCGCATCGCAGGATATTATGATGTGTAAAAACGCGTTGAGCGTTGCCAATCCCCCAAAAATGGTAATTCCATTACAACGAGCATACGGAGCAACGGGTTCTGTACACCTTCGGCCTTTTCCGGATATTTCCGGCTTTTTAATTGTTTCAAAATGGGCCGTATATCAGGATATTATGATGTGTAAGAACCAGTTGCTCTCTGCCAACCCCCCAAAAATGGTACTTCCATTACAACGAGCAAACGGAGCATTGGGTTCTGTACACCTTCGGCCTTTTCCGGACATCTCCGGCATTTTATGTGATTAAAAACGGGCCGTATAGCAGGATATTATGATGTGAGGGAACTCGTTGCGCGCTGCAAATCCCCGAAGAATGGTACTTCCATTACAACGAGCATGACGAGAATCCTGTCTTGTTCATATTCGGCCATTTCCGGCCAGTTTCGGCTTTTTAATAGTTGCAAAATGGGTCGTATCGCAGGATATTATGAGGTGTGAGAACTGGCTGCACGCTGGAAATCCCCGAAAAATGGTACGCCCATTACAACGAGCATACGAAGCAGCGGGTTCTGTACACCTTCGGCCTTTTCCGGACATTTGCCGCTTTTTAATTGCTTCAATAGGGGCCGTATATCAGGATATTATGATGTGTAAGAACCAGTTGCTCTCTGCCAACCCCCCAAAAATGGTACTTCCATTACAACAAGCAAAGGGAGCAACGGGTTCTGTACACCTTCGGCCTTTTCCGGACATTTCCGGCTTTTTAATTGTTTCAAAATGGGCCGTATATCAGGATATTATGATGTGAGAGAACTCGTTGCGCGCTGCCTATCCCCGAAGTATGGTACTTCCATTACAACGAGCATGCGGAGAATCCTGTCTTGTACATATTCGGCCATTTCCGGCCAGTTTCGGCTTTTTAATAGTTTCAAAATGGGTCGTATCGCAGGATATTATGAGGTGTGAGAACTGGCTGCACGCTGGAAATCCCCGAAAAATGGTACGCCCATTACAACGAGCATACGGAGCAACGGGTTCTGTACACCTTCGGCCTTTTCCGGACATTTCCTGCTTTTTAATTGCTTCAAAATGGGCCGTATATCAGGATATTATGATGTGTAAGATCCAGTTGCTCTCTGCCAACCCCCCAAAAATGGTACTTCCATTACAACAAGCAAAGGGAGCAACGGGTTCTGTACACCTTCGGCCTTTTCCGGACATTTCCGGCTTTTTAATTGTTTCAAAATGGGCCGAATAGCATGATATTATGATGTGTAAAAACGCGTTGAGCGTTGCCAATCCCCCAAAAATGGTCCTTCCATTACAACGAGCATGACGAGAATCCGGTCTTGTACATATTCGGCCTTTTCCGGCCAGTTTCGGCTTTTTAATAGTTTCAAAATGAGTCGTATCGCAGGATATTATGAGGTGTGAGAACTCGCTGCACGCTGCCAATCCCCCAAAAATGGTGCTTCCATTACAACGAGCATACGGAGCAACGGGTTCTGTACACCTTCGGCATTTTCCGGACATTTCCGGCTTTTTAATTGTTTCAAAATGGGTCGTATCGCGCGATATTATGATGTGAGAGAACTCGTTGCGCGTTGCCAATCCCCGAAGAATGGTACATCCATTACAACGAGCATGCGGAGAATCCTGTCTTGTACATATTCGGCCTTTTCCGGCCAGTTTCGGCTTTTTAATAGTTTCAAAATGAGTCGTATCGCAGGATATTATGATGTGTAAAAACGCGTTGAGCGTTGCCAATCTCCCAAAAATGGTAATTCCATTACAACGAGCATACGGAGCAACGGGTTCTGTACACCTTCGGCCTTTTCCGGATATTTCCGGCTTTTTAATTGTTTCAAAATGGGCCGTATATCAGGATATTATGATGTGTAAGAACCAGTTGCTCTCTGCCAACCCCCCAAAAATGGTACTTCCATTACAACAAGCAAAGGGAGCAACGGGTTCTGTACACCTTCGGCCTTTTCCGGACATTTCCGGCTTTTTAATTGCTTCAATAGGGGCCGTATATCAGGATATTATGATGTGTAAGAACCAGTTGCTCTCTGCCAACCCCCCAAAAATGGTACTTCCATTACAACAAGCAAAGGGAGCAACGGGTTCTGTACACCTTCGGCCTTTTCCGGACATTTCCGGCTTTTTAATTGCTTCAAAATTGGCCGTATATCAGGATATTATGATGTGTAAGAAGCAGTTGCTCTCTGCCAACCCCCCAAAAATGGTACTTCCATTACAACGAGCAAACGGAGCATTGGGTTCTGTACACCTTCGGCCTTTTCCGGACATCTCCGGCATTTTATGTGATTAAAAACGGGCCGTATAGCAGGATATTATGATGTGAGGGAACTCGTTGCGCGCAGCAAATCCCCGAAGAATGGTACTTCCATTACAACGAGCATGACGAGAATCCTGTCTTGTACATATTCGGCCTTTTCCGGCCAGTTTCGCCTTTTTAATAGTTTCAAAATGAGTCGTATCGCAGGATATTATGAGGTGTGAGAACTCGCTGCACGCTGCCAATCCCCCAAAAATGGTCCTTCCATTACAACGAGCATACGGAGCAACGGGTTCTGTACACCTTCGGCATTTTCCGGACATTTCCGGCTTTTTAATTGTTTCAAAATGGGTCGTATCGCGCGATATTATGATGTGAGAGAACTCGTTGCGCGCTGCCAATCCCCGAAGAATGGTACATCCATTACAACGAGCATGCGGAGAATCTTGTCTTGTACATATTCGGCCTTTTCCGGACATTTCCGGCTTTTTAATTGTTTCAAAATGGGTCGTATCGCAGGTTATTATGATGTGAGAGAACTCGTTGCGCGCTGCCAATCCCCGAAGAATGGTACTTCCATTACAACGAGCATACGGAGCATCAGGTTCTGTACAACTTCGGCCTTTTCCGGACATTTCCGGCTTTTTAATTGTTTCAAAATGGGCCGTATAGCAGGATATTATAATGTGAGAGAACTCGTTGCGCGCTGCCAATCCCCGAAGAATGGTACTTCCATTACAACGAGCATGCGGAGGATCCTGTCTTGTACATATTCGGCCATTTCCTGCCAGTTTCGGCTTTTTAATAGTTTCAAAATGGGTCGTATCGCAGGATATTATGAGGTGTGAGAACTGGCTGCACGCTGGAAATCCCCGAAAAATGGTACACCCATTACAACGAGCATACGGAGCAACGGGTTCTGTACACCTTCGGTCTTTTCCGGACATTTCCGGCTTTTTAATTGTTTCAAAATGGGTCGTATCGCAGGATATTATGATGTGAGAGAACTCGTTGCGCGCTGCCAATCCCCGAAGAATGGTACTTCCATTACAACGAGCATACGGAGCATCAGGTTCTGTACACCTTCGGCCTTTTCCGGACATTTCCGGCTTTTTAATTGTTTCAAAATGGGCCGTATTTCAGGATATTATGATGTGAGGGAACTCTGTGCGCGCTGCCAATCCCCGAAGAATGGTACTTCCAATAAAACGAGCATGCGGAGAATCCTGTCTTGTACATATTCGGCCTTTTCCGGCCAGTTTCGTCGTTTTAATTGTTTCAAAATTTGTCGTATCGCAGGATATTATGATGTGTGAGAACTCGCTGCACGCTGCCAATCCCTCAAAAATGGTCCTTCCATTACAACGAGCATACGGAGCAACGGGTTCTGTACACCTTCGGCATTTTCCGGACATTTCCGACTTTTTAATTGTTTCAAAATGGTTCGTATCGCGGGATATTATGATGTGAGAGAACTCGTTGCGCGGTGCCAATCCCCGAAGAATGGTACTTCCATTACAACGAGCATACGGAGCATCAGGTTCTGTACACCTTCGGCCTTTTCCGGACATCTCCGGCATTTTATGTGATTAAAAACGGGCCGTATAGCAGGATATTATGATGTGAGAGAACTCGCTGCACGCTGCCAATCCCCGAAAAATGGTACGCCCATTACAACGAGCATACGGAGCAACGGGTTCTGTACACCTTTGGCATTTTCCGGACATTTCCGGCTTTTTAATTGTTTCAAAATGGGTCGTATCGCAGGTTATTATGAGGTGTGAGAACTCGCTGCACGCTGCCAATCCCCCAAAAATGGTCCTTCCATTACAACGAGCATACGGAGCAACGGGTTTTGTACACCTTCGGCCTTTTCCGGATTTTTCCGGCTTTATAATTGTTTCAAAAAGGGTCGTATCGCAGGATATTATGATGTGTGAGATCTCGCTGCACGCTGCCAATCCCCGAAAAATGGTACGCCCATTACAACGAGCATACGGAGCAACGGGTTCTGTACACCTTCGGCCTTTTCCGGACATTTCCGGCTTTTTAATTGTTTCAAAATGGGCCGTATATCAGGATATTATGATGTGTAAGAACCAGTTGCTCTCTGCCAACCCCCCAAAAATGGTACTTCCATTACAACGAGCATACGGAGCAACGGGTTCTGTACACCTTCGGCCTTTTCCGGACATTTCCGGCTTTTTAATTGTTTCAAAATGGGCCGTATATCAGGAT
Source organism: Bombus muscorum (assembly GCA_963971185.1). NCBI lineage: Eukaryota > Metazoa > Arthropoda > Insecta > Hymenoptera > Apidae > Bombus > Bombus muscorum. Next base: position 7,715,755 of record OZ020130.1, on the reverse strand, counting down.
ATTATGATGTGAGAGAACTCGTTGCGCGCTGCCAATCCCCGAAGAATGGTACTTCCATTACAACGAGCATGCGGAGAATCCTGTCTTGTACATATTCGGCCATTTCCGGCCAGTTTCGGCTTTTTAATAGTTTCAAAATGGTTCGTATCGCAGGATATTATGAGGTGTGAGAACTGGCTGCACGCTGGAAATCCCCGAAAAATGGTACGCCCATTACAACGAGCATACGGAGCAACGGGTTCTGTACACCTTCGGCCTTTTCCGGATATTTCCGGCTTTTTAATTGCTTCAAAATGGGCCGTATATCAGGATATTATGATGTGAGAGAACACGTTACGCGCTGCCAATCCCCGAGAAATGGTACGCCCCCTTACAACGAGCATACGGAGCATCAGGTTCTGTACACCTTCGGCCTTTTCCGGACATTTCCGGCATATTAAGTGATCAAAAACGGGCAGAATAGCAGGATATTATGATGTGAGAGAACACGGTGCGCGCTGCCAATCCCCGAAGAATGGTACTTCCAATACAACCAGCATCCGGAGAATCCTGTCTTGTACATTTTCGGCCTTTTCCGGCCAGTTTCGGCTTTTTAATTGTTTCAAAATGGGTCGTATCGCAGGATATTATGATGTGAGAGAACTCGTTGCGCGCAGCCAATCCCCGAAGAATGGTACTTCCATTACAACGAGCATGCGGAGAATCCTGTCTTGTACATATTCGGCCTTTTCCGGCCAGTTTCGGCTTTTTAATAGTTTCAAAATGAGTCGTATCGCAGGATATTATGAGGTGTGAGAACTCGCTGCACGCTGCCAATCCCCGAAAAATGGTACGCACACTACAACGAGCATACGGAGCAACGGGTTCTGTACACCTTCGGCCTTTTCCGGACATTTCCGGCTTTTTAATTGTTTCAAATTGTGGCGTTTATCAGGATATTATGATGAGAGAGAACACGTTACGCGCTGCCAATCCCCGAGAAATGGTACGCCCCTTACAACGAGCAAACGGAGCATTGGGTTCTGTACACCTTCGGCCTTCTCCGGACATCTCCGGCATTTTATGTGATTAAAAACGGGCCGTATAGCAGGATATTATGATGTGAGGGAACTCGTTGCGCGCTGCAAATCCCCGAAGAATGGTACTTCCATTTCAACGAGCATGACGAGAATCCTGTCTGGTACATATTCGGCCTTTTCCGGACATTTCCGGCTTTTTAATTGCTTCAATAGGGGCCGTATATCAGGATATTATGATGTGTAAGAACCAGTTGCTCTCTGCAAACCCACCAAAAATGGTACTTCCATTACAACAAGGAGAGGGAGCAACGGGTTCTGTACACCTTCGGCCTTTTCCGGACATTTCCGGCTTTTTAATTGTTTCAAAATGGGCCGTATATCAGGATATTATGGTGTGAGAGAACTCGTTGCGCGCTGCCTATCCCCGAAGAATGGTACTTCCATTACAACGAGCATGCGGAGAATCCTGTCTTGTGCATATTCGGCCATTTCCGGCCAGTTTCGGCTTTTTAATAGTTTCAAAATGGGTCGTATCGCAGGATATTATGAGGTGTGAGAACTGGCTGCACGCTGGAAATCCCCCAAAAATGGTACGCCCATTACAACGAGCATACGGAGAAACGGGTTCTGTACACCTTCGGCCTTTTCCGGACATTTCCGGCTTTTTAATTGTTTCAAAATGGGCCGTATATCAGGATATTATGATGTGAGAGAACTCGTTGCGCGCTGCCAATCCCCGAAAAATGGTACATCCATTACAACGAGCATGCGGAGAATCCTGTTTTGTACGTATTCGGCCTTTTCCGACCAGTTTCGGCTTTTTAATAGTTTCAAAATGGGTCGTATCGCAGGATATTATGAGGTGTGAGAACTCGCTGCACGCTGCCAATCCCCGAAAAATGGTACGCCCATTACAACGAGCATACGGAGCAACGGGTTCTGTACACCTTTGGCATTTTCCGGACATTTCCGGCTTTTTAATTGTTTCAAAATGGGTCGTATCGCAGGATATTATGATGTGAGAGAACTCGTTGCGCGCTGCCAATCCCCGAAGAATGGTACTTCCATTACAACGAGCATACGGAGCATCAGGTTCTGTACACCTTCGGCCTTTTCCGGACATCTCCGGCTTTTTAATTGTTTCAAAATGGGCCGTATATCAGGATATTATGATGTGAGAGAACTCGTTGCGCGCAGCCAATCCCCGAAGAATGGTACTTCCATTACAACGAGCATGCGGAGAATCCTGTCTTGTACTTATTCGGCCTTTTCCGACCAGTTTCGGCTTTTTAATAGTTTCAAAATGGGTCGCATCGCAGGATATTATGATGTGTAAAAACGCGTTGAGCGTTGCCAATCCCCCAAAAATGGTAATTCCATTACAACGAGCATACGGAGCAACGGGTTCTGTACACCTTCGGCCTTTTCCGGATATTTCCGGCTTTTTAATTGTTTCAAAATGGGCCGTATATCAGGATATTATGATGTGTAAGAACCAGTTGCTCTCTGCCAACCCCCCAAAAATGGTACTTCCATTACAACGAGCAAACGGAGCATTGGGTTCTGTACACCTTCGGCCTTTTCCGGACATCTCCGGCATTTTATGTGATTAAAAACGGGCCGTATAGCAGGATATTATGATGTGAGGGAACTCGTTGCGCGCTGCAAATCCCCGAAGAATGGTCCTTCCATTACAACGAGCATACGGAGCAACGGGTTCTGTACACCTTCGGCCTTTTCCGGATATTACCGGCTTTTTAATTGTTTCAAAAAGGGTCGTATCGCAGGATATTATGATGTTGGAGATCTCGCTGCACGCTGCCAATCCCCGAAAAATGGTACGCCCACTACAACGAGCATACGGAGCAACGGGTTCTGTACACCTTTGGCCTTTTCCGGACATTTCCGGCTTTTTAATTGTTTCAAAATGTGCCGTTTATCAGGATATTATGATGTGAGAGAACACGTTACGCGCTTCCAATCCCCGAGAAGTGGTACGCCCCTTACAACGAGCATACGGAGCATCAGGTTCTGTACACCTTCGGCCTTTTCCGGACATTTCCGGCATATTAAGTGATCAAAAACGGGCAGAATAGCATCATATTATGATGTGACAGAACACGGTGCGCGCTGCCAATCCCCGAAGAATGGTACTTCCAATACAACCAGCATCCGGAGAATCCTGTCTTGTACATTTTCGGCCTTTTCCGGCCAGTTTCGGCTTTTTAATTGTTTCAAAATGGGTCGTATCGCAGGATATTATGATGTGAGAGAACTCGTTGCGCGCAGCCAATCCCCGAAGAATGGTACTTCCATTACAACGAGCATGCGGAGAATCCTGTCTTGTACATATTCGTCCTTTTCCGGCCAGTTTCGGCTTTTTAATAGTTTCAAAATGAGTCGTATCGCAGGATATTATGATGTGAGAGAACTCGTTGCGCGCTGCCAATCCCCGAAAAATGGTACATCCATTACAACGAGCATGCGGAGAATCCTGTCTTGTACATATTCGGCCTTTTCCGACCAGTTTCGGCTTTTTAATAGTTTCAAAATGGGTCGCATCGCAGGATATTATGATGTGTAAAAACGCGTTGAGCGTTGCCAATCCCCCAAAAATGGTAATTCCATTACAACGAGCATACGGAGCAACGGGTTCTGTACACCTTCGGCCTTTTCCGGATATTTCCGGCTTTTTAATTGTTTCAAAATGGGCCGTATATCAGGATATTATGATGTGTAAGAACCAGTTGCTCTCTGCCAACCCCCCAAAAATGGTACTTCCATTACAACGAGCAAACGGAGCATTGGGTTCTGTACACCTTCGGCCTTTTCCGGACATCTCCGGCATTTTATGTGATTAAAAACGGGCCGTATAGCAGGATATTATGATGTGAGGGAACTCGTTGCGCGCTGCAAATCCCCGAAGAATGGTACTTCCATTACAACGAGCATGACGAGAATCCTGTCTTGTTCATATTCGGCCATTTCCGGCCAGTTTCGGCTTTTTAATAGTTTCAAAATGGGTCGCATCGCAGGATATTATGATGTGTAAAAACGCGTTGAGTGTTGCCAATCCCCCAAAAATGGTAATTCCATTACAACGAGCATACGGAGCAACGGGTTCTGTACACCTTCGGCCTTTTCCGGATATTTCCGGCTTTTTAATTGTTTCAAAATGGGCCGTATATCAGGATATTATGATGTGTAAGAACCAGTTGCTCTCTGCCAACCCCCCAAAAATGGTACTTCCATTACAACGAGCAAACGGAGCATTGGGTTCTGTACACCTTCGGCCTTTTCCGGACATCTCCGGCATTTTATGTGATTAAAAACGGGCCGTATAGCAGGATATTATGATGTGAGGGAACTCGTTGCGCGCTGCAAATCCCCGAAGAATGGTACTTCCATTACAACGAGCATGACGAGAATCCTGTCTTGTTCATATTCGGCCATTTCCGGCCAGTTTCGGCTTTTTAATAGTTGCAAAATGGGTCGTATCGCAGGATATTATGAGGTGTGAGAACTGGCTGCACGCTGGAAATCCCCGAAAAATGGTACGCCCATTACAACGAGCATACGGAGCAGCGGGTTCTGTACACCTTCGGCCTTTTCCGGACATTTGCCGCTTTTTAATTGCTTCAATAGGGGCCGTATATCAGGATATTATGATGTGTAAGAACCAGTTGCTCTCTGCCAACCCCCCAAAAATGGTACTTCCATTACAACAAGCAAAGGGAGCAACGGGTTCTGTACACCTTCGGCCTTTTCCGGACATTTCCGGCTTTTTAATTGTTTCAAAATGGGCCGTATATCAGGATATTATGATGTGAGAGAACTCGTTGCGCGCTGCCTATCCCCGAAGAATGGTACTTCCATTACAACGAGCATGCGGAGAATCCTGTCTTGTACATATTCGGCCATTTCCGGCCAGTTTCGGCTTTTTAATAGTTTCAAAATGGGTCGTATCGCAGGATATTATGAGGTGTGAGAACTGGCTGCACGCTGGAAATCCCCGAAAAATGGTACGCCCATTACAACGAGCATACGGAGCAACGGGTTCTGTACACCTTCGGCCTTTTCCGGACATTTCCTGCTTTTTAATTGCTTCAAAATGGGCCGTATATCAGGATATTATGATGTGTAAGATCCAGTTGCTCTCTGCCAACCCCCCAAAAATGGTACTTCCATTACAACAAGCAAAGGGAGCAACGGGTTCTGTACACCTTCGGCCTTTTCCGGACATTTCCGGCTTTTTAATTGTTTCAAAATGGGCCGTATATCAGGATATTATGATGTGAGAGAACTCGTTGCGCGCTGCCAATCCCCGAAAAATGGTACATCCATTACAACGAGCATGCGGAGAATCCTGTCTTGTGCATATTCGGCCTTTTCCGACCAGTTTCGGCTTTTTAATAGTTTCAAAATGGGTCGTATCGCAGGATATTATGAGGTGTGAGAACTCGCTGCACGCTGCCAATCCCCGAAAAATGGTACGCCCATTACAACGAGCATACGGAGCAACGGGTTCTGTACACCTTTGGCATTTTCCGGACATATCCGGCTTTTTAATTGTTTCAAAATGGGTCGTATCGCAGGATATTATGATGTGAGAGAACTCGTTGCGCGCTGCCAATCCCCGAAGAATGGTACTTCCATTACAACGAGCATACGGAGCATCAGGTTCTGTACACCTTCGGCCTTTTCCGGACATTTCCGGCTTTTTAATTGTTTCAAAATGGGCCGTATTTCAGGATATTATGATATGAGATAACTCGTTACGCGCTGCCAATCCCCGAGAAATGGTACGCCCCTTACAACGAGCATACGGAGCATCAGGTTCTGTACATCTTCGGCCTTTTCCGGACATTTCCGGCATTTTAAGTGATCAAAAATGGGCCGAATAGCATGATATTATGATGTGTAAAAACGCGTTGAGCGTTGCCAATCCCCCAAAAATGGTCCTTCCATTACAACGAGCATGACGAGAATCCGGTCTTGTACATATTCGGCCTTTTCCGGCCAGTTTCGGCTTTTTAATAGTTTCAAAATGAGTCGTATCGCAGGATATTATGAGGTGTGAGAACTCGCTGCACGCTGCCAATCCCCGAAAAATGGTACGCCCATTACAACGAGCATACGGAGCAACGGGTTCTGTACACCTTTGGCATTTTCCGGACATTTCCGGCTTTTTAATTGTTTCAAAATGGGTCGTATCGCAGGATATTATGATGTGAGAGAACTCGTTGCGCGCTGCCAATCCCCGAAGAATGGTACTTCCATTACAACGAGCATACGGAGCATCAGGTTCTGTACACCTTCGGCCTTTTCCGGACATCTCCGGCTTTTTAATTGTTTCAAAATGGGCCGTATATCAGGATATTATGATGTGAGAGAACTCGTTGCGCGCAGCCAATCCCCGAAGAATGGTACTTCCATTACAACGAGCATGCGGAGAATCCTGTCTTGTACTTATTCGGCCTTTTCCGACCAGTTTCGGCTTTTTAATAGTTTCAAAATGGGTCGCATCGCAGGATATTATGATGTGTAAAAACGCGTTGAGCGTTGCCAATCCCCCAAAAATGGTAATTCCATTACAACGAGCATACGGAGCAACGGGTTCTGTACACCTTCGGCCTTTTCCGGATATTTCCGGCTTTTTAATTGTTTCAAAATGGGCCGTATATCAGGATATTATGATGTGTAAGAACCAGTTGCTCTCTGCCAACCCCCCAAAAATGGTACTTCCATTACAACGAGCAAACGGAGCATTGGGTTCTGTACACCTTCGGCCTTTTCCGGACATCTCCGGCATTTTATGTGATTAAAAACGGGCCGTATAGCAGGATATTATGATGTGAGGGAACTCGTTGCGCGCTGCAAATCCCCGAAGAATGGTCCTTCCATTACAACGAGCATACGGAGCAACGGGTTCTGTACACCTTCGGCCTTTTCCGGATATTACCGGCTTTTTAATTGTTTCAAAAAGGGTCGTATCGCAGGATATTATGATGTTGGAGATCTCGCTGCACGCTGCCAATCCCCGAAAAATGGTACGCCCACTACAACGAGCATACGGAGCAACGGGTTCTGTACACCTTCGGCCTTTTCCGGACATTTCCGGCTTTTTAATTGTTTCAAAATGTGCCGTTTATCAGGATATTATGATGTGAGAGAACACGTTACGCGCTTCCAATCCCCGAGAAGTGGTACGCCCCTTACAACGAGCATACGGAGCATCAGGTTCTGTACACCTTCGGCCTTTTCCGGACATTTCCGGCATATTAAGTGATCAAAAACGGGCAGAATAGCATCATATTATGATGTGACAGAACACGGTGCGCGCTGCCAATCCCCGAAGAATGGTACTTCCAATACAACCAGCATCCGGAGAATCCTGTCTTGTACATTTTCGGCCTTTTCCGGCCAGTTTCGGCTTTTTAATTGTTTCAAAATGGGTCGTATCGCAGGATATTATGATGTGAGAGAACTCGTTGCGCGCAGCCAATCCCCGAAGAATGGTACTTCCATTACAACGAGCATGCGGAGAATCCTGTCTTGTACATATTCGTCCTTTTCCGGCCAGTTTCGGCTTTTTAATAGTTTCAAAATGAGTCGTATCGCAGGATATTATGATGTGAGAGAACTCGTTGCGCGCTGCCAATCCCCGAAAAATGGTACATCCATTACAACGAGCATGCGGAGAATCCTGTCTTGTACATATTCGGCCTTTTCCGACCAGTTTCGGCTTTTTAATAGTTTCAAAATGGGTCGCATCGCAGGATATTATGATGTGTAAAAACGCGTTGAGCGTTGCCAATCCCCCAAAAATGGTAATTCCATTACAACGAGCATACGGAGCAACGGGTTCTGTACACCTTCGGCCTTTTCCGGATATTTCCGGCTTTTTAATTGTTTCAAAATGGGCCGTATATCAGGATATTATGATGTGTAAGAACCAGTTGCTCTCTGCCAACCCCCCAAAAATGGTACTTCCATTACAACGAGCAAACGGAGCATTGGGTTCTGTACACCTTCGGCCTTTTCCGGACATCTCCGGCATTTTATGTGATTAAAAACGGGCCGTATAGCAGGATATTATGATGTGAGGGAACTCGTTGCGCGCTGCAAATCCCCGAAGAATGGTACTTCCATTACAACGAGCATGACGAGAATCCTGTCTTGTTCATATTCGGCCATTTCCGGCCAGTTTCGGCTTTTTAATAGTTTCAAAATGGGTCGCATCGCAGGATATTATGATGTGTAAAAACGCGTTGAGTGTTGCCAATCCCCCAAAAATGGTAATTCCATTACAACGAGCATACGGAGCAACGGGTTCTGTACACCTTCGGCCTTTTCCGGATATTTCCGGCTTTTTAATTGTTTCAAAATGGGCCGTATATCAGGATATTATGATGTGTAAGAACCAGTTGCTCTCTGCCAACCCCCCAAAAATGGTACTTCCATTACAACGAGCAAACGGAGCATTGGGTTCTGTACACCTTCGGCCTTTTCCGGACATCTCCGGCATTTTATGTGATTAAAAACGGGCCGTATAGCAGGATATTATGATGTGAGGGAACTCGTTGCGCGCTGCAAATCCCCGAAGAATGGTACTTCCATTACAACGAGCATGACGAGAATCCTGTCTTGTTCATATTCGGCCATTTCCGGCCAGTTTCGGCTTTTTAATAGTTGCAAAATGGGTCGTATCGCAGGATATTATGAGGTGTGAGAACTGGCTGCACGCTGGAAATCCCCGAAAAATGGTACGCCCATTACAACGAGCATACGGAGCAGCGGGTTCTGTACACCTTCGGCCTTTTCCGGACATTTGCCGCTTTTTAATTGCTTCAATAGGGGCCGTATATCAGGATATTATGATGTGTAAGAACCAGTTGCTCTCTGCCAACCCCCCAAAAATGGTACTTCCATTACAACAAGCAAAGGGAGCAACGGGTTCTGTACACCTTCGGCCTTTTCCGGACATTTCCGGCTTTTTAATTGTTTCAAAATGGGCCGTATATCAGGATATTATGATGTGAGAGAACTCGTTGCGCGCTGCCTATCCCCGAAGAATGGTACTTCCATTACAACGAGCATGCGGAGAATCCTGTCTTGTACATATTCGGCCATTTCCGGCCAGTTTCGGCTTTTTAATAGTTTCAAAATGGGTCGTATCGCAGGATATTATGAGGTGTGAGAACTGGCTGCACGCTGGAAATCCCCGAAAAATGGTACGCCCATTACAACGAGCATACGGAGCAACGGGTTCTGTACACCTTCGGCCTTTTCCGGACATTTCCTGCTTTTTAATTGCTTCAAAATGGGCCGTATATCAGGATATTATGATGTGTAAGATCCAGTTGCTCTCTGCCAACCCCCCAAAAATGGTACTTCCATTACAACAAGCAAAGGGAGCAACGGGTTCTGTACACCTTCGGCCTTTTCCGGACATTTCCGGCTTTTTAATTGTTTCAAAATGGGCCGTATATCAGGATATTATGATGTGAGAGAACTCGTTGCGCGCTGCCAATCCCCGAAAAATGGTACATCCATTACAACGAGCATGCGGAGAATCCTGTCTTGTGCATATTCGGCCTTTTCCGACCAGTTTCGGCTTTTTAATAGTTTCAAAATGGGTCGTATCGCAGGATATTATGAGGTGTGAGAACTCGCTGCACGCTGCCAATCCCCGAAAAATGGTACGCCCATTACAACGAGCATACGGAGCAACGGGTTCTGTACACCTTTGGCATTTTCCGGACATATCCGGCTTTTTAATTGTTTCAAAATGGGTCGTATCGCAGGATATTATGATGTGAGAGAACTCGTTGCGCGCTGCCAATCCCCGAAGAATGGTACTTCCATTACAACGAGCATACGGAGCATCAGGTTCTGTACACCTTCGGCCTTTTCCGGACATTTCCGGCTTTTTAATTGTTTCAAAATGGGCCGTATTTCAGGATATTATGATATGAGATAACTCGTTACGCGCTGCCAATCCCCGAGAAATGGTACGCCCCTTACAACGAGCATACGGAGCATCAGGTTCTGTACATCTTCGGCCTTTTCCGGACATTTCCGGCATTTTAAGTGATCAAAAATGGGCCGAATAGCATGATATTATGATGTGTAAAAACGCGTTGAGCGTTGCCAATCCCCCAAAAATGGTCCTTCCATTACAACGAGCATGACGAGAATCCGGTCTTGTACATATTCGGCCTTTTCCGGCCAGTTTCGGCTTTTTAATAGTTTCAAAATGAGTCGTATCGCAGGATATTATGAGGTGTGAGAACTCGCTGCACGCTGCCAATCCCCCAAAAATGGTCCTTCCATTACAACGAGCATACGGAGCAACGGGTTCTGTACACCTTCGGCATTTTCCGGACATTTCCGGCTTTTTAATTGTTTCAAAATGGGTCGTATCGCGCGATATTATGATGTGAGAGAACTCGTTGCGCGTTGCCAATCCCCGAAGAATGGTACATCCATTACAACGAGCATGCGGAGAATCCTGTCTTGTACATATTCGGCCTTTTCCGGCCAGTTTCGGCTTTTTAATAGTTTCAAAATGAGTCGTATCGCAGGATATTATGATGTGTAAAAACGCGTTGAGCGTTGCCAATCTCCCAAAAATGGTAATTCCATTACAACGAGCATACGGAGCAACGGGTTCTGTACACCTTCGGCCTTTTCCGGATATTTCCGGCTTTTTAATTGTTTCAAAATGGGCCGTATATCAGGATATTATGATGTGTAAGAACCAGTTGCTCTCTGCCAACCCCCCAAAAATGGTACTTCCATTACAACAAGCAAAGGGAGCAACGGGTTCTGTACACCTTCGGCCTTTTCCGGACATTTCCGGCTTTTTAATTGCTTCAATAGGGGCCGTATATCAGGATATTATGATGTGTAAGAACCAGTTGCTCTCTGCCAACCCCCCAAAAATGGTACTTCCATTACAACAAGCAAAGGGAGCAACGGGTTCTGTACACCTTCGGCCTTTTCCGGACATTTCCGGCTTTTTAATTGCTTCAAAATTGGCCGTATATCAGGATATTATGATGTGTAAGAAGCAGTTGCTCTCTGCCAACCCCCCAAAAATGGTACTTCCATTACAACGAGCAAACGGAGCATTGGGTTCTGTACACCTTCGGCCTTTTCCGGACATCTCCGGCATTTTATGTGATTAAAAACGGGCCGTATAGCAGGATATTATGATGTGAGGGAACTCGATGCGCGCTGCAAATCCCCGAAGAATGGTACTTCCATTACAACGAGCATGACGAGAATCCTGTCTTGTACATATTCGGCCTTTTCCGGCCAGTTTCGCCTTTTTAATAGTTTCAAAATGAGTCGTATCGCAGGATATTATGAGGTGTGAGAACTCGCTGCACGCTGCCAATCCCCCAAAAATGGTCCTTCCATTACAACGAGCATACGGAGCAACGGGTTCTGTACACCTTCGGCATTTTCCGGACATTTCCGGCTTTTTAATTGTTTCAAAATGGGTCGTATCGCGCGATATTATGATGTGAGAGAACTCGTTGCGCGCTGCCAATCCCCGAAGAATGGTACATCCATTACAACGAGCATGCGGAGAATCTTGTCTTGTACATATTCGGCCTTTTCCGGACATTTCCGGCTTTTTAATTGTTTCAAAATGGGTCGTATCGCAGGTTATTATGATGTGAGAGAACTCGTTGCGCGCTGCCAATCCCCGAAGAATGGTACTTCCATTACAACGAGCATACGGAGCATCAGGTTCTGTACAACTTCGGCCTTTTCCGGACATTTCCGGCTTTTTAATTGTTTCAAAATGGGCCGTATAGCAGGATATTATAATGTGAGAGAACTCGTTGCGCGCTGCCAATCCCCGAAGAATGGTACTTCCATTACAACGAGCATGCGGAGGATCCTGTCTTGTACATATTCGGCCATTTCCTGCCAGTTTCGGCTTTTTAATAGTTTCAAAATGGGTCGTATCGCAGGATATTATGAGGTGTGAGAACTGGCTGCACGCTGGAAATCCCCGAAAAATGGTACACCCATTACAACGAGCATACGGAGCAACGGGTTCTGTACACCTTCGGTCTTTTCCGGACATTTTCGGCTTTTTAATTGTTTCAAAATGGGTCGTATCGCAGGATATTATGATGTGAGAGAACTCGTTGCGCGCTGCCAATCCCCGAAGAATGGTACTTCCATTACAACGAGCATACGGAGCATCAGGTTCTGTACACCTTCGGCCTTTTCCGGACATTTCCGGCTTTTTAATTGTTTCAAAATGGGCCGTATTTCAGGATATTATGATGTGAGGGAACTCTGTGCGCGCTGCCAATCCCCGAAGAATGGTACTTCCAATAAAACGAGCATGCGGAGAATCCTGTCTTGTACATATTCGGCCTTTTCCGGCCAGTTTCGTCGTTTTAATTGTTTCAAAATTTGTCGTATCGCAGGATATTATGATGTGTGAGAACTCGCTGCACGCTGCCAATCCCTCAAAAATGGTCCTTCCATTACAACGAGCATACGGAGCAACGGGTTCTGTACACCTTCGGCATTTTCCGGACATTTCCGACTTTTTAATTGTTTCAAAATGGTTCGTATCGCGGGATATTATGATGTGAGAGAACTCGTTGCGCGGTGCCAATCCCCGAAGAATGGTACTTCCATTACAACGAGCATACGGAGCATCAGGTTCTGTACACCTTCGGCCTTTTCCGGACATCTCCGGCATTTTATGTGATTAAAAACGGGCCGTATAGCAGGATATTATGATGTGAGAGAACTCGCTGCACGCTGCCAATCCCCGAAAAATGGTACGCCCATTACAACGAGCATACGGAGCAACGGGTTCTGTACACCTTTGGCATTTTCCGGACATTTCCGGCTTTTTAATTGTTTCAAAATGGGTCGTATCGCAGGATATTATGATGTGAGAGAACTCGTTGCGCGCTGCCAATCCCCGAAGAATGGTACTTCCATTACAACGAGCATACGGAGCATCAGGTTCTGTACACCTTCGGCCTTTTCCGGACATTTCCGGCATTTTAAGTGATCAAAAATGGGCCGAATAGCAGGATATTATGATGTGTAAAAACGCGTTGAGCGTTGCCAATCCCCCAAAAATGGTCCTTCCATTACAACGAGCATACGGAGCAACGGGTTTTGTACACCTTCGGCCTTTTCCGGATTTTTCCGGCTTTATAATTGTTTCAAAAAGGGTCGTATCGCAGGATATTATGATGTGTGAGATCTCGCTGCACGCTGCCAATCCCCGAAAAATGGTACGCCCATTACAACGAGCATACGGAGCAACGGGTTCTGTACACCTTCGGCCTTTTCCGGACATTTCCGGCTTTTTAATTGTTTCAAAATGGGCCGTATATCAGGATATTATGATGTGTAAGAACCAGTTGCTCTCTGCCAACCCCCCAAAAATGGTACTTCCATTACAACGAGCATACGGAGCAACGGGTTCTGTACACCTTCGGCCTTTTCCGGACATTTCCGGCTTTTTAATTGTTTCAAAATGTGCCGTTTATCAGGATATTATGATGTGAGAGAACATGTTACGCGCTGCCAATCCCCGAGAAATGGTACGCCCCTTACAACGAGCATACGGAGCATCAGGTTCTGTACACCTTCGGCCTCTTCCGGACATTTCCGGCATTTTAAGTGATCAAAAACGGGCCGAATAGCAGGATATTATGATGTGTGAAAACGCGTTGAGCGTTGCCGATCCCCCAAAAATGGTCCTTCCCTTACAACGAGCATACGGAGCATCGGGTTCTGTACACCTTCGGCCTTTTCCGGATATTTCCGGCTTTTTAATTGTTTCAAAAAGGGTCGCATCGCACGATATTATGATGTGTGAGATCTCGCTGCACGCTTCCAATCCCCGAAAAATGGTACGCCCATTACAACGAGCATACGGAGCATTGGGTTCTGTACACCTTCGGCCTTTTCCGGACATTTCCGGCTTTTTAATTGTTTCAAAATGTGCCGTTTATCAGGATATTATGATGTGAGAGAACATGTTACGCGCTGCCAATCCCCGAGAAATGGTACGCCCCTTACAACGAGCATACGGAGCATCAGGTTCTGTACACCTTCGGCCTCTTCCGGACATTTCCGGCATTTTAAGTGATCAAAAACGGGCCGAATAGCAGGATATTATGATGTGTAAAAACGCGTTGAGCGTTGCCGATCCCCCAAAAATGGTCCTTCCCTTACAACGAGCATACGGAGCATCGGGTTCTGTACACCTTCGGCCTTTTCCGGATATTTCCGGCTTTTTAATTGTTTCAAAAAGGGTCGCATCGCACGATATTATGATGTGTGAGATCTCGCTGCACGCTTCCAATCCCCGAAAAATGGTACGCCCATTACAACGAGCATACGGAGCAACGGGTTCTGTACACCTTCGGCATTTTCTGGACATTTCCGGCTTTTTAATTGTTTCAAAATGGGCCGTATATCAGGATATTATGATGTGAGAGAATTCGTTACGCGCTGCCAATCCCCGAGAAATGGTACGCCCCTTACAACGAGCATACGGAGCATCAGGTTCTGTACACCTTCGGCCTTTTCCGGACATTTCCGGCACTTTAAGTGATCAAAAACGGGCCGTATATCAGGATATTATGATGTGTAAGAACCAGTTGCTCTCTGCCAACCCCCCAAAAATGGTACTTCCATTACAACGAGCAAACGGAGCATTGGGTTCTGTACACCTTCGGCCTTTTCCGGACATCTCCGGCATTTTATGTGATTAAAAACGGGTCCTATCGCAGGATATTATGATGTGTGAGAACTCGCTGCACGCTGCCAATCCCCCAAAAATGGTCCTTACATTACAACGAGCATACGGAGCAACGGGTTCTGTACACGTTCGGCATTTTCCGGACATTTCCGGCTATTTAATTGTTTCAAAATGGGTCGTATCGCAGGATATTATGATGTGAGAGTACTCGTTGCGCGCTGCCAATCCCCGAAGAATGGTACATCCATTTCAACGAGCATGCGGAGAATCCTGTCTTGTACATATTCGGCCTTTTCCGGCCAGTTTCGGCTTTTTAATAGTTTCAAAATGGGTCGTATCGCAGGATATTATGAAGTGTGAGAACTCGCTGCACGCTGCCAATCCCCGAAAAATGGTACGCCCATTACAACGAGCATACGGAGCAACGGGTTCTGTACACCTTCAGCCTTTTCCGGATATTTCCCGCTTTTTAATTGTTTCAAAAAGGGTCGTATCGCAGGATATTATGATGTGTGAGATCTCGCTGCACGCTGCCAATCCCCGAAAAATGGTACGCCCATTACAACGAGCATACGGAGCAACGGGTTCTGTACATCTTCGGCCTTTTCCGGATATTTCCGGCTTTTTAATTGTTTCAAAATGGGCCGTATATCAGATTATTATGATGTGTAAGAGCCAGTTGCTCTCTGCCAACCCCCCAAAAATGGTACTTCCATTACAACGAGCAAACGGAGCATCGGGTTCTGTACACCTTCGGCCTTTTCCGGACATTTCCGGCATTTTATGTGATTAAAAACGGGTCGTATCGCAGGATATTATGATGTGTGAGAACTCGCTGCACGCTGCCAATCCTCCAAATATGGTCCTTCCATTACAACGAGCATACGGAGGAACGGGTTCTGTACACCTTCGGCATTTTCCGGACATTTCCGGCTTTTTAATTGTTTCAAAATG
Source organism: Bombus muscorum (assembly GCA_963971185.1). Lineage (NCBI taxonomy): Eukaryota > Metazoa > Arthropoda > Insecta > Hymenoptera > Apidae > Bombus > Bombus muscorum. The sequence continues at coordinate 7,700,014 of OZ020130.1, read as the reverse complement.
GGTCGTATCGCGGGATATTATGATGTGAGAGAACTCGATGCGAGCTGCCAATCCCCGAAGAATGGTACATCCATTACAACGAGAATGCGGAGAATCCTGTCTTGTACATATTCGGCCTTTTCCGGCCAGTTTCGGCTATTTAATAGTTTCAAAATGGGTCGTATCGCAGGATATTATGAGGTGTGAGAACTCGCTGCACGCTGCCAATCCCCGAAAAATGGTACGCCCATTACAACGAGCATACGGAGCAACGGGTTCTGTACACCTTTGGCATTTTCCGGACATTTCCGGCTTTTTAATTGTTTCAAAATGGGTCGTATCGCAGGATATTATGATGTGAGAGAACTCGTTGCGCGCTGCCAATCCCCGAAGAATGGTACTTCCATTACAACGAGCATACGGAGCATCAGGTTCTGTACACCTTCGGCCTTTTCCGGACATTTCCGGCTTTTTAATTGTTTCAAAATGGGCCGTATTTCAGGATATTATGATGTGAGAGAACTCGTTACGCGCTGCCAATCCCCGAGAAATGGTACGCCCCTTACAACGAGCATACGGAGCATCAGGTTCTGTTCACCTTCGGCCTTTTCCGGACATTTCCGGCATTTTAAGTGATCAAAAATGGGCCGAATAGCAGGATATTATGATGTGTAAAAACGCGTTGAGCGTTGCCAATCCTCCAAAAATGGTTCTTCCATTACAACGAGCATACGGAGCAACGGGTTCTGTACACCTTCGGCCTTTTCCGGATGTTTCCGGCTTTTTAATTGTTTCAAAAAGGGTCATATCGCAGGATATTATGATGTGTGAGATTTCGCTGCACGCTGCCAATCCCCGAAAAATGGTACGCCCATTACAACGTGCATTCGGAGCAACGGGTTCTGTACACCTTCGGCCTTTTCCGGACATTTCCGACTTTTTAATTGTTTCAAAATGGGCCGTATATCAGGATATTATGATGTGTAAGAACCTGTTGCTCTCTGCCAACCCCCCAAAAATGGTACTTCCATTACAACGAGCAAACGGAGCATTGGTTTCTGTACACCTTCGGCCTTTTCCGGACATCTCCGGCATTTTATGTAATTAAAAACGGGCCGTATAGCAGGATATTATGATGTGAGGGAACTCGTTGCGCGCTGCAAATCCCCGAAGAATGGTACTTCCATTACAACGAGCATGACGAGAATCCTGTCTTGTACATATTCGGCCTTTTCCGGCCAGTTTCGGCTTTTTAATAGTTTCAAAATGAGTCGTATCGCAGGATACTATGAGGTGTGAGAACTCGCTGCACGCTGCCAATCCCCGAAAAATAGTACGCCCATTACAACGAGCATACGGAGCAACGGGTTCTGTACACCTTCGGCCTTTTCCGGACATTTCCGGCTTTTTAATTGTTTCAAAATGGGCCGAATAGCAGGATATTATGATGTGTAAAAACGCGTTGAGCGTTGCCAATCACCCAAAAATGGTCCTTCCATTACAATGAGCATACGGAGCAACGGGTTTTGTACACCTTCGGCCTTTTCCGGATTTTTCCGGCTTTATAATTGTTTCAAAAAGGGTCGTATCGCAGGATATTATGATATGTGAGATCTCGCTGCACGCTGCCAATCCCCGAAAAATGGTACGCCCATTACAACGAGCATACGGAGCAACGGGTTCTGTACACCTTCGGCCTTTTCCGGACATTTCCGGCTTTTTAATTGTTTCAAAATGGGCCGTATATCAGGATATTATGATGTGAGAGAATTCGTTACGCGCTGCCAATCCCCGAGAAATGGTACGCCCCATACAACGAGCATACGGAGCATCAGGTTCTGTACTCCTTCCGCCTTTTCCGAACATTTCCGGCTTTTTAATTGTTTCAAAATGGGCCGTATTTCAGGATATTATGATGTGAGAGAACTCGTTACGCGCTGCCAATCCCCGAGAAATGGTACGCCCCTTACAAGGAGCATACGGAGCATCAGGTTCTGTACACCTTCGGCCTTTTCCGGACATTTCCGGCTTTTTAATTGTTTCAAAATGGGCCGTATATCAGGATATTATGATGTGTGAGATCTCGCTGCACGCTGCCAATCCCCCAAAAATGGTACTTCCATTACAACGAGCAAACGGAGCATTGGGTTCTGTACACCTTCGGCCTTTTCCGGACATCTCCGGCATTTTATGTGATTAAAAACGGGTCCTATCGCAGGATATTATGATGTGTGAGAACTCGCTGCACGCTGCCAATCCCCCAAAAATGGTCCTTACATTACAACGAGCATACGGAGCAACGGGTTCTTTACACGTTCGGCATTTTCCGGACATTTCCGGCTATTTAATTGTTTCAAAATGGGTCGTATCGCAGGATATTATGATGTGAGAGTACTCGTTGCGCGCTGCCAATCCCCGAAGAATGGTACATCCATTTCAACGAGCATGCGGAGAATCCTGTCTTGTACATATTCGGCCTTTTCCGGCCAGTTTCGGCTTTATAATAGTTTCAAAATGGGTCGTATCGCAGGATATTATGAAGTGTGAGAACTCGCTGCACGCTGCCAATCCCCGAAAAATGGTACGCCCATTACAACGAGCATACGGAGCAACGGGTTCTGTACACCTTCAGCCTTTTCCGGATATTTCCCGCTTTTTAATTGTTTCAAAAAGGGTCGTATCGCAGGATATTATGATGTGTGAGATCTCGCTGCACGCTGCCAATCCCCGAAAAATGGTACGCCCATTACGACGAGCATACGGAGCAACGGGTTCTGTACACCTTCGGCCTTTTCCGGATATTTCCGGCTTTTTAATTGTTTCAAAATGGGCCGTATATCAGATTATTATGATGTGTAAGAGCCAGTTGCTCTCTGCCAACCCCCCAAAAATGGTACTTCCATTACAACGAGCAAACGGAGCATCGGGTTCTGTACACCTTCGGCCTTTTCCGGACATTTCCGGCATTTTATGTGATTAAAAACGGGTCGTATCGCAGGATATTATGATGTGTGAGAACTCGCTGCACGCTGCCAATCCCCCAAATATGGTCCTTCCATTACAACGAGCATACGGAGGAACGGGTTCTGTACACCTTCGGCATTTTCCGGACATTTCCGGCTTTTTAATTGTTTCAAAATGGGTCGTATCGCGGGATATTATGATGTGAGAGAACTCGTTGCGAGCTGCCAATCCCCGAAGAATGGTACATCCATTACAACGAGAATGCGGAGAATCCTGTCTTGTACATATTCGGCCTTTTCCGGCCAGTTTCGGCTATTTAATAGTTTCAAAATGGGTCGTATCGCAGGATATTATGAGGTGTGAGAACTCGCTGCACGCTGCCAATCCCCGAAAAATGGTACGCCCATTACAACGAGCATACGGAGCAACGGGTTCTGTACACCTTTGGCATTTTCCGGACATTTCCGGCTTTTTAATTGTTTCAAAATGGGTCGTATCGCAGGATATTATGATGTGAGAGAACTCGTTGCGCGCTGCGAGTCCCCGAAGAATGGTACTTCCATTACAACGAGCATACGGAGCATCAGGTTCTGTACACCTTCGGCCTTTTCCGGACATTTCCGGCTTTTTAATTGTTTCAAAATGGGCCGTATTTCAGGATATTATGATGTGAGAGAACTCGTTACGCGCTGCCAATCCCCGAGAAATGGTACGCCCCTTACAACGAGCATACGGAGCATCAGGTTCTGTACACCTTCGGCCTTTTCCGGACATTTCCGGCATTTTAAGTGATCAAAAACGGGCCGTATATCAGGATATTATGATGTGTAAGAACCAGTTGCTCTCTGCCAACCCCCCAAAAATGGTACTTCCATTACAACGAGCAAACGGAGCATTGGGTTCTGTACACCTTCGGCCTTTTCCGGATATTTCCGGCTTTTTAATTGTTTCAAAAAGGGTCATATCGCAGGATATTATGATGTGAGAGAACTCGTTGCGCGCTGCAAATCCCCGAAGAATGGTACTTCCATTACAACGAGCATGACGAGAATCCTGTCTTGTACATATTCGGCCTTTTCCGGCCAGTTTCGGCTTTTCAATAGTTTCAAAATGAGTCGTATCGCAGGATATTATGAGATGTGAGAACTCGCTGCACGCTGCCAATCCCCGAAAAATAGTACGCCCATTACAACGAGCATACGGAGCAACGGGTTCTGTACACCTTCGGCCTTTTCCGGATTTTTCCGGCTTTATAATTGTTTCAAAAAGGGTCGTATCGCAGGATATTATGATGTGTGAGATCTCGCTGCACGCTGCCAATCCCCGAAAAATGGTACGCCCATTACAACGAGCATACGGAGCAACGGGTTCTGTACACCTTCGGCCTTTTCCGGATTTTTCCGGCTTTATAATTGTTTCAAAAAGGGTCGTATCGCAGGATATTATGATGTGTGAGATCTCGCTGCACGCTGCCAATCCCCGAAAAATGGTACGCCCATTACAACGAGCATACGGAGCAACGGGTTCTGTACACCTTCGGCCTTTTCCGGACATTTCCGGCTTTTTAATTGTTTCAAAATGGGCCGTATATCAGGATATTATGATGTGAGAGAATTCGTTACGCGCTGCCAATCCCCGAGAAATGGTACGCCCCTTACAACGAGCATACGGAGCAACGGGTTCTGTACACCTTCGGCCTTTTCCGGACATTTCCGGCTTTTTAATTGTTTCAAAATGGGCCGTATATCAGGATATTATGATGTGAGAGAATTCGTTACGCGCAGCCAATCCCCGAGAAATGGTACGCCCCTTACAACGAGCATACGGAGCATCAGGTTCTGTACACCTTCGGCCTTTTCCGGACATTTCCGGCATTTTAAGTGATCAAAAACGGGCCGTATATCAGGATATTATGATGTGTAAGAACCAGTTGCTCTCTGCCAACCCCCCAAAAATGGTACTTCCATTACAACGAGCAAACGGAGCATTGGGTTCTGTACACCTTCGGCCTTTTCCGGACATCTCCGGCATTTTATGTGATAATAACTGGTCGTATCGCAGGATATTATGGTGTGAGAGAACTCGGTGCGCGCTGCCATTCCCCGAAGAATGGTACTTCCAATACAACGAGCATGCGGAGAATCCTGTCTTGTACATATTCGGCCTTTTCCGGCCAGTTTCGTCTTTTTAATTGTTTCAAAATGGGTCGTATCGCAGGATATTATGATGTGTGAGAATTCGTTGCTCGCAGCCAATCCCCGAAAAATGGTACGCCCATTACAACGAGCATGCGGAGAATCCTGTCCTGTACATATTCGGCCTTTTCCGGCCAGTTTCGGCTTTTTAATAGTTTCAAAATGAGTCGTATCGCAGGATATTATGAGGTGTGAGAACTCGCTGCACGCTGCCAATCCCCGAAAAATGGTACGCCCACTACAACGAGCATACGGAGCAACGGGTTCTGTACACCTTCGGCCTTTTCCGGATATTTCCGGCTTTTTAATTGTTTCAAAAAGGGTCGTATCGCAGGATATTATGATGTGTGAGATCTCGTTGCGCGCTGCCAATCCCCGAGGAATGGTACGCCCCTTACAACGAGTATACGTAGCATCAGGTTCTGTACACCTTCGGCCTTTTCCGGACATTTCCGGCATTTTATGTGATTAAAAACGGGTCGTATCGCAGGATATTATGATGTGTGAGAACTCGCTGCACGCTGCCAATCCCCCAAAAATGGTCCTTCCATTACAACGAGCATGCGGAGCAACGGGTTCTGTACACCTTCGGCATTTTCCGGACATTTCCGGCTATTTTATTGTTTCAAAATGGGTCGTATCGCAGGATATTATGATGTGAGAGAACACGTTACGCGCTGCCAATCCCCGAGAAAAGGTACGGCCCTTACAACGAGCATACGGAGCATCAGGTTCTGTACACCTTCGGCCTTTTCCGGACATTTCCGGCATTTTAAGTGATCTAAAACGGGCCGAATAGCAGGATATTATGATGTGAGAGAACACGGTGTGCGCTGCCAATCCCCGAAGAATAGAACTTCCAATACAACCAGCATCCGGAGAATCCTCTCTTGTACATATTCGGCCTTTTCCGGCCAGTTTCGGCTTTTTAATTGTTTCAAAATGGGTCGTATCGCAGGATATTATGATGTGAGAGAACTCGTTGCGCGCAGCCAATCCCCGAAGAATGGTACTTCCATTACAACGAGCATGCGGAGAATCCTGTCTTGTACATATTCGGCCTTTTCCGGCCAGTATCGGCTTTTTAATAGTTTCAAAATGAGTCGTATCGCAGGATATTATGAGGTGTGAGAACTCGCTGCACGCTGCCAATCCCCGAAAAATGGTACGCCCATTACAACGAGCATACGGAGCAACGGGTTCTGCACACCTTCAGCCTTTTCCGGATATTTCCGGCTTTTTAATTGTTTCAAATAGGGTCGTATCGCAGGATATTATGATGTGTGAGATCTCGCTGCACGCTGCCAATCCCCGAAAAATGGTACTCCCATTACAACGAGCATACGGAGCAACGTTTTCTGTACACCTTCGGCCTTTTCCGGATATTTCCGGCTTTTTAATTGTTTGAAAAAGGGTCGTATCGCAGGATATTATGATGTGTGAGATCTCGTTGCGCGCTGCCAATCCCCGAGAAATGGTACGCCCCTTACAACGAGTATACGTAGCATCAGGTTCTGTACACCTTCGGCCTTTTCCGGACATTTCCGGCATTTTATGTGATTAAAAACGGGTCGTATCGCAGGGTATTATGATGTGTGAGAACTCGCTGCACGCTGCCAATCCCCCAAAAATGGTCTTTCCATTACAACGAGCATACGGAGCAACGAGTTATGTACACCTTCGGCATTTTCCGGACATTTCCGGCTTTTTAATTGTTTCAAAATGGGTCGTATCGCGGGATATTATGATGTGAGCGAACTCGTTGCGCGCTGCCAATCCCCGAAGAATGGTACATCCATTACAACGAGCATGCGGAGAATCCTGTCTTATACATATTCGGCCTTTTCCTGCCAGTTTCGGCTTTTTAATAGTTTCAAAATGGGTCGTATCGCAGGATATTATGAGGTGTGAGAACTCGCTGCACGCTGCCAATCCCCGAAAAATGGTACGCCCATTACAACGAGCATACGGAGCAACGGGTTCTGTACACCTTTGGCATTTTCCGGACATTTCCGGCTTTTTAATTGTTTCAAAATGGGTCGTATCGCAGGATATTATGATGTGAGAGAACTCGTTACGCGCTGCCAATCCCCGAGAAATGGTACGCCTGTTACAACGAGCATACGGAGCATCAGGTTCTGTACACCTTCGGCCTTTTCCGGACATTTCCGGCATTTTAAGTGATCAAAAATGGGCCGAATAGCAGGATATTATGATGTGTAAAAACGCGTTGAGCGTTGCCAATCCCCCAAAAATGGTCCTTCCATTACAACGAGCATACGGAGCAACGGGTTCTGAACACCTTCGGCCTTTTCCAGATATTTCAGGCTTTTTAATTGTTTCAAAAAGGGTCGTATCGCAGGATATTATGATGTGTGATATCTCGCTGCACGCTGCCAATCCCCGCAAAATGGTACGCCCATTACAACGAGCATACGGAGCAACGGGTTCTGTACACCTTCGGCCTTTTCCGGAAATTTCCGGCTTTTTAATTGTTTCAAAATGTGCCGTTTATCAGGATATTATGATGTGAGAGAACACGTTACGCGCTGCCAATCCCCGAGAAATTGTACGCCCCTTACAACGAGCATACGGAGCATCAGGTTCTGTACACCTTCGGCCTTTTCCGGACATTTCCGGCATTTTAAGTGATCAAAAACGGGCCGAATAGCAGGATATTATGATGTGTAAAAACGCGTTGAGCGTTGCCGATCCCCCAAAAATGGTCCTTCCCTTACAACGAGCATACGGTGCATCGGGTTCTGTACACCTTCGGCCATTTCCGGATACTTCCGGCTTTTTAATTGTTTCAAAAAGGGTCGTATTGCACGATATTATGATGTGTGAGATCTCGCTGCACGCTTCCAATCTCCGAAAAATGGTACGCCCATTACAACGAGCATACGGAGCAACGGGTTCTGTACACCTTCGGCCTTTTCCGGACATTTCCGGCTTTTTAATTGTTTCAAAATGGGCCGTATATCAGATTATTATGATGTGTAAGAGCCAGTTGCTCTCTGCCAACTCCCCAAAAATGGTACTTCCATTACAACGAGCAAACGGAGCATCGGGTTCTGTACACGTTCGGCATTTTCCGGACATTTCCGGCTATTTAATTGTTTCAAAATGGGTCGTATCGCAGGATATTATGATGTGAGAGTACTCGTTGCGCGCTGCCAATCCCCGAAGAATGGTACATCCATTTCAACGAGCATGCGGAGAATCCTGTCTTGTACATATTCGGCCTTTTCCGGCCAGTTTCGGCTTTTTAATAGTTTCAAAATGGGTCGTATCGCAGGATATTATGAAGTGTGAGAACTCGCTGCACGCTGCCAATCCCCGAAAAATGGTACGCCCATTACAACGAGCATACGGAGCAACGGGTTCTGTACACCTTCAGCCTTTTCCGGATATTTCCCGCTTTTTAATTGTTTCAAAAAGGGTCGTATCGCAGGATATTATGATGTGTGAGATCTCGCTGCACGCTGCCAATCCCCGAAAAATGGTACGCCCATTACGACGAGCATACGGAGCAACGGGTTCTGTACACCTTCGGCCTTTTCCGGATATTTCCGGCTTTTTAATTGTTTCAAAATGGGCCGTATATCAGATTATTATGATGTGTAAGAGCCAGTTGCTCTCTGCCAACCACCCAAAAATGGTACTTCCATTACAACGAGCAAACGGAGCATCGGGTTCTGTACACCTTCGGCCTTTTCCGGACATTTCCGGCATTTTATGTGATTAAAAACGGGTCGTATCGCAGGATATTATGATGTGTGAGAACTCGCTGCACGCTGCCAATCCCCCAAATATGGTCCTTCCATTACAACGAGCATACGGAGGAACGGGTTCTGTACACCTTCGGCATTTTCCGGACATTTCCGGCTTTTTAATTGTTTCAAAATGGGTCGTATCGCGGGATATTATGATGTGAGAGAACTCGTTGCGAGTTGCCAATCCCCGAAGAATGGTACATCCATTACAACGAGAATGCGGAGAATCCTGTCTTGTACATATTCGGCCTTTTCCGGCCAGTTTCGGCTATTTAATAGTTTCAAAATGGGTCGTATCGCAGGATATTATGAGGTGTGAGAACTCGCTGCACGCTGCCAATCCCCGAAAAATGGTACGCCCATTACAACGAGCATACGGAGCAACGGGTTCTGTACACCTTTGGCATTTTCCGGACATTTCCGGCTTTTTAATTGTTTCAAAATGGGTCGTATCGCAGGATATTATGATGTGAGAGAACTCGTTGCGCGCTGCCAGTCCCCGAAGAATGGTACTTCCATTACAACGAGCATACGGAGCATCAGGTTCTGTACACCTTCGGCCTTTTCCGGACATTTCCGGCTTTTTAATTGTTTCAAAATGGGCCGTATTTCAGGATATTATGATGTGAGAGAACTCGTTACGCGCTGCCAATCCCTGAGAAATGGTACGCCCCTTACAACGAGCATACGGAGCATCAGGTTCTGTACACCTTCGGCCTTTTCCGGACATTTCCGGCATTTTAAGTGATCAAAAACGGGCCGTATATCAGGATATTATGATGTGTAAGAACCAGTTGCTCTCTGCCAACCCCCCAAAAATGGTACTTCCATTACAACGAGCAAACGGAGCATTGGGTTCTGTACACCTTCGGCCTTTTCCGGATATTTCCGGCTTTTTAATTGTTTCAAAAAGGGTCATATCGCAGGATATTATGATGTGTGAGATTTCGCTGCACGCTGCCAATCCCCGAAAAATGGTACGCCCATTACAACGAGCATTCGGAGCAACGGGTTCCGTACACCTTCGGCCTTTTCCGGACATTTCCGGCTTTTTAATTGTTTCAAAATGGGCCGTATATCAGGATATTATGATGTGTAAGAACCTGTTGCTCTCTGCCAACCCCCCAAAAATGGTACTTCCATTACAACGAGCAAACGGAGCATTGGTTTCTGTACACCTTCGGCCTTTTCCGGACATCTCCGGCATTTTATGTAATTAAAAACGGGCCGTATAGCAGGATATTATGATGTGAGGGAACTCGTTGCGCGCTGCAAATCCCCGAAGAATGGTACTTCCATTACAACGAGCATGACGAGAATCCTGTCTTGTACATATTCGGCCTTTTCCGGCCAGTTTCGGCTTTTTAATAGTTTCAAAATGAGTCGTATCGCAGGATATTATGAGGTGTGAGAACTCGCTGCACGCTGCCAATCCCCGAAAAATAGTACGCCCATTACAACGAGCATACGGAGCAACGGGTTCTGTACACCTTCGGCCTTTTCCGGATTTTTCCGGCTTTATAATTGTTTCAAAAAGGGTCGCATCGCAGGATATTATGATGTGTGAGATCTCGCTGCACGCTGCCAATCCCCGAAAAATGGTACGCCCATTACAACGAGCATACGGAGCAACGGGTTCTGTACACCTTCGGCCTTTTCCGGATTTTTCCGGCTTTATAATTGTTTCAAAAAGGGTCGTATCGCAGGATATTATGATGTGAGAGAACACGTTACGCGCTGCCAATCCCCGAGAAAAGGTACGGCCCTTACAACGAGCATACGGAGCATCAGGTTCTGTACACCTTCGGCCTTTTCCGGACATTTCCGGCATTTTAAGTGATCTAAAACGGGCCGAATAGCAGGATATTATGATGTGAGAGAACACGGTGTGCGCTGCCAATCCCCGAAGAATAGAACTTCCAATACAACCAGCATCCGGAGAATCCTGTCTTGTACATATTCGGCCTTTTCCGGCCAGTTTCGGCTTTTTAATTGTTTCAAAATGGGTCGTATCGCAGGATATTATGATGTGAGAGAACTCGTTGCGCGCAGCCAATCCCCGAAGAATGGTACTTCCATTACAACGAGCATGCGGAGAATCCTGTCTTGTACATATTCGGCCTTTTCCGGCCAGTATCGGCTTTTTAATAGTTTCAAAATGAGTCGTATCGCAGGATATTATGAGGTGTGAGAACTCGCTGCACGCTGCCAATCCCCGAAAAATGGTACGCCCATTACAACGAGCATACGGAGCAACGGGTTCTGCACACCTTCAGCCTTTTCCGGATATTTCCGGCTTTTTAATTGTTTCAAATAGGGTCGTATCGCAGGATATTATGATGTGTGAGATCTCGCTGCACGCTGCCAATCCCCGAAAAATGGTACTCCCATTACAACGAGCATAAGGAGCAACGTTTTCTGTACACCTTCGGCCTTTTCCGGATATTTCCGGCTTTTTAATTGTTTCAAAAAGGGTCGTATCGCAGGATATTATGATGTGTGAGATCTCGTTGCGCGCTGCCAATCCCCGAGAAATGGTACGCCCCTTACAACGAGTATACGTAGCATCAGGTTCTGTACACCTTCGGCCTTTTCCGGACATTTCCGGCATTTTATGTGATTAAAAACGGGTCGTATCGCAGGGTATTATGATGTGTGAGAACTCGCTGCACGCTGCCAATCCCCCAAAAATGGTCTTTCCATTACAACGAGCATACGGAGCAACGGGTTATGTACACCTTCGGCATTTTCCGGACATTTCCGGCTTTTTAATTGTTTCAAAATGGGTCGAATCGCGGGATATTATGATGTGAGCGAACTCGTTGCGCGCTGCCAATCCCCGAAGAATGGTACATCCATTACAACGAGCATGCGGAGAATCCTGTCTTGTACATATTCGGCCTTTTCCGGCCAGTTTCGGCTTTTTAATAGTTTCAAAATGGGTCGTATCGCAGGATATTATGAGGTGTGAGAACTCGCTGCACGCTGCCAATCCCCGAAAAATGGTACGCCCATTACAACGAGCATACGGAGCAACGGGTTCTGTACACCTTTGGCATTTTCCGGACATTTCCGGCTTTTTAATTGTTTCAAAATGGGTCGTATCGCAGGATATTATGATGTGAGAGAACTCGTTGCGCGCTGCCATTCCCCGAAGAATGGTACTTCCAATACAACGAGCATGCGGAGAATACTGTCTTGTACATATTCGGCCTTTTCCGGCAAGTTTCGGCTTTTTAATAGTTTCAAAATGAGTCGTTTCGCAGGATATTATGAGGTGTGAGAACTCGCTGCACGCTGCCAATCCCCCAAAAATGGTCCTTCCATTACAACGAGCATACGGAGCAACGGGTTCTGTACACCTTCGGCCTTTTCCGAACATTTCCGGCATTTTATGTGATTAAAAACGGGTCGTATCGCAGGATATTATGATGTGTGAGAACTCGCTGCACGCTGCCAATCCCCCAAAAATGGTCCTTCCATTACAACGAGCATACGGAGCAACGGGTTCTGTACACCTTCGGCATTTTCCGGACATTTCCGGCTATTTTATTGTTTCAAAACGGGTCGTATCGCAGGATATTATGATGTGAGAGAACTCGTTGCTCTCTGCCAACCCCCCAAAAATGGTACTTCCATTACAACGACAAACGGAGCATCGGGTTCTGTACACCTTCGGCCTTTTCCGGACATCGCCGGCATTTTATGTGATTAAAAACGGGCCGTATAGCAGGATATTATGATGTGAGGGAACTCGTTGCGCGCTGCAAATCCCCGAAGAATGGTACTTCCATTACAACGAGCATGACGAGAATCCTGTCTTGTACATATTCGGCCTTTTCCGGCCAGTTTCGGCTTTTTAATAGTTTCAAAATGAGTCGTATCGCAGGATATTATGAGGTGTGAGAGCTCGCTGCACGCTGCCAATCCCCGAAAAATGGTACGCCCACTACAACGAGCATACGGAGCAACGGGTTCTGTACACCTTCGGCCTTTTCCGGATATTTCCGGCTTTTTAATTGTTTCAAAATGTGCCGTTTATCAGGATATTATGATGTGAGAGAACACGTTACGCGCTGCCAATCCCCGAGAAATGGTACGCCCCTTACAACGAGCATACGGAGCATCAGGTTCTGTACACCAGTATATTATGATGTGTAAAAACGCGTTGAGCGTTGCCGATCCCCCAAAAATGGTCCTTCCCTTACAACGAGCATACGGAGCATCGGGTTCTGTAAACCTTCGGCCTTCTCCGGATATTTCCGGCTTTTTAATTGTTTCAAAAAGGGTCGTATCGCACGATATTATGATGTGTGAGATCTCGCTGCACGCTTCCAATCCCCGAAAAATGGTACGCCCATTACAACGAGCATACGGAGCAACGGGTTCTGTACACCTTCGGCATTTTCCGGACATTTCCGGCTTTTTAATTGTTTCAAAATGGGTCGTATCGCGGGATGTTATGATGTGAGAGAACTCGTTGCGTGCTGCCAATCCCCGAAGAATGGTACATCCATTTCAACGAGCATGCGGAGAATACTGTCTTGTACATATTCGGCCTTTTCCGGCAAGTTTCGGCTTTTTAATAGTTTCAAAATGAGTCGTTTCGCAGGATATTATGAGGTGTGAGAGCTCGCTGCACACTGCCAATCCCCGCAAAATGGTACGCCCACTACAACGAGCATACGGAGCAACGGTTTCTGTATACCTTCGGCCTTTTCCGGACATTTCCGGCTTTTTAATTGTTTCAAAATGGGCCGTATATCAGGATATTATGATGTGAGAGAACTCGTTACGCGCAGCCAATCCCCGAGAAATGGAACGCCCCTTACAACGAGTATACGTAGCATCAGGTTCTGTACACCTTCGGCCTTTTCCGAACATTTCCGGCATTTTATGTGATTAAAAACGGGTCGTATCGCAGGATATTATGATGTGTGAGAACTCGCTGCACGCTGCCAATCCCCCAAAAATGGTCCTTCCATTACAACGAGCATGCGGAGCAACGGGTTCTGTACACCTTCGGCATTTTCCGGACATTTCCGGCTATTTTATTGTTTCAAAACGGGTCGTATCGCAGGATATTATGATGTGAGAGAACACGTTGCTCTCTGCCAACCCCCCAAAAATGGTACTTCCATTACAACGAGCAAACGGAGCATCGGGTTCTGTACACCTTCGGCCTTTTCCGGACATCGCCGGCATTTTATGTGATTAAAAACGGGCCGTATAGCATGATATTATGATGTGAGGGAACTCGTTGCGCGCTGCAAATCCCCGAAGAATGGTACTTCCATTACAACGAGCATGACGAGAATCCTGTCTTGTACATATTCGGCCTTTTCCGGCCAGTTTCGGCTTTTTAATAGTTTCAAAATGAGTCGTATCGCAGGATATTATGAGGTGTGAGAACTCGCTGCACGCTGCCAATCCCCGAAGAATGGTACTTCCATTACAACGAGCATGACGAGAATCCTGTCTTGTACATATTCGGCCTTTTCCGGCCAGTTTCGGCTATTTAATAGTTTCAAAATGAGTCGTATCGCAGGATATTATGAGGTGTGAGAACTCGCTGCACGCTGCCAATCCCCGAAAAGTGGTACGCCCATTACAACGAGCATACGGAGCAACGGGTTCTGTACACCTTTGGCATTTTCCGGACATTTCCGGCTTTTTAATTGTTTCAAAATGGGTCGTATCGCACGATATTATGATGTGTGAGATCTCGCTGCACGCTTCCAATCCCCGAAAAATGGTACGCCCATTACAACGAGTATACGGAGCAACGGGTTCTGTACACCTTCGGCCTTTTCCGGACATTTCCGGCTTTTTAATTGTTTCAAAATGGGCCGTATATCAGATTATTATGATGTGTAAGAGCCAGTTGCTCTCTGCCAACCCCCCAAAAGTGGTACTTCCATTACAACGAGCCAACGGAGCAACGGGTTCTGTACACCTTTGGCATTTTCCGGACATTTCCGGCTTTTTAATTGTTTCAAAATGGGTCGTATCGCAGGATATTATGATGTGAGAGAACACGTTGCGCGCTGCCAATCCCCGAAGAATGGTACTTCCATTACAACGAGCATACGGAGCATCAGGTCCTGTACACCTTCGCCCTTTTCCGGACATTTCCTTCTTTTTAATTGTTTCAAAATGGGCCGTATTTCAGGATATTATGATGTGAGAGAACTCGTTACGCGCTGCCAATCCCCGAGAAATGGTACGCCCCTTACAACGAGCATACGGAGCATCAGGTTCTGTACACCTTCGGCCTTTTCCGGATATTTCCGGCTTTTTAATTGTTTCAAAATGGGCCGTATATCAGGATATTATGATGTGTAAGAACCAGTTGCTCTCTGCCAACCCCCCAAAAATGGTACTTCCATTACAACGAGCAAACGGAGCATTGGGTTCTGTACACCTTCGGCCTTTTCCGGACATCTCCGGCATTTTATGTGATTAAAAACGGGCCGTATAGCAGGATATTATGATGTGAGGGAACTCGTTGCGCGCTGCAAATCCCCGAAGAATGGTACTTCCATTACAACGAGCATGACGAGAATCCTGTCTTGTACATATTCGGCCTTTTCCGGCCAGTTTCGGCTTTTTAATTGTTTCAAAATGGGTCGTATCGCGCGATATTATGATGTGAGAGAACTCGTTGCGCGCTGCCAATCCCCGAAGAATGGTACATCCATTACAACGAGCATGTGGAGAATCCTGTCTTGTACATATTCGGCCTTTTCCGGACATTTCCGGCTTTTTAATTGTTTCAAAATGGGTCGTATCGCAGGATATTATGATGTGAGAGAACTCGTTGCGCGCTGCCAATCCCCGAAGAATGGTACTTCCATTACAACGAGCATACGGAGCATCAGGTTCTGTACACCTTCGGCCTTTTCCGGACATTTCCGGCTTTTTAATTGTTTCAAAATGGGCCGTATATCAGGATATTATGATGTGAGAGAACTCGTTGCGCGCTGCCAATCCCCGAAGAATGGTACTTCCATTACAACGAGCATGCGGAGAATCCTGTCTTGTACATATTCGGCCATTTCCGGCCAGTTTCGGCTTGTTAATAGTTTCAAAATGGGTCGTATCGCAGGATATTATGAGGTGTGAGAACTGGCTGCACGCTGGAAATCCCCGAAAAATGGTACGCCCACTACAACGAGCATACGGAGCAACGGGTTCTGTACACCTTCGGCCTTTTCCGGACATTTCCGGCTTTTTCATTGCTTCAAAATGGGCCGTATATCAGACTATTATGATGTGTAAGAACCAGTTGCTCTCTGCCAACCCCCCAAAAATGGTACTTCCATTACAACGTGCAAACGGAGCATCGGGTTCTGTACACCTTCGGCCTTTTCCGGACATCTCCGGCATTTTATGTGATTAAAAACGGGCCGTATAGCAGGATATTATAATGTGAGAGAACTCGTTGCGCGCTGCCAATCCCCGAAGAATGGTACTTCCATTATAACGAGCATGCGGAGAATCCTGTCTTGTACATATTCGGCCATTTCCTGCCAGTTTCGGCTTTTTAATAGTTTCAAAATGGGTCGTATCGCAGGATATTATGAGGTGTGAGAACTGGCTGCACGCTGCCAATCCCCGAAAAATGGTACGCCCATTACAACGAGCATACGGAGCAACGGGTTCTGCACACCTTCAGCCTTTTCCGGATATTTCCGGCTTTTTAATTGTTTCAAAAAGGGTCGTATCGCAGGATATTATGATGTGTGAGACCTCGTTGCGCGCTGCCAATCCCCGAGAAATGGTACGCCCCTTACAACGAGCAAACGGAGCATCGGGTTCTGTACACCTTCGGCCTTTTCCGGACATCTCCGGCATTTTATGTGATTAAAAACGGGCCGTATAGCAGGATATTATAATGTGAGAGAACTCGTTGCGCGCTGCCAATCCCCGAAGAATGGTACTTCCATTATAACGAGCATGCGGAGAATCCTGTCTTGTACATATTCGGCCATTTCCTGCCAGTTTCGGCTTTTTAATAGTTTCAAAATGGGTCGTATCGCAGGATATTATGAGGTGTGAGAACTGGCTGCACGCTGCCAATCCCCGAAAAATGGTACGCCCATTACAACGAGCATACCGAACAACGGGTTCTGCACACCTTCAGCCTTTTCCGGATATTTCTGGCTTTTTAATTGTTTCAAAAAGGGTCGTATCGCAGGATATTATGATGTGTGAGACCTCGTTGCGCGCTGCCAATCCCCGAGAAATGGTACGCCCCTTACAACGAGTATACGTAGCATCAGGTTCTGTACACCTTCGGCCTTTTCCGGACATTTCCGGCATTTTATGTGATTAAAAACGGGTCGTATCGCAGGATATTATGATGTGTGAGAACTCGCTGCACGCTGCCAATCCCCCAAAAATGGTCCTTGCATTACAACGAGCATACGGAGCAACGGGTTCTGTACACCTTCGGCATTTTCCGGACATTTCCGGCTTTTTAATTGTTTCAAAATGGGTCGTATCGCGGGATATTATGATGTGAGAGAACTCGTTGCGCGCTGCCAATCCCCGAAGAATGGTACATCCATTACAACGAGCATGCGGAGATTCCTCTCTTGTACATATTCGGCCTTTTCCGGCCAGTTTCGGCTTTTTAATAGTTTCAAAATGGGTCGTATCGCAGGATATTATGAGGTGTGAGAACTCGCTGCACGCTGCCAATCCCCGAAAAATGGTACGCCCATTACAACGAGCATACGGAGCAACGGGTTCTGTACACCTTTGGCATTTTCCGGACATTTCCGGCTTTTTAATTGTTTCAAAATGGGTCGTATCGCAGGATATTATGATGTGAGAGAACTCGTTGCGCGCTGCCATTCCCCGAAGAATGGTACTTCCAATACAACGAGCATGCGGAGAATACTGTCTTGTACATATTCGGCCTTTTCCGGCAAGTTTCGGCTTTTTAATAGTTTCAAAATGAGTCGTATCGCAGGATATTATGAGGTGTGAGAACTCGCTGCACACTGCCAATCCCCGAAAAATGGTACGCCCACTACAACGAGCATACGGAGCAACGGGTTCTGTATACCTTCGGCCTTTTCCGGACATTTCCGGCTTTTTAATTGTTTCAAAATGGGCCGTATATCAGGATATTATGATGTGAGAGAACTCGTTACGCGCAGCCAATCCCCGAGAAATGGAACGCCCCTTAAAACGAGCAAACGGAGCATCAGGTTCTGTACACCTTCGGCCTTTTCCGAACATTTCCGGCATTTTATGTGATTAAAAACGGGTCGTATCGCAGGATATTATGATGTGTGAGAACTCGCTGCACGCTGCCAATCCCCCAAAAATGGTCCTTCCATTACAACGAGCATACGGAGCAACGGGTTCTGTACACCTTCGGCATTTTGCGGACATTTCCCGCTATTTTATTGTTTCAAAACGGGTCGTATCGCGGGATATTATGATGTGAGAGAACTCGTTGCTCTCTGCCAACCCCCCAAAAATGGTACTTCCATTACAACGAGCAAACGGAGCATCGGGTTCTGTACACCTTCGGCCTTTTCCGGACATCTCCGGCATTTTATGTGATTAAAAACGGGCCGTATAGCAGGATATTATGATGTGAGGGAACTCGTTGCGCGCTGCAAATCCCCGAAGAATGGTACTTCCATTACAACGAGCATGACGAGAATCCTGTCTTGTATATATTCGGCCTTTTCCGGCCAGTTTCGGCTTTTTAATAGTTTCAAAATGAGTCGTATCGCAGGATATTATGAGGTGTGAGAACTCGCTGCACACTGCCAATCCCCGAAAAATGGTACGCCCACTACAACGAGCATACGGAGCAACGGGTTCTGTATACCTTCGGCCTTTTCCGGACATTTCCGGCTTTTTAATTGTTTCAAAATGGGCCGTATATCAGGATATTATGATGTGAGAGAACTCGTTACGCGCAGCCAATCCCCGAGAAATGGAACGCCCCTTACAACGAGCAAACGGAGCATCAGGTTCTGTACACCTTCGGCCTTTTCCGAACATTTCCGGCATTTTATGTGATTAAAAACGGGTCGTATCGCAGGATATTATGATGTGTGAGAACCCGCTGCACGCTGCCAATCCCCCAAAAATGGTCCTTCCATTACAACGAGCATACGGAGCCCCAGGTTCTGTACACCTTCGGCATTTTCCGGACATTTCCGGCTATTTTATTGTTTCAAAACGGGTCGTATCGCAGGATATTATGATGTGAGAGAACTCGTTGCTCTCTGCCAACCCCCCAAAAATGGTACTTCCATTACAACGAGCAAACGGAGCATCGGGTTCTGTACACCTTCGGCCTTTTCCGGACATCGCCGGCATTTTATGTGATTAAAAACGGGCCGTATAGCAGGATATTATGATGTGAGGGAACTCGTTGCGCGCTGCAAATCCCCGAAGAATGGTACTTCCATTACAACGAGCATGACGAGAATCCTGTCTTGTACATATTCGGCCTTTTCCGGCCAGTTTCGGCTTTTTAATAGTTTCAAAATGAGTCGTATCGCAGGATATTATGAGGTGTGAGAGCTCGCTGCACGCTGCCAATCCCCGAAAAATGGTACGCCCACTACAACGAGCAAAGGGAGCAACGGGTTCTGTACACCTTCGGCCTTTTCCGGACATTTCCGGCTTTTTAATTGTTTCAAAGTGGGCCGTATATCAGGATATTATGATGTGAGAGAACTCGTTGCGCGCTGCCAATCCCCGAAGAATGGTACTTCCATTATAACGAGCATGCGGAGAATCCTGTCTTGTACATATTCGGCCTTTTCCGGCAAGTTTCGGCTTTTTAATAGTTTCAAAATGAGTCGTTTCGCAGGATATTATGAGGTGTGAGAACTCGCTGCACGCTGCCCATCCCCGAAAAATGGTACTTCCATTACAACGAGCAAACGGGGCATCGGGTTCTGTACACCTTCGGCCTTTTCCGGACATCTCCGGCATTTTATGTGATTAAAAACGGGCCGTATAGCAGGATATTATGATGTGAGAGAACTCGTTGCGCGCTGCCAATCCCCGAAGAATGGTACTTCCATTACAACGAGCATGCGGAGAATCCTGTCTTGTACATATTCGGCCTTTTCCGGCCAGTTTCGTCTTTTTAATTGTTTCAAAATGGGTCGTATCGCGGGATATTATGACGTGAGAGAACTCGTTGCGCGCTGCCAATCGCCGAAGAATGGTACATCCATTACAACGAGCATGCGGAGAATCCTGTCTTTTACATATTCGGCCTTTTCCGGCAAGTTTCGGCTTTTTAATAGTTTCAAAATGAGTCGTTTCGCAGGATATTATGAGGTGTGAGAACTCGCTGCACGCTGCCAATCCCCCAAAAATGGTCCTTCCATTACAACGAGCATACGGAGCAACGGGTTCTGTACACCTTCGGCCTTTTCCGGACATTTCCGGCTTTTTAATTGTTTCAAAATGGGCCGTATATCAGGTTATTATGATGTGTAAGAACCAGTTGCTCTCTGCCAACCCCCAAAAATGGTACTTCCATTACAACGAGCAAACGGAGCATTGGGTTCTGTACACCTTCGGCCTTTTCCGGACATCTCCGGCATTTTATGTGATTAAAAACGGGCCGTATAGCAGGATATTATGATGTGAGGGAACTCGTTGCGCGCTACAAATCCCCGAAGAATGGTACTTCCATTACAACGAGCATGACGAGAATCCTGTCTTGTACATATTCGGCCTTTTCCGGCCAGTTTCGGCTTTTTAATAGTTTCAAAATAGGTCGTATCGCAGGATATTATGAGGTGTGAGAAGTCGCTGCACGCTGCCAATCCCCGAAAAATGGTACGCCCATTACAACGAGCATACGGAGCAACGGGTTCTGTACACCTTTGGCATTTTCCGGACATTTCCGGCTTTTTAATTGTTTCAAAATGGGTCGTATCGCAGGATATTATGATGTGAGAGAACTCGTTGCGCGCTGCCAATCCCCGAAGAATGGTACTTCCATTACAACGAGCTTACGGAGCATCAGGTTCTGTACACCTTCGGCCTTTTCCGGACATTTCCGGCTTTTTAAATGTTTCAAAATGGGCCGTATATCAGGATATTATGATGTGTAAGAACCAGTTGCTCTCTGCCAACCCCCCAAAAATGGTACTTCCATTACAACGAGCAAACGGTGCATTGGGTTCTGTACACCTTCGGCCTTTTCCGGACATCTCCGGCATTTTATGTGATTAAAAACGGGCCGTATAGCAGGATATTATGATGTGAGGGAACTCGTTGCGCGCTGCAAATCCCCGAAGAATGGTACTTCCATTACAACGAGCATGCGGAGAATCCTGTCTTGTACATATTCGGCCTTTTCCGGCCAGTTTCGGCTTTTTAATAGTTTCAAAATGAGTCGTATCGCAGGATATTATGAGGTGTGAGAACTCGCTGCACGCTGCCAATCCCCGAAGAATGGTACTTCCATTACAACGAGCATGACGAGAATCCTGTCTTGTACATATTCGGCCTTTTCCGGCCAGTTTCGGCTTTTTAATAGTTTCAAAATGAGTCGTATCGCAGGATATTATGAGGTGTGAGAACTCGCTGCACGCTGCCAATCCCCGAAAAGTGGTACGCCCATTACAACGAGCATACGGAGCAACGGGTTCTGTACACCTTTGGCATTTTCCTGACATTTCCGGCTTTTTAATTGCTTCAAAATGGGCCGTATATCAGGATATTATGATGTGTAAGAACCAGTTGCTCTCTGCCAACCCCCCAAAAATGGTACTTCCATTACAACGAGCAAACGGTGCATTGGGTTCTGTACACCTTCGGCCTTTTCCGGACATCTCCGGCATTTTATGTGATTAAAAACGGGCCGTATAGCATGATATTATGATGTGAGGGAACTCGTTGCGCGCTGCAAATCCCCGAAGAATGGTACTTCCATTACAACGAGCATGACGAGAATCCTGTCTTGTACATATTAGGCCTTTTCCGGCCAGTTTCGGCTTTTTAATAGTTTCAAAATGAGTCGTCTCGCAGGATATTGTGAGGTGTGAGAGCTCGCTGCACGCTGCCAATCCCCGAAAAATGGTACGCCCACTACAACGAGCAAAGGGAGCAACGGGTTCTGTACACCTTCGGCCTTTTCCGGACATTTCCGGCTTTTTAATTGTTTCAAAGTGGGCCGTATATCAGGATATTATGATGTGAGAGAACTCGTTGCGCGCTGCCAATCCCCGAAGAATGGTACTTCCATTAGAACGAGCATGCGGAGAATCCTGTCTTGTACATATTCGGCCTTTTCCGGCAAGTTTCGGCTTTTTAATGGTTTCAAAATGGGCCGTATATCAGGATATTATGATGTGAGAGAACTCGTTACGCGCAGCCAATCCCCGAGAAATGGAACGCCCCTTACAACGAGTATACGTAGCATCAGGTCCTGTACACCTTCGGCCTTTTCCGAACATTTCCGGCATTTTATGTGATCAAAAATGGGCCGAATAGCAGGATATTATGATGTGTAAAAACGCGTTGAGCGTTTCCAATCCCCCAAAAATGGCCCTTCCATTACAACGAGCATACGGAGCAACGGGTTCTGTACACCTTCGGCCTTTTCCGGATATTTCCGGCTTTTTAATTGTTTCAAAAAGGGTCGTATCGCAGGTTATTATGATGAGTGAGATCTCGCTGCACGCTGCCAATCCCCGAAAAATTGTACGCCCATTACAACGAGCATACGGAGCAACGGGTTCTGTACACCTTCGGCCTTTTCCGGACATTTCCGGCATTTTATGTGATTAAAAACTGGTCGTATCGCAGGATATTATGATGTGTGAGAACTCGCTGCACGCTGCCAACCCCCCAAATATGGTCCTTCCATTACAACGAGCATACGGAGCAACGGGTTCTGTACACCTTCGGCATTTGCCGGACATTTCCGGCTTTTTAATTGTTTCAAAATGGGTCGTATCGCAGTATATTATGAGGTGTGAGAACTCGCTGCACGCTGCCAATCCCCGAAAAATGGTACGCCCATTACAACGAGCATACGGAGCAACGGGTTCTGTACACCTTTGGCATTTTCCGGACATTTCCGGCTTTTTAATTGTTTCAAAATGGGTCGTATCGCAGGATATTATGATGTGAGAGAACTCGTTGCGCGCTGCCAATCACCGAGAAATGGTACGCCCCTTAAAACGAGCATACCGAGCATCAGGTTCTGTACACCTTCGGCCTTTTCCGGACATTTCCGGCATTTTAAGTGATCAAAAACGGGCCGAATAGCAGGATATTATGATGTGTAAAAACGCGTTGAGCGTTGCCGATCCCCCAAAAATGGTCCTTCCCTTACAACGAGCATACGGAGCATCGGGTTCTGTACACCTTCGGCCTTTCCCGGCCAGTTTCGTCTTTTTAATTGTTTCAAAATGGGTCGTATCGCAGGTTATTATGATGTGTGAGAACACGCTGCACGCTGCCCATCCCCGAAAAATGGTACTTCCATTACAACGAGCAAACGGAGCATCGGGTTCTGTACACCTTCTGCCTTTTCCGGACATCTCCGGCATTTTATGTGATTAAAAACGGGCCGTATAGCAGGATATTACGATGTGAGAGAACTCGCTGCACGCTGCCAATCCCCCAAAAATGGTCCTTCCATTACAACGAGCATACGGAGCAACGGGTTCTATACACCTTCGGCCTTTTCCGGACATTTCCGGCTTTTTAATTGTTTCAAAATGGGCCGTATATCAGGATATTATGATGTGAGAAAACTCGTTACGCGCAGCCAATCCCCGAGAAATGGAACGCCCCTTACAACGAGTATACGTAGCATCAGGTTCTGTACACCTTCGGCCTTTTCCGAACATTTCCGGCATTTTATGTGATTAAAAACGGGTCGTATCGCAGGATATTATGATGTGTGAGAACTCGCTGCACGCTGCCAATCCCCCAAAAATGGTCCTTCCATTACAACGAGCATACGGAGCAACGGGTTCTGTACACCTTCGGCATTTTCCGGACATTTCCGGCTATTTTATTGTTTCAAAACGGGTCGTATCGCAGGATATTATGATGTGAGAGAACTCGTTGCTCTCTGCCAACCCCCCAAAAATGGTACTTCCATTACAACGAGCAAACGGAGCATCGGGTTCTGTACACCTTCGGCCTTTTCCGGACATCGCCGGCATTTTATGTGATTAAAAACGGGCCGTATAGCAGGATATTATGATGTGAGGGAACTCGTTGCGCGCTGCAAATCCCCGAAGAATGGTACTTCCATTACAACGAGCATGACGAGAATCCTGTCTTGTACATATTCGGCCTTTTCCGACCAGTTTCGGCTTTTTAATAGTTTCAAAATGAGTCGTATCGCAGGATATTATGAGGTGTGAGAGCTCGCTGCATGCTGCCAATCCCCGAAAAATGGTACGCCCACTACAACGAGCATACGGAGCAACGGGTTCTGTACACCTTCGGCCTTTTCCGGATATTTCCGGCTTTTTAATTGTTTCAAAATGTGCCGTTTATCAGGATATTATGATGTGAGAGAACACGTTACGCGCTGCCAATCCCCGAGAAATGGTACGCCCCTTACAACGAGCATACGGAGCATCAGGTTCTGTACACCAGTATATTATGATGTGTAAAAACGCGTTGAGCGTTGCCGATCCCCCAAAAATGGTCCTTCCCTTACAACGAGCATACGGAGCATCGGGTTCTGTAAACCTTCGGCCTTCTCCGGATATTTCCGGCTTTTTAATTGTTTCAAAAAGGGTCGTATCGCACGATATTATGATGTGTGAGATCTCGCTGCACGCTTCCAATCCCCGAAAAATGGTACGCCCATTACAACGAGCATACGGAGCAACGGGTTCTGTACACCTTCGGCATTTTCCGGACATTTCCGGCTTTTTAATTGTTTCAAAATGGGTCGTATCGCGGGATGTTATGATGTGAGAGAACTCGTTGCGTGCTGCCAATCCCCGAAGAATGGTACATCCATTCCAACGAGCATGCGGAGAATACTGTCTTGTACATATTCGGCCTTTTCCGGCAAGTTTCGGCTTTTTAATAGTTTCAAAATGAGTCGTTTCGCAGGATATTATGAGGTGTGAGAGCTCGCTGCACACTGCCAATCCCCGCAAAATGGTACGCCCACTACAACGAGCATACGGAGCAACGGGTTCTGTATACCTTCGGCCTTTTCCGGACATTTCCGGCTTTTTAATTGTTTCAAAATGGGCCGTATATCAGGATATTATGATGTGAGAGAACTCGTTACGCGCAGCCAATCCCCGAGAAATGGAACGCCCCTTACAACGAGTATACGTAGCATCAGGTTCTGTACACCTTCGGCCTTTTCCGAACATTTCCGGCATTTTATGTGATTAAAAACGGGTCGTATCGCAGGATATTATGATGTGTGAGAACTCGCTGCACGCTGCCAATCCCCCAAAAATGGTCCTTCCATTACAACGAGCATGCGGAGCAACGGGTTCTGTACACCTTCGGCATTTTCCGGACATTTCCGGCTATTTTATTGTTTCAAAACGGGTCGTATCGCAGGATATTATGATGTGAGAGAACACGTTGCTCTCTGCCAACCCCCCAAAAATGGTACTTCCATTACAACGAGCAAACGGAGCATCGGGTTTTGTACACCTTCGGCCTTTTCCGGACATCGCCGGCATTTTATGTGATTAAAAACGGGCCGTATAGCATGATATTATGATGTGAGGGAACTCGTTGCGCGCTGCAAATCCCCGAAGAATGGTACTTCCATTACAACGAGCATGACGAGAATCCTGTCTTGTACATATTCGGCCTTTTCCGGCCAGTTTCGGCTTTTTAATAGTTTCAAAATGAGTCGTATCGCAGGATATTATGAGGTGTGAGAACTCGCTGCACGCTGCCAATCCCCGAAGAATGGTACTTCCATTACAACGAGCATGACGAGAATCCTGTCTTGTACATATTCGGCCTTTTCCGGCCAGTTTCGGCTATTTAATAGTTTCAAAATGAGTCGTATCGCAGGATATTATGAGGTGTGAGAACTCGCTGCACGCTGCCAATCCCCGAAAAGTGGTACGCCCATTACAACGAGCATACGGAGCAACGGGTTCTGTACACCTTTGGCATTTTCCGGACATTTCCGGCTTTTTAATTGTTTCAAAATGGGTCGTATCGCACGATATTATGATGTGTGAGATCTCGCTGCACGCTTCCAATCCCCGAAAAATGGTACGCCCATTACAACGAGTATACGGAGCAACGGGTTCTGTACACCTTCGGCCTTTTCCGGACATTTCCGGCTTTTTAATTGTTTCAAAATGGGCCGTATATCAGATTATTATGATGTGTAAGAGCCAGTTGCTCTCTGCCAACCCCCCAAAAGTGGTACTTCCATTACAACGAGCAAACGGAGCATCGGGTTCTGTACACCTTCGGCCTTTTCCGGACATCTCCGGCATTTTATGTGATTAAAAACGGGCCGTATAGCAGGATATTGTGATGTGAGGGAACTCGGTGCGCGCTGCCAATCCCCGAAGAATGGTACTTCGAATACAACAAGCATGCGGAGAATCCTGTCATGTACATATTCGGCCTTTTCCGGCCAGTTTCATCTTTTTAGTTGTTTCAAAATGGGTCGTATCGCAGGATATTATGATGTGTGAGAACTCGCTGCACGCTGCCAACCCCCCAAAAATGGTACTTCCATTACAACGAGCAAACGGAGCATCGGGTTCTGTACACCTTCGGACTTTTCCGGACATCTCCGGCATTTTATGTGATTAAAAACGGGCCGTATAGCAGGATATTATGATGTGAGGGAACTCGGTGCGCGCTGCCAATCCCCGAAGAATGGTACTTCCAATAGAACGAGCATGCGGAGAATCCTGTCTTGTACATATTCGGCCTTTTCCGGCCAGTTTCGTCTTTTTAATTGTTTCAAAATGGGTCGTATCGCGGGATATTATGACGTGAGAGAACTCGTTGCGCGCTGCCAATCCCCGAAGAATGGTACATCCATTACAACGAGCATGCGGATAATCCTGTCTTGTACATATTCGGCCTTTCCCGGCCAGTTTCGGCTTTTTAATAGTTTCAAAATGGGTCGTATCGCAGGATATTATGAGGTGTGAGAACTCGCAGCACGCTGCCAATCCCCGCAAAATGGTACGCCCATTACAACGAGCATACGGAGCAACGGGTTCTGTACACCTTTGGCATTTTCCGGACATTTCCGGCTTTTTAATTGTTTCAAAATGGGTCGTATCGCAGGATATTATGATGTGAGAGAACACGTTGCGCGCTGCCAATCCCCGAAGAATGGTACTTCCATTACAACGAGCATACGGAGCATCAGGTCCTGTACACCTTCGCCCTTTTCCGGACATTTCCTTCTTTTTAATTGTTTCAAAATGGGCCGTATTTCAGGATATTATGATGTGAGAGAACTCGTTACGCGCTGCCAATCCCCGAGAAATGGTACGCCCCTTACAACGAGCATACGGAGCATCAGGTTCTGTACACCTTCGGCCTTTTCCGGATATTTCCGGCTTTTTAATTGTTTCAAAATGGGACGTATATCAGGATATTATGATGTGTAAGAACCAGTTGCTCTCTGCCAACCCCCCAAAAATGGTACTTCCATTACAACGAGCAAACGGAGCATTGGGTTCTGTACACCTTCGGCCTTTTCCGGACATCTCCGGCATTTTATGTGATTAAAAACGGGCCGTATAGCAGGATATTATGATGTGAGGGAACTCGTTGCGCGCTGCAAATCCCCGAAGAATGGTACTTCCATTACAACGAGCATGCGGAGAATCCTGTCTTGTACATATTCGGCCTTTTCCGGACATTTCCGGCTTTTTAATTGTTTCAAAATGGGTCGTATCGCAGGATATTATGATGTGAGAGAACTCGTTGCGCGCTGCCAATCCCCGAAGAATGGTACTTCCATTACAACGAGCATACGGAGCATCAGGTTCTGTACACCTTCGGCCTTTTCCGGACATTTCCGGCTTTTTAATTGTTTCAAAATGGGCCGTATATCAGGATATTATGATGTGAGAGAACTCGTTGCGCGCTGCCAATCCCCGAAGAATGGTACTTCCATTACAACGAGCATGCGGAGAATCCTGTCTTGTACATATTCGGCCATTTCCGGCCAGTTTCGGCTTGTTAATAGTTTCAAAATGGGTCGTATCGCAGGATATTATGAGGTGTGAGAACTGGCTGCACGCTGGAAATCCCCGAAAAATGGTACGCCCACTACAAGGAGCATACGGAGCAACGGGTTCTGTACACCTTCGGCCTTTTCCGGACATTTCCGGCTTTTTCATTGCTTCAAAATGGGCCGTATATCAGATTATTATGATGTGTAAGAACCAGTTGCTCTCTGCCAACCCCCCAAAAATGGTACTTCCATTACAACGTGCAAACGGAGCATCGGGTTCTGTACACCTTCGGCCTTTTCCGGACATCTCCGGCATTTTATGTGATTAAAAACGGGCCGTATAGCAGGATATTATAATGTGAGAGAACTCGTTGCGCGCTGCCAATCCCCGAAGAATGGTACTTCCATTATAACGAGCATGCGGAGAATCCTGTCTTGTACATATTCGGCCATTTCCTGCCAGTTTCGGCTTTTTAATAGTTTCAAAATGGGTCGTATCGCAGGATATTATGAGGTGTGAGAACTGGCTGCACGCTGCCAATCCCCGAAGAATGGTACGCCCATTACAGCGAGCATGACGAGAATCCTGTCTTGTACATATTCGGCCTTTTCCGGCAAGTTTCGGCTTTTTAATAGTTTCAAAAAGGGTCGTATCGCAGGATATTATGATGTGTGAGACCTCGTTGCGCGCTGCCAATCCCCGAGAAATGGTACGCCCCTTACAACGAGTATACGTAGCATCAGGTTCTGTACACCTTCGGCCTTTTCCGGACATTTCCGGCATTTTATGTGATTAAAAACGGGTCGTATCGCAGGATATTATGATGTGTGAGAACTCGCTGCACGCTGCCAATCCCCCAAAAATGGTCCTTCCATTACAACGAGCATACGGAGCAACGGGTTCTGTACACCTTCGGCATTTTCCGGACATTTCCGGCTTTTTAATTGTTTCAAAATGGGTCGTATCGCGGGATATTATGATGTGAGAGAACTCGTTGCGCGCTGCCAATCCCCGAAGAATGGTACATCCATTACAACGAGCATGCGGAGATTCCTCTCTTGTACATATTCGGCCTTTTCCGGCCAGTTTCGGCTTTTTAATAGTTTCAAAATGGGTCGTATCGCAGGATATTATGAGGTGTGAGAACTCGCTGCACGCTGCCAATCCCCGAAAAATGGTACGCCCATTACAACGAGCATACGGAGCAACGGGTTCTGTACACCTTTGGCATTTTCCGGACATTTCCGGCTTTTTAATTGTTTCAAAATGGGTCGTATCGCAGGATATTATAATGTGAGAGAACTCGTTGCGCGCTGCCAATCCCCGAAGAATGGTACTTCCATTATAACGAGCATGCGGAGAATCCTGTCTTGTACATATTCGGCCATTTCCTGCCAGTTTCGGCTTTTTAATAGTTTCAAAATGGGTCGTATCGCAGGATATTATGAGGTGTGAGAACTGGCTGCACGCTGGAAATCCCCGAAAAATGGTACGCCCACTACAACGAGCATACGGAGCAACGGGTTCTGTACACCTTCGGCCTTTTCCGGACATTTCCGGCTTTTTCATTGCTTCAAAATGGGCCGTATATCAGATTATTATGATGTGTAAGAACCAGTTGCTCTCTGCCAACCCCCCAAAAATGGTACTTCCATTACAACGTGCAAACGGAGCATCGGGTTCTGTACACCTTCGGCCTTTTCCGGACATCTCCGGCATTTTATGTGATTAAAAACGGGCCGTATAGCAGGATATTATAATGTGAGAGAACTCGTTGCGCGCTGCCAATCCCCGAAGAATGGTACTTCCATTATAACGAGCATGCGGAGAATCCTGTCTTGTACATATTCGGCCATTTCCTGCCAGTTTCGGCTTTTTAATAGTTTCAAAATGGGTCGTATCGCAGGATATTATGAGGTGTGAGAACTGGCTGCACGCTGCCAATCCCCGAAAAATGGTACGCCCATTACAACGAGCATACGGAGCAACGGGTTCTGCACACCTTCAGCCTTTTCCGGATATTTCCGGCTTTTTAATTGTTTCAAAAAGGGTCGTATCGCAGGATATTATGATGTGTGAGACCTCGTTGCGCGCTGCCAATCCCCGAGAAATGGTACGCCCCTTACAACGAGCAAACGGAGCATCGGGTTCTGTACACCTTCGGCCTTTTCCGGACATCTCCGGCATTTTATGTGATTAAAAACGGGCCGTATAGCAGGATATTATAATGTGAGAGAACTCGTTGCGCGCTGCCAATCCCCGAAGAATGGTGCTTCCATTATAACGAGCATGCGGAGAATCCTGTCTTGTACATATTCGGCCATTTCCTGCCAGTTTCGGCTTTTTAATAGTTTCAAAATGGGTCGTATCGCAGGATATTATGAGGTGTGAGAACTGGCTGCACGCTGCCAATCCCCGAAAAATGGTACGCCCATTACAACGAGCATACCGAACAACGGGTTCTGCACACCTTCAGCCTTTTCCGGATATTTCCGGCTTTTTAATTGTTTCAAAAAGGGTCGTATCGCAGGATATTATGATGTGTGAGACCTCGTTGCGCGCTGCCAATCCCCGAGAAATGGTACGCCCCTTACAACGAGTATACGTAGCATCAGGTTCTGTACACCTTCGGCCTTTTCCGGACATTTCCGGCATTTTATGTGATTAAAAACGGGTCGTATCGCAGGATATTATGATGTGTGAGAACTCGCTGCACGCTGCCAATCCCCCAAAAATGGTCCTTCCATTACAACGAGCATACGGAGCAACGGGTTCTGTACACCTTCGGCATTTTCCGGACATTTCCGGCTTTTTAATTGTTTCAAAATGGGTCGTATCGCGGGATATTATGATGTGAGAGAACTCGTTGCGCGCTGCCAATCCCCGAAGAATGGTACATCCATTACAACGAGCATGCGGAGATTCCTCTCTTGTACATATTCGGCCTTTTCCGGCCAGTTTCGGCTTTTTAATAGTTTCAAAATGGGTCGTATCGCAGGATATTATGAGGTGTGAGAACTCGCTGCACGCTGCCAATCCCCGAAAAATGGTACGCCCATTACAACGAGCATACGGAGCAACGGGTTCTGTACACCTTTGGCATTTTCCGGACATTTCCGGCTTTTTAATTGTTTCAAAATGGGTCGTATCGCAGGATATTATGATGTGAGAGAACTCGTTACGCGCTGCCAATCCCCGAGAAATGGTACGCCTGTTACAACGAGCATACGGAGCAACGGGTTCCGTACACCTTCGGCCTTTTCCGCACATCTCCGGCATTTTATGTGATTAAAAACGGGCCGTATAGCAGGATATTATGATGTGAGGGAACTCGTTGCGCGCTGCAAATCCCCGAAGAATGCTACTTCCATTACAACGAGCATGACGAGAATCCTGTCTTGTACATATTCGGCCTTTTCCGGCCAGTTTCGGCTTTTTAATAGTTTCAAAATGAGTCGTATCGCAGGATATTATGAGGTGTGAGAACTCGCTGCACACTGCCAATCCCCGAAAAATGGTACGCCCACTACAACGAGCATACGGAGCAACGGGTTCTGTATACCTTCGGCCTTTTCCGGACATTTCCGGCTTTTTAATTGTTTCAAAATGGGCCGTATATCAGGATATTATGATGTGAGAGAACTCGTTACGCGCAGCCAATCCCCGAGAAATGGAACGCCCCTTAAAACGAGCAAACGGAGCATCAGGTTCTGTACACCTTCGGCCTTTTCCGAACATTTCCGGCATTTTATGTGATTAAAAACGGGTCGTATCGCAGGATATTATGATGTGTGAGAACTCGCTGCACGCTGCCAATCCCCCAAAAATGGTCCTTCCATTACAACGAGCATACGGAGCAACGGGTTCTGTACACCTTCGGCATTTTCCGGACATTTCCCGCTATTTTATTGTTTCAAAACGGGTCGTATCGCAGGATATTATGATGTGAGAGAACTCGTTGCTCTCTGCCAACCCCCCAAAAATGGTACTTCCATTACAACGAGCAAACGGAGCATCGGGTTCTGTACACCTTCGGCCTTTTCCGGACATCTCCGGCATTTTATGTGATTAAAAACGGGCCGTATAGCAGGATATTATGATGTGAGGGAACTCGTTGCGCGCTGCAAATCCCCGAAGAATGGTACTTCCATTACAACGAGCATGACGAGAATCCTGTCTTGTATATATTCGGCCTTTTCCGGCCAGTTTCGGCTTTTTAATAGTTTCAAAATGAGTCGTATCGCAGGATATTATGAGGTGTGAGAACTCGCTGCACACTGCCAATCCCCGAAAAATGGTACGCCCACTACAACGAGCATACGGAGCAACGGGTTCTGTATACCTTCGGCCTTTTCCGGACATTTCCGGCTTTTTAATTGTTTCAAAATGGGCCGTATATCAGGATATTATGATGTGAGAGAACTCGTTACGCGCAGCCAATCCCCGAGAAATGGAACGCCCCTTACAACGAGCAAACGGAGCATCAGGTTCTGTACACCTTCGGCCTTTTCCGAACATTTCCGGCATTTTATGTGATTAAAAACGGGTCGTATCGCAGGATATTATGATGTGTGAGAACCCGCTGCACGCTGCCAATCCCCCAAAAATGGTCCTTCCATTACAACGAGCATACGGAGCAACAGGTTCTGTACACCTTCGGCATTTTCCGGACATTTCCGGCTATTTTATTGTTTCAAAACGGGTCGTATCGCAGGATATTATGATGTGAGAGAACTCGTTGCTCTCTGCCAACCCCCCAAAAATGGTACTTCCATTACAACGAGCAAACGGAGCATCGGGTTCTGTACACCTTCGGCCTTTTCCGGACATCGCCGGCATTTTATGTGATTAAAAACGGGCCGTATAGCAGGATATTATGATGTGAGGGAACTCGTTGCGCGCTGCAAATCCCCGAAGAATGGTACTTCCATTACAACGAGCATGACGAGAATCCTGTCTTGTACATATTCGGCCTTTTCCGGCCAGTTTCGGCTTTTTAATAGTTTCAAAATGAGTCGTATCGCAGGATATTATGAGGTGTGAGAGCTCGCTGCACGCTGCCAATCCCCGAAAAATGGTACGCCCACTACAACGAGCAAAGGGAGCAACGGGTTCTGTACACCTTCGGCCTTTTCCGGACATTTCCGGCTTTTTAATTGTTTCAAAGTGGGCCGTATATCAGGATATTATGATGTGAGAGAACTCGTTGCGCGCTGCCAATCCCCGAAGAATGGTACTTCCATTACAACGAGCATGCGGAGAATCCTGTCTTGTACATATTCGGCCTTTTCCGGCAAGTTTCGGCTTTTTAATAGTTTCAAAATGAGTCGTTTCGCAGGATATTATGAGGTGTGAGAACTCGCTGCACGCTGCCCATCCCCGAAAAATGGTACTTCCATTACAACGAGCAAACGGGGCATCGGGTTCTGTACACCTTCGGCCTTTTCCGGACATCTCCGGCATTTTATGTGATTAAAAACGGGCCGTATAGCAGGATATTATGATGTGAGAGAACTCGTTGCGCGCTGCCAATCCCCGAAGAATGGTACTTCCATTACAACGAGCATGCGGAGAATCCTGTCTTGTACATATTCGGCCTTTTCCGGCCAGTTTCGTCTTTTTAATTGTTTCAAAATGGGTCGTATCGCGGGATATTATGACGTGAGAGAACTCGTTGCGCGCTGCCAATCCCCGAAGAATGGTACATCCATTACAACGAGCATGCGGAGAATCCTGTCTTTTACATATTCGGCCTTTTCCGGCAAGTTTCGGCTTTTTAATAGTTTCAAAATGAGTCGTTTCGCAGGATATTATGAGGTGTGAGAACTCGCTGCACGCTGCCAATCCCCCAAAAATGGTCCTTCCATTACAACGAGCATACGGAGCAACGGGTTCTGTACACCTTCGGCCTTTTCCGGACATTTCCGGCTTTTTAATTGTTTCAAAATGGGCCGTATATCAGGTTATTATGATGTGTAAGAACCAGTTGCTCTCTGCCAACCCCCAAAAATGGTACTTACATTACAACGAGCAAACGGAGCATTGGGTTCTGTACACCTTCGGCCTTTTCCGGACATCTCCGGCATTTTATGTGATTAAAAACGGGCCGTATAGCAGGATATTATGATGTGAGGGAACTCGTTGCGCGCTACAAATCCCCGAAGAATGGTACTTCCATTACAACGAGCATGACGAGAATCCTGTCTTGTACATATTCGGCCTTTTCCGGCCAGTTTCGGCTTTTTAATAGTTTCAAAATAGGTCGTATCGCAGGATATTATGAGGTGTGAGAAGTCGCTGCACGCTGCCAATCCCCGAAAAATGGTACGCCCATTACAACGAGCATACGGAGCAACGGGTTCTGTACACCTTTGGCATTTTCCGGACATTTCCGGCTTTTTAATTGTTTCAAAATGGGTCGTATCGCAGGATATTATGATGTGAGAGAACTCGTTGCGCGCTGCCAATCCCCGAAGAATGGTACTTCCATTACAACGAGCTTACGGAGCATCAGGTTCTGTACACCTTCGGCCTTTTCCGGACATTTCCGGCTTTTTAAATGTTTCAAAATGGGCCGTATATCAGGATATTATGATGTGTAAGAACCAGTTGCTCTCTGCCAACCCCCCAAAAATGGTACTTCCATTACAACGAGCAAACGGTGCATTGGGTTCTGTACAGCTTCGGCCTTTTCCGGACATCTCCGGCATTTTATGTGATTAAAAACGGGCCGTATAGCAGGATATTATGATGTGAGGGAACTCGTTGCGCGCTGCAAATCCCCGAAGAATGGTACTTCCATTACAACGAGCATGACGAGAATCCTGTCTTGTACATATTCGGCCTTTTCCGGCCAGTTTCGGCTTTTTAATAGTTTCAAAATGAGTCGTATCGCAGGATATTATGAGGTGTGAGAGCTCGCTGCACGCTGCCAATCCCCGAAAAATGGTACGCCCACTACAACGAGCAAAGGGAGCAACGGGTTCTGTACACCTTCGGCCTTTTCCGGACATTTCCGGCTTTTTAATTGTTTCAAAGTGGGCCGTATATCAGGATATTATGATGTGAGAGAACTCGTTGCGCGCTGCCAATCCCCGAAGAATGGTACTTCCATTACAACGAGCATGCGGAGAATCCTGTCTTGTACATATTCGGCCTTTTCCGGCAAGTTTCGGCTTTTTAATTGTTTCAAAATGGGCCGTATATCAGGATATTATGATGTGAGAGAACTCGTTACGCGCAGCCAATCCCCGAGAAATGGAACGCCCCTTACAACGAGTATACGTAGCATCAGGTCCTGTACACCTTCGGCCTTTTCCGAACATTTCCGGCATTTTATGTGATCAAAAATGGGCCGAATAGCAGGATATTATGATGTGTAAAAACGCGTTGAGCGTTTCCAATCCCCCAAAAATGGCCCTTCCATTACAACGAGCATACGGAGCAACGGGTTCTGTACACCTTCGGCCTTTTCCGGATATTTCCGGCTTTTTAATTGTTTCAAAAAGGGTCGTATCGCAGGTTATTATGATGAGTGAGATCTCGCTGCACGCTGCCAATCCCCGAAAAATTGTACGCCCATTACAACGAGCATACGGAGCAACGGGTTCTGTACACCTTCGGCCTTTTCCGGATATTTCCGGCTTTTTAATTGTTTCAAAATGGGCCGTATATCAGGATATTATGATGTGTAAGAACCAGTTGCTCTCTGCCAACCCCCCAAAAATGGTACTTCCATTACAACGAGCAAACGGAGCATTGGGTTCTGTACACCTTCGGCCTTTTCCAGACATCTCCGGCATTTTATGTGATTAAAAACGGGCCGTATAGCAGGATATTATGATGTGAGGGAACTCGTTGCGGGCTGCAAATCCCCGAAGAATGGTACTTCCATTACAACGAGCATGACGAGAATCCTGTCTTGTACATATTCGGCCTTTTCCGGCCAGTTTCGGCTTTTTAATTGTTTCAAAATGGGTCGTATCGCACGATATTATGATGTGTGAGAACTCGCTGCACGCTGCCAACCCCCCAAAAATGGTACTTCCATTACCACGAGCAAACGGAGCATCGGGTTCTGTACACCTTCGGCCTTTTCCGGACATCTCCGGCATTTTATGTGATTAAAAACGGGCCGTATTGCAGGATATTATGATGTGAGGGAACTCGGTGCGCGCTGCCAATCCCCGAAGAATGGTACTTCCAATACAACGAGCATGCGGAGAATCCTGTCTTGTACATATTCGGCCTTTTCCGGCCAGTTTCGTCTTTTTAATTGTTTCAAAATGGGTCGTATCGCGGGATATTATGATGTGTGAGATCTCGCTGCACGCTTCCAATCCCCGAAAAATGGTACATCCATTACAACGAGCATGCGGAGAATCCTGTCTTGTACATATTCGGCCTTTTCCGGCCAGTTTCGTCTTTTTAATTGTTTCAAAATGGGTCGTATCGCGGGATATTATGACGTGAGAGAACTCGTTGCGCGCTGCCAATCCCCGAAGAATGGTACATCCATTACAACGAGCATGCGGAGAATCCTGTCTTGTACATATTCGGCCTTTCCCGGCCAGTTTCGGCTTTTTAATAGTTTCAAAATGGGTCGTATCGCAGGATATTATGAGGTGTGAGAACTCGCAGCACCCTGCCAATCCCCGCAAAATGGTACGCCCATTACAACGAGCATACGGAGCAACGGGTTCTGTACACCATTGGCATTTTCCGGACATTTCCGGCTTTTTAATTGTTTCAAAATGGGTCGTATCGCAGGATATTATGATGTGAGAGAACTCGTTGCGCGCTGCCAATCCCCGAAGAATGGTACTTCCATTACAACGAGCATACGGAGCATCAGGTTCTGTACACCTTCGCCCTTTTCTGGACATTTCCGGCTTTTTAATTGTTTCAAAATGGGCCGTATTTCAGGATATTATGATGTGACAGAAATCGTTACGCGCTGCCAATCCCCGAGAAATGGTACGCCCCTTACAACGAGCATACGGAGCATCAGGTTCTGTACACCTTCGGCCTTTTCCGGACATTTCCGGCATTTTAAGTGATCAAAAATGGGCCGAATAGCAGGATACTATGATGTGTAAGAACCAGTTGCTCCCTGCCAACCCCCCAAAAATGGTACTTCCATTACAACGAGCAAACGGAGCATTGGATTCTGTACACCTTCGGCCTTTTCCGGACATCTCCGGCATTTTATGTGATTAAAAACGGGCCGTATAGCAGGATATTATGATGTGAGGGAACTCGTTGCGCGCTGCAAATCCCCGAAGAATGGTACTTCCATTACAACGAGCATGACGAGAATCCTGTCTTGTACATATTCGGCCTTTTCCGGCCAGTTTCGGCTTTTTAATTGTTTCAAAAAGGGTCGTATCGCAGGATATTATGAGGTGTGAGAACTCGCTGCACGCTGCCAATCCCCGAAAAATAGTACGCCCATTACAACGAGCATACGGAGCAACGGGTTCTGTACACCTTCGGCCTTTTCCGGACATTTCCAGCTTTTTAATTGTTTCAAAATGGGTCGTATCGCGCGATATTATGATGTGAGAGAACTCGTTGCGCGCTGCCAATCCCCGAAGAATGGTACGCCCAATACAACGAGCATGACGAGAATCCTGTCTTGTACATATTCGGCCTTTTCCGGCCAGTTTCGGCTTTTTAATAGTTTCAAAATGAGTCGTATCGCAGGATATTATGAGGTGTGAGAACTCGCTGCACGCTGCCAATCCCCGAAGAATGGTACTTCCATTACAACGAGCATGCGGAGAATCCTGTCTTTTACATATTCGGCCTTTTCCGGCAAGTTTCGGCTTTTTAATAGTTTCAAAATGAGTCGTTTCGCAGGATGTTATGAGGTGTGAGAACTCGCTGCACGCTGCCAATCCCCGAAAAATGGTACGCCCATTACAACGAGCATACGGAGCAACGGGTTCTGTACACCTTTGGCATTTTCCGGACATTTCCGGCTTTTTAATTGTTTCAAAATGGGTCGTATCGCACGATATTATGATGTGTGAGATCTCGCTGCACGCTTCCAATCCCCGAAAAATGGTACGGCCATTACAACGAGCATACGGAGCAACGGGTTCTGTACACCTTCGGCCATTTCCGGACATTTCCGGCTTTTTAATTGTTTCAAAATGGGCCGTATATCAGATTCTTATGATGTGTAAGAGCCAGTTGCTCTCTGCCAACCCCCCAAAAATGGTACTTCCATTACAACGAGCAAACGGAGCATCGGGTTCTGTACACCTTCGACCTTTTCCGGACATCTCCGGCATTTTATGTGATTAAAAACGGGCCGTATAGCAGGATATTATGATGTGAGGGAACTCGGTGCGCGCTGCCAATCCCCGAAGAATGGTACTTCCAATACAACGAGCATGCGGAGAATCCTGTCATGTACATATTCGGCCTTTTCCGGCCAGTTTCGTCTTTTTAGTTGTTTCAAAATGGGTCGTATCGCAGGATATTATGATGTGTGAGAACTCGCTGCACGCTGCCAACCCCCCAAAAATGGTACTTCCATTACAACGAGCAAACGGAGCATCGGGTTCTGTACACCTTCGGCCTTTTCCGGACATCTCCGGCATTTTATGTGATTAAAAACGGGCCGTATAGCAGGATATTATGATGTGAGGGAACTCGGTGCGCGCTGCCAAACCCCGAAGAATGGTACTTCCAATACAACGAGCATGCGGAGAATCCTGTCTTGTACATATTCGGCCTTTTCCGGCCAGTTTCGTCTTTTTAATTGTTTCAAAATGGGTCGTATCGCGGGATATTATGATGTGTGAGATCTCGCTGCACGCTTCCAATCCCCGAAAAATGGTACATCCATTACAACGAGCATGCGGAGAATCCTGTCTTGTACATATTCGGCCTTTTCCGGCCAGTTTCGTCTTTTTAATTGTTTCAAAATAGGTCGTATCGCGGGATATTATGACGTGAGAGAACTCGTTGCGCGCTGCCAATCCCCGAAGAATGGTACATCCATTACAACGAGCATGCGGAGAATCCTGTCTTGTACATATTCGGCCTTTCCCGGCCAGTTTCGGCTTTTTAATAGTTTCAAAATGGGTCGTATCGCAGGATATTATGAGGTGTGAGAACTCGCAGCACCCTGCCAATCCCCGCAAAATGGTACGCCCATTACAACGAGCATACGGAGCAACGGGATCTGTACACCATTGGCATTTTCCGGACATTTCCGGCTTTTTAATTGTTTCAAAATGGGTCGTATCGCAGGATATTATGATGTGAGAGAACTCGTTGCGCGCTGCCAATCCCCGAAGAATGGTACTTCCATTACAACGAGCATACGGAGCATCAGGTTCTGTACACCTTCGCCCTTTTCCGGACATTTCCGGCTTTTTAATTGTTTCAAAATGGGCCGTATTTCAGGATACTATGATGTGACAGAAATCGTTACGCGCTGCCAATCCCCGAGAAATGGTACGCCCCTTACAACGAGCATACGGAGCATCAGGTTCTGTACACCTTCGGCCTTTTCCGGACATTTCCGGCATTTTAAGTGATCAAAAATGGGCCGAATAGCAGGATACTATGATGTGTAAGAACCAGTTGCTCTCTGCCAACCCCCCAAAAATGGTACTTCCATTACAACGAGCAAACGGAGCATTGGGTTCTGTACACCTTCGGCCTTTTCCGGACATCTCCGGCATTTTATGTGATTAAAAACGGGCCGTATAGCAGGATATTATGATGTGAGGGAACTCGTTGCGCGCTGCAAATCCCCGAAGAATGGTACTTCCATTACAACGAGCATGACGAGAATCCTGTCTTGTACATATTCGGCCTTTTCCGGCCAGTTTCGGCTTTTTAATTGTTTCAAAAAGGGTCGTATCGCAGGATATTATGAGGTGTGAGAACTCGCTGCACGCTGCCAATCCCCGAAAAATAGTACGCCCATTACAACGAGCATACGGAGCAACGGGTTCTGTACACCTTCGGCCTTTTCCGGACATTTCCGGCTTTTTAATTGTTTCAAAATGGGTCGTATCGCGCGATATTATGATTTGAGAGAACTCGTTGCGCGCTGCCAATCCCCGAAGAATGGTACGCCCATTACAACGAGCATGACGAGAATCCTGTCTTGTACATATTCGGCCTTTTCCGGCCAGTTTCGGCTTTTTAATAGTTTCAAAATGAGTTGTATCGCAGGATATTATGAGGTGTGAGAACTCGCTGCACGCTGCCAATCCCCGAAGAATGGTACTTCCATTACAACGAGCATGACGACAATCCTGTCTTGTACGTATTCGGCCTTTTCCGGCCAGTTTCGGCTTTTTAATAGTTTCAAAATGGGTCGTATCGCAGGATATTATGATGTGAGGGAACTCGGTGCGCGCTGCCAATCCCCGAAGAATGGTACTTCCAATACAACGAGCATGCGGAGAATCCTGTCATGTACATATTCGGCCTTTTCCGGCCAGTTTCGTCTTTTTAGTTGTTTCAAAATGGGTCGTATCGCAGGATATTATGATGTGTGAGAACTCGCTGCACGCTGCCAACCCCCCAAAAATGGTATTTCCATTACAACGAGCAAACGGAGTATCGGGTTCTGTACACCTTCGGCCTTTTCCGGACATCTCCGGCATTTTATGTGATTAAAGAAGGGCCGTATAGCAGAATATTATGATGTGAGGGAACTCGGTGCGCGCTGCCAATCCCCGAAGAATGGTACTTCCAATACAACGAGCATGCGGAGAATCCTGTCTTGTACATATTCGGCCTTTTCCGGCCAGTTTCGTCTTTTTAATTGTTTCAAAATGGGTCGTATCGCGGGATATTATGACGTGAGAGAACTCGTTGCGCGCTGCCAATCCCCGAAGAATGGTACATCCATTACAACGAGCATGCGGAGAATCCTGTCTTGTACATATTCGGCCTTTCCCGGCCAGTTTCGGCTTTTTAATAGTTTCAAAATGGGTCGTATCGCAGGATATTATGATGTGAGAGAACTCGTTGCGCGCTGCCAATCCCCGAAGAATGGTACTTCCATTACAACGAGCATACGGAGCATCAGGTTCTGTACACCTTCGCCCTTTTCCGGACATTTCCGGCTTTTTAATTGTTTCAAAATGGGCCGTATTTCAGGATATTATGATGTGACAGAACTCGTTACGCGCTGCCAATCCCCGAGAAATGGTACGCCCCTTACAACGAGCATACGGAGCATCAGGTTCTGTACACCTTCGGCCTTTTCCGGACATTTCCGGCATTTTAAGTGATCAAAAATGGGCCGAATAGCAGGATATTTTTATGTGTAAAAACGCGTTGAGCGTTGCCAATCCCCAAAAAATGGTCCTTCCATTACAACGAGCATACGGAGCAACGGGTTCTGTACACCTTCGGCCTTTTCCGGATATTTCCGGCTTTTTAATTGTTTCAAAAAGGGTCGTATCGCAGGATATTATGATGTGTGAGATCTCGCTGCACGCTGCCAATCACCGAAAAATGGTACGCCCATTACAACGAGCATACGGAGCAACGGGTTCTGTA
Source organism: Bombus muscorum (assembly GCA_963971185.1). Classification (NCBI taxonomy): domain Eukaryota; kingdom Metazoa; phylum Arthropoda; class Insecta; order Hymenoptera; family Apidae; genus Bombus; species Bombus muscorum. The sequence goes on along the minus strand of OZ020130.1, from coordinate 7,658,374 downwards.
CACCTTCGGCCTTTTCCGGACATCTCCGGCATTTTATGTGATTAAAAACGGGCCGTATATCAGGATATTATGATGTGTAAGAACCAGTTGCTCTCTGCCAACCCCCCAAAAATGGTACTTCCATTACAACAAGCAAAGGGAGCAACGGGTTCTGTACACCTTCGGCCTTTTCCGGACATTTCCGGCTTTTTAATTGTTTCAAAATGGGCCGTATATCAGGATATTATGATGTGAGAGAACTCGTTGCGCGCTGCCTATCCCCGAAGAATGGTACTTCCATTACAACGAGCATGCGGAGAATCCTGTCTTGTACATATTCGGCCATTTCCGGCCAGTTTCGGCTTTTTAATAGTTTCAAAATGGGTCGTATCGCAGGATATTATGAGGTGTGAGAACTGGCTGCACGCTGGAAATCCCCGAAAAATGGTACGCCCATTACAACGAGCATACGGAGCAACGGGTTCTGTACACCTTCGGCCTTTTCCGGACATTTCCGGCTTTTTAATTGCATCAGAATGGGCCGTATATCAGGATATTATGATGTGTAAGAACCAGTTGCTCTCTGCCAACCCCCCAAAAATGGTACTTCCATTACAACAAGCAAAGGGAGCAACGGGTTCTGTACACCTTCGGCCTTTTCCGGACATTTCCGGCTTTTTAATTGTTTCAAAATGGGCCGTATATCAGGATATTATGATGTGAGAGAACTCGTTGCGCGCTGCCAATCCCCGAAAAATGGTACATCCATTACAACGAGCATGCGGAGAATCTTGTCTTGTGCATATTCGGCCTTTTCCGACCAGTTTCGGCTTTTTAATAGTTTCAAAATGGGTCGTATCGCAGGTTATTATGAGGTGTGAGAACTCGCTGCACGCTGCCAATCCCCGAAAAATGGTACGCCCATTACAACGAGCATACGGAGCAACGGGTTCTGTACACCTTTGGCATTTTCCGGACATTTCCGGCTTTTTAATTGTTTCAAAATGAGTCGTATCGCAGGATATTATGATGTGAGAGAACTCGTTGCGCGCTGCCAATCCCCGAAGAATGGTACTTCCATTACAACGAGCATACGGAGCATCAGGTTCTGTACACCTTCGGCCTTTTCCGGACATTTCCGGCTTTTTAATTGTTTCAAAATGGGCCGTATTTCAGGATATTATGATATGAGATAACTCGTTACGCGCTGCCAATCCCCGAGAAATGGTACGCCCCTTACAACGAGCATACGGAGCATCAGGTTCTGTACATCTTCGGCCTTTTCCGGACATTTCCGGCATTTTAAGTGATCAAAAATGGGCCGAATAGCATGATATTATGATGTGTAAAAACGCGTTGAGCGTTGCCAATCCCCCAAAAATGGTCCTTCCATTACAACGAGCATACGGAGCAACGGGTTCTGTACACCTTCGGCCTTTTCCGGATATTTCCGGCTTTTTAATTGTTTAAAAAAGGGTCGTATCGCAGGATATTATGATGTGTGAGATCTCGCTGCACGCTGCCAATCCCCGAAAAATGGTACGCCCATTACAACGAGCATACGGAGCAACGGGTTCTGTACACCTTCGGCCTTTTCCGGACATTTCCGGCTTTTTAATTGTTTCAACATGGGCCGTATATCAGGATATTATTATGTGTAAGAACCAGTTGCTCTCTGCCAACCCCCCAAAAATGGTACTTCCATTACAACGAGCAAACGGAGCATTGGGTTCTGTACACCTTCGGCCTTTTCCGGACATCTCCGGCATTTTATGTGATTAAAAACGGGCCGTATAGCAGGATATTATGATGTGAGGGAACTCGTTGCGCGCTGCAAATCCCCGAGGAATGGTACTTCCATTACAACGAGCATGACGAGAATCCTGTCTTGTACATATTCGGCCTTTTCCGGCCAGTTTCGGCTTTTTAATAGTTTCAAAATGAGTCGTATCGCAGGATATTATGAGGTGTGAGAACTCGCTGCACGCTGGAAATCCCCGAAAAATGGTACGCCCATTACAACGAGCATACGGAGCAGCGGGTTCTGTACACCTTCGGCCTTTTCCGGATATTTCCGGCTTTTTAATTGTTTCAAAATGGGCCGTATATCAGGATATTATGATGTGTAAGAACCAGTTGCTCTCTGCCAACCCCCCAAAAATGGTACTTCCATTACAACGAGCAAACGGAGCATTGGGTTCTGTACACCTTCGGCCTTTTCCGGACATCTCCGGCATTTTATGTGATTAAAAACGGGCCGTATAGCAGGATATTATGATGTGAGAGAACTCGTTGCGCGCTGCCAATCCCCGAAGAATGGTACTTCCATTACAACGAGCATGCGGAGAATCCTGTCTTGTACATATTCGGCCATTTCCGGCCAGTTCCGGCTTTTTAATAGTTTCAAAATGGGTCGTATCGCAGGATATTATGAGGTGTGAGAACTGGCTGCACGCTGGAAATCCCCGAAAAATGGTACGCCCATTACAACGAGCATACGGAGCAGCGGGTTCTGTACACCTTCGGCCTTTTCCGGACATTTCCGGCTTTTTAATTGCTTCAATAGGGGCCGTATATCAGGATATTATGATGTGTAAGAACCAGTTGCTCTCTGCCAACCCCCCAAAAATGGTACTTCCATTACAACAAGCAAAGGGAGCAACGGGTTCTGTACACCTTCGGCCTTTTCCGGACATTTCCGGCTTTTTAATTGTTTCAAAATGGGCCGTATATCAGGATATTATGATGTGAGAGAACTCGTTGCGCGCTGCCTATCCCCGAAGAATGGTACTTCCATTACAACGAGCATGCGGAGAATCCTGTCTTGTACATATTCGGCCATTTCCGGCCAGTTTCGGCTTTTTAATAGTTTCAAAATGGGTCGTATCGCAGGATATTATGAGGTGTGAGAACTGGCTGCACGCTGGAAATCCCCGAAAAATGGTACGCCCATTACAACGAGCATACGGAGCAACGGGTTCTGTACACCTTCGGCCTTTTCCGGACATTTCCGGCTTTTTAATTGCTTCAAAATGGGCCGTATATCAGGATATTATGATGTGTAAGATCCAGTTGCTCTCTGCCAACCCCCCAAAAATGGTACATCCATTACAACGAGCATGACGAGAATCCTGTCTTTTACATACTCGGCCTTTTCCGGCATGTTTCGGCTTTTTAATAGTTTCAAAATGAGTCGTTTCGCAGGATATTATGAGGTGTGAGAACTCGCTGCACGCTGCCAATCCCCCAAAAATGGTCCTTCCATTACAACGAGCATACGGAGCAACGGGTTCTGTACACCTTCGGCCTTTTCCGGATATTTCCGGCTTTTTAATTGTTTCAAAAAGGGTCGTATCGCAGGATATTATGATGTGTGAGATCTCGCTGCACGCTGCCAATCCCCGAAAAATGGTACGCCCATTACAACGAGCATACGGAGCAACGGGTTCTGTACACCTTCGGCCTTTTCCGGACATTTCCGGCTTTTTAATTGTTTCAAAATGGGCCGTATATCAGGATATTATGATGTGAGAGAACTCGTTGCGCGCTGCCATTCCCCGAAGAATGGTACTTCCAATACAACGAGCATGCGGAGAATACTGTCTTGTACATATTCGGCCTTTTCCGGCAAGTTTCGGCTTTTTAATAGTTTCAAAATGAGTCGTTTCGCAGGATATTATGAGGTGTGAGAACTCGCTGCACGCTGCCAATCCCCCAAAAATGGTCCTTCCATTACAACGAGCATACGTAGCATCAGGTTCTGTACACCTTCGGCCTTTTCCGAACATTTCCGGCATTTTATGTGATTAAAAAAGGGTCGTATCGCAGGATATTATGATGTGTGAGAACTCGCTGCACGCTGCCAATCCCCCAAAAATGGTCCTTCCATTACAACGAGCATACGGAGCAACGGGTTCTGTACACCTTCGGCATTTTCCGGACATTTCCGGCTATTTTATTGTTTCAAAACGGGTCGTATCGCAGGATATTATGATGTGAGAGAACTCGTTGCTCTCTGCCAACCCCCCAAAAATGGTACTTCCATTACAACGAGCAAACGGAGCATCGGGTTCTGTACACCTTCGGCCTTTTCCGGACATCGCCGGCATTTTATGTGATTAAAAACGGGCCGTATAGCAGGATATTATCATGTGAGGGAACTCGTTGCGCGCTGCAAATCCCCGAAGAATGGTACTTCCATTACAACGAGCATGACGAGAATCCTGTCTTTTACATATTCGGCCTTTTCCGGCAAGTTTCGGCTTTTTAATAGTTTCAAAATGAGTCGTTTCGCAGGATATTATGAGGTGTGAGAACTCGCTGCACGCTGCCAATCCCCGAAAAATGGTACGCCCACTACAACGAGCATACGGAGCAACGGGTTCTGTATACCTTCGGCCTTTTCCGGCAAGTTTCGGCTTTTTAATAGTTTCAAAATGGGCCGTATATCAGGATATTATGATGTGAGAGTACTCGTTACGCGCAGCCAATCCCCGAGAAATGGAACGCCCCTTACAACGAGTATACGTAGCATCAGGTTCTGTACATCTTCGGCCTTTTCCGAACATTTCCGGCATTTTATGTGATTAAAAAAGGGTCGTATCGCAGGATATTATGATGTGTGAGAACTCGCTGCACGCTGCCAATCCCCCAAAAATGGTCCTTCCATTACAACGAGCATACGGAGCAACGGGTTCTGTACACCTTCGGCATTTTCCGGACATTTCCGGCTTTTTAATTGCTTCAGAATGGGCCGTATATCAGGATATTATGATGTGAGAGAACTCGTTGCTCTCTGCCAACCCCCCAAAAATGGTACTTCCATTACAACGAGCAAACGGAGCATCGGGTTCTGTACACCTTCGGCCTTTTCCGGACATCGCCGGTATTTTATGTGATTAAAAACGGGCCGTATAGCAGGATATTATGATGTGAGGGAACTCGTTGCGCGCTGCAAATCCCCGAAGAATGGTACTTCCATTACAACGAGCATGACGAGAATCCTGTCTTTTACATATTCGGCCTTTTCCGGCAAGTTTCGGCTTTTTAATAGTTTCAAAATGAGTCGTTTCGCAGGATATTATGAGGTGTGAGAACTCGCTGCACGCTGCCAATCCCCCAAAAATGGTCCTTCCATTACAACGAGCATACGGAGCAACGGGTTCTGTACACCTTCGGCCTTTTCCGGATATTTCCGGCTTTTTAATTGTTTCAAAAAGGGTCGTATCGCAGGATATTATGATGTGTGAGATCTCGCTGCACGCTGCCAATCCCCGAAAAATGGTACGCCCATTACAACGAGCATACGGAGCAACGGGTTCTGTACACCTTCGGCCTTTTCCGGACATTTCCGGCTTTTTAATTGTTTCAAAATGGGCCGTATATCAGGATATTATGATGTGTAAGAACCAGTTGCTCTCTGCCAATCCCCCAAAAATGGTCCTTCCATTACAACGAGCATACGGAGCAACGGGTTCTGTGCACCTTCCGCATTTTCCGGACATTTCCGGCTATTTTATTGTTTCAAAACGGGTCGTATCGCAGGATATTATGATGTGAGAGAACTCGTTGCTCTCTGCCAACCCCCCAAAAATGGTACTTCCATTACAACGAGCAAACGGAGCATCGGGTTCTGTACACCTTCGGCCTTTTCCGGACATCGCCGGCATTTTATGTGATTAAAAACGGGCCGTATAGCAGGATATTATGATGTGAGGGAACTCGTTGCGCGCTGCAAATCCCCGAAGAATGGTACTTCCTTTACAACGAGCATGACGAGAATCCTGTCTTTTACATATTCGGCCTTTTCCGGCAAGTTTCGGCCTTTTAATAGTTTCAAAATGAGTCGTTTCGCAGGATATTATGAGGTGTGAGAACTCGCTGCACGCTGCCAATCCCCCAAAAATGGTCCTTCCATTACAACGAGCATACGGAGCAACGGGTTCTGTACACCTTTGGCATTTTCCGGACATTTCCGGCTTTTTAATTGTTTCAAAATGTGTCGTATCGCAGGATATTATGATGTGAGAGAACTCGTTGCGCGCTGCCAATCCCCGAAGAATGGTACTTCCATTACAACGAGCATACGGAGCATCAGGTTCTGTACACCTTTGGCCTTTTCCGGACATTTCCGGCTTTTTAAATGTTTCAAAATGGGCCGTATATCAGGATATTATGATGTGTAAGAACCAGTTGCTCTCTGCCAACCCCCCAAAAATGGTACTTCCATTACAACGAGCAAACGGAGCATTGGGTTCTGTACACCTTCGGCCTTTTCCGGACATCTCCGCCATTTTATGTGATTAAAAACGGGCCGTATAGCAGGATATTATGATGTGAGGGAACTCGTTGCGCGCTGCAAATCCCCGAAGAATGGTACTTCCATTACAACGAGCAAACGGAGCATCGGGTTCTGTACACCTTCGGCCTTTTCCGGACATCTCCGGCATTTTATGTGACTAAAAACGGGCCGTATAGCAGGATATTATGATGTGAGGGAACTCGGTGCGCGCTGCCCATCCCCGAAGAATGGTACTTCCAATACAACGAGCATGCGGAGAATCCTGTCTTGTACATATTCGGCCTTTTCCGGCCAGTTTCGTCTTTTTAATTGTTTCAAAATGGGTCGTATCGCGGGATATTATGACGTGAGAGAACTCGTTGAGCGCTGCCAATCGCCGAAGAATGGTACATCCATTACAACGAGCATGCGGAGAATCCTGTCTTGTACATATTCGGCCTTTCCCGGCCAGTTTCGGCTTTTTAATAGTTTCAAAATGGGTCGTATCGCAGGATATTATGAGGTGTGAGAACTCGCAGCACGCTGCCAATCCCCGCAAAATGGTACGCCCATTACAACGAGCATACGGAGCATCAGGTTCTGTACACCTTCGCCCTTTTCCGGACATTTCCGGGTTTTTAATTGTTTCAAAATGGGCCGTATTTCAGGATATTATGATGTGAGAGAACTGGTTACGCGCTGCCAATCCCCGAGAAATGGTACGCCCCTTACAACGAGCATACGGAGCATCAGGTTCTGTACACCTTCGGCCTTTTCCGGACATTTCCGGCATTTTAAGTGATCAAAAATGGGCCGTATATCAGGATATTATGATGTGTAAGAACCAGTTCCTCTCTGCCAACCCCCCAAAAATGGTACTTCCATTACAACAAGCAAAGGGAGCAACGAGTTCTGTACACCTTCGGCCTTTTCCGGACATTTCCGGCTTTTTAATTGTTTCAAATGGGCCGTATATCAGGATATTATGATGTGAGAGAACTCGTTGCGCGCTGCCAATCCCCGAAGAATGGTACTTCCATTACAATGAGCATTGCGGAGAATCCTGTCTTGTATATATTCGGCCTTTTCCGGCCAGTTTCGGCTTTTTAATAGTTTCAAAATGAGTCGTATCGCAGGATATTATGAGGTGTGAGAACTCGCTGCACGCTGCCAATCCCCGAAAAATGGTACGCCCACTACAACGAGCATACGGAGCAACGGCTTCTGTACACCTTCGGCCTTTTCCGGACATTTCCGGCTTTTTAATTGTTTCAAAATGGGCCGTATATCAGGATATTATGATGTGAGAGAACTCGTTACGCGCAGCCAATCCCCGAGAAATGGAACGCCCCTTACAACGAGTATACGTAGCATCAGGTTCTGTACACCTTCGGCCTTTTCCGAACACTTCCGGCATTTTATGTGATTAAAAACGGGTCGTATCGCAGGATATTATGATGTGTGAGAACTCGCTGCACGCTGCCAATCCCCCAAAAATGGTCCTTCCATTACAACGAGCATACGGAGCAACGGGTTCTGTACACCTTCGGCATTTTCCGGACATTTCCGGCTATTTTATTGTTTCAAAACGGGTCGTATCGCAGGATATTATGATGTGAGAGAACTCGTTGCTCTCTGCCAACCCCCCAAAAATGGTACTTCCATTACAACGAGCATGACGAGAATCCTGTCTTGTACATATTCGGCCTTTTCCGGCCAGTTTCGGCTTTTTAATAGTTTCAAAATGAGTCGTATCGCAGGATATTATGAGGTGTGAGAGCTCGCTGCACGCTGCCAATCCCCGAAAAATGGTACGCCCACTTCAACGAGCATACGGAGCAACGGGTTCTGTACACCTTCGGCCTTTTCCGGACATTTCCGGCTTTTTAATTGTTTCGAAATGTGCCGTTTATCAGGATATTATGATGTGAGAGAACACGTTACGCGCTGCCAATCCCCGAGAAATGGTACGCCCCTTACAACGAGCATACGGAGCATTAGGTTCTGTACACCAGTATATTATGATGTGTAAAAACGCGTTGAGCGTTGCCGATCCCCCAAAAATGGTCCTTCCCTTACAACGAGCATACGGAGCATCGGGTTCTGTAAACCTTCGGCCTTTTCCGGACATTTCCGGCATTTTATGTGATTAAAAACGGGCCGTATAGCAGGATATTATGATGTGAGGGAACTCGTTGCGCGCTGCAAATCCCCGAAGAATGGAACTTCCATTACAACGAGCATGCGGAGAATCCTGTCTTGTACATATTCGGCCTTTCCCGGGCAGTTTCGTCTTTTTAATTGTTTCAAAATGGGTCGTATCGCAGGTTATTATGATGTGTGAGAACACGCTGCACGTTGCCCATCCCCGAAAAATGGTACTTCCATTACAACGAGCAAACGGAGCATCGGGTTCTGTACACCTTCTGCCTTTTCCGGACATCTCCGGCATTTTATGTGATTAAAAACGGGCCGTATAGCAGGATATTACGATGTGAGAGAACTCGTTGCGCGCTGCCAATCCCCGAAGAATGGTACTTCCATTACAACGAGCATGCGGAGAATCCTGTCTTGTACATATTCGGCAATTTCCGGCCAGTTTCGGCTTTTTAATAGTTTCAAAATGGGTCGTATCGCAGGATATTATGAGGTGTGAGAACTGGCTGCACGCTGGAAATCCCCGAAAAATGGTACGCCTATTACAACGAGCATACGGAGCATCAGGTTCTGTACACCTTCGGCCTTTCCCGGACATTTCCGGCATTTTAAGTGATCAAAAATGGGCCGTATATCAGGATATTATGATGTGTAAGAACCAGATCCTCTCTGCCAACCCCCCAAAAATGGTACTTCCATTACAACAAGCAAAGGGAGCAACGGGTTCTGTACACCTTCGGCCTTTTCCGGACATTTCCGGCTTTTTAATTGTTTCAAATGGGCCGTATATCAGGATATTATGATGTGAGAGAACTCGTTGCGCGCTGCCAATCCCCGAAGAATGGTACTTCCATTACAATGAGCATGCGGAGAATCCTGTCTTGTACATATTCGGCCTTTTCCGGCCAGTTTCGGCTTTTTAATAGTTTCAAAATGAGTCGTATCGCAGGATATTATGAGGTGTGAGAACTCGCTGCACGCTGCCAATCCCCGAAAAATGGTACGCCCACTACAACGAGCATACGGAGCAACGGGTTCTGTACACCTTCGGCCTTTTCCGGACATTTCCGGCTTTTTAATTGTTTCAAAATGGGCCGTATATCAGGATATTATGATGTGACAGAACTCGTTACGCGCTGCCAATCCCCGAGAAATGGTACGCCCCTTACAACGAGTATACGTAGCATCAGGTTCTGTACACCTTCGGCCTATTCCGGACATTTCCAGCATTTTATGTGACTAAAAACGGGTCGTATCGCAGGATATTATGATGTGTGAGATCTCGCTGCACGCAGCCAATCCCCGAAAAATGGTTCGCCCATTACAACGAGCATACGGAGCAACGGGTTCTGTACACCTTCGGCCTTTTCCGGATATTTCCGGCTTTTTAATTGTTTCAAAAAGGGTCGTATCGCAGGATATTATGATGTGTGAGATCTCGCTGCACGCTGCCAATCCCCGAAAAATTGTACGCCCATTACAACGAGCGTACGGAGCAACGGGTTCTGTACACCTTCGGCCTTTTCCGGATATTTCCGGCTTTTTAATTGTTTCAAAATGGGCCGTATATCAGGATATTATGATGTGTAAGAACCAGTTGCTCTCTGCCAACCCCCCAAAAATGGTACTTCCATTACAACGAGCAAGCGGAGCATTGGGTTCTGTACACCTTCGGCCTTTTCCGGACATCTCCGGCATTTTATGTGATTAAAAACGGGCCGTATAGCAGGATATTAAGATGTGAGGGAACTTGTTGCGCGCTGCAAATCCCCGAAGAATGGTACTTCCAATACAACGAGCATGCGGAGAATACTGTCTTGTACATATTCGGCCTTTTCCGGCAAGTTTCGGCTTTTTAATAGTTTCAAAATGAGTCGTTTCGCAGGATATTATGAGGTGTGAGAACACGCTGCACGCTGCCAATCCCCGAAAAATGGTACGCCCACTACAACGAGCATACGGAGCAACGGGTTCTGTATACCTTCGGCCTTTTCCGGACATTTCCGGCTTTTTAATTGTTTCAAAATGGGCCGTATATCAGGATATTATGATGTGAGAGAACTCGTTACGCGCAGCCAATCCCCGAGAAATGGTCCTTCCATTACAACGAGCATACGGAGCAACGGGTTCTGTACACCTTCGGCATTTTCCGGACATTTCCGGCTATTTTATTGTTTCAAAACGGGTCGTATCGCAGGATATTATGATGTGAGAGTACTCGTTGCTCTCTGCCAACCCCCCAAAAATGGTACTTCCATTGCAACGAGCAAACGGAGCATCGGGTTCTGTACACCTTCGGCCTTTTCCGGACATCGCCGGCATTTTATGTGATTAAAAACGGGCCGTATAGCAGGATATTATGATGTGAGGGAACTCGTTGCGCGCTGCAAATCCCCGAAGAATGGTACTTCCATTACAACGAGCATGACGAGAATCCTGTCTTGTACATATTCGGCCTTTTCCGGCCAGTTTCGGCTTTTTAATAGTTTCAAAATGAGTCGTATCGCAGGATATTATGAGGTGTGAGAACTCGTTGCTCTCTGCCAACCCCCCAAAAATGGTACTTCCATTACAACGAGCAAACGGAGCATCGGGTTCTGTACACCTTCGGCCTTTTCCGGACATCGCCGGCATTTCATGTGATTAAAAACGGGCCGTATAGCAGGATATTATGATGTGAGGGAACTCATTGCGCGCTGCCAATCCCCGAAGAATGGTACTTCCACTACAACGAGCATACGGAGCAACGGGTCCTGTACACCTTCGGCCTTTTCCGGACATTTCCGGCTTTTTAATTGTTTCAAAATGTGCCGTTTATCAGGATATTATGATGTGAGAGAACACGTTACGCGCTGCCAATCCCCGAGAAATGGTACGCCCCTTACAACGAGCATACGGAGCATTAGGTTCTGTACACCAGTATATTATGATGTGTAAAAACGCGTTGAGCGTTGCCGATCCCCCAAAAATGGTCCTTCCCTTACAACGAGCATACGGAGCATCGGGTTCTGTAAACCTTCGGCCTTTCCCGGGCAGTTTCGTCTTTTTAATTGTTTCAAAATGGGTCGTATCGCAGGTTATTATGATGTGTGAGAACACGCTGCACGCTGCCCATCCCCGAAGAATGGTACTTCCATTACAACGAGCATGCGGAGAATCCTGTCTTGTACATATTCGGCCATTTCCGGCCAGTTTCGGCTTTTTAATAGTTTCAAAATGGGTCGTATCGCAGGATATTATGAGGTGTGAGAACTGGCTGCACGCTGGAAATCCCCGAAAAATGGTACGCCTATTACAACGAGCATACGGAGCAACGGGTTCTGTACACCTTCGGCCTTTTCCGGACATTTCCGGCTTTTTAATTGCTTCAAAATGGGCCGTATATCAGGATATTATGATGTGTAAGAACCAGTTGCTCTCTGCCAACCCCCCAAAAATGGTACTTCCATTACAACAAGCAAAGGGAGCAACGGGTTCTGTACAACTTCGGCCTTTTCCGGACATTTCCGGCTTTTTAATTGTTTCAAAATGGGCCGTATATCAGGATATTATGATGTGAGAGAACACGTTGCGCGCTGCCATTCCCCGAAGAATGGTACTTCCAATACAACGAGCATGCGGAGAATACTGTCTTGTACATATTCGGCCTTTTCCGGCAAGTTTCGGCTTTTTAATAGTTTCAAAATGAGTCGTTTCGCAGGATATTATGAGGTGTGAGAACTCGCTGCACGCTGCCAATCCCCGAAAAATGGTACGCCCACTACAACGAGCATACGGAGCAACGGGTTCTGTATACCTTCGGCCTTTTCCGGACATTTCCGGCTTTTTAATTGTTTCAAAATGGGCCGTATATCAGGATATTATGATGTGAGAGAACCCGTTACGCGCAGCCAATCCCCGAGAAATGGAACGCCCCTTACAACGAGTATACGTAGCATCAGGTTCTGTACACCTTCGGCCTTTTCCGAACATTTCCGGCATTTTATGTGATTAAAAACGGGTCGTATCGCAGGATATTATGATGTGTGAGAACTCGCTGCACGCTGCCAATCCCCCAAAAATGGTCCTTCCATTACAACGAGCATACGGAGCAACGGGTTCTGTACACCTTCGGCATTTTCCGGACATCGCCGGCATTTTATGTGATTAAAAACGGGCCGTATAGCAGGATATTATGATGTGAGGGAACTCGTTGCGCGCTGCAAATCCCCGAAGAATGGTACTTCCATTACAACGAGCATGACGAGAATCCTGTCTTTTACATATTCGGCCTTTTCCGGCAAGTTTCGGCTTTTTAATAGTTTCAAAATGAGTCGTTTCGCAGGATATTATGAGGTGTGAGAACTCGCTGCACGCTGCCAATCCCCCAAAAATGGTCCTTCCATTACAACGAGCATACGGAGCAACGGGTTCTGTACACCTTCGGCCTTTTCCGGATATTTCCGGCTTTTTAATTGTTTCAAAAAGGGTCGTATCGCAGGATATTATGATGTGTGAGATCTCGCTGCACGCTGCCAATCCCCGAAAAATGGTACGCCCATTACAACGAGCATACGGAGCAACGGGTTCTGTACACCTTCGGCCTTTTCCGGACATTTCCGGCTTTTTAATTGCTTCAATAGGGGCCGTATATCAGGATATTATGATGTGTAAGAACCAGTTGCTCTCTGCCAATCCCCCAAAAATGGTCCTTCCATTACAACGAGCATACGGAGCAACGGGTTCTGTGCACCTTCGGCATTTTCCGGACATTTCCGGCTATTTTATGTGATTAAAAACGGGCCGTATAGCAGGATATTATGATGTGAGGGAACTCGTTGCGCGCTACAAATCCCCGAAGAATGGTACTTCCATTACAACGAGCATGACGAGAATCCTGTCTTGTACATATTCGGCCTTTTCCGGCCAGTGTCGGCTTTTTAATAGTTTCAAAATGAGTCGTATCGCAGGATATTATGAGGTGTGAGAACTCGCTGCACGCTGCCAATCCCCGAAGAATGGTACTTCCATTACAACGAGCATGACGAGAATCCTGTCTTGTACATATTCGGCCTTTTCCGGCCAGTTTCGGCTTTTTAATAGTTTCAAAATGAGTCGTATCGCAGGATATTATGAGGTGTGAGAACTCGCTGCACGCTGCCAATCCCCGAAAAATGGTACGCCCATTACAACGAGCATACGGAGCAACGGGTTCTGTACACCTTTGGCATTTTCCGGACATTTCCGGCTTTTTAATTGTTTCAAAATGGGTCGTATCGCACGATATTATGATGTGTGAGATCTCGCTGCACGCTTCCAATCCCCGAAAAATGGTACGCCCATTACAACGAGCATACGGAGCAACGGGTTCTGTACACCTTCGGCCTTTTCCGGACATTTCCGGCTTTTTAATTGTTTCAAAATGGGCCGTATATCAGATTATTATGATGTGTAAGAGCCAGTTGCTCTCTGCCAACCCCCCAAAAATGGTACTTCCATTACAACGAGCAAACGGAGCATCGGGTTCTGTACACCTTCGGCCTTTTCCGGACATCTCCGGCATTTTATGTGATTAAAAACGGGCCGTATAGCAGGATATTATGATGTGAGGGAACTCGGTGCGCGCTGCCAATCCCCGAAGAATGGTACTTCCAATACAACGAGCATGCGGAGAATCCTGTCATGTACATATTCGGCCTTTTCCGGCCAGTTTCGTCTTTTTAGTTGTTTCAAAATGGGTCGTATCGCAGGATATTATGATGTGTGAGAACTCGCTGCACGCTGCCAACCCCCCAAAAATGGTACTTCCATTACAACGAGCATACGGAGCATCAGGTTCTGTACACCTTCGCCCTTTTCCGGACATTTCCGGCTTTTTAATTGTTTCAAAATGGGCCGTATTTCAGGATATTATGATGTGAGGGAACTCGGTGCGCGCTGCCAATCCCCGAAGAATGGTACTTCCAATACAACGAGCATGCGGAGAATCCTGTCATGTACATATTCGGCCTTTTCCGGCCAGTTTCGTCTTTTTAGTTGTTTCAAAATGGGTCGTATCGCAGGATATTATGATGTGTGAGATCTCGCTGCACGCTGCCAATCCCCGAAAAATTGTACGCCCATTACAACGAGCATACGGAGCAACGGGTTCTGTACACCTTTGGCATTTTCCGGACATTTCCGGCTTTTTAATTGTTTCAAAATGGGTCGTATCGCACGATATTATGATGTGTGAGATCTCGCTGCACGCTTCCAATCGCCGAAAAATGGTACGCCCATTACAACGAGCATACGGAGCAACGGGTTCTGTACACCTTCGGCCTTTTCCGGACATTTCCGGCTTTTTAATTGTTTCAAAATGGGCCGTATATCAGATTATTATGATGTGTAAGAGCCAGTTGCTCTCTGCCAACCCCCCAAAAATGGTACTTCCATTACAACGAGCAAACGGAGCATCGGGTTCTGTACACCTTCGGCCTTTTCCGGACATCTCCGGCATTTTATGTGATTAAAAACGGGCCGTATAGCAGGATATTATGATGTGAGGGAACTCGGTGCGCGCTGCCAATCCCCGAAGAATGGTACTTCCAATACAACGAGCATGCGGAGAATCCTGTCATGTACATATTCGGCCTTTTCCGGCCAGTTTCGTCTTTTTAGTTGTTTCAAAATGGGTCGTATCGCAGGATATTATGATGTGTGAGAACTCGCTGCACGCTGCCAACCCCCCAAAAATGGTACTTCCATTACAACGAGCATACGGAGCATCAGGTTCTGTACACCTTCGCCCTTTTCCGGACATTTCCGGCTTTTTAATTGTTTCAAAATGGGCCGTATTTCAGGATATTATGATGTGAGAGAACTCGTTACGCGCTGCCAATCCCCGAGAAATGGTACGCCCCTTACAACGAGCATACGGAGCATCAGGTTCTGTACACCTTCGGCCTTTTCCGGACATTTCCGGCATTTTAAGTGATCAAAAATGGGCCGTATATCAGGATATTATGATGTGTAAGAACCAGTTCCTCTCTGCCAACCCCCCAAAAATGGTACTTCCATTACAACAAGCAAAGGGAGCAACGGGTTCTGTACACCTTCGGCCCTTTCCGGACATTTCCGGCTTTTTAATTGTTTCAAATGGGCCGTATATCAGCATATTATGATGTGAGAGAACTCGTTGCGCGCTGCCAATCCCCGAAGAATGGTACTTCCATTACAATGAGCATGCGGAGAATCCTGTCTTGTACATATTCGGCCTTTTCCGGACATTTCCGGCTTTTTAATTGTTTCAAAATGGGTCGTATCGCAGGATATTATGATGTGAGAGAACTCGTTGCGCGCTGCCAATCCCCGAAGAATGGTACTTCCATTACAACGAGCATACGGAGCAACGGGTTCTGTACACCTTCGGCCTTTTCGGGATATTTCCGGCTTTTTAATTGTTTCAAAAAGGGTCGTATCGCAGGATATTATGATGTGTGAGATCTCGCTGCACGCTGCCAATCCCCGAAAAATTGTACGCCCATTACAACGAGCATACGGAGCAACGGGTTCTGTACACCTTCGGCCTTTTCCGGATATTTCCGGCTTTCTAATTGTTTCAAAATGGGCCGTATATCAGGATATTATGATGTGTAAGAACCAGTTGCTCTCTGCCAACCCCCCAAAAATGGTACTTCCATTACAACGAGCAAACGGAGCATTGGGTTCTGTACACCTTCGGCCTTTTCCGGACATCTCCGGCATTTTATGTGATTAAAAACGGGCCGTATAGCAGGATATTATGACGTGAGGGAACTCGTTGCGCGCTGCAAATCCCCGAAGAATGGTACTTCCATTACAACGAGCATGGCGAGAATCCTGTCTTGTACATATTCGGCCTTTTCCGGCCAGTTTCGCCTTTTTAATAGTTTCAAAATGAGTCGTATCGCAGGATATTATGAGGTGTGAGAACTCGCTGCACGCTGCCAATCCCCCAAAAATGGTCCTTCCATTACAACGAGCATACGGAGCAACGGGTTCTGTACACCTTCGGCATTTTCCGGACATTTCCGGCTTTTTAATTGTTTCAAAATGGGTCGCATCGCGCGATATTATGATGTGAGAGAACCCGTTGCGCGCTGCCAATCCCCGAAGAATGGTACATCCATTACAACGAGCATGCGGAGAATCCTGTCTTGTACATATTCGGCCTTTTCCGGACATTTCCGGCTTTTTAATTGTTTCAAAATGGGTCGTATCGCAGGATATTATGATGTGAGAGAACTCGTTGCGCGCTGCCAATCCCCGAAGAATGGTACTTCCATTACAACGAGCATGCGGAGAATCCTGTCTTGTACATATTCGGCCTTTTCCGGACATTTCCGGCTTTTTAATTGTTTCAAAATGGGTCGTATCGCAGGATATTATGATGTGAGAGAACTCGTTGCGCGCTGCCAATCCCCGAAGAATGGTACTTCCATTACAACGAGCATGCGGAGAATCCTGTCTTGTACATATTCGGCCATTTCCGGCCAGTTTCGGCTTGTTAATAGTTTCAAAATGGGTCGTATCGCAGGATATTATGAGGTGTGAGAACTGGCTGCACGCTGGAAATCCCCGAAAAATGGTACGCCCATTAAAACGAGCATACGGAGCAACGGGTTCTGTACACCTTCGGCCTTTTCCGGACATTTCCGGCTTTTTCATTGTTTCAAAATGGGCCGTATATCAGATTATTATGATGTGTAAGAACCAGTTGCTCTCTGCCAACCCCCCAAAAATGGTACTTCCATTACAACGAGCAAACGGAGCATCGGGTTCTGTACACCTTCGGCCTTTTCCGGACATCTCCGGCATTTTATGTGATTAAAAACGGGCCGTATAGCAGGATATTATAATGTGAGAGAACTCGTTGCGCGCTGCCAATCCCCGAAGAATGGTACTTCCATTACAACGAGCATGCGGAGAATCCTGTCTTGTACATATTCGGCCATTTCCTGCCAGTTTCGGCTTTTTAATAGTTTCAAAATGGGTCGTATCGCAGGATATTATGAGGTGTGAGAACTGGCTGCACGCTGGAAATCCCCGAAAAATGGTACGCCCATTAAAACGAGCATACGGAGCAACGGGTTCTGTACACCTTCGGCCTTTTCCGTACATTTCCGGATTTTTAATTGCTCAAAATGGGCCGTATATCAGGATATTATGATGTGTAAGAACCAGTTGCTCTCTGCCAACCCCCCAAAAATGGTACTTCCGTTACAACAAGCAAAGGGAGCAACGGGTTCTGTACACCTTCGGCCTTTTCCGGACATTTCCGCCTTTCTAATTGTTTCAAAATGGGCCGTATATCATGATATTATGATGTGAGAGAACTCGTTACGCGCTGCCAATCACCCAAAAATGGTCCTTCCATTACAACGAGCATACGGAGCAACGGGTTCTGTACACCTTCGGCCTTTTCCGGATATTTCCGGCTTTTTAATTGTTTCAAAAAGGGTCGTATCGCACGATATTATGATGTGTGAGATCTCGCTGCACGCTTCCAATCCCCGAAAAATGGTACGCCCATTACAACGAGCATACGGAGCAACGGGTTCTGTACACCTTCGGCCTTTTCCGGACATTTCCGGCTTTTTAATTGTTTCAAAATGGGCCGTATATCAGGATATTATGATGTGAGAGAATTCGTTACGCGCTGCCAATCCTCGAGAAATGGTACGCCCCTTACAACGAGCATACGGAGCATCAGGTTCTGTACACCTTCGGCCTTTTCCGAACATTTCCGGCTTTTTAATTGTTTCAAAATGGGCCGCATTTCAGGATATCATGATGTGAGAGAACTCGTTACGCGCTGCCAATCCCCGAGAAATGGTACGCCCCTTACAACGAGCATACGGAGCATCAGGTTCTGTACACCTTCGGCCCTTTCCGGACATTTCCGGCACTTTAAGTGATCAAAAACGGGCCGTAGATCAGGATATTATGATGTGTAAGAACCAGTTGCTCTCTGCCAACCCCCCAAAAATGGTACTTCCATTACAACGAGCAAACGGAGCATCGGGTTCTGTACACCTTCAGCCTTTTCCGGATATTACCCGCTTTTTAATTGTTTCAAAAAGGGTCGTATCGCAGGATACTATGATGTGTGAGATCTTGCTGCACGCTGCCAATCCCCCAAAAATGGTCCTTACATTACAACGAGCATACGGAGCAACGGGTTCTGTACACCTTCAGCCTTTTCCGGATATTACCCGCTTTTTAATTGTTTCAAAAAGGGTCGTATCGCAGGATACTATGATGTGTGAGATCTCGCTGCACGCTGCCAATCCCCGAAAAATGTTACGCCCATTACAACGAGCATACGGAGCAACGTGTTCTGTACACCTTCGGCCTTTTCCGGACATTTCCGGCATTTTATGTGATTAAAAACGGGTCGTATCGCGGGATATTATGATGTGAGAGAACTCGTTGCGCGCTGCCAATCCCCGAAGAATGGTACATCCATTACAACGAGCATGCGGAGAATCCTGTCTTGTACATATTCGGCCTTTTCCGGCCAGTTTCGGCTTTTTAATAGTTTCAAAATGGGTCGTATCGCAGGATATTATGAGGTGTGAGAACTCGCTGCACGCTGCCAATCCCCGAGAAATGGTACGCCCCTTAAAACGAGCATACGGAGCATCAGGTTCTATACACCTTCGGCCTTTTCCGGACATTTCCGGCATTTTAAGTGATCAAAAATGGGCCGAATAGCAGGATATTATGATGTGTAAAAACGCGTTGAGCGTTGCCAATCCCCCAAAAATGGTCCTTCCATTACAACGAGCATACGGAGCAACGGGTTCTGTACACCTTCGGCCTTTTCCGGATATTTCCGGCTTTTTAATTGTTTCAAAAAGGGTCGTATCGCACGATATTATGATGTGTGAGATCTCGCTGCACGCTTCCAATCCCCGAAAAATGGTACGCCCATTACAACGAGCATACGGAGCAACGGGTTCTGTACACCTTCGGCCTTTTCCGGACACCTCCGGCTTTTTAATTGTTTCAAAATGGGCCGTATATCAGGATATTATGATGTGTAAGAACCAGTTGCTCTCTGCCAACCCCCCAAAAATGGTACTTCCATTACAACGAGCAAACGGAGCATCGGGTTCTGTACACCTTCGGCCTTTTCCGGACATCTCCGGCATTTTATGTGATTAAAAACGGGCCGTATAGCAGGATATTATGATGTGAGGGAACTCGGTGCGCGCTGCCAATCCCCGAAGAATGGTACTTCCAATAAAACGAGCATGCGGAGTATCCTGTCTTGTACATATTCGGCCTTTTCCGGCCAGTTTTGTCTTTTTGATTGTTTCAAAATTTGTCGTATCGCAGGATACTATGATGTGTGAGATCTCGCTGCACGCTGCCAATCCCCGAAAAATGGTACGCCCATTACAACGAGCATACGGAGCAACGGGTTCTGTACACCTTCGGCCTTTTCCGGACATTTCCGGCATTTTATGTGATTAAAAACGGGTCGTATCGCGGGATATTATGATGTGAGAGAACTCGTTGCGCGCTGCCAATCCCCGAAGAATGGTACATCCATTACAACGAGCATGCGGAGAATCCTGTCTTGTACATATTCGGCCTTTTCCGGCCAGTTTCGGCTTTTTAATAGTTTCAAAATGGGTCGTATCGCAGGATATTATGAGGTGTGAGAACTCGCTGCACGCTGCCAATCCCCGAAAAATGGTACGCCCATTACAACGAGCATACGGAGGAACGGGTTCTGTACACCTTTGGCATTTTCCGGACATTTCCGGCTTTTTAATTGTTTCAAAATGGGTCGTATCGCAGGATATTATGATGTGAGAGAACTCGTTGCGCGCTGCCAATCCCCGAAGAATGGTACTTCCATTACAACGAACATACGGAGCATCAGGTTCTGTACACCTTCGGCCTTTTCCGGACATTTCCGGCTTTTTAGTTGTTTCAAAATGGGCCGTATTTCAGGATATTATGATGTGAGAGAACTCGTTACGCGCTGATAATCCCCGAGAAATGGTACGCCCCTTACAACGAGCATACGGAGCAACGGGTTCTGTACACCTTCGGCCTTTTCCGGACATTTCCGGCATTTTAAGTGATCAAAAATGGGCCGAATAGCAGGATATTATGATGTGTAAAAACGCGTTGAGCGTTGCCAATCCCCCAAAAATGGTCCTTCCATTACAACGAGCATACGGAGCAACGGGTTCTGTACACCTTCGGCCTTTTCCGGATATTTCCGGCTTTTTAATTGTTTCAAAAAGGGTCGTATCGCACGATATTATGATGTGTGAGATCTTGCTGCACGCTTCCAATCCCCGAAAAATGGTACGCCCATTACAACGAGCATACGGAGCAACGGCTTCTGTACACCTTCGGCCTTTTCCGGACATTTCCGGCTTTTTAATTGTTTCAAAATGGGCCGTATATCAGGATATTATGATGTGTAAGAACCAGTTGCTCTCTGCCAACCCCCCAAAAATGGTACTTCCATTACAACGAGCAAACGGAGCATCGGGTTCTGTACACCTTCGGCCTTTTCCGGACATCTCCGGCATTTTATGTGATTAAAAACGGGCCGTATAGCAGGATATTATGATGTGAGGGAACTCGGTGCGCGCTGCCAATCCCCGAAGAATGGTACTTCCAATAAAACGAGCATGCGGAGTATCCTGTCTTGTACATATTCGGCCTTTTCCGGCCAGTTTTGTCTTTTTAATTGTTTCAAAATTTGTCGTATCGCAGGATACTATGATGTGTGAGATCTCGCTGCACGCTGCCAATCCCCGAAAAATGGTACGCCCATTACAACGAGCATACGGAGCAACGGGTTCTGTACACCTTCGGCCTTTTCCGGACATTTCCGGCATTTTATGTGATTAAAAACGGGTCGTATCGCGGGATATTATGATGTGAGAGAACTCGTTGCGCGCTGCCAATCCCCGAAGAATGGTACATCCATTACAACGAGCATGCGGAGAATCCTGTCTTGTACATATTCGGCCTTTTCCGGCCAGTTTCGGCTTTTTAATAGTTTCAAAATGGGTCGTATCGCAGGATATTATGAGGTGTGAGAACTCGCTGCACGCTGCCAATCCCCGAAAAATGGTACGCCCATTACAACGAGCATACGGAGGAACGGGTTCTGTACACCTTTGGCATTTTCCGGACATTTCCGGCTTTTTAATTGTTTCAAAATGGGTCGTATCGCAGGATATTATGATGTGAGAGAACTCGTTGCGCGCTGCCAATCCCCGAAGAATGGTACTTCCATTACAACGAACATACGGAGCATCAGGTTCTGTACACCTTCGGCCTTTTCCGGACATTTCCGGCTTTTTAGTTGTTTCAAAATGGGCCGTATTTCAGGATATTATGATGTGAGAGAACTCGTTACGCGCTGATAATCCCCGAGAAATGGTACGCCCCTTACAACGAGCATACGGAGCATCAGGTTCTATACACCTTCGGCCTTTTCCGGACATTTCCGGCATTTTAAGTGATCAAAAATGGGCCGAATAGCAGGATATTATGATGTGTAAAAACGCGTTGAGCGTTGCCAATCCCCCAAAAATGGTCCTTCCATTACAACGAGCATACGGAGCAACGGGTTCTGTACACCTTCGGCCTTTTCCGGATATTTCCGGCTTTTTAATTGTTTCAAAAAGGGTCGTATCGCACGATATTATGATGTGTGAGATCTTGCTGCACGCTTCCAATCCCCGAAAAATGGTACGCCCATTACAACGAGCATACGGAGCAACGGCTTCTGTACACCTTCGGCCTTTTCCGGACATTTCCGGCTTTTTAATTGTTTCAAAATGGGCCGTATATCAGGATATTATGATGTGTAAGAACCAGTTGCTCTCTGCCAACCCCCCAAAAATGGTACTTCCATTACAACGAGCAAACGGAGCATCGGGTTCTGTACACCTTCGGCCTTTTCCGGACATCTCCGGCATTTTATGTGATTAAAAACGGGCCGTATAGCAGGATATTATGATGTGAGGGAACTCGGTGCGCGCTGCCAATCCCCGAAGAATGGTACTTCCAATAAAACGAGCATGCGGAGTATCCTGTCTTGTACATATTCGGCCTTTTCCGGCCAGTTTTGTCTTTTTAATTGTTTCAAAATTTGTCGTATCGCAGGATAGTATGATGTGTGAGAACTCGCTGCACGCTGCCAATCCCCCAAAAATGGTCCTTCCATTACAACGAGCATACGGAGCAACGGGTTCTGTACACCTTCGGCATTTTCCGGACATTTCCGGCTTTTTAATTGTTTCAAAATGGGTCGTATCGCGCGATATTATGATGTGAGAGAACTCGTTGCGCGCTGCCAATCCCCGAAGAATGGTACGCCCATTACAGCGAGCATGACGAGAATCCTGTCTTGTACATATTCGGCCTTTTCCGGCCAGTTTCGGCTTTTTAATAGTTTCAAAATGAGTCGTATCGCAGGATATTATGAGGTGTGAGAACTCGCTGCACGCTGCCAATCCCCGAAGAATGGTACTTCCATTACAACGAGCATGACGAGAATCCTGTCTTGTACATATTCGGCCTTTTCCGGCCAGTTTCGGCTTTTTAATAGTTTCAAAATGAGTCGTATCGCAGGATATTATGAGGTGTGAGAACTCGCTGCACGCTGCCAATCCCCGAAAAATGGTACGCCCATTACAACGAGCATACGGAGCAACGGGTTCTGTACACCTTCGGCATTTTCCGGATATTTCCGGCTTTTTAATTGTTTCAAAAAGGGTCGTATCGCAGGATATTATGATGTGTGAGATCTCGCTGCACGCTGCCAATCCCCGAAAAATGGTACGCCCATTACAACGAGCATACGGAGCAGCGGGTTCTGTACACCTTCGGCCTTTTCCGGATATTTCCGGCTTTTTAATTGTTTCAAAATGGGCCGTATATCAGGATATTATGATGTGTAAGAACCAGTTGCTCTCTGCCAACCCCCCAAAAATGGTACTTCCATTACAACGAGCAAACGGAGCATTGGGTTCTGTACACCTTCGGCCTTTTCCGGACATCTCCGGCATTTTATGTGATTAAAAACGGGCCGTATAGCAGTATATTATGATGTAAGGGAACTCGTTGCGCGCTGCAAATCCCCGAAGAATGGTACTTCCATTACAACGAGCATGACGAGAATCCTGTCTTGTAGATATTCGGCCTTTTCCGGCCAGTTTCGGCTTTTTAATAGTTTCAAAATGAGTCGTATCGCAGGATATTATGAGGTGTGAGAACTCGCTGCACGCTGCCAATCCCCGAAAAATGGTACGCCCACTACAACGAGCATACGGAGCAACGGGTTCTGTACACCTTCGGCCTTTTCCGGACATTTCCGGCTTTTTAATTGTTTCAAAATGGGCCGTATATCAGATTATTATGATGTGTAAGAGCCAGTTGCTCTCTGCCAACCCCCCAAAAATGGTACTTCCATTACAACGAGCAAACGGAGCATCGGGTTCTGTACACCTTCGGCCTTTTCCGGACATCTCCGGCATTTTATGTGATTAAAAACGGACCGTATAGCAGGATATTATGATGTGAGGGAACTCGGTGCGCGCTGCCAATCCCCGAAGAATGGTACTTCCAATACAACGAGCATGCGGAGAATCCTGTCTTGTACATATTCGGCCTTTTCCGGCCAGTTTCGTCTTTTTAGTTGTTTCAAAATGGGTTGTATCGCAGGATATTATGATGTGTGAGAACTCGCTGCACGCTGCCAATCCCCCAAAAATGGTCCTTCCATTACAACGAGCATACGGAGCAACGGGTTCTGTACACCTTCGGCATTTTCCGAAGATTTCCGGCTTTTTAATTGTTTCAAAATGGGTCGTATCGTGGGATATTATGATGTGAGGGAACTCGGTGCGCGCTGCCAATCCCCGAAGAATGGTACTTCCAATACAACGAGCATGCGGAGAATCCTGTCTTGTACATATTCGGCCTTTTCCGGCCAGTTTCGTCTTTTTAGTTGTTTCAAAATGGGTCGTATCGCAGGATATTATGAGGTGTGAGAACTCGCTGCATGCTGCCAATCCCCGAAAAATGGTACGCCCACTACAACGAGCATACGGTGCAAGGGGTTCTGTACACCTTCGGCCTTTTCCGGACATTTCCGGCTTTTTAATAGTTTCAAAATGGGCCGTATTTCAGGATATTATGATGTGAGAGAACTCGTTACGCGCTGCCAATCCCCGAGAAATGGTACGCCCCTTACAACGAGCATACGGAGCATCAGGTTCTGTACACCTTCGGCCTTTTCCGGACATTTCCGGCATTTTAAGTGATCAAAAATGGGCCGAATAGCAGGATATTATGATGTGTAAAAACGCGTTGATCGTTGCCAATCACCCAAAAATGGTCCTTCCATTACAACGAGCATACGGAGCAACGGGTTCTGTACACCTTCGGCCTTTTCCGGATATTTCCGGCTTTTTAATTGTTTCAAAAAGGGTCGTATCGCACGATATTATGATGTGTGAGATCTCGCTGCACGCTTCCAATCCCCGAAAAATGGTACGCCCATTACAACGAGCATACGGAGCAACGGGTTCTGTACACCTTCGGCCTTCTCCGGACATTTCCGGCTTTTTAGTTGTTTCAAAATGGGCCGTATATCAGGATATTATGATGTGTAAGAACCAGTTGCTCTCTGCCAACCCCCCAAAAATGGTACTTCCATTACAACGAGCAAACGGAGCATCGGGTTCTGTACACCTTCGGCCTTTTCCGGACATCTCCGGCATTTTATGTGATTAAAAACGGGCCGTATAGCAGGATATTATGATGTGAGGGAACTCGGTGCGCGCTGCCAATCCCAGAAGAATGGTACTTCCAATAAAACGAGCATGCGGAGTATCCTGTCTTGTACATATTCGGCCTTTTCCGGCCAGTTTCGTCTTTTTAATTGTTTCAAAATTTGT
Source organism: Bombus muscorum (assembly GCA_963971185.1). Lineage (NCBI taxonomy): Eukaryota > Metazoa > Arthropoda > Insecta > Hymenoptera > Apidae > Bombus > Bombus muscorum. The sequence continues at coordinate 7,633,009 of OZ020130.1, read as the reverse complement.
CGTATCGCAGGATAGTATGATGTGTGAGAACTCGCTGCACGCTGCCAATCCCCCAAAAATGGTCCTTCCATTACAACGAGCATACGGAGCAACGGGTTCTGTACACCTTCGGCATTTTCCGGACATTTCCGGCTTTTTAATTGTTTTAAAATGGGTCGTATCGCGGGATATTATGATGTGAGAGAACTCGTTGCGCGCTGCCAATCCCCGAAGAATGGTACATCCATTTCAACGAGCATGCGGAGAATCCTGTCTTGTACATATTCGGCCTTTTCTGGCCAGTTTCGGCTTTTTAATAGTTTCAAAATGGGTCGTATCGCAGGATATTATGAGGTGTGAGAACTCGCTGCACGCTGCCAATCCCCGAAAAATGGTACGCCCATTACAACGAGCATACGGAGGAACGGGTTCTGTACACCTTTGGCATTTTCCGGACATTTCCGGCTTTTTAATTGTTTCAAAATGGGTCGTATCGCAGGATATTATGATGTGAGAGAACTCGTTGCGCGCTGCCAATCCCCGAAGAATGGTACTTCCATTACAACGAGCATACGGAGCATCAGGTTCTGTACACCTTCGGCCTTTTCCGGACATTTCCGGCATTTTAAGTGATCAAAAATGGGCCGAATAGCAGGATATTATGATGTGTAAAAACGCGTTGAGCGTTGCCAATCACCCAAAAATGGTCCTTCCATTACAACGAGCATACGGAGCAACGGGTTCTGTACACCTTCGGCCTTTTCCGGATATTTCCGGCTTTTTAATTGTTTCAAAAAGGGTCGTATCGCACGATATTATGATGTGTGAGATCTCGCTGCACGCTTCCAATCCCCGAAAAATGGTACGCCCATTACAACGAGCATACGGAGCAACGGGTTCTGTACACCTTCGGCCTTTTCCGGACATTTCCGGCTTTTTAATTGTTTCAAAATGGGCCGTATATCAGGATATTATGATGTGAGAGAATTCGTTACGCGCTGCCAATCCTCGAGAAATGGTACGCCCCTTACAACGAGCATACGGAGCATCAGGTTCTGTACACCTTCGGCCTTTTCCGAACATTTCCGGCTTTTTAATTGTTTCAAAATGGGCCGCATTTCAGGATATCATGATGTGAGAGAACTCGTTACGCGCTGCCAATCCCCGAGAAATGGTACGCCCCTTACAACGAGCATACGGAGCATCAGGTTCTGTACACCTTCGGCCCTTTCCGGACATTTCCGGCACTTTAAGTGATCAAAAACGGGCCGTAGATCAGGATATTATGATGTGTAAGAACCAGTTGCTCTCTGCCAACCCCCCAAAAATGGTACTTCCATTACAACGAGCAAACGGAGCATCGGGTTCTGTACACCTTCAGCCTTTTCCGGATATTACCCGCTTTTTAATTGTTTCAAAAAGGGTCGTATCGCAGGATACTATGATGTGTGAGATCTTGCTGCACGCTGCCAATCCCCCAAAAATGGTCCTTACATTACAACGAGCATACGGAGCAACGGGTTCTGTACACCTTCAGCCTTTTCCGGATATTACCCGCTTTTTAATTGTTTCAAAAAGGGTCGTATCGCAGGATACTATGATGTGTGAGAACTCGTTGCGCGCTGCCAATCTCCGAAGAATGGTACATCCATTACAACGAGCATGCGGAGAATCCTGTCTTGTACATATTCGGCCTTTTCCGGCCAGTTTCGGCTTTTTAATAGTTTCAAAATGGGTCGTATCGCAGGATATTATGAGGTGTGAGAACTCGCTGCACGCTGCCAATCCCCGAAAAATGGTACGCCCATTACAACGAGCATACGGAGGAACGGGTTCTGTACACCTTTGGCATTTTCCGGACATTTCCGGCTTTTTAATTGTTTCAAAATGGGTCGTATCGCAGGATATTATGATGTGAGAGAACTCGTTGCGCGCTGCCAATCCCCGAAGAATGGTACTTCCATTACAACGAGCATACGGAGCATCAGGTTCTGTACACCTTCGGCCTTTTCCGGACATTTCCGGCTTTTTAGTTGTTTCAAAATGGGCCGTATTTCAGGATATTATGATGTGAGAGAACTCGTTACGCGCTGCCAATCCCCGAGAAATGGTACGCCCCTTACAACGAGCATACGGAGCATCAGGTTCTATACACCTTCGGCCTTTTCCGGACATTTCCGGCATTTTAAGTGATCAAAAATGGGCCGAATAGCAGGATATTATGATGTGTAAAAACGCGTTGAGCGTTGCCAATCCCCCAAAAATGGTCCTTCCATTACAACGAGCATACGGAGCAACGGGTTCTGTACACCTTCGGCCTTTTCCGGATATTTCCGGCTTTTTAATTGTTTCAAAAAGGGTCGTATCGCACGATATTATGATGTGTGAGATCTCGCTGCACGCTTCCAATCCCCGAAAAATGGTACGCCCATTACAACGAGCATACGGAGCAACGGGTTCTGTACACCTTCGGCCTTTTCCGGACACCTCCGGCTTTTTAATTGTTTCAAAATGGGCCGTATATCAGGATATTATGATGTGTAAGAACCAGTTGCTCTCTGCCAACCCCCCAAAAATGGTACTTCCATTACAACGAGCAAACGGAGCATCGGGTTCTGTACACCTTCGGCCTTTTCCGGACATCTCCGGCATTTTATGTGATTAAAAACGGGCCGTATAGCAGGATATTATGATGTGAGGGAACTCGGTGCGCGCTGCCAATCCCCGAAGAATGGTACTTCCAATAAAACGAGCATGCGGAGTATCCTGTCTTGTACATATTCGGCCTTTTCCGGCCAGTTTTGTCTTTTTAATTGTTTCAAAATTTGTCGTATCGCAGGATACTATGATGTGTGAGATCTCGCTGCACGCTGCCAATCCCCGAAAAATGGTACGCCCATTACAACGAGCATACGGAGCAACGGGTTCTGTACACCTTCGGCCTTTTCCGGACATTTCCGGCATTTTATGTGATTAAAAACGGGTCGTATCGCGGGATATTATGATGTGAGAGAACTCGTTGCGCGCTGCCAATCCCCGAAGAATGGTACATCCATTACAACGAGCATGCGGAGAATCCTGTCTTGTACATATTCGGCCTTTTCCGGCCAGTTTTGGCTTTTTAATAGTTTCAAAATGGGTCGTATCGCAGGATATTATGAGGTGTGAGAACTCGCTGCACGCTGCCAATCCCCGAAAAATGGTACGCCCATTACAACGAGCATACGGAGGAACGGGTTCTGTACACCTTTGGCATTTTCCGGACATTTCCGGCTTTTTAATTGTTTCAAAATGGGTCGTATCGCAGGATATTATGATGTGAGAGAACTCGTTGCGCGCTGCCAATCCCCGAAGAATGGTACTTCCATTACAACGAGCATACGGAGCATCAGGTTCTGTACACCTTCGGCCTTTTCCGGACATTTCCGGCTTTTTAGTTGTTTCAAAATGGGCCGTATTTCAGGATATTATGATGTGAGAGAACTCGTTACGCGCTGCCAATCCCCGAGAAATGGTACGCCCCTTACAACGAGCATACGGAGCATCAGGTTCTATACACCTTCGGCCTTTTCCGGACATTTCCGGCATTTTAAGTGATCAAAAATGGGCCGAATAGCAGGATATTATGATGTGTAAAAACGCGTTGAGCGTTGCCAATCCCCCAAAAATGGTCCTTCCATTACAACGAGCATACGGAGCAACGGGTTCTGTACACCTTCGGCATTTTCCGGACATTTCCGGCTTTTTAATTGTTTCAAAATGGGTCGTATCGCGGGATGTTATGATGTGAGAGAACTCGTTGCGTGCTGCCAATCCCCGAAGAATGGTACATCCATTTCAACGAGCATGCGGAGAATCCTGTCTTGTACATATTCAGCCTTTTCCGGCCAGTTTCGGCTTTTTAATAGTTTCAAAATGGGTCGTATCGCAGGATATTATGAGGTGTGAGAACTCGCTGCACGCTGCCAATCCCCGAAAAATGGTACGCCCATTACAACGAGCATACGGAGCAACGGGTTTTGTACACCTTCGGCCTTTTCCGGATTTTTCCGGCTTTATAATTGTTTCAAAAAGGGTCGTATCGCAGGATATTATGATGTGTGAGATCTCGCTGCACGCTGCCAATCCCCGAAGAATGGTACATCCATTACAACGAGCATGCGGAGAATCCTGTCTTGTACATATTCGGCCTTTTCCGGCCAGTTTTGGCTTTTTAATAGTTTCAAAATGGGTCGTATCGCAGGATATTATGAGGTGTGAGAACTCGCTGCACGCTGCCAATCCCCGAAAAATGGTACGCCCATTACAACGAGCATACGGAGGAACGGGTTCTGTACACCTTTGGCATTTTCCGGACATTTCCGGCTTTTTAATTGTTTCAAAATGGGTCGTATCGCAGGATATTATGATGTGAGAGAACTCGTTGCGCGCTGCCAATCCCCGAAGAATGGTACTTCCATTACAACGAGCATACGGAGCATCAGGTTCTGTACACCTTCGGCCTTTTCCGGACATTTCCGGCTTTTTAGTTGTTTCAAAATGGGCCGTATTTCAGGATATTATGATGTGAGAGAACTCGTTACGCGCTGCCAATCCCCGAGAAATGGTACGCCCCTTACAACGAGCATACGGAGCATCAGGTTCTATACACCTTCGGCCTTTTCCGGACATTTCCGGCATTTTAAGTGATCAAAAATGGGCCGAATAGCAGGATATTATGATGTGTAAAAACGCGTTGAGCGTTGCCAATCCCCCAAAAATGGTCCTTCCATTACAACGAGCATACGGAGCAACGGGTTCTGTACACCTTCGGCATTTTCCGGACATTTCCGGCTTTTTAATTGTTTCAAAATGGGTCGTATCGCGGGATGTTATGATGTGAGAGAACTCGTTGCGTGCTGCCAATCCCCGAAGAATGGTACATCCATTTCAACGAGCATGCGGAGAATCCTGTCTTGTACATATTCAGCCTTTTCCGGCCAGTTTCGGCTTTTTAATAGTTTCAAAATGGGTCGTATCGCAGGATATTATGAGGTGTGAGAACTCGCTGCACGCTGCCAATCCCCGAAAAATGGTACGCCCATTACAACGAGCATACGGAGCAACGGGTTTTGTACACCTTCGGCCTTTTCCGGATTTTTCCGGCTTTATAATTGTTTCAAAAAGGGTCGTATCGCAGGATATTATGATGTGTGAGATCTCGCTGCACGCTGCCAATCCCCCAAAAATGGTCCTTCCATTACAACGAGCATACGGAGCAACGGGTTCTGTACACCTTCGGCCTTTTCCGGATTTTTCCGGCTTTATAATTGTTTCAAAAAGGGTCGTATCGCAGGATATTATGATGTGTGAGATCTCGCTGCACGCTGCCAATCCCCCAAAAATGGTCCTTCCATTACAACGAGCATACGGAGCAACGGGTTTTGTACACCTTCGGCATTTTCCGGACATTTCCGGCTTTTTAATTGTTTCAAAATGGGTCGTATCGCGGGATATTATGATGTGAGAGAACTCGTTGCGCGCTGCCAATCCCCGAAGAATGGTACATAGATTTCAACGAGCATGCGGAGAATCCTGTCTTGTACATATTCAGCCTTTTCCGGCCAGTTTCGGCTTTTTAATAGTTTCAAAATGGGTCGTATCGCAGGATATTATGAGGTGTGAGAACTCGCTGCACGCTGCCAATCCCCGAAAAATGGTACGCCCATTACAACGAGCATACGGAGCAACGGGTTCTGTACACCTTTGGCATTTTCCGGACATTTCCGGCTTTTTAATTGTTTCAAAATGGGTGGTATTTCAGGATATTATGATGTGAGAGAACTCGTTACGCGCTGCCAATTCCCGAGAAATGGTACGCCCCTTACAACGAGCATATGGAGCATCAGGTTCTGTACACCTTCGGCCTTTTCCGGACATTTCCGGCATTTTAAGTGATCAAAAATGGGCCGAATAGCAGGATATTATGATGTGTAAAAACGCGTTGAGCGTTGCCAATCCCCCAAAAATGGTCCTTCCATTACAACGAGCATACGGAGCAACGGGTTTTGTACACCTTCGGCCTTTTCCGGATTTTTCCGGCTTTATAATTGTTTCAAGAAGGGTCGTATCGCAGGATATTATGATGTGTGAGATCTCGCTGCGCGCTGCCAATCCCCGAAAAATGGTATGCCCATTACAACAAGCATACGGAGCAACGGGTTCTGTACACCTTCGGCCTTTTCCGGACATTTCCGGCTTTTTAATTGTTTCAAAATGGGTCGTATTTCAGGATATTATGATGTGAGAGAACTCGTTACGCGCTGCCAATTCCCGAGAAATGGTACGCCCCTTACAACGAGCATATGGAGCATCAGGTTCTGTACACCTTCGGCCTTTTCCGGACATTTCCGTCATTTTAAGTGATCAAAAATGGGCCGAATAGCAGGATATTATGATGTGTAAAAACGCGTTGAGCGTTGCCAATCCCCCAAAAATGGTCCTTCCATTACAACGAGCATACGGAGCAACGGGTTCTGTACACCTTCGGCCTTTTCCGGATATTTCCGGCTTTTTAATTGTTTCAAAATGGGTCGTATCGCGGGATATTATGATGTGAGGGAACTCGTTGCGCGCTGCCAATCCCCGAAGAATGGTACATCCATTTCAACGAGCATGCGGAGAATCCTGTCTTGTACATATTCAGCCTTTTCCGGCCAGTTTCGGCTTTTTAATAGTTTCAAAATGGGTCGTATCGCAGGATATTATGAGGTGTGAGAACTCGCTGCACGCTGCCAATCCCCGAAAAATGGTACGCCCATTACAACGAGCATACGGAGCAACGGGTTCTGTACACCTTTGGCATTTTCCGGACATTTCCGGCTTTTTAATTGTTTCAAAATGGGTCGTATCGCAGGATATTATGATGTGAGAGAACTCGTTGCGCGCTGCCAATCCCCGAAGAATGGTACTTCCATTACAACGAGCGTACGGAGCATCAGGTTCTGTACACCTTCGGCCTTTTCCGGACATTTCCGGCATTTTAAGTGATCAAAAATGGGCCGAATAGCAGGATATTATGATGTGTAAAAACGCGTTGAGCGTTGCCAATCCCCCAAAAATGGTCCTTCCATTACAACGAGCATACGGAGCAACGGGTTTTGTACACCTTCGGCCTTTTCCGGATTTTTCCGGCTTTATAATTGTTTCAAAAAGGGTCGTATCGCAGGATATTATGATGTGTGAGATCTCGCTGCACGCTGCCAATCCCCGAAAAATGGTACGCCCATTACAACGAGCATACGGAGCAACGGGTTCTATACACCTTCGGCCTTTTCCGGACATTTCCGGCTTTTTAATTGTTTCAAAATGGGCCGTATATCAGGATATTATGATGTGTAGGAACCAGTTGCTCTCTGCCAACCCCCCAAAAATGGTACTTCCATTACAACGAGCAAACGGAGCATTGGGTTCTGTACAGCAGTATATTATGATGTGTAAAAACGCGTTGAGCGTTGCCGATCCCCCAAAAATGGTCCTTCCCTTACAAAGAGCATACGGAGCATCGGGTTCTGTACACCTTCGGCCTTTTCCGGATATTTCCGGCTTTTTAATTGTTTCAAAAAGGGTCGTATCGCACGATATTATGATGTGTGAGATCTCGCTGCACGCTTCCAATCCCCGAAAAATGGTACGCCCATTACAACGAGCATACGGAGCAACGGGTTCTGTACACCTTCGGCCTTTTCCGGACATTTCCGGCATTTTATGTGATTAAAAACGGGTCGTATCGCGGGATATTATGATGTGAGAGAACTCATTGCGCGCTGCCAATCCCCGAAGAATGGTACATCCATTACAACGAGCATGCGGAGAATCCTGTCTTGTACATATTCGGCCTTTTCCGGCCAGTTTCGGCTTTTTAATAGTTTCAAAATGGGTCGTATCGCATGATATTATGAGGTGTGAGAACTCGCTGCACGCTGCCAATCCCCGAAAAATGGTACGCCCATTACAACGAGCATACGGAGCATCAGGTTCTGTACACCTTCGGCCTTTTCCGGACATTTCCGGCTATTTAGTTGTTTCAAAATGGGTCGTATCGCAGGATATTATGATGTGTGAGACCTCGTTGCGCGCTGCCAATCCCCGAGAAATGGTACGCCCCTTACAACGAGTATACGTAGCATCAGGTTCTGTACACCTTCGGCCTATTCCGGACATTTCCGGCATTTTATGTGATTAAAAACGGGTCGTATCGCAGGATATTATGATGTGTGAGAACTCGCTGCACGCTGCCAATCCCCGAAAAATGGTCCTTCCATTACAACGAGCATACGGAGCAACGGGTTCTGTACACCTTCGGCATTTTCCGGACATTTCCGGCATTTTATGTGATTAAAAACGGGTCGTATCGCGGGAGATTATGATGTGAGAGAACTCGTTGCGCGCTGCCAATCCCCGAAGAATGGTACATCCATTACAACGAGCATGCGGAGAATCCTGTCTTGTACATATTCGGCCTTTTCCGGCCAGTTTCGGCTTTTTAATAGTTTCAAAATGGGTCGTATCGCAGGATATTATGAGGTGTCAGAACTCGCTGCACGCTGCCAATCCCCGAAAAATGGTACGCCCATTACAACGAGCATACGGAGGAACGGGTTCTGTACACCTTTGGCATTTTCCGGACATTTCCGGCTTTTTAATTGTTTCAAAATGGGTCGTATCGCAGGATATTATGTTGTGAGAGAACTCGTTGCGCGCTGCCAATCCCCGAAGAATGGTACTTCCATTACAACGAGCATACGGAGCATCAGGTTCTGTACACCTTCGGCCTTTTCCGGACATTTCCGGCATTTTAAGTGATCAAAAATGGGCCGAATAGCAGGATATTATGATGTGTAAAAACGCATTGAGCGTTGCCAATCCCCCAAAAATGGTCCTTCCATTACAACGAGCATACGGAGCAACGGGTTCTGTACACCTTCGGCCTTTTCCGGATATTTCCGGCTTTTTAATTGTTTCAAAAAGGGTCGTATCGCACGATATTATGATGTGTGAGATCTCGCTGCACGCTTCCAATCCCCGAAAAATGGTACGCCCATTACAACGAGCATACGGAGCAACGGGTTCTGTACACCTTTGGCATTTTCCGGACATTTCCGGCTTTTTAATTGTTTCAAAATGGGTCGTATCGCAGGATATTATGATGTGAGAGAACTCGTTGCGCGCTGCCAATCCCCGAAGAATGGTACATCCATTACAACGAGCATGCGGAGAATCCTGTCTTGTTCATATTCGGCCTTTTCCGGCCAGTTTCGGCTTTTTAATAGTTTCAAAATGGCTCGTATCGCAGGATATTGTGAGGTGTGAGAACTCGCTGCACGCTGCCAATTCCCGAAAAATGGTACGCCCATTACAACGAGCATACGGAGGAACGGGTTCTGTACACCTTTGGCATTTTCCGGACATTTCCGGCTTTTTAATTGTTTCAAAATGGGTCGTATCGCAGGATATTATGATGTGAGAGAACTCGTTGCGCGCTGCCAATCCCCGAAGAATGGTCCTTCCATTACAACGAGCATACGGAGCATCAGGTTCTGTACACCTTCGGCCTTTTCCGGACATTTCCGGCATTTCATGTGATTAAAAACGGGTCGTATCGCAGGATATTATGATGTGTGAGAACTCGCTGCACGCTGCCAATCCCCGAAAAATGGTCCTTCCATTACAACGAGCATACGGAGCAACGGGTTCTGTACACCTTCGGCCTTTTCCGGACATTTCCGGCATTTTATGTGATTAAAAACGGGTCGTATCGCGGGATATTATGATGTGAGAGAACTCGTTGCGCGCTGCCAATCCCCGAAGAATGGTACATCCATTACAACGAGCATCCGGAGCATCAGGTTCTGTACACCTTCGGCCTTTTCCGGACATTTCCGGCTTTTTAGTTGTTTCAAAATGGGCCGTATTTCAGGATATTATGATGTGAGAGAACTCGTTACGCGCTGCCAATCCCCGAGAAATGGTACGCCCCTTACAACGAGCATACGGAGCATCAGGTTCTGTACACCTTCGGCCTTTTGCGGACATTTCCGGCATTTTAAGTGATCAAAAATGGGCCGAATAGCAGGATATTATGATGTGTAAAAATGCGTTGAGCGTTGCCAATCCCCCAAAAATGGTCCTTCCATTACAACGAGCATACGGAGCAACGGGTTCTGTACACCTTCGGCCTTTTCCGGATATTTCCGGCTTTTTAATTGTTTCAAAAAGGGTCGTATCGCACGATATTATGATGTGTGAGATCTCGCTACACGCTTCCAATCCCCGAAAAATGGTACGCCCATTACAACGAGCATACGGAGCAACGGGTTCTGTACACCTTCGGCCTTTTCCGGACATTTCCGGCTTTTTAATTGTTTCAAAATGGGCCGTATATCAGGATATTATGATGTGTAACAACCAGTTGCTCTCTGCCAACCCCCCAAAAATGGTACTTCCATTACAACGAGCAAACGGAGCATCGGGTCCTGTACACCTTCGGCCTTTTCCGGACATCTCCGGCATTTTATGTGATTAAAAACGGGCCGTGTAGCAGGATATTATGATGTGAGGGAACTCGGTGCGCGCTGCCAATCCCCGAAGAATGGTACTTCCAATAAAACGAGCATGCGGAGAATCCTGTCTTGTACATATTCGGCCTTTTCCGGCCAGTTTCGTCTTTTTAATTGTTTCAAAATTTGTCGTATCGCAGGATATTATGATGTGTGAGAACTCGCTGCACGCTGCCAATCCCTCAAAAATGGTCCTTCCATTACAACGAGCATACGGAGCAACGGGTTCTGTACACCTTCGGCATTTTCCGGACATTTCCGGCTTTTTAATTGTTTCAAAATGGGTCGTATCGCGGGATATTATGATGTGAGAGAACTCGTTGCGCGGTGCCAATCCCCGAAGAATGGTACTTCCATTACAACGAGCATACGGAGCATCAGGTTCTGTACACCTTCGGCCTTTTCCGGACATCTCCGGCATTTTATGTGATTAAAAACGGGCCGTATAGCAGGATATTATGATGTGTGAGAACTCGCTGCACGCTGCCAGTCCCTCAAAAATGGTCCTTCCATTACAACGAGCATACGGAGCAACGGGTTCTGTACACCTTCGGCATTTTCCGGACATTTCCGGCTTTTTAATTGTTTCAAAATGGGTCGTATCGCGGGATATTATGATGTGAGAGAACTCGTTGCGCGGTGCCAATCCCCGAAGAATGGTACTTCCATTACAACGAGCATACGGAGCATCAGGTTCTGTACACCTTCGGCCTTTTCCGGACATCTCCGGCATTTTATGTGATTAAAAACGGGCCGTATAGCAGGATATTATGATGTGAGAGAACGCGCTGCACGCTGCCAATCCCCGAAAAATGGTACGCCCATTACAACGAGCATACGGAGCAACGGGTTCTGTACACCTTTGGAATTTTCCGGACATTTCCGGCTTTTTAATTGTTTCAAAATGGGTCGTATCGCAGGATATTATGATGTGAGAGAACTCGTTGCGCGGTGCCAATCCCCGAAGAATGGTACTTCCATTACAACGAGCATACGGAGCATCAGGTTCTGTACACCTTCGGCCTTTTCCGGACATTTCCGGCATTTTAAGTGATCAAAAACGGGCCGAATAGCAGGATATTATGATGTGTAAAAACGCGTTGAGCGTTGCCGATCCCCCCAAAATGGTCCTTTCCTTACAACGAGCATACGGAGCATCGGGTTCTGTACACCTTCGGCACTTTCCGGCTTTTTAATTGTTTCAAAATGGGTCGTATCGCGGGATATTATGATGTGAGAGAACTCGTTGCGCGGTGCCAATCCCCGAAGTATGGTACTTCCATTACAACGAGCATACGGAGCATCAGGTTCTGTACACCTTCGGCCTTTTCCGGACATCTCCGGCATTTTATGTGATTAAAAACGGGCCGTATAGCAGGATATTATGATGTGTGAGATCTCGCTGCACGCTTCCAATCCCCGAAAAATGGTACGCCCATTACTACGAGCATACGGAGCATTGGGTTCTGTACACCTTCGGCCTTTTCCGGATATTTCCGGCTTTTTAATTGTTTCAAAAAGGGTCGCATCGCACGATATTATGATGTGTGAGATCTCGCTGCACGCTTCCAATCCACGAAAAATGGTACGCCCATTACAACGAGCATACGGAGCATCAGGTTCTGTACACCTTCGGCCTTTTCCGGACATTTCCGGCATTTTAAGTGATCAAAAACGGGCCGTATATCAGGATATTATGATGTGTAAGAACCAGTTGCTCTCTGCCAACCCCCCAAAAATGGTACTTCCATTACAACGAGCAAACGGAGCATTGGGTTCTGTACACCTTCGGCCTTTTCCGGACATCTCCGGCATTTTATGTGATTAAAAACGGGTCCTATCGCAGGATATTATGATGTGTGAGAACTCGCTGCACGCTGCCAATCCCCCAAAAATGGTCCTTACATTACAACGAGCATACGGAGCAACGGGTTCTGTACACGTTCGGCATTTTCCGGACATTTCCGGCTATTTAATTGTTTCAAAATGGGTCGTATCGCAGGATATTATGATGTGAGAGTACTCGTTGCGCGCTGCCAATCCCCCAAGAATGGTACATCCATTTCAACGAGCATGCGGAGAATCCTGTCTTGTACATATTCGGCCTTTTCCGGCCAGTTTCGGCTTTTTAATAGTTTCAAAATGGGTCGTATCGCAGGATATTATGAAGTGTGAGAACTCGCTGCACGCTGCCAATCCCCGAAAAATGGTACGCCCATTATAACGAGCATACGGAGCAACGGGTTCTGTACACCTTCAGCCTTTTCCGGATATTTCCCGCTTTTTAATTGTTTCAAAAAGGGTCGTATCGCAGGATATTATGATGTGTGAGATCTCGCTGCACGCTGCCAATCCCCGAAAAATGGTACGCCCATTACAACGAGCATACGGAGCGACGGGTTCTGTACACCTTCGGCCTTTTCCGGATATTTCCGGCTTTTTAATTGTTTCAAAAAGGGTCGTATCGCAGGATATTATGATGTGTGAGATCTCGTTGCGCGCTGCCAATCCCCGAGAAATGGTACGCCCCTTACAACGAGTATACGTAGCATCAGGTTCTGTACACCTTCGGCCTTTTCCGGACATTTCCGGCATTTTATGTGATTAAAAACGGGTCGTATCGCAGGATATTATGATGTGTGAGAACTAGCTGCACGCTGCCAATAACCGAAAAATGGTCCTTCCATTACAACGAGCATACGGAGCAACGGGTTCTGTACACCTTCGGCCTTTTCCGGACATTTCCGGCATTTTATGTGATTAAAAACGGGTCGTATCGCAGGATATTATGATGTGTGAGATCTCGCTGCACGCTGCCAATCCCCGAAAAATGGTACGCCCATTACAACGAGCATACGGAGCAACGGGTTATGTACACGTTCGGCATTTTCCGGACATTTCCGGCTATTTAATTGTTTCAAAATGGGTCGTATCGCAGGATATTATGATGTGAGAGAACTCGTTGCGCGCTGCCAATCCCCGAAGAATGGTACATCCATTACAACGAGCATGCGGAGAATCCTGTCTTGTACATATTCGGCCTTTTCTGGCCAGTTTCGGCTTTTTAATAGTTTCAAAATGGGTCGTATCGCAGGATATTATGATGTGTGAGACCTCGTTGCGCGCTGCCAATCCCCGAGAAATGGTACGCCCCTTACAACGAGTATACGTAGCATCAGGTTCTGTACACCTTCGGCCTTTTCCGGACATTTCCGGCTATTTAGTTGTTTCAAAATGGGCCGTATTTCAGGATATTATGATGTGAGAGAACTCGTTACGCGCTGCCAATCCCCGAGAAATGGTACGCCCATTACAACGAGCATACGGAGCAACGGGTTCTGTACACCTTCGGCCTTTTCCGGACATTTCCGGCTTTTTAATTGTTTCAAAATGGGCCGTATATCAGATTATTATGATGTGTAAGAGCCAGTTGCTCTCTGCCAACCCCCCAAAAATGGTACTTCCATTACAACGAGCATACGGAGGAACGGGTTCTGTACACCTTCGGCATTTTCCGGACATTTCCGGCTTTTTATATGATTAAAAACGGGTCGTATCGCAGGATATTATGATGTGTGAGAACTCGCTGCACGCTGCCAATCCCCCAAATATGGTCCTTCCATTACAACGAGCATACGGAGGAACGGGTTCTGTACACCTTCGGCATTTTCCGGACATTTCCGGCTTTTTAATTGTTTCAAGATGGGTCGTATCGCGGGATATTATGATGTGAGAGAACTCGTTGCGCGCTGCCAATCCCCGAAAAATGGTACGCCCATTACAACGAGCATACGGAGCAACGGGTTCTGTACACCTTTGGCATTTTCCGGACATTTCCGGCTTTTTAATTGTTTCAAAATGGGTCGTATCGCAGGATATTATGATGTGAGAGAACTCGTTGCGCGCTGCCAATCCCCGAAGAATGGTACTTCCATTACAACGAGCATACGGAGCATCAGGTTCTGTACACCTTCGGCCTTTTCCGGACATTTCCGGCTTTTTAATTGTTTCAAAATGGGCCGTATTTCAGGATATTATGATGTGAGAGAACTCGTTACGCGCTGCCAATCCCCGAGAAATGGTACGCCCCTTACAACGAGCATACGGAGCATCAGGTTCTGTACACCTTCGGCCTTTTCCGGACATTTCCGGCATTTTAAGTGATCAAAAATGGGCCGAATAGCAGGATATTATGATGTGTAAAAACGCGTTGAGCGTTGCCAATCCTCCAAAAATGGTCCTTCCATTACAACGAGCATACGGAGCAACGGGTTCTGTACACCTTCGGCCTTTTCCGGATATTTCCGGCTTTTTAATTGTTTCAAAAAGGGTCATATCGCAGGATATTATGATGTGTGAGATTTCGCTGCACGCTGCCAATCCCCGAAAAATGGTACGCCCATTACAACGAGCATTCGGAGCAACGGGTTCTGTACACCTTCGGCCTTTTCCGGACATTTCCGGCTTTTTAATTGTTTCAAAATGGGCCGTATATCAGGATATTATGATGTGTAAGAACATGTTGCTCTCTGCCAACCCCCCAAAAATGGTACTTCCATTACAACGATCAAACGGAGCATTGGTTTCTGTACACCTTCGGCCTTTTCCGGACATCTCCGGCATTTTATGTAATTAAAAACGGGCCGTATAGCAGGATATTATGATGTGAGGGAACTCGTTGCGCGCTGCAAACCCCGAAGAATGGTACTTCCATTACAACGAGCATGACGAGAATCCTGTCTTGTACATATTCGGCCGTTTCCGGCCAGTTTCAGCTTTTTAATAGTTTCAAAATGAGTCGTATCGCGGGATATTATGATGTGTAAAAACGCGTTGAGCGTTGCCAATCCCCCAAAAATGGTCCTTCCATTACAACGAGCAAACGGAGCATTGGGTTCTGTACACCTTCGGCCTTTTCCGGACATCTCCGTCATTTTATGTGATAATAACTGGTCGTTTCGCAGGATATTATGGTGTGAGAGAACTCGGTGCGCGCTGCCATTCCCCGAAGAATGGTACTTCCAATACAACGAGCATGTGGAGAATCCTGTCTTGTACATATTCGGCCTTTTCCGGCCAGTTTCGTCTTTTTAATTGTTTCAAAATGGGTCGTATCGTAGGATATTATGATGTGTGAGAACTCGTTGCTCGCAGCCAATCCCCGAAAAATGGTACGCCCATTACAACGAGCATGCGGAGAATCCTATCTTGTACATATTCGGCCTTTTCCGGCCAGTTGCGGCTTTTTAATAGTTTCAAAATGAGTCGTATCGCAGGATATTATGAGGTGTGAGAACTCGCTGCACGCTGCCAATCCCCGAAAAATGGTACGCCCACTACAACGAGCATACGGAGCAACGAGTTGTGTACACCTTCGGCCTTTTCCGGACATTTCCGGCTTTTAATTGTTTCAAAATGTGCCGTTTATCAGGATATTATGATGTGAGAGAACACGTTACGCGCTGCCAATCCCCGAGAAATGGTACGGCCCTCACAACGAGCATACGGAGCATCAGGTTCTGTACAGCTTCGTCCTTTTCCGGACATTTCCGGCATTTTAAGTGATCAAAAACGGGCCGAATAGCAGGATATTATGATGTGAGAGAACACGGTGCGCGCTGCCAATCCCCGAAGAATGGTACTTCCAATACAACCAGCATCCGGAGAATCCTGTCTTGTACATATTCGGCCTTTTCCGGCCAGTTTCGGCTTTTTAATTGTTTCAAAAAGGGTCGTATCGCAGGATATTATGATGTGTGAGATCTCGCTGCACGCTGCCAATCCCCGAAAAATGGTACGCCCATTACAACGAGCATTCGGAGCAACGGGTTCTGTACACCTTCGGCCTTTTCCGGACATTTCCGGCTTTTTAATTGTTTCAAAATGGGCCGTATATCAGGATATTATGATGTGTAAGAACCTGTTGCTCTCTGCCAACCCCCCAAAAATGGTACTTCCATTACAACGAGCAAACGGAGCATTGGTTTCTGTACACCTTCGGCCTTTTCCGGACATCTCCGGCATTTTATGTAATTAAAAACGGGCCGTATAGCAGGATATTATGATGTGAGGGAACTCGTTGCGCGCTGCAAATCCCCGAAGAATGGTACTTCCATTACAACGAGCATGACGAGAATCCTGTCTTGTACATATTCGGCCTTTTCCGGCCAGTTTCGGCTTTTTAATAGTTTCAAAATGAGTCGTATCGCAGGATATTATGAGGTGTGAGAACTCGCTGCACGCTGCCAATCCCCGAAAAATAGTACGCCCATTACAACGAGCATACGGAGCAACGGGTTCTGTACACCTTCGGCCTTTTCCGGACATTTCCGGCTTTTTAATTGTTTCAAAATGGGCCGAATAGCAGGATATTATGATGTGTAAAAACGCGTTGAGCGTTGCCAATCCCCCAAAAATGGTCCTTCCATTACAACGAGCAAACGGAGCATTGGGTTCTGTACACCTTCGGCCTTTTCCGGACATCTCCGGCATGTTATGTGATAATAACTGGTCGTATCGCAGGATATTATGGTGTGAGAGAACTCGGTGCGCGCTGCCATTCCCCGAAGAATGGTACTTCCAATACAACGAGCATGTGGAGAATCCTGTCTTGTACATATTCGGCCTTTTCCGGCCAGTTTCGTCTTTTTAATTGTTTCAAAATGGGTCGTATCGCAGGATATTATGATGTGTGAGAACTCGTTGCTCGCAGCCAATCCCCGAAAAATGGTACGCCCATTACAACGAGCATGCGGAGAATCCTGTCTTGTACATATTCGGCCTTTTCCGGCCAGTTGCGGCTTTTTAATAGTTTCAAAATGGGTCGTATCGCAGGATATTATGATGTGTGAGATCTCGCTGCACGCTGCCAATCCCCGAAAAATGGTACGCCCATTACAACGAGCATTCGGAGCAACGGGTTCTGTACACCTTCGGCCTTTTCCGGACATTTCCGGCTTTTTAATTGTTTCAAAATGGGCCGTATATCAGATTATTATGATGTGTAAGAGCCAGTTGCTCTCTGCCAACCCCCCAAAAATGGTACTTCCATTACAACGAGCATACGGAGGAACGGGTTCTGTACACCTTCGGCATTTTCCGGACATTTCCGGCTTTTTATGTGATTAAAAACGGGTCGTATCGCAGGATATTATGATGTGTGAGAACTCGCTGCACGCTGCCAATCCCCCAAATATGGTCCTTCCATTACAACGAGCATACGGAGGAACGGGTTCTGTACACCTTCGGCATTTTCCGGACATTTCCGGCTTTTTAATTGTTTCAAAATGGGTCGTATCGCGGGATATTATGATGTGAGAGAACTCGTTGCGCGCTGCCAATCCCCGAAGAATGGTACATCCATTACAACGAGAATGCGGAGAATCCTGTCTTGTACATATTCGGCCTTTTCCGGCCAGTTTCGGCTATTTAATAGTTTCAAAATGGGTCGTATCGCAGGATATTATGAGGTGTGAGAACTCGCTGCACGCTGCCAATCCCCGAAAAATGGTACGCCCATTACAACGAGCATACGGAGCAACGGGTTCTGTACACCTTTGGCATTTTCCGGACATTTCCGGCTTTTTAATTGTTTCAAAATGGGTCGTGTCGCAGGATATTATGATGTGAGAGAACTCGTTGCGCGCTGCCAATCCCCGAAGAATGGTACTTCCATTACAACGAGCATACGGAGCATCAGGTTCTGTACACCTTCGGCCTTTTCCGGACATTTCCGGCTTTTTAATTGTTTCAAAGTGGGCCGTATTTCAGGATATTATGATGTGAGAGAACTCGTTACGCGCTGCCAATCCCCGAGATATGGTACGCCCCTTACAACGAGCATAAGGAGCATCAGGTTCTGTACACCTTCGGCCTTTTCCGGACATTTCCGGCATTTTAAGTGATCAAAAATGGGCCGAATAGCAGGATATTATGATGTGTAAAAACGCGTTGAGCGTTGCCAATCCTCCAAAAATGGTCCTTCCATTACAACGAGCATACGGAGCAACGGGTTCTGTACACCTTCGGCCTTTTCCGGATATTTCCGGCTTTTTAATTGTTTCAAAAAGGGTCATATCGCAGGATATTATGATGTGTGAGATTTCGCTGCACGCTGCCAATCCCCGAAAAATGGTACGCCCATTACAACGAGCATTCGGAGCAACGGGTTCTGTACACCTTCGGCCTTTTCCGGACATTTCCGGCTTTTTAATTGTTTCAAAATGGGCCGTATATCAGGATATTATGATGTGTAAGAACATGTTGCTCTCTGCCAACCCACCAAAAATGGTACTTCCATTACAACGATCAAACGGAGCATTGGTTTCTGTACACCTTCGGCCTTTTCCGGACATCTCCGGCATTTTATGTAATTAAAAACGGGCCGTATAGCAGGATATTATGATGTGAGGGAACTCGTTGCGCGCTGCAAATCCCCGAAGAATGGTACTTCCATTACAACGAGCATGACGAGAATCCTGTCTTGTACATATTCGGCCGTTTCCGGCCAGTTTCAGCTTTTTAATAGTTTCAAAATGAGTCGTATCGCGGGATATTATGAGGTGTGAGAACTCGCTGCACGCTGCCAATCCCCGAAAAATAGTACGCCCATTACAACGAGCATACGGAGCAACGGGTTCTGTACACCTTCGGCCTTTTCCGGACATTTCCGGCTTTTTAATTGTTTCAAAATGGGCCGAATAGCAGCATATTATGATGTGTAAAAACGCGTTGAGCGTTGCCAATCCCCCAAAAATGGTCCTTCCATTACAACGAGCAAACAGAGCATTGGGTTCTGTACACCTTCGGCCTTTTCCGGACATCTCCGTCATTTTATGTGATAATAACTGGTCGTATCGCAGGATATTATGGTGTGAGAGAACTCGGTGCGCGCTGCCATTCCCCGAAGAATGGTACTTCCAATACAACGAGCATGTGGAGAATCCTGTCTTGTACATATTCGGCCTTTTCCGGCCAGTTTCGTCTTTTTAATTGTTTCAAAATGGGTCGTATCGCAGGATATTATGATGTGTGAGAACTCGTTGCTCGCAGCCAATCCCCGAAAAATGGTACGCCCATTACAACGAGCATGCGGAGAATCCTGTCTTGTACATATTCGGCCTTTTCCGGCCAGTTGCGGCTTTTTAATAGTTTCAAAATGAGTCGTATCGCAGGATATTATGAGGTGTGAGAACTCGCTGCACGCTGCCAATCCCCGAAAAATGGTACGCCCACTACAACGAGCATACGGAGCAACGAGTTGTGTACACCTTCGGCCTTTTCCGGACATTTCCGGCTTTTAATTGTTTCAAAATGTGCCGTTTATCAGGATATTATGATGTGAGAGAACACGTTACGCGCTGCCAATCCCCGAGAAATGGTACGGCCCTCACAACGAGCATACGGAGCATCAGGTTCTGTACACCTTCGTCCTTTTCCGGACATTTCCGGCATTTTAAGTGATCAAAAACGGGCCGAATAGCAGGATATTATGATGTGAGAGAACACGGTGCGCGCTGCCAATCCCCGAAGAATGGTACTTCCAATACAACCAGCATCCGGAGAATCCTGTCTTGTACATATTCGGCCTTTTCCGGCCAGTTTCGGCTTTTTAATTGTTTCAAAAAGGGTCGTATCGCAGGATATTATGATGTGTGAGATCTCGCTGCACGCTGCCAATCCCCGAAAAATGGTACGCCCATTACAACGAGCATTCGGAGCAACGGGTTCTGTACACCTTCGGCCTTTTCCGGACATTTCCGGCTTTTTAATTGTTTCAAAATGGGCCGTATATCAGGATATTATGATGTGTAAGAACCTGTTGCTCTCTGCCAACCCCCCAAAAATGGTACTTCCATTACAACGAGCAAACGGAGCATTGGTTTCTGTACACCTTCGGCCTTTTCCGGACATCTCCGGCATTTTATGTAATTAAAAACGGGCCGTATAGCAGGATATTATGATGTGAGGGAACCCGTTGCGCGCTGCAAATCCCCGAAGAATGGTACTTCCATTACAACGAGCATGACGAGAATCCTGTCTTGTACATATTCGGCCTTTTCCGGCCAGTTTCGGCTTTTTAATAGTTTCAAAATGAGTCGTATCGCAGGATATTATGAGGTGTGAGAACTCGCTGCACGCTGCCAATCCCCGAAAAATAGTACGCCCATTACAACGAGCATACGGAGCAACGGGTTCTGTACACCTTCGGCCTTTTCCGGACATTTCCGGCTTTTTAATTGTTTCAAAATGGGCCGAATAGCAGGATATTATGATGTGTAAAAACGCGTTGAGCGTTGCCAATCCCCCAAAAATGGTCCTTCCATTACAACGAGCAAACGGAGCATTGGGTTCTGTACACCTTCGGCCTTTTCCGGACATCTCCGGCACGTTATGTGATAATAACTGGTCGTATCGCAGGATATTATGGTGTGAGAGAACTCGGTGCGCGCTGCCATTCCCCGAAGAATGGTACTTCCAATACAACGAGCATGTGGAGAATCCTGTCTTGTACATATTCGGCCTTTTCCGGCCAGTTTCGTCTTTTTAATTGTTTCAAAATGGGTCGTATCGCAGGATATTATGATGTGTGAGAACTCGTTGCTCGCAGCCAATCCCCGAAAAATGGTACGCCCATTACAACGAGCATGCGGAGAATCCTGTCTTGTACATATTCGGCCTTTTCCGGCCAGTTGCGGCTTTTTAATAGTTTCAAAATGAGTCGTATCGCAGGATATTATGAGGTGTGAGAACTCGCTGCACGCTGCCAATCCCCGAAAAATGGTACGCCCACTACAACGAGCATACGGAGCAACGAGTTGTGTACACCTTCGGCCTTTTCCGGACATTTCCGGCTTTTTAATTGTTTCAAAATGTGCCGTTTATCAGGATATTATGATGTGAGAGAACACGTTACGCGCTGCCAATCCCCGAGAAATGGTACGGCCCTCACAACGAGCATACGGAGCATCAGGTTCTGTACACCTTCGTCCTTTTCCGGACATTTCCGGCATTTTAAGTGATCAAAAACGGGCCGAATAGCAGGATATTATGATGTGAGAGAACACGGTGCGTGCTGCCAATCCCCGAAGAATGGTACTTCCAATACAACCAGCATTCGGAGAATCCTGTCTTGTACATATTCGGCCTTCTCCGGCCAGTTTCGGCTTTTTAATTGTTTCAAAAAGGGTCGTATCGCAGGATATTATGATGTGTGAGATCTCGCTGCACGCTGCCAATCCCCGAAAAATGGTACGCCCATTACAACGAGCATACGGAGCAACGGGTTCTGTACACCTTCGGCCTTTTCCGGATATTTCCGGCTTTTTAATTGTTTCAAAAAGGGTCGTATCGCAGGATATTATGATGTGTGAGATCTCGTTGCGCGCTGCCAATCCCCGAGAAATGGTACGCCCCTTACAACGAGTATACGTAGCATCAGGTTCTGTACACCTTCGGCCTTTTCCGGACATTTCCGGCATTTTATGTGATCAAAAACGGGCCGAATAGCAGGATATTATGATGTGTGAGATCTCGCTGCACGCTGCCAATCCCCGAAAAATGGTACGCCCATTACAACGAGCATACGGAGCCACGGGTTATGTACACGTTCGGCATTTTCCGGACATTTCCGGCTATTTAATAGTTTCAAAATGGGTCGTATCGCAGGATATTATGAGGTGTGAAAACTGGCTGCACGCTTGAAATCCCCGAAAAATGGTACGCCCATTACAACAAGCAAAGGGAGCAACGGGTTCTGTACACCTTCGGCCTTTTCCGGACATTTCCGGCTTTTTAATTGTTTCAAAATGGGCCGTATATCAGGATATTATGATGTGAGAGAACTCGTTGCGCGCTGCCAATCCCCGAAGAATGGTACTTCCATTACAACGAGCATGCGGAGAATCCTGTCTTGTACATATTCGGCCTTTTCCGGCCAGTTTCGTCTTTTTAATTGTTTCAAAATGGGTCGTATCGCAGGATATTATGATGTGAGAGAACACGTTACGCGCTGCCAATCCCCGAGAAATGGTACGGCCCTTACAACGAGCATACGGAGCATCAGGTTCTGTACACCTTCGGCCTTTTCCGGACATTTCCGGCATTTTAAGTGATCAAAAACGGGCCGAATAGCAGGATATTATGATGTGAGAGAGCACGGTGAGCGCTGCCAATCCCCGAAGAATAGAACTTCCAATACAACCAGCATCCGGAGAATCCTGTCTTGTACATATTCGGCCTTTTCCGGCCAGTTTCGGCTTTTTAATTGTTTCAAAATGGGTCGTATCGAAGGATATTATGATGTGAGAGAACTCGTTGCGCGCAGCCAATCCCCGAAGAATGGTACTTCCATTACAACGAGCATGCGGAGAATCCTGTCTTGTACATATTCGGCCTTTTCCGGCCAGTATCGGCTTTTTAATAGTTTCAAAATGAGTCGTATCGCAGGATATTATGAGGTGTGAGAACTCGCTGCACGCTGCCAATCCCCGAAAAATGGTACGCCCATTACAACGAGCATACGGAGCAACGGGTTCTTCACACCTTCAGCCTTTTCCGGATATTTCCGGCTTTTTAATTGTTTCAAATAGGGTCGTATCGCAGGATATTATGATGTGTGAGATCTCGCTGCACGCTGCCAATCCCCGAAAAATGGTACTCCCATTACAACGAGCATACGGAGCAACGGGTTCTGTACACCTTCGGCCTTTTCCGGATATTTCCGGCTTTTTAATTGTTTCAAAAAGGGTCGTATCGCAGGATATTATGATGTGTGAGACCTCGTTGCGCGCTGCCAATCCCCGAGAAATGGTACGCCCCTTACAACGAGTATACGTAGCATCAGGTTCTGTACACCTTCGACCTTTTCCGGACATTTCCGGCATTTTATGTGATTAAAAACGGGTCGTATCGCAGGGTATTATGATGTGTGAGAACTCGCTGCACGCTGCCAATCCCCGAAAAATGGTACGCCCATTACAACGAGCATACGGAGCAACGAGTTCTGTACACCTTTGGCATTTTCCGGACATTTCCGGCTTTTTAATTGTTTCAAAATGGGTCGTATCGCAGGATATTATGATGTGAGAGAACTCGTTACGCGCTGCCAATCCCCGAGAAATGGTACGCCTGTTACAACGAGCATACGGAGCATCAGGTTCTGTACACCTTCGGCCTTTTCCGGACATTTCCGGCATTTTAAGTGATCAAAAATGGGCCGAATAGCAGGATATTATGATGTGTAAAAACGCGTTGAGCGTTGCCAATCCCCCAAAAATGGTCCTTCCATTACAACGAGCATACGGAGCAACGGGTTCTGTACACCTTCGGCCTTTTCCGGACATTTCCGGCTTTTTAATTGTTTCAAATGGGCCGTATATCAGCATATTATGATGTGACAGAACTCGTTACGCGCTGCCAATCCCCGAGAAATGGTACGCCCCTTACAACGAGTATACGTAGCATCAGGTTCTGTACACCTTCGGCCTATTCCGGACATTTCCAGCTTTTTATGTGACTAAAAACGGGTCGTATCGCAGGATATTATGATGTGTGAGATCTCGCTGCACGCTGCCAATCCCCGCAAAATGGTACGCCCATTACAACGAGCATACGGAGCAACGTGTTCCGTACACCTTCGGCGTTTCCGGACATCTCCGGCATTTTATGTGATTAAAAACGGGCCGTATAGCAGGATATTATGATGTGAGGGAACTCGTTGCGCGCTGCAAGTCCCCGAAGAATGGTACTTCCATTACAACGAGCATGACGAGAATCCTGTCTTGTACATATTCGGCCTTTTCCGGCCAGTTTCGGCTTTTTAATAGTTTCAAAATGAGTCGTATCGCAGGATATTATGAGGTGTGAGAACTCGCTGCACGCTGCCAATCCCCGAAAAATGGTACGCCCACTACAACGAGCATACGGAGCAACGGGTTCTGTACACCTTCGGCCTTTACCGGACATCTCCGGCATTTTATGTGATTAAAAACGGGCCGTATAGCAGGATATTACGATGTGAGAGAACTCGTTGCGCGCTGCCAATCCCCGAAGAATGGTACTTCCATTACAACGAGCATGCGGAGAATCCTGTCTTGTACATATTCGGCCATTTCCGGCCAGTTTCGGCTTTTTAATAGTTTCAAAATGGGTCGTATCGCAGGATATTATGAGGTGTGAGAACTGGCTGCACGCTGGAAATCCCCGAAAAATGGTACGCCCATTACAACGAGCATACGGAGCAACGGGTTCTGTACACCTTCGGCCTTTTCCGGACATTTCCGGCTTTTTAATTGCTTCAAAATGGGCCGTATATCAGGATATTATGATGTGTAAGAACGAGTTGCTCTCTGCCAACCCCCCAAAAATGGTACTTCCGTTACAACGAGCATGCGGAGAATCCTGTCTTGTACATATTCGGCCATTTCCGGCCAGTTTCGGCTTTTTAATAGTTTCAAAATGGGTCGTATCGCAGGATATTATGAGGTGTGAGAACTCGCTGCACGCTGCCAATCCCCGAAAAATGGTACGCCCACTACAACGAGCATACGGAGCAACGGGTTCTGTATACCTTCGGCCTTTTCCGGACATTTCCGGCTTTTTAATTGTTTCAAAATGGGCCGTATATCAGGATATTATGATGTGAGAGAACTCGTTACGCGCAGCCAATCCCCGAGAAATGGAACGCCCCTTACAACGAGTATACGTAGCATCAGGTTCTGTACACCTTCGGCCTTTTCCGAACATTTCCGGCATTTTATGTGATTAAAAACGGGTCGTATCGCAGGATATTATGATGTGTGAGAACTCGCTGCACGCTGCCAATCCCCCAAAAATGGTCCTTCCATTACAACGAGCATACGGAGCAACGGGTTCTGTACACCTTCGGCATTTTCCGGACATTTCCGGCTATTTTATTGTTTCAAAACGGGTCGTATCGCAGGATATTATGATGTGTGAGAACTCGCTGCACGCTGCCAATCCCCCAAAAATGGTCCTTCCATTACAACGAGCATACGGAGCATCAGGTTCTGTACACCTTCGGCCTTTTCCGGACATTTCCGGCATTTTAAGTGATTAAAAACGGGCCGTATAGCAGGATATTATGATGTGAGGGAACTCGTTGCGCGCTGCAAATCCCCGAAGAATGGTACTTCCATTACAACGAGCATGACGAGAATCCTGTCTTGTACATATTCGGCCTTTTCCGGCCAGTTTCGGCTTTTTAATAGTTTCAAAATGAGTCGTATCGCAGTATATTATGAGGTGTGAGAGCTCGTTGCACGCTGCCAATCCCCGAAAAATGGTACGCCCACTACAACGAGCATACGGAGCAACGGGTTCTGTACACCTTCGGCCTTTTCCGGACATTTCCGGCTTTTTAATTGTTTCAAAATGTGCCGTTTATCAGGATATTATGAGGTGAGAGAACACGTTACGCGCTGCCAATCCCCGAGAAATGGTACGCCCCTTACAACGAGCATACGGAGCATCAGGTTCTGTACACCAGTATATTATGATGTGTAAAAACGCGTTGAGCGTTGCCGATCCCCCAAAAATGGTCCTTCCCTTACAACGAGCATACGGAGCATCGGGTTCTATAAACCTTCGGCCTTTTCCGGACATTTCCGGCATTTTATGTGATTAAAAACGGGCCGTATAGCAGGATATTATGATGTGAGGGAACTCGTTGCGCGCTGCAAATCCCCGAACAATGGTACTTCCATTACAACGAGCATGCGGAGAATCCTGTATTGTACATATTCGGCCTTTCCCGGCCAGTTTCGTCTTTTTAATTGTTTCAAAATGGGTCGTATCGCAGGTTATTATGATGTGTGAGAACACGCTGCACGCTGCCCATCCCCGAAAAATGGTACTTCCATTACAACGAGCAAACGCAGCATCGGGTACTGTACACCTTATGCCTTTTCCGGACATCTCCGGCATTTTATGTGATTAAAAACGGGCCGTATAGCAGGATATTACGATGTGAGAGAACTCGTTGCGCGCTGCCAATCACCGAAGAATGGTACTTCCATTACAACGAGCATGCGGAGAATCCTGTCTTGTACATATTCGGCCATTTCCGGCCAGTTTCGGCTTTTTAATAGTTTCAAAATGGGTCGTATCGCAGGATATTATGAGGTGTGAGAACTCGCTGCACGCTGCCAATCCCCGAAAAATGGTACGCCCACTACAACGAGCATACGGAGCAACGGGTTCTGTATACCTTCGGGCTTTTCCGGACATTTCCGGCTTTTTAATTGTTTCAAAATGGGCCGTATATCAGGATATTATGATGTGAGAGAACTCGTTACGCGCAGCCAATCCCCGAGAAATGGAACGCCCCTTACAACGAGTATACGTAGCATCAGGTTCTGTACACCTTCGGCCTTTTCCGAACATTTCCGGCATTTTATGTGATTAAAAACGGGTCGTATCGCAGGATATTATGATGTGTGAGAACTCGCTGCACGCTGCCAATCCCCCAAAAATGGTCCTTCCATTACAACGAGCATACGGAGCAACGGGTTCTGTACACCTTCGGCATTTTCCGGACATTTCCGGCTATTTTATTGTTTCAAAACGGGTCGTATCGCAGGATATTATGATGTGAGAGAACTCGTTGCTCTCTGCCAACCCAAAAAAAATGGTACTTCCATTACAACGAGCAAACGGAGCATCGGGTTCTGTACACCTTCGGCCTTTTCCGGACATCGCCGGCTTTTTAATTGTTTCAAAATGGGTCGTATCGCGGGATGTTATGATGTGAGAGAACTCGTTGCGTGCTGTCAATCCCCGAAGAATGGTACATCCATATCAACGAGCATGCGGAGAATACTGTCTTGTACATATTCGGCCTTTTCCGGCCAGTTTCGGCTTTTTAATAGTTTCAAAATGAGTCGTATCGCAGGATATTATGAGGTGTGAGAGCTCGCTGCACGCTGCCAATCCCCGAAAAATTGTACGCCCACTACAACGAGCATACGGAGCAACGGGTTCTGTACACCTTCGGCATTTTCCGGACATTTCCGGCTATTTTATTGTTTCAAAACGGGTCGTATCGCAGGATATTATGATGTGAGAGAACTCGTTGCTCTCTGCCAACCCAAAAAAAATGGTACGCCCCTTACAACGAGCATACGGAGCATCAGGTTCTGTACACCAGTATATTATGATGTGCAAAAACGCGTTGAGCGTTGCATCCCCCAAAAATGGTCCTTCCCTTACAACGAGCATACGGAGCATCGGGTTCTGTACACCTTCGGCATTTTCCGGACATTTCCGGCTTTTTAATTGTTTCAAAATGGGTCGTATCGCGGGATGTTATGATGTGAGAGAACTCGTTGCGTGCTGCCAATCCCCGAAGAATGGTACATCCATATCAACGAGCATGCGGAGAATACTGTCTTGTACATATTCGGCCTTTTCCGGCAAGTTTCGGCTTTTTAATAGTTTCAAAATGAGTCGTTTCGCAGGATATTATGAGGTGTGAGAACTCGCTGCACACTGCCAATCCCCGAAAAATGGTACGCCCACTACAACGAGCATACGGAGCAACGGGTTGTGTATACCTTCGGCCTTTTCCGGACATTTCCGGCTTTTTAATTGTTTCAAAATGGGCCGTATATCAGGATATTATGATGTGAGAGAACTCGTTACGCGCAGCCAATCCCCGAGAAATGGAACGCCCCTTACAACGAGTATACGTAGCATCAGGTTCTGTACACCTTCGGCCTTTTCCGAACATTTCCGGCATTTTATGTGATTAAAAACGGGTCGTATCGCAGGATATTATGATGTGTGAGAACTCGCTGCACGCTGCCAATCCCCCAAAAATGGTCCTTCCATTACAACGAGCATACGGAGCAACGGGTTCTGTACACCTTCGGCATTTTCCGGACATTTCCGGCTATTTTATTGTTTCAAAACGGGTCGTATCGCAGGATATTATGATGTGAGAGAACTCGTTGCTCTCTGCCAACCCCCCAAAAATGGTACTTCCATTACAACGAGCAAACGGAGCATCGGGTTCTGTACACCTTCGGCCTTTTCCGGACATCGCCGGCATTTTATGTGATTAAAAACGGGCCGTATAGCAGGATATTATGATGTGAGGGAACCCGTTGCGCGCTGCAAATCCCCGAAGAATGGTACTTCCATTACAACGAGCATGACGAGAATCCTGTCTTGTACATATTCGGCCTTTTCCGGCCAGTTTCGGCTTTTTAATAGTTTCAAAATGAGTCGTATCGCAGGATATTATGAGGTGTGAGAACTCGCTGCACGCTGCCAATCCCCGAAAAATGGTACGCCCACTACAACGAGCAAAGGGAGCAACGGGTTCTGTACACCTTCGGCCTTTTCCGGACATTTCCGGCTTTTTAATTGTTTCAAAGTGGGCCGTATATCAGGATATTATGATGTGAGAGAACTCGTTGCGCGCTGCCAATCCCCGAAGAATGGTACTTCCATTACAACGAGCATGCGGAGAATCCTGTCTTGTACATATTCGGCCTTTTCCGGCAAGTTTCGGATTTTTAATAGTTTCAGAATGAGTCGTTTCGCAGGATATTATGAGGTGTGAGAACTCGCTGCACGCTGCCCATCCCCGAAAAATGGTACTTCCATTACAACGAGCAAACGGGACATCGGGTTCTGTACACCTTCGGCCTTTTCCGGACATCTCCGGCATTTTATGTGATTAAAAACGGGCCGTATAGCAGGATATTATGATGTGAGAGAACTCGTTGCGCGCTGCCAATCCCCGAAGAATGGTACTTCCATTACAACGAGCATGCGGAGAATCCTGTCTTGTACATATTCGGCCATTTCCGGCCAGTTTCGGCTTTTTAATAGTTCCAAAATGGGTCGTATCGCAGGATATTATGAGGTGTGAGAACTGGCTGCACGCTGGAAATCCCCGAAAAATGGTACGCCCATTACAACAAGCATACGGAGCAACGGGTTCTGTACACCTTCGGCCGTTTCCGGACATCTCCGGCTTTTTAATTGCTTCAAAATGGGCCGTATATCAGGATATTATGATGTGTAAGAACCAGTTGCTCTCTGCCAACCCCCCAAAAATGGTACTTCCATTACAACAAGCAAAGGGAGCAACGGGTTCTGTACACCTTCGGCCTTTTCCGGACATTTCCGGCTTTTTAATTGTTTCAAAGTGGGCCGTATATCAGGATATTATGATGTGAGAGAACTCGTTGCGCGCTGCCAATCTCCGAAGAATGGTACTTCCATTACAACGAGCATGCGGAGAATCCTGTCTTTTACATATTCGGCCTTTTCCGGCAAGTTTGGGCTTTTTAATAGTTTCAAAATGAGTCGTTTCTCAGGATATTATGAGGTGTGAGAACTCGCTGCACGCTGCCAATCCCCCAAAAATGGTCCTTCCATTACAACGAGCATACGGAGCAACGGGTTCTGTACACCTTCGGCCTTTTCCGGACATTTCAGGCTTTTTAATTGTTTCAAAATGGGCCGTATATCAGGTTATTATGATGTGTAAGAACCAGTTGCTCTCTGCCAACCCCCAAAAATGGTACTTCCATTACAACGAGCAAACGGAGCATTGGGTTCTGTACACCTTCGGCCTTTTCCGGACATCTCCGGCATTTTATGTGATTAAAAACGGGCCGTATAGCAGGATATTATGATGTGAGGGAACTCGTTGCGCGCTACAAATCCCCGAAGAATGGTACTTCCATTACAACGAGCATGACGAGAATCCTGTCTTGTACATATTCGGCCTTTTCCGGCCAGTTTCGGCTTTTTAATAGTTTCAAAATAGGTCGTATCGCAGGATATTATGAGGTGTGAGAACTCGCTGCACGCTGCCAATCCCCCAAAAATGGTACTTCCATTACAACGAGCATACGGAGCAACGGGTTCTGTACACCTTTGGCATTTTCCGGACATTTCCGGCTTTTTAATTGTTTCAAAATGGGTCGTATCGCAGGATATTATGATGTGAGAGAAGTCGTTGCGCGCTGCCAATCCCCGAAGAATGGTACTTCCATTACAACGAGCATACGGAGCATCAGGTTCTGTACACCTTCGGCCTTTTCCGGACATTTCCGGCTTTTTAAATGTTTCAAAATGGGCCGTATATCAGGATATTATGATGTGTAAGAACCAGTTGCTCTCTGCCAACCCCCCAAAAATGGTACTTCCATTACAACGAGCAAACGGAGCATTGGGTTCTGTACACCTTCGGCCTTTTCCGGACATCTCCGGCATTTTATGTGATTAAAAACGGGCCGTATAGCAGGATATTATGATGTGAGGGAACTCGTCGCGCGCTGCAAATCCCCGAAGAATGGTACTTCCATTACAACGAGCATGACGAGAATCCTGTCTTGTACATATTCGGCCTTTTCCGGCCAGTTTCGGCTTTTTAATAGTTTCAAAATGAGTCGTATCGCAGGATATTATGATGTGTGAGAACTCGCTGCACGCTGCCAATCCCCGAAGAATGGTACTTCCATTACAACGAGCATGACGAGAATCCTGTCTTGTACATATTCGGCCTTTTCCGGCCAGTTTCGGCTTTTTAATAGTTTCAAAATGAGTCGTATCGCAGGATATTATGAGGTGTGAGAACTCGCTGCACGCTGCCAATCCCGGTAAAGTGGTACGCCCATTACAACGAGCATACGGAGCAACGGGTTCTGTACACCTTTGGCATTTTCCGGACATTTCCGGCTTTTTAATTGTTTCAAAATGGGTCGTATCGCACGATATTATGATGTGTGAGATCTCGCTGCACGCTTCCAATCCCCGAAAAATGGTACGCCCATTACAACGAGTATACGGAGCAACGGGTTCTGTACACCTTCGGCCTTTTCCGGACATTTCCGGCTTTTTAATTGTTTCAAAATGGGCCGTATATCAGATTATTATGATGTGTAAGAGCCAGTTGCTCTCTGCAAACCCCCCAAAAATGGTACTTCCATTACAACGAGCAAACGGAGCATCGGGTTCTGTACACCTTCGGCCTTTTCCGGACATCTCCGGCATTTTATGTGATTAAAAACGGGCCGTATAGCAGGATATTGTGATGTGAGGGAACTCGGTGCGCGCTGCCAATCCCCGAAGAATGGTACTTCGAATACAACAAGCATGCGGAGAATCCTGTCATGTACATATTCGGCCTTTTCCGGCCAGTTTCATCTTTTTAGTTGTTTCAAAATGGGTCGTATCGCAGGATATTATGATGTGTGAGAACTCGCTGCACGCTGCCAACCCCCCAAAAATGGTACTTCCATTACAACGAGCAAACGGAGCATCGGGTTCTGTACACCTTCGGACTTTTCCGGACATCTCCGGCATTTTATGTGATTAAAAACGGGCCGTATAGCAGGATATTATGATGTGAGGGAACTCGGTGCGCGCTGCCAATCCCCGAAGAATGGTACTTCCAATACAACGAGCATGCGGAGAATCCTGTCTTGTACATATTCGGCCTTTTCCGGCCAGTTTCGTCTTTTTAATTGTTTCAAAATGGGTCGTATCGCGGGATATTATGACGTGAGAGAACTCGTTGCGCGCTGCCAATCCCCGAAGAATGGTACATCCATTACAACGAGCATGCGGAGAATCCTGTCTTGTACATATTCGGCCTTTCCCGGCCAGTTTCGGCTTTTTAATAGTTTCAAAATGGGTCGTATCGCAGGATATTATGAGGTGTGAGAACTCGCAGCACGCTGCCAATCCCCGCAAAATGGTACGCCCATTACAACGAGCATACGGAGCATCAGGTCCTGTACACCTTCGCCCTTTTCCGGACATTTCCTTCTTTTTAATTGTTTCAAAATGGGCCGTATTTCAGGATATTATGATGTGAGAGAACTCGTTACGCGCTGCCAATCCCCGAGAAATGGTACGCCCATTACAACGAGCATACGGAGCAACGGGTTCTGTACACCTTCGGCCTTTTCCGGACATTTCTGGCTTTTTAATTGTTTCAAAATGGGCCGTATATCAGGATATTATGATGTGACAGAATTCGTTACGCGCTGCCAATCCCCGAGAAATGGTACGCCCCTTACAACGAGTATACGTAGCATCAGGTTCTGTACACCTTCGGCCTATTCCGGACATTTCCAGCATTTTATGTGACTAAAAACGGGTCGTATCGCAGGATATTATGATGTGTGAGATCTCGCTGCACGCAGCCAATCCCCGAAAAATGGTTCGCCCATTACAACGAGCATACGGAGCAACGGGTTCTGTACACCTTCGGACTTTTCCGGATATTTCTTGCTTTTTAATTGTTTCAAAAAGGGTCGCATCGCAGGATACTATGATGTGTGAGACCTCGTTGCGCGCTGCCAATCCCCGAGGAATGGTACGCCCCTTACAACGAGTATACGTAGCATCAGGTTCTGTACACCTTCGGCCTTTTCCGGACATTTCCGGCATTTTAAGTGATCAAAAATGGGCCGAATAGCAGGATATTATGATGTGTAAAAACGCGTTGAGCGTTTCCAATCCCCCAAAAATGGCCCTTCCATTACAACGAGCATACGGAGCAACGGGTTCTGTACACCTTCGGCCTTTTCCGGACATCTCCGGCATTTTATGTGATTAAAAACGGGCCGTATAGCAGGATATTATGATGTGAGGGAACTCGTTGCGCGCTACAAATCCCCGAAGAATGGTACTTCCATTACAACGAGCATGACGAGAATCCTGTCTTGTACATATTCGGCCTTTTCCGGCCAGTTTCGGCTTTTTAATAGTTTCAAAATAGGTCGTATCGCAGGATATTATGAGGTGTGAGAACTCGCTGCACGCTGCCAATCCCCCAAAAATGGTACTTCCATTACAACGAGCATACGGAGCAACGGGTTCTGTACACCTTTGGCATTTTCCGGACATTTCCGGCTTTTTAATTGTTTCAAAATGGGTCGTATCGCAGGATATTATGATGTGAGAGAAGTCGTTGCGCGCTGCCAATCCCCGAAGAATGGTACTTCCATTACAACGAGCATACGGAGCATCAGGTTCTGTACACCTTCGGCCTTTTCCGGACATTTCCGGCTTTTTAAATGTTTCAAAATGGGCCGTATATCAGGATATTATGATGTGTAAGAACCAGTTGCTCTCTGCCAACCCCCCAAAAATGGTACTTCCATTACAACGAGCAAACGGAGCATTGGGTTCTGTACACCTTCGGCCTTTTCCGGACATCTCCGGCATTTTATGTGATTAAAAACGGGCCGTATAGCAGGATATTATGATGTGAGGGAACTCGTCGCGCGCTGCAAATCCCCGAAGAATGGTACTTCCATTACAACGAGCATGACGAGAATCCTGTCTTGTACATATTCGGCCTTTTCCGGCCAGTTTCGGCTTTTTAATAGTTTCAAAATGAGTCGTATCGCAGGATATTATGATGTGTGAGAACTCGCTGCACGCTGCCAATCCCCGAAGAATGGTACTTCCATTACAACGAGCATGACGAGAATCCTGTCTTGTACATATTCGGCCTTTTCCGGCCAGTTTCGGCTTTTTAATAGTTTCAAAATGAGTCGTATCGCAGGATATTATGAGGTGTGAGAACTCGCTGCACGCTGCCAATCCCGGTAAAGTGGTACGCCCATTACAACGAGCATACGGAGCAACGGGTTCTGTACACCTTTGGCATTTTCCGGACATTTCCGGCTTTTTAATTGTTTCAAAATGGGTCGTATCGCACGATATTATGATGTGTGAGATCTCGCTGCACGCTTCCAATCCCCGAAAAATGGTACGCCCATTACAACGAGTATACGGAGCAACGGGTTCTGTACACCTTCGGCCTTTTCCGGACATTTCCGGCTTTTTAATTGTTTCAAAATGGGCCGTATATCAGATTATTATGATGTGTAAGAGCCAGTTGCTCTCTGCAAACCCCCCAAAAATGGTACTTCCATTACAACGAGCAAACGGAGCATCGGGTTCTGTACACCTTCGGCCTTTTCCGGACATCTCCGGCATTTTATGTGATTAAAAACGGGCCGTATAGCAGGATATTGTGATGTGAGGGAACTCGGTGCGCGCTGCCAATCCCCGAAGAATGGTACTTCGAATACAACAAGCATGCGGAGAATCCTGTCATGTACATATTCGGCCTTTTCCGGCCAGTTTCATCTTTTTAGTTGTTTCAAAATGGGTCGTATCGCAGGATATTATGATGTGTGAGAACTCGCTGCACGCTGCCAACCCCCCAAAAATGGTACTTCCATTACAACGAGCAAACGGAGCATCGGGTTCTGTACACCTTCGGACTTTTCCGGACATCTCCGGCATTTTATGTGATTAAAAACGGGCCGTATAGCAGGATATTATGATGTGAGGGAACTCGGTGCGCGCTGCCAATCCCCGAAGAATGGTACTTCCAATACAACGAGCATGCGGAGAATCCTGTCTTGTACATATTCGGCCTTTTCCGGCCAGTTTCGTCTTTTTAATTGTTTCAAAATGGGTCGTATCGCGGGATATTATGACGTGAGAGAACTCGTTGCGCGCTGCCAATCCCCGAAGAATGGTACATCCATTACAACGAGCATGCGGAGAATCCTGTCTTGTACATATTCGGCCTTTCCCGGCCAGTTTCGGCTTTTTAATAGTTTCAAAATGGGTCGTATCGCAGGATATTATGAGGTGTGAGAACTCGCAGCACGCTGCCAATCCCCGCAAAATGGTACGCCCATTACAACGAGCATACGGAGCATCAGGTCCTGTACACCTTCGCCCTTTTCCGGACATTTCCTTCTTTTTAATTGTTTCAAAATGGGCCGTATTTCAGGATATTATGATGTGAGAGAACTCGTTACGCGCTGCCAATCCCCGAGAAATGGTACGCCCATTACAACGAGCATACGGAGCAACGGGTTCTGTACACCTTCGGCCTTTTCCGGACATTTCTGGCTTTTTAATTGTTTCAAAATGGGCCGTATATCAGGATATTATGATGTGACAGAATTCGTTACGCGCTGCCAATCCCCGAGAAATGGTACGCCCCTTACAACGAGTATACGTAGCATCAGGTTCTGTACACCTTCGGCCTATTCCGGACATTTCCAGCATTTTATGTGACTAAAAACGGGTCGTATCGCAGGATATTATGATGTGTGAGATCTCGCTGCACGCAGCCAATCCCCGAAAAATGGTTCGCCCATTACAACGAGCATACGGAGCAACGGGTTCTGTACACCTTCGGACTTTTCCGGATATTTCTTGCTTTTTAATTGTTTCAAAAAGGGTCGCATCGCAGGATACTATGATGTGTGAGACCTCGTTGCGCGCTGCCAATCCCCGAGGAATGGTACGCCCCTTACAACGAGTATACGTAGCATCAGGTTCTGTACACCTTCGGCCTTTTCCGGACATTTCCGGCATTTTAAGTGATCAAAAATGGGCCGAATAGCAGGATATTATGATGTGTAAAAACGCGTTGAGCGTTTCCAATCCCCCAAAAATGGCCCTTCCATTACAACGAGCATACGGAGCAACGGGTTCTGTACACCTTCGGCCTTTTCCGGATATTTCCGGCTTTTTAATTGTTTCAAAAAGGGTCGTATCGCAGGTTATTATGATGAGTGAGATCTCGCTGCACGCTGCCAATCCCCGAAAAATTGTACGCCCATTACAACGAGCATACGGAGCATACGGGTTCTGTACACCTTCGGCCTTTTCCGGATATTTCCGGCTTTTTAATTGTTTCAAAATGGGCCGTATATCAGGATATTATGATGTGTAAGAACCAGTTGCTCTCTGCCAACCCCCCAAAAATGGTACTTCCATTACAACGAGCAAACGGAGCATTGGGTTCTGTACACCTTCGGCCTTTTCCGGACATCTCCGGAATTTTATGTGATTAAAAACGGAGCCGTATAGCAGGATATTATGATGTGAGGGAACTCGTTGCGCGTTGCAAATCCCCGAAGAATGGTACTTCCATTACAACGAGCATGACGAGAATCCTGTCTTGTACATATTCGGCCTTTTCCGGCCAGTTTCGGCTTTTTAATTGTTTCAAAATGGGTCGTATCGCGCGATATTATGATGTGAGAGAACTCGTTGCGCGCTGCCAATCCCCGAAGAATGGTACATCCATTACAACGAGCATGCGGAGAATCCTGTCTTGTACATATTCGGCCTTTTCCGGACATTTCCGGCTTTTTAATTGTTTCAAAATGGGTCGTATCGCAGGATATTATGATGTGAGAGAACTCGTTGCGCGCTGCCAATCCCCGAAGAATGGTACTTCCATTACAACGAGCATACGGAGCATCAGGTTCTGTACACCTTCGGCCTTTTCCGGACATTTCCGGCTTTTTAATTGTTTCAAAATGGGCCGTATATCAGGATATTATGATGTGAGAGAACTCGTTGCGCGCTGCCAATCCCCGAAGAATGGTACTTCCATTATAACGAGCATGCGGAGAATCCTGTCTTGTACATATTCGGCCATTTCCTGCCAGTTTCGGCTTTTTAATAGTTTCAAAATGGGTCGTATCGCAGGATATTATGAGGTGTGAGAACTGGCTGCACGCTGCCAATCCCCGAAAAATGGTACGCCCATTACAACGAGCATACGGAGCAACGGGTTCTGCACACCTTCAGCCTTTTCCGGATATTTCCGGCTTTTTAATTGTTTCAAAAAGGGTCGTATCGCAGGATATTATGATGTGTGAGACCTCGTTGCGCGCTGCCAATCCCCGAGAAATGGTACGCCCCTTACAACGAGTATACGTAGCATCAGGTTCTGTACACCTTCGGCCTTTTCCGGACATTTCCGGCATTTTATGTGATTAAAAACGGGTCGTATCGCAGGATATTATGATGTGTGAGAACTCGCTGCACGCTGCCAATCCCCCAAAAATGGTCCTTCCATTACAACGAGCATACGGAGCAACGGGTTCTGTACACCTTCGGCATTTTCCGGACATTTCCGGCTTTTTAATTGTTTCAAAATGGGTCGTATCGCGGGATATTATGATGTGTGAGAACTCGTTGCGCGCTGCCAATCCCCGAAGAATGGTACAACCATTACAACGAGCATGCGGAGAATCCTGTCTTGTACATATTCGGCCTTTTCCGGCCAGTTTCGGCTTTTTAATAGTTTCAAAATGGGTCGTATCGCAGGATATTATGAGGTGTGAGAACTCGCTGCACGCTGCCAATCCCCGAAAAATGGTACGCCCATTACAACGAGCATACGGAGCAACGGGTTCTGTACACCTTTGGCATTTTCCGGACATTTCCGGCTTTTTAATTGTTTCAAAATGGGTCGTATCGCAGGATATTATGATGTGAGAGAACTCGTTACGCGCTGCCAATCCCCGAGAAATGGTACGCCTGTTACAACGAGCATACGGAGCAACGGGTTCCGTACACCTTCGGCCTTTTCCGCACATCTCCGGCATTTTATGTGATTAAAAACGGGCCGTATAGCAGGATATTATGATGTGAGGGAACTCGTTGCGCGCTGCCAATCCCCGAAGAATGGTACATCCATTACAACGAGCATGCGGAGAATCCTGTCTTGTACATATTCGGCCTTTTCCGGCCAGTTTCGGCTTTTTAATAGTTTCAAAATGAGTCGTATCGCAGGATATTATGAGGTGTGAGAACTCGCTGCACACTGCCAATCCCCGAAAAATGGTACGCCCATTACAACGAGCATACGGAGCAACGGGTTCTGTACACCTTTGGCATTTTCCGGACATTTCCGGCTTTTTAATTGTTTCAAAATGGGTCGTATCGCAGGATATTATGATGTGAGAGAACTCGTTACGCGCTGCCAATCCCCGAGAAATGGTACTTCCATTACAACGAGCATGACGAGAATCC
The DNA here is from genome assembly GCA_963971185.1 of Bombus muscorum. Lineage (NCBI taxonomy): Eukaryota > Metazoa > Arthropoda > Insecta > Hymenoptera > Apidae > Bombus > Bombus muscorum. The sequence goes on along the minus strand of OZ020130.1, from coordinate 7,594,574 downwards.
TATCTTGTACATATTCGGCCTTTTCCGGCCAGTTTCGGCTTTTTAATAGTTTCAAAATGGGTCGTATCGCAGGATATTATGAGGTGTGAGAACTAGCTGCACGCTGCCAATCCCCGAAAAATGGTACGCCCATTACAACGAGCATACGGAGCAACGGGTTCTGTACACCTTTGGCATTTTCCGGACATTTCCGGCTTTTTAATTGTTTCAAAATGGGTCGTATCGCAGGATATTATGATGTGAGAGAACTCGTTACGCGCTGCCAATCCCCGAGAAATGGTACGCCTGTTACAACGAGCATACGGAGCAACGGGTTCCGTACACCTTCGGCCTTTTCCGCACATCTCCGGCATTTTATGTGATTAAAAACGGGCCGTATAGCAGGATATTATGATGTGAGGGAACTCGTTGCGCGCTGCAAATCCCCGAAGAATGGTACTTCCATTACAACGAGCATGACGAGAATCCTGTCTTGTACATATTCGGCCTTTTCCGGCCAGTTTCGGCTTTTTAATAGTTTCAAAATGAGTCGTATCGCAGGATATTATGAGGTGTGAGAACTCGCTGCACACTGCCAATCCCCGAAAAATGGTACGCCCACTACAACGAGCATACGGAGCAACGGGTTCTGTATACCTTCGGCCTTTTCCGGACATTTCCGGCTTTTTAATTGTTTCAAAATGGGCCGTATATCAGGATATTATGATGTGAGAGAACTCGTTACGCGCAGCCAATCCCCGAGAAATGGAACGCCCCTTACAACGAGTATACGTAGCATCAGGTTCTGTACACCTTCGGCCTTTTCCGAACATTTCCGGCATTTTATGTGATTAAAAACGGGCCGTATAGCAGGATATTATGATGTGAGGGAACTCGTTGCGCGCTGCCAATCCCCGAAGAATGGTACATCCATTACAACGAGCATGCGGAGAATCCTGTCTTGTACATATTCGGCCTTTTCCGGCCAGTTTCGGCTTTTTAATAGTTTCAAAATGAGTCGTATCGCAGGATATTATGAGGTGTGAGAACTCGCTGCACACTGCCAATCCCCGAAAAATGGTACGCCCATTACAACGAGCATACGGAGCAACGGGTTCTGTACACCTTTGGCATTTTAGGGACATTTCCGGCTTTTTAATTGTTTCAAAATGGGTCGTATCGCAGGATATTATGATGTGAGAGAACTCGTTACGCGCTGCCAATCCCCGAGAAATGGTACATCCATTACAACGAGCCTGCGGAGAATCCTGTCTTGTACATATTCGGCCTTTTCCGGCCAGTTTCGGCTTTTTAATAGTTTCAAAATGGGTCGTATCGCAGGATATTATGAGGTGTGAGAACTCGCTGCACGCTGCCAATCCCCGAAAAATGGTACGCCCATTACAACGAGCATACGGAGCAACGGGTTCTGTACACCTTTGGCATTTTCCGGACATTTCCGGCTTTTTAATTGTTTCAAAATGGGTCGTATCGCAGGATATTATGATGTGAGAGAACTCGTTACGCGCTGCCAATCCCCGAGAAATGGTACGCCTGTTACAACGAGCATACGGAGCAACGGGTTCCGTACACCTTCGGCCTTTTCCGCACATCTCCGGCATTTTATGTGATTAAAAACGGGCCGTATAGCAGGATATTATGATGTGAGGGAACTCGTTGCGCGCTGCAAATCCCCGAAGAATGGTACTTCCATTACAACGAGCATGACGAGAATCCTGTCTTGTACATATTCGGCCTTTTCCGGCCAGTTTCGGCTTTTTAATAGTTTCAAAATGAGTCGTATCGCAGGATATTATGAGGTGTGAGAACTCGCTGCACACTGCCAATCCCCGAAAAATGGTACGCCCATTACAACGAGCATACGGAGCAACGGGTTCTGTACACCTCCGGCATTTTCCGGATATTTCCGGCTATTTTATTGTTTCAAAACGGGTCGTATCGCAGGATATTATGATGTGAGAGAACTCGTTGCTCTCTGCCAACCCCCCAAAAATGGTACTTCCATTACAACGAGCAAACGGAGCATCGGGTTCTGTACACCTTCGGCCTTTTCCGGACATCGCCGGCATTTTATGTGATTAAAAACGGGCCGTATAGCAGGATATTATGATGTGAGGGAACTCGTTGCGCGCTGCAAATCCCCGAAGAATGGTACATCCATTACAACGAGCATGCGGAGAATCCTGTCTTGTACATATTCGGCCTTTTCCGGCCAGTTTCGGCTTTTTAATAGTTTCAAAATGGGTCGTATCGCAGGATATTATGATGTGTGAGAACTCGCTGCACGCTGCCAATCCCCCAAAAATGGTCCTTCCATTACAACGAGCATACGGAGCAACGGGTTCTGTACACCTCCGGCATTTTCCGGATATTTCCGGCTATTTTATTGTTTCAAAACGGGTCGTATCGCAGGATATTATGATGTGAGAGAACTCGTTGCTCTCTGCCAACCCCCCAAAAATGGTACTTCCATTACAACGAGCAAACGGAGCATCGGGTTCTGTACACCTTCGGCCTTTTCCGGACATCGCCGGCATTTTATGTGATTAAAAACGGGCCGTATAGCAGGATATTATGATGTGAGGGAACTCGTTGCGCGCTGCAAATCCCCGAAGAATGGTACTTCCATTACAACGAGCATGACGAGAATCCTGTCTTGTACATATTCGGCCTTTTCCGGCCAGTTTCGGCTTTTTAATAGTTTCAAAATGAGTCGTATCGCAGGATATTATGAGGTGTGAGAGCTCGCTGCACGCTGCCAATCCCCGAAAAATGGTACGCCCACTACAAAGAGCAAAGTGAGCAACGGGTTCTGTACACCTTCGGCCTTTTCCGGACATTTCCGGCTTTTTAATTGTTTCAAAGTGGGCCGTATGTCAGGATATTATGATGTGAGAGAACTCGTTGCGCGCTGCCAATCCCCGAAGAATGGTACTTCCATTACAACGAGCATGCGGAGAATCCTGTCTTGTACATATTCGGCCTTTTCCGGCAAGTTTCGGCTTTTTAATAGTTTCAAAATGAGTCGTTTCGCAGGATATTATGAGGTGTGAGAACTCGCTGCACGCTGCCAATCCCCCAAAAATGGTCCTTCCATTACAACGAGCATACGGAGCAACGGGTTCTGTACACCTTCGGCCTTTTCCGGACATTTCCGGCTTTTTAATTGTTTCAAAATGGGCCGTATATCAGGTTATTATGATGTGTAAGAACCAGTTGCTCTCTGCCAACCCCCAAAAATGGTACTTCCATTACAACGAGCAAACGGAGCATTGGGTTCTGTACACCTTCGGCCTTTTCCGGACATCTCCGGCATTTTATGTGATTAAAAACGGGCCGTATAGCAGGATATTGTGATGTGAGGGAACTCGGTGCGCGCTGCCAATCCCCGAAGAATGGTACTTCGAATACAACAAGCATGCGGAGAATCCTGTCATGTACATGTTCGGCCTTTTCCGGCCAGTTTCATCTTTTTAGTTGTTTCAAAATGGGTCGTATCGCAGGATATTATGATGTGTGAGAACTCGCTGCACGCTGCCAACCCCCCAAAAATGGTACTTCCATTACAACGAGCAAACGGAGCATCGGGTTCTGTACACCTTCGGACTTCTCCGGACATCTCCGGCATTTTATGTGATTAAAAACGGGCCGTATAGCAGGATATTATGATGTGAGGGAACTCGGTGCGCGCTGCCAATCCCCGAAGAATGGTACTTCCAATACAACGAGCATGCGGAGAATCCTGTCTTGTACATATTCGGCCTTTTCCGGCCAGTTTCGTCTTTTTAATTGTTTCAAAATGGGTCGTATCGCGGGATATTATGACGTGAGAGAACTCGTTGCGCGCTGCCAATCCCCGAAGAATGGTACATCCATTACAACGAGCATGCGGAGAATCCTGTCTTGTACATATTCGGCCTTTCCCGGCCAGTTTCGGCTTTTTAATAGTTTCAAAATGGGTCGTATCGCAGGATATTATGAGGTGTGAGAACTCGCAGCACGCTGCCAATCCCCGCAAAATGGTACGTCCATTACAACGAGCATACGGAGCAACGGGTTCTGTACACCTTTGGCATTTTCCGGACATTTCCGGCTTTTTAATTGTTTCAAAATAGGTCGTATCGCAGGATATTATGATGTGAGAGAACACGTTGCGCGCTGCCAATCCCCGAAGAATGGTACTTCCATTACAACGAGCATACGGAGCATCAGGTCCTGTACACCTTCGCCCTTTTCCGGACATTTCCTCCTTTTTAATTGTTTCAAAATGGGCCGTATTTCAGGATATTATGATGTGAGAGAACTCGTTACGCGCTGCCAATCCCCGAGAAATGGTACGCCCCTTACAACGAGCATACGGGGCATCAGGTTCTGTACACCTTCGGCCTTTTGCGGACATTTCCGGCATTTTAAGTGATCAAAAATGGGCCGTATATCAGGATATTATGATGTGTAAGAACCAGTTCCTCTCTGCCAACCCCCCAAAAATGGTACTTCCATTACAACAAGCAAAGGGAGCAACGAGTTCTGTACACCTTCGGCCTTTTCCGGACATTTCCGGCTTTTTAATTGTTTCAAATGGGCCGTATATCAGGATATTATGATGTGAGAGAACTCGTTGCGCGCTGCCAATCCCCGAAGAATGGTACTTCCATTACAATGAGCATGCGGAGAATCCTGTCTTGTACATATTCGGCCTTTTCCGGCCAGTTTCGGCTTTTTAATAGTTTCAAAATGAGTCGTATCGCAGGATATTATGAGGTGCGAGAACTCGCTGCACGCTGCCAATCCCCGAAAAATGGTACGCCCACTACAACGAGCATACGGAGCAACGGGTTCTGTACACCTTCGGCCTATTCCGGACATTTCTGGCTTTTTAATTGTTTCAAAATGGGCCGTATATCAGGATATTATGATGTGACAGAACTCGTTACGCGCTGCCAATCCCCGAGAAATGGTACGCCCCTTACAACGAGTATACGTAGCATCAGGTTCTGTACACCTTCGGCCTATTCCGGACATTTCCAGCATTTTATGTGACTAAAAACGGGTCGTATCGCAGGATATTATGATGTGTGAGATCTCGCTGCACGCAGGCAATCCCCGAAAAATGGTTCGCCCATTACAACGAGCATACGGAGCAACGGGTTCTGTACACCTTCGGCCTTTTCCGGATATTTCTTGCTTTTTAATTGTTTCAAAAAGGGTCGCATCGCAGGATACTATGATGTGTGAGACCTCGTTGAGCGCTGCCAATCCCCGAGGAATGGTACGCCCCTTACAACGAGTATACGTAGCATCAGGTTCTGTACACCTTCGGCCTTTTCCGGACATTTCCGGCATTTTAAGTGATCAAAAAAGGGCCGAATAGCAGGTTATTATGATGTGTAAAAACGCGTTGAGCGTTTCCAATCCCCCAAAAATGGCCCTTCCATTACAACGAGCATACGTAGCATCAGGTTCTGTACACCTTCGGCCTTTTCCGGACATTTCCGGCATTTTAAGTGATCAAAAATGGGCCGAATAGCAGGATATTATGATGTGTAAAAACGCGTTGAGCGTTTCCAATCCCCCAAAAATGGCCCTTCCATTACAACGAGCATACGGAGCAACGGGTTCTGTACACCTTCGGCCTTTTCCGGATATTTCCGGCTTTTTAATTGTTTCAAAATGGGCCGTATATCAGGATATTATGATGTGTAAGAACCAGTTGCTCTCTGCCAACCCCCCAAAAATGGTACTTCCATTACAACGAGCAAACGGAGCATTGGGTTCTGTACACCTTCGGCCTTTTCCGGACATCTCCGGCATTTTATGTGATTAAAAACGGGCCGTATAGCAGGATATTATGATGTGAGGGAACTCGTTGCGCGCTGCAAATCCCCGAAGAATGGTACTTCCATTACAACGAGCATGACGAGAATCCTGTCTTGTACATATTCGGCCTTTTCCGGCCAGTTTCGGCTTTTTAATTGTTTCAAAATGGGTCGTATCGCGCGATATTATGATGTGAGAGAACTCGTTGCGCGCTGCCAATCCCCGAAGAATGGTACATCCATTACAACGAGCATGCGGAGAATCCTGTCTTGTACATATTCGGCCTTTTCCGGACATTTCCGGCTTTTTAATTGTTTCAAAATGGGTCGTATCGCAGGATATTATGATGTGTAAGAACCAGTTGCTCTCTGCCAACCCCCCAAAAATGGTACTTCCATTACAACGAGCAAACGGAGCATTGGGTTCTGTACACCTTCGGCCTTTTCCGGACATCTCCGGCATTTTATGTGATTAAAAACGGGCCGTATAGCAGGATATTATGATGTGAGGGAACTCGTCGCGCGCTGCAAATCCCCGAAGAATGGTACTTCCATTACAACGAGCATGACGAGAATCCTGTCTTGTACATATTCGGCCTTTTCCGGCCAGTTTCGGCTTTTTAATAGTTTCAAAATGAGTCGTATCGCAGGATATTATGATGTGTGAGAACTCGCTGCACGCTGCCAATCCCCGAAGAATGGTACTTCCATTACAACGAGCATGACGAGAATCCTGTCTTGTACATATTCGGCCTTTTCCGGCCAGTTTCGGCTTTTTAATAGTTTCAAAATGAGTCGTATCGCAGGATATTATGAGGTGTGAGAACTCGCTGCACGCTGCCAATCCCGGTAAAGTGGTACGCCCATTACAACGAGCATACGGAGCAACGGGTTCTGTACACCTTTGGCATTTTCCGGACATTTCCGGCTTTTTAATTGTTTCAAAATGGGTCGTATCGCACGATATTATGATGTGTGAGATCTCGCTGCACGCTTCCAATCCCCGAAAAATGGTACGCCCATTACAACGAGTATACGGAGCAACGGGTTCTGTACACCTTCGGCCTTTTCCGGACATTTCCGGCTTTTTAATTGTTTCAAAATGGGCCGTATATCAGATTATTATGATGTGTAAGAGCCAGTTGCTCTCTGCAAACCCCCCAAAAATGGTACTTCCATTACAACGAGCAAACGGAGCATCGGGTTCTGTACACCTTCGGCCTTTTCCGGACATCTCCGGCATTTTATGTGATTAAAAACGGGCCGTATAGCAGGATATTGTGATGTGAGGGAACTCGGTGCGCGCTGCCAATCCCCGAAGAATGGTACTTCGAATACAACAAGCATGCGGAGAATCCTGTCATGTACATATTCGGCCTTTTCCGGCCAGTTTCATCTTTTTAGTTGTTTCAAAATGGGTCGTATCGCAGGATATTATGATGTGTGAGAACTCGCTGCACGCTGCCAACCCCCCAAAAATGGTACTTCCATTACAACGAGCAAACGGAGCATCGGGTTCTGTACACCTTCGGACTTTTCCGGACATCTCCGGCATTTTATGTGATTAAAAACGGGCCGTATAGCAGGATATTATGATGTGAGGGAACTCGGTGCGCGCTGCCAATCCCCGAAGAATGGTACTTCCAATACAACGAGCATGCGGAGAATCCTGTCTTGTACATATTCGGCCTTTTCCGGCCAGTTTCGTCTTTTTAATTGTTTCAAAATGGGTCGTATCGCGGGATATTATGACGTGAGAGAACTCGTTGCGCGCTGCCAATCCCCGAAGAATGGTACATCCATTACAACGAGCATGCGGAGAATCCTGTCTTGTACATATTCGGCCTTTCCCGGCCAGTTTCGGCTTTTTAATAGTTTCAAAATGGGTCGTATCGCAGGATATTATGAGGTGTGAGAACTCGCAGCACGCTGCCAATCCCCGCAAAATGGTACGCCCATTACAACGAGCATACGGAGCATCAGGTCCTGTACACCTTCGCCCTTTTCCGGACATTTCCTTCTTTTTAATTGTTTCAAAATGGGCCGTATTTCAGGATATTATGATGTGAGAGAACTCGTTACGCGCTGCCAATCCCCGAGAAATGGTACGCCCATTACAACGAGCATACGGAGCAACGGGTTCTGTACACCTTCGGCCTTTTCCGGACATTTCTGGCTTTTTAATTGTTTCAAAATGGGCCGTATATCAGGATATTATGATGTGACAGAATTCGTTACGCGCTGCCAATCCCCGAGAAATGGTACGCCCCTTACAACGAGTATACGTAGCATCAGGTTCTGTACACCTTCGGCCTATTCCGGACATTTCCAGCATTTTATGTGACTAAAAACGGGTCGTATCGCAGGATATTATGATGTGTGAGATCTCGCTGCACGCAGCCAATCCCCGAAAAATGGTTCGCCCATTACAACGAGCATACGGAGCAACGGGTTCTGTACACCTTCGGACTTTTCCGGATATTTCTTGCTTTTTAATTGTTTCAAAAAGGGTCGCATCGCAGGATACTATGATGTGTGAGACCTCGTTGCGCGCTGCCAATCCCCGAGGAATGGTACGCCCCTTACAACGAGTATACGTAGCATCAGGTTCTGTACACCTTCGGCATTTTCCGGACATTTCCGGCATTTTAAGTGATCAAAAATGGGCCGAATAGCAGGATATTATGATGTGTAAAAACGCGTTGAGCGTTTCCAATCCCCCAAAAATGGCCCTTCCATTACAACGAGCATACGGAGCAACGGGTTCTGTACACCTTCGGCCTTTTCCGGATATTTCCGGCTTTTTAATTGTTTCAAAAAGGGTCGTATCGCAGGTTATTATGATGAGTGAGATCTCGCTGCACGCTGCCAATCCCCGAAAAATTGTACGCCCATTACAACGAGCATACGGAGCATACGGGTTCTGTACACCTTCGGCCTTTTCCGGATATTTCCGGCTTTTTAATTGTTTCAAAATGGGCCGTATATCAGGATATTATGATGTGTAAGAACCAGTTGCTCTCTGCCAACCCCCCAAAAATGGTACTTCCATTACAACGAGCAAACGGAGCATTGGGTTCTGTACACCTTCGGCCTTTTCCGGACATCTCCGGAATTTTATGTGATTAAAAACGGAGCCGTATAGCAGGATATTATGATGTGAGGGAACTCGTTGCGCGTTGCAAATCCCCGAAGAATGGTACTTCCATTACAACGAGCATGACGAGAATCCTGTCTTGTACATATTCGGCCTTTTCCGGCCAGTTTCGGCTTTTTAATTGTTTCAAAATGGGTCGTATCGCGCGATATTATGATGTGAGAGAACTCGTTGCGCGCTGCCAATCCCCGAGAAATGGTACGCCCCTTACAACGAGTATACGTAGCATCAGGTTCTGTACACCTTCGGCCTTTTCCGGACATTTCCGGCATTTTATGTGATTAAAAACGGGTCGTATCGCAGGATATTATGATGTGTGAGAACTCGCTGCACGCTGCCAATCCCCCAAAAATGGTCCTTCCATTACAACGAGCATACGGAGCAACGGGTTCTGTACACCTTCGGCCTTTTCCGGACATTTCCGGCATTTTATGTGATTAAAAACGGGTCGTATCGCAGGATATTATGATGTGAGAGAACTCGTTGCGCGCTGCCAATCCCCGAGAAATGGTACGCCCCTTACAACGAGTATACGTAGCATCAGGTTCTGTACACCTTCGGCCTTTTCCGGACATTTCCGGAATTTTATGTGATTAAAAACGGAGCCGTATAGCAGGATATTATGATGTGAGGGAACTCGTTGCGCGTTGCAAATCCCCGAAGAATGGTACTTCCATTACAACGAGCATGCGGAGAATCCTGTCTTGTACATATTCGGCCATTTCCTGCCAGTTTCGGCTTTTTAATAGTTTCAAAATGGGTCGTATCGCAGGATATTATGAGGTGTGAGAACTGGCTGCACGCTGCCAATCCCCGAAAAATGGTACGCCCATTACAACGAGCATACGGAGCAACGGGTTCTGCACACCTTCAGCCTTTTCCGGATATTTCCGGCTTTTTAATTGTTTCAAAAAGGGTCGTATCGCAGGATATTATGATGTGTGAGACCTCGTTGCGCGCTGCCAATCCCCGAGAAATGGTACGCCCCTTACAACGAGTATACGTAGCATCAGGTTCTGTACACCTTCGGCCTTTTCCGGACATTTCCGGCATTTTATGTGATTAAAAACGGGTCGTATCGCAGGATATTATGATGTGTGAGAACTCGCTGCACGCTGCCAATCCCCCAAAAATGGTCCTTCCATTACAACGAGCATACGGAGCAACGGGTTCTGTACACCTTCGGCATTTTCCGGACATTTCCGGCTTTTTAATTGTTTCAAAATGGGTCGTATCGCGGGATATTATGATGTGAGAGAACTCGTTGCGCGCTGCCAATCCCCGAAGAATGGTACAACCATTACAACGAGCATGCGGAGAATCCTGTCTTGTACATATTCGGCCTTTTCCGGCCAGTTTCGGCTTTTTAATAGTTTCAAAATGGGTCGTATCGCAGGATATTATGAGGTGTGAGAACTCGCTGCACGCTGCCAATCCCCGAAAAATGGTACGCCCATTACAACGAGCATACGGAGCAACGGGTTCTGTACACCTTTGGCATTTTCCGGACATTTCCGGCTTTTTAATTGTTTCAAAATGGGTCGTATCGCAGGATATTATGATGTGAGAGAACTCGTTACGCGCTGCCAATCCCCGAGAAATGGTACGCCTGTTACAACGAGCATACGGAGCAACGGGTTCCGTACACCTTCGGCCTTTTCCGCACATCTCCGGCATTTTATGTGATTAAAAACGGGCCGTATAGCAGGATATTATGATGTGAGGGAACTCGTTGCGCGCTGCCAATCCCCGAAGAATGGTACATCCATTACAACGAGCATGCGGAGAATCCTGTCTTGTACATATTCGGCCTTTTCCGGCCAGTTTCGGCTTTTTAATAGTTTCAAAATGAGTCGTATCGCAGGATATTATGAGGTGTGAGAACTCGCTGCACACTGCCAATCCCCGAAAAATGGTACGCCCATTACAACGAGCATACGGAGCAACGGGTTCTGTACACCTTTGGCATTTTCCGGACATTTCCGGCTTTTTAATTGTTTCAAAATGGGTCGTATCGCAGGATATTATGATGTGAGAGAACTCGTTACGCGCTGCCAATCCCCGAGAAATGGTACTTCCATTACAACGAGCATGACGAGAATCCTATCTTGTACATATTCGGCCTTTTCCGGCCAGTTTCGGCTTTTTAATAGTTTCAAAATGGGTCGTATCGCAGGATATTATGAGGTGTGAGAACTAGCTGCACGCTGCCAATCCCCGAAAAATGGTACGCCCATTACAACGAGCATACGGAGCAACGGGTTCTGTACACCTTTGGCATTTTCCGGACATTTCCGGCTTTTTAATTGTTTCAAAATGGGTCGTATCGCAGGATATTATGATGTGAGAGAACTCGTTACGCGCTGCCAATCCCCGAGAAATGGTACGCCTGTTACAACGAGCATACGGAGCAACGGGTTCCGTACACCTTCGGCCTTTTCCGCACATCTCCGGCATTTTATGTGATTAAAAACGGGCCGTATAGCAGGATATTATGATGTGAGGGAACTCGTTGCGCGCTGCAAATCCCCGAAGAATGGTACTTCCATTACAACGAGCATGACGAGAATCCTGTCTTGTACATATTCGGCCTTTTCCGGCCAGTTTCGGCTTTTTAATAGTTTCAAAATGAGTCGTATCGCAGGATATTATGAGGTGTGAGAACTCGCTGCACACTGCCAATCCCCGAAAAATGGTACGCCCACTACAACGAGCATACGGAGCAACGGGTTCTGTATACCTTCGGCCTTTTCCGGACATTTCCGGCTTTTTAATTGTTTCAAAATGGGCCGTATATCAGGATATTATGATGTGAGAGAACTCGTTACGCGCAGCCAATCCCCGAGAAATGGAACGCCCCTTACAACGAGTATACGTAGCATCAGGTTCTGTACACCTTCGGCCTTTTCCGAACATTTCCGGCATTTTATGTGATTAAAAACGGGCCGTATAGCAGGATATTATGATGTGAGGGAACTCGTTGCGCGCTGCCAATCCCCGAAGAATGGTACATCCATTACAACGAGCATGCGGAGAATCCTGTCTTGTACATATTCGGCCTTTTCCGGCCAGTTTCGGCTTTTTAATAGTTTCAAAATGAGTCGTATCGCAGGATATTATGAGGTGTGAGAACTCGCTGCACACTGCCAATCCCCGAAAAATGGTACGCCCATTACAACGAGCATACGGAGCAACGGGTTCTGTACACCTTTGGCATTTTAGGGACATTTCCGGCTTTTTAATTGTTTCAAAATGGGTCGTATCGCAGGATATTATGATGTGAGAGAACTCGTTACGCGCTGCCAATCCCCGAGAAATGGTACATCCATTACAACGAGCCTGCGGAGAATCCTGTCTTGTACATATTCGGCCTTTTCCGGCCAGTTTCGGCTTTTTAATAGTTTCAAAATGGGTCGTATCGCAGGATATTATGAGGTGTGAGAACTCGCTGCACGCTGCCAATCCCCGAAAAATGGTACGCCCATTACAACGAGCATACGGAGCAACGGGTTCTGTACACCTTTGGCATTTTCCGGACATTTCCGGCTTTTTAATTGTTTCAAAATGGGTCGTATCGCAGGATATTATGATGTGAGAGAACTCGTTACGCGCTGCCAATCCCCGAGAAATGGTACGCCTGTTACAACGAGCATACGGAGCAACGGGTTCCGTACACCTTCGGCCTTTTCCGCACATCTCCGGCATTTTATGTGATTAAAAACGGGCCGTATAGCAGGATATTATGATGTGAGGGAACTCGTTGCGCGCTGCAAATCCCCGAAGAATGGTACTTCCATTACAACGAGCATGACGAGAATCCTGTCTTGTACATATTCGGCCTTTTCCGGCCAGTTTCGGCTTTTTAATAGTTTCAAAATGAGTCGTATCGCAGGATATTATGAGGTGTGAGAACTCGCTGCACACTGCCAATCCCCGAAAAATGGTACGCCCATTACAACGAGCATACGGAGCAACGGGTTCTGTACACCTCCGGCATTTTCCGGATATTTCCGGCTATTTTATTGTTTCAAAACGGGTCGTATCGCAGGATATTATGATGTGAGAGAACTCGTTGCTCTCTGCCAACCCCCCAAAAATGGTACTTCCATTACAACGAGCAAACGGAGCATCGGGTTCTGTACACCTTCGGCCTTTTCCGGACATCGCCGGCATTTTATGTGATTAAAAACGGGCCGTATAGCAGGATATTATGATGTGAGGGAACTCGTTGCGCGCTGCAAATCCCCGAAGAATGGTACATCCATTACAACGAGCATGCGGAGAATCCTGTCTTGTACATATTCGGCCTTTTCCGGCCAGTTTCGGCTTTTTAATAGTTTCAAAATGGGTCGTATCGCAGGATATTATGATGTGTGAGAACTCGCTGCACGCTGCCAATCCCCCAAAAATGGTCCTTCCATTACAACGAGCATACGGAGCAACGGGTTCTGTACACCTCCGGCATTTTCCGGATATTTCCGGCTATTTTATTGTTTCAAAACGGGTCGTATCGCAGGATATTATGATGTGAGAGAACTCGTTGCTCTCTGCCAACCCCCCAAAAATGGTACTTCCATTACAACGAGCAAACGGAGCATCGGGTTCTGTACACCTTCGGCCTTTTCCGGACATCGCCGGCATTTTATGTGATTAAAAACGGGCCGTATAGCAGGATATTATGATGTGAGGGAACTCGTTGCGCGCTGCAAATCCCCGAAGAATGGTACTTCCATTACAACGAGCATGACGAGAATCCTGTCTTGTACATATTCGGCCTTTTCCGGCCAGTTTCGGCTTTTTAATAGTTTCAAAATGAGTCGTATCGCAGGATATTATGAGGTGTGAGAGCTCGCTGCACGCTGCCAATCCCCGAAAAATGGTACGCCCACTACAAAGAGCAAAGTGAGCAACGGGTTCTGTACACCTTCGGCCTTTTCCGGACATTTCCGGCTTTTTAATTGTTTCAAAGTGGGCCGTATGTCAGGATATTATGATGTGAGAGAACTCGTTGCGCGCTGCCAATCCCCGAAGAATGGTACTTCCATTACAACGAGCATGCGGAGAATCCTGTCTTGTACATATTCGGCCTTTTCCGGCAAGTTTCGGCTTTTTAATAGTTTCAAAATGAGTCGTTTCGCAGGATATTATGAGGTGTGAGAACTCGCTGCACGCTGCCAATCCCCCAAAAATGGTCCTTCCATTACAACGAGCATACGGAGCAACGGGTTCTGTACACCTTCGGCCTTTTCCGGACATTTCCGGCTTTTTAATTGTTTCAAAATGGGCCGTATATCAGGTTATTATGATGTGTAAGAACCAGTTGCTCTCTGCCAACCCCCAAAAATGGTACTTCCATTACAACGAGCAAACGGAGCATTGGGTTCTGTACACCTTCGGCCTTTTCCGGACATCTCCGGCATTTTATGTGATTAAAAACGGGCCGTATAGCAGGATATTGTGATGTGAGGGAACTCGGTGCGCGCTGCCAATCCCCGAAGAATGGTACTTCGAATACAACAAGCATGCGGAGAATCCTGTCATGTACATGTTCGGCCTTTTCCGGCCAGTTTCATCTTTTTAGTTGTTTCAAAATGGGTCGTATCGCAGGATATTATGATGTGTGAGAACTCGCTGCACGCTGCCAACCCCCCAAAAATGGTACTTCCATTACAACGAGCAAACGGAGCATCGGGTTCTGTACACCTTCGGACTTCTCCGGACATCTCCGGCATTTTATGTGATTAAAAACGGGCCGTATAGCAGGATATTATGATGTGAGGGAACTCGGTGCGCGCTGCCAATCCCCGAAGAATGGTACTTCCAATACAACGAGCATGCGGAGAATCCTGTCTTGTACATATTCGGCCTTTTCCGGCCAGTTTCGTCTTTTTAATTGTTTCAAAATGGGTCGTATCGCGGGATATTATGACGTGAGAGAACTCGTTGCGCGCTGCCAATCCCCGAAGAATGGTACATCCATTACAACGAGCATGCGGAGAATCCTGTCTTGTACATATTCGGCCTTTCCCGGCCAGTTTCGGCTTTTTAATAGTTTCAAAATGGGTCGTATCGCAGGATATTATGAGGTGTGAGAACTCGCAGCACGCTGCCAATCCCCGCAAAATGGTACGTCCATTACAACGAGCATACGGAGCAACGGGTTCTGTACACCTTTGGCATTTTCCGGACATTTCCGGCTTTTTAATTGTTTCAAAATAGGTCGTATCGCAGGATATTATGATGTGAGAGAACACGTTGCGCGCTGCCAATCCCCGAAGAATGGTACTTCCATTACAACGAGCATACGGAGCATCAGGTCCTGTACACCTTCGCCCTTTTCCGGACATTTCCTCCTTTTTAATTGTTTCAAAATGGGCCGTATTTCAGGATATTATGATGTGAGAGAACTCGTTACGCGCTGCCAATCCCCGAGAAATGGTACGCCCCTTACAACGAGCATACGGGGCATCAGGTTCTGTACACCTTCGGCCTTTTGCGGACATTTCCGGCATTTTAAGTGATCAAAAATGGGCCGTATATCAGGATATTATGATGTGTAAGAACCAGTTCCTCTCTGCCAACCCCCCAAAAATGGTACTTCCATTACAACAAGCAAAGGGAGCAACGAGTTCTGTACACCTTCGGCCTTTTCCGGACATTTCCGGCTTTTTAATTGTTTCAAATGGGCCGTATATCAGGATATTATGATGTGAGAGAACTCGTTGCGCGCTGCCAATCCCCGATGAATGGTACTTCCATTACAATGAGCATGCGGAGAATCCTGTCTTGTACATATTCGGCCTTTTCCGGCCAGTTTCGGCTTTTTAATAGTTTCAAAATGAGTCGTATCGCAGGATATTATGAGGTGCGAGAACTCGCTGCACGCTGCCAATCCCCGAAAAATGGTACGCCCACTACAACGAGCATACGGAGCAACGGGTTCTGTACACCTTCGGCCTATTCCGGACATTTCTGGCTTTTTAATTGTTTCAAAATGGGCCGTATATCAGGATATTATGATGTGACAGAACTCGTTACGCGCTGCCAATCCCCGAGAAATGGTACGCCCCTTACAACGAGTATACGTAGCATCAGGTTCTGTACACCTTCGGCCTATTCCGGACATTTCCAGCATTTTATGTGACTAAAAACGGGTCGTATCGCAGGATATTATGATGTGTGAGATCTCGCTGCACGCAGGCAATCCCCGAAAAATGGTTCGCCCATTACAACGAGCATACGGAGCAACGGGTTCTGTACACCTTCGGCCTTTTCCGGATATTTCTTGCTTTTTAATTGTTTCAAAAAGGGTCGCATCGCAGGATACTATGATGTGTGAGACCTCGTTGAGCGCTGCCAATCCCCGAGGAATGGTACGCCCCTTACAACGAGTATACGTAGCATCAGGTTCTGTACACCTTCGGCCTTTTCCGGACATTTCCGGCATTTTAAGTGATCAAAAAAGGGCCGAATAGCAGGTTATTATGATGTGTAAAAACGCGTTGAGCGTTTCCAATCCCCCAAAAATGGCCCTTCCATTACAACGAGCATACGTAGCATCAGGTTCTGTACACCTTCGGCCTTTTCCGGACATTTCCGGCATTTTAAGTGATCAAAAATGGGCCGAATAGCAGGATATTATGATGTGTAAAAACGCGTTGAGCGTTTCCAATCCCCCAAAAATGGCCCTTCCATTACAACGAGCATACGGAGCAACGGGTTCTGTACACCTTCGGCCTTTTCCGGATATTTCCGGCTTTTTAATTGTTTCAAAATGGGCCGTATATCAGGATATTATGATGTGTAAGAACCAGTTGCTCTCTGCCAACCCCCCAAAAATGGTACTTCCATTACAACGAGCAAACGGAGCATTGGGTTCTGTACACCTTCGGCCTTTTCCGGACATCTCCGGCATTTTATGTGATTAAAAACGGGCCGTATAGCAGGATATTATGATGTGAGGGAACTCGTTGCGCGCTGCAAATCCCCGAAGAATGGTACTTCCATTACAACGAGCATGACGAGAATCCTGTCTTGTACATATTCGGCCTTTTCCGGCCAGTTTCGGCTTTTTAATTGTTTCAAAATGGGTCGTATCGCGCGATATTATGATGTGAGAGAACTCGTTGCGCGCTGCCAATCCCCGAAGAATGGTACATCCATTACAACGAGCATGCGGAGAATCCTGTCTTGTACATATTCGGCCTTTTCCGGACATTTCCGGCTTTTTAATTGTTTCAAAATGGGTCGTATCGCAGGATATTATGATGTGAGAGAACTCGTTGCGCGCTGCCAATCCCCGAAGAATGGTACTTCCATTACAACGAGCATACGGAGCATCAGGTTCTGTACACCTTCGGCCTTTTCCGGACATTTCCGGCTTTTTAATTGTTTCAAAATGGGCCGTATATCAGGATATTATGATGTGAGAGAACTCGTTGCGCGCTGCCAATCCCCGAAGAATGGTACTTCCATTACAACGAGCATGCGGAGAATCCTGTCTTGTACATATTCGGCCATTTCCGGCCAGTTTCGGCTTGTTAATAGTTTCAAAATGGGTCGTATCGCAGGATATTATGAGGTGTGAGAACTGGCTGCACGCTGGAAATCCCCGAAAAATGGTACGCCCATTACAACGAGCATACGGAGCAACGGGTTCTGTACACCTTCGGCCTTTTCCGGACATTTCCGGCTTTTTAATTGCTTCAAAATGGGCCGTATATCAGGATATTATGATGTGAGAGAACTCGTTACGCGCAGCCAATCCCCGAGAAATGGAACGCCCCTTACAACGAGTATACGTAGCATCAGGTTCTGTACACCTTCGGCCTTTTCCGAACATTTCCGGCATTTTATGTGATTAAAAACGGGTCGTATCGCAGGATATTATGATGTGTGAGAACTCGCTGCACGCTGCCAATCCCCCAAAAATGGTCCTTCCATTACAACGAGCATACGGAGCAACGGGTTCTGTACACCTTCGGCATTTTCCGGACATTTCCGGCTATTTTATTGTTTCAAAACGGGTCGTATCGCAGGATATTATGATGTGAGAGAACTCGTTGCTCTCTGCCAACCCCCCAAAAATGGTACTTCCATTACAACGAGCAAACGGAGCATCGGGTTCTGTACACCTTCGGCCATTTCCGGAAATCGCCGGCATTTTGTGTGATTAAAAACGGGCCGTATAGCAGGATATTATGATGTAAGGGAACTCGTTGCGCGCTGCAAATCCCCGAAGAATGGTACTTCCATTACAACGAGCATGACGAGTATCCTGTCTTGTACATATTCGGCCTTTTCCGGCCAGTTTCGGCTTTTTAATAGTTTCAAAATGAGTCGTATCGCAGGATATTATGAGGTGTGACAGCTCGCTGCACGCTGCCAATCCCCGAAAAATGGTACGCCCACTACAACGAGCATACGGAGCAACGGGTTCTGTACACCTTCGGCCTTTTCCGGACATTTCCGGCTCTTTAATTGTTTCAAAATGTGCCGTTTATCAGGATATTATGATGTGAGAGAACACGTTACGCGCTGCCAATCCCCGAGAAATGGTACGCCCCTTACAACGAGCATACGGAGCATCAGGTTCTGTACACCAGTATATTATGATGTGTAAAAACGCGTTGAGCGTTGCCGATCCCCCAAAAATGGTCCTACCCTTACAACGAGCATACGGAGCATCGGGTTCTGTAAACCTTCGGCCTTTTCCGGATATTTCCGGCTTTTTAATTGTTTCAAAAAGGGTCGTATCGCACGATATTAGGATGTGTGTGATCTCGCTGCACGCTTCCAATCCCCGAAAAATGGTACGCCCATTACAACGAGCATACGGAGCAACGGGTTCTGTACACCTTCGGCCTTTTCCGGAAATTTCCGGCTTTTTAATTGTTTCAAAATGGGCCGTATATCAGGATATTATGATGTGAGAGAACTCGTTGCGCGCTGCCTATCCCCGAAGAATGGTACTTCCATTACAACGAGCATGCGGAGAATCCTGTCTTGTACATATTCGGCCTTTTCCGGCAAGTTTCGGCTTTTTAATAGTTTCAAAATGAGTCGTTTCGCAGGATATTATGAGGTGTGAGAACTCGCTGCACGCTGCCCATCCCCGAAAAATGGTACTTCCATTACAACGAGCAAACGGGGCATCGGGTTCTGTACACCTTCGGCCTTTTCCGGACATCTCCGGCATTTTATGTGATTAAAAACGGGCCGTATATCAGGATATTATGATGTGAGAGAACTCGTTGCGCGCTGCCAATCTCCGAAGAATGGTATGCCCATTACAACGAGCATACGGAGCAACGGGTTCTGTACACCTTTGGCATTTTCCGGACATTTCCGGCTTTTTAATTGTTTCAAAATGGGTCGTATCGCACGATATTATGATGTGTGAGATCTCGCTGCACGCTTCCAATCCCCGAAAAATGGTACGCCCATTACAACGAGCATACGGAGCAACGGGTTCTGTACACCTTCGGCCTTTTCCGGACATTTCCGGCTTTTTAATTGTTTCAAAATGGGCCGTATATCAGATTATTATGATGTGTAAGAGCCAGTTGCTCTCTGCCAACCCCCCAAAAATGGTACTTCCATTACAACGAGCAAACGGAGCATCGGGTTCTGTACACCTTCGGCCTTTTCCGGACATCTCCGGCATTTTATGTGATTAAAAACGGGCCGTATAGCAGGATATTATGATGTGAGGGAACTCGGTGCGCGCTGCCAATCCCCGAAGAATGGTACTTCCAATACAACGAGCATGCGGAGAATCCTGTCATGTACATATTCGGCCTTTTCCGGCCAGTTTCGTCTTTTTAGTTGTTTCAAAATGGGTCGTATCGCAGGATATTATGATGTGTGAGAACTCGCTGCACGCTGCCAACCCCCCAAAAATGGTACTTCCATTACAACGAGCAAACGGAGCATCGGGTTCTGTACACCTTCGGCCTTTTCCGGACATCTCCGGCATTTTATGTGATTAAAAACGGGCCGTATAGCAGGATATTATGATGTGAGGGAACTCGGTGCGCGCTGCCAATCCCCGAAGAATGGTACTTCCAATACAACGAGCATGCGGAGAATCCTGTCTTGTACATATTCGGCCTTTTCCGGCCAGTTTCGTCTTTTTAATTGTTTCAAAATGGGTCGTATCGCGGGATATTATGATGTGTGAGATCTCGCTGCACGCTTCCAATCCCCGAAAAATGGTACATTCATTACAACGAGCATGCGGAGAATCCTGTCTTGTACATATTCGGCCTTTTCCGGCCAGTTTCGTCTTTTTAATTGTTTCAAAATGGGTCGTATCGCGGGATATTATGACGTGAGAGAACTCGTTGCGCGCTGCCAATCCCCGAAGAATGGTACATCCATTACAACGAGCATGCGGAGAATCCTGTCTTGTACATATTCGGCCTTTCCCGGCCAGTTTCGGCTTTTTAATAGTTTCAAAAAGGGTCGTATCGCAGGATATTATGAGGTGTGAGAACTCGCAGCACCCTGCCAATCCCCGCAAAATGGTACGCCCATTACAACGAGCATACGGAGCAACGGGTTCTGTACACCTTCGGCCTTTTCCGGAAATTTCCGGCTTTTTAATTGTTTCAAAATGGGCCGTATATCAGGATATTATGATGTGAGAGAACTCGTTGCGCGCTGCCTATCCCCGAAGAATGGTACTTCCATTACAACGAGCATGCGGAGAATCCTGTCTTGTACATATTCGGCCTTTTCCGGCAAGTTTCGGCTTTTTAATAGTTTCAAAATGAGTCGTTTCGCAGGATATTATGAGGTGTGAGAACTCGCTGCACGCTGCCCATCCCCGAAAAATGGTACTTCCATTACAACGAGCAAACGGGGCATCGGGTTCTGTACACCTTCGGCCTTTTCCGGACATCTCCGGCATTTTATGTGATTAAAAACGGGCCGTATATCAGGATATTATGATGTGAGAGAACTCGTTGCGCGCTGCCAATCTCCGAAGAATGGTATGCCCATTACAACGAGCATACGGAGCAACGGGTTCTGTACACCTTTGGCATTTTCCGGACATTTCCGGCTTTTTAATTGTTTCAAAATGGGTCGTATCGCACGATATTATGATGTGTGAGATCTCGCTGCACGCTTCCAATCCCCGAAAAATGGTACGCCCATTACAACGAGCATACGGAGCAACGGGTTCTGTACACCTTCGGCCTTTTCCGGACATTTCCGGCTTTTTAATTGTTTCAAAATGGGCCGTATATCAGATTATTATGATGTGTAAGAGCCAGTTGCTCTCTGCCAACCCCCCAAAAATGGTACTTCCATTACAACGAGCAAACGGAGCATCGGGTTCTGTACACCTTCGGCCTTTTCCGGACATCTCCGGCATTTTATGTGATTAAAAACGGGCCGTATAGCAGGATATTATGATGTGAGGGAACTCGGTGCGCGCTGCCAATCCCCGAAGAATGGTACTTCCAATACAACGAGCATGCGGAGAATCCTGTCATGTACATATTCGGCCTTTTCCGGCCAGTTTCGTCTTTTTAGTTGTTTCAAAATGGGTCGTATCGCAGGATATTATGATGTGTGAGAACTCGCTGCACGCTGCCAACCCCCCAAAAATGGTACTTACATTACAACGAGCAAACGGAGCATCGGGTTCTGTACACCTTCGGCCTTTTCCGGACATCTCCGGCATTTTATGTGATTAAAAACGGGCCGTATAGCAGGATATTATGATGTGAGGGAACTCGGTGCGCGCTGCCAATCCCCGAAGAATGGTACTTCCAATACAACGAGCATGCGGAGAATCCTGTCTTGTACATATTCGGCCTTTTCCGGCCAGTTTCGTCTTTTTAATTGTTTCAAAATGGGTCGTATCGCGGGATATTATGATGTGTGAGATCTCGCTGCACGCTTCCAATCCCCGAAAAATGGTACATTCATTACAACGAGCATGCGGAGAATCCTGTCTTGTACATATTCGGCCTTTTCCGGCCAGTTTCGTCTTTTTAATTGTTTCAAAATGGGTCGTATCGCGGGATATTATGACGTGAGAGAACTCGTTGCGCGCTGCCAATCCCCGAAGAATGGTACATCCATTACAACGAGCATGCGGAGAATCCTGTCTTGTACATATTCGGCCTTTCCCGGCCAGTTTCGGCTTTTTAATAGTTTCAAAATGGGTCGTATCGCAGGATATTATGAGGTGTGAGAACTCGCAGCACCCTGCCAATCCCCGCAAAATGGTACGCCCATTACAACGAGCATACGGAGCAACGGGTTCTGTACACCTTTGGCATTTTCTGGACATTTCCGGCTTTTTAATTGTTTCAAAATGGGTCGTATCGCAGGATATTATGATGTGAGAGAACTCGTTGCGCGCTGCCAATCCCCGCAGAATGGTACTTCCATTACAACGAGCATACGGAGCATCAGGTTCTGTACACCTTCGCCCTTTTCCGGACATTTCCGGCTTTTTAATTGTTTCAAAATGGGCCGTATTTCAGGATATTATGACGTGACAGAACTCGTTACGCGCTGCCAATCCCCGAGAAATGGTACGCCCCTTACAACGAGCATACGGAGCATCAGGTTCTGTACACCTTAGGCCTTTTCCGGACATTTCCGGCATTTTAAGTGATCCAAAATGGGCCGAATAGCAGGATACTATGATGTGTAAAAACGCGTTGAGCGTTGCCAATCCCCCAAAAATGGTCCTTCCATTACAACGAGCATACGGAGCAACGGGTTCTGTACACCTTCGGCCTTTTCCGGATATTTCCGGCTTTTTAATTGTTTCAAAAAGGGTCGTATCGCAGGATATTATGATGTGTGAGATCTCGCTGCACGCTGCCAATCCCCGAGAAATGGTACGCCCCTTACAACGAGCATACGGAGCATCAGGTTCTGTACACCTTCGGCCTTTTCCGGACATTTCCGGCATTTTAAGTGATCAAAAACGGGCCGTATAGCAGGATATTATGATGTCAGGGAACTCGTTGCGCGCTGCAAATCCCCGAAGAATGGTACTTCCATTACAACGAGCATGACGAGAATCCTGTCATGTACATATTCGGCCTTTTCCGGCCAGTTTCGGCTTTTTAATAGTTTCAAAATGAGTCGTATCGCAGGATATTATGAGGTGTGAGAACTCGCTGCACGCTGCCAATCCCCGAAAAATGGTACGCCCACTACAACGAGCATACGGAGCAACGGGTTCTGTACACCTTCGGCCTTTTCCGGACATTTCCGGCTTTTTAATTGTTTCAAAATGGGCCGTACATCAGATTATTATGATGTGTAAGAGCCAGTTGCTCTCTGCCAACCCCCCAAAAATGGTACTTCCATTACAACGAGCAAACGGAGCATCGGGTTCTGTACACCTTCGGCCTTTTCCGGACATCTCCGGCATTTTATGTGATTAAAAACGGACCGTATAGCAGGATATTATGATGTGAGGGAACTCGTTGCGCGCTGCCATTCCCCGAAGAATGGTACTTCCAATACAACGAGTATGCGGAGAATACTGTCTTGTACATATTCGGCCTTTTCCGGCAAGTTTCGGCTTTTTAATAGTTTCAAAATGAGTCGTTTCGCAGGATATTATGAGGTGAGAGAACTCGTTACGCGCAGCCAATCCCCGAGAAATGGAACGCCCCTTACAACGAGTATACGTAGCATCAGGTTCTGTACACCTTCGGCCTTTTCCGAACATTTCCGGCATTTTATGTGATTAAAACGGGTCGTATCGCAGGATATTATGATGTGTGAGAACTCGCTGCACGCTGCCAATCCCCCAAAAATGGTCCTTCCATTACAACGAGCATACGGAGCAACGGGTTCTGTACACCTTCGGCATTTTCCGGACATTTCCGGCTATTTTATTGTTTCAAAACGGGTCGTATCGCAGGATATTATGATGTGAGAGAACTCGTTGCTCTCTGCCAACCCCCCAAAAATGGTACTTCCATTACAACGAGCAAACGGAGCATCGGGTTCTGTACACCTTCGGCCTTTTCCGGACATCGCCGGCATTTTATGTGATTAAAAACGGGCCGTATAGCAGGATATTATGATGTGAGGGAACTCGTTGCGCGCTGCAAATCCCCGAAGAATGGTACTTCCATTACAACGAGCATGACGAGTATCCTGTCTTGTACATATTCGGCCTTTTCCGGCCAGTTTCGGCTTTTTAATAGTTTCAAAATGAGTCGTATCGCAGGATATTATGAGGTGTGAGAGCTCGCTGCACGCTGCCAATCCCCGAAAAATGGTACGCCCACTACAACGAGCATACGGAGCAACGGGTTCTGTACACCTTCGGCGTTTTCCGGACATTTCCGGCTTTTTAACTGTTTCAAAATGTGCCGTTTATCAGGATATTATGATGTGAGAGAACACGTTACGCGCTGCCAATCCCCGAGAAATGGTACGCCCCTTACAACGAGCATACGGAGCATCAGGTTCTGTACACCAGTATATTATGATGTGTAAAAACGCGTTGAGCGTCGCCGATCCCCCAAAAATGGTCCTTCCCTTACAACGAGCATACGGAGCATCGGGTTCTGTAAACCTTCGGCCTTTTCCGGATATTTCTGGCTTTTTAATTGTTTCAAAAAGGGTCGTATCGCACGATATTATGATGTGTGTGATCTCGCTGCACGCTTCCAATCCCCGAAAAATGGTACGCCCATTACAACGAGCATACGGAGCAACGGGTTCTGTACACCTTCGGCCTTTTCCGGACATTTCCGGCTTTTTAATTGTTTCAAAATGGGCCGTATATCAGGATATTATGATGTGAGAGAACTCGTTGCGCGCTGCCTATCCCCGAAGAATGGTACTTCCATTACAACGAGCATGCGGAGAATCCTGTCTTGTACATATTCGGCCTTTTCCGGCAAGTTTCGGCTTTTTAATAGTTTCAAAATGAGTCGTTTCGCAGGATATTATGAGGTGTGAGAACTCGCTGCACGCTGCCCATCCCCGAAAAATGGTACTTCCATTACAACGAGCAAACGGGGCATCGGGTTCTGTACACCTTCGGCCTTTTCCGGACATCTCCGGCATTTTATGTGATTAAAAACGGGCCGTATATCAGGATATTATGATGTGAGAGAACTCGTTGCGCGCTGCCAATCTCGGAAGAATGGTACGTCCATTACAACGAGCATGCGGAGAATCCTGTCTTTTACATATTCGGCCTTTTCCGGCAAGTTTCGGCTTTTTAATAGTTTCAAAATGAGTCGTTTCGCAGGATGTTATGAGGTGTGAGAACTCGCTGCACGCTGCCAATCCCCGAAAAATGGTACGCCCATTACAACGAGCATACGGAGCAACGGGTTCTGTACACCTTTGGCATTTTCTGGACATTTCCGGCTTTTTAATTGTTTCAAAATGGGTCGTATCGCACGATATTATGATGTGTGAGATCTCGCTGCACGCTTCCAATCCCCGAAAAATGGTACGCCCATTACAACGAGCATACGGAGCAACGGGTTCTGTACACCTTCGGCCTTTTCCGGACATTTCCGGCTTTTTAATTGTTTCAAAATGGGCCCTATATCAGATTATTATGATGTGTAAGAGCCAGTTGCTCTCTGCCAACCCCCCAAAAATGGTACTTCCATTACAACGAGCAAACGGAGCATCGGGTTCTGTACACCTTCGACCTTTTCCGGACATCTCCGGCATTTTGTGTGATTAAAAACGGGCCGTATAGCAGGATATTATGATGTGAGGGAACTCGGTGCGCGCTGCCAATCCCCGAAGAATGGTACTTCCAATACAACGAGCATGCGGAGAATCCTGTCATGTACATATTCGGCCTTTTCCGGCCAGTTTCGTCCTTTTAATTGTTTCAAAATGGGTCGTATCGCGGGATATTATGACGTGAGTGAACTCGTTGCGCACTGCCAATCCCCGAAGAATGGTACATCCATTACAACGAGCATGCGGAGAATCCTGTCTTGTACATATTCGGCCTTTCCCGGCCAGTTTCGGCTTTTTAATAGTTTCAAAATGGGTCGTATCGCAGGACATTATGAGGTGTGAGAACTCGCAGCACCCTGCCAATCCCCGCAAAATGGTACGCCCATTACAACGAGCATACGGAGCAACGGGTTCTGTACACCTTCGGCCTTTTCCGGACATTTCCGGCTTTTTAATTGTTTCAAAATGGGCCGTATATCAGATTATTATGATGTGTAAGAGCCAGTTGCTCTCTGCCAACCCCCCAAAAATGGTACTTCCATTACAACGAGCAAACGAAGCATCGGGTTCTGTACACCTTCGGCCTTTTCCGGACATCTCCGGCATTTTATGTAATTAAAAACGGGCCGTATAGCAGGATATTATGATGTGAGGGAACTCGTTGCGCGCTGCAAATCCCCGAAGAATGGTACTTCCATTACAACGAGCATGACGAGAATCCTGTCTTGTACATATTCGGCCTTTTCCGGCCAGTTTCGGCTTTTTAATAGTTTCAAAATGAGTCGTATCGCAGGATATTATGAGGTGTGAGAACTCGCTGCACGCTGCCAATCCCCGAAATTAGTACGCCCATTACAACGAGCATACGGAGCAACGGGTTCTGTACACCTTCGGCCTTTTCCGGACATTTCCGGCTTTTTAATTGTTTCAAAATGGGTCGTATCGCGCGATATTATGATGTGAGAGAACTCGTTGCGCGCTGCCAATCCCCGAAGAATGTTACTTCCAATACAACGAGCATGCGGAGAATCCTGTCATGTACATATTCGGCCTTTTCCGGCCAGTTTCGTCTTTTTAGTTGTTGCAAAATGGGTCGTATCGCAGGATATTATGATGTGTGAGAACTCGCTGCACGCTGCCAACCCCCCAAAAATGGTACTTCCATTACAACGAGCAAACGGAGTATCGGGTTCTGTACACCTTCGGCCTTTTCCGGACATCTCCGGTATTTTCTGTGATTAAAAACGGGCCGTATAGCAGGATATTATGATGTGAGGGAACTCGGTGCGCGCTGCCAATCCCCGAAGAATGGTACTTCCAATACAACGAGCATGCGGAGAATCCTGTCTTGTACATATTCGGCCTTTTCCGGCCAGTTTCGTCTTTTTAATTGTTTCAAAATGGGTCGTATCGCGGGATATTATGACGTGAGAGAACTCGTTGCGCGCTGCCAATCCCTGAAGAATGGTACATCCATTACAACGAGCATGCGGAGAATCCTGTCTTGTACATATTCGGCCTTTCCCGGCCAGTTTCGGCTTTTTAATAGTTTCAAAATGGGTCGTATCGCAGGATATTATGATGTGTGAGAACTCGCTGCACGCTGCCAATCCCTCAAAAATGGTCCTTCCATTACAACGAGCATACGGAGCAACGTGTTCTGTACACCTTCGGCATTTTCCGGACATTTCCGGCTTTTTAATTGTTTCAAAATGGGTCGTATCGCGGGATATTATGATGTGAGAGAACTCGTTGCGCGGTGCCAATCCCCGAAGAATGGTACTTCCATTACAACGAGCATACGGAGCATCAGGTTCTGTACACCTTCGGCCTTTTCCGGACATTTCCGGCATTTTAAGTGATCAAAAATGGGCCGAATAGCAGGATATTATGATGTGTAAAAACGCGTTGACCGTTGCCAATCCCCCAAAAATGGTCCTCCCATTACAACGAGCATACGGAGCAACGGGTTTTGTACACCTTCGGCCTTTTCCGGATTTTTCCGGCTTTATAATTGTTTCAAAAAGGGTCGTATCGCAGGATATTATGATGTGTGAGATCTCGCTGCACGCTGCCAATCCCCGAAAAATGGTACGCCCATTACAACGAGCATACGGAGCAACGGGTTCTGTACACCTTCGGCCTTTTCCGGACATTTCCGGCTTTTTAATTGTTCAAAAAGGGTCGTATCGCACGATATTATGATGTGTGACATCTCGCTGCACGCATCCAATCCCCGAAAAATGGTCCTTACATTACAACGAGCATACGGAGCAACGGGTTCTGTACACGTTCGGCATTTTCCGGACATTTCCGGCTATTTAATTGTTTCAAAATGGGTCGTATCGCAGGATATTATGATGTGAGAGTACTCGTTGCGCGCTGCTAATCCCCGAAGAATGGTACATCCATTACAACGAGCATGCGGAGAATCCTGTCTTGTACATATTCGGCCTTTTCAGGCCAGTTTCGGCTTTTTAATAGTTTCAAAATGGGTCGTATCGCAGGATATTATGAAGTGTGAGAACTCGCTGCACGCTGCCAATCCCCGAAAAATGGTTCGCCCATTACAACTAGCATACGGAGCAACGGGTTCTGTACACCTTCAGCCTTTTCCGGATATTTCCCGCTTTTTAATTGTTTCAAAAAGGGTCGTATCGCAGGATATTATGATGTGTGAGATCTCGCTGCACGCTGCCAATCCCCGAAAAATGGTACGCCCATTACAACCAGCATACGGAGCAACGGGTTCTGTACACCTTCGGCCTTTTCCGGATATTTCCGGCTTTTTAATTGTTTCAAAAAGGGTCGTATCGCAGGATATTATGATGTGTGAGATCTCGTTGCGCGCTGCCAATCCCCGAGAAATGGTACGCCCCTTACAACGAGTATACGTAGCATCAGGTTCTGTACACCTTCGTCCTTTTCCGGACATTTCCGGCATTTTACGTGATTAAAAACGGGTCGTATCGCAGGATATTATGATGTGTGAGAACTGGCTGCACGCTGCCAATCCCCGAAAAATGGTCCTTCCATTACAACGAGCATACGGAGCAACGGGTTCTGTACACCTTCGGCCTTTTTTGGACATTTCCGGCATTTTATGTGAATAAAAACGGGTCGTATCGCAGGATATTATGATGTGTGAGATCTCGCTGCACGCTGCCAATCCCCGAAAAATGGTACGCCCATTACAACGAGCATACGGAGCAACGGGTTATGTACACGTTCGGCATTTTCCGGACATTTCCGGCTATTTAATTGTTTCAAAATGGGTCGTATCGCAGGATATTATGATGTGAGAGAACTCGTTGCGCGTTGCCAATCCCCGAAGAATGGTACATCCATTACAACGAGCATGCGGAGAATCCTGTCTTGTACATATTCGGCCTTTTCCGGCCAGTTTCGGCTTTTTAATAGTTTCAAAATGGGTCGTATCGCAGGATATTATGAAGTGTGGGAACTCGCTGCACGCTGCCAATCCCCGAAAAATGGTACGCCCATTACAACGAGCATACGGAGCAACGGGTTCTGTACACCTTCAGCCTTTTCCGGATATTTCCCGCTTTTTAATTGTTTCAAAAAGGGTCGTATCGCAGGATATTATGATGTGTGAGACCTCGTTGCGCGCTGCCAATCCCCGAGAAATGGTACGACCCTTACAACGAGTATACGTAGCATCAGGTTCTGTACACCTTCGGCCTTTTCCGGACATTTCCGGCTATTTAGTTGTTTCAAAATGGGCCGTATTTCAGGATATTATGATGTGAGAGAACTCGTTACGCGCTGCCAATCCCCGAGAAATGGTACGCCCATTACAACGAGCATACGGAGCAACGGGTTCTGTACACATTCGGCCTTTTCCGGACATTTCCGGCTTTTTAATTGTTTCAAAATGGGCCGTATATCAGATTATTATGATGTGTAAGAGCCAGTTGCTCTCTGCCAACTCCCCAAAAATGGTACTTCCATTACAACGAGCAAACGGAGCATCGGGTTCTGTACACCTTCGGCCTTTTCCGGACATTTCCGGCTTTTTAATTGTTTCAAAATGGGCCGTATTTCAGGATATTATGATGTGAGAGAACTCGTTACGCGCTGCCAATCCCCGAGAAATGGTACGCCCCTTACAACGAGCATACGGAGCATCAGGTTCTGTACACCTTCGGCCTTTTCCGGACATTTCCGGCATTTTAAGTGATCAAAAATGGGCCGAATAGCAGGATATTATGATGTGTAAAAACGCGTTGAGCGTTGCCAATCCCCGAGAAATGGTACGCCCCTTACAACGAGCATACGGAGCATCAGGTTCTGTACACCTTCGGCCTTTTCCGGACATTTCCGGCATTTTAAGTGATCAAAAACGGGCCGTATATCAGGATATTATGATGTGTAAGAACCAGTTGCTCTCTGCCAACCCCCCAAAAATGGTACTTCCATTACAACGAGCAAACGGAGCATTGGGTTCTGTACACTTTCGGCCTTTTCCGGACATCTCCGGCATTTTATGTGATTAAAAACGGGTCGTATCGCAGGATATTATGGTGTGAGAGAACTCGGTGCGCGCTGCCATTCCCCGAAGAATGGTACTTCCAATACAACGAGCATGCGGAGAATCCTGTCTTGTACATCTTCGGCCTTTTCCGGCCAGTTTCGGCTTTTTAATAGTTTCAAAATGGGTCGTATCGCAGGATATTATGAGGTGTGAAAACTGGCTGCACGCTGGAAATCCCCGAAAAATGGTACGCCCATTACAACAAGCAAAGGGAGCAACGGGTTCTGTACACCTTCGGCCTTTTCCGGACATTTCCGGCTTTTTAATTGTTTCAAAATGGGCCGTATATCAGGATATTATGATGTGAGAGAACTCGTCGCGCGCTGCCAATCCCCGAGAAATGGTACGGCCCTTACAACGAGCATACGGAGCATCAGGTTCTGTACACCTTCGTCCTTTTCCGGACATTTCCGGCATTTTAAGTGATCAAAAACGGGCCGAATAGCAGGATATTATGATGTGAGAGAACACGGTGCGCGCTGCCAATCCCCGAAGAATGGTACTTCCAATACAACCAGCATCCGGAGAATCCTGTCTTGTACATATTCGGCCTTTTCCGGATATTTCCGGCTTTTTAATTGTTTCAAAAAGGGTCGTATCGCAGGATATTATGATGTGTGAGATCTCGTTGCGCGCTGCCAATCCCCGAGAAATGGTACGCCCCTTACAACGAGTATACGTAGCATCAGGTTCTGTACACCTTCGGCCTTTTCCGGACATTTCCGGCATTTTATGTGATTAAAAACGGGTCGTATCGCAGGATATTATGATGTGTGAGAACTAGCTGCACGCTGCCAATCCCCGAAAAATGGTCCTTCCATTACAACGAGCATACGGGGCAACGGGTTCTGTACACCTTCGGCCTTTTCCGGACATTTCCGGCATTTTATGTGATTAAAAACGGGTCGTATCGCAGGATATTATGATGTGTGAGATCTCGCTGCACGCTGCCAATCCCCGAAAAATGGTACGCCTATTACAACGAGCATACGGAGCAACGGGTTATGTACACGTTCGGCATTTTCCGGACATTTCCGGCTATTTAATTGTTTCAAAATGGGTCGTATCGCAGGATATTATGATGTGAGAGAACTCGTTGCGCGCTGCCAATCCCCGAAGAATGGTACATCCATTACAACGAGCATGACGAGAATCCTGTCTTGTACATATTCGGCCTCTTCCGGCCAGTTTCGGCTTTTTAATAGTTTCGAAATGAGTCGTATAGCAGGATATTATGAGGTGTGAGAACTCGCTGCACGCTGCCAATCCCCGAAAAATGGTACGCCCACTACAACGAGCATACGGAGCAACGGGTTCTGTACACCTTCGGCCTTTTCCGGACATTTCCGGCTTTTTAATTGTTTCAAAATGTGCCGTTTATCAGGATATTATGATGTGAGAGAACACGTTACGCGCTGCCAATCCCCGAGAAATGGTACGCCCCTTACAACGAGCATACGGAGCATCAGGTTCTGTACACCTTAGGCCTTTTCCGGACATTTCCGGCATTTTAAGTGATCAAAAACGGGCCGAATAGCAGGATATTATGATGTGTAAAAACGCGTTGAGCGTTGCCAATCCCCCAAAAATGGTCCTTCCCTTACAACGAGCATACGGAGCATCGGGTTCTGTACACCTTCGGCCTTTTCCAGATATTTCCGGCTTTTTAATTGTTTCAAAAATGGTCGTATCGCACGATATTATGATGTGTGAGATCTCGCTGCACACTTCCAATCCCCGAAAAATGGTACGCCCATTACAACGAGCATACGGAGCAACGGGTTCTGTACACCTTCGGCCTTTTCCGGACATTTCCGGCTTTTTAATTGTTTCAAAATGGGCCGTATATCAGATTATTATGATGTGTAAGAACCAGTTGCTCTCTGCCAACCCCCCAAAAATGGTACTTCCATTACAACGAGCAAACGGAGTATCGGGTTCTGTACACCTTCGGCCTTTTCCGGACATCTCCGGCATTTTATGTGATTAAAAACGGGCCGTATAGCAGGATATTCTGATTTGAGAGAACTCGGTGCGCGCTGCCAATCCCCGAAGAATGGTACTTCCAATACAACGAGCATGCGGAGAATCCTGTCTTGTACATATTCGGCCTTTTCCGGCCAGTTTCGTGTTTTTAATTGTTTCAAAATGGGTCGTATCGCAGGATATTATGATGTGTGAGAACTCGCTGCACGCTGCCAATCCCCGAAAAATGGTACGACCATTACAACGAGCATACGGAGCAACGGGTTCTGTACACCTTCGGCCTTTTCCGGACATTTCCGGCTATTTAATTGTTTCAAAATGGGTCGTATCGCAGGATATTATGATGTGTGAGAACACGCTGCACGCTGCCCTTCCCCGAAAAATGGTACTTCCATTACCACGAGCAAACGGAGCATCGGGTTCTGTACACCTTCGGCCTTTTCCGGCCAGTTTCGGCTTTTTAATAGTTTCAAAATGAGTCGTATCGCAGGATATTATGATGTGAGAGAACTCGTTGCGCGCTGCCAATCCCCGAAAAATGGTACATCCATTACAACGAGCATGCGGAGAATCCTGTCTTGTACATATTCGGCCTTTTCCGACCAGTTTCGGCTTTTTAATAGTTTCAAAATGGGTCGTATCGCAGGATATTATGATGTGTAAAAACGCGTTGAGCGTTGCCAATCCCCCAAAAATGGTAATTCCATTACAACGAGCATACGGAGCAACGGGTTCTGTACACCTTCGGCCTTTTCCGGATATTTCCGGCTTTTTAATTGTTTCAAAATGGGCCGTATATCAGGATATTATGATGTGTAAGAACCAATTGCTCTCTGCCAACCCCCCAAAAATGGTACTTCCATTACAGCGAGCATACGGAGAATTGGGTTCTGTACACCTTCGGCCTTTTCCGGACATCTCCGGCATTTTATGTGATTAAAAACGGGCCGTATAGCAGGATATTATGATGTGAGGGAACTCTTTGCGCGCTGCAAATCCCCGAAGAATGGTACTTCCATTACAACGAGCATGACGAGAATCCTGTCTTGTACATATTCGGCCATTTCCGGCCAGTTTCGGCTTTTTAATAGTTTCAAAATGGGTCGTATCGCAGGATATTATGAGGTGTGAGAACTGGCTGCACGCTGGAAATCCCCGAAAAATGGTACGCTCATTACAACGAGCATACGGAGCAACGGGTTCTGTACACCTTCGGCCTTTTCCGGACATTTCCGGCTTTTTAATTGCTTCAAAATGGGCCGTATATCAGGATATTATGATGTGTAAGATCCAGTTGCTCTCTGCCAACCCCCCAAAAATGGTACTTCCATTACAACAAGCAAAGGGAGCAACGGGTTCTGTACACGTTCGGCATTTTCCGGACATTTCCGGCTTTTTAATTGTTTCAAAATGGGCCGTATATCAGGATATTATGATGTGAGAGAACTCGTTGCGCGCTGCCAATCCCCGAAAAATGGTACATCCATTACAACGAGCATGCGGAGAATCCTGTCTTGTGCATATTCGGCCTTTTCCGACCAGTTTCGGCTTTTTAATAGTTTCAAAATGGGTCGTATCGCAGGATATTATGAGGTGTGAGAACTCGCTGCACGCTGCCAATCCCCGAAAAATGGTACGCCCATTAAACGAGCATACGGAGCAACGGGTTCTGTACACCTTCGGCCTTTTCCGGACATTTCCGGCTTTTTAATTGCTTCAAAATGGGCCGTATATCAAGATCCAGTTGCTCTCTGTCAACCCCCCAAAAATGGTACTTCCATTACAACAAGCAAAGGGAGCAACGGGTTCTGTACACCTTCGGCCTTTTCCGGACATTTCCGGCTTTTTAATTGTTTCAAAATGGGTCGTATCGCGCGATATTATGATGTGAGAGAACTCGTTGCGCGTTGCCAATCCCCGAAGAATGGTACATCCATTACAACGAGCATGCGGAGAATCCTGTCTTGTACATATTCGGCCTTTTCCGGCCAGTTTCGGCTTTTTAATAGTTTCAAAATGAGTCGTATCGCAGGATATTATGATGTGTAAAAACGCGTTGAGCGATGCCAATCCCCCAAAAATGGTAATTCCATTACAACGAGCATACGGAGCAACGGGTTCTGTACACCTTCGGCCTTTTCCGGATATTTCCGGCTTTTTAATTGTTTCAAAATGGGCCGTATATCAGGATATTATGATGTGTAAGAACCAGTTGCTCTCTGCCAACCCCCCAAAAATGGTACTTCCATTACAACGAGCAAACGGAGCATTCGGTTCTGTACACCGTCGGCCTTTTCCGGACATCTCCGGCATTTTATGTGATTAAAAACGGGCCGTATAGCAGGATATTATGATGCGAGAGAACTCGTTGCGCGCTGCCAATCCCCGAAGAATGGTACTTCCATTACAACGAGCATGCGGAGAATCCTGTCTTGTACATATTCGGCCATTTCCGGCCAGTTTCGGCTTTTTAATAGTTTCAAAATGGGTCGTATCGCAGGATATTATGAGGTGTGAGAACTGGCTGCACGCTGGAAATCCCCGAAAAATGGTACGCCCATTACAACGAGCATACGGAGCAGCGGGTTCTGTACACCTTCGGCCTTTTCCGGACATTTCCGGCTTTTTAATTGCTTCAATAGGGGCCGTATATCAGGATATTATGATGTGTAAGAACCAGTTGCTCTCTGCCAACCCCCCAAAAATGGTACTTCCATTACAACAAGCAAAGGGAGCAACGGGTTCTGTACACCTTCGGCCTTTTCCGGACATTTCCGGCTTTTTAATTGTTTCAAAATGGGCCGTATATCAGGATATTATGATGTGAGAGAACTCGTTGCGCGCTGCCAATCCCCGAAAAATGGTACATCCATTACAACGAGCATGCGGAGAATCCTGTCTTGTGCATATTCGGCCTTTTCCGACCAGTTTCGGCTTTTTAATAGTTTCAAAATGGGTCGTATCGCAGGATATTATGAGGTGTGAGAACTCGCTGCACGCTGGAAATCCCCGAAAAATGGTACGCCCATTACAACGAGCATACGGAGCAACGGGTTCTGTACACCTTCGGCCTTTTCCGGACATTTCCGGCTTTTTAATTGCTTCAAAATGGGCCGTATATCAGGATATTATGATGTGTAAGAAGCAATTGCTCTCTGCCAACCCCCCAAAAATGGTACTTCCATTACAACGAGCAAACGGAGCATTGGGTTCTGTACACCTTCGGCCTTTTCCGGACATCTCCGGCATTTTATGTGATTAAAAACGGGCCGTATAGCAGGATATTATGATGTGAGGGAACTCGTTGCGCGCTGCAAATCCCCGAAGAATGGTACTTCCATTACAACGAGCATGACGAGAATCCTGTCTTGTACATATTCGGCCTTTTCCGGCCAGTTTCGCCTTTTTAATAGTTTCAAAATCAGTCGTATCGCAGGATATTATGAGGTGTGAGAACTCGCTGCACGCTGCCAATCCCCCAAAAATGGTCCTTCCATTACAACGAGCATACGGAGCAACGGGTTCTGTACACCTTCGGCATTTTCCGGACATTTCCGGCTTTTTAATTGTTTCAAAATGGGTCGTATCGCGCGATATTATGATGTGAGAGAACTCGTTGCGCGCTGCCAATCCCCGAAGAATGGTACATCCATTACAACGAGCATGCGGAGAATCTTGTCTTGTACATATTCGGCCTTTTCCGGACATTTCCGGCTTTTTAATTGTTTCAAAATGGGTCGTATCGCAGGTTATTATGATGTGAGAGAACTCGTTGCGCGCTGCCAATCCCCGAAGAATGGTACTTCCATTACAACGAGCATACGGAGCATCAGGTTCTGTACACCTTCGGCCTTTTCCGGACATTTCCGGCTTTTTAATTGTTTCAAAATGGGCCGTATAGCAGGATATTATAATGTGAGAGAACTCGTTGCGCGCTGCCAATCCCCGAAGAATGGTACTTCCATTACAACGAGCATGCGGAGGATCCTGTCTTGTACATATTCGGCCATTTCCGGCCAGTTTCGGCTTTTTAATAGTTTCAAAATGGGTCGTATCGCAGGATATTATGAGGTGTGAGAACTGGCTGCACGCTGGAAATCCCCGAAAAATGGTACGCCCATTACAACGAGCATACGGAGCAGCGGGTTCTGTACACCTTCGGCCTTTTCCGGACATTTCCGGCTTTTTAATTGCTTCAATAGGGGCCGTATATCAGGATATTATGATGTGTAAGAACCAGTTGCTCTCTGCCAACCCCCCAAAAATGGTACTTCCATTACAACAAGCAAAGGGAGCAACGGGTTCTGTACACCTTCGGCCTTTTCCGGACATTTCCGGCTTTTTAATTGTTTCAAAATGGGCCGTATATCAGGATATTATGATGTGAGAGAACTCGTTGCGCGCTGCCAATCCCCGAAAAATGGTACATCCATTACAACGAGCATGCGGAGAATCCTGTCTTGTGCATATTCGGCCTTTTCCGACCAGTTTCGGCTTTTTAATAGTTTCAAAATGGGTCGTATCGCAGGATATTATGAGGTGTGAGAACTCGCTGCACGCTGGAAATCCCCGAAAAATGGTACGCCCATTACAACGAGCATACGGAGCAACGGGTTCTGTACACCTTCGGCCTTTTCCGGACATTTCCGGCTTTTTAATTGCTTCAAAATGGGCCGTATATCAGGATATTATGATGTGTAAGAAGCAATTGCTCTCTGCCAACCCCCCAAAAATGGTACTTCCATTACAACGAGCAAACGGAGCATTGGGTTCTGTACACCTTCGGCCTTTTCCGGACATCTCCGGCATTTTATGTGATTAAAAACGGGCCGTATAGCAGGATATTATGATGTGAGGGAACTCGTTGCGCGCTGCAAATCCCCGAAGAATGGTACTTCCATTACAACGAGCATGACGAGAATCCTGTCTTGTACATATTCGGCCTTTTCCGGCCAGTTTCGCCTTTTTAATAGTTTCAAAATCAGTCGTATCGCAGGATATTATGAGGTGTGAGAACTCGCTGCACGCTGCCAATCCCCCAAAAATGGTCCTTCCATTACAACGAGCATACGGAGCAACGGGTTCTGTACACCTTCGGCATTTTCCGGACATTTCCGGCTTTTTAATTGTTTCAAAATGGGTCGTATCGCGCGATATTATGATGTGAGAGAACTCGTTGCGCGCTGCCAATCCCCGAAGAATGGTACATCCATTACAACGAGCATGCGGAGAATCTTGTCTTGTACATATTCGGCCTTTTCCGGACATTTCCGGCTTTTTAATTGTTTCAAAATGGGTCGTATCGCAGGTTATTATGATGTGAGAGAACTCGTTGCGCGCTGCCAATCCCCGAAGAATGGTACTTCCATTACAACGAGCATACGGAGCA
Source organism: Bombus muscorum (assembly GCA_963971185.1). Taxonomy (NCBI): domain Eukaryota; kingdom Metazoa; phylum Arthropoda; class Insecta; order Hymenoptera; family Apidae; genus Bombus; species Bombus muscorum. The sequence goes on along the minus strand of OZ020130.1, from coordinate 7,556,961 downwards.
TCAGGTTCTGTACACCTTCGGCCTTTTCCGGACATTTCCGGCTTTTTAATTGTTTCAAAATGGGCCGTATAGCAGGATATTATAATGTGAGAGAACTCGTTGCGCGCTGCCAATCCCCGAAGAATGGTACTTCCATTACAACGAGCATGCGGAGGATCCTGTCTTGTACATATTCGGCCATTTCCTGCCAGTTTCGGCTTTTTAATAGTTTCAAAATGGGTCGTATCGCAGGATATTATGAGGTGTGAGAACTGGCTGCACGCTGGAAATCCCCGAAAAATGGTACACCCATTACAACGAGCATACGGAGCAACGGGTTCTGTACACCTTCGGTCTTTTCCGGACATTTCCGGCTTTTTAATTGCTCAAAATGGGCCGTATATCAGGATATTATGATGTGTAAGAACCAGTTGCTCTCTGCCAACCCCCCAAAAATGGTACTTCCGTTACAACAAGCAAAGGGAGCAACGGGTTCTGTACACCTTCGGCCTTTTCCGGACATTTCCGCCTTTCTAATTGTTTCAAAATGGGCTGTATATCAGGATATTATGATGTGAGAGAACTCGTTGCGCGCTGCCAATACCCGAAGAATGGTACTTCCATTACAACGAGTATGCGGAGAATCCTGTCTTGTACATATTCGGCCTTTTCCGGCAAGTTTCGGCTTTTTAATAGTTTCAGAATGAGTCGTTTCGCAGAATATTATGAGGTGTGAGAACTCGCTGCACGCTGCCAATCCCCGAAAAATGGTACGCCCACTACAACGAGCATACGGAGCATCAGGTTCTGTACACCTTCGGCCTTTTCCGGACATTTCCGGCATTTTAAGTGATCAAAAACGGGCCGAATAGCAGGATATTATGATGTGTAAAAACGCCTTGAGCGTTGCCGATCCCCCAAAAATGGTCCTTCCCTTACAACGAGCATACGGTGCATCGGGTTCTGTACACCTTCGGCCTTTTCCGGATATTTCCGGCTTTTTAATTGTTTCAAAAAGGGTCGTATCGCACAATATTATGATGTGTGAGATCTCGCTGCACGCTTCCAATCCCCGAAAAATGGTACGCCCATTACAACGAGCATACGGAGCAACGGGTTCTGTACACCTTCGGCCTTTTCCGGACATTTCCGGCTTTTTAATTGTTTCAAAATGGGCCGTATATTAGATTATTATGATGTGTAAGAGCCAGTTGCTCTCTGCCAACCCCCCAAAAATGGTACTTACATTACAACGAGCAAACGGAGCATCGGGTTCTGTACATCTTCGGCCTTTTCCGGACATCTCCGGCATTTTATGTGATTAAAAACGGGCCGTATAGCAGGATATTCTGATTTGAGAGAACTCGGTGCGCGCTGCCAATCCCCGAAGAATGGTACTTCCAATACAACGAGCATGCGGAGAATCCTGTCTTGTACATATTCGGCCTTTTCCGGCCAGTTTCGTGTTTTTAATTGTTTCAAAATGGGTCGTATCGCAGGATATTATGATGTGTGAGAACTCGCTGCACGCTGCCCTTCCCCGAAAAATGGTACTTCCATTACAACGAGCATACGGAGCAACGGGTTCTGTACACCTTCGGCCTTTTCCGGACATTTCCGGCTATTTAATTGTTTCAAAATGGGTCGTATCGCAGGATATTATGATGTGTGAGAACACGCTGCACGCTGCCCTTCCCCGAAAAATGGTACTTCCATTACCACGAGCAAACGGAGCATCGGGTTCTGTACACCTTCGGCCTTTTCCGGCCAGTTTCGGCTTTTTAATAGTTTCAAAATGAGTCGTATCGCAGGATATTATGATGTGAGAGAACTCGTTGCGCGCTGCCAATCCCCGAAAAATGGTACATCCATTACAACGAGCATGCGGAGAATCCTGTCTTGTACATATTCGGCCTTTTCCGACCAGTTTCGGCTTTTTAATAGTTTCAAAATGGGTCGTATCGCAGGATATTATGATGTGTAAAAACGCGTTGAGCGTTGCCAATCCCCCAAAAATGGTAATTCCATTACAACGAGCATACGGAGCAACGGGTTCTGTACACCTTCGGCCTTTTCCGGATATTTCCGGCTTTTTAATTGTTTCAAAATGGGCCGTATATCAGGATATTATGATGTGTAAGAACCAGTTGCTCTCTGCCAACCCCCCAAAAATGGTACTTCCATTACAACGAGCAAACGGAGCATTGGGTTCTGTACACCTTCGGCCTTTTCCGGACATTTCCGGCTTTTTAATTGTTTCAAAATGGGCCGTATATCAGGATATTATGATGTGAGAGAACTCGTTGCGCGCTGCCTATCCCCGAAGAATGGTACTTCCATTACAACGAGCATGCGGAGAATCCTGTCTTGTACATATTCGGCCATTTCCGGCCAGTTTCGGATTTTTAATAGTTTCAAAATGGGTCGTATCGCAGGATATTATGAGGTGTGAGAACTGGCTGCACGCTGGAAATCCCCGAAAAATGGTACGCCCATTACAACGAGCACACGGAGCAACGGGTTCTGTACACCTTCGGCCTTTTCCGGACATTTCCGGCTTTTTAATTGCTTCAAAATGGGCCGTATATCAGGATATTATGATGTGTAAGATCCAGTTGCTCTCTGCCAACCCCCCAAAAATGGTACTTCCATTACAACAAGCAAAGGGAGCAACGGGTTCTGTACACCTTCGGCCTTTTCCGGACATTTCCGGCTTTTTAATTGTTTCAAAATGGGCCGTATATCAGGATATTATGATGTGAGAGAACTCGTTGCGCGCTGCCAATCCCCGAAAAATGGTACATCCATTACAACGAGCATGCGGAGAATCCTGTCTTGTGCATATTCGGCCTTTTCCGACCAGTTTCGGCTTTTTAATAGTTTCAAAATGGGTCGTATCGCAGGATATTATGAGGTGTGAGAACTCGCTGCACGCTGGAAATCCCCGAAAAATGGTACGCCCATTACAACGAGCATACGGAGCAACGGGTTCTGTACACCTTCGGCCTTTTCCGGACATTTCCGGCTTTTTAATTGCTTCAAAATGGGCCGTATATCAGGATATTATGATGTGTAAGAAGCAATTGCTCTCTGCCAACCCCCCAAAAATGGTACTTCCATTACAACGAGCAAACGGAGCATTGGGTTCTGTACACCTTCGGCCTTTTCCGGACATCTCCGGCATTTTATGTGATTAAAAACGGGCCGTATAGCAGGATATTATGATGTGAGGGAACTCGTTGCGCGCTGCAAATCCCCGAAGAATGGTACTTCCATTACAACGAGCATGACGAGAATCCTGTCTTGTACATATTCGGCCTTTTCCGGCCAGTTTCGCCTTTTTAATAGTTTCAAAATCAGTCGTATCGCAGGATATTATGAGGTGTGAGAACTCGCTGCACGCTGCCAATCCCCCAAAAATGGTCCTTCCATTACAACGAGCATACGGAGCAACGGGTTCTGTACACCTTCGGCATTTTCCGGACATTTCCGGCTTTTTAATTGTTTCAAAATGGGTCGTATCGCGCGATATTATGATGTGAGAGAACTCGTTGCGCGCTGCCAATCCCCGAAGAATGGTACATCCATTACAACGAGCATGCGGAGAATCTTGTCTTGTACATATTCGGCCTTTTCCGGACATTTCCGGCTTTTTAATTGTTTCAAAATGGGTCGTATCGCAGGTTATTATGATGTGAGAGAACTCGTTGCGCGCTGCCAATCCCCGAAGAATGGTACTTCCATTACAACGAGCATACGGAGCATCAGGTTCTGTACACCTTCGGCCTTTTCCGGACATTTCCGGCTTTTTAATTGTTTCAAAATGGGCCGTATAGCAGGATATTATAATGTGAGAGAACTCGTTGCGCGCTGCCAATCCCCGAAGAATGGTACTTCCATTACAACGAGCATGCGGAGGATCCTGTCTTGTACATATTCGGCCATTTCCTGCCAGTTTCGGCTTTTTAATAGTTTCAAAATGGGTCGTATCGCAGGATATTATGAGGTGTGAGAACTGGCTGCACGCTGGAAATCCCCGAAAAATGGTACACCCATTACAACGAGCATACGGAGCAACGGGTTCTGTACACCTTCGGTCTTTTCCGGACATTTCCGGCTTTTTAATTGCTCAAAATGGGCCGTATATCAGGATATTATGATGTGTAAGAACCAGTTGCTCTCTGCCAACCCCCCAAAAATGGTACTTCCGTTACAACAAGCAAAGGGAGCAACGGGTTCTGTACACCTTCGGCCTTTTCCGGACATTTCCGCCTTTCTAATTGTTTCAAAATGGGCTGTATATCAGGATATTATGATGTGAGAGAACTCGTTGCGCGCTGCCAATACCCGAAGAATGGTACTTCCATTACAACGAGTATGCGGAGAATCCTGTCTTGTACATATTCGGCCTTTTCCGGCAAGTTTCGGCTTTTTAATAGTTTCAGAATGAGTCGTTTCGCAGAATATTATGAGGTGTGAGAACTCGCTGCACGCTGCCAATCCCCGAAAAATGGTACGCCCACTACAACGAGCATACGGAGCATCAGGTTCTGTACACCTTCGGCCTTTTCCGGACATTTCCGGCATTTTAAGTGATCAAAAACGGGCCGAATAGCAGGATATTATGATGTGTAAAAACGCCTTGAGCGTTGCCGATCCCCCAAAAATGGTCCTTCCCTTACAACGAGCATACGGTGCATCGGGTTCTGTACACCTTCGGCCTTTTCCGGATATTTCCGGCTTTTTAATTGTTTCAAAAAGGGTCGTATCGCACAATATTATGATGTGTGAGATCTCGCTGCACGCTTCCAATCCCCGAAAAATGGTACGCCCATTACAACGAGCATACGGAGCAACGGGTTCTGTACACCTTCGGCCTTTTCCGGACATTTCCGGCTTTTTAATTGTTTCAAAATGGGCCGTATATTAGATTATTATGATGTGTAAGAGCCAGTTGCTCTCTGCCAACCCCCCAAAAATGGTACTTACATTACAACGAGCAAACGGAGCATCGGGTTCTGTACATCTTCGGCCTTTTCCGGACATCTCCGGCATTTTATGTGATTAAAAACGGGCCGTATAGCAGGATATTCTGATTTGAGAGAACTCGGTGCGCGCTGCCAATCCCCGAAGAATGGTACTTCCAATACAACGAGCATGCGGAGAATCCTGTCTTGTACATATTCGGCCTTTTCCGGCCAGTTTCGTGTTTTTAATTGTTTCAAAATGGGTCGTATCGCAGGATATTATGATGTGTGAGAACTCGCTGCACGCTGCCCTTCCCCGAAAAATGGTACTTCCATTACAACGAGCATACGGAGCAACGGGTTCTGTACACCTTCGGCCTTTTCCGGACATTTCCGGCTATTTAATTGTTTCAAAATGGGTCGTATCGCAGGATATTATGATGTGTGAGAACACGCTGCACGCTGCCCTTCCCCGAAAAATGGTACTTCCATTACAACGAGCAAACGGAGCATCGGGTTCTGTACACCTTCGGCCTTTTCCGGCCAGTTTCGGCTTTTTAATAGTTTCAAAATGAGTCGTATCGCAGGATATTATGATGTGAGAGAACTCGTTGCGCGCTGCCAATCCCCGAAAAATGGTACATCCATTACAACGAGCATGCGGAGAATCCTGTCTTGTACATATTCGGCCTTTTCCGACCAGTTTCGGCTTTTTAATAGTTTCAAAATGGGTCGTATCGCAGGATATTATGATGTGTAAAAACGCGTTGAGCGTTGCCAATCCCCCAAAAATGGTAATTCCATTACAACGAGCATACGGAGCAACGGGTTCTGTACACCTTCGGCCTTTTCCGGATATTTCCGGCTTTTTAATTGTTTCAAAATGGGCCGTATATCAGGATATTATGATGTGTAAGAACCAGTTGCTCTCTGCCAACCCCCCAAAAATGGTACTTCCATTACAACGAGCAAACGGAGCATTGGGTTCTGTACACCTTCGGCCTTTTCCGGACATTTCCGGCTTTTTAATTGTTTCAAAATGGGCCGTATATCAGGATATTATGATGTGAGAGAACTCGTTGCGCGCTGCCTATCCCCGAAGAATGGTACTTCCATTACAACGAGCATGCGGAGAATCCTGTCTTGTACATATTCGGCCATTTCCGGCCAGTTTCGGATTTTTAATAGTTTCAAAATGGGTCGTATCGCAGGATATTATGAGGTGTGAGAACTGGCTGCACGCTGGAAATCCCCGAAAAATGGTACGCCCATTACAACGAGCACACGGAGCAACGGGTTCTGTACACCTTCGGCCTTTTCCGGACATTTCCGGCTTTTTAATTGCTTCAAAATAGGCCGTATATCAGGATATTATGATGTGTAAGATCCAGTTGCTCTCTGCCAACCCCCCAAAAATGGTACTTCCATTACAACAAGCAAAGGGAGCAACGGGTTCTGTACACCTTCGGCCTTTTCCGGACATTTCCGGCTTTTTAATTGTTTCAAAATGGGCCGTATATCAGGATATTATGATGTGAGAGAACTCGTTTCGCGCTGCCAATCCCCGAAAAATGGTACATCCATTACAACGAGCATGCGGAGAATCCTGTCTTGCGCATATTCGGCCATTTCCGGCCAGTTTCGGCTTTTTAATAGTTTCAAAATGGGTCGTATCGCAGGATATTATGAGGTGTGAGAACTGGCTGCACGCTGGAAATCCCCGAAAAATGGTACGCCCATTACAACGAGCATGCGGAGAATCCTGTCTTGTACATATTCGGCCTTTTCCGGCCAGTTTCGGCTTTTTAATAGTTTCAAAATGAGTCGTATCGCAGGATATTATGATGTGTAAAAACGCGTTGAGCGTTGCCAATCCCCCAAAAATGGTAATTCCATTACAACGAGCATACGGAGCAACGGGTTCTGTACACCTTCGGCCTTTTCCGGATATTTCCGGCTTTTTAATTGTTTCAAAATGGGCCGTATATCAGGATATTATGATGTGTAAGAACCAGTTGCTCTCTGCCAACCCCCCAAAAATGGTACTTCCATTACAACGAGCAAACGGAGCATTGGGTTCTGTACACCGTCGGCCTTTTCCGGACATCTCCGGCATTTTATGTGATTAAAAACGGGCCGTATAGCAGGATATTATGATGTGAGAGAACTCGTTGCGCGCTGCCAATCCCCGAAGAATGGTACTTCCATTACAACGAGCATGCGGAGAATCCTGTCTTGTACATATTCGGCCATTTCCGGCCAGTTTCGGCTTTTTAATAGTTTCAAAATGGGTCGTATCGCAGGATATTATGAGGTGTGAGAACTGGCTGCACGCTGGAAATCCCCGAAAAATGGTACGCCCATTACAACGAGCATACGGAGCAGCGGGTTCTGTACACCTTCGGCCTTTTCCGGACATTTCCGGCTTTTTAATTGCTTCAATAGGGGCCGTATATCAGGATATTATGATGTGTAAGAACCAGTTGCTCTCTGCCAACCCCCCAAAAATGGTACTTCCATTACAACAAGCAAAGGGAGCAACGGGTTCTGTACACCTTCGGCCTTTTCCGGACATTTCCGGCTTTTTAATTGTTTCAAAATGGGCCGTATATCAGGATATTATGATGTGAGAGAACTCGTTGCGCGCTGCCAATCCCCGAAAAATGGTACATCCATTACAACGAGCATGCGGAGAATCCTGTCTTGTGCATATTCGGCCTTTTCCGACCAGTTTCGGCTTTTTAATAGTTTCAAAATGGGTCGTATCGCAGGATATTATGAGGTGTGAGAACTCGCTGCACGCTGGAAATCCCCGAAAAATGGTACGCCCATTACAACGAGCATACGGAGCAACGGGTTCTGTACACCTTCGGCCTTTTCCGGACATTTCCGGCTTTTTAATTGCTTCAAAATGGGCCGTATATCAGGATATTATGATGTGTAAGAAGCAGTTGCTCTCTGCCAACCCACCAAAAATGGTACTTCCATTACAACGAGCAAACGGAGCATTGGGTTCTGTACACCTTCGGCCTTTTCCGGACATCTCCGGCATTTTATGTGATTAAAAACGGGCCGTATAGCAGGATATTATGATGTGAGGGAACTCGTTGCGCGCTGCAAATCCCCGAAGAATGGTACTTCCATTACAGCGAGCATGACGAGAATCCTGTCTTGTACATATTCGGCCTTTTCCGGCCAGTTTCGCCCTTTTAATAGTTTCAAAATGAGTCGTATCGCAGGATATTATGATGTGAGAGAACTCGTTGCGCGCTGCCAATCCCCGAAGAATGGTACATCCATTACAACGAGCATGCGGAGAATCTTGTCTTGTACATATTCGGCCTTTTCCGGACATTTCCGGCTTTTTAATTGTTTCAAAATGGGCCGTATAGCAGGATATTATAATGTGAGAGAACTCGTTGCGCGCTGCCAATCCCCGAAGAATGGTACTTCCATTACAACGAGCATGCGGAGGATCCTGTCTTGTACATATTCGGCCATTTCCTGCCAGTTTCGGCTTTTTAATAGTTTCAAAATGGGTCGTATCGCAGGATATTATGAGGTGTGAGAACTGGCTGCACGCTGGAAATCCCCGAAAAATGGTACACCCATTACAACGAGCATACGGAGCAACGGGTTCTGTACACCTTCGGTCTTTTCCGGACATTTCCGGCTTTTTAATTGCTCAAAATGGGCCGTATATCAGGATATTATGATGTGTAAGAACCAGTTGCTCTCTGCCAACCCCCCAAAAATGGTACTTCCGTTACAACAAGCAAAGGGAGCAACGGGTTCTGTACACCTTCGGCCTTTTCCGGACATTTCCGCCTTTCCAATTGTTTCAAAATGGGCCGTATATCAGGATATTATGATGTGAGAGAACTCGTTGCGCGCTGCCAATCCCCGAAGAATGGTACTTCCATTACAACGAGCATGCGGAGAATCCTGTCTTGTACATATTCGGCCTTTTCCGGCAAGTTTCGGCTTTTTAATAGTTTCAGAATGAGTCGTTTCGCAGAATATTATGAGGTGTGAGAACTCGCTGCACGCTGCCAATCCCCGAAAAATGGTACGCCCACTACAACGAGCATACGGAGCAACGGTTTCTGTACACCTTCGGCCTTGTCCGGACATTTCCGGCTTTTTAATTGTTTCAAAATGGGCCGTATATCATGATATTATGATGTGAGAGAACTCGTTACGCGCTACCAATCCCCGAGAAATGGTACGCCCCTTACAACGAGTATACGTATCATCAGGTTCTGTACACCTTCGGCCTTTTCCGGACATTTCCGGCATTTTATGTGATTAAAAACGGGTCGTATCGCAGGATATTATGATGTGTGAGAACTCGCTGCACGCTGCCAATCCCCGAAAAATGGTACGCCCATTACAACGAGCATACGGAGCAACGGGTTCTGTACACGTTCGGCATTTTCCGGACATTTCCGGCTATTTAATTGTTTCAAAATGGGTCGTATCGCAGGATATTATGATGTGAGAGAACTCGTTGCGCGCTGCCAATCCCCGAAGAATGGTACATCCATTACAACGAGCATGCGGAGAATCCTGTCTTGTACATATTCGGCCTTTTCCGGCCAGTTTCGGCTTTTTAATAGTTTCAAAATGGGTCGTATCGCAGGATATTATGAGGTGTGAGAACTCGCTGCACGCTGCCAATCCCCGAAAAATGGTACGCCCATTACAACGAGCATACGGAGCAACGGGTTCTGCACACCTTCAGCCTTTTCCGGATATTTCCGGCTTTTTAATTGTTTCAAAAAGGGTCGTATCGCAGGATATTATGATGTGTGAGATCTCGCTGCACGCTGCCAATCCCCGAAAAATGGTACTCCCATTACAACGAGCATACGGTGCAACGGGTTCTGTACACCTTCGGCCTTTTCCGGATATTTCCGGCTTTTTAATTGTTTCAAAAAGGGTCGTATCGCAGGATATTATGATGTGTGAGACCTCGTTGCGCGCTGCCAATCCCCGAGAAATGGTACGCCCCTTACAACGAATATACGTAGCATCAGGTTCTGTACACCTTCGGCATTTTCCGGACATTTCCGGCTTTTTAATTGTTTCAAAATGGGTCGTATCGCGGGATATTATGATGTGAGAGAACTCGTTGCGCGCTGCCAATCCCCGAAGAATGGTACATCCATTACAACGAGCATGCGGAGAATCCTGTCTTGTACATATTCGGCCTTTTCCGGCCAGTTTCGGCTTTTTAATAGTTTCAAAATGGGTCGTATCGCAGGATATTATGAGGTGTGAGAACTCGCTGCACGCTGCCAATCCCCGAAAAATGGTACGCCCATTACAACGAGCATACGGTGCAACGGGTACTGTACACCTTTGGCATTTTCCGGACATTTCCGGCTTTTTAATTGTTTCAAAATGGGTCGTATCGCAGGATATTATGATGTGAGAGAACTCGCTGCACGCTGCCAATCCCCCAAATATGGTCCTTCCATTACAACGAACATACGGAGCAACGGGTTCTGTACACCTTCGGCATTTTCCGGACATTTCCGGCTTTTTAATTGTTTCAAAATGGGTCGTATCGCAGGATATTATGATGTGAGAGAACTCGTTGCGCGCTGCCAATCCCCGAAGAATGGTGCATCCATTACAACGAGCATGCGGAGAATCCTGTCTTGTACATATTCGGCCTTTTCCGGCCAGTTTCGGCTTTTTAATAGTTTCAAAATGGGTCGTATCGCAGTATATTATGAGGTGTGAGAACTCGCTGCACGCTGCCAATCCCCTCAAAGATGGTACTTCCATTACAACGAGCAAACGGAGCATTGGGTTCTGTACACCTTCGGCCTTTTCCGGGCATCTCCGGCATTTTATGTGATTAAAAACGGGCCGTATAGCAGGATATTATGATGTGAGGGAACTCGTTGCGCGCTGCAAATCCCCGATGAATGGTACTTCCATTACAACGAGCATGACGAGAATCCTGTCTTGTACATATTCGGCCTTTTCCGTCCAGTTTCGGCTTTTTAATAGTTTCAAAATGGGTCGTATCGCAGGATATTATGAGGCGTGAGAACTGGCTGCACGCTGGAAATCCCCGAAAAATGGTTCGCCCATTACAACGAGCATACGGAGCAACGGGTTCTGTACACCTTCGGCCTTTTCCGGACATTTCGAGCTTTTTAATTGCTTCAAAAAGGGTCGTATCGCAGGATATTATGAGGTGTGAGAACTCGCTGCACGCTGCCAATCCCCGAAAAATGGTACGCCCACTACAACGAGCATACGGAGCAACGGGTTCTGTACACCTTCGGCCTTTTCCGGACATTTCCGGCTTTTTAATTGTTTCAAAATGTGCCGTTTATCAGGATATTATGATGTGAGAGAACACGTTACGCGCTGCCAATCCCCGAGAAATGGTACGCCCCTTACAACGAGCATACGGAGCATCAGGTTCTGTACACCTTCGGCCTTTTCCGGACATTTCCGGCATTTTAAGTGTTCAAAAACGGGCCGAATAGCAGGATATTATGATGTGTAAAAACGCCTTGAGCGTTGCCGATCCCCCAAAAATGGTCCTTCCCTTACAACGAGCATACGGAGCATCGGGTTCTGTACACCTTCGGCCTTTTCCTGATATTTCCGGCTATTTAATTGTTTCAAAATGGGTCGTATCGCAGGATATTATGATGTGTGAGAACACGCTGCACGCTGCCCATCCCCGAAAAATGGTACGCCCATTACAACGAGCATACGGAGCAACGGGTTCAGTACACCTTCGGCCTTTTCCGGACATCTCCGGCATTTTATGTGATTAAAAACGGGCCGTATAGCAGGATATTATGATGTGAGGGAACTCGTTGCGCGCTGCAAATCCCCGAAGAATGGTACTTCCATTACAACGAGCATGCGGAGAATCCTGTCTTGTACATATTCGGCCATTTCCGGCCAGTTTCGGCTTTTTAATAGTTTCAAAATGGGTCGTATCGCAGGATATTATGAGGCGTGAGAACTGGCTGCACGCTGGAAATCCCCGAAAAATGGTACGCCCATTACAACGAGCATACGGAGCAACGGGTTCTGTACACCTTCGGCCTTTTCCGGACATTTCCGGCTTTTTAATTGCTTGAAAATGGGCCGAATATCAGGATATTATGATGTGAGAGAACTCGTTACGCGCAGCCAATCCCCGAGAAATGGAAAGCCCCTTACAACGAGTATACGTAGCATCAGGTTCTGTACACCTTCGGCCTTTTCCGAACATTTCCGGCATTTTATGTGATTAAAAAAGGGTCGTATCGCAGGATATTATGATGTGTGATAACTCGCTGCACGCTGCCAATCCCCCAAAAATGGTCCTTCCATTACAACGAGCATACGAAGCAACGGGTTCTGTACACCTTCGGCATTTTCCGGACATTTCCGGCTATTTTATTGTTTCAAAACGGGTCGTATCGCAGGATATTATGATGTGAGAGAACTCGTTGCTCTCTGCCAACCCCCCAAAAATGGTACTTCCATTACAACGAGCAAACGGAGCATCGGGTTCTGTACACCTTCGGCCTTTTCCGGACATCGCCGGCATTTTATGTGATTAAAAACGGGCCGTATAGCAGGATATTATAATGTGAGGGAACTCGTTGCGCGTTGCAAATCCCCGAAGAATGGTACTTCCATTACAACGAGCATGACGAGAATCCTGTCTTTTACATATTCGGCCTTTTCCGGCAAGTTTTGGCTTTTTAATAGTTTCAAAATGAGTCGTTTCGCAGGATATTATGAGGTGTGAGAACTCGCTGCACGCTGCCAATCCCCCAGAAATGGTCCTTCCATTACAACGAGCATACGGAGCAACGGGTTCTGTACACCTTCGGCCTTTTCCGGATATTTCCGGCTTTTTAATTGTTTCAAAAAGGGTCGTATCGCAGGATATTATGATGTGAGATCTCGCTGCACGCTGCCAATCCCCGAAAAATGGTACGCCCATTACAACGAGCATACGGAGCAACGGGTTCTGTACACCTTCGGCCTTTTCCGGACATTTCCGGCTTTTTAATTGTTTCAAAATGGGCCGTATATCAGGATATTATGATGTGTAAGAACCAGTTGCTCTCTGCCAACCCCCAAAAATGGTACTTCCATTACAACGAGCAAACGGAGCATTGGGTTCTGTACACCTTCGGCCTTTTCCGGACATTTCCGGCATTTTAAGTGATCAAAAACGGGCCGAATAGCAGGATATTATGATGTGTAAAAACGCGTTGAGCGTTGCCGATCCCCCAAAAATGGTCCTTCCCTTACAACGAGCATACGGAGCATCGGGTTCTGTACACCTTCGGCCTTTTCCGGATATTTCCGGCTATTTAATTGTTTCAAAATGGGTCGTATCGCAGGATATTATGATGTGTGAGAACACGCTGCACGCTGCCCATCCCCGAAAAGTGGTACGCCCATTACAACGAGCATACGGAGCAACGGGTTCAGTACACCTTCGGCCTTTTCCGGACATCTCCGGCATTTTATGTGATTAAAAACGGGCCGTATAGCAGGATATTATGATGTGAGGGAACTCGTTGCGCGCTGCAAATCCCCGAAGAATGGTACTTCCATTACAACGAGCATGACGAGAATCCTGTCTTGTACATATTCGGCCTTTTCCGGCCAGTTTCGGCTTTTTAATAGTTACAAAATGAGTCGTATCGCAGGATATTATGAGGTGTGAGAGCTCGCTGCACGCTGCCCATCCCCGAAAAATGGTACTTCCATTACAACGAGCAAACGGATCTTCGGGTTCTGTACACCTTATGCCTTTTCCGGACATCTCCGGCATTTTATGTGATTAAAATCGGGCCGTATAGCAGGATATTACGATGTGAGAGAACTCGTTGCGCGCTGCCACTCCCCGAAGAATGGTACTTCCATTACAACGAGCATGCGGAGAATCCTGTCTTGTACATATTCGGCCTTTCCCGGCCAGTTTCGTCTTTTTAATTGTTTCAAAATGGGTCGTATCGCAGGTTATTATGATGTGTGAGAACACGCTGCACGCTGCCCATCCCCGAAAAATGGTACTTCCATTACAACGAGCAAACGGAGCTTCCGGTTCCGTACACCTTCTGCCTTTTCCGGACATCTCCGGCATTTTATGTGATTAAAATCGGGCCGTATAGCAGGATATTACGATGTGAGAGAACTCGTTGCGCGCTGCCACTCCCCGAAGAATGGTACTTCCATTACAACGAGCATGCGGAGAATCCTGTCTTGTACATATTCGGCCATTTCCGGCCAGTTTCGGCTTTTTAATAGTTTCAAAATGGGTCGTATCGCAGGATATTATGAGGCGTGAGAACTGGCTGCACGCTGGAAATCCCCGAAAAATGGTACGCCCATTACAGCGAGCATACGGAGCAACGGGTTCTGTACACCTTCGGCCTTTTCCGGACATTTCCGGCATTTTATGTGATTAAAAACGGGCCGTATAGCAGGATATTATGATGTGAGGGAACTCGTTGCGCGCTGCCAATCCCCGAGAAATGGTACGCCCCTTACAACGAGCATACGGAGCATCAGGTTCTGTACACCTTCGGCCTTTTCCGGACATTTCCGGCATTTTAAGTGATCAAAAACGGGCCGAATAGCAGGATATTATGATGTGTAAAAACGCGTTGAACGTTGCCGATCCCCCAAAAATGGTCCTTCCCTTACAACGAGCATACGGAGCAACGGGTTCTGTACACCTTCGGCCGTTTCCGGACATTTCCGGCTTTTTAATTGCTTGAAAATGGGCCGAATATCAGGATATTATGATGTGAGAGAACTCGTTACTTGCAGCCAATCCCCGAGAAATGGAACGCCCCTTACAACGAGTATACGTAGCATCAGGTTCTGTACACCTTCGGCCTTTTCCGTACATTTCCGGCATTTTATGTGATTAAAAACGGGTCGTATCGCAGGATATTATGATGTGTGAGAACTCGCTGCACGCTGCCAATCCCCCAAAAATGGTCCTTCCATTACAACGAGCATACGGAGCAACGGGTTCTGTACACCTTCGGCATTTTCCGGACATTTCCGGCTATTTTATTGTTTCAAAACGGGTCGTATCGCAGGATATTATTATGTGAGAGAACTCGTTGCTCTCTGCCAACCACCCAAAAATGGTACTTCCATTACAACGAGCAAACGGAGCATCGGGTTCTGTACACCTTCGGCCTTTTCCGGACATCGCCGGCATTTTATGTAATTAAAAACGGGCCGTATAGCAGGATATTATGATGTGAGGGAACTCGTTGCGCGCTGCAAATCCCCGAAGAATGGTACTTCCATTACAACGAGCATGACGAGAATCCTGTCTTGTACATATTCGGCCTTTTCCGGCCAGTTTCGGCTTTTTAATAGTTACAAAATGAGTCGTATCGCAGGATATTATGAGGTGTGAGAGCTCGCTGCACGCTGCCAATCCCCGAAAAATGGTACGCCCACTACAACGAGCATACGGAGCAACGGGTTCTGTACACCTTCGGCCTTTTCCGGACATTCCCGGCTTTTTAATTGTTTCAAAATGTGCCGTTTATCAGGATATTATGATGTGAGAGAACACGTTACGCGCTGCCAATCCCCGAGAAATGGTACGCCCCTTACAACGAGCATACGGAGCATTAGGTTCTGTACACCAGTATATTATGATGTATAAAAACGCGTTGAGCGTTGCCGATCCCCCAAAAATGGTCCTTCCCTTACAACGAGCATACGGAGCATCGGGTTCTGTAAACCTTCGGCCTTTTCCGGATATTTCCGGCTTTTTAATTGTTTCAAAAAGGGTCGTATCGCACGATATTATGATGTGTGAGATCTCGCTGCACGCTTCCAATCCCCGAAAAATGGTACGCCCATTACAACGAGCATACCGAGCAATGGGTTCTGTACACCTTCGGCCTTTTCCGGACATTTCCGGCTATTTTATTGTTTCAAAACGGGTCGTATCGCAGGATATTATGATGTGAGAGAACTCGTTGCTCTCTGCCAACCCCCCAAAAATGGTACTTCCATTACAACGAGCAAACGGAGCATCGGGTTCTGTACACCTTCGGCCTTTTCCGGACATCGCCGGCATTTTATGTGATTAAAAACGGGCCGTATAGCAGGATATTATGATGTGAGGGAACTCGTTGCGCGCTGCAAATCCCCGAAGAATGGTACTTCCATTACAACGAGCATGACGAGAATCCTGTCTTTTACATATTCGGCCTTTTCCGGCAAGTTTCGGCTTTTTAATAGTTTCAAAATGAGTCGTTTCGCAGGATATTATGAGGTGTGAGAACTCGCTGCACGCTGCCAATCCCCCAAAAATGGTCCTTCCATTACAACGAGCATACGGAGCAACGGGTTCTGTACACCTTTGGCCTTTTCCGGATATTTCCGGCTTTTTAATTGTTTCAAAAAGGTTCGAATCGCAGGATATTATGATGTGTGAGATCTCGCTGCACGCTGCCAATCCCCGAAAAATGGTACGCCCATTACAACGAGCATACGAAGCAACGGGTTCTGTACACCTTCGGCCTTTTCCGGACATTTCCGGCTTTTTAATTGTTTCAAAATGGGCCGTATATCAGATTATTATGATGTGTAAGAGCCAGTTGCTCTCTGCCAACCCCCCAAAAATGGTACTTCCATTACAACGAGCAAACGGAGCATTGGGTTCTGTACACCTTCGGCCTTTTCCGGACATCTCCGGCATTTTATGTGATTAAAAACGGGCCGTATAGCAGGATATTATGATGTGAGTTAACTCGTTGCGCGCTACAAATCCCCGAAGAATGGTACTTCCATTACAACGAGCATGACGAGAATCCTGTCTTGTACATATTCGGCCTTTTCCGGCCAGTTTCGGCTTTTTAATAGTTTCAAAATAGGTCGTATCGCAGGATATTATGAGGTGTGAGATCTCGCTGCACGCTGCCAATCCCCGAAAAATGGTACGCCCATTACAACGAGCATACGGAGCAACGGGTTCTGTACACATTTGGCATTTTCCGGACATTTCCGGCTTTTTAATTGTTTCAAAATGGGTCGTACCGCAGGATATTATGATGTGAGGGAACTCGTTGCGCGCTGCAAATCCCCGAAGAATGGTACTTCCATTACAACGAGCATGACGAGAATCCTGTCTTGTACATATTCGGCCTTTTCCGGCCAGTTTCGGCTTTTTAATAGTTTCAAAATGAGTCGTATCGCAGGATATTATGAAGTGTGAGAACTCGCTGCACGCTGCCAATCCCCGAAAAATGGTACGCCCATTACAACGAGCATACGGAGCAACGGGTTCTGTACACCTTTGGAATTTTCCGGACATTTCCGGCTTTTTAATTGTTTCAAAATGGGTCGTATCGCACGATATTATGATGTGTGAGATCTCGCTGCACGCTTCCAATCCCCGAAAAATGGTACGCCCAGTAAAACGAGCATACGGAGCAACGGGTTCTGTACACCTTCGGCCTTTTCCGGACATTTCCGGCTTTTTAATTGTTTCAAAATGGGCCGTATATCAGATTATTATGATGTGTAAGAGCCAGTTGCTCTCTGCCAACCCCCCAAAAATGGTACTTCCATTACAACGAGCAAACGGAGCATCGGGTTCTGTACACCTTCGGCCTTTTCCGGACATCTCCGGCATTTTATGTGATTAAAAACGGGCCGTATAGCAGGATATTATGATGTGAGGGAACTCGTTGCGCGCTGCAAATCCCCGAAGAATGGTACTTCCATTACAACGAGCATGACGAGAATCCTGTCTTGTACATATTCGGCCTTTTCCGGCCAGTTTCGGCTTTTTAATAGATTCAAAATGAGTCGTATCGCAGGATATTATGAGGTGTGAGAACTCGCTGCACGCTGCCAATCCCCGAAGAATGGTACGCCCATTACAACGAGCATACGGAGCAACGGGTTCTGTACACCTTTGGAATTTTCCGGACATTTCCGGCTTTTTAATTGTTTCAAAATGGGTCGTATCGCACGATATTATGATGTGTGAGATCTCGCTGCACGCTTCCAATCCCCGAAAAATGGTACGCCCATTACAGCGAGCATACGGAGCAACGGGTTCTGTACACCTTCGGCCTTTTCCGGACATTTCCGGCATTTTATGTGATTAAAAACGGGCCGTATAGCAGGATATTATGATGTGAGGGAACTCGTTGCGCGCTGCAAATCCCCGAAGAATGGTCCTTCCCTTACAACGAGCATACGGAGCATCGGGTTCTGTAAACCTTCGGCCTTTTCCGGATATTTCCGGCTTTTTAATTGTTTCAAAAAGGGTCGTATCGCACGATATTATGATGTGTGAGATCTCGCTGCACGCTTCCAATCCCCGAAAAATGGTACGCCCATTACAACGAGCATACGGAGCAATGGGTTCTGTACACCTTCGGCCTTTTCCGGACATTTCCGGCTTTTTAATTGCTTCAAAATGGGCCGTATATCAGGATATTATGATGTGTAAGAACCAGTTGCTCTCTGCCAACCCCCCAAAAATGGTACTTCCATTACAACAAGCAAACGGAGCATCGGGTTCTGTACACCTTCGGCCTTTTCCGGACATCGCCGGCATTTTATGTGATTAAAAACGGGCCGTATAGCAGGATACTATGATGTGAGGGAACTCGTTGCGCGCTGCAAATCCCCGAAGAATGGTACTTCCATTACAACGAGCATGACGAGAATCCTGTCTTTTACATATTCGGCCTTTTCCGGCAAGTTTCGGCTTTTTAATAGTTTCAAAATGAGTCGTTTCGCAGGATATTATGAGGTGTGAGAACTCGCTGCACGCTGCCAATCCCCCAAAAATGGTCCTTCCATTACAACGAGCATACGGAGCAACGGGTTCTGTACACATTTGGCATTTTCCGGACATTTCCGGCTTTTTAATTGTTTCAAAATGGGTCGTATGGCAGGATATTATGATGTGAGGGAAATCGTTGCGCGCTGCAAATCCCCGAAGAATGGTACTTCCATTACAACGAGCATGACGAGAATCCTGTCTTGTACATATTCGGCCTTTTCCGGCCAGTTTCGGCTTTTTAATAGTTTCAAAATGAGTCGTATCGCAAGATATTATGAGGTGTGAGAACTCGCTGCACGCTGCCAATCCCCGAAGAATGGTACTTCCATTACAACGAGCATGACGAGAATCCTGTCTTGTACATATTCGGCCTTTTCCGGCCAGTTTCGGCTTTTTAATAGTTTCAAAATGAGTCGTATCGCAGGATATTATGAAGTGTGAGAACTCGCTGCACGCTGCCAATCCCCGAAAAATGGTACGCCCATTACAACGAGCATACGGAGCAACGGGTTCTGTACACCTTTGGAATTTTCCGGACATTTCCGGCTTTTTAATTGTTTCAAAATGGGTCGTATCGCACGATATTATGATGTGTGAGATCTCGCTGCACGCTTCCAATCCCCGAAAAATGGTACGCCCAGTAAAACGAGCATACGGAGCAACGGGTTCTGTACACCTTCGGCCTTTTCCGGACATTTCCGGCTTTTTAATTGTTTCAAAATGGGCCGTATATCAGATTATTATGATCTGTAAGAGCCAGTTGCTCTCTGCCAACCCCCCAAAAATGGTACTTCCATTACAACGAGCAAACGGAGCATCGGGTTCTGTACACCTTCGGCCTTTTCCGGACATCTCCGGCATTTTATGTGATTAAAAACGGGCCGTATAGCAGGATATTATGATGTGAGGGAACTCGGTGCGCGCTGCCAATCCCCGAAGAATGGTACTTCCAATACAACGAGCATGCGGAGAATCCTGTCATGTACATATTCGGCCTTTTCCGGCCAGTTTCGTCTTTTTAGTTGTTTCAAAATGGGTCGTATCGCAGGATATTATGATGTGTGAGAACTCTCTGCACGCTGCCAACCCCCCAAAAATGGTACTTCCATTACAACGAGCAAACGGAGCATCGGGTTCTGTACACCTTCGGCCTTTTCCGGACATCTCCGGCATTTTATGTGATTAAAAACGGGCCGTATAGCAGGATATTATGATGTGAGGGAACTCGGTGCGCGCTGCCAATCCCCGAAGAATGGTACTTCCAATACAACGAGCATGCGGAGAATCCTGTCTTGTACATATTCGGCCTTTTCCGGCCAGTTTCGTCTTTTTAATTGTTTCAAAATGGGTCGTATCGCGGGATATTATGACGTGAGAGAACTCGTTGCGCGCTGCCAATCCCCGAAGAATGGTACATCCATTACAACGAGCATGCGGAGAATCCTGTCTTGTACATATTCGGCCTTTCCCGGCCAGTTTCGTCTTTTTAATAGTTTCAAAATGGGTCGTATCGCAGGATATTATGAGGTGTGAGAACTCGCAGCACGCTGCCAATCCCCGCAAAATGGTACGCCCATTACAACGAGCATACGGAGCAACGGATTCTGTACACCTTTGGCATTTTCCGGACATTTCCGGCTTTTTAATTGTTACAAAATGGGTCGTATCGCAGGATATTATGATGTGAGAGAACTCGTTGCGCGCTGCCAATCCCCGAAGAATGGTACGCCCACTACAACGAGCATACGGAGCATCAGGTTCTGTACACCTTCGCCCTTTTCCGGACATTTCCGGCTTTTTAATTGTTTCAAAATGGGCCGTATCGCAGGATATTATGATGTGAGAGAACTCGTTGCGCGCTGCCAATCCCCGAAGAATGGTACATCCATTACAACGAGTATACGGAGCATCAGGTTCTGTACACCTTCGCCCTTTTCCGGACATTTCCGGCTTTTTAATTGTTTCAAAATGGGCCGTATTTCAGGATATTATGATATGAGAGAACTCGTTACGCACTGCCAATCCCCGAGAAATGGTACGCCCCTTACAACGAGCATACGGAGCATCAGGTTCTGTACACCTTCGGCCTTTTCCGGACATTTCCGGCTTTTTAATTGTTTCAAATGGGCCGTATATCAGGATATTATGATGTGAGAGAACTCGTTGCGCGCTGCCAATCCTCGAAGAATGGTACTTCCATTACAATGAGCATGCGGAGAATCCTGTCTTGTACATATTCGGCCTTTTCCGGCCAGTTTCGGCTTTTTAATAGTTTCAAAATGAGTCGTATCGCAGGATATTATGAGGTGTGAGAACTCGCTGCACGCTGCCAATCCCCGAAAAATGGTACGCCCACTACAACGAGCATACGGAGCAACGGGTTCTGTACACCTTCGGCCTTTTCCGGACATTTCCGGCTTTTTAATTGTTTCAAAATGGGCCGTATATCAGGATATTATGAGGTGTGAGAACTCGCTGCACGCTGCCAATCCCCGAAAAATGGTACGCCCACTACAACGAGCATACGGAGCAACGGGTTCTGTACACCTTCGGCCTTTTCCGGATATTTCTTGCTTTTTAATTGTTTCAAAGAGGGTCGTATCGCAGGATATTATTATGTGTGAGACCTCGTTGCGCGCTGCCAATCCCCGAGGAATGGTACGCCCCTTACAACGAGTATACGTAGCATCAGGTTCTGTACACCTTCGGCCTTTTCCGGATATTTCCGGCTTTTTAATTGTTTCAAAATGGGCCGAATAGCAGGATATTATGATGTGTAAAAACGCGTTGAGCGTTTCCAATCCCCCAAAAATGGCCCTTCCATTACAACGAGCATACGGAGCAACGGGTTCTGTACACCTTCGGCCTTTTCCGGATATTTCCGGCTTTTTAATTGTTTCAAAAAGGGTCGTATCGCAGGATATTATGATGTGTGAGATCTCGCTGCACGTTGCCAATCCCCGAAAAATTGTACGCCCATTACAACGAGCATACGGAGCAACGGGTTCTGTACACCTTCGGCCTTTTCCGGATATTTCCGGCTTTTTAATTGTTTCAAAATGGGCCGCATATCAGGATATTATGATGTGTAAGAACCAGTTGCTCTCTGCCAATCCCCCAAAAATGGTACTTCCATTACAACGAGCAAACGGAGCATCGGGTTCTGTACACCTTCTGCCTTTTCCGGACATCTCCGGCATTTTATGTGATTAAAAACGGGCCGTATAGCAGGATATTACGATGTGAGAGAACTCGTTGCGCGCTGCCAATCCCCGAAGAATGGTACTTCCATTACAACGAGCATGCGGAGAATCCTGTCTTGTACATATTCGGCCATTTCCGGCCAGTTTCGGCTTTTTAATAGTTTCAAAATGGGTCGTATCGCAGGATATTATGAGGTGTGAGAACTGGCTGCACGCTGGAAATCCCCGAAAAATGGTACGCCTATTACAACGAGCATACGGAGCAACGGGTTCTGTACACCTACGGCCTTTTCCGGACATTTCCGGCTTTTTAATTGCTTCAAAATGGGCCGTATATCAGGATATTATGAAGTGTAAGAACCAGTTGCTCTCTGCCAACCCCCCAAAAATGGTACTTCCATTACAACAAGCAAAGGGAGCAACGGGTTCTGTACACCTTCGGCCTTTTCCGGACATTTCCGGCTTTTTAATTGTTTCAAAATGGGCCGTATATCAGGATATTATGATGTGAGAGAACTCGTTGCGCGCTGCCATTCCCCGAAGAATGGTACTTCCAATACAACGAGCATGCGGAGAATACTGTCTTGTACATATTCGGCCTTTTCCGGCAAGTTTCGGCTTTTTAATAGTTTCAAAATGAGTCGTTTCGCAGGATATTATGTGGTGTGAGAACTCGCTGCACGCTGCCAATCCCCGAAAAATGGTACGCCCACTACAACGAGCATACGGAGCAACGGGTTCTGTATACCTTCGGCCTTTTCCGGACATTTCCGGCTTTTTAATTGTTTCAAAATGGGCCGTATATCAGGATATTATGATGTGAGAGAACTCGTTACGCGCAGCAAATCCCCGAGAAATGGAACGCCCCTTACAACGAGTATACGTAGCATCAGGTTCTGTACACCTTCGGCCTATTCCGGATATTTCCAGCATTTTATGTGACTAAAAACGGGTCGTATCGCAGGATATTATGATGTGTGAGATCTCGCTGCACGCAGCCAATCCCCGAAAAATGGTTCGCCCATTACAACGAGCATACGGAGCAACGGGTTGTGTACACCTTCGGCCTTTTCCGGATATTTCTTGCTTTTTAATTGTTTCAAAAAGGGTCGTATCGCAGGATATTATTATGTGTGAGACCTCGTTGCGCGCTGCCAATCCCCGAGGAATGGTACGCCCCTTACAACGAGTATACGTAGCATCAGGTTCTGTACACCTTCGGCCTTTTCCGGATATTTCCGGCTTTTTAATTGTTTCAAAATGGGCCGAATAGCAGGATATTATGATGTGTAAAAACGCGTTGAGCGTTTCCAATCCCCCAAAAATAGCCCTTCCATTACAACGAGCATACGGAGCAACGGGTTCTGTACACCTTCGGCCTTTTCCGGATATTTCCGGCTTTTTAATTGTTTCAAAAAGGGTCGTATCGCAGGATATTATGATGTGTGAGATCTCGCTGCACGCTGCCAATCCCCGAAAAATGGTACGCCCATTACAACGAGCATACGGAGCATCAGGTTCTGTACACCTTCGGCCTTTTCCGGACATTTCCGGCTTTTTAATTGTTTCAAAATGGGCCGTATATCAGGATATTATGATATGAGAGAACTCGTTGCGCGCTGCCAATCCCCGAAGAATGGTACTTCCATTACAACGAGCATGCGGAGAATCCTGTCTTGTACATATTCGGCCATTTCCGGCCAGTTTCGGCTTGTTAATAGTTTCAAAATGGGTCGTATCGCAGGATATTATGAGGTGTGAGAACTGGCTGCACGCTGGAAATCCCCGAAAAATGGTACGCCCATTACAACGAGCATACGGAGCAACGGGTTCTGTACACCTTCGGCCTTTTCCGGACATTTCCGGCTTTTTCATTGTTTCAAAATGGGCCGTATATCAGATTATTATGATGTGTAAGAACCAGTTGCTCTCTGCCAACCCCCCATAAATGGTACTTCCATTACAACGAGCAAACGGAGCATCGGGTTCTGTACACCTTCGGCCTTTTCCGGACATCTCCGGCATTTTATGTGATTAAAACCGGGCCGTATAGCAGGATATTATAATGTGAGAGAACTCGTTGCGCGCTGCCAATCCCCGAAGAATGGTACTTCCATTACAACGAGCATGCGGAGAATCCTGTCTTGTACATATTCGGCCATTTCCTGCCAGTTTCGGCTTTTTAATAGTTTCAAAATGGGTCGTATCGCGGGATATTATGATGTGAGGGAACTCGGTGCGCGCTGCCAATCCCCGAAGAATGGTACTTCCAATACAACGAGCATGCGGAGAATCCTGTCATGTACATATTCGGCCTTTTCCGGCCAGTTTCCTCTTTTTAGTTGTTTCAAAATGGGCCGTATATCAGGATATTATGATGTGTAAGAACCAGTTCCTCTCTGCCAACCCCCCAAAAATGGTACTTCCATTACAACAAGCAAAGGGAGCAACGGGTTCTGTACACCTTCGGCCTTTTCCGGACATTTCCGGCTTTTTAATTGTTTCAAATGGGCCGTATATCAGCATATTATGATGTGACAGAACTCGTTACGCGCTGCCAATCCCCGAGAAATGGTACGCCCCTTACAACGAGTATACGTAGCATCAGGTTCTGTACACCTTCGGCCTATTCCGGACATTTCCAGCTTTTTATGTGACTAAAAACGGGTCGTATCGCAGGATATTATGATGTGTGAGATCTCGCTGCACGCAGCCAATCCCCGAAAAATGGTTCGCCCATTACAACGAGCATACGGAGCAACGGGTTCTGTACACCTTCGGCCTTTTCCGGATATTTCTTGCTTTTCAATTGTTTCAAAAAGGGTCGTATCGCAGGATATTATGATGTGTGAGATCTCGCTGCACGCAGCCAATCCCCGAAAAATGGTTCGCCCATTACAACGAGCATACGGAGCAACGGGTTCTGTACACCTTCGGCCTTTTCCGGATATTTCTTGCTTTTTAATTGTTTCAAAAAGGGTCGTATCGCAGGATATTATTATGTGTGAGACCTCGTTGCGCGCTGCCAATCCCCGAGGAATGGTACGCCCCTTACAACGAGTATACGTAGCATCAGGTTCTGTACACCTTCGGCCTTTTCCGGATATTTCCGGCTTTTTAATTGTTTCAAAATGGGCCGAATAGCAGGATATTATGACGTGTAAAAACGCGTTGAGCGTTTCCAATCCCCCAAAAATGGCCCTTCCATTACAACGAGCATACGGAGCAACGGGTTCTGTACACCTTCGGCCTTTTCCGGATATTTCCGGCTTTTTAATTGTTTCAAAAAGGGTCGTATCGCAGGATATTATGATGTGTGAGATCTCGCTGCACGCTGCCAATCCCCGAAAAATTGTACGCACATTACAACGAGCATACGGAGCAACGGGTTCTGTACACCTTCGGCATTTTCCGGACATTTCCGGCTTTTTAATTGTTTCAAAATGGGTCGTATCGCGCGATATTATGATGTGAGAGAACTCGTTGCGCGCTGCCAATCCCCGAAGAATGGTACTTCCATTACAACGAGCATACGGAGCATCAGTTTCTGTACACCTTCGGCCTTTTCCGGACATTTCCGGCTTTTTAATTGTTTCAAAATGGGCCGTATATCAGGATATTATGATGTGAGAGAACTCGTTGCGCGCTGCCAATCCCCGAAGAATGGTACTTCCATTACAACGAGCATGCGGAGAATCCTGTCTTGTACATATTCGGCCATTTCCGGCCAGTTTCGGCTTGTTAATAGTTTCAAAATGGGTCGTATCGCAGGATATTATGAGGTGTGAGAACTGGCTGCACGCTGGAAATCCCCGAAAAATGGTACGCCCATTACAACGAGCATACGGAGCAACGGGTTCTGTACACCTTCGGCCTTTTCCGGACATTTCCGGCTTTTTCATTGTTTCAAAATGGGCCGTATATCAGATTATTATGATGTGTAAGACCCAGTTGCTCTCTGCCAACGCCCCATAAATGGTACTTCCATTACAACGAGCAAACGGAGCATCGGGTTCTGTACACCTTCGGCCTTTTCCGGGCATCTCCGGCATTTTATGTGATTAAAAACGGGCCGTATAGCAGGATATTATAATGTGAGAGAACTCGTTGCGCGCTGCCAATCCCCGAAGAATGGTACTTCCATTACAACGAGCATGCGGAGAATCCTGTCTTGTACATATTCGGCCATTTCCTGCCAGTTTCGGCTTTTTAATAGTTTCAAAATGGGTCGTATCGCAGGATATTATGATGTGAGGGAACTCGGTGCGCGCTGCCAATCCCCGAAGAATGGTACTTCCAATACAACGAGCATGCGGAGAATCCTGTCATGTACATATTCGGCCTTTTCCGGCCAGTTTCGTCTTTTTAGTTGTTTCAAAATGGGCCGTATATCAGGATATTATGATGTGTAAGAACCAGTTCCTCTCTGCCAACCCCCCAAAAATGGTACTTCCATTACAACAAGCAAAGGGAGCAACGAGTTCTGTACACCTTCGGCCTTTTCCGGACATTTCCGGCTTTTTAATTGTTTCAAATGGGCCGTATATCAGCATATTATGATGTGAGAGAACTCGTTGCGCGCTGCCAATCCCCGAGAAATGGTACGCCCCTTACAACGAGTATACGTAGCATCAGGTTCTGTACACCTTCGGCCTATTCCGGACATTTCCAGCTTTTTATGTGACTAAAAACGGGTCGTATCGCAGGATATTATGATGTGTGAGATCTCGCTGCACGCAGCCAATCCCCGAGGAATGGTACGCCCCTTACAACGAGTATACGTAGCATCAGGTTCTGTACACCTTCGGCCTTTTCCGGATATTTCCGGCTTTTTAATTGTTTCAAAATGGGCCGAATAGCAGGATATTATGACGTGTAAAAACGCGTTGAGCGTTTCCAATCCCCCAAAAATGGCCCTTCCATTACAACGAGCATACGGAGCAACGGGTTCTGTACACCTTCGGCCTTTTCCGGATATTTCCGGCTTTTTAATTGTTTCAAAAAGGGTCGTATCGCAGGATATTATGATGTGTGAGATCTCGCTGCACGCTGCCAATCCCCGAAAAATTGTACGCACATTACAACGAGCATACGGAGCAACGGGTTCTGTACACCTTCGGCATTTTCCGGACATTTCCGGCTTTTTAATTGTTTCAAAATGGGTCGTATCGCGCGATATTATGATGTGAGAGAACTCGTTGCGCGCTGCCAATCCCCGAAGAATGGTACTTCCATTACAACGAGCATACGGAGCATCAGTTTCTGTACACCTTCGGCCTTTTCCGGACATTTCCGGCTTTTTAATTGTTTCAAAATGGGCCGTATATCAGGATATTATGATGTGAGAGAACTCGTTGCGCGCTGCCAATCCCCGAAGAATGGTACTTCCATTACAACGAGCATGCGGAGAATCCTGTCTTGTACATATTCGGCCATTTCCGGCCAGTTTCGGCTTGTTAATAGTTTCAAAATGGGTCGTATCGCAGGATATTATGAGGTGTGAGAACTGGCTGCACGCTGGAAATCCCCGAAAAATGGTACGCCCATTACAACGAGCATACGGAGCAACGGGTTCTGTACACCTTCGGCCTTTTCCGGACATTTCCGGCTTTTTCATTGTTTCAAAATGGGCCGTATATCAGATTATTATGATGTGTAAGACCCAGTTGCTCTCTGCCAACGCCCCATAAATGGTACTTCCATTACAACGAGCAAACGGAGCATCGGGTTCTGTACACCTTCGGCCTTTTCCGGGCATCTCCGGCATTTTATGTGATTAAAAACGGGCCGTATAGCAGGATATTATAATGTGAGAGAACTCGTTGCGCGCTGCCAATCCCCGAAGAATGGTACTTCCATTACAACGAGCATGCGGAGAATCCTGTCTTGTACATATTCGGCCATTTCCTGCCAGTTTCGGCTTTTTAATAGTTTCAAAATGGGTCGTATCGCAGGATATTATGATGTGAGGGAACTCGGTGCGCGCTGCCAATCCCCGAAGAATGGTACTTCCAATACAACGAGCATGCGGAGAATCCTGTCATGTACATATTCGGCCTTTTCCGGCCAGTTTCGTCTTTTTAGTTGTTTCAAAATGGGCCGTATATCAGGATATTATGATGTGTAAGAACCAGTTCCTCTCTGCCAACCCCCCAAAAATGGTACTTCCATTACAACAAGCAAAGGGAGCAACGGGTTCTGTACACCTTCGGCCTTTTCCGGACATTTCCGGCTTTTTAATTGTTTCAAATGGGCCGTATATCAGCATATTATGATGTGAGAGAACTCGTTGCGCGCTGCCAATCCCCGAGAAATGGTACGCCCCTTACAACGAGTATACGTAGCATCAGGTTCTGTACACCTTCGGCCTATTCCGGACATTTCCAGCTTTTTATGTGACTAAAAACGGGTCGTATCGCAGGATATTATGATGTGTGAGATCTCGCTGCACGCAGCCAATCCCCGAGGAATGGTACGCCCCTTACAACGAGTATACGTAGCATCAGGTTCTGTACACCTTCGGCCTTTTCCGGATATTTCCGGCTTTTTAATTGTTTCAAAATGGGCCGAATAGCAGGATATTATGATGTGTAAAAACGCGTTGAGCGTTTCCAATCCCCCAAAAATGGCCCTTCCATTACAACGAGCATACGGAGCAACGGGTTCTGTACACCTTCGGCCTTTTCCGGACATTTCCGGCTTTTTAATTGTTTCAAAATGGGCCCTATATCAGATTATTATGATGTGTAAGAGCCAGTTGCTCTCTGCCAACCCCCCAAAAATGGTACTTCCATTACAACGAGCAAACGGAGCATCGGGTTCTGTACACCTTCGACCTTTTCCGGACATCTCCGGCATTTTGTGTGATTAAAAACGGGCCGTATAGCAGGATATTATGATGTGAGGGAACTCGGTGCGCGCTGCCAATCCCCGAAGAATGGTACTTCCAATACAACGAGCATGCGGAGTATCCTGTCATGTACATATTCGGCCTTTTCCGGCCAGTTTCGTCCTTTTAATTGTTTCAAAATGGGTCGTATCGCGGGATATTATGACGTGAGAGAACTCGTTGCGCACTGCCAATCCCCGAAGAATGGTACATCCATTACAACGAGCATGCGGAGAATCCTGTCTTGTACATATTCGGCCTTTCCCGGCCAGTTTCGGCTTTTTAATAGTTTCAAAATGGGTCGTATCGCAGGACATTATGAGGTGTGAGAACTCGCAGCACCCTGCCAATCCCCGCAAAATGGTACGCCCATTACAACGAGCATACGGAGCAACGGGTTCTGTACACCTTCGGCCTTTTCCGGACATTTCCGGCTTTTTAATTGTTTCAAAATGGGCCGTATATCAGATTATTATGATGTGTAAGAGCCAGTTGCTCTCTGCCAACCCCCCAAAAATGGTACTTCCATTACAACGAGCAAACGAAGCATCGGGTTCTGTACACCTTCGGCCTTTTCCGGACATCTCCGGCATTTTATGTAATTAAAAACGGGCCGTATAGCAGGATATTATGATGTGAGGGAACTCGTTGCGCGCTGCAAATCCCCGAAGAATGGTACTTCCATTACAACGAGCATGACGAGAATCCTGTCTTGTACATATTCGGCCTTTTCCGGCCAGTTTCGGCTTTTTAATAGTTTCAAAATGAGTCGTATCGCAGGATATTATGAGGTGTGAGAACTCGCTGCACGCTGCCAATCCCCGAAATTAGTACGCCCATTACAACGAGCATACGGAGCAACGGGTTCTGTACACCTTCGGCCTTTTCCGGACATTTCCGGCTTTTTAATTGTTTCAAAATGGGTCGTATCGCGCGATATTATGATGTGAGAGAACTCGTTGCGCGCTGCCAATCCCCGAAGAATGTTACTTCCAATACAACGAGCATGCGGAGAATCCTGTCATGTACATATTCGGCCTTTTCCGGCCAGTTTCGTCTTTTTAATTGTTTCAAAAAGGGTCGTATCGCAGGATATTATGATGTGTGAGATCTCGCTGCACGCTGCCAATCCCCGAAATTAGTACGCCCATTACAACGAGCATACGGAGCAACGGGTTCTGTACACCTTCGGCATTTTCCGGACATTTCCGGCTTTTTAATTGTTTCAAAATGGGTCGTATCGCGCGATATTATGATGTGAGAGAACTCGTTGCGCGCTGCCAATCCCCGAAGAATGGTACTTCCATTACAACGAGCATACGGAGCATCAGGTTCTGTACACCTTCGGCCTTTTCCGGACATTTCCGGCTTTTTAATTGTTTCAAAATGGGCCGTATATCAGGATATTATGATGTGAGAGAACTCGTTGCGCGCTGCCAATCCCCGAAGAATGGTACTTCCATTACAACGAGCATGCGGAGAATCCTGTCTTGTACATATTCGGCCATTTCCGGCCAGTTTCGGCTTGTTAATAGTTTCAAAATGGGTCGTATCGCAGGATATTGTGAGGTGTGAGAACTGGCTGCACGCTGGAAATCCCCGAAAAATGGTACGCCCATTACAACGAGCATACGGAGCAACGGGTTCTGTACACCTTCGGCCTTTTCCGGACATTTCCGGCTTTTTCATTGTTTCAAAATGGGCCGTATATCAGATTATTATGATGTGTAAGACCCAGTTGCTCTCTGCCAACGCCCCATAAATGGTACTTCCATTACAACGAGCAAACGGAGCATCGGGTTCTGTACACCTTCGGCCTTTTCCGGGCATCTCCGGCATTTTATGTGATTAAAAACGGGCCGTATAGCAGGATATTATAATGTGAGAGAACTCGTTGCGCGCTGCCAATCCCCGAAGAATGGTACTTCCATTACAACGAGCATGCGGAGAATCCTGTCTTGTACATATTCGGCCATTTCCTGCCAGTTTCGGCTTTTTAATAGTTTCAAAATGGGTCGTATCGCAGGATATTATGATGTGAGGGAACTCGGTGCGCGCTGCCAATCCCCGAAGAATGGTACTTCCAATACAACGAGCATGCGGAGAATCCTGTCATGTACATATTCGGCCTTTTCCGGCCAGTTTCGTCTTTTTAGTTGTTTCAAAATGGGCCGTATATCAGGATATTATGATGTGTAAGAACCAGTTCCTCTCTGCCAACCCCCCAAAAATGGTACTTCCATTACAACAAGCAAAGGGAGCAACGGGTTCTGTACACCTTCGGCCTTTTCCGGACATTTCCGGCTTTTTAATTGTTTCAAATGGGCCGTATATCAGCATATTATGATGTGAGAGAACTCGTTGCGCGCTGCCAATCCCCGAGAAATGGTACGCCCCTTACAACGAGTATACGTAGCATCAGGTTCTGTACACCTTCGGCCTATTCCGGACATTTCCAGCTTTTTATGTGACTAAAAACGGGTCGTATCGCAGGATATTATGATGTGTGAGATCTCGCTGCACGCAGCCAATCCCCGAAAAATGGTTCGCCCATTACAACGAGCATACGGAGCAACGGGTTCTGTACACCTTCGGCCTTTTCCGGATATTTCTTGCTTTTCAATTGTTTCAAAAAGGGTCGTATCGCAGGATATTATGATGTGTGAGATCTCGCTGCACGCAGCCAATCCCCGAAAAATGGTTCGCCCATTACAACGAGCATACGGAGCAACGGGTTCTGTACACCTTCGGCCTTTTCCGGATATTTCTTGCTTTTTAATTGTTTCAAAATGGGTCGTATCGCGCGATATTATGATGTGAGAGAACTCGTTGCGCGCTGCCAATCCCCGAAGAATGGTACTTCCATTACAACGAGCATACGGAGCATCAGGTTCTGTACACCTTCGGCCTTTTCCGGACATTTCCGGCTTTTTAATTGTTTCAAAATGGGCCGTATATCAGGATATTATGATGTGAGAGAACTCGTTGCGCGCTGCCAATCCCCGAAGAATGGTACTTCCATTACAACGAGCATGCGGAGAATCCTGTCTTGTACATATTCGGCCATTTCCGGCCAGTTTCGGCTTGTTAATAGTTTCAAAATGGGTCGTATCGCAGGATATTATGAGGTGTGAGAACTGGCTGCACGCTGGAAATCCCCGAAAAATGGTACGCCCATTACAACGAGCATACGGAGCAACGGGTTCTGTACACCTTCGGCCTTTTCCGGACATTTCCGGCTTTTTCATTGTTTCAAAATGGGCCGTATATCAGATTATTATGACGTGTAAGAACCAGTTGCTCTCTGCCAACCCCCCATAAATGGTACTTCCATTACAACGAGCAAACGGAGCATCGGGTTCTGTACACATTCGGCCTTTTCCGGACATCTCAGGCATTTCATGTGATTAAAAACGGTCCGTATAGCAGGATATTATAATGTGAGAGAACTCGTTGCGCTCTGCCAATCCCCGAAGAATGGTACTTCCATTACAACGAGCATGCGGAGAATCCTGTCTTGTACATATTCGGCCATTTCCTGCCAGTTTCGGCTTTTTAATAGTTTCAAAATGGGTCGTATCGCAGGATATTATGAGGTGTGAGAACTGGCTGCACGCTGGAAATCCCCGAAAAATGGTACGCCCATTACAACGAGCATACGGAGCAACGGGTTCTGTACACCTTCGGCCTTTTCCGTACATTTCCGGCTTTTTAATTGCTCAAAATGGGCCGTATATCAGGATATTATGATGTGTAAGAACCAGTTGCTCTCTGCCAACCCCCCAAAAATGGTACTTCCGTTACAACAAGCAAAGGGAGCAACGGGTTCTGTACACCTTCGGCCTTTTCCGGACATTTCCGCCTTTCTAATTGTTTCAAAATGGGCCGTATATCAGGATATTATGATGTGAGAGAACTCGTTGCGCGCTGCCAATCCCCGAAGAATGGTACTTCCATTACAACGAGCATGACGAGAATCCTGTCTTGTACATATTCGGCCTTTTCCGGCAAGTTTCGGCTTTTTAATAGTTTCAGAATGAGTCGTTTCGCAGAATATTATGAGGTGTGAGAACTCGCTGCACGCTGCCAATCCCCGAAGAATGGTGCTTCCATTACAACATTTACAACATTACAACATTACAACATTCCGGACATTTCCGGCTTTTTAATTGTTTCAAAATGGGCCGTATATCATGATATTATGATGTGAGAGAACTCGTTACGCGCTGCCAATCCCCGAGAAATGGTACGCCCTTTTTAATAGTTTCAAAATGAGTCGTTTCGCAGGATATTATGAGGTGTGAGAACTCGCTGCACGCTGCCCATCCCCGAAAAATGGTACTTCCATTACAACGAGCAAACGGGGCATCGGGTTCTGTACACCTTCGGCCTTTTCCGGACATCTCCGGCATTTTATGTGATTAAAAACGGGCCGTATAGCAGGATATTATGATGTGAGAGAACTCGTTGCCCGCTGCCAATCCCCGAAGAATGGTACGCCCATTACAACGAGCATACGGAGCAACGGGTTCTGTACACCTTCGGCCTTTTCCGGACATTTCCGGCTTTTTAATTGTTTCAAAATGTGCCGTTTATCAGGATATTATGA
The DNA here is from genome assembly GCA_963971185.1 of Bombus muscorum. NCBI lineage: Eukaryota > Metazoa > Arthropoda > Insecta > Hymenoptera > Apidae > Bombus > Bombus muscorum. Next base: position 7,523,483 of record OZ020130.1, on the reverse strand, counting down.
TGTGAGAGAACACGTTACGCGCTGCCAATCCTCGAGAAATGGTACGCCCCTTACAACGAGCATACGGAGTATCAGGTTCTGTACACCAGTATATTATGATGTGTAAAAACGCGTTGAGCGTTGCCGATCCCCCAAAAATGGTCCTTCCATTACAACGAGCATACGGAGCAACGGGTTCTGTACACCTTCGGCCTTTTCCGGATATTTCCGGCTTTTTAATTGTTTCAAAAAGGGTCGTATCGCAGGATATTATGATGTGTGAGATCTCGCTGCACGCTGCCAATCCCCGAAAAATGGTACGCCCATTACAACGAGCATACGGAGCAACGGGTTCTGTACACCTTCGGCCTTTTCCGGACATTTCCGGCTTTTTAATTGTTTCTAAATGGGCCGTATATCAGGATATTATGATGTGTAAGAACCAGTTGCTCTCTGCCAACCCCCAAAAATGGTCCTTCCATTACAACGAGCATACGGAGCAACGGGTTCTGTACACCTTCGGCATTTTCCGGACATTTCCGGCTTTTTAATTGTTTCAAAATGGGTCGTATCGCGCGATATTATGATGTGAGAGAACTCGTTGCGCGCTGCCAATCCCCGAAGAATGGTACATCCATTACAACGAGCATGCGGAAAATCCTGTCTTGTACATATTCGGCCTTTTCCGGCCAGTTTCGGCTTTTTAATAGTTTCAAAATAGGTCGTATCGCAGGATATTATGAGGTGTGAGAACTCGCTGCACGCTGCCAATCCCCGAAAAATGGTACGCCCATTACAGCGAGCATACGGAGCAACGGGTTCTGTACTCCTTTGGCATTTTCCGGACATTTCCGGCTTTTCAATTGTTTCAAAATGGGTCGTATCGCAGGATATTATGATGTGAGAGAACTCGTTGCGCGCTGCCAATCCCCGAAAAATGGTACGCCCATTACAGCGAGCATGACGAGAATCCTGTCTTGTACATATTCGGCCTTTTCCGGCCAGTTTCGGCTTTTTAATAGTTTCAAAATGAGTCGTATCGCAGGATATTATGAGGTGTGAGAACTCGCTGCACGCTGCCAATCCCCGAAGAATGGTACTTCCATTACAACGAGCATGACGAGAATCCTGTCTTGTACATATTCGGCCTTTTCCGGCCAGTTTCGGCTTTTTAATAGTTTCAAAATGAGTCGTATCGCAGGATATTATGAGGTGTGAGAACTCGCTGCACGCTGCCAATCCCCGAAAAATGGTACGCCCATTACAACGAGCATACGGAGCAACGGGTTCTGTACACCTTCGGCCTTTTCCGGACATTTCCGGCTTTTTAATTGTTTCAAAATGTGCCGTTTATCAGGATATTATGATGTGAGAGAACACGTTACGCGCTGCCAATCCCCGAGAAATGGTACGCCCCTTACAACGAGCATACGGAGCATCAGGTTCTGTACACCAGTATATTATGATGTGTAAAAACGCGTTGAGCGTTGCCGATCCCCCAAAAATGGTCCTTCCATTACAACGAGTATACGTAGCATCAGGTTCTGTACACCTTCGGCCTTTTCCGAACATTTCTGGCATTTTATGTGATTAAAAACGGGTCGTATCGCAGGATATTATGATGTGTGAGAACTCGCTGCACGCTTCCATTCCCCGAAAAATGGTACGCCCATTACAACGAGCATACGGAGCAACGGGTTCTGTACACCTTCGGCCTTTTCCGGACATTTCCGGCTTTTTAATAGTTTCAAAATGGGCCGTATTTCCGGATATTATGATGTGAGAGAACTCGTTACGCGCTGCCAATCCCCGAGAAATGGTACGCCCCTTACAACGAGCATACGGAGCATCAGGTTCTGTACACCTTCGGCCTTTTCCGGACATTTCCGGCATTTTAAGTGATCAAAAATGGGCCGAATAGCAGGATATTATGATGTGTAAAAACGCGTTGAGCGTTGCCAATCACCCAAAAATGGTCCTTCCATTACAACGAGCATACGGAGCAACGGGTTCTGTACACCTTCGGCCTTTTCCGGATATTTCCGGCTTTTTAATTGTTTCAAAAAGGGTCGTATCGCACGATATTATGATGTGTGAGATCTCGCTGCACGCTTCCAATCCCCGAAAAATGGTACGCCCATTACAACGAGCATACGGAGCAACGGGTTCTGTACACCTTCGGCCTTTTCCGGACATTTCCGGCTTTTTAATTGTTTCAAAATGGGCCGTATATCAGGATATTATGATGTGAGAGAATTCGTTACGCGCTGCCAATCCTCGAGAAATGGTACGCCCCTTACAACGAGCATACGGAGCATCAGGTTCTGTACACCTTCGGCCTTTTCCGAACATTTCCGGCTTTTTAATTGTTTCAAAATGGGCCGCATTTCAGGATATCATGATGTGAGAGAACTCGTTACGCGCTGCCAATCCCCGAGAAATGGTACGCCCCTTACAACGAGCATATGGAGCATCAGGTTCTGTACACCTTCGGCCTTTTCCGGACATTTCCGGCATTTTAAGTGATCAAAAACGGGCCGTAGATCAGGATATTATGATGTGTAAGAACCAGTTGCTCTCTACCAACCCCCCAAAAATGGTACTTCCATTACAACGAGCAAACGGAGCATTGGGTTCTGTACACCTTCGGCATTTTCCGGACATCTCCGGCATTTTATGTGATTAAAAACGGGTCGTATCGCAGGATATTATGATGTGTGAGCACTCGCTGTACGCTGCCAATCCCCCAAAAATGGTCCTTACATTACAACGAGCATACGGAGCAACGGGTTCTGTACACCTTCAGCCTTTTCCGGATATTTCCGGCTTTTTAATTGTTTCAAAATGGGCCGTATATCAGGATATTATGATGTGAGAGAATTCGTTACGCGCTGCCAATCCTCGAGAAATGGTACGCCCCTTACAACGAGCATACGGAGCATCAGGTTCTGTACACCTTCGGCCTTCTCCGAACATTTCCGGCTTTTTAATTGTTTCAAAATGGGCCGCATTTCAGGATATCATGATGTGAGAGAACTCGTTACGCGCTGCCAATCCCCGAGAAATGGTACGCCCCTTACAACGAGCATATGGAGCATCAGGTTCTGTACACCTTCGGCCTTTTCCGGACATTTCCGGCATTTTAAGTGATCAAAAACGGGCCGTAGATCAGGATATTATGATGTGTAAGAACCAGTTGCTCTCTGCCAACCCCCCAAAAATGGTACTTCCATTACAACGAGCAAACGGAGCATTGGGTTCTGTACACCTTCGGCATTTTCCGGACATCTCCGGCATTTTATGTGATTAAAAACGGGTCGTATCGCAGGATATTATGATGTGTGAGCACTCGCTGTACGCTGCCAATCCCCCAAAAATGGTCCTTACATTACAACGAGCATACGGAGCAACGCGTTCTGTACACCTTCAGCCTTTTCCGGATATTACCCGCTTTTTAATTGTTTCAAAAAGGGTCGTATCGCAGGATACTATGATGTGTGAGATCTCGCTGCACGCTGCCAATCCCCGAAAAATGGTACGCCCATTACAACGAGCATACGGAGCAACGGGTTCTGTACACCTTCGGCCTTTTCCGGACATTTCCGGCATTTTATGTGATTAAAAACGGGTCGTATCGCGGGATATTATGATGTGAGAGAACTCGTTGCGCGCTGCCAATCCCCGAAGAATGGTACATCCATTACAACGAGCATGCGGAGAATCCTGTCTTGTACATATTCGGCCTTTTCCGGCCAGTTTCGGCTTTTTAATAGTTTCAAAATGGGTCGTATCGCAGGATATTATGAGGTGTGAGAACTCGCTGCACGCTGCCAATCCCCGAAAAATGGTACGCCCATTACAACGAGCATACGGAGGAACGGGTTCTGTACACCTTTGGCATTTTCCGGACATTTCCGGCTTTTTAATTGTTTCAAAATGGGTCGTATCGCAGGATATTATGATGTGAGAGAACTCGTTGCGCGCTGCCAATCCCCGAAGAATGGTACTTCCATTACAACGAGCATACGGAGCATCAGGTTCTGTACACCTTCGGCCTTTTCCGGACATTTCCGGCTTTTTAGTTGTTTCAAAATGGGCCGTATTTCAGGATATTATGATGTGAGAGAACTCGTTACGCGCTGCCAATCCCCGAGAAATGGTACGCCCCTTACAACGAGCATACGGAGCATCAGGTTCTATACACCTTCGGCCTTTTCCGGACATTTCCGGCATTTTAAGTGATCAAAAATGGGCCGAATAGCAGGATATTATGATGTGTAAAAACGCGTTGAGCGTTGCCAATCCCCCAAAAATGGTCCTTCCATTACAACGAGCATACGGAGCAACGGGTTCTGTACACCTTCGGCCTTTTCCGGATATTTCCGGCTTTTTAATTGTTTCAAAAAGGGTCGTATCGCACGATATTATGATGTGTGAGATCTCGCTGCACGCTTCCAATCCCCGAAAAATGGTACGCCCATTACAACGAGCATACGGAGCAACGGGTTCTGTACACCTTCGGCCTTTTCCGGACATTTCCGGCTTTTTAATTGTTTCAAAATGGGCCGTATATCAGGATATTATGATGTGTAAGAACCAGTTGCTCTCTGCCAACCCCCCCAAAATGGTACTTCCATCACAACGAGCAAACGGAGCATCGTGTTCTGTACACATTCGGTCATTTCCGGACATATCCGGCATTTTATGTGATTAAAAACGGGCCGTATTGCAGGATATTATGATGTGAGGGAACCCGTTGCGCGCTGCCAATCCCCGAAGAATGGTACTTCCATTACAACGAGCATGCGGAGAATCCTGTCTTGTACATATTCGGCCTTTCCCGGCCAGTTTCGGCTTTTTAATTGTTTCAAAATGGGCCGCATTTCAGGATATCATGATGTGAGAGAACTCGTTACGCGCTGCCAATCCCCGAGAAATGGTACGCCCCTTACAACGAGCATATGGAGCATCAGGTTCTGTACACCTTCGGCCTTTTCCGGACATTTCCGGCATTTTAAGTGATCAAAAACGGGCCGTAGATCAGGATATTATGATGTGTAAGAACCAGTTGCTCTCTGCCAACCCCCCAAAAATGGTACTTCCATTACAACGAGCAAACGGAGCATTGGGTTCTGTACACCTTCGGCATTTTCCGGACATCTCCGGCATTTTATGTGATTAAAAACGGGTCGTATCGCAGGATATTATGATGTGTGAGCACTCGCTGTACGCTGCCAATCCCCCAAAAATGGTCCTTACATTACAACGAGCATACGGAGCAACGCGTTCTGTACACCTTCAGCCTTTTCCGGATATTACCCGCTTTTTAATTGTTTCAAAAAGGGTCGTATCGCAGGATACTATGATGTGTGAGATCTCGCTGCACGCTGCCAATCCCCGAAAAATGGTACGCCCATTACAACGAGCATACGGAGCAACGGGTTCTGTACACCTTCGGCCTTTTCCGGACATTTCCGGCATTTTATGTGATTAAAAACGGGTCGTATCGCGGGATATTATGATGTGAGAGAACTCGTTGCGCGCTGCCAATCCCCGAAGAATGGTACATCCATTACAACGAGCATGCGGAGAATCCTGTCTTGTACATATTCGGCCTTTTCCGGCCAGTTTCGGCTTTTTAATAGTTTCAAAATGGGTCGTATCGCAGGATATTATGAGGTGTGAGAACTCGCTGCACGCTGCCAATCCCCGAAAAATGGTACGCCCATTACAACGAGCATACGGAGGAACGGGTTCTGTACACCTTTGGCATTTTCCGGACATTTCCGGCTTTTTAATTGTTTCAAAATGGGTCGTATCGCAGGATATTATGATGTGAGAGAACTCGTTGCGCGCTGCCAATCCCCGAAGAATGGTACTTCCATTACAACGAGCATACGGAGCATCAGGTTCTGTACACCTTCGGCCTTTTCCGGACATTTCCGGCTTTTTAGTTGTTTCAAAATGGGCCGTATTTCAGGATATTATGATGTGAGAGAACTCGTTACGCGCTGCCAATCCCCGAGAAATGGTACGCCCCTTACAACGAGCATACGGAGCATCAGGTTCTATACACCTTCGGCCTTTTCCGGACATTTCCGGCATTTTAAGTGATCAAAAATGGGCCGAATAGCAGGATATTATGATGTGTAAAAACGCGTTGAGCGTTGCCAATCCCCCAAAAATGGTCCTTCCATTACAACGAGCATACGGAGCAACGGGTTCTGTACACCTTCGGCCTTTTCCGGATATTTCCGGCTTTTTAATTGTTTCAAAAAGGGTCGTATCGCACGATATTATGATGTGTGAGATCTCGCTGCACGCTTCCAATCCCCGAAAAATGGTACGCCCATTACAACGAGCATACGGAGCAACGGGTTCTGTACACCTTCGGCCTTTTCCGGACATTTCCGGCTTTTTAATTGTTTCAAAATGGGCCGTATATCAGGATATTATGATGTGTAAGAACCAGTTGCTCTCTGTCAACCCCCCAAAAATGGTACTTCCATTACAACGAGCAAACGGAGCATCGGGTTCGGTACACCTTCGGCCTTTTCCGGACATCTCCGGCATTTTATGTGATTAAAAACGGGCCGTATAGCAGGATATTATGATGTGAGGGAACTCGGTGCGCGCTGCCAATCCCCGAAGAATGGTACTTCCATTACAACGAGCATGCGGAGAATCCTGTCTTGTACATATTCGGCCTTTCCCGGACATTTCCGGCTTTTTAATTGTTTCAAAATGGGCCGTATATCAGGATATTATGATGTGAGAGAACTCGTTGCGCGCTGCCAATCCCCGAGAAATGGTACGCCCCTTACAACGAGCATACGGATCATCAGGTTCTGTACACCTTCGGCCTCTTCCGGACATTTCCGGCATTTTAAGTGATTAAAAACTGGCCGAATAGCAGGATATTATGATGCGTAAAAACGCGTTGAGCGCTGCCAATCCCCCAAAAATGGTCCTTCCATTACAACGAGCATACGGAGCAACGGGTTCTGTACACCTTCGGCCTTTTCCGGATATTTCCGGCTCTTTAATTGTTTCAAAAAGGGTCGTGTCGCAGGATATTATGATGTGTGAGATCTCGCTGCACGCTTCCAATCCCCGAAAAATGGTACGCCCATTACAACGGGCATACGGAGCAACGGGATCTGTACACCTACGGCCTTTTCCGGACATTTCCGGCTTTTTAATTGTTTCAAAATGGGCCGTATATCAGGATATTATGATGTGTAAGAACCAGTTGCTCTCTGCCAACCCCCCCAAAATGGTACTTCCATCACAACGAGCAAACGGAGCATCGTGTTCTGTACACATTCGGTCATTTCCGGACATATCCGGCATTTTATGTGATTAAAAACGGGCCGTATTGCAGGATATTATCATGTGAGGGAACCCGTTGCGCGCTGCCAATCCCCGAAGAATGGTACTTCCATTACAACGAGCATGCGGAGAATCCTGTCTTGTACATATTCGGCTTTTCCCGGCCAGTTTCGGCATTTTAATAGTTTAAAAATGGGTCGTATCGCAGGATATTATGATGTGTGAGAACTCGCTGCAAGCTGCCAATCCCCTAAAAATGGTACGCCCATTACAACGAGCAAACGGAGCATCGGGTTCTGTACTCCTTCGGCCTCTTCCGGACATTTCCGACATTTTAAGTGATTAAAAACGGGCCGAATAGCAGGATATTATGATGTGTAAAAACGAGTTGAGCGCTGCCAATCCCCCAAAAATGGTCCTTCCATTACAACGAGCATACGGAGGAACGGGTTCTGTACACCTTCGGCCTTTTCCGGACATTTCCGGCTTTTTAATTGTTTTAAAATGGGTCGTATCGCAGGATATTATGATGTGTGAGATCTCGCTGCACGCTGCCAATCCCCGAAAAATGGTACGCCTATTACAACGAGCATACGGAGCAACGGGATCTGTACACCTACGGCCTTTTCCGGACATTTCCGGCTTTTTAATTGTTTCAAAATGGGCCGTATATCAGGATATTATGATGTGTAAGAACCAGTTGCTCTCTGCCAACCCCCCCAAAATGGTACTTCCATCACAACGAGCAAACGGAGCATCGTGTTCTGTACACATTCGGTCATTTCCGGACATCTCCGGCATTTTATGTGATTAAAAACGGGCCGTATTGCAGGATATTATGATGTGAGGGAACCCGTTGCGCGCTGCCAATCCCCGAAGAATGGTACTTCCATTACAACGAGCATGCGGAGAATCCTGTCTTGTACATATTCGGCCTTTCCCGGCCAGTTTCGGCATTTTAATAGTTTAAAAATGGGTCGTATCGCAGGATATTATGATGTGTGAGAACTCGCTGCAAGCTGCCAATCCCCTAAAAATGGTACGCCCATTACAACGAGCAAACGGAGCATCGGGTTCTGTACTCCTTCGGCCTCTTCCGGACATTTCCGGCATTTTAAGTGATTAAAAACGGGCCGAATAGCAGGATATTATGATGTGTAAAAACGGGTTGAGCGCTGCCAATACCCCAAAAATGGTCCTTCCATTACAACGAGATTACGGATAATCTTGTTCCGTACAATTTCGGTCTTTTCCGGACATTTCCGGCTTTTTAAATGATTCAAAACGGGTCATATAGCAGGAAATTATGATGTGCAAGAACGGGTTGCGCGCTCAAGCACTCTGTTATGTGGTACTTCCATTACAACGAGCATACGGAGCATTGGGTTCTGTACATATTCGGCCTCTTCCGGCCATTTCCGGCATTTTAATTGATACAAAACAGGTCATGTAACTAGAAATTATGATGTGTAAGAACGGGTTGCACGCAGAAGCACTCTGTTAAGTGGTACTTCCATTACAACGAGCATACGGAGCATTGGGTTCTGTACATATTCGGCCTCTTCCGGCTAGTTTCGGCATTTCAATTGATTCAAAACCGGTCATATAGCTGGAAATTATGATGTGTAAGAACTAGTTGCGCTCTGCCAGCCCCCCAAAAATGGTAATTCCATTACAACGAACATACGGAGAATCCCGTTTTGTACATATTCGGCCTCTTCCGGCAATTTAATTGATTCAAAACGGGTCATATAGCAGGAAATTATGATATGCTAGAACGGATTGCACGCAGGAACCCTTCGAAGAATGGTACTGTCAATACAACGAGCATGCGGAGAATGCTGTCTTGTACATATTCGGCCTTTTCCGGCCATTTCTGTCATTTTAATTGATACAAAACGGGTCACACAACAAGAAATTATGATGCGCAAGAACGGGTTGCAGGCAGAAGCACTCCGTAAAGTAATACTTCCATTACAACGTGCATACGGAGCATCAGGTTCTGTACACCTTCGGCCTTTACCGGATATTTCCGGCTTTTAAATTGTTTCAAAATGGGTCGTATCGCAGGATATTATGATGTGTGAGAAATCGCTGCACGCTGCCAATCCCTGAAAAATGGTACGCCCATTACAACGAGCATACGGAGCAACGGACTCTGTACACCTTCGGCCTTTTCCGGACATTTCCGTCTTTTAAATTGTTTCAAAATGGGTCGTATCGCAGGATATTATGATGTGTGAGAACCCGCTGCACGCTGCCAATCCCCGAAAAATGGTACGCCCATTACAACGAGCATATGGAGCAACGGGTTCTGTACACCTTCGGCCTATACCGGACATTTCCGGCATTTTAAGTGATTAAAAACGGGCCGAATAGCAGGATATTATGATGTGTAAAAACGCGTTGAGTGTTGCCAATCCCCCAAAAATGGTCCTTCCTTTAGAACGAGCATACGGAGCAACGGTTTCTGTACACCTTCGGCCTCTTTCGGACATTTCCGGCATTTTAAGTGATTAAAAACGGGCCGAATAGCAGGATATTATGATGTGTAAAAACGCGTTGAGCGCTGCCAATCCCCCAAAAATGGTCCTTCCATTACAACGAGCATACGGAGCAACGGTTTCTGTACACCTTCAGCCTTTTCCGGACATTTCCGGCTTTTTAATTGTTTCAAAATGGGTCGTATCGCAGGATATTATGATGTGTGAGAACTCGCTGCACGCTGCCAATCCCCGAAAAATGGTACGCCCATTACAACGAGCATGCGGAGAATCCCGTCTTGTAAATATTCGGCCTTTTCCGGCAAGTTTCGGCTTTTAAATTGTTTCAAAATGGGTCCTATCGCAGGATATTATGATGTGTGAGAACCCGCTGCACGCTGCCAATCCCCGAAAAATGGTACGCCCATTACAACGAGCATATGGAGCAACGGGTTCTGTACACCTTCGGCCTATACCGGACATTTCCGGCATTTTAAGTGATTAAAAACGGGCCGAATAGCAGGATATTATGATGTGTAAAAACGCGTTGAGTGTTGCCAATCCCCCAAAAATGGTCCTTCCTTTACAACGAGCATACGGATCATCAGGTTCTGTACACCTTCGGCCTTTTCCGGATATTTCCGGCTTTTTAATTGTTTCAAAATGGGCCGTATATCAGGATATTATGATGTGAGAGAATTCGTTACGCGCTGCCAATCCTCGAGAAACGGTACGCCCCTTACAACGAGCATACGGAGCATCAGGTTCTGTACACCTTCGGCCTTCTCCGAACATTTCCGGCTTTTTAATTGTTTCAAAATGGGCCGCATTTCAGGATATCATGATGTGAGAGAACTCGTTACGCGCTGCCAATCCCCGAGAAATGGTACGCCCCTTACAACGAGCATATGGAGCATCAGGTTCTGTACACCTTCGGCCTTTTCCGGACATTTCCGGCATTTTAAGTGATCAAAAACGGGCCGTAGATCAGGATATTATGATGTGTAAGAACCAGTTGCTCTCTGCCAACCCCCCAAAAATGGTACTTCCATTACAACGAGCAAACGGAGCATTGGGTTCTGTACACCTTCGGCATTTTCCGGACATCTCCGGCATTTTATGTGATTAAAAACGGGTCGTATCGCAGGATATTATGATGTGTGAGCACTCGCTGTACGCTGCCAATCCCCCAAAAATGGTCCTTACATTACAACGAGCATACGGAGCAACGCGTTCTGTACACCTTCAGCCTTTTCCGGATATTACCCGCTTTTTAATTGTTTCAAAAAGGGTCGTATCGCAGGATACTATGATGTGTGAGATCTCGCTGCACGCTGCCAATCCCCGAAAAATGGTACGCCCATTACAACGAGCATACGGAGCAACGGGTTCTGTACACCTTCGGCCTTTTCCGGACATTTCCGGCATTTTATGTGATTAAAAACGGGTCGTATCGCGGGATATTATGATGTGAGAGAACTCGTTGCGCGCTGCCAATCCCCGAAGAATGGTACATCCATTACAACGAGCATGCGGAGAATCCTGTCTTGTACATATTCGGCCTTTTCCGGCCAGTTTCGGCTTTTTAATAGTTTCAAAATGGGTCGTATCGCAGGATATTATGAGGTGTGAGAACTCGCTGCACGCTGCCAATCCCCGAAAAATGGTACGCCCATTACAACGAGCATACGGAGGAACGGGTTCTGTACACCTTTGGCATTTTCCGGACATTTCCGGCTTTTTAATTGTTTCAAAATGGGTCGTATCGCAGGATATTATGATGTGAGAGAACTCGTTGCGCGCTGCCAATCCCCGAAGAATGGTACTTCCATTACAACGAGCATACGGAGCATCAGGTTCTGTACACCTTCGGCCTTTTCCGGACATTTCCGGCTTTTTAGTTGTTTCAAAATGGGCCGTATTTCAGGATATTATGATGTGAGAGAACTCGTTACGCGCTGCCAATCCCCGAGAAATGGTACGCCCCTTACAACGAGCATACGGAGCATCAGGTTCTATACACCTTCGGCCTTTTCCGGACATTTCCGGCATTTTAAGTGATCAAAAATGGGCCGAATAGCAGGATATTATGATGTGTAAAAACGCGTTGAGCGTTGCCAATCCCCCAAAAATGGTCCTTCCATTACAACGAGCATACGGAGCAACGGGTTCTGTACACCTTCGGCCTTTTCCGGATATTTCCGGCTTTTTAATTGTTTCAAAAAGGGTCGTATCGCACGATATTATGATGTGTGAGATCTCGCTGCACGCTTCCAATCCCCGAAAAATGGTACGCCCATTACAACGAGCATACGGAGCAACGGGTTCTGTACACCTTCGGCCTTTTCCGGACATTTCCGGCTTTTTAATTGTTTCAAAATGGGCCGTATATCAGGATATTATGATGTGTAAGAACCAGTTGCTCTCTGCCAACCCCCCCAAAATGGTACTTCCATCACAACGAGCAAACGGAGCATCGTGTTCTGTACACATTCGGTCATTTCCGGACATATCCGGCATTTTATGTGATTAAAAACGGGCCGTATTGCAGGATATTATGATGTGAGGGAACCCGTTGCGCGCTGCCAATCCCCGAAGAATGGTACTTCCATTACAACGAGCATGCGGAGAATCCTGTCTTGTACATATTCGGCCTTTCCCGGCCAGTTTCGGCTTTTTAATTGTTTCAAAATGGGCCGCATTTCAGGATATCATGATGTGAGAGAACTCGTTACGCGCTGCCAATCCCCGAGAAATGGTACGCCCCTTACAACGAGCATATGGAGCATCAGGTTCTGTACACCTTCGGCCTTTTCCGGACATTTCCGGCATTTTAAGTGATCAAAAACGGGCCGTAGATCAGGATATTATGATGTGTAAGAACCAGTTGCTCTCTGCCAACCCCCCCAAAATGGTACTTCCATTACAACGAGCAAACGGAGCATTGGGTTCTGTACACCTTCGGCATTTTCCGGACATCTCCGGCATTTTATGTGATTAAAAACGGGTCGTATCGCAGGATATTATGATGTGTGAGCACTCGCTGTACGCTGCCAATCCCCCAAAAATGGTCCTTACATTACAACGAGCATACGGAGCAACGCGTTCTGTACACCTTCGGCCTTTTCCGGATATTTCCGGCTTTTTAATTGTTTCAAAAAGGGTCGTATCGCACGATATTATGATGTGTGAGATCTCGCTGCACGCTTCCAATCCCCGAAAAATGGTACGCCCCTTACAACGAGCATATGGAGCATCAGGTTCTGTACACCTTCGGCCTTTTCCGGACATTTCCGGCATTTTAAGTGATCAAAAACGGGCCGTAGATCAGGATATTATGATGTGTAAGAACCAGTTGCTCTCTGCCAACCCCCCCAAAATGGTACTTCCATCACAACGAGCAAACGGAGCATCGGGTTCGGTACACCTTCGGCCTTTTCCGGACATCTCCGGCATTTTATGTGATTAAAAACGGGCCGTATAGCAGGATATTATGATGTGAGGGAACTCGGTGCGCGCTGCCAATCCCCGAAGAATGGTACTTCCATTACAACGAGCATGCGGAGAATCCTGTCTTGTACATATTCGGCCTTTCCCGGACATTTCCGGCTTTTTAATTGTTTCAAAATGGGCCGTATATCAGGATATTATGATGTGAGAGAACTCGTTGCGCGCTGCCAATCCCCGAGAAATGGTACGCCCCTTACAACGAGCATACGGATCATCAGGTTCTGTACACCTTCGGCCTCTTCCGGACATTTCCGGCATTTTAAGTGATTAAAAACTGGCCGAATAGCAGGATATTATGATGCGTAAAAACGCGTTGAGCGCTGCCAATCCCCCAAAAATGGTCCTTCCATTACAACGAGCATACGGAGCAACGGGTTCTGTACACCTTCGGCCTTTTCCGGATATTTCCGGCTCTTTAATTGTTTCAAAAAGGGTCGTGTCGCAGGATATTATGATGTGTGAGATCTCGCTGCACGCTTCCAATCCCCGAAAAATGGTACGCCCATTACAACGGGCATACGGAGCAACGGGATCTGTACACCTACGGCCTTTTCCGGACATTTCCGGCTTTTTAATTGTTTCAAAATGGGCCGTATATCAGGATATTATGATGTGTAAGAACCAGTTGCTCTCTGCCAACCCCCCCAAAATGGTACTTCCATCACAACGAGCAAACGGAGCATCGTGTTCTGTACACATTCGGTCATTTCCGGACATATCCGGCATTTTATGTGATTAAAAACGGGCCGTATTGCAGGATATTATCATGTGAGGGAACCCGTTGCGCGCTGCCAATCCCCGAAGAATGGTACTTCCATTACAACGAGCATGCGGAGAATCCTGTCTTGTACATATTCGGCTTTTCCCGGCCAGTTTCGGCATTTTAATAGTTTAAAAATGGGTCGTATCGCAGGATATTATGATGTGTGAGAACTCGCTGCAAGCTGCCAATCCCCTAAAAATGGTACGCCCATTACAACGAGCAAACGGAGCATCGGGTTCTGTACTCCTTCGGCCTCTTCCGGACATTTCCGACATTTTAAGTGATTAAAAACGGGCCGAATAGCAGGATATTATGATGTGTAAAAACGAGTTGAGCGCTGCCAATCCCCCAAAAATGGTCCTTCCATTACAACGAGCATACGGAGGAACGGGTTCTGTACACCTTCGGCCTTTTCCGGACATTTCCGGCTTTTTAATTGTTTTAAAATGGGTCGTATCGCAGGATATTATGATGTGTGAGATCTCGCTGCACGCTGCCAATCCCCGAAAAATGGTACGCCTATTACAACGAGCATACGGAGCAACGGGATCTGTACACCTACGGCCTTTTCCGGACATTTCCGGCTTTTTAATTGTTTCAAAATGGGCCGTATATCAGGATATTATGATGTGTAAGAACCAGTTGCTCTCTGCCAACCCCCCCAAAATGGTACTTCCATCACAACGAGCAAACGGAGCATCGTGTTCTGTACACATTCGGTCATTTCCGGACATCTCCGGCATTTTATGTGATTAAAAACGGGCCGTATTGCAGGATATTATGATGTGAGGGAACCCGTTGCGCGCTGCCAATCCCCGAAGAATGGTACTTCCATTACAACGAGCATGCGGAGAATCCTGTCTTGTACATATTCGGCCTTTCCCGGCCAGTTTCGGCATTTTAATAGTTTAAAAATGGGTCGTATCGCAGGATATTATGATGTGTGAGAACTCGCTGCAAGCTGCCAATCCCCTAAAAATGGTACGCCCATTACAACGAGCAAACGGAGCATCGGGTTCTGTACTCCTTCGGCCTCTTCCGGACATTTCCGGCATTTTAAGTGATTAAAAACGGGCCGAATAGCAGGATATTATGATGTGTAAAAACGGGTTGAGCGCTGCCAATACCCCAAAAATGGTCCTTCCATTACAACGAGATTACGGATAATCTTGTTCCGTACAATTTCGGTCTTTTCCGGACATTTCCGGCTTTTTAAATGATTCAAAACGGGTCATATAGCAGGAAATTATGATGTGCAAGAACGGGTTGCGCGCTCAAGCACTCTGTTATGTGGTACTTCCATTACAACGAGCATACGGAGCATTGGGTTCTGTACATATTCGGCCTCTTCCGGCCATTTCCGGCATTTTAATTGATACAAAACAGGTCATGTAACTAGAAATTATGATGTGTAAGAACGGGTTGCACGCAGAAGCACTCTGTTAAGTGGTACTTCCATTACAACGAGCATACGGAGCATTGGGTTCTGTACATATTCGGCCTCTTCCGGCTAGTTTCGGCATTTCAATTGATTCAAAACCGGTCATATAGCTGGAAATTATGATGTGTAAGAACTAGTTGCGCTCTGCCAGCCCCCCAAAAATGGTAATTCCATTACAACGAACATACGGAGAATCCCGTTTTGTACATATTCGGCCTCTTCCGGCAATTTAATTGATTCAAAACGGGTCATATAGCAGGAAATTATGATATGCTAGAACGGATTGCACGCAGGAACCCTTCGAAGAATGGTACTGTCAATACAACGAGCATGCGGAGAATGCTGTCTTGTACATATTCGGCCTTTTCCGGCCATTTCTGTCATTTTAATTGATACAAAACGGGTCACACAACAAGAAATTATGATGCGCAAGAACGGGTTGCAGGCAGAAGCACTCCGTAAAGTAATACTTCCATTACAACGTGCATACGGAGCATCAGGTTCTGTACACCTTCGGCCTTTACCGGATATTTCCGGCTTTTAAATTGTTTCAAAATGGGTCGTATCGCAGGATATTATGATGTGTGAGAAATCGCTGCACGCTGCCAATCCCTGAAAAATGGTACGCCCATTACAACGAGCATACGGAGCAACGGACTCTGTACACCTTCGGCCTTTTCCGGACATTTCCGTCTTTTAAATTGTTTCAAAATGGGTCGTATCGCAGGATATTATGATGTGTGAGAACCCGCTGCACGCTGCCAATCCCCGAAAAATGGTACGCCCATTACAACGAGCATATGGAGCAACGGGTTCTGTACACCTTCGGCCTATACCGGACATTTCCGGCATTTTAAGTGATTAAAAACGGGCCGAATAGCAGGATATTATGATGTGTAAAAACGCGTTGAGTGTTGCCAATCCCCCAAAAATGGTCCTTCCTTTAGAACGAGCATACGGAGCAACGGTTTCTGTACACCTTCGGCCTCTTTCGGACATTTCCGGCATTTTAAGTGATTAAAAACGGGCCGAATAGCAGGATATTATGATGTGTAAAAACGCGTTGAGCGCTGCCAATCCCCCAAAAATGGTCCTTCCATTACAACGAGCATACGGAGCAACGGTTTCTGTACACCTTCAGCCTTTTCCGGACATTTCCGGCTTTTTAATTGTTTCAAAATGGGTCGTATCGCAGGATATTATGATGTGTGAGAACTCGCTGCACGCTGCCAATCCCCGAAAAATGGTACGCCCATTACAACGAGCATGCGGAGAATCCCGTCTTGTAAATATTCGGCCTTTTCCGGCAAGTTTCGGCTTTTTAATTGTTTCAAAATGGGTCCTATCGCAGGATATTATGATGTGAGAGAACTCGTTGCGCGCTGCCAATACCCGAGAAATGGTACGCCCCTTACAACGAGCATACGGATCATCAGGTTCTGTACACCTTCGGCCTCTTCCGGACATTTCCGGCATTTTAAGTGATTAAAAACGGGCCGTATAAAAGGATATTATGATGTGAGAGAACTCGCTGCACGCTGCCAATCCCCGAAAAATGGTACGCCCATTACAACGAGCAAACGGAGCATCGTGTTCTGTACACATTTGGTCATTTCCGGACATCTCCGGCATTTTATGTGATTAAAAACGGGCCGTATTGCAGGATATTATGATGTGAGGGAACCCGTTGCGCGCTGCAAATCCCCGAAGAATGGTACTTCCATTACAACGAGCATGCGGAGAATCCTGTCTTGTACATATTCGGCCTTTCCCGGCCAGTTTCGGCATTTTAATAGTTTAAAAATGGGTCGTATTGCAGGATATTATGATGTGTGAGAACTCGCTGCAAGCTGCCAATCCCTTAAAAATGGTACGCCCATTACAACGAGCAAACGGAGCATCGGGTTCTGTACTACTTCGGCCTCTTCCGGACATTTCCGGCATTTTAAGTGATTAAAAACGGGCCGAATAGCAGGATATTATGATGTGTAAAAACGGGTTGAGCGCTGCCAATACCCCAAAAATGGTCCTTCCATTACAACGAGATTACGGATAATCTTGTTCCGTACAATTTCGGTCTTTTCCGGACATTTCCGGCTTTTTAAATGATTCAAAACGGGTCATATAGCGGGAAATTATGATGTGCAAGAACGGGTTGCGCGCTCAAGCACTCTGTTAAGTGGTACTTCCATTACAACGAGCATACGGAGCAACGGGTTCTGTACACCTTCGGCCTTTTCCGGACATTTCCGGCTTTTTAATTGTTTCAAAAAGGGTCGTATCGCAGGATATTATGATGTGTGAGATCTCGCTGCACGCTTCCAATCCCCGAAAAATGGTACGCCCATTACAACGAGCATGCGGAGAATCCTGTCTTGTAAATATTCGGCCTTTTCCGGCAAGTTTCGGCTTTTTAATTGTTACAAAATGGGTCGTATCGCAGGATATTATGATGTGTGAAAACTCGCTGCACGCTGCCAAACCCGAAAAATGGTCCTTCCATTACAACGAGCATACGGAGCAACGGGTTCTGTACACCTACGGCCTTTTCCGGACATTTCCGGCTTTTTAATTGTTTCAATGTGGGCCGTATATCAGGATATTATGATGTGAGAGAACTCGTTGCGCGCTGCCAATCCCCGAAGAATGGTACTTCCACTACAACGAGCATGCGGAGCAACGGGTTCTGTACACCTTCGGCCTTTTCCGGCCAGTTTCGGCTTTTTAATTGTTTCAAAATGGGTCGTATCGCAGGATATTATGATGTGATAGAACTCGTTGCGCGCTGACAATCCCCGAGAAATGGTACGCCCCTTACAACGAGCATACGGAGCATCAGGTTCTGTACACCTTCGGCCTCTTTCGGACATTTCCGGCATTTTAAGTGATTAAAAACGGGCCGAATAGCAGGATATTATGATGTGTAAAAACGCGTTGAGCGCTGCCAATCCCCCAAAAATGGTCCTTCCATTACAACGAGCATACGGAGCAACGGTTTCTGTACACCTTCAGCCTTTTCCGGACATTTCCGGCTTTTTAATTGTTTCAAAATGGGTCGTATCGCAGGATATTATGATGTGTGAGAACTCGCTGCACGCTGCCAATCCCCGAAAAATGGTACGCCCATTACAACGAGCATGCGGAGAATCCTGTCTTGTAAATATTCGGCCTTTTCCGGCAAGTTTCGGCTTTTTAATTGTTCCAAAATGGGTCGTATCGCAGGATATTATGATGTGTGAGAACTCGCTGCACGCTGCCAAACCCGAAAAATGGTCCTTCCATTACAACGAGCATACGGAGCAACGGATTCTGTACACCTTCGGCCCTTTCCGGACATTTCCGGCTTTTTAATTGTTTCAATATGGGCCGTATATCAGGATATTATGATGTGAGAGAACTCGTTGCGCGCTGCCAATCCCCGAAGAATGGTACTTCCACTACAACGAGCATGCGGAGCAACGGGTTCTGTACACCTTCGGCCTTTTCCGGCCAGTTTCGGCTTTTTAATTGTTTCAAAATGGGTCGTATCGCAGGATATTATGATGTGAGAGAACTCGTTGCGCGCTGCCAATCCCCGAGGAATGGTATGCCCCTTACAACGAGCGTACGGAGCAACGGTTTCTGTACACCTTCGGCCCCTTCCGGACATTTCCGGCATTTTAAGTGATTAAAAACGGGCCGAATAGCAGGACATTATGATGTGTAAAAACGCGTTGTGCGCTGCCAATCCTCCAAATATGGTCCTTCCATTACAACGAGCATACGGAGCAACGGTTTCTGTACACCTTCAGCCTTTTCCGGACATTTCCGGCTTTTTAATTGTTTCAAAATGGGTCGTATCGCAGGATATTATGATGTGAGAGAACTCGTTGCGCGCTGCCAATCCCCGAAGAATAGTACTTCCATTACAAAGAGCATGCGGAGAATCCTGTCTTGTACATTTTCGGCCTTTTCCGGCAAGTTTCGGCTTTTTAATTGTTTCAAAATGGGTCGTATCGCAGGATATTATGATGTGTGAGAAGTCGCTGCACGCTGCCAATCCCCGAAAAATGGTCCTTCCATTACAACGAGCATGCGGAGCAACGGGTTCTGTACACCTTCGGCCTTTTCCGGCCAGTTTCGGCTTTTTAATTGTTTCAAAATGGGTAGTATCGCAGGATATTATGATGTGTGAGAACTCGCTGCACGCTGCCAATCCCCGAAAAATGGTACGCCCATTACAACGAGCATACGGAGCAACGGGTTCTGTACACCTTCGGCCTTTTCTGGACATCTCCGGCATTTTATGTGTTTAAAAACGGGCCGTATAGCAGGATATTATGATGTGAGAGAACTCGTTGCGCGCTGCCAATCCCCGAAGAATGGTACTTCCATTACAACGAGCATGCGGAGCAACGGGTTCTGTACACCTTCTGCCTTTTCCGGCCAGTTTCGGCTTTTTAATTGTTTCAAAATGGGTTGTATCGCAGGATATTATGATGTGTGAGAACTCGCTGCACGCTGCCAATCCCCGAAAAATGGTACGCCCATTACAACGAGCATACGGAGCAACGGTTTCTGTACACTTTCGGCCTTTTCCGGACATTTCCGGCTTTTTAATTGTATCAAAATGGGTCGTATCGCAGGATATTATGATGTGTGAGAACTCGCTGCACGCTGCCAATCCCGAGGAACGGTATGCCCCTTACAACGAGCATACGGAGCAACAGGTTCTGTACACCTTCGGCCTCTTCCGGACATTTCCGGCATTTTAAGTGATTAAAAACGGGCCGAATAGCAGGATATTATGATGTGTAAAAACGCGTTGTGCGCTACCAATCCTCCAAATATGGTCCTCCCATTACAACGAGCGTACGGAGCAACGGTTTCTGTACACCTTCGGCCTTTTCCGGCCAGTTTCGGCTTTTTAATTGTTTCAAAATGGGTAGTATCGCAGGATATTATGATGTGTGAGAACTCGCTGCACGCTGCCAATCCCCGAAAAATGGTACGCCCATTACAACGAGCATACGGAGCAACGGGTTCTGTACACCTTCGGCCTTTTCTGGACATCTCCGGCATTTTATGTGTTTAAAAACGGGCCGTATAGCAGGATATTATGATGTGAGAGAACTCGTTGCGCGCTGCCAATCCCCGAAGAATGGTACTTCCATTACAACGAGCATGCGGAGCAACGGGTTCTGTACACCTTCGGCCTTTTCCGGCCAGTTTCGGCTTTTTAATTGTTTCGAAATGGGTCGTATCGCAGGATATTATGATGTGTGAGAACTCGCTGCACGCTGCCAATCCCCGAAAAATGGTACGCCCATTACAACGAGCATACGGAGCAACGGTTTCTGTACACCTTCGGCCTTTTCCGGACATTTCCGGCTTTTTAATTGTATCAAAATGGGTCGTATCGCAGGATATTATGATGTGTGAGAACTCGCTGCACGCTGCCAATCCCGAGGAATGGTATGCCCCTTACAACGAGCATACGGAGCAACAGGTTCTGTACACCTTCGGCCTCTTCCGGACATTTCCGGCATTTTAAGTGATTAAAAACGGGCCGAATAGCAGGATATTATGATGTGTAAAAACGCGTTGTGCGCTGCCAATCCTCCAAACATGGTCCTTCCATTACAACGAGCATACGGAGCAACGGTTTCTGTACACCTTCAGCCTTTTCCGGACATTTCCGGCTTTTTAATTGTTTCAATGTGGGCCGTATATCAGGATATTATGATGTGAGAGAACTCGTTGCGCGCTGCCAATCCCCGAAGAATGGTACTTCCACTACAACGAGCATGCGGAGCAACGGGTTCTGTACACCTTCGGCCTTTTCCGGCCAGTTTCGGCTTTTTAATTGTTTCAAAATGGGTCGTATCGCAGGATATTATGATGTGTGAGAACTCGCTGCACGCTGCCAATCCCCGAAAAATGGTACGCCCATTAAAACGAGCATACGGAGCAACGGTTTCTGTACACCTTCGGCCTTTTCCGGACATTTCCGGCTTTTTAATTGTATCAAAATGGGTCGTATCGCAGGATATTATGATGTGTGAGAACTCGCTGCACGCTGCCAATCCCCGAAAAATGGTACGCCCATTAAAACGAGCATACGGAGCAACGGTTTCTGTACACCTTCGGCCTCTTCCGGACATTTCCGGCATTTTAAGTGATTAAAAACGGGCCGAATAGAAGGATATTCAGATGTGTAAAAACGCGTTGAGCGCTGCCAATCCCCCAGAAATGGTCCTTCCATTACAACGAGCATACGGAGCAACGGTTTCTGTACACCTTCCGCCTTTTCCGGACATTTCCGGCTTTTTAATTGTTTCAAAATGGGTCGTATCGCAGGATATTATGATGTGAGAGAACTCTTTGCGCGCTGCCAATCCCCGAAGAATAGCACTTCCATTACAAAGAGCATGCGGAGAATCCTGTCTTGTACATATTCGGCCTTTTCCGGCAAGTTTCGGCTTTTTAATTGTTTCAAAATGGGTCGTATCGCAGGATATTATGATGTGTGAGAACTCGCTGCACGCTGCCAATCCCCGAAAAATGGTCCTTCCATTACAACGAGCATACGGAGCAACGGGTTCTGTACACCTTCGGCCTTTTCCGGACATCTCCGGCATTTTATGCGATTAGAAACGGGCCGTATAGCAGGATATTATGATGTGAGAGAACTCGTTGCGCGCTGCCAATCCCCGAAGAATGGTACTTCCATTACAACGAGCATGCGGAGCAACGGGTTCTGTACACCTTCGGCCTTTTCCGGACATCTCCGGCATTTTTGGTGATTAAAAACGGGCCGTATAGCAGGATATTATGATGTGAGAGAACTCGCTGCACGCTGCCAATCCCCGAAAAATGGTACGCCCATTACAACGAGCATACGGAGCAACGGGTTCTGTACACCTTCGGCCTTTTCCGGACATTTCCGGCTTTTTAATTGTTTCAAAATGGGCCGTATATCAGGATATTATGATGTGTAAGAAAGCGTTGAGCGCTGCCAATCCCCCAAAAATGGTCCTTCCATTACAACGAGCAAACGGAGCATCGGGTTCTGTACACCTTCGGCCTTTTCCGGACATTTCCGGCTTTTTAATTGTTTCAAAATGGGCCGTATATCAGGATATTATGATGTGAGAGAACTCGTTGCGCGCTGCCAACCCCGAAAAATGGTACGCCCATTACAACGAGCATACGGAGCAACGGGTTCTGTACACCTTCGGCCTTTTCCGGACATCTCCGGCATTTTATGTGATGAAAAAGGGGCCGTATAGCTGGATATTATGATGTGAGAGAACTCGTTGCGCGCTGCCAATCCCCGAAGAATGGTACTTCCATCACAACGAGCATGCGGAGCAACGGGTTCTGTACACCTTCGGCCATGTCCGGCCAGTTTCGGCTTTTTAATTATTTCAGAATGGGTCGTATCGCAGGATATTATGATGTGTGAGAACTCGCTGCACGCTGCCAATCCCCGAAAAATGGTCCTTCCATTACAACGAGCATACGGAGCAACGGGTTCTGTACAGCTTGGGCCTTTTCCGGCCAGTTTCGGCTTTTTAATTGTTCCAAATGGGTCGTATCGCAGGATATTATGATGTGTGAGAACTCGCTGCACGCTGCCAATCCCCGAAAAATGGTACGCCCATTACAACGAGCATACGGAGCAACGGGTTCTATACACCTTCGGCCTTTTCCGGACATTTCCGGCTTTTTAATTGTTTCAAAATCGGCCGTATATCAGGATATTATGATGTGAGAGAACTCGTTGCGCGCTGCCAATCCCCGAGAAATGGTACGCCCCTTACAACGAGCATACGGATCATCAGGTTCTGTACACCTTCGGCCTCTTCCGGACATTTCCGGCATTTTAAGTGATTAAAAACAGGCCGAATAGCAGGATATTATGATGCGTAAAAACGCGTTGAGCGTTGCCAATCCCCCAAAAATGGTCCTTCCATTACAACGAGCATACGGAGCAACGGGTTCAGTACACCTTCGGCCTTTTCCGGATATTTCCGGCTTTTTAATTGTTTCAAAAAGGGTCGTATCGCAGGATATTATTATGTGTGAGATCTCGCTGCACGCTTCCAATCCCCGAAAAATGGTACGCCCATTACAACGAGCATACGGAGCAACGGGATCTGTACACCTACGGCCTTTTCCGGACATTTCCGGCTTTTTAATTGTTTCAAAATGGGCCGTATATCAGGATATTATGATGTGTAAGAACCAGTTGCTCTCTGCCAACCCCCCCAAAATGGTACTTCCATCACAACGAGCAAACGGAGCATCGTGTTCTGTACACATTCGGTCATTTCCGGACATCTCCGGCATTTTATGTGATTAAAAACGGGCCGTATTGCAGGATATTATCATGTGAGGGAACCCGTTGCGCGCTGCCAATCCCCGAAGAATGGTACTTCCATTACAACGAGCATGCGGAGAATCCTGTCTTGTACATATTCGGCCTTTCCCGGCCAGTTTCGGCATTTTAATAGTTTAAAAATGGGTCGTATCGCAGGATATTATGATGTGTGAGAACTCGCTGCAAGCTGCCAATCCCCTAAAAATGGTACGCCCATTACAACGAGCATACGGAGAATCCTGTCTTGTAAATATTCGGCCTTTTCCGGCAAGTTTCGGCTTTTTAATTGTTTCAAAATGGGTCGTATCGCAGGATATTATGATGTGTGAGAAGTCGCTGCACGCTGCCAATCCCCGAAAAATGGTACGCCCATTAAAACGAGCATACGGAGCAACGGTTTCTGTACACCTTCGGCCTATTCCGGACATTTCCGGAATTTTAAGTGATTAAAAACGAGCCGAATAGCAGGATATTATGATGTGTAAAAACGCGTTGAGTGTTGCCAATCCCCCAAAAATGGTCCTTCCTTTACAACGAGCATACGGAGCAACGGTTTCTGTACACCTTCGGCCTCTTCCGGACATTTCCGGCATTTTAAGTGATTAAAAATGGGCCGAATAGCAGGATATTCAGATGTGTAAAAACGCGTTGAGCGCAGCCAATCGCCCAGAAATGGCCCTTCCATTACAACGAGCATACGGAGCAACGGTTTCTGTACACCTTCCGCCTTTTCCGGACATTTCCGGCTTTTTAATTGTTTCAAAATGGGTCGTATCGCAGGATACTATGATGTGTGAGAACTCGCTGCACGCGGCCAATCCCCGAAAAATGGTACGCCCATTACAACGAGCATACGGAGAATCCTGTCTTGTAAATATTCGGCCTTTTCCGGCAAGTTTCGGCATTTTAATTGTTTCAAAATGGGTCGTATCGCAGGATATTATGATGTGTGAGAACTCGCTGCACGATGCCAATCCCCGAAAAATGGTCCTTCCATTACAACGAGCATACGCAGCAACGGGTTCTGTACACCTTCGGCCTTTTCCGGACATTTCCGGCTTTTCAATTGTTTTAAAATGGGTAGTATCGCAGGATATTATGATGTGAGAGAAATCGTTGCGCGCTGCTAATTCCCGAGGAATGGTACGCCCCTTACAACGAGCATACGGAGCAACAGGTTCTGTACAACTTCGGCCTCTTCCGGACATTTCCGGCATTTTAAGTGATTAAAAACGGGCCGAATAGCAGGATATTATGATGTCTAAAAACGCGTTGTGCGCTGCCAAACCTCCAAATATGGTCCTTCCATTACAACGAGCATACGGAGCAACGGTTTCTGTACACCTTCAGCCTTTTCCGGACATTTCCGGCTCTTTAATTGTTTCAAAATGGGTCGTATCGCAGGATATTATGATGTGAGAGAACTCGTTGCGCGCTGCCAATCCCCGAAGAATAGCACTTCCATTGCAAAGAGCATGCGGAGAATCCTGTCTTGTACATATTCGGCCTTTTGCGGCAAGTTTCGGCTTTTTAATTGTTTCAAAATGGGTCGTATCGCAGGATATTATGATGTGTGAGAAGTCGCTGCACGCTGCCAATCCCCGAAAAATGGTCCTTCCATTACAACGAGCATACGGAGCAACGGGTTCTGTACACCTTCGGCCTTTTCTGGACATCTCCGGCATTTTATGTGTTTAAAAACGGGCCGTATAGCAGGATATTATGATGTGAGAGAACTCGTTGCGCGCTGCCAATCCCCGAAGAATGGTACTTCCATTACAACGAGCATGCGGAGCATCGGGTTCTGTACACCTTCGGCCTTTTCCGGACATTTCCGGCTTTTTAATTGTTTCAAAATGGGCCGTATATCAGGATATTATGATGTGAGAGAACTCGTTGCGCGCTGCCAACCCCGAAAAATGGTACGCCCATTACAACGAGCATACGGAGCAACGGGTTCTGTACACCTTCGGCCTTTTCCGGACATCTCCGACATTTTATGTGATTAAAAAGGGGCCGTATAGCTTGATATTATGATGTGAGAGAACTCGTTGCGCGCTGCCAATCCCCGAAGAATGGTACTTCCATCACAACGAGCATGCGGAGCAACGGGTTCTGTACACCTTCGGCCATGTCCGGCCAGTTTCGGCTTTTTAATTATTTCAGAATGGGTCGTATCGCAGGATATTATGATGTGTGAGAACTCGCTGCACGCTGCCAATCCCCCAAAAATGGTCCTTCCATTACAACGAGCATACGGAGCAACGGGTTCTGTACAGCTTGGGCCTTTTCCGGCCAGTTTCGGCTTTTTAATTGTTCCAAATGGGTCGTATCGCAGGATATTATGATGTGTGAGAACTCGCTGCACGCTGCCAATCCCCGAAAAATGGTACGCCCATTACAACGAGCATACGGAGCAACGGGTTCTGTACACCTTCGGCCTTTTCCGGACATTTCCGGCTTTATAATTGTTTCAAAATCGGCCGTATATCAGGATATTATGATGTGAGAAAACTCGTTGCGCGCTGCCAATCCCCGAGAAATGGTACGCCCCTTACAACGAGCATACGGATCATCAGGTTCTGTACACCTTCGGCCTCTTCCGGACATTTCCGGCATTTTAAGTGATTAAAAACTGGCCGAATAGCAGGATATTATGATGCGTAAAAACGCGTTGAGCGCTGCCAATCCCCCAAAAATGGTCCTTCCATTACAACGAGCATACGGAGCAACGGGTTCTGTACACCTTCGGCCTTTTCCGGATATTTCCGGCTTTTTAATTGTTTCAAAAAGGGTCGTATCGCAGGATATTATGATGTGTGAGATCTCGCTGCACGCTTCCAATCCCCGAAAAATGGTACGCCCATTACAACGAGCATACGGAGCAACGGGATCTGTACACCTACGGCCTTTTACGGACATTTCCGGCTTTTTAATTGTTTCAAAATGGGCCGTATATCAGGATATTATGATGTGTAAGAACCAGTTGCTCTCTGCCAACCCCCCCAAAATGGTACTTCCATCACAACGAGCAAACGGAGCATCGTGTTTTGTACACATTCGGTCATTTCCGGACACCTCCGGCATTTTATGTGATTAAAAACGGGCCGTATTGCAGGATATTATGATGTGAGGGAACCCGTTGCGCGCTGCCATTCCCCGAAGAATGGTACTTCCATTACATCGAGCATGCGGAGAATCCTGTCTTGTACATATTCGGCCTTTTCCGGACATTTCCGGCTTTTTAATTGTTTCAAAATGGGTCGTTTCGCAGGATATTATGAAGTGTGAGAACTCGCTGCACGCTGCCAATCCCCGAAAAATGGTACGCCCATTACAACGAGCATACGAAGCAACGGGATCTGTACACCTACGGCCTTTTCCGGACATTTCCGGCTTTTTAATTGTTTCAAAATGGGTCGTATCGCAGGATATTATGATGTGTGAGAAGTCGCTGCACGCTGCCAATCCCCGAAAAATGGTACGCCCATTAAAACGAGCATACGGAGCAACGGTTTCTGTACACCTTCGGCCTATTCCGGACATTTCCGGCATTTTAAGTGATTAAAAACGAGCCGAATAGCAGGATATTATGATGTGTAAAAACGCGTTGAGTGTTGCCAATCCCCCAAAAATGGTCCTTCCTTTACAACGAGCATACGGAGCAACGGTTTCTGTACACCTTCGGCCTCTTCCGGACATTTCCGGCATTTTAAGTGATTAAAAATGGGCCGAATAGCAGGATATTCAGATGTGTAAAAACGCGTTGAGCGCAGCCAATCGCCCAGAAATGGCCCTTCCATTACAACGAGCATACGGAGCAACGGTTTCTGTACACCTTCCGCCTTTTCCGGACATTTCCGGCTTTTTAATTGTTTCAAAATGGGTCGTATCGCAGGATACTATGATGTGTGAGAACTCGCTGCACGCGGCCAATCCCCGAAAAATGGTACGCCCATTACAACGAGCATACGGAGAATCCTGTCTTGTAAATATTCGGCCTTTTCCGGCAAGTTTCGGCATTTTAATTGTTTCAAAATGGGTCGTATCGCAGGATATTATGATGTGTGAGAACTCGCTGCACGATGCCAATCCCCGAAAAATGGTCCTTCCATTACAACGAGCATACGCAGCAACGGGTTCTGTACACCTTCGGCCTTTTCCGGACATTTCCGGCTTTTCAATTGTTTTAAAATGGGTAGTATCGCAGGATATTATGATGTGAGAGAAATCGTTGCGCGCTCCTATTTCCCGAAAAATGGTACGCCCATTACAACGAGCATACGGAGCAACGGGTTCTGTACACCTTCGGCCTTTTCCGGACATCTCCGACATTTTATGTGATTAAAAAGGGGCCGTATAGCTTGATATTATGATGTGAGAGAACTCGTTGCGCGCTGCCAATCCCCGAAGAATGGTACTTCCATCACAACGAGCATGCGGAGCAACGGGTTCTGTACACCTTCGGCCATGTCCGGCCAGTTTCGGCTTTTTAATTATTTCAGAATGGGTCGTATCGCAGGATATTATGATGTGTGAGAACTCGCTGCACGCTGCCAATCCCCCAAAAATGGTCCTTCCATTACAACGAGCATACGGAGCAACGGGTTCTGTACAGCTTGGGCCTTTTCCGGCCAGTTTCGGCTTTTTAATTGTTCCAAATGGGTCGTATCGCAGGATATTATGATGTGTGAGAACTCGCTGCACGCTGCCAATCCCCCAAAAATGGTCCTTCCATTACAACGAGCATACGGAGCAACGGGTTCTGTACAGCTTGGGCCTTTTCCGGCCAGTTTCGGCTTTTCAATTGTTTTAAAATGGGTAGTATCGCAGGATATTATGATGTGAGAGAAATCGTTGCGCGCTCCTAATTCCCGAAAAATGGTACGCCCATTACAACGAGCATACGGAGCAACGGGTTCTGTACACCTTCGGCCTTTTCCGGACATCTCCGACATTTTATGTGATTAAAAAGGGGCCGTATAGCTTGATATTATGATGTGAGAGAACTCGTTGCGCGCTGCCAATCCCCGAAGAATGGTACTTCCATCACAACGAGCATGCGGAGCAACGGGTTCTGTACACCTTCGGCCATGTCCGGCCAGTTTCGGCTTTTTAATTATTTCAGAATGGGTCGTATCGCAGGATATTATGATGTGTGAGAACTCGCTGCACGCTGCCAATCCCCCAAAAATGGTCCTTCCATTACAACGAGCATACGGAGCAACGGGTTCTGTACAGCTTGGGCCTTTTCCGGCCAGTTTCGGCTTTTTAATTGTTCCAAATGGGTCGTATCGCAGGATATTATGATGTGTGAGAACTCGCTGCACGCTGCCAATCCCCCAAAAATGGTCCTTCCATTACAACGAGCATACGGAGCAACGGGTTCTGTACAGCTTGGGCCTTTTCCGGCCAGTTTCGGCTTTTTAATTGTTCCAAATGGGTCGTATCGCAGGATATTATGATGTGTGAGAACTCGCTGCACGCTGCCAATCCCCGAAAAATGGTACGCCCATTACAACGAGCATACGGAGCAACGGGTTCTGTACACCTTCGGCCTTTTCCGGACATTTCCGGCTTTATAATTGTTTCAAAATCGGCCGTATATCAGGATATTATGATGTGAGAAAACTCGTTGCGCGCTGCCAATCCCCGAGAAATGGTACGCCCCTTACAACGAGCATACGGATCATCAGGTTCTGTACACCTTCGGCCTCTTCCGGACATTTCCGGCATTTTAAGTGATTAAAAACTGGCCGAATAGCAGGATATTATGATGCGTAAAAACGCGTTGAGCGCTGCCAATCCCCCAAAAATGGTCCTTCCATTACAACGAGCATACGGAGCAACGGGTTCTGTACACCTTCGGCCTTTTCCGGATATTTCCGGCTTTTTAATTGTTTCAAAAAGGGTCGTATCGCAGGATATTATGATGTGTGAGATCTCGCTGCACGCTTCCAATCCCCGAAAAATGGTACGCCCATTACAACGAGCATACGGAGCAACGGGATCTGTACACCTACGGCCTTTTCCGGACATTTCCGGCTTTTTAATTGTTTCAAAATGGGCCGTATATCAGGATATTATGATGTGTAAGAACCAGTTGCTCTCTGCCAACCCCCCCAAAATGGTACTTCCATCACAACGAGCAAACGGAGCATCGTGTTCTGTACACATTCGGTCATTTCCGGACATCTCCGGCATTTTATGTGATTAAAAAGGGGCCGTATAGCTTGATATTATGATGTGAGAGAACTCGTTGCGCGCTGCCAATCCCCGAAGAATGGTACTTCCATCACAACGAGCATGCGGAGCAACGGGTTCTGTACACCTTCGGCCATGTCCGGCCAGTTTCGGCTTTTTAATTATTTCAGAATGGGTCGTATCGCAGGATATTATGATGTGTGAGAACTCGCTGCACGCTGCCAATCCCCCAAAAATGGTCCTTCCATTACAACGAGCATACGGAGCAACGGGTTCTGTACAGCTTGGGCCTTTTCCGGCCAGTTTCGGCTTTTTAATTGTTCCAAATGGGTCGTATCGCAGGATATTATGATGTGTGAGAACTCGCTGCACGCTGCCAATCCCCCAAAAATGGTCCTTCCATTACAACGAGCATACGGAGCAACGGGTTCTGTACAGCTTGGGCCTTTTCCGGCCAGTTTCGGCTTTTTAATTGTTCCAAATGGGTCGTATCGCAGGATATTATGATGTGTGAGAACTCGCTGCACGCTGCCAATCCCCGAAAAATGGTACGCCCATTACAACGAGCATACGGAGCAACGGGTTCTGTACACCTTCGGCCTTTTCCGGACATTTCCGGCTTTATAATTGTTTCAAAATCGGCCGTATATCAGGATATTATGATGTGAGAAAACTCGTTGCGCGCTGCCAATCCCCGAGAAATGGTACGCCCCTTACAACGAGCATACGGATCATCAGGTTCTGTACACCTTCGGCCTCTTCCGGACATTTCCGGCATTTTAAGTGATTAAAAACTGGCCGAATAGCAGGATATTATGATGCGTAAAAACGCGTTGAGCGCTGCCAATCCCCCAAAAATGGTCCTTCCATTACAACGAGCATACGGAGCAACGGGTTCTGTACACCTTCGGCCTTTTCCGGATATTTCCGGCTTTTTAATTGTTTCAAAAAGGGTCGTATCGCAGGATATTATGATGTGTGAGATCTCGCTGCACGCTTCCAATCCCCGAAAAATGGTACGCCCATTACAACGAGCATACGGAGCAACGGGATCTGTACACCTACGGCCTTTTCCGGACATTTCCGGCTTTTTAATTGTTTCAAAATGGGCCGTATATCAGGATATTATGATGTGTAAGAACCAGTTGCTCTCTGCCAACCCCCCCAAAATGGTACTTCCATCACAACGAGCAAACGGAGCATCGTGTTCTGTACTCCTTCGGCCTCTTCCGGACATTTCCGGCATTTTAAGTGATTAAGAACGGGCCGAATAGCAGGATATTATGATGTGTAAAAACGAGTTGAGCGCTGCCAATCCCCCAAAAATGGTCCTTCCATTACAACGAGCAAACGGAGCATCGGGTTCTGTACTCCTTCGGCCTTTTCCGGACATTTCCGGCATTTTAAGTGATCAAAAATGGGCCGAATAGCATCATATTATGATGTGTAAAAACGCGTTGAGCGTTGCCAATCCCCCAAAAATGGTCCTTCCATTACAACGAGCATACGGAGCAACGGGTTCTGTACACCTTCGGCCTTTTCCGGATATTTCCGGCTTTTTAATTGTTTAAAAAAGGGTCGTATCGCAGGATATTATGATGTGTGAGATCTCGCTGCACGCTGCCAAACCCCTAAAAATGGTACGCCCACTACAATGAGCATACGGAGCAACGGGTTCTGTACACCTTCGGCATTTTCCGGACATTTCCGGCTTTTTAATTGTTTCAAAATGTGCCGTTTATCAGGCTATTATGATGAGAGAGAACACGTTACGCGCTGCCTATCGCCGAGAAATGGTACGCCCCTTACAACGAGCACACGGAGCGTCAGGTTCTGTACACCTTCGGCCTTTTCCGGACATTTCCGGCATTTTAATTGTTTCAAAATGGGCCGTATATCAGGATATTATGATGTGTAAGAACCAGTTGCTCTCTGCCAACCCCCCAAAAATGGTACTTCCATTACAACGAGCAAACGGAGCATTGGGTTCTGTACACCTTCGGCCTTTTCCGGACATCTCCGGCATTTTATGTGATTAAAAACGGGCCGTATAGCAGGATATTATGATGTGAGGGAACTCGTTGCGCGCTGCAAATCCCCGAAGAATGGTACTTCCATTACAACGAGCATGACGAGAATCCTGTCTTGTACATATTCGGCCTTTTCCGGACATTTCCGGCTTTTTAATTGTTTCAAAATGTGCCGTTTATCAGGATATTATGATGTGACAGAACACGTTACGCGCTGCCAATCCCCGAGAAATGGTACGCCCCTTACAACGAGCATACGGAGCATCAGGTTCTGTACACCTTCGGCCTTTTCCGGACATTTCCGGCATATTAAGTGATCAAAAACGGGCAGAATAGCAGGATATTATGATGTGAGAGAACACGGTGCGCGCTGCCAATCCCCGAAGAATGGTACTTCCAATACAACCAGCATCCGGAGAATCCTGTCTTGTACATTTTCGGCCTTTTCCGGCCAGTTTCGGCTTTTTAATTGTTTCATAATGGGTCGTATCGCAGGATATTATGACGTGAGAGAACTCGTTGCGCGCAGCCAATCCCCGAAGAATGGTACTTCCATTACAACGAGCATGCGGAGAATCCTGTCTTGTACATATTCGGCCTTTTCCGGCCAGTTTCGGCTTTTTAATAGTTTCAAAATGAGTCGTATCGCAGGATATTATGAGGTGTGGGAACTCGCTGCACGCTGCCAATCCCCGAAAAATGGTACGCCCACTACAACGAGCATACGGAGCAACGGGTTCTGTACACCTTCGGCCTTTTC
Source organism: Bombus muscorum (assembly GCA_963971185.1). Classification (NCBI taxonomy): domain Eukaryota; kingdom Metazoa; phylum Arthropoda; class Insecta; order Hymenoptera; family Apidae; genus Bombus; species Bombus muscorum. The sequence continues at coordinate 7,490,616 of OZ020130.1, read as the reverse complement.
CGGACATTTCCGGCTTTTTAATTGTTTCAAAATGTGCCGTTTATCAGGATATTATGATGAGAGAGAACACGTTACGCGCTGCCAATCCCCGAGAAATGGTACGCCCCTTACAACGAGCATACGGAGCATCAGGTTCTGTACACCTTCGGCCTTTTCCGGACATTTCCGGCATTTTAAGTGATCAAAAATGGGCGAATAGCAGGATATTATGATGTGTAAAAACGCGTTGTGCGTTGCCAATCCCCCAAAAATGGTCCTTCCATTACAACGAGCATACGGAGCAACGGGTTCTGTACACCTTCGGCCTTTTCCGGATATTTCCGGCTTTTTAATTGTTTCAAAATGGGCCGTATATCAGGATATTATGATGTGTAAGAACCAGTTGCTCTCTGCCAACCCCCCAAAAATGGTACTTCCATTACAACGAGCAAACGGAGCATTGGTTTCTGTACACCTTCGGCCTTTTCCGGACATCTCCGGCATTTCATGTGATCAAAAATGGGCGAATAGCAGGATATTATGATGTGTAAAAACGCGTTGAGCGTTGCCAATCCCCTAAAAATGGTACTTCCATTACAACAAGCAAAGGGAGCAACGGGTTCTGTACACCTTCGGCCTTTTCCGGACATTTCCGGCTTTTTAATTGTTTCAAAATGGGCCGTATATCAGGATATTATGATGTGAGAGAACTCGTTGCGCGCTGCCAATCCCCGAAGAATGGTACTTCCATTACAACGAGCATGCGGAGAATCCTGTCTTGTACATATTCGGCCTTTTCCGGCCAGTTTCGGCTTTTTAATAGTTTCAAAATGAGTCGTATCGCAGGATATTATGAGGTGTGAGAACTCGCTGCACGCTGCCAATCCCCGAAAAATGGTACGCCCATAACAACGAGCATACGGAGCAACGGGTTCTGTACACCTTCGGCCTTTTCCGGACATTTCCGGCTTTTTAATTGTTTCAAAATGGGTCGTTTCGCAGGATATTATGATGTGTGAGAACTCGCTGCACGCTGCCAATCCCCGAAAAATGGTACGCCCATTACAACGAGCATACGGAGCAACGGGATCTGTACACCTTCGGCATTTTCCGGACATTTCCGGCTTTTTAATTGTTTCAAAATGTGCCGTTTATCAGGATATTATGATGTGTGAGAAGTCGCTGCACGCTGCCAATCCCCGAAAAATGGTCCTTCCATTACAACGAGCAAACGGAGCATCGGGTTCTGTACTCCTTCGGCCTTTTCCGGACATTTCCGGCATTTTAAGTGATCAAAAATGGGCCGAATAGCATGATATTATGATGTGTAAAAACGCGTTGAGCGTTGCCAATCCCCCAAAAATGGTCCTTCCATTACAACGAGCATACGGAGCAACGGGTTCTGTACACCTTCGGCCTTTTCCGGATATTTCCGGCTTTTTAATTGTTTCAAAATGGGCCGTATATCAGGATATTATGATGTGTAAGAACCAGTTGCTCTCTGCCAACCCCCCAAAAATGGTACTTCCATTACAACGAGCAAACGGAGCATTGGTTTCTGTACACCTTCGGCCTTTTCCGGACATCTCCGGCATTTCATGTGATCAAAAATGGGCGAATAGCAGGATATTATGATGTGTAAAAACGCGTTGAGCGTTGCCAATCCCCTAAAAATGGTACTTCCATTACAACAAGCAAAGGGAGCAACGGGTTCTGTACACCTTCGGCCTTTTCCGGACATTTCCGGCTTTTTAATTGTTTCAAAATGGGCCGTATATCAGGATATTATGATGTGAGAGAACTCGTTGCGCGCTGCCAATCCCCGAAGAATGGTACTTCCATTACAACGAGCATGCGGAGAATCCTGTCTTGTACATATTCGGCCATTTCCGGCCAGTTTCGGCTTTTTAATAGTTTCAAAATGGGTCGTATCGCAGGATATTATGAGGTGTGAGAACTGGCTGCACGCTGGAAATCCCCGAAAAATGGTACGTCCATTACAACGAGCATACGGAGCAACGGGTTCTGTACACCTTCGGCCTTTTCCGGACATTTCCGGCTTTTTAATTGTTTCAAAATGTGCCGTTTATCAGGATATTATGATGTGAGAGAACACGTTACGCGCTGCCAATCCCCGAGAAATGGTACGCCCCTTACAACGAGCATACGGAGCATCAGGTTCTGTACACCTTCGGCCTTTTCCGGACATTTCCGGCATATTAAGTGATCAAAAACGGGCAGAATAGCAGGATATTATGATGTGAGAGAACACGGTGCGCGCTGCCAATCCCCGAAGAATGGTACTTCCAATACAACCAGCATCCGGAGAATCCTGTCTTGTACATTTTCGGCCTTTTCCGGCCAGTTTCGGCTTTTTAATTGTTTCAAAATGGGTCGTATCGCAGGATATTATGATGTGAGAGAACTCGTTGCGCGCAGCCAATCCCCGAAGAATGGTACTTCCATTACAACGAGCATGCGGAGAATCCTGTCTTGTACATATTCGGCCTTTTCCGGCCAGTTTCGGCTTTTTAATTGTTTCAAAATGTGTCGTATCGCAGGATATTATGATGTGTGAGAACTCGCAGCACGCTGCCAATCCCCGAAAAATGGTACGCCCACTACAACGAGCATACGGAGCAACGGGTTCTGTACACCTTCGGCCTTTTCCGGACATTTCCGGCTTTTTAATTGTTTCAAAATGTGCCGTTTATCAGGATATTATGATGAGAGAGAACACGTTACGCGCTGCCAATCCCCGAGAAATGGTACGCCCCTTACAACGAGCATACGGAGCATCAGGTTCTGTACACCTTCGGCCTTTTCCGGACATTTCCGGCTTTTTAAGTGATCAAAAATGGGCGAATAGCAGGATATTATGATGTGTAAAAACGCGTTGAGCGTTGCCAATCCCCCAAAAATGGTCCTTCCATTACAACGAGCATACGGAGCAACGGGTTCTGTACACCTTCGGCCTTTTCCGGATATTTCCGGCTTTTTAATTGTTTCAAAATGGGCCGTATATCAGGATATTATGATGTGTAAGAACCAGTTGCTCTCTGCCAACCCCCCAAAAATGGTACTTCCATTACAACGAGCAAACGGAGCATTGGGTTCTGTACACCTTCTGCCTTTTCCGGACATCTCCGGCATTTCATGTGATTAAAAAGGGGCCGTATAGCAGGATATTATGATGTGAGGGAACTCCTTGCGCGCTGCAAGTCCCCGAAGAATGGTACTTCCATTACAACGAGCATGACGAGAATCCTGTCTTGTACATATTCGGCCTTTTCCGGCCAGTATCGGCTTTTTAATAGTTTCAAAATGAGTCGTATCGCAGGATATTATGATGCGTAAAAACGCGTTGAGCGTTGCCAATCCCCCAAAAATGGTAATTCCATTACAACGAGCATACGGAGCAACGGGTTCTGTACACCTTCGGCCTTTTCCGGATATTTCCGGCTTTTTAATTGTTTCAAAATGGGCCGTATATCAGGATATTATGATGTGTAAGAACCAGTTGCTCTCTGCCAACCCCCCAAAAATGGTACTTCCATTACAACGAGCAAACGGAGCATTGGGTTCTGTACACCTTCGGCCTTTTCCGGACATCTCCGGCATTTTATGTGATTAAAAACGGGCCGTATAGCAGGATATTATGATGTGAGAGAACTCGTTGCGCGCTGCCAATCCCCGAAGAATGGTACTTCCATTACAACGAGCATGCGGAGAATCCTGTCTTGTACATATTCGGCCATTTCCGGCCAGTTTCGGCTTTTTAATAGTTTCAAAATGGGTCGTATCGCAGGATATTATGAGGTGTGAGAACTGGCTGCACGCTGGAAATCCCCCAAAAATGGTACGTCCATTACAACGAGCATACGGAGCAACGGGTTCTGTACACGTTCGGCCTTTTCCGGACATTTCCGGCTTTTTAATTGCTTCAAAATGGGCCGTATATCAGGATATTATGATGTGTAAGAACCAGTTGCTCTCTGCCAACCCCCCAAAAATGGTACTTCCATTACAACAAGCAAACGGAGCAACGGATTCTGTACACCTTCGGCCTTTTCCGGACATTTCCGGCTTTTTAATTGTTTCAAAATGGGCCGTATATCAGGATATTATGATGTGAGAGAACTCGTTGCGCGCTGCCAGTCCCCGAAGAATGGTACTTCCATTACAACGAGCATGCGGAGAATCCTGTCTTGTACATATTCGGCCTTTTCCGGCAAGTTTCGGCATTTTAATAGTTTCAAAATGAGTCGTTTCGCAGGATATTATGAGGTGTGAGAACTCGCTGCACGCTGCCAATCCCCCAAAAATGGTCCTTCCATTACAACGAGCATACGGAGCATCAGGTTCTGTACACCTTCGGCCTTTTCCGGACATTTCCGGCTTTTTAATTGTTTCAAAATGGGCCGTATATCAGGATATTATGATGTGAGAGAACTCGTTGCGCGCTGCCAATCCCCGAAGAATGGTACTTCCATTACAACGAGCATGCGGAGCATCAGGTTCTGTACACCTTCGGCCTTTTCCGGACATTTCCGGCTTTTTAATTGTTTCAAAATGGGCCGTATATCAGGATATTATGATGTGAGAGAACTCGTTGCGCGCTGCCAATCCCCGAAGAATGGTACTTCCATTACAACGAGCATGCGGAGAATCCTGTCTTGTACATATTCGGCCATTTCCGGCCAGTTTCGGCTTTTTAATAGTTTCAAAATGGGTCGTATCGCAGGATATTATGAGGTGTGAGAACTGGCTGCACGCTGGAAATCCCCGAAAAATGGTACGCCCATTACAACGAGCATACGGAGCAGCGGGTTCTGTACACCTTCGGCCTTTTCCGGACATTTCCGGCTTTTTAATTGCTTCAATAGGGGCCGTATATCAGGATATTATGATGTGTAAGAACCAGTTGCTCTCTGCCAACCCCCCAAAAATGGTACTTCCATTACAACAAGCAAAGGGAGCAACGGGTTCTGTACACCTTCGGCCTTTTCCGGACATTTCCGGCTTTTTAATTGTTTGAAAATGGGCCGTATATCAGGATATTATGATGTGAGAGAACTCGTTGCACGCTGGAAATCCCCGAAAAATGGTACGCCCATTACAACGAGCATACGGAGCAACGGGTTCTGTACACCTTCGGCCTTTTCCGGATATTTCCGGCTTCTTAATAGTTTCAAAATGGGTCGTATCGCAGGATATTATGAGGTGTGAGAACTGGCTGCACGCTGGAAATCCCCGAAAAATGGTACGCCCATTACAACGAGCATACGGAGCAACGGGTTCTGTACACCTTCGGCCTTTTCCGGATATTACCGGCTTTTTAATTGTTTCAAAAAGGGTCGTATCGCAGGATATTATGATGTTTGAGATCTCGCTGCACGCTGCCAATCCCCGAAAAATGGTACGCCCACTACAACGAGCATACGGAGCAACGGGTTCTGTACACCTCCGGCCTTTTCCGGACATTTCCGGCTTTTTAATTGTTTCAAAATGTGCCGTTTATTAGGGTATTATGATGTGAGAGAACTCGTTGCGCGCTGCCAATCCCCGAAGAATGGTACTTCCATTACAACGAGCATGCGGAGAATCCTGTCTTGTACATATACGGCCTTTTCCGGCAAGTTTCGGCATTTTAATAGTTTCAAAATGAGTCGTTTCGCAGGATATTATGAGGTGTGAGAACCCGCTGCACGCTGCCAATCCCCCAAAAATGGTCCTTCCATTACAACGAGCATACGGAGCATCAGGTTCTGTACACCTTCGGCCTTTTCCGGACATTTCCGGCTTTTTAATTGTTTCAAAATGGGCCGTATATCAGGATATTATGATGTGAGAGAACTCGTTGCGCGCTGCCAATCCCCGAATAATGGTACTTCCATTACAACGAGCATGCGGAGCATCAGGTTCTGTACACCTTCGGCCTTTTCCGGACATTTCCGGCTTTTTAATTGTTTCAAAATGGGCCGTATATCAGGATATTATGATGTGAGAGAACTCGTTGCGCGCTGCCAATCCCCGAAGAATGGTACTTCCATTACAACGAGCATGCGGAGAATCCTGTCTTGTACATATTCGGCCATTTCCGGCCAGTTTCGGCTTTTTAATAGTTTCAAAATGGGTCGTATCGCAGGATATTATGAGGTGTGAGAACTGGCTGCACGCTGGAAATCCCCGAAAAATGGTACGCCCATTACAACGAGCATACGGAGCAGCGGGTTCTGTACACCTTCGGCCTTTTCCGGACATTTCCGGCTTTTTAATTGCTTCAATAGGGGCCGTATATCAGGATATTATGATGTGCAAGAACCAGTTGCTCTCTGCCAACCCCCCAAAAATGGTACTTCCATTACAACAAGCAAAGGGAGCAACGGGTTCTGTACACCTTCGGCCTTTTCCGGACATTTCCGGCTTTTTAATTGTTTGAAAATGGGCCGTATATCAGGATATTATGATGTGAGAGAACTCGTTGCGCGCTGCCAATCCCCGAAGAATGGTACTTCCATTACAACGAGCATGCGGAGAATCCTGTCTTGTACATATTCGGCCATTTCCGGCTAGTTTCGGCTTTTTAATAGTTTCAAAATGGTTCGTATCGCAGGATATTATGAGGTGTGAGAACTGGCTGCACGCTGGAAATCCCCGAAAAATGGTACGCCCATTACAACGAGCATACGGAGCAACGGGTTCTGTACACCTTCGGCCTTTTCCGGATATTTCCGCCTTTTTAATTGCTTCAAAATGGGCCGTATATCAGGATATTATGATGTGAGAGAACACGTTACGCGCTGCCAATCCCCGAGGAATGGTACGCCCCTTACAACGAGCATACGGAGCATCAGGTTCTGTACACCTTCGGCCTCTTCCGGACATTTCCGGCATATTAAGTGATCAAAAACGGGCAGAATAGCAGGATATTATGATGTGAGAGAACACGGTGCGCGCTGCCAATCCCCGAAGAATGGTACTTCCAATACAACCAGCATCCGGAGAATCCTGTCTTGTACATTTTCGGCCTTTTCCGGCCAATTTCGGCTTTTTAATTGTTTCAAAATGGGTCGTATCGCAGGATATTATGATGTGAGAGAACTCGTTGCGCGCAGCCAATCCCCGAAGAATGGTACTTCCATTACAACGAGCATGCGGAGAATCCTGTCTTGTACATATTCGGCCTTTTCCGGCAAGTTTCTGCATTTTAATAGTTTCAAAATGAGTCGTTTCGCAGGATATTATGAGGTGTGAGAACTCGCTGCACGCTGCCAATCCCCCAAAAATGGTCCTTCCATTACAACGAGCATACGGAGCAACGGGTTCTGTACACCTTCGGCCTTTTCCGGATATTACCGGCTTTTTAATTGTTTCAAAATGGGCCGTATATCAGGATATTATGATGTGTAAGAACCAGTTGCTCTCTGCCAACCCCCCCAAAATGGTACATCCATCACAACGAGCAAACGGAGCATCGTGTTCTGTACACATTCGGTCATTTCCGGACATCTCCGGCATTTTATGTGATTAAAAACGGGCCGTATTGCAGGATATTATGATGTGAGGGAACCCGTTGCGCGCTGCCAATCCCCGAAGAATGGTACTTCCATTACAACGAGCATGCGGAGAATCCTGTCTTGTACATATTCGGCCTTTCCCGGCCAGTTTCGGCATTTTCATAGTTTAAAAATGGGTCGTATCGCAGGATATTATGATGTGTGAGAACTCTCTGCAAGCTGCCAATCCCCTAAAAATGGTACGCCCATTACAACGAGCAAACGGAGCATTGGGTTCTGTACTCCTTCGGCCTCTTCCGGACATTTCCGGCATTTTAAGTGATTAAAAACGGGCCGTATTGCAGGATATTATGATGTGTAAAAACGGGTTGAGCGCTGCCAATACCCCAAAAATGGTCCTTCCTTTAGAACGAGCATACGGAGCAACGGTTTCTGTACACCTTCGGCCTCTTTCGGATATTTCCGGCATTTTAAGTGATTAAAAACGGGCAGAATAGCAGGATATTATGATGTGTAAAAACGCGTTGAGCGCTGCCAATCCCCCAAAAATGGTCCTTCCATTACATCGAGCATACGGAGCAACGGTTTCTGTACACCTTCAGCCTTTTCCGGACATTTCCGGCTTTTTAATTGTTTCAAAATGGGTCGTATCGCAGGATACTATGATGTGTGAGAACTCGCTGCACGCTGCCAATCCCCGAAAAATGGAACGCCCATTACAACGAGGATACGGAGCATCAGGTTCTGTATACCTTCGGCCTTTTCCGGACATTTCCGGGATTTTAAGTGATTAAAAACGGGCCGAATAGCAGGATATTATGATGTGTAAAAACGCGTTGAGCGCTGCCAATCCCCCAAAAATGGTCCTTCCATTACAACGAGCATACGGAGCAACGGTTTCTGTACACCTTCAGCCTTTTCCGGACATTTCCGGCTTTTTAATTGTTTCAAAATGGGTCGTATCGCAAGATATTATGATGTGTGAGAACTCGCTGCACGCTGCCAATCCCCGAAGAATGGTACTTCCATTACAACGAGCATGCGGAGAATCCTGTCTTGTACATATTCGGCCTTTTCCGGCCAGTTTCGGCTTTTTAATAGTTTCAAAATGGGTCGTATCGCAGGATATTATAATGTGTGAGAACTCGCTGCACGCTGCCAATCCCCGAAAAATGGTACGCCCATTACAACGAGCATACGGAGCAACGGGTTCTGTACACCTTCGGCCTTTTCCGGACATTTCCGGCTTTCTAATTGTTTTATAATGGGTCGTATCGCAGGATATTATGATGTGTGAGAACTCGTTGAGCGCTGCCAATCCCCGAGAAATGGTACGCCCCTTACAACGAGCATACGTAGCATCAGGTTCTGTACACGTTCGGCCTTTTCCGGATATTTCCGGCATTTTGAGTGATTAAGAACGGGCCGAATAGCAGGATATTATGATGTGTAAAAACGCGTTGAGCGCTACCAATCCCCCAAAAATGGAACTTCCATTACGACGAGCAGACGGAGCAACGGGTTCTGTGCACCTTCGGCCTCTTCCGGACATCTCCGGCATTTTATGTGATTAAAAACGGGCCGTATAGCAGGATATTATGATGTGCGAGAATTTCGTTGCGCGCTGCCAATCCCCAAAGAATGGTACTTCCATTACAACGAGCATGCGGAGAATCCTGTCTTGTACATATTCGGCCTTTTCCGGCCAGTTTCGGCTTTTTAATAGTTTCAGAATTAGTCGTATCGCAGGATATTATGAGGTGTGAGAACTCGCTGCATGCTGCCAATCCCCCAAAAATGGTACTTCCATTACAACGAGCAAACGGAGCATCGGGTTCTGTACACCATCGGCCTTTTCCGGACATCTCCGGCATTTTATGTGATTAAAACGGGCCGTATAGCAGGATATTATGATGTGAGAGAACTCGTTGCGCGCTGCCAATCCCCGAAGAATGGTACTTCCATTACAATGAGCATGCGGAGAATCCTGTCTTGTACATATTCGGCCTTTTCCGGCCAGTTTCGGCTTTTTAATAGTTTAAAAATGAGTCGTATCGCAGGATATTATTAGGTGTGAGAACTCGCTGCACGCTGCCAATCCCCGAAAAATGGTACGCCCACTACAACGAGCATACGGAGCAACGGGTTCTGTACACCTTCGGCCTTTTACGGACATTTCCGGCTTTTTAATTGTTTCAAAATGGGCCGTATATCAGGATATTATGATGTGTAAGAACCAGTTGCTCTCTGCCAACCCCCTAAAAATGGTACTTCCATTACAACGAGCAAACGGAGCATCGGGTTCTGTACACCTTCGGCCTTTTCCGGACATCTCCGGCACTTTATGTGATTAAAAACGGGCCGTATAGCAGGATATTGTGATGTGAGAGAACTCGTTGCGCGCTGCCAATCCCCGAAGAATGGTACTTCCATTACAACGAGCATGCGGAGAATCCTGTCTTGTACATATTCGGCCATTTCCGGCCAGTTTCGGCTTTTTAATAGTTTCAAAATGGGTCGTATCGCAGGATATTATGAGGTGTGAGAACTGGCTGCACGCTGCCAATCCCCGAAAAATGGTACGCCCATTACAACGACCATACGGAGCAACGGGTTCTGTACACCTTCGGCCTTTTCCGAACATATCCGGCTTTTTAATTGCTTCAAAATGGGCCGTATATCAGGATATTATGATCTGTAAGAACCAGTTGCTCTCTGCCAAGCCCCCAAAAATGGTACTTCCATTACAACAACCAAAGGGAGCATCGGGTTCTGTACATCTTCGGCCTTCTCAGGACATCTCCGGCATTTTATGTGATTAAAAACGGGTCGTATCGCAGGATATTATGATGTGAGAGAACTCGTTACGAGCTGCCAATCCCCGAAGAATGGTACTTCCATTAAAACGAGCATGCGGAGAATCCTGTCTTGTACATATTCGGCGTTTTCCGGCCAGTTTCGGCTTTTTAATAGTTTCAAAATGGGTCGTATCGCAGGATATTATGATGTGTGAGAACTCGTTGAGCGCTGCCAATCCCCGAAAAATGGTACGCCCATTACAACGAGCATACGGAGCATCGGGTTCTGTACACGTTCGGCCTTTTCCGGACATTTCCGGCATTTTAAGTGATTAAGAACGGGCCGAATAGCAGGATATTATGATGTGTAAAAACGCGTTGAGCGCTACCAATCCCCCAAAAATGGTCCTTCCATTACGACGAGCAGACGGAGCAACGGGTTCTGTGCACCTTCGGCCTCTTCCGGACATCTCCGGCATTTTATGTGATTAAAAACGGGCCGTATAGCAGGATATTATGATGTGCGAGAACTCGTTGCGCGCTGCCAATCCCCAAAGAATGGTACTTCCATTACAACGAGCATGCGGAGAATCCTGTCTTGTACATATTCGGCCTTTTCCGGCCAGTTTCGGCTTTTTAATAGTTTCAAAATGAGTCGTATCGCAGGATATTATGAGGTGTGAGAACTCGCTGCATGCTGCCAATCCCCCAAAAATGGTACTTCCATTACAACGAGCAAACGGAGCATCGGGTTCTGTACACCTTCGGCCCCTTCCGGACATCTCCGGCATTTTATGTGATTAAAACGGGCCGTATAGCAGGATATTATGATGTGAGAGAACTCGTTGCGCGCTGCCAATCCCCAAAGAATGGTACTTCCATTACAACGAGCATGCGGAGAATCCTGTCTTGTACATATTCGGCCTTTTCCGGCCAGTCTCGGCTTTTTAATAGTTTCAAAATGAGTCGTATCGCAGGATATTATGAGGTGTGAGAACTCGCTGCATGCTGCCAATCCCCCAAAAATGGTACTTCCATTACAACGAGCAAACGGAGCATCGGGTTCTGTACACCTTCGGCCTTTTCCGGACATCTCCGGCATTTTATGTGATTAAAACGGGCCGTATAGCAGGATATTATGATGTGAGAGAACTGGTTGCGCGCTGCCAATCCCCGAAGAATGGTACTTCCATTACAACGAGCATGCGGAGAATCCTGTCTTGTACATATTCGGCCATTTCCGGCAGGTTTCGGCTTTTTAATAGTTTCAAAATGGGTCGTATCGCAGGTTATTATGAGGTGTGAGAACTGGCTGCACGCTGCCAATCCCCGAAAAATGGTACGCCCATTACAACGAGCATACGGAGCAACGGGTTCTGTACACCTTCGGCCTTTTCCGGACATTTCCGGCTTTTTAATTGCTTCAAAATGGGCCGTATATCAGGATATTATGATGTGTAAGAACCAGTTCCACTCTGCCAACCCCCCAAAAATGGTACTTCCATTACAACAAGCAAAGGGAGCAACGGGTTCTGTACACCTTCGGCCTTTTCCGGACATTTCCGGCTTTTTAATTGTTTCAAAATGGGCCGTATATCAGGATATTATGATGTGATAGAACTCGTTGCGCGCTGCCAATCCCCGAAGAATGGTACTTCCATTACAATGAGCATGCGGAGAATCCTGTCTTGTACATATTCGGCCTTTTCCGGCCAGTTTCGGCTTTTTAATAGTTTCAAAATGAGTCGTATCGCAGGATATTATGAGGTGTGAGAACTCGCTGCACGCTGCCAATCCCCGAAAAATGGTACGCCCGCTACAACGAGCATACGGAGCAACGGGTTCTGTACACCTTCGGCCTTTTCCGGACATTTCCGGCTTTTTAGTTGTTTCAAAATGGGCCGTATATCAGAGTATTATGATGTGACAGAACTCGTTACGCGCTGCCAATCCCCGAGAAATGGTACGCCCCTTACAACGAGTATACGTAGCATCAGGTTCTGTACACATTCGGCCTATTCCGGACATTTCCAGCATTTTATGTGACTAAAAACGGGTCGTATCGCAGGATATTATGATGTGTGAGAACTCGCTGCACGCTGCCAATCCCCCAAAAATGGTCCTTCCATTACAACGAGCATACGGAGCAACGGGTTCTGTACACCTTCGGCGTTTTCCGGACATTTCCGACTTTTTAATTGTTTCAAAATGGGTCGTATCGCAGGATATTATGATGTGAGAGAACTCGTTGCGCGCTGTCAATCCCCGAAGACTGGTACATCCATTACAACGAGCATGCGGAGAATCCTGTCTTGTACATATTCGGCCTTTGCCGGCCAGCTTCGGCTTTTTAATAGTTTCAAAATGGGTCGTATCGCAGGATATTATGAGGTGTGAGAACTCGCTGCACGCTGCCAATCCCCGAAAAATGTTACGCCCATTACAACGAGCATACGGAGCAACGGGTTCTGTACAACTTCGGCCTTTTCCGGATATTTCCGGCTTTTTAATTGTTTCAAAAAGGGTCGTATCGCAGGATATTATAATGTGTGAGATCTCGCTGCACGCTGCCAATCCCCGAAAAATGGTACGCCTATTACAACGAGCAAACGGAGCATCGGGTTCTGTACATCTTCGACCTTTTCCGGACATCTCCGGCATTTTATGGGATTAAAAACGGGACGTATAGCAGGATATTATGATGTGTGAGAACACGCTGCACGCTGCCCATCCCCGAAAAATGGTACTTCCATTACAACGAGCAAACGGAGCAACGGGTTCTGCACACCTTCGGCATTTTCCGGATATTTCCGGCTTTTTAATTGTTTCAAAATGGGCCGTACATCAGGATATTATGATGTGTAAGAACCAGTTGCTCTCTGCCAACCCCCCAAAAATGGTACTTCCATTACAACGAGCAAACGGAGCATCGGGTTCTGTACACCTTCGGCCTTTTCCGGACATCTCCTGCATTTTATGTGATTAAAAACGGGCCGTATAGCAGGATATTATGATGTGAGAGAACTCGTTGCGCGCTGCCAATCACCGAAGAATGGTACTTCCATTACAACGAGCATGCGGAGAATCCTGTCTTGTACATATTCGGCCTTTTCCGGGGAGTTTCGGCTTTTTAATAGTTTCAAAATGAGTCGTATCGCAGGATATTATGAGGTGTGAGAACTCGCTGCACGCTGCCCATCCCCGAAAAATGGTACTTCTATTACAACGAGCATGCGGAGAATACTGTCTTGTACATATTCGGCCTTTTCCGGGCAGTTTCGTCTGTTTAATTGTTTCAAAATGGTTCGTACCGCAGGATATTATGATGTGTGAGAACTCGCTGCACGCTGCCAATCCCCGAAAAATGGTACGCCCATTACAACGAGCATACGGAGCAACGGGTTCTGTACACCTTCGGCCTTTTCCGGACATTTCCGGCTATTTAATTGTTTCAAAATGGGTCGTATCGCAGGATGTTATGATGTGTGAGAACACGCTGCACGCTGCCCATCCCCGAAAAATGGTACTTCCATTACAACGAGAAAACGGAGCATCGGGTTCTGTACACCTTCGGCCTTTTCCGGACATTTCCGGCTTTCTAATTGTTTTAAAATGGCTCGTATCGCAGGATATTATGATGTGTGAGAACTCGTTGAGCGCTGCCAATCCCCGAGAAATGGTACGCCCCTTACAACGAGCATACGTAGCATCAGGTTCTGTACACGTTCGGCCTTTTCCGGACATTTCCGGCATTTTAAGTGATTAAGAACGGGCCGAATAGCAGGATATTATGATGTGTAAAACGCTACCAATCCCCCAAAAATGGTCCTTCCATTACGACGAGCAAACGGAGCAACGGGTTCTGTGCACCTTCGGCCTCTTCCGGACATTTCCGGCTTTTTAATTGTTTCAAAATGGGTCGTATCGCAGGATATTATGATGTGACAGAACTCGTTGCGCGCTGCCAATCCCCGAAGAATGGTACTTCCATTACAACGAGCATGCGGAGAATCCTGTCTTGTACATATTCGGCCTTTTCCGGGGAGTTTCGGCTTTTTAATAGTTTCAAAATGAGTCGTATCGCAGGATATTATGAGGTGTGAGAACTCGCTGCACGCTGCCCATCCCCGAAAAATGGTACGCCCATTACAACGAGCATGCGGAGAATACTGTCTTGTACATATTCGGCCTTTTCCGGGCAGTTTCGTCTGTTTAATTGTTTCAAAATGGTTCGTATCGCAGGATATTATGATGTGTGAGAACCCGCTGCACGCTGCCAATCCCCGAAAAATGGTACGCCCATTACAACGAGCATACGGAGCAACGGTTTCTGTACACCTTCGGCCTTTTCCGGACATTTCCGGCTATTTAATTGTTTCAAAATGGGTCGTATCGCAGGATGTTATGATGTGTGAGAACACGCTGCACGCTGCCCATCCCCGAAAAATGGTACTTCCATTACAACGAGAAAACGGAGCATCGGGTTCTGTACACCTTCGGCCTTTTCCGGACATCTCCGGCATTTTATGTGATTAAAAACGGGCCGTATAGCAGGATATTATGATGTGAGAGAACTCGTTGCGCGCTGCCAATCCCCGAAGAATGGTACTTCCATTACAACGAGCATGCGGAGAATCCTGTCTTGTACATATTCGGCCATTTCCGGCCAGTTTCGGCTTTTTAATAGTTTCAAAATGGGTCGTATCGCAGGATATTATGAGGTGTGAGAACTGGCTGCACGCTGCCAATCCCCGAAAAATGGTACGCCCATTACAACGACCATACGGAGCAACGGGTTCTGCACACCTTCGGCCTTTTCCGTACATATCCGGCTTTTTAATTGCTTCAAAATGGGCCGTATATCAGGATATTATGATGTGTAAGAACCAGTTGCTCTCTGCCAAGCCCCCAAAAATGGTACTTCCATTACAACAACCAAAGGGAGCATCGGGTTCTGTACACCTTCGGCCTTTTCCGGTCATCTCCGGTATTTTATGTGATTAAAAACGGGTCGTATCGCAGGATATTATGATGTGAGAGAACTCGTTACGAGCTGCCAATCCCCGAAGAATGGTACTTCCATTACCACGAGCATGCGGAGAATCCTGTCTTGTACATATTCGGCCTTTTCCGGCCAGTTTCGGCTTTTTAATAGTTTCAAAATGGGTCGTATCGCAGGATGTTATAATGTGTGAGAACTCGCTGCACGCTGCCAATCCCCGAAAAATGGTACGCCCATTACAACGAGCATACGGAGCAACGGGTTCTGTACACCTTCGGCCTTTTCCGGACATTTCCGGCTTTTTAATTGTTTCAAAATGGGTCGTATCGCAGGATATTATGATGTGACAGAACTCGTTGCGCGCTGCCAATCCCCGAAGAATGGTACATCCATTACAACGAGCATGCGGAGAATCCTGTCTTGTCCATATTCGGCCTTTTCCGGCCAGCTTCGCTTTTTAATAGTTTCAAAATGGGTCGTATCGCAGGATATTATGAGGTGTGAGAACTCGCTGCACGCTGCCAATCCCCGAAAAATGTTACGCCCATTACAACGAGCATACGGAGCAACGGGTTCTGTACACCTTCGGCCTTTTCCGGATATTTCCGGCTTTTTAATTGTTTCAAAAAGGGTCGTATCGCAGGATATTATGATGTGTGAGAACACGCTGCACGCTGCCCATCCCCGAAAAATGGTACTTCCATTACAACGAGCAAACGGAGCAACGGGTTCTGTACACCTTCGGCCTTTTCCGGATATTTCCGGCTTCTTAATTGTTTCAAAAAGGGTCGTATCGCAGGATATTATGAGGTGTGAGAACTGGCTGCACGCTGCCTATCCCCGACAAATGGTACGCCCCTTACAACGAGCATACGTAGCATCAGGTTCTGTACACGTTCGGCCTTTTCCGGACATTTCCGGTATTTTAAGTGATTAAAAACGGGCCGAATAGCAGGATATTATGATGTGTAAAAACGCGTTGAGCGCTACCAATCCCCCAAAAATGGTCCTTCCATTACGACGAGCAGACGGCGCAACGGGTTCTGTGCACCTTCGGCCTCTTCCGGACATCTCCGGCATTTTATGTGTTTAAAAACGGGCCGTATAGCAGGATATTATGATGTGAGAGACCTCGTTGCGCGCTGCTAATGCCCGAAGAATGGTACTTCCATTACAACGAGCATGCGGAGAATCCTGTCTTGTACATATTCGGCCTTTTCCGGCCAGTTTCGGCTTTTTAATAGTTTCAAAATGAGTCGTATCGCAGGATATGATGAGGTGTGAGAACTCGCTGCATGCTGCCAATCCCCGAAAAATGGTACGCCCACTACAACTAGCATACGGAGCAACGGTTTCTGTACACCTTCGGCCTTTTCCGGACTTTTCCGGCATTTTATGTGATTAAAACGGGCCGTATAGCAGGATATTATGATGTGAAAGAACTGGTTGCGCGCTGCCAATCCCCGAAGAATGGTACTTCCATTACAACGAGCATGCGGAGGATCCTGTCTTGTACATATTCGGCCTTTTCCGGGGAGTTTCGGCTTTTTAATAGTTTCAAAATGAGGCGTATCGCAGGATATTATGAGGTGTGAGAACTCGCTGCACGCTGCCCATCCCCGAAAAATGGTACTTCTATTACAACGAGCATGCGGAGAATCCTGTCTTGTACATATTCGGCCTTTTCCGGACATCTCCGGCATTTTATGTGATTAAAAACGGGCCGTATAGCAGGATATTATGATGTGAGAGAACTCGTTGCGCGCTGCCAATCCCCGAAGAATGGTACTTCCATTACAACGAGCATGCGGAGAATCCTGTCTTGTACATATTCGGCCATTTCCGGCCAGTTTCGGCTTTTTAATAGTTTCAAAATGGGTCGTATCGCAGGATATTATGAGGTGTGAGAACTCGCTGCACGCTGCCAATCCCCGAAAAATGGTACGCCCATTACAACGACCATACGGAGCAACGGGTTCTGTACACCTTCGGCCTTTTCCGGACATATCCGGCTTTTTAATTGCTTCAAAATGGGCCGTATATCAGGATATTATGATGTGTAAGAACCAGTTGCTCTCTGCCAAGCCCCCAAAAATGGTACTTCCATTACAACAACCAAAGGGAGCATCGGGTTCTGCACACCTTCGGCCTTTTCCGGACATCTCCGGCATTTTATGTGATTAAAAACGGGTCGTATCGCAGGATATTATGATGTGAGAGAACTCGTTACGAGCTGCCAATCCCCGAAGAATGGTACTTCCATTACAACGAGCATGCGGAGAATCCTGTCTTGTACATATTCGGCCTTTTCCGGCCAGTTTCGGCTTTTTAATAGTTTCGAAATGGGTCGTATCGCAGGATATTATAATGTGTGAGAACTCGCTGCACGCTGCCAATCCCCGAAAAATGGTACGCCCATTACAACGAGCATACGGAGCAACGGGTTCTGTACACCTTCGGCCTTTTCCGGACATTTCCGGCTTTCTAATTGTTTTAAAATGGGTCATATCGCAGGATATTATGATGTGTGAGAACTCGTTGAGCGCTACCAATCCCCCAAAAATGGTCCTTCCATTACAACGAGCATACGGATCAACGGGTTCTGTACACCTTCGGCCTTTTCCGGACATCTCCGGCATTTTATGTGATTAAAAACGGGCCGTATAGCAGGATATTATGATGTGAGAGAACTCGTTGCGTGCTGCCAATCCCCGAAGAATGGTACTTCCATTACAACGAGCATGCGGAGAATCCTGTCTTGTACATATTCTGCCTTTTCCGGACATTTCCGGCTTTTTAATTGTTTCAAAATGGGTCGTATCGCAGGATATTATGATGTGTGAGAACTCGCTGCACGCTGCCAATCCCCGAAAAATGGTACGCCCATTACAACGAGCATACGGAGCAACGGGATCTGTACACCTACGGCCTTTTCCGGACATTTCCGGCTTTTTAATTGTTTCAAAATAGGCCGTATATCAGGATATTATGTTGTGTAAGAACTAGTTGCTCTCTGCCAACCCCCCAAAAATGGTACGCCCATTACAACGAGCATACGGAGCAACGGTTTCTGTACACCAACGGCCTTTTCCGGACATTTCCGGCTTTTTAATTGTTTCAAAATGGGTCGTATCGCAGGATATTATGATGTGAGAGAACTCGTTGCACGCTGCAATCCCCGAAGAATGGTACTTCCATTACAACGAGCATGCGGAGAATCCTGTCTTGTACATATTCGGCCTTTTCCGGCAAGTTTCGGCTTTTTAATAGTTTCAAAATGAGTCGTATCGCAGGATATTATGAGGTGTGAGAACTCGCTGCATGCTGCCAATCCCCGAAAAATGGTACGCCCACTACAACGAGCATACGGAGCAACGGGTTCTGTACGCCTTCGGCCTTTTCCGGACATTTCCGGCTTTTTAATTGTTTCAAAATGGGCCGTATTTCAGGATATTATGATGTGAGAGAACTCGTTACGCGCTGCCAATCCCCGAGAAATGGTACGCCCCTTACAACGAGCATACGTAGCATCACGTTCTGTACACCTTCAGCCTTTTCCGGACTTTTCCGGCACTTTAAGTGATTAAAAACGGGCCGAATAGCAGGATATTATGATGTGTAAAAACGCGTTGAGCGCTACCAATCCCCCAAAAATGGTCCTTCCATTACAACGAGCATACGGAGCAACGGGTTCTGTACACCTTCGGCCTTTTCCGGACATCTCCGGCATTTTATGTGATTAAAAACGGGCCGTATAGCAGGATATTATGATGTGAGACAACTCGTTGCGCGCTGCCAATCCCCGAAGAATGGTACTTCCATTACAACGAGCATGCGGAGAATCCTGTCTTGTACATATTCGGCCTTTTCCGGCCAGTTTCGGCTTTTTAATAGTTTCAAAATGAGTCGTATCGCAGGATATTATGAGGTGTGAGAACTCGCTGCACGCTGCCAATCCCCGAAAAATGTTACGCCCACTACAACGAGCATACGGAGCAACGGGTTCTGTACACCTTCGGCCTTTTCCGGACATTTCCGGCTTTTTAATTGTTTCAAAATGGGCCGTATTTCAGGATATTATGATGTGAGAGAACTCGTTACGCGGTGCCAATCCCACAAAAATGGTACTTCCATTACAACGAGCAAACGCAGCATCGGGTTCTGTACACCTTCGGCCTTTTCCGGACATCTCCGGCATTTTATGTGATTAAAAACGGGTCGTATCGCAGGATATTATGATGTGTGAGAACTCGCTGCACGCTGCCAATAACCGAAGAATGGTACTTCCATTACAACGAGCATGCGAAGAATCCTGTCTTGTACATATTCGGCCTTTTCCGGCCAGTTTCGGCTTTTTAATAGTTTCAAAATGAGTCGTACCGCAGGATATTATGATGTGTGAGAACTCGCTGCACGCTGCCAATCCTCCAAAAATGGTACGCCCATTGCAACGAGCATACGGAGCAACGGGTTCTGTTCACCTACGGCCTTTTCCGGACATTTCCGGCTTTTTAATTGTTTCAAAATGGGTCGTATCGCAGGAAATTATGATGTGAGAGATCTCGTTGCACGCTGCAATCCCCGAAGAATGGTACTTCCATTACAACGAGCATGCGGAGGATCCTGTCTTGTACATATTCGGCCTTTTCCAGCAAGTTTCGGCTGTCTAATTATTTCAAAATGGGTCGTGTCGCAGGATATTATGATGTGTGAGAACTCGCTGCACGCTGCCAATCCTCCAAAAATGGTACGCCCATTAACACGAGCATACGGAGCAACGGGTTCTGTATACCTTCGGCCTTTTCCGGACATTTCCGGCTTTTTAATTGTTTCAAAATGGGTCGTCTCGCAGGATATGATGATGTGTGAGAACTCGCTGCACGCTGCCAATCCCCGAAATATGGTACGCCCATTACAACGAGCATACGGAGCATCAGGTTCTGTACACCTTCGGCCTCTTGCGGACATTTCCGGCTTTTTAGGTGATTAAAAACGGGCCGAATAGCAGGATATTATGATGTGTAAAAACGCGTTGAGTGCTGCCAATCCCCCAAAAATGGTCCTTCCATTACAACGAGCATACGGAGCAACGGGTTCTGTACACCTTCGGCCTTTTCCGGACATTTCCGGCTTTTTAATTGTTTCAAAATGGGCCGCATATCAGGATATTATGATGTGTGAGAACTCGCTGCACGCTGCCAATCACCGAAAAATGGTACGCCCCTTACAACGAGCATACGGAGCAACGGGTTCTGTACACCTTCGGTCATTTCCGGACATCTCCGGCATTTTATGTGATTAAAAATGGGTCGTATCGCAGGATATTATGATGTGAGAGAACTCGTTGCGCGCAGCCAATCCCCGAAGAATGGTACTTCCATTACATCGAGCATGCGGAGAATCCTGTCTTGTACATATTCGGCCTTTTCCGGCCAGTTTCGGCTTTTTAATAGTTTCAAAATGGGCCGTATATCAGGATATGATGATGTGAGAGAACTCGTTACGCGCTGCCAATCCTCGAGAAATGGTACGCCCCTTACAACGAGCATACGGAGCATCAGGTTCTGTACACCTTCGGCCTTTTCCGGACATTTCCGGCATATTAAGTGATCAAAAACGGGCAGAATAGCAGGATATTATGATGTGAGAGAACACGGTGCGCGCTGCCAATCCCCGAAGAATGGTACTTCCAATACAACCAGCATCCGGAGAATCCTGTCTTGTACATTTTCGGCCTTTTCCGGCCAGTTTCGGCTTTTTAATTGTTTCAAAATGGGTCGTATCGCAGGATATTATGATGTGAGAGAACCCGTTGCGCGCAGCTAATCCCCGAAGAATGGTAGTTCCATTACAACGAGCATGCGGAGAATCCTGTTTTGTACATATTCGGCCTTTTCCGGCCAGTATCGGCTTTTTAATAGTTTCAAAATGAGTCGTATCGCAGGATATTATGAGGTGTGAGAACTCGCTGCACGCTGCCAATCCCCGAAAAATGGTACGCCCACTACAACGAGCATACGGAGCATCGTGTTCTTTACACCTTCAGCCTTTTCCGGACTTTTCCGGCACTTTAAGTGATTAAAAACGGGCCGAATAGCAGGATATTATGATGTGTAAAAACGCGTTGAGCGCTACCAATCCCCCAAAAATGGTCCTTCCATTACAACGAGCATACGGAGCAACGGGTTCTGTACACCTTCGGCCTTTTCCGGACATCTCCGGCATTTTATGTGATTAAAAACGGGCCGTATAGCAGGATATTATGATGTGAGACAACTCGTTGCGCGCTGCCAATCCCCGAAGAATGGTACTTCCATTACAACGAGCATGCGGAGAATCCTGTCTTGTACATATTCGGCCTTTTCCGGCCAGTTTCGGCTTTTTAATAGTTTCAAAATGAGTCGTATCGCAGGATATTATGAGGTGTGAGAACTCGCTGCACGCTGCCAATCCCCGAAAAATGTTACGCCCACTACAACGAGCATACGGAGCAACGGGTTCTGTACACCTTCGGCCTTTTCCGGACATTTCCGGCTTTTTAATTGTTTCAAAATGGGCCGTATTTCAGGATATTATGACGTGAGAGAACTCGTTACGCGGTGCCAATCCCCCAAAAATGGTACTTCCATTACAACGAGCATACGGAGCAACGGGTTCTGTACACCTTCGGCCTTTTCCGGACATCTCCGGCATTTTATGTGATTAAAAACGGGTCGTATCGCAGGATATTATGATGTGTGAGAACTCGCTGCACGCTGCCAATAACCGAAGAATGGTACTTCCATTACAACGAGCATGCGGAGAATCCTGTCTTGTACATATTCGGCCTTTTCCGGCCAGTTTCGGCTTTTTAATAGTTTCAAAATGAGTCGTATCGCAGGATATTATGAGGTGTGAGAACTCGCTGCACGCTGCCAATCCCCGAAAAATGTTACGCCCACTACAACGAGCATACGGAGCAACGGGTTCTGTACACCTTCGGCCTTTTCCGGACATCTCCGGCATTTTATGTGATTAAAAACGGGTCGTATCGCAGGATATTATGATGTGTGAGAACTCGCTGCACGCTGCCAATAACCGAAGAATGGTACTTCCATTACAACGAGCATGCGAAGAATCCTGTCTTGTACATATTCGGCCTTTTCCGGCCAGTTTCGGCTTTTTAATAGTTTCAAAATGAGTCGTACCGCAGGATATTATGAGGTGTGAGAACTCGCTGCATGCTGCCAATCCCCGAAAAATGGTACGCTCACTACAACGAGCATACGGAGCAACGGGTTCTGTACGCCTTCGGCCTTTTCCGGACATTTCCGGCTTTTTAATTCTTTCAAAATGGGCCGTATTTCAGGATATTATGATGTGAGAGAACTCATTACGCGCTGCCAATCCCCGAAAAATGGTACGAACAATACAACGAGCATACGGAGCAACGGGTTCTGTACACCTTCGGCCTTTTCTGGACATTTCCGGCTTTTTAATTGTTTCAAAATGGGCCGTATTTCAGGATATTATGATGTGAGAGAACTCGTTACGCGCTGCCAATCCCCGAGAAATGGTACGCCCCTTACAACGAGCATACGTATCATTAGGTTCTGTACACCTTCAGCCTTTTCCGGACTTTTCCGGCACTTTAAGTGATTAAAAACGGGCCGAATAGCAGGATATTATGATGTGTAAAAAGGCGTTGAGCGCTACCAATCCGCCAAAAATGGTCCATCCATTACAACGAGCATACGGAGCAACGGGTTCTGTACACCTTCGGCCTTTTCCGGACATCTCCGGCATTTTATGTGATTAAAAACGGGCCGTATAGCATGATATTATGATGTGAGACAACTCGTTGCGCGCTGCCAATCCCCGAAGAATGGTACTTCCATTACAACGAGCATGCGGAGAATCCTGTCTTGTACATATTCGGCCTTTTCCGGCCAGTTTCGGCTTTTTAATAGTTTCAAAATGGGCCGTACATCAGGATATGATGATGTGAGAGAACTCGTTACGCGCTGCCAATCCTCGAGAAATGGTACGCCCCTTACAACGAGCATACGGAGCATCAGATTCTGTACACCTTCGGCCTTTTCCGGACATTTCCGGCATATTAAGTGATCAAAACCGGGCAGAATAGCAGGATATTATGATGTGAGAGAACACGGTGCGCGCTGCCAATCCCCGAAGAATGGTACTTCCAATACAACCAGCATCCGGAGAATCCTGTCTTGTACATTTTCGGCCTTTTCCGGCCAGTATCGGCTTTTTAATAGTTTCAAAATGAGTCGTATCGCAGGATATTATGAGGTGTGAGAACTCGCTGCACGCTGCCAATCCCCGAAAAATGGTACGCCCACTACAACGAGCATACGGAGCATCGTGTTCTCTACACCTTCGGTCATTTCCGGACATCTCCGGCATTTTATGTGATTAAAAATGGGTCGTATCGCAGGATATTATGATGTGAGAGAACTCGTTGCGCGCAGCCAATCCCCGAAGAATGGTACTTCCATTACAACGAGCATGCGGAGAATCCTGTCTTGTACATATTCGGCCTTTTCCGGCCAGTTTCGTCTTTTTAATAGTTTCAAAATGAGTCGTATCGCAGGATATTATGAGGTGTGAGAACTCGCTGCACGCTGCCAATCCCCGAGAAGTGGTACGCCCCTTACAACGAGCATAGGTAGCATCAGGTTCTGTACACCTTCAGCCTTTTCCGGATATTTCCGGCTTTTTAATTGTTTCAAAATGGGTCGTATCGCAGGATGTTATGATGTGTGAGAAGACGCCGCACGCTGCCCATCCCCGAAAAATGGTACTTCCATTACAACGAGCAAACGGAGCATCGGGTTCTGTACACCTTCGGCCTTTTCCGGACATCTCCGGCATTTTATGTGATTAAAAACGGGCCGTATAGCAGGATATTATGATGTGAGAGAACTCGTTGCGTGCTGCCAATCCCCGAAGAATGGTACTTTCATTACAACGAGCATGCGGAGAATCCTGTCTTGTACATATTCTGCCTTTTCCGGACATTTCCGGCTTTTTAATTGTTTCAAAATGGGTCGTATCGCAGGATATTATGATGTGTGAGAACTCGTTGCACGCTGCAATCCCCGAAGAATGGTACTTCCATTACAACGAGCATGCGGAGAATCCTGTCTTGTACATATTCGGCCTTTTCCGGCAAGTTTCGGCTTTCTAATTATTTCAAAATGGCTCGTGTCGCAGGATATTATGATGTGTGAGAACTCGCTGCACGCTGCCAATCCTCCAAAAATGGTACGCCCATTACAACGAGCATACGGAGCATCGTGTTCTGTACACCTTCGGCCTTTTCCGGACATTTCCGGCTTTTTAATTGTTTCAAAATGGGCCGCATATCAGGATATTATGATGTGTGAGAACTCGCTGCACGCTGCCAATCACCGAAAAATGGTACGCCCCTTACAACGAGCATACGGAGCAACGGGTTCTGTACACCTTCGGTCATTTCCGGACATCTCCGGCATTTTATGTGATTAAAAATGGGTCGTATCGCAGGATATTATGATGTGAGAGAACTCGTTGCGCGCAGCCAATCCCCGAAGAATGGTACTTCCATTACATCGAGCATGCGGAGAATCCTGTCTTGTACATATTCGGCCTTTTCCGGCCAGTTTCGGCTTTTTAATAGTTTCAAAATGGGCCGTATATCAGGATATGATGATGTGAGAGAACTCGTTACGCGCTGCCAATCCTCGAGAAATGGTACGCCCCTTACAACGAGCATACGGAGCATCAGGTTCTGTACACCTTCGGCCTTTTCCGGACATTTCCGGCATATTAAGTGATCAAAAATGGGCAGAATAGCAGGATATTATGATGTGAGAGAACACGGTGCGCGCTGCCAATCCCCGAAGAATGGTACTTCCAATACAACCAGCATCCGGAGAATCCTGTCTTGTACATTTTCGGCCTTTTCCGGCCAGTTTCGGCTTTTTAATTGTTTCAAAATGGGTCGTATCGCAGGATATTATGATGTGAGAGAACCCGTTGCGCGCAGCTAATCCCCGAAGAATGGTAGTTCCATTACAACGAGCATGCGGAGAATCCTGTTTTGTACATATTCGGCCTTTTCCGGCCAGTATCGGCTTTTTAATAGTTTCAAAATGAGTCGTATCGCAGGATATTATGAGGTGTGAGAACTCGCTGCACGCTGCCAATCCCCGAAAAATGGTACGCCCACTACAACGAGCATACGGAGCATCGTGTTCTTTACACCTTCAGCCTTTTCCGGACTTTTCCGGCACTTTAAGTGATTAAAAACGGGCCGAATAGCAGGATATTATGATGTGTAAAAACGCGTTGAGCGCTACCAATCCCCCAAAAATGGTCCTTCCATTACAACGAGCATACGGAGCAACGGGTTCTGTACACCTTCGGCCTTTTCCGGACATCTCCGGCATTTTATGTGATTAAAAACGGGCCGTATAGCAGGATATTATGATGTGAGACAACTCGTTGCGCGCTGCCAATCCCCGAAGAATGGTACTTCCATTACAACGAGCATGCGGAGAATCCTGTCTTGTACATATTCGGCCTTTTCCGGCCAGTTTCGGCTTTTTAATAGTTTCAAAATGAGTCGTATCGCAGGATATTATGAGGTGTGAGAACTCGCTGCACGCTGCCAATCCCCGAAAAATGTTACGCCCACTACAACGAGCATACGGAGCAACGGGTTCTGTACACCTTCGGCCTTTTCCGGACATTTCCGGCTTTTTAATTGTTTCAAAATGGGCCGTATTTCAGGATATTATGACGTGAGAGAACTCGTTACGCGGTGCCAATCCCCCAAAAATGGTACTTCCATTACAACGAGCATACGGAGCAACGGGTTCTGTACACCTTCGGCCTTTTCCGGACATCTCCGGCATTTTATGTGATTAAAAACGGGTCGTATCGCAGGATATTATGATGTGTGAGAACTCGCTGCACGCTGCCAATAACCGAAGAATGGTACTTCCATTACAACGAGCATGCGGAGAATCCTGTCTTGTACATATTCGGCCTTTTCCGGCCAGTTTCGGCTTTTTAATAGTTTCAAAATGAGTCGTATCGCAGGATATTATGAGGTGTGAGAACTCGCTGCACGCTGCCAATCCCCGAAAAATGTTACGCCCACTACAACGAGCATACGGAGCAACGGGTTCTGTACACCTTCGGCCTTTTCCGGACATCTCCGGCATTTTATGTGATTAAAAACGGGTCGTATCGCAGGATATTATGATGTGTGAGAACTCGCTGCACGCTGCCAATAACCGAAGAATGGTACTTCCATTACAACGAGCATGCGAAGAATCCTGTCTTGTACATATTCGGCCTTTTCCGGCCAGTTTCGGCTTTTTAATAGTTTCAAAATGAGTCGTACCGCAGGATATTATGAGGTGTGAGAACTCGCTGCATGCTGCCAATCCTCGAGAAATGGTACGCCCCTTACAACGAGCATACGGAGCATCAGATTCTGTACACCTTCGGCCTTTTCCGGACATTTCCGGCATATTAAGTGATCAAAACCGGGCAGAATAGCAGGATATTATGATGTGAGAGAACACGGTGCGCGCTGCCAATCCCCGAAGAATGGTACTTCCAATACAACCAGCATCCGGAGAATCCTGTCTTGTACATTTTCGGCCTTTTCCGGCCAGTATCGGCTTTTTAATAGTTTCAAAATGAGTCGTATCGCAGGATATTATGAGGTGTGAGAACTCGCTGCACGCTGCCAATCCCCGAAAAATGGTACGCCCACTACAACGAGCATACGGAGCATCGTGTTCTCTACACCTTCGGTCATTTCCGGACATCTCCGGCATTTTATGTGATTAAAAATGGGTCGTATCGCAGGATATTATGATGTGAGAGAACTCGTTGCGCGCAGCCAATCCCCGAAGAATGGTACTTCCATTACAACGAGCATGCGAAGAATCCTGTCTTGTACATATTCGGCCTTTTCCGGCCAGTTTCGGCTTTTTAATAGTTTCAAAATGAGTCGTACCGCAGGATATTATGATGTGTGAGAACTCGCTGCACGCTGCCAATCCTCCAAAAATGGTACGCCCATTACAACGAGCATACGGAGCAACGGGTTCTGTATACCTTCGGCCTTTTCCGGACATTTCCGGCTTTTTAATTGTTTCAAAATGGGTCGTCTCGCAGGATATGATGATGTGTGAGAACTCGCTGCACGCTGCCAATCCCCGAAATATGGTACGCCCATTACAACGAGCATACGGAGCATCAGGTTCTGTACACCTTCGGCCTCTTCCGGACATTTCCGGCTTTTTAGGTGATTAAAAACGGGCCGAATAGCAGGATATTATGATGTGTAAAAACGCGTTGAGTGCTGCCAAAACCCCAAAAATGGTCCTTCCATTACAACGAGCATACGGAGCAACGGGTTCTGTACACCTTCGGCCTTTTCCGGACATTTCCGGCTTTTTAATTGTTTCAAAATGGGCCGCATATCAGGATATTATGATGTGTGAGAACTCGCTGCACGCTGCCAATCACCGAAAAATGGTACGCCCCTTACAACGAGCATACGGAGCAACGGGTTCTGTACACCTTCGGTCATTTCCGGACATCTCCGGCATTTTATGTGATTAAAAATGGGTCGTATCGCAGGATATTATGATGTGAGAGAACTCGTTGCGCGCAGCCAATCCCCGAAGAATGGTACTTCCATTACATCGAGCATGCGGAGAATCCTGTCTTGTACATATTCGGCCTTTTCCGGCCAGTTTCGGCTTTTTAATAGTTTCAAAATGGGCCGTATATCAGGATATGATGATGTGAGAGAACTCGTTACGCGCTGCCAATCCTCGAGAAATGGTACGCCCCTTACAACGAGCATACGGAGCATCAGGTTCTGTACACCTTCGGCCTTTTCCGGACATTTCCGGCATATTAAGTGATCAAAAACGGGCAGAATAGCAGGATATTATGATGTGAGAGAACACGGTGCGCGCTGCCAATCCCCGAAGAATGGTACTTCCAATACAACCAGCATCCGGAGAATCCTGTCTTGTACATTTTCGGCCTTTTCCGGCCAGTTTCGGCTTTTTAATTGTTTCAAAATGGGTCGTATCGCAGGATATTATGATGTGAGAGAACCCGTTGCGCGCAGCTAATCCCCGAAGAATGGTAGTTCCATTACAACGAGCATGCGGAGAATCCTGTTTTGTACATATTCGGCCTTTTCCGGCCAGTATCGGCTTTTTAATAGTTTCAAAATGAGTCGTATCGCAGGATATTATGAGGTGTGAGAACTCGCTGCACGCTGCCAATCCCCGAAAAATGGTACGCCCACTACAACGAGCATACGGAGCATCGTGTTCTTTACACCTTCAGCCTTTTCCGGACTTTTCCGGCACTTTAAGTGATTAAAAACGGGCCGAATAGCAGGATATTATGATGTGTAAAAACGCGTTGAGCGCTACCAATCCCCCAAAAATGGTCCTTCCATTACAACGAGCATACGGAGCAACGGGTTCTGTACACCTTCGGCCTTTTCCGGACATCTCCGGCATTTTATGTGATTAAAAACGGGCCGTATAGCAGGATATTATGATGTGAGACAACTCGTTGCGCGCTGCCAATCCCCGAAGAATGGTACTTCCATTACAACGAGCATGCGGAGAATCCTGTCTTGTACATATTCGGCCTTTTCCGGCCAGTTTCGGCTTTTTAATAGTTTCAAAATGAGTCGTATCGCAGGATATTATGAGGTGTGAGAACTCGCTGCACGCTGCCAATCCCCGAAAAATGTTACGCCCACTACAACGAGCATACGGAGCAACGGGTTCTGTACACCTTCGGCCTTTTCCGGACATTTCCGGCTTTTTAATTGTTTCAAAATGGGCCGTATTTCAGGATATTATGACGTGAGAGAACTCGTTACGCGGTGCCAATCCCCCAAAAATGGTACTTCCATTACAACGAGCATACGGAGCAACGGGTTCTGTACACCTTCGGCCTTTTCCGGACATCTCCGGCATTTTATGTGATTAAAAACGGGTCGTATCGCAGGATATTATGATGTGTGAGAACTCGCTGCACGCTGCCAATAACCGAAGAATGGTACTTCCATTACAACGAGCATGCGGAGAATCCTGTCTTGTACATATTCGGCCTTTTCCGGCCAGTTTCGGCTTTTTAATAGTTTCAAAATGAGTCGTATCGCAGGATATTATGAGGTGTGAGAACTCGCTGCACGCTGCCAATCCCCGAAAAATGTTACGCCCACTACAACGAGCATACGGAGCAACGGGTTCTGTACACCTTCGGCCTTTTCCGGACATCTCCGGCATTTTATGTGATTAAAAACGGGTCGTATCGCAGGATATTATGATGTGTGAGAACTCGCTGCACGCTGCCAATAACCGAAGAATGGTACTTCCATTACAACGAGCATGCGAAGAATCCTGTCTTGTACATATTCGGCCTTTTCCGGCCAGTTTCGGCTTTTTAATAGTTTCAAAATGAGTCGTACCGCAGGATATTATGAGGTGTGAGAACTCGCTGCATGCTGCCAATCCCCGAAAAATGGTACGCTCACTACAACGAGCATACGGAGCAACGGGTTCTGTACGCCTTCGGCCTTTTCCGGACATTTCCGGCTTTTTAATTCTTTCAAAATGGGCCGTATTTCAGGATATTATGATGTGAGAGAACTCATTACGCGCTGCCAATCCCCGAAAAATGGTACGAACAATACAACGAGCATACGGAGCAACGGGTTCTGTACACCTTCGGCCTTTTCCGGACATTTCCGGCTTTTTAATTGTTTCAAAATGGGCCGTATTTCAGGATATTATGATGTGAGAGAACTCGTTACGCGCTGCCAATCCCCGAGAAATGGTACGCCCCTTACAACGAGCATACGTATCATTAGGTTCTGTACACCTTCAGCCTTTTCCGGACTTTTCCGGCACTTTAAGTGATTAAAAACGGGCCGAATAGCAGGATATTATGATGTGTAAAAAGGCGTTGAGCGCTACCAATCCGCCAAAAATGGTCCATCCATTACAACGAGCATACGGAGCAACGGGTTCTGTACACCTTCGGCCTTTTCCGGACATCTCCGGCATTTTATGTGATTAAAAACGGGCCGTATAGCATGATATTATGATGTGAGACAACTCGTTGCGCGCTGCCAATCCCCGAAGAATGGTACTTCCATTACAACGAGCATGCGGAGAATCCTGTCTTGTACATATTCGGCCTTTTCCGGCCAGTTTCGGCTTTTTAATAGTTTCAAAATGGGCCGTACATCAGGATATGATGATGTGAGAGAACTCGTTACGCGCTGCCAATCCTCGAGAAATGGTACGCCCCTTACAACGAGCATACGGAGCATCAGATTCTGTACACCTTCGGCCTTTTCCGGACATTTCCGGCATATTAAGTGATCAAAACCGGGCAGAATAGCAGGATATTATGATGTGAGAGAACACGGTGCGCGCTGCCAATCCCCGAAGAATGGTACTTCCAATACAACCAGCATCCGGAGAATCCTGTCTTGTACATTTTCGGCCTTTTCCGGCCAGTATCGGCTTTTTAATAGTTTCAAAATGAGTCGTATCGCAGGATACTATGAGGTGTGAGAACTCGCTGCACGCTGCCAATCCCCGAAAAATGGTACGCCCACTACAACGAGCATACGGAGCAT
This sequence comes from Bombus muscorum, assembly GCA_963971185.1. Taxonomy (NCBI): domain Eukaryota; kingdom Metazoa; phylum Arthropoda; class Insecta; order Hymenoptera; family Apidae; genus Bombus; species Bombus muscorum. Next base: position 7,459,620 of record OZ020130.1, on the reverse strand, counting down.
CGTGTTCTCTACACCTTCGGTCATTTCCGGACATCTCCGGCATTTTATGTGATTAAAAATGGGTCGTATCGCAGGATATTATGATGTGAGAGAACTCGTTGCGCGCAGCCAATCCCCGAAGAATGGTACTTCCATTACAACGAGCATGCGGAGAATCCTGTCTTGTACATATTCGGCCTTTTCCGGCCAGTTTCGTCTTTTTAATAGTTTCAAAATGAGTCGTATCGCAGGATATTATGAGGTGTGAGAACTCGCTGCACGCTGCCAATCCCCGAGAAGTGGTACGCCCCTTACAACGAGCATAGGTAGCATCAGGTTCTGTACACCTTCAGCCTTTTCCGGATATTTCCGGCTTTTTAATTGTTTCAAAATGGGTCGTATCGCAGGATGTTATGATGTGTGAGAAGACGCCGCACGCTGCCCATCCCCGAAAAATGGTACTTCCATTACAACGAGCAAACGGAGCATCGGGTTCTGTACACCTTCGGCCTTTTCCGGACATCTCCGGCATTTTATGTGATTAAAAACGGGCCGTATAGCAGGATATTATGATGTGAGAGAACTCGTTGCGTGCTGCCAATCCCCGAAGAATGGTACTTTCATTACAACGAGCATGCGGAGAATCCTGTCTTGTACATATTCTGCCTTTTCCGGACATTTCCGGCTTTTTAATTGTTTCAAAATGGGTCGTATCGCAGGATATTATGATGTGTGAGAACTCGTTGCACGCTGCAATCCCCGAAGAATGGTACTTCCATTACAACGAGCATGCGGAGAATCCTGTCTTGTACATATTCGGCCTTTTCCGGCAAGTTTCGGCTTTCTAATTATTTCAAAATGGCTCGTGTCGCAGGATATTATGATGTGTGAGAACTCGCTGCACGCTGCCAATCCTCCAAAAATGGTACGCCCATTACAACGAGCATACGGAGCATCGTGTTCTGTACACCTTCGGCCTTTTCCGGACATTTCCGGCTTTTTAATTGTTTCAAAATGGGCCGCATATCAGGATATTATGATGTGTGAGAACTCGCTGCACGCTGCCAATCACCGAAAAATGGTACGCCCCTTACAACGAGCATACGGAGCAACGGGTTCTGTACACCTTCGGTCATTTCCGGACATCTCCGGCATTTTATGTGATTAAAAATGGGTCGTATCGCAGGATATTATGATGTGAGAGAACTCGTTGCGCGCAGCCAATCCCCGAAGAATGGTACTTCCATTACATCGAGCATGCGGAGAATCCTGTCTTGTACATATTCGGCCTTTTCCGGCCAGTTTCGGCTTTTTAATAGTTTCAAAATGGGCCGTATATCAGGATATGATGATGTGAGAGAACTCGTTACGCGCTGCCAATCCTCGAGAAATGGTACGCCCCTTACAACGAGCATACGGAGCATCAGGTTCTGTACACCTTCGGCCTTTTCCGGACATTTCCGGCATATTAAGTGATCAAAAACGGGCAGAATAGCAGGATATTATGATGTGAGAGAACACGGTGCGCGCTGCCAATCCCCGAAGAATGGTACTTCCAATACAACCAGCATCCGGAGAATCCTGTCTTGTACATTTTCGGCCTTTTCCGGCCAGTTTCGGCTTTTTAATTGTTTCAAAATGGGTCGTATCGCAGGATATTATGATGTGAGAGAACCCGTTGCGCGCAGCTAATCCCCGAAGAATGGTAGTTCCATTACAACGAGCATGCGGAGAATCCTGTTTTGTACATATTCGGCCTTTTCCGGCCAGTATCGGCTTTTTAATAGTTTCAAAATGAGTCGTATCGCAGGATATTATGAGGTGTGAGAACTCGCTGCACGCTGCCAATCCCCGAAAAATGGTACGCCCACTACAACGAGCATACGGAGCATCGTGTTCTTTACACCTTCAGCCTTTTCCGGACTTTTCCGGCACTTTAAGTGATTAAAAACGGGCCGAATAGCAGGATATTATGATGTGTAAAAACGCGTTGAGCGCTACCAATCCCCCAAAAATGGTCCTTCCATTACAACGAGCATACGGAGCAACGGGTTCTGTACACCTTCGGCCTTTTCCGGACATCTCCGGCATTTTATGTGATTAAAAACGGGCCGTATAGCAGGATATTATGATGTGAGACAACTCGTTGCGCGCTGCCAATCCCCGAAGAATGGTACTTCCATTACAACGAGCATGCGGAGAATCCTGTCTTGTACATATTCGGCCTTTTCCGGCCAGTTTCGGCTTTTTAATAGTTTCAAAATGAGTCGTATCGCAGGATATTATGAGGTGTGAGAACTCGCTGCACGCTGCCAATCCCCGAAAAATGTTACGCCCACTACAACGAGCATACGGAGCAACGGGTTCTGTACACCTTCGGCCTTTTCCGGACATTTCCGGCTTTTTAATTGTTTCAAAATGGGCCGTATTTCAGGATATTATGACGTGAGAGAACTCGTTACGCGGTGCCAATCCCCCAAAAATGGTACTTCCATTACAACGAGCATACGGAGCAACGGGTTCTGTACACCTTCGGCCTTTTCCGGACATCTCCGGCATTTTATGTGATTAAAAACGGGTCGTATCGCAGGATATTATGATGTGTGAGAACTCGCTGCACGCTGCCAATAACCGAAGAATGGTACTTCCATTACAACGAGCATGCGGAGAATCCTGTCTTGTACATATTCGGCCTTTTCCGGCCAGTTTCGGCTTTTTAATAGTTTCAAAATGAGTCGTATCGCAGGATATTATGAGGTGTGAGAACTCGCTGCACGCTGCCAATCCCCGAAAAATGTTACGCCCACTACAACGAGCATACGGAGCAACGGGTTCTGTACACCTTCGGCCTTTTCCGGACATCTCCGGCATTTTATGTGATTAAAAACGGGTCGTATCGCAGGATATTATGATGTGTGAGAACTCGCTGCACGCTGCCAATAACCGAAGAATGGTACTTCCATTACAACGAGCATGCGAAGAATCCTGTCTTGTACATATTCGGCCTTTTCCGGCCAGTTTCGGCTTTTTAATAGTTTCAAAATGAGTCGTACCGCAGGATATTATGAGGTGTGAGAACTCGCTGCATGCTGCCAATCCCCGAAAAATGGTACGCTCACTACAACGAGCATACGGAGCAACGGGTTCTGTACGCCTTCGGCCTTTTCCGGACATTTCCGGCTTTTTAATTCTTTCAAAATGGGCCGTATTTCAGGATATTATGATGTGAGAGAACTCATTACGCGCTGCCAATCCCCGAAAAATGGTACGAACAATACAACGAGCATACGGAGCAACGGGTTCTGTACACCTTCGGCCTTTTCCGGACATTTCCGGCTTTTTAATTGTTTCAAAATGGGCCGTATTTCAGGATATTATGATGTGAGAGAACTCGTTACGCGCTGCCAATCCCCGAGAAATGGTACGCCCCTTACAACGAGCATACGTATCATTAGGTTCTGTACACCTTCAGCCTTTTCCGGACTTTTCCGGCACTTTAAGTGATTAAAAACGGGCCGAATAGCAGGATATTATGATGTGTAAAAAGGCGTTGAGCGCTACCAATCCGCCAAAAATGGTCCATCCATTACAACGAGCATACGGAGCAACGGGTTCTGTACACCTTCGGCCTTTTCCGGACATCTCCGGCATTTTATGTGATTAAAAACGGGCCGTATAGCATGATATTATGATGTGAGACAACTCGTTGCGCGCTGCCAATCCCCGAAGAATGGTACTTCCATTACAACGAGCATGCGGAGAATCCTGTCTTGTACATATTCGGCCTTTTCCGGCCAGTTTCGGCTTTTTAATAGTTTCAAAATGGGCCGTACATCAGGATATGATGATGTGAGAGAACTCGTTACGCGCTGCCAATCCTCGAGAAATGGTACGCCCCTTACAACGAGCATACGGAGCATCAGATTCTGTACACCTTCGGCCTTTTCCGGACATTTCCGGCATATTAAGTGATCAAAACCGGGCAGAATAGCAGGATATTATGATGTGAGAGAACACGGTGCGCGCTGCCAATCCCCGAAGAATGGTACTTCCAATACAACCAGCATCCGGAGAATCCTGTCTTGTACATTTTCGGCCTTTTCCGGCCAGTATCGGCTTTTTAATAGTTTCAAAATGAGTCGTATCGCAGGATATTATGAGGTGTGAGAACTCGCTGCACGCTGCCAATCCCCGAAAAATGGTACGCCCACTACAACGAGCATACGGAGCATCGTGTTCTCTACACCTTCGGTCATTTCCGGACATCTCCGGCATTTTATGTGATTAAAAATGGGTCGTATCGCAGGATATTATGATGTGAGAGAACTCGTTGCGCGCAGCCAATCCCCGAAGAATGGTACTTCCATTACAACGAGCATGCGGAGAATCCTGTCTTGTACATATTCGGCCTTTTCCGGCCAGTTTCGTCTTTTTAATAGTTTCAAAATGAGTCGTATCGCAGGATATTATGAGGTGTGAGAACTCGCTGCACGCTGCCAATCCCCGAGAAGTGGTACGCCCCTTACAACGAGCATAGGTAGCATCAGGTTCTGTACACCTTCAGCCTTTTCCGGATATTTCCGGCTTTTTAATTGTTTCAAAATGGGTCGTATCGCAGGATGTTATGATGTGTGAGAAGACGCCGCACGCTGCCCATCCCCGAAAAATGGTACTTCCATTACAACGAGCAAACGGAGCATCGGGTTCTGTACACCTTCGGCCTTTTCCGGACATCTCCGGCATTTTATGTGATTAAAAACGGGCCGTATAGCAGGATATTATGATGTGAGAGAACTCGTTGCGTGCTGCCAATCCCCGAAGAATGGTACTTTCATTACAACGAGCATGCGGAGAATCCTGTCTTGTACATATTCTGCCTTTTCCGGACATTTCCGGCTTTTTAATTGTTTCAAAATGGGTCGTATCGCAGGATATTATGATGTGTGAGAACTCGTTGCACGCTGCAATCCCCGAAGAATGGTACTTCCATTACAACGAGCATGCGGAGAATCCTGTCTTGTACATATTCGGCCTTTTCCGGCAAGTTTCGGCTTTCTAATTATTTCAAAATGGCTCGTGTCGCAGGATATTATGATGTGTGAGAACTCGCTGCACGCTGCCAATCCTCCAAAAATGGTACGCCCATTACAACGAGCATACGGAGCATCGTGTTCTGTACACCTTCGGTCATTTCCGGACATCTCCGGCATTTTATGTGATTAAAAATGGGTCGTATCGCAGGATATTATGATGTGTGAGATCTCGCTGCACGCTTCCAATCCCCGGAAAATGGTACGCCCATTACAATTAGCATACGGAGCAACGGGATCTGTACACCTACGGCCTTTTCCGGACATTTCCGGCTTTTTAATTGTCTCAAAATAGGCCGTATATCAGGATATTATGATGTGTAAGAACCAGTTGCTCTCTGCCAACCCCCCCAAAATGGTACTTCCATCACAACGAGCAAACGGAGCATCGTGTTCTGTACACATTCGGTCATTTCCGGACATCTCCGGCATTTTATGTGATTAAAAACGGGACGTATTGCAGGATATTATGATGTGAGGGAACCCGTTGCGCGCTGCCAATCCCCGAAGAATGGTACTTCCATTACAACGAGCATGCGGAGAATCCTGTCTTGTACATATTCGGCCATTCCCGGCCAGTTTCGGCTTTTTAATAGTTTAAAAATTGGTCGTATCGCAGGATATTATGATGTGTGAGAACTCGCTGCAAGCTGCCAATCCCCTAAAAATGGTATGCCCATTACAACGAGCAAACGGAGCATCGGGTTCTGTACTCCTTCGGCCTCTTCCGGACATTTCCGGCATTTTAAGTGATTAAAAACGGGCCGAATAGCAGGATATTATGATGAGTAAAAACGCGTTGAGCGCTGCCAATCCCCCAAAAATGGTCCTTCCATTACAACGAGCATACGGAGCAACGGGTTCTGTACACCTTCGGCCTTTTCCGGACATTTCCGGCTTTTTAATTGTTTTAAAATGGGTCGTATCGCAGGATATTATGATGTGTGAGAACTCGCTGCACGCTGCCAATCCTCCAAAAATGGTACGCCCATTACAACGAGCATACGGAGCAACGGGTTCTGTACACCTACGGCCTTTTCCGGACATTTCCGGCTGTTTAATTGTTTCAAAATGGGTCGTATCGCAGGATATTATGATGTGAGAGAACTCGTTGCACGCTGCAATCCCCGAAGAATGGTACTTCCATTACATCGAGCATGCGGAGAATCCTGTCTTGTACATATTCGGCCTTTTCCGGACAATTCCGGCTTTTTAATTGTTTCAAAATGGGCCGCATATCATTATATTATGATGTGTGAGAACTCGCTGCACGCTGCCAATCCCCGAAAAATGGTACGCCCATTACAACGAGCATACGGAGCAACGGGTTCTGTTCACCTACGGCCTTTTCCGGACATTTCCGGCTGTTTAATTGTTTCAATATGGGTCGTATCGCAGGATATTATGATGTGTGAGAACTCGCGGCACGCTGCCAATCCCCGAAATATGGTACGCCCATTACAACGAGCATACGGAGCATCAGGTTCTGTACACCTTCGGCCTCTTCCGGACATTTCCGGCATTTTAGGTGATTAAAAACGGGCCGAATAGCAGGATATTATGATGTGTAAAAACGGGTTGAGCGCTGCCAATCCCCCAAAAATGGTCCTTCCATTACAACGAGCATACGGAGCAACGGGTTCTGTACACCTTCGGCCTTTTCCGGACATTTCCGGCTTTTTAATTGTTTCAAAATGGGCCGCATATCAGGATATTATGATGTGTGAGAACTCGCTGCACGCTGCCAATCACCGAAAAATGGTACGCCCCTTACAACGAGCATACGGAGCAACGGGTTCTGTACACCTTCGGCCTTTTCCGGACATTTCCGGCTTTTTAATTGTTTCAAAATGGGCCGTATATCATGATATTATGATGTGTAAGAACCAGTTGCTCTCTGCCAACCACCCAAAAATGGTACTTCCATTACAACGAGCAAACGGAGCATTGGGTTCTGTACACCTTCGGCCTTTTCCGGACATCTCCGGCATTTTATGTGATTAAAAACGGGTCGTATCGCAGGATATTATGATGTGTCAGAACTCGCTGCACGCTGCCAATCCCCCAAAAATGGTCCTTACATTACAACGAGCATACGGAGAAACGGGTTCTGTGCACCTTCGGCCTTTTCCGGACATCTCCGGCATTTTATGTGATTAAAAACGGGCCGTATAGCAGGATATTATGATGTGAGAGAACTCGTTGCGCGCTGCCAATCCCCGAAGAATGGTACTTCCATTACAACGAGCATGCGGAGAATCCTGTCTTGTACATATTCGGCCTTTTCCGTCCAGTTTCGGCTTTTTAATAGTTTCAAAGTGAGTCGTATCGCAGGATATTACGATGTGCAAAAACGCGTTGAGCGCTGCCACTTCCCCAAAAATGGTCCTTCCATTACAACGAGCATACGGAGCAACGGGTTCTGTACACCTTCGGCCTTTTCCGGACATTTCCGGCTTTTTAATTGTTTTAAAATGGGTCGTATCCCAGGATATTATGATGTGTGAGAACTCGCTGCACGCTGCCAATCCTCCAAAAATGGTACGCCCATTACAACGAGCATACGGAGCAACGGGTTCTGTACACCTACGGCCTTTTCCCGACATTTCCGGCTGTTTAATTGTTTCAAAATGGGTCGTATCGCAGGATATTATGATGTGAGAGAACTCGTTGCACGCTGCAATCCCCGAAGAATGGTACTTCCATTACATCGAGCATGCGGAGAATCCTGTCTTGTACATATTCGGCCTTTTCCGGACATTTCCGGCTTTTTAATTGTTTCAAAATAGGCCGCATATCATTATATTATGATGTGTGAGAACTCGCTGCACGCTGCCAATCCCCGAAAGATGGTACGCCCATTACAAAGAGCATACGGAGCAACGGGTTCTGTACACCTTCGGCCTTTTCCGGACATTTCCGGCTTTTTAATTGTTTTAAAATGGGTCGTATCGCAGGATATTATGATGTGTGAGAACTCGCTGCACGCTGCCAATCCTCCAAAAATGGTACGCCCATTGCAACGAGCATACGGAGCAACGGGTTCTGTTCACCTACGGCCTTTTCCGGACATTTCCGGCTTTTTAATTGTTTCAAAATGGGTCGTATCGCAGGAAATTATGATGTGAGAGATCTCGTTGCACGCTGCAATCCCCGAAGAATGGTACTTCCATTACAACGAGCATGCGGAGGATCCTGTCTTGTACATATTCGGCCTTTTCCAGCAAGTTTCGGCTGTCTAATTATTTCAAAATGGGTCGTGTCGCAGGATATTATGATGTGTGAGAACTCGCTGCACGCTGCCAATCCTCCAAAAATGGTACGCCCATTAACACGAGCATACGGAGCAACGGGTTCTGTATACCTTCGGCCTTTTCCGGACATTTCCGGCTTTTTAATTGTTTCAAAATGGGTCGTCTCGCAGGATATGATGATGTGTGAGAACTCGCTGCACGCTGCCAATCCCCGAAATATGGTACGCCCATTACAACGAGCATACGGAGCATCAGGTTCTGTACACCTTCGGCCTCTTGCGGACATTTCCGGCTTTTTAGGTGATTAAAAACGGGCCGAATAGCAGGATATTATGATGTGTAAAAACGCGTTGAGTGCTGCCAATCCCCCAAAAATGGTCCTTCCATTACAACGAGCATACGGAGCAACGGGTTCTGTACACCTTCGGCCTTTTCCGGACATTTCCGGCTTTTTAATTGTTTCAAAATGGGCCGCATATCAGGATATTATGATGTGTGAGAACTCGCTGCACGCTGCCAATCACCGAAAAATGGTACGCCCCTTACAACGAGCATACGGAGCAACGGGTTCTGTACACCTTCGGTCATTTCCGGACATCTCCGGCATTTTATGTGATTAAAAATGGGTCGTATCGCAGGATATTATGATGTGAGAGAACTCGTTGCGCGCAGCCAATCCCCGAAGAATGGTACTTCCATTACATCGAGCATGCGGAGAATCCTGTCTTGTACATATTCGGCCTTTTCCGGCCAGTTTCGGCTTTTTAATAGTTTCAAAATGGGCCGTATATCAGGATATGATGATGTGAGAGAACTCGTTACGCGCTGCCAATCCTCGAGAAATGGTACGCCCCTTACAACGAGCATACGGAGCATCAGGTTCTGTACACCTTCGGCCTTTTCCGGACATTTCCGGCATATTAAGTGATCAAAAACGGGCAGAATAGCAGGATATTATGATGTGAGAGAACACGGTGCGCGCTGCCAATCCCCGAAGAATGGTACTTCCAATACAACCAGCATCCGGAGAATCCTGTCTTGTACATTTTCGGCCTTTTCCGGCCAGTTTCGGCTTTTTAATTGTTTCAAAATGGGTCGTATCGCAGGATATTATGATGTGAGAGAACCCGTTGCGCGCAGCCAATCCCCGAAGAATGGTAGTTCCATTACAACGAGCATGCGGAGAATCCTGTTTTGTACATATTCGGCCTTTTCCGGCCAGTATCGGCTTTTTAATAGTTTCAAAATGAGTCGTATCGCAGGATATTATGAGGTGTGAGAACTCGCTGCACGCTGCCAATCCCCGAAAAATGGTACGCCCACTACAACGAGCATACGGAGCATCGTGTTCTTTACACCTTCGGTCATTTCCGGACATCTCCGGCATTTTATGTGATTAAAAATGGGTCGTATCGCAGGATATTATGATGTGAGAGAACTCGTTGCGCGCAGCCAATCCCCGAAGGATGGTACTTCCATTACAACGAGCATGCGGAGAATCCTGTCTTGTACATATTCGGCCTTTTCCGGCCAGTTTCGTCTTTTTAATAGTTTCAAAATGAGTCGTATCGCAGTATATTATGAGGTGTGAGAACTCGCTGCACGCTGCCAATCCCCGAGAAGTGGTACGCCCCTTACAACGAGCATAGGTAGCATCAGGTTCTGTACACCTTCAGCCTTTTCCGGACTTTTCCGGCACTTTAAGTGATTAAAAACGGGCCGAACAGCAGGATATTATGATGTGTAAAAACGCGTTGTGCGCTACCAATCCCCCAAAAATGGTCCTTCCATTACAACGAGCATACGGATCAACGGGTTCTGTACACCTTCGGCCTTTTCCGGACATCTCCGGCATTTTATGTGATTAAAAACGGCCCGTATAGCAGGATATTATGATGTGAGACAACTCGTTGCGCGCTGCGAATCCCCGAAGAATGGTACTTCCATTACAACGAGCATGCGGAGAATCCTGTCTTGAACATATTCGGCCTTTTCCGGCCAGTTTCGGCTTTTTAATAGTTTCAAAATGAGTCGTATCGCAGGATATTATGAGGTGTGAGAACTCGCTGCACGCTGCCAATCCCCGAAAAATGGTACGCCCACTACAACGAGCATACGGAACAAAGGGTTCTGTACACCTTCGGCCTTTTCCGGATATTTCCGGCTTTTTAATTGTTTCAAAATGGGTCGTATCGCAGGATGTTATGATATGTGAGAACACGCCGCACGCTGCCCATCCCCGAAAAATGGTACTTCCATTACAACGAGCAAACGGAGCATCGGGTTCTGTACACCTTCGGCCTTTTCCGGACATCTCCGGCATTTTATGTGATTAAAAACGGGACGTATAGCAGGATATTATGATGTGAGAGAACTCGTTGCGTGCTGCCAATCCCCGAAGAATGGTACTTCCATTACAACGAGCATGCGGAGAATCCTGTCTTGTACATATTCTGCCTTTTCCGGACATTTCCGGCTTTTTAATTGTTTCAAAATGGGTCGTATCGCAGGATATTATGATGTGTGAGAACTCGCTGCACGCTGCCAATCCCCGAAAAATGGTACGCCCATTACAACGAGCATACGGAGCAACGGGATCTGTACACCTACGGCCTATTCCGGACATTTCCGGCTTTTTAATTGTTTCAAAATAGGCCGTATATCAGGATATTATGTTGTGTAAGAACTAGTTGCTCTCTGCCAACCCCCCAAAAATGGTACGCCCATTACAACGAGCATACGGAGCAACGGTTTCTGTACACCAACGGCCTTTTCCGGACATTTCCGGCTTTTTAATTGTTTCAAAATGGGTCGTATCGCAGGATATTATGATGTGAGAGAACTCGTTGCACGCTGCAATCCCCGAAGGATGGTACTTCCATTACAACGAGCATGCGGAGAATCCTGTCTTGTACATATTCGGCCTTTTCCGGCAAGTTTCGGCTTTTTAATAGTTTCAAAATGAGTCGTATCGCAGGATATTATGAGGTGTGAGAACTCGCTGCATGCTGCCAATCCCCGAAAAATGGTACGCCCACTACAACGAGCATACGGAGCAACGGGTTCTGTACGCCTTCGGCCTTTTCCGGACATTTCCGGCTTTTTAATTGTTTCAAAATGGGCCGTATTTCAGGATATTATGATGTGAGAGAACTCGTTACGCGCTGCCAATCCCCGAGAAATGGTACGCCCCTTACAACGAGCATACGTAGCATCACGTTCTGTACACCTTCAGCCTTTTCCGGACTTTTCCGGCACTTTAAGTGATTAAAAACGGGCCGAATAGCAGGATATTATGATGTGTAAAAACGCGTTGAGCGCTACCAATCCCCCAAAAATGGTCCTTCCATTACAACGAGCATACGGAGCAACGGGTTCTGTACACCTTCGGCCTTTTCCGGACATTTCCGGCTTTTTAATTGTTTCAAAATGGGCCGCATATCAGGATATTATGATGTGTGAGAACTCGCTGCACGCTGCCAATCACCGAAAAATGGTACGCCCCTTACAACGAGCATACGGAGCAACGGGTTCTGTACACCTTCGGTCATTTCCGGACATCTCCGGCATTTTATGTGATTAAAAATGGGTCGTATCGCAGGATATTATGATGTGAGAGAACTCGTTGCGCGCAGCCAATCCCCGAAGAATGGTACTTCCATTACATCGAGCATGCGGAGAATCCTGTCTTGTACATATTCGGCCTTTTCCGGCCAGTTTCGGCTTTTTAATAGTTTCAAAATGGGCCGTATATCAGGATATGATGATGTGAGAGAACTCGTTACGCGCTGCCAATCCTCGAGAAATGGTACGCCCCTTACAACGAGCATACGGAGCATCAGGTTCTGTACACCTTCGGCCTTTTCCGGACATTTCCGGCATATTAAGTGATCAAAAACGGGCAGAATAGCAGGATATTATGATGTGAGAGAACACGGTGCGCGCTGCCAATCCCCGAAGAATGGTACTTCCAATACAACCAGCATCCGGAGAATCCTGTCTTGTACATTTTCGGCCTTTTCCGGCCAGTTTCGGCTTTTTAATTGTTTCAAAATGGGTCGTATCGCAGGATATTATGATGTGAGAGAACCCGTTGCGCGCAGCCAATCCCCGAAGAATGGTAGTTCCATTACAACGAGCATGCGGAGAATCCTGTTTTGTACATATTCGGCCTTTTCCGGCCAGTATCGGCTTTTTAATAGTTTCAAAATGAGTCGTATCGCAGGATATTATGAGGTGTGAGAACTCGCTGCACGCTGCCAATCCCCGAAAAATGGTACGCCCACTACAACGAGCATACGGAGCATCGTGTTCTTTACACCTTCGGTCATTTCCGGACATCTCCGGCATTTTATGTGATTAAAAATGGGTCGTATCGCAGGATATTATGATGTGAGAGAACTCGTTGCGCGCAGCCAATCCCCGAAGGATGGTACTTCCATTACAACGAGCATGCGGAGAATCCTGTCTTGTACATATTCGGCCTTTTCCGGCCAGTTTCGTCTTTTTAATAGTTTCAAAATGAGTCGTATCGCAGTATATTATGAGGTGTGAGAACTCGCTGCACGCTGCCAATCCCCGAGAAGTGGTACGCCCCTTACAACGAGCATAGGTAGCATCAGGTTCTGTACACCTTCAGCCTTTTCCGGACTTTTCCGGCACTTTAAGTGATTAAAAACGGGCCGAACAGCAGGATATTATGATGTGTAAAAACGCGTTGTGCGCTACCAATCCCCCAAAAATGGTCCTTCCATTACAACGAGCATACGGATCAACGGGTTCTGTACACCTTCGGCCTTTTCCGGACATCTCCGGCATTTTATGTGATTAAAAACGGCCCGTATAGCAGGATATTATGATGTGAGACAACTCGTTGCGCGCTGCGAATCCCCGAAGAATGGTACTTCCATTACAACGAGCATGCGGAGAATCCTGTCTTGAACATATTCGGCCTTTTCCGGCCAGTTTCGGCTTTTTAATAGTTTCAAAATGAGTCGTATCGCAGGATATTATGAGGTGTGAGAACTCGCTGCACGCTGCCAATCCCCGAAAAATGGTACGCCCACTACAACGAGCATACGGAACAAAGGGTTCTGTACACCTTCGGCCTTTTCCGGATATTTCCGGCTTTTTAATTGTTTCAAAATGGGTCGTATCGCAGGATGTTATGATATGTGAGAACACGCCGCACGCTGCCCATCCCCGAAAAATGGTACTTCCATTACAACGAGCAAACGGAGCATCGGGTTCTGTACACCTTCGGCCTTTTCCGGACATCTCCGGCATTTTATGTGATTAAAAACGGGACGTATAGCAGGATATTATGATGTGAGAGAACTCGTTGCGTGCTGCCAATCCCCGAAGAATGGTACTTCCATTACAACGAGCATGCGGAGAATCCTGTCTTGTACATATTCTGCCTTTTCCGGACATTTCCGGCTTTTTAATTGTTTCAAAATGGGTCGTATCGCAGGATATTATGATGTGTGAGAACTCGCTGCACGCTGCCAATCCCCGAAAAATGGTACGCCCATTACAACGAGCATACGGAGCAACGGGATCTGTACACCTACGGCCTATTCCGGACATTTCCGGCTTTTTAATTGTTTCAAAATAGGCCGTATATCAGGATATTATGTTGTGTAAGAACTAGTTGCTCTCTGCCAACCCCCCAAAAATGGTACGCCCATTACAACGAGCATACGGAGCAACGGTTTCTGTACACCAACGGCCTTTTCCGGACATTTCCGGCTTTTTAATTGTTTCAAAATGGGTCGTATCGCAGGATATTATGATGTGAGAGAACTCGTTGCACGCTGCAATCCCCGAAGGATGGTACTTCCATTACAACGAGCATGCGGAGAATCCTGTCTTGTACATATTCGGCCTTTTCCGGCAAGTTTCGGCTTTTTAATAGTTTCAAAATGAGTCGTATCGCAGGATATTATGAGGTGTGAGAACTCGCTGCATGCTGCCAATCCCCGAAAAATGGTACGCCCACTACAACGAGCATACGGAGCAACGGGTTCTGTACGCCTTCGGCCTTTTCCGGACATTTCCGGCTTTTTAATTGTTTCAAAATGGGCCGTATTTCAGGATATTATGATGTGAGAGAACTCGTTACGCGCTGCCAATCCCCGAGAAATGGTACGCCCCTTACAACGAGCATACGTAGCATCACGTTCTGTACACCTTCAGCCTTTTCCGGACTTTTCCGGCACTTTAAGTGATTAAAAACGGGCCGAATAGCAGGATATTATGATGTGTAAAAACGCGTTGAGCGCTACCAATCCCCCAAAAATGGTCCTTCCATTACAACGAGCATACGGAGCAACGGGTTCTGTACACCTTCGGCCTTTTCCGGACATCTCCGGCATTTTATGTGATTAAAAACGGGCCGTATAGCAGGATATTATGATGTGAGACAACTCGTTGCGCGCTGCCAATCCCCGAAGAATGGTACTTCCATTACAACGAGCATGCGGAGAATCCTGTCTTGTACATATTCGGCCTTTTCCGGCCAGTTTCGGCTTTTTAATAGTTTCAAAATGAGTCGTATCGCAGGATATTATGAGGTGTGAGAACTCGCTGCACGCTGCCAATCCCCGAAAAATGTTACGCCCACTACAACGAGCATACGGAGCAACGGGTTCTGTACACCTTCGGCCTTTTCCGGACATTTCCGGCTTTTTAATTGTTTCAAAATGGGCCGTATTTCAGGATATTATGATGTGAGAGAACTCGTTACGCGGTGCCAATCCCACAAAAATGGTACTTCCATTACAACGAGCAAACGCAGCATCGGGTTCTGTACACCTTCGGCCTTTTCCGGACATCTCCGGCATTTTATGTGATTAAAAACGGGTCGTATCGCAGGATATTATGATGTGTGAGAACTCGCTGCACGCTGCCAATAACCGAAGAATGGTACTTCCATTACAACGAGCATGCGAAGAATCCTGTCTTGTACATATTCGGCCTTTTCCGGCCAGTTTCGGCTTTTTAATAGTTTCAAAATGAGTCGTACCGCAGGATATTATGAGGTGTGAGAACTCGCTGCATGCTGCCAATCCCCGAAAAATGGTACGCCCACTACAACGAGCATACGGAGCAACGGGTTCTGTACGCCTTCGGCCTTTTCCGGACATTTCCGGCTTTTTAATTCTTTCAAAATGGGCCGTATTTCAGGATATTATGATGTGAGAGAACTCGTTACGCGCTGCCAATCCCCGAAAAATGGTACGAACAATACAACGAGCATACGGAGCAACGGGTTCTGTACACCTTCGGCCTTTTCCGGACATTTCCGGCTTTTTAATTGTTTCAAAATGGGCCGTATTTCAGGATATTATGATGTGAGAGAACTCGTTACGCGCTGCCAATCCCCGAGAAATGGTACGCCCCTTACAACGAGCATACGTATCATTAGGTTCTGTACACCTTCAGCCTTTTCCGGACTTTTCCGGCACTTTAAGTGATTAAAAACGGGCCGAATAGCAGCATATTATGATGTGTAAAAAGGCGTTGAGCGCTACCAATCCGCCAAAAATGGTCCATCCATTACAACGAGCATACGGAGCAACGGGTTCTGTACACCTTCGGCCTTTTCCGGACATCTCCGGCATTTTATGTGATTAAAAACGGGCCGTATAGCATGATATTATGATGTGAGACAACTCGTTGCGCGCTGCCAATCCCCGAAGAATGGTACTTCCATTACAACTAGCATGCGGAGAATCCTGTCTTGTACATATTCGGCCTTTTCCGGCCAGTTTCGGCTTTTTAATAGTTTCAAAATGGGCCGTATATCAGGATATGATGATGTGAGAGAACTCGTTACGCGCTGCCAATCCTCGAGAAATGGTACGCCCCTTACAACGAGCATACGGAGCATCAGGTTCTGTACACCTTCGGCCTTTTCCGGACATTTCCGGCATATTAAGTGATCAAAAACGGGCAGAATAGCAGGATATTATGATGTGAGAGAACACGGTGCGCGCTGCCAATCCCCGAAGAATGGTACTTCCAATACAACCAGCATCCGGAGAATCCTGTCTTGTACATTTTCGGCCTTTTCCGGCCAGTATCGGCTTTTTAGTTGTTTCAAAATGGGTCGTATCGCAGGATATTATGATGTGAGAGAACCCGTTGCGCGCAGCCAATCCCTGAAGAATGGTAGTTCCATTACAACGAGCATGCGGAGAATCCTGTCTTGTACATATTCGGCCTTTTCCGGCCAGTATCGGCTTTTTAATAGTTTCAAAATGAGTCGTATCGCAGGATATTATGAGGTGTGAGAACTCGCTGCACGCTGCCAATCCCCGAAAAATGGTACGCCCACTACAACGAGCATACGGAGCATCGTGTTCTCTACACCTTCGGTCATTTCCGGACATCTCCGGCATTTTATGTGATTAAAAATGGGTCGTATCGCAGGATATTATGATGTGTGAGAACTCGCTGCACGCTGCCAATCCCCGAAAAATGGTACGCCCATTACAACGAGCATACGGAGCAACGGGATCTGTACACCTACGGCCTTTTCCGGACATTTCCGGCTTTTTAATTGTTTCAAAATAGGCCGTATATCAGGATATTATGTTGTGTAAGAACTAGTTGCTCTATGCCAACCCCCCAAAAATGGTACGCCCATTACAACGAGCATACGGAGCAACGGTTTCTGTACACCAACGGCCTTTTCCGGACATTTCCGGCTTTTTAATTGTTTCAAAATGGGTCGTATCGCAGGATATTTTGATGTGAGAGAACTCGTTGCACGCTGCAATCCCCGAAGAATGGTACTTCCATTACAACGAGCATGCGGAGAATCCTGTCTTGTACATATTCGGCCTTTTCCGGCAAGTTTCGGCTTTCTAATTATTTCAAAATGGGTCGTGTCGCAGGATATTATGATGTGGGAGAACTCGCTGCACGCTGCCAATCCTCCAAAAATGGTACGCCCATTACAACGAGCATACGGAGCATCGTGTTCTGTACACCTTCGGTCATTTCCGGACATCTCCGGCATTTTATGTGATTAAAAATGGGTCGTATCGCAGGATTTTATGATGTGTGAGATCTCGCTGCACGCTTCCAATCCCCGGAAAATGGTACGCCCATTACAATTAGCATACGGAGCAACGGGATCTGTACACCTACGGCCTTTTCCGGACAGTTCCGGCTTTTTAATTGTCTCAAAATAGGCCGTATATCAGGATATTATGATGTGTAAGAACCAGTTGCTCTCTGCCAACCCCCCCAAAATGGTACTTCCATCACAACGAGCAAACGGAGCATCGTGTTCTGTACACATTCGGTCATTTCCGGACATCTCCGGCATTTTATGTGATTAAAAACGGGACGTATTGCAGGATATTATGATGTGAGGGAACCCGTTGCGCGCTGCCAATCCCCGAAGAATGGTACTTCCATTACAACGAGCATGCGGAGAATCCTGTCTTGTACATATTCGGCCATTCCCGGCCAGTTTCGGCTTTTTAATAGTTTAAAAATTGGTCGTATCGCAGGATATTATGACGTGTGAGAACTCGCTGCAAGATGCCAATCCCCTAAAAATGGTATGCCCATTACAACGAGCAAACGGAGCATCGGGTTCTGTACTCCTTCGGCCTCTTCCGGACATTTCCGGCATTTTAAGTGATTAAAAACGGGCCGAATAGCAGGATATTATGATGAGTAAAAACGCGTTGAGCGCTGCCAATCCCCCAAAAATGGTCCTTCCATTACAACGAGCATACGGAGCAACGGGTTCTGTACACCTTCGGCCTTTTCCGGACATTTCCGGCTTTTTAATTGTTTTAAAATGGGTCGTATCGCAGGATATTATGATGTGTGAGAACTCGCTGCACGCTGCCAATCCTCCAAAAATGGTACGCCCATTACAACGAGCATACGGAGCAACGGGTTCTGTACACCTACGGCCTTTTCCGGACGTTTCCGGCTGTTTAATTGTTTCAAAATGGGTCGTATCGCAGGATATTATGATGTGAGAGAACTCGTTGCACGCTGCAATCCCCGAAGAATGGTACTTCCATTACATCGAGCATGCGGAGAATCCTGTCTTGTACATATTCGGCCTTTTCCGGACATTTCCGGCTTTTTAATTGTTTCAAAATGGGCCGCATATCATTATATTATGATGTGTGAGAACTCGCTGCACGCTGCCAATCCCCGAAAAATGGTACGCCCATTACAACGAGCATACGGAGCAACGGGTTCTGTTCACCTACGGCCTTTTCCGGACATTTCCGGCTGTTTAATTGTTTCAATATGGGTCGTATCGCAGGATATTATGATGTGTGAGAACTCGCGGCACGCTGCCAATCCCCGAAATATGGTACGCCCATTACAACGAGCATACGGAGCATCAGGTTCTGTACACCTTCGGCCTCTTCCGGACATTTCCGGCATTTTAGGTGATTAAAAACGGGCCGAATAGCAGGATATTATGATGTGTAAAAACGGGTTGAGCGCTGCCAATCCCCCAAAAATGGTCCTTCCATTACAACGAGCATACGGAGCAACGGGTTCTGTACACCTTCGGCCTTTTCCGGACATTTCCGGCTTTTTAATTGTTACAAAATGGGCCGCATATCAGGATATTATGATGTGTGAGAACTCGCTGCACGCTGCCAATCACCGAAAAATGGTACGCCCCTTACAACGAGCATACGGAGCAACGGGTTCTGTACACCTTCGGCCTTTTCCGGACATTTCCGGCTTTTTAATTGTTTCAAAATGGGCCGTATATCAGGATATTATGATGTGAGAGAACTCGTTGCACGCTGCAATCCCCGAAGAATGGTACTTCCATTACATCGAGCATGCGGAGAATCCTGTCTTGTACATATTCGGCCTTTTCCGGACATTTCCGGCTTTTTAATTGTTTCAAAATAGGCCGCATATCATTATATTATGATGTGTGAGAACTCGCTGCACGCTGCCAATCCCCGAAAAATGGTACGCCCATTACAACGAGCATACGGAGCAACGGGTTCTGTACACCTTCGGCCTTTTCCGGACATCTCCGGCATTTTATGTGATTAAAAACGGGCCGTATAGCAGGATATTATGATGTGAGAGAACTCGCTGCACGCTGCCAATCCTCCAAAAATGGTACGGCCATTACAACGAGCATACGGAGCAACGGGTTCTGTACACCTACGGCCTTTTCCGGACATTTCCGGCTGTTTAATTGTTTCAAAATGGGTCGTATCGCAGGATATTATGATGTGAGAGAACTAGTTGCACGCTGCAATCCCCGAAGAGTGGAACTTCCATTACATCGAGCATGCGGAGAATCCTGTCTTGTACATATTCGGCCTTTTCCGGACATTTCCGACTTTTTAATTGTTTCAAAATAGGCCGCATATCATTATATTATGATGTGTGAGAACTCGCTGCACGCTGCCAATCCCCGAAAAATGGTACGCCCATTACAACGAGCATACGGAGCAACGAGTTCTGTACACCTTCGGCCTTTTCCGGACATTTCCGGCTTTTTAATTGTTTTTAAATGGGTCGTATCGCAGGATATTATGATGTGTGAGAACTCGCTGCACGCTGCCAATCCTCCAAAAATGGTACGCCCATTACAACGAGCATACGGAGCAACGGGTTCTGTTCACCTACGGCCTTTTCCGGACATTTCCGGCTTTTTAATTGTTTCAAAATGGGTCGTATCGCAGGAAATTATGATGTGAGAAATCTCGTTGCACGCTGCAATCCCAGAAGAATGGTACTTCCATTACAACGAGCATGCGGAGGATCCTGTCTTGTACATATTCGGCCTTTTCCAGCAAGTTTCGGCTGTCTAATTATTTCAAAATGGGTCGTGTCGCAGGATATTATGATGTGTGAGAACTCGCTGCACGCTGCCAATCCTCCAAAAATGGTACGCCCATTACAACGAGCATACGGAGCAACGGGTTCTGTACACCTTCGGCCTTTTCCGGACATTTCCGGCTTTTTAATTGTTTCAAAATGGGCCGCATATCAGGATATTATGATGTGTGAGAACTCGCTGCACGCTGCCAATCACCGAAAAATGGTACGCCCCTTACAACGAGCATACGGAGCAACGGGTTCTGTACACCTTCGGCCTTTTCCGGACATTTCCCGCTTTTTAATTGTTTCAAAATGGGCCGTATATCAGGATATTATGATGTGTAAGAACCAGTTGCTCTCTGCCAACACCCCAAAAATGGTACTTCCATTACAACGAGCAAACGGAGCATTGGGTTCTGTACACCTTCGGCCTTTTCCGGACATCTCCGGCATTTTATGTGATTAAAAACGGGTCGTATCGCAGGATATTATGATGTGTCAGAACTCGCTGCACGCTGCCAATCCCCCAAAAATGGTCCTTACATTACAACGAGCATACGGAGCAACGGGTTCTGTGCACCTTCGGCCTTTTCCGGACATCTCCGGCATTTTATGTGATTAAAAACGGGCCGTATAGCAGGATATTATGATGTGAGAGAACTCATTGCGCGCTGCCAATCCCCGAAGAATGGTACTTCCATTACAACGAGCATGCGGAGAATCCTGTCTTGTACATATTCGGCCTTTTCCGGCCAGTTTCGTCTTTTTAATAGTTTCAAAATGAGTCGTATCGCAGGATATTATGATGTGCAAAAACGCGTTGAGCGCTGCCAATCCCCCAAAAATGGTCCTTCCATTGCAACGAGCATAGGGAGCAACGGTTTCTGTACACCTTCAGCCTTTTCCGGACATTTCCGGCTTTTTAATTGTTTCAAAATGGGTCGTATCGCAGGATATTATGATGTGAGAGAACTCGTTGCACGCTGCAATCCCCGAAGAAAGGTACTTCCATTACAACGAGCATGCGGAGGATCCTGTCTTGTACATATTCGGCCTTTTCCGGCAAGTTTCGGCTGTCTAGTTATTTCAAAATGGGTCGTGTCGTAGGATATTATGATGTGTGAGAACTCGCTGCACGCTGCCAATCCTCGAAAAATGGTCCTTCCATTACAACGAGCATACGGTGCAACGGGTTCTGTACACCTTCGGCCTTTTCCGGACATTTCCGGCTTTTTAATTGTTTCAAAATGGGCCGTATATTAGGATATTATGATGTGAGAGAACTCGTTGCGCGCTGCCAATCCCCGAAAAGTGGTACGCCCATTACAACGATCATGCGGAGAATCCTGTCTTGTAAATATTCGGCCTTTTCCGGCAAGTTTCGGCTTTTTAATTGTTCCAAAATGGGTCGTATCGCAGGATATTATGATGTGTGAGAACTCGCTGCACGCTGCCAAACCCGAAAAATGGTCCTTCCATTACAACGAGCATACGGAGCAACGGGTTCTGTACACCTACGGCCTTTTCCGGACATTTCCGGCTTTTTAATTGTTTCAATATGGGCCGTATATCAGGATATTATGATGTGAGAGAACTCGTTGCGCGCTGCCAATCCCCGAGAAATGGTACGCCCCTTACAACGAGCATACGGAGCATCAGGTTCTGTACACCTTCGGCCTCTTTCGGACATTTCCGGCATTTTAAGTGATGAAAAACGGGCCGAATAGCAGGATATTATGATGTGTAAAAACGCGTTGAGCGCTGCCAATCCCCCAAAAATGGTCCTTCCATTACAACGAGCATACGGAGCAACGGGTTCTGTACACCTTCGGCCTTTTCCGGATATTTCCGGCTTTTTAATTGTTTCAAAAAGGGTCGTATCGCAGGATATTATGATGTGTGAGATCTCGCTGCACGCTTCCAATCCCCGAAAAATGGTACGCCCATTACAACGAGCATACGGAGCAACGGGATCTGTACACCTACGGCCTTTTCCGGACATTTCCGGCTTTTTAATTGTTTCAAAATGGGCCGTATATCAGGATATTATGATGTGTAAGAACCAGTTGCTCTCTGCCAACCCCCCCACAATGGTACTTCCATCACAACGAGCAAACGGAGCATCGTGTTCTGTACACATTCGGTCATTTCCGGACATCTCCGGCATTTTATGTGATTAAAAACGGGCCGTATTGCAGGATATTATAATGTGAGGGAACCCGTTGCGCGCTGCCAATCCCCGAAGAATGGTACTTCCATTACAACGAGCATGCGGAGAATCCTGTCTTGTACATATTCGGCCTTTCCCGGCCAGTTTCGGCATTTTAATAGTTTAAAAATGGGTCGTATCGCAGGATATTATGATGTGTGAGAACTCGCTGCAAGCTGCCAATCCCCTAAAAATGGTACGCCCATTACAACGAGCAAACGGAGCATCGGGTTCTGTACTCCTTCGGCCTCTTCCGGACATTTCCGGCATTTTAAGTGATTAAAAACGGGCCGAATAGCAGGATATTATGATGTGTAAAAACGGGTTGAGCGCTGCCAATACCCCAAAAATGGTCCTTCCATTACAACGAGATTACGGATAATCTTGTTCCGTACAATTTCGGTCTTTTCCGGACATTTCCGGCTTTTTAAATGATTCAAAACGGGTCATATAGCAGGAAATTATGATGTGCAAGAACGGGTTGCGCGCACAAGCACTCTGTTAAGTGGTACTTCCATTACAACGAGCATACGGAGCATTGGGTTCTGTACATATTCGGCCTCTTCCGGCCATTTCCGGCATTTTAATTGATACAAAACAGGTTATGTAACTAGAAATTATGATGTGTAAGAACGGGTTGCACGCAGAAGCACTCTGTTAAGTGGTACTTCCATTACAACGAGCATACGGAGCATTGGGTTCTGTACATATTCGGCCTCTTCCGGCTAGTTTCGGCATTTCAATTGATTCAAAACCGGTCATATAGCAGGAAATTATGATGTGTAAGAACTAGTTGCGCTCTGCCAGCCCCCCAAAAATGGTAATTCCATTACAACGAACATACGGAGAATCCCGTTTTGTACATATTCGGCCTCTTCCGGCAATTTAATTGATTCAAAACGGGTCATATAGCAGGAAATTATGATATGCTAGAACGGATGCACGCAGGAACCCTTCGAAGAATGGTACTGTCAATACAACGAGCATGCGGAGAATGCTGTCTTGTACATATTCGGCCTTTAACGGCCATTTCTGTCATTTTAATTGATACAAAACGGGTCACACAACAAGAAATTATGATGCGCAAGAACGGGTTGCAGGCAGAAGCACTCCGTAAAGTAATACTTCCATTACAACGTGCATATGGAGCATCAGGTTCTGTACACCTTCGGCCTTTACCGGATATTTCCGGCTTTTTAATTGTTTCAAAATGGGTCGTATCGCAGGATATTATGATGTGTGAGAAATCGCTGCACGCTGCCAATCCCCGAAAAATGGTACGCCCATTACAACGAGCATACGGAGCAACGGATTCTGTACACCTTCGGCCTTTTCCGGACATTTCCGTCTTTTTAATTGTTTCAAAATGGGTCGTATCGCAGGATATTATGATGTGTGAGAACCCGCTGCACGCTGCCAAACCCCGAAAAATGGTACGCCCATTACAACGAGCATACGGAGCAACGGGTTCTGTACACCTTCGGCCTATTCCGGACATTTCCGGCATTTTAAGTCATTAAAAACGGGCCGAATAGCAGGATATTATGATGTGTAAAAACGCGTTGAGTGTTGCCAATCCCCCAAAAATGGTCCTTCCATTACAACGAGCATACGGAGCAACGGGTTCTGTACACCTTCGGCCTTTTCCGGACATTTCCGGCTTTTTAATTGTTTCAAAATGGGCCGTATATTAGGATATTATGATGTGAGAGAACTCGTTGCGCGCTGCCAATCCCCGAAAAATGGTACGCCCATTACAACGAGCATGCGGAGAATCCTGTCTTGTAAATATTCGGCCTTTTCCGGCAAGTTTCGGCTTTTTAATTGTTTCAAAATGTGTCCTATCGCAGGATATTATGATGTGCGAGAACTCGCTGCACGCTGCCAATCCCCGAAAAATGGTCCTTCCATTACAACGAGCATACGGAGCAACGGGTTCTGTACACCTTCGGCCTTTTCCGGACATTTCCGTCTTTTTAATTGTTTCAAAATGGGTCGTATCGCAGGATATTATGATGTGAGAGAACTCGTTGCGCGCTGCCAATCCCCGAAAAATGGTACACCCATTACAACGAGCATGCGGAGAATCCTGTCTTGTAAATATTCGGCCTTTTCCGGCAAGTTTCGGCTTTTTAATTGTTTCAAAATGGGTCCTATCGCAGGATATTATGATGTGTGAGAACTCGCTGCACGCTGCCAATCCCCGAAAAATGGTCCTTCCATTACAACGAGCATACGGAGCAACGGGTTCTGTAAAACTTCGGCCTTTTCCGGACATTTCCGGCTTTTTAATTGTTTCAAAATGGGCCGTATATTAGGATATTATGATGTGAGAGAACTCGTTGCGCGCTGCCAATCCCCGAAAAATGGTACGCCCATTACAACGAGCATGCGGAGAATCCTGTCTTGTAAATATTCGGCCGTTTCCGGCAAGTTTCGGCTTTTTAATTGTTTCAAAATGGGTCCTATCGCAGGATATTATGATGTGTGAGAACTCGCTGCACGCTGCCAATCCCCGAAAAATGGTCCTTCTATTACAACGAGCATACGGAGCAACGGGTTCTGTACAACTTCGGCCTTTTCCGGACATTTCCGGCTTTTTAATTGTTTCAAAATGGGCCGTATATTAGGATATTATGATGTGAGAGAACTCGTTGCGCGCTGCCCATCCCCGAAAAATGGTACGCCCATTACAACGAGCATGCGGAGAATCCTGTCTTGTAAATATTCGGCCGTTTCCGGCAAGTTTCGGCTTTTTAATTGTTCCAAAATGGGTCGTATCGCAGGATATTATGATGTGTGAGAACTCGCTGCACGCTGCCAAACCCGAAGAATGGTACTTCCATTACAACGAGCATGCGGAGCAACGGGTTCTGTACACCTTCGGCCTTTTCCGGACATCTCCGGCATTTTTGGTGATTAAAAACGGGCCGTATAGCAGGATATTATGATGTGAGAGAACTCGCTGCACGCTGCCAATCCCCGAAAAATGGTACGCCCATTACAACGAGCATACGGAGCAACGGGTTCTGTACACCTTTGGCATTTTCCGGACATTTCCGGCTTTTTAATTGTTTCAAAATGGGTCGTATCGCAGGATATTATGATGTGAGAGAACTCGTTACGCGCTGCCAATCCCCGAAAAATGGTACGCCCATTACAACGAGCATACGGAGCAACGGGTTCTGTACACCTACGGCCTTTTCCGGACATTTCCGGCTTTTTAATTGTTTCAAAATGGGTCGTATCGCAGGATGTTATGATGTGAGAGAACTCGTTGCACGCTGCAATCCCCGAAGAATGGTACTTCCATTACAACGAGCGTGCGGAGAATCCTGTCTTGTAAATATTCGGCCTTTTCCGGCAAGTTTCGGCTTTCTAATTATTTCAAAATGGGTCGTGTCGCAGGATATTATGAGTTGTGAGAACTCGCTGCACGCTGCCAATCCCCGAAAAATGGTACGCCCACTACAACGAGCATACGGAGCAACGGGTCCTGTACACCTTCGGCCTTTTCCGGACATTTCCGGCATTTTAAGTGATCAAAAACGGGCCGAATAGCAGGATATTATGATGTGTAAAAACGCGTTGAGCGTTGCCAATCCCCCAAAAATGGTCCTTCCATTACAACGAGCAAACGGAGCATCGGGTTCTGTACACCTTCGGCCTTTTCCGGACATCTCCGGCTTTTTAATTGTTTCAAAAAGGGTCGTATCGCAGGATGTTATGATGTGTGAGAACTCGTTGCGCGCTGCCAATCTCCGAGAAATGGTACGCCCGTTACAACGAGTATACGTAGCATCAGGTTCTGTACACCTTCGGCATTTTCCGGACATTTCCGGCTTTTTAATTGTTTCAAAATGGGTCGTATCGCGGGATATCATGATGTGAGAGAACTCGTTGCGCGCTGCCAATCCCTGAAGAATGGTACATCCATTACAACGAGCATGCGGAGAATCCTGTCTTGTACATATTCGGCCTTTTCCGGACATTTCCGGCTTTTTAATAGTTTCAAAATGGGTCGTATCGCAGGATATTATGATGTGTGAGAACTCGCTGCACGCTGCCAATCCTCGTAAAATGGTACACCCATTACAACGAGCATACGGAGCAACGGGTTCTGTACACCTTCGGCCTTTTCCGCACATTTCCGGCTATTTAATTGTTTCAAAATGGGTCGTATCGCAGGATATTATGATGTGCAAAAACGCGTTGAGCGCTGCCTATCCCCCAAAAATGGTCCTTCCATTGCAACGAGCATAGGGAGCAACGGTTTCTGTACACCTTCAGCCTTTTCCGGACATTTCCGGCTTTTTAATTATTTCAAAATGGGTCGTATTGCAGGATATTATGATGTGAGAGAACTCGTTGCGCGCTGCCAATCCCCGAAGAATGGTACATCCATTACAACGAGCATGCGGAGCAACGGGTTCTGTACACCTACGGCCTTTTCCGGACATTTCCGGCTTTTTAATTGTTTCAAAATGGGCCGTATAGCAGGATATTATGATGTGTGAGAACACGCTGCACGCTGCCCATCCCAGAAAAATGGTACTTCCATTACAACGAGCATACGGAGCAACGGGTTCTGTACACCTTCGGCCTTTTCCGGATATTTCCGGCTTTTTAATTGTTTCAAGAAGGGTCGTATCGCAGGATATTATGATGTGTGAGAACTCGTTGCGCGCTGCCAATCCACGAGAAATGGTACGCCCCTTACAACGAGTATACGTAGCATCAGGTTCTGTACACCTTCAGCATTTTCCGGACATTTCCGGCATTTTATGTGATAAAAAACGGGTCGTATCGCAGGATATTATGATGTGTGAGAACTCGCTGCA